>CM035119.1:125864124-127286937 GCA_020205555.1 Panax stipuleanatus | reverse complement strand
GCATATGTGATCATGAATCTAGCCAGATTGAAACATTCTGTTGTCGGCGGACAAACTTTGCCGGAACGTCAATCACAAACAAAGGATGACCAGGTTTCCAGAGTTAGGGTATTTCTTATTATGAGCCTATTCAAATCAGAATTAAGCTGGTTGATTTTTTTAACCTATCGACCAATAGAATTTAAGCAACCTTCGCATTTCTTCGGCCTTCGGGGTGAACACGACGGCTTCTATGAGGAAGGTGGCGCAAATGAAGCTCGAGGGCTTGTTAAGGAAGGCGGCAAGGGCTGACGAAGGAGGGAAAACGAAAGGCGTTCAGTCGACAAACAATTATATTAAGAGTAGAAGCCCATTCATCAACTTGTGAAAAAACATTTAAATTATGTTTGTTTATAAGAATTATAATTTCGAAATTATAATTATAATTTCAATAATATTATGTTCTAGACTAAAAGTCTTAATTATAAATTTGAAAATAAAGAAGATACTTATTAACGTAAATTCGTTGTTAAATCGACGTCTACCCGGGTCAAGGAAGCAGTAAAGTGGCGTGAGTGTGCAGCGTGCATCTACTTCTTTAGACCAACAGGCTACAACAGCTTCAGTACTTTCTCTCTCTATACGTAAATAAATAACGACGTAACGTACATGTATAGATATATATAGATATAGAGAGAGAAAGTTCTGTAGTAAATATTGTATAAGCAACGCCTGGCGAGAGCTGAACCCAAACTCTGCAGGCTCCTTTCTCTACACAGTGGTGTTGGATTGGATCCTCTCTTCACCTCCTCTTTTAACGACATTCCATCAAAATTCAAACCCAAAAATCCATTTTTTTACCCGATCGAAATCCCGAATCCGAAATATCCGGCCCACATCAAGTCTCCGGTTTAGGCGGGGCTGAATCCGTACACTTTCATTCAGCCCTCACCCACCAAAGCCTAGCTCCTGAGGTTTTAGCATTGGATTATACAATTTTTGCATTGTTTTAGCTACAAGCTTTTGATTTTTGGAGTTTTGTAGTTTAAGATTGTTGGGAAAAGGCAGTTTTTTCTTTGTTTTTGCTGTACAGTTTGATCTTTGTTTGGAGCTGAAGGCACTCATGTGTATGTATATATAGGATTAGGTAGAGATCGAGTATAGATTCGATTTGAGGATAATTATTGTATATGTATAATTAGTCGACATGGTTAGTGGAACTATATTTCATCGAAGGAAGAATTCCTGGCCTGCTGAGGAGTATGTCAACCGGGCAACGTTGCAATTGGTAAGCTTTTCGTTATAGAGTTTGGAATTTGTTTCTCTAATGGTACTGAATTGTTGCTTATTCCTAACAAGGATAGGTTCATTGTTCTTACCTTCTTTTTTTTATTCCTTATTCTCGCCTGTGCTTTCACCCTTGGGTAACATAACTTAAAAACTAATGTTACAAGGTTTTGGGACATTCAAAAAAAGGAAAGACGGAATTGATTAATATATTTTGTATTTTTAGAAGTTTAAATAGTAAATTTTGTGTTTATAATAGTTAATGGGAGGTGTTAAGGGTGTTTGGAGAGTGGGGAGACATTGCAGTTGTAAAATCTTCTTACTGATTGAATTCCTATCATTAAACTGTTTAAAAACCATTTGTAATTGTGCAAAGAAAGTTGTTCTGTTTTGTAGTTTTATTTTAGCAAAACAGTGCAATTTCTGAAAGCTAATATTACCAAATGCTTACCTTGGAGATAAACAGCCTTTTTTTGTCAAGTGTCATTTCATTTTAACTAAGTGTTCACGTAAGAGATTTTTAATTTGAATTTAATCCCAAGGGGTGGGAGAAATGTTATACAACCAAACTTATCCACTCAAAAAAATAGTTTCAAGTTTCTTGATATTGGATGAATTCATGAAATGTGCAGTTAGTACTGTAGTTTACATAATTCTGCATTACTTTCACACTCCTACCGACGAAGATCTTTCTTTTTCTTCTATACAGAAAGAAACTTATCTTATAGACCTAATAAATCCGTTCTTACCTTTCAAGCTAATACAAAAAATATTCAGTCAATGTTATGTCACAATATATGAAGCCAGTTCCAGACTTATAACTTCTATTGGTGTGGTGTGCGGATTTTGGTGTTTTTTTTTAATTTTTTGGGGTTGGGGGGGGGGGGGGGGGGAGAGGGATTGTAGGTTTTTTCTTGTTATGTTCTTCTCTCTTTTACTTTTATGTATAATTCTGTCAAGATTCCTTGATGTACTCATACTGATTGTTCTTCTGCTGTAGCTTGATTTTGATAGAGCTACCCCACCAGAACAAGCGTGGAGAAGGAAATTAAACAGCCATGCTAGTATTCTCAAAGAATTCAGTATTACATTTAGGGAAGCAATAAAAATGGTACTAATCCTTTCTCAAGTAATCTATGTACTTGCGTAAAGGACTCATAGATCCAGCAAGTCCTCATAAATTGCACATATACTACGTTCTTTTGTTCTTAGTTGGTATCTGATGCTCTGAATATTATTGACCTTAGGTTCGACTTGGTATGCGTATGTGGTCATATGTAAGGGAAGAGGCCTCCCACGGAAGGGTAACTCTCTTAATTCTATTATCCTATATAGTTGTCCAAAAATAGGAAGGAATATGGTAGAACTCTCCCAATTTTGTTTATGTCTTGGTCATTATCTGTTTCTCTCTGCTCACCATATAGAAGCATAAGAAAAAACAAAGTCATATTTTCCCGCTGATCAAGAAATTTTTGATGGCAAAAAGGAAGGTTCCTCTGTTGATGGTGTTGCTATTTGAATTTGAAATGATCTTGATTTGATATGTGTGCAGAAAGCACCTATTGATCCTTTTAGTCGTGAAAGCTGCAAACCATCAGCATCCCAAGGGGTTCCGCTAGGAGGGATGGGGTAAGAATTGGTTCTAAAGGGGAGAACTATTTTTCTTATTTTAAAATCTAATATGTTTATGCCTCTGATGAGGTTCAATATTTTTAACATTACAGAAGTGGCAGCATATCTAGGGGTTTTAGAGGCGAGTTCAGAAATTTTCAAATTGTTCCTGGTACATGTGATGCTTCTCCTATCATGGCCAATCAGTTCTCTGTAAAGCTCTTCTCTTCCCCTTGTCGCTGTTAGTTATATTAGTATGGGGAAACTAACATATGCATGTTTATGCAATTTTTCTTCCTAGAAGTGCGGGTCATTATAATATTGATATTAATTGGTAATTTGGTTAAATAAATGTTTGCTATTTTACTTATTAAAAAGATAAAACTAAAAATAACTAATGGTTATGATCTCCAAATGGCACGACCAATTACATTTTCGTCCTGTATAATTTGATAACTGATAGATATCACCTGAGTTGCCACCTGAGAAATGCACAATGTATTATGGGATGTAAAGTGCCTATTTTTAATGTATGGGATTGAAAGTTTGTATATTTAAAGTATGGGATGCAAAGTGCAAAATGAATCAAAATAGGGGAATACAAAGTGTCATTTACTCTAATCTAAATTACTCTACCATAGTATTGTGATTTTCCATTACTTTATAATAGTAGCAAGTATTGTGTAAAGCATTTGTAAGAAACTAAATAATATGTGTAAACAGGCAATGGATACACTGGTCTTTTAAGTAATGATTTTCTGATCTATTATTGGGTACTATCTACAGATTTTTATTTCTCGCGATGGTAATGGTGGTTGTAAACAATATGCATCTGTGTTATCCCCGGGCACACATGAAGGCTTGGGGTAAGGGAATAACATGTGAAGTTCTTTTTCTCCTTTTTCTTTCCTTAGAAGTCCTATTATTTTTGAACTTTTGATGCTCAATACTTTGATAATTGTTGTTTTTCTTGAAATTTGATGGAGATCAGGCACATAAATCAAGTGTGGAATGAAATTTCATTTAACCATTATAATATTTTTTTAAGTGAATTACTAAGGCTATGTTTGTTTGCAAGGATTACACTTGGGATAGTACTATTAATCCCAAGTGTCTTGTTTGTTTTTAAATTTGAACTTGGGACTATTAGTTCTGGAATTATAAAATAGCTTAAGATGTGAGATTATTTAATTCCATATTCTACCTGGTATTATAATCTCTACCATTTGGAATTAAAAATTGCTAGATAAAATTAACCTCAACCTTTTTCTAAAATGACCATAATATCCTGTTCTAGGATTTTATTATAATTATATTCTTTTGCTTTTTGTTCTTACTGCAATATAAGACCATGTAATGTTATTTTTTGGCGCAAACCATATACAAGCTTTTGATTGTTGTTGAAGGACCAAAGGGCTGCAGGATTATAATTATAATAAAATCATTGAATCAAGAGGATGAAGCAGAGGTTTCTCATCTGATGCAAACTCAATAAAGATACGAAAGCTACATGCACACTCACACACACACACACACACACACATATATAATTTATATCTTTGTTTCTATGAACATTTTGAGACCTGAGATGGTACTTCTTCTCTAAATAATTAATTGTTCATCATTTTTTGATGTATAAACAAGTTTAAAATATATTATTATTGGTAAGGGTATAATAGTCCAAACGATATTTTTTTATCCAATCCTTTAATTAACCTGGAAAAAACAAACATAGCATGAGATTATTTTAAGTTATTCTATGAATAATTCCATAAAAAACAAATATGTGACTAGGACTATTTAATCCTAGGATTAATATTCTTGGGATTATAATCCTTGCAAACAAACATGGCCTAAGAGTATAGAGCAATAGTGCAACTATGTTGCAGTTTGTTTGACTATGGTACAGGTTTTTGGTTACTTATATGCTAAATGTTTAACCATTTCACTTCCTTGCTTAGTTGCAGTATATTTTCTATAATTGGTGGAACAGTCCTATACTTTTGGAATGTGATACAACATATTCTACCTGCATATCACAGCTTGTTGATGTTTCCTGTAATAAATTCATGTCTCTAGATAGAAACTTGAAATAGTCTAGGTCATGATAAAAAATGAATTTCAAGTTTATCTGAAATCTACGTGAATTAGAAATACAATATAATATGATGAACAAAAAGGTGAATTTGTTAAATTAAATTTAACATCTGTAACTCTCTAAAATTATGTGACAGACTGCTCTTAAAAATTAGATTGAGAGGAGACATAACAGAAATAGAGGACTATCAAGATAAGAGATGAAGCAACACAAACTCAATCAAAAGGAATCAAGGAAATACGATCCCCAATAAAGTTGAATATTAATATGACGACTCCTGCAAAACCATTTGTGCAATGGACCAAAGAGATGGGGAGGATCTCACTTTTCCATAAAAGATGAGTAGAAAGATAACAACTCCATTGTGTCTATGCTGCTTGTATGCTCTACGGGTATAGGGATGGCATCCCCTTTTGATGCTTGTTTATACATGATTACTTGTCAACAAAATAATAATAATAGAAAAATTCATTGCGTTCTTTCCGGACGGCTTGGTATTTCTTGAACCAGTACAAAATTTTCTGGTATTTTCCTGTTAGTCGGGATTGGGAACGGTGTGCAGTTTTGTAAGTTCAGTAGATACCGTACTGGCCCGATTGATGTATGTATGTATAGTTGATATTATAGTAATACTTTAGTTGCTTCAGGTAAAGTAAAAGTTAGGTGTATGATGCATGATGTATGTATATATGTATTGTATATATATTTGATATTAATAGTTTAGTTGCTTTAGGTAAAGAAAAAGTAAAACTTCGTAACTCTCCAAATTTCTCTCTCTAAACCCATTTTCTTCTGGCTTCTCATTTCTCAAGCTCTCCTTTTCTAAATCATTTCACTCATCTCTCATATTTTCTCTCTTTCTCAACCCACTTCTTCTTCTTTATCATCATCTAATAATATATTAATAAGAACAAAGACGCATATATATATATATGTATATATTTTGAGAAAGGGTATAATTCCTAATTCGGATGTTAGTGGATACCAATTACCAGAAATACTCAACGAGAGTGTTGAGAGTACGTGAAGCAACGTCGGTACCGTTGCCGTGATTATTTCTTTAAAATTGCGGAAGCACGAAAGATTGATATGGTGGTTTGGGTTTGCAAGTTTTTACAATTTCTGTGTACTTGAATTTGCTTCTTCTCTCTTATAAATATTAATTTGGATTGTTATACTGGTGTAAATCTTCACATTACTAACAAAGTGAAAGACTAAAAATTGGCAAAGGAAACATCAGTAATAAACGGTAAATACCCGTACCGTATTTGTACCAAACCGGTAAATTCTGTTCGGGATACCGGGTAATTCGGTACCGGAATCGGTATTCATTTTTTGCTAAATTTGGTAACCGGTTCGGTATGGTTCGGACACACCCCTAATTGGGAGAGACATGAATGGATCATTTCCAACTTTTGAAGTGTCCATATAGATATAGTTCTAGGATGTAGAGCAAGGTCAGTTTTTCGATCTTTTCTGTTGCTACCATTGGTGAACATTATGTATCTGAAGTCTGTAATTCCATTTAAGTATGTGTTGTTTAAAACTAAATTACATTTAAGAAAAGAGTGTTGCAATTCCTAGCACATTCTTAGCAGTGGAACTTGAAAACCATGAGCAATAAGTTGTGACAAATCTGATCATTACAGGAAATCCTCCGATCAAGGTATAAAATCATGGGGCTGGAATTTAAGTGGTCAACATTCAACATATCACGCACTATTTCCAAGGGCATGGACGGTATATGATGGTATCACTGTAATTTTATTCTTTTTTATGCTGCACCTCCCTTGAGTGTTTTCTTTTGATAATATTTTTTCTTACCTGCAGGTGAGCCAGATCCAGAACTAAAAGTGTGTTGTCGCCAAATATCACCGATAATACCACATAATTATCGAGATAGCAGTCTTCCTACTACTGTTTTTGTTTACACAGTAAGCAAGTTGAACTGATAACTTGATTGCAAATTAGCAGTTCTAATCTCTATTCTGAGCAGACAGACAATAAACTAATACACAGATGGGTTATCAGTATTATGAGTTAGGTGTTTTTAATAAGGTTCTAGGAGTCTCACTTAGATCCATTGTGACACATGGTTGATGTTTTCATGTGAATTGACTACAATGTGGAAGTCCAAGTTCAATCACTGAAAGTCTGAAACATTAGGGAAGTACATTAATGTGGGGCCATTACTGGATTAACTTGAAAAAATTAGTGATTAGGTACCGCATGTAGTGGGTATTATACATTATTTATTAATATACTGCAGCTAATGTGGGCTAGTTGATATGTAAACAAAACATGTCACTTCTTTTGTAATAAGACCCTCTTATTTTGATCCTATTCGTTGCTTAACAGACTGCTACCTGTTTATCTTTTAGTTGGTGAATACTGGGAAGGAAAGGGCAAAAGTCAGCCTTCTTTTTACGTGGGCGGTAAGCTGGTTTTTCTGCTGCATCTTGTTACATTGCACGAAGTAGTAAGATGGGTTTAGCATGACATTAATGTTTGCGTTCCACAGAATTCAATTGGAGGAAACTCACACCTATCTGGAGACCATGTAAACGAGCCTTTCATGTGAGTATGCTTGAGTTATTCATTGTTTATACGAAACACCATTATGGTTTATTATGGTTTCTGACTTCTTTTACTTTTCAATTTGTTTTTATCCTTTTGTAGCGGTGAAGACGGAGTATCTGGTGTTTTGCTTCATCACAAGCAAGTTATCAAATCTTTATACTAGATATGATAGAGGAGTGTTAGTATTCTGATGCTAATGTATGTGTGCTTGCAGGACCACGAAAGGGAACCATCCTGTTTCTTTTGCCATAGCTGCATGTGAAACTCAGAACGTTAGTGTTACTGTTTTACCATCTTTTGGCCTGTCTGAGGGGAGCTGTCCTACTGCAAAAGACATGTGGGATAAAATGGTACAGGTAATGATTTCAACTGCAATGTGCTATATCATCCTCTTTGGTGAAGTTGCTACTTCAACTGGAATTTTGTCACTTTCTGTATGTCTGGTGTGAAGTTGCTACTTCAACTGGAATTTTGTCACTTTCTGTATGACTGTACCAGACCCTAAATCCCTAATGTATTTTAGTTTGCTTGGCAATTGTACTTAATCATAAAGTTTGCTATGGTTTCTATTGTACTTAATTAATCATGATATCAAGAACTTCTTTGCCCGTTATGGCCTTACTCAACAAGTAATGATATTTTTTGCTACAGTACCTGATTCTAGAATGCTTCTTTAAGTACTGTATTATGTTCTTTTATGAATTAACTTGTCAAGAATAATGTTTTGTTAATACTACCTGTCTACCTCCATTCCAAAATATAAGATCACTTGATTTTGGAATGAACGGAGTATAATTGATCACCTACAAAGCCTTTCTCATCATTGACTCGTGTATGTGTCTTAAGGATGGGCACTTTGATAGGGATAACTTCAATGCTGGACTAAGCATGCCTTCATCACCTGGAGAGACAAATTGTGCTGCAGTTTCTGCTTCGGCATACGTTGAGCCTCATGGAAAGTGCACTGTAGCGTTTGCTCTTGCATGGTCATCCCCCAAAGTTAAATTTTGTAAGGGAAAATCTTACCACAGGTAATTTTTTACTGCATTGATTTTTGGTTTCACTTGTACTTTACTGAATTTCTCCAGCTGTGCTTGTAATTTCACTTTGGAGTAGCTACTTCGTAAATATGCTGTTTGTTGAAATCATATTTACTTAAGTGGAAAGTTTTTTATCCCCCAGATTTTTGAGTTTGATGGAGATTTTCTTTGGAGGTATCAGTACATAATAGTTCACCAATGTCTAATTTTCTTTCAAAGATTGGTGTTACAACATGGAATGTTATTTTTCTGGTACCAAATTTTTGTTACATCCATCAGAATGTTAACAACGCATGGTCATTTATGAGAACCTTTTGTCTTCCATTTTATATTCCGACTCCTACTTGCCTCATTAGTACACAAATTAGTGGTTTACAGCTTTAATACTATGTTCTGCAATTTGATGTTTATTGTTGTCGTTATTGATAATATTGCTTGGCATTTAATCTGTTGCAGGAGGTACACTAAATTCTATGGCACTTCTGAAAGGGCTGCTTCAAACTTGGTCCATGATGCGCTAACAAGTATGTACCTATGGTCTGCATCAGCTTGTTATCTATCAATTATGGTTAACGTCATCAAGCTTTGAAGAATTAAACGTTTACTATATGACCTGATACTTCTTTTTACGTCTGATCAGATTATATGCGATGGGAAGAAGAGATTGAGAGATGGCAAAGTCCTATCCTCAGAGATGACAGGCTACCGGAATGGTAAAGCAATGGTTGATCTATCGCGATTAGTAGTTAACTAATTAAGTTCTGAATTTGTACTAGATTCTTTGATTTGTTACCCATAAAAGCTACACCTGTCTCCACAGTACAATCTCATATTGGTATTTAGAGGTCATCATATTGGCTATCATTTCTTCTTCTACATTCTTACCCATGTCTGTGCCATGGAAATATAAATTCCATTTCATTGAGCTCTCCGTGCAACACTTGTATTTTCCAATTCAGTTTTTCTTCTCACAGGAAAAAGTTTTCCTCAATAACAATCCGTCTGAACTTTTTCAGGTACAAATTTACATTGTTTAACGAGCTCTACTTTTTGGTTTCTGGTGGGACAGTTTGGATTGGTATGCAGCTATACTAAAATACTTGATTACTTCACATTTATAGATAGCAATCTACTTTTCGTATTGCATTTTTAATGAAAAGCAGTCCTACCTTTCATCTTGCCCTAGACCCAGTAGTGAAGTAAGCACTCGCCCCAAAAAAAAGAAGTTAAGACACAAGTTTTTGGTGATTTTAGAATTATCGCGATGCATAGCTATCTCCGCATTAGTGAATGTCACTAAGAGATTAACCTTAGTCCAATAGTGCTTGTGTACGTGCTTTATTTTCAATCTTCTTTACTTGAACAACATAAATAATTGTTGTTGCATACTTGCATGTTCCTTGTTCTTCATCTTCCTCATTTTATTACATTTGTGCTAGATAATCTAGCATTAATAACATTACTGCCTGTCTTTTTCATTAGACTCTCCATTACCAGCTGCAAACTTTGGTTGTGATCAGCCTCCAACAAAGATGACAGAGAACACAGATATTAGTGCAACCCAAGTGAAAGTGAAGTACAGACAAGATGCAGCTGATGAAAAAACGAAAATTTGTGGTTATGATAGTTCTGCAGAGAATGGTTCAACAGCTGATGTTGAAAGCACTCATGCAGGATGTTCTGATGAAGATGATTCAGCAATTTCTCAGGAAGGAGATCTAGACTACTTTGAATATCCCTCTAATATTTCGGTTCCTGAGAATAATCTTGATGATGTGGGTAGGTTCCTGTATTTAGAAGGTGTGGAGTATATTATGTGGTGTACGTATGATGTCCATTTCTATGCATCTTTTGCTCTTCTTGAGTTGTTTCCCAAAATCGAACTTAGTATTCAGCGGGAATTTGCAAAAGCTGTCTTATGTGAGGATGGAAGAAAAGTTAAATTTCTAGCTGAGGGAAACTGGGGAATTCGTAAGGTTAGGGGAGCAATTCCTCATGATCTTGGAACTCATGACCCATGGCTTGAAATGAATGCATACAATATACATGATACCAGTAAGTGGAAAGATCTGAACCCAAAGTTTGTGCTTCAGGTATATAGAGATTTTGCTGCAACAGGAGATTTGTCATTTGGAGCTGATGTATGGCCTGCTGTTTGTGCTGCAATGGAGTACATGGAACAATTTGACCGGGACAATGATTGTCTTATTGAGAATGATGGATTTCCAGATCAAACATATGATACTTGGACTGTTCATGGTGTAAGTGCTTACTGTGGTTGCTTATGGGTTGCTGCACTTCAAGCCACAGCAGCAATGGCCTTGCAACTGGGTGACAATTCTGCTGCTGAAAGATACAAAAGCAAATTCTTGAAGGCCAGATCAGTATTCGAAGCAAAACTGTGGAACGGCTCATATTTTAACTATGACAGTGGGTCAAGCAGTAATAGTACGTCAATCCAAGCTGATCAACTAGCTGGGCAATGGTATACAGCATCTTCAGGATTGCCAAATCTTTTTGATGATCTGAAGATCCGAAGCTCCCTCCAAAAAATTTATGATTTCAATGTTATGAAAGTCAGAGGAGGAAGGATGGGTGCTGTGAATGGCATGCATCGTAATGGAAAGGTGGATGACAGTTGCATGCAGTCCCGTGAAGTATGGACTGGGGTCACCTATGGTGTGGCAGCTACCATGATTCATGCTGGTATGGAGGAACAGGCTTTCACTACAGCTGAAGGTATATTCCTTGCAGGCTGGTCAGAGGATGGATTTGGGTAAGTCAATGATTTCTGTTAACAAACTGCAATGCTTATTGCTCCTCTCGATGTTCTTATATATAGACACACAACATATTAGTATCTTGTGTGTACTGCACTCTATTGAACTGCCCTGGATGCCTAACTATTGAAAACATGCACAATGAATCAAGCAAGTGCTTTCGTGCAATGCAAAGCGTATATCTCACTAATTGATGTGCAAGTAATATCTTTTTAAACTTTATGATTCTATTCTTAAGCGTATCTTCATTAAGCGGTTCTCCATTGCTTGTTAAGAATACTAGAATGATTCATGTTTCATCCTCTTGATAATTGCTACTAGGAATTATTTAGTTTAGTCACGAGTAATAAGTTGAAATTTTTGTTTACGTGCTCCATTTTAATGCCCCTTGTCTTAATAACTTCACAAGGCCGGTACATCCCACTTCCATTTGATCTTTTAGTGCGACTTCTTTTTTTTAAAAAAAAATAATTTTAAGCCACGAGAACTAATAGCTGGTGCATCATTGGTACACTGAATTATCTGTCCTGGAATGTCAACACTAATTAGCTTGATATCTTCATGTATTTTTGTCCTTAATTTGGGCTCATTCATGGATAAACTTTTGGATATGCAGATACTCCTTTCAGACTCCAGAAGCATGGACAATGGATGGGCACTTTCGGTCTCTGGTATACATGAGGCCACTCGCCATATGGGGCATGCAGCGGGCTTTAACCTTGCCTAAAACAATTCTTGACGTGCCTCAGATTAACATAATGGACAGAATCCGCGTATCTCCTAATTATGCAAGATCTAATCACACTGAAACCGGTGTTCGAAAGATGGCAACCAAAACAAAGTGCTTTAGCAATTCAGTGTTTCATTGTTCTTGCTGATAGTCACATGAAAGATTGTAATTTTTGTAAGGCATTTATTCATTAAATCCAGAAGCAGGCAATAGAAGAAGTCTTTGCCTGTAACTGCAAGATTCTTCGCCCTTCTTGAGTTGTAATTTCACAAGAATTTTCATTTTAAGGTGATTCATTACTTGAATTGTATTTGTTCATCAAACTCCTATTGCTATAGCTACAAAGATCAACCCGAAAAGGGTATCATTTTTCTCTGTTATATACAAATATTCAATAAAGGAACTAAAATAAAGTTTTAGTATTAGTTAGGAATTTAGTTGTAGTGGTTTGATGTTGAAATGACAATAAAAAAATAATGATAAATTAAGAATATTATGTCACTTTATAGTCCTAGAATAGAAATATATCTCTAATTTTAAAACGGACTAAAAAGAAAAATGGATATTTATTTTTGGACCAGATAAAGTATTAAGGAAAATGATAATATGAAGGAATTTCTTAACATGTGCCCTAAGGGCACATGCTAAGCACACAATTCAAGAGAATATTCTCTTGAATTGTATGCTTATTCCCTTGAACTTAATGCAAATGCAGAAATCAAGAGAATATACACACAATTCAAGAGAATATTCTCTTGAACTGTGTGCTTAGCATGTGCCTTTAGGGCACATGTTAAGAGGACCCTATTATGAATGTTATACGTCAGACTTTTTGATTGTCAGGTAGGTGGATAATTATTACTACCTCCGTCCCACAATAAGTGCTTTTTTAGGCTTAACATTTTTTTCCAAAATAAGTGATGTGTTAGAATTCCAATACAATTTTTACAATATTTTTCCATATGTGCCCTTATGCAACCAATGGTATTTATTGCATATTTATTGGGAAGTTGAAAGGTTGAAGAAAGAGAAAGAGAGACCAAAAGGCAATAAAAAAAGTCTCAAACAAAACAAATAAAATATATTAAGGGTATTTTTGTCATTTTAGCTTGTGTATTGGTTTGTGTGATTTAAGCTAAAAAAACACTTATTATAGGACGGAGATGTGGATAATTATTATTGATAGTAATTTTTATAGAGAGATGTGTAATAAGCGGGCCTCTCTTAAAATTACTACTACCAATCTCATGCATTAATAAATTTTGCAATTGTAATTCAGCTTAAGGCTCCGTTTGTTTCAAGTAAAACATTTTCCGAAAAATGTTTTCCAGATCTTCCATATTTTGGCATACTAAAGAAAAGATGGTCAACCGTAAAATAATTTTCGATCAATGGAAAACTCTTCATCAATCTTTGAAAAATGACTTATATCTCCCAATAATAAGCTTTACTTTTATTCTTTTTATTTTTTTTATCGATATTTAGCAAATTAATTCATTTTTGCTTAGTTAAATTAATTATTTTCTTCATATATATATATATATATGGTTCATTTTTAAGCTCTCCAACTTGGTAACATTTTTCTCCTTCTATTTTGTCAAGAAATTATAAATATGATAATATTTATTTATTACATTGCAGCGTATATTGAAGGGAAAACAAATAAGAAGACAAAATTCACTAAAAAAATTATTTAATTAATTCAAGTAGAGATAGAGAAGATGATAATCTTTTCATCTCATTTTTAGTTTAGCAACCAAAAAAAGAAAGTAAGTAATTTCATCGTAGTACATTTTTCAAAAATCATTTTTCGATAAGGATTTTATGTGAAACAAACGGAGCCTAAATTTAACTCAAATATTAAACTATAGCTTGAAGTTGTTCGCTATCCATTACGATCTGTCCGATATAGTACTATTTTTCTAAAAAATAATATTTTTTTAGTATTAATATAATTTTATCCTTTTTTTTTATTTCTATATTTCGTTCTTTTTCTCTCGTTTCAAAAAATTTCGGAACTTTAGTTTGATCACCAATGGTTTTATTTGTTAGCAGGAAAAAATTAGTCCACCATTAAAATGCAAGAAGATTCTATTTCAGATTCTCAGGTTTGTTTTCAATCTTCTCCTTCGAGTCCACCGACTAGCCTTTCATTATTCATAAATAATAATTTAGTCTTTGTGGTGGCTAAACAGTACTGTAACCACTCAAAACTAAGCACAAAAAAAAAGAAAAGAAACGAAAAGAAAACCTCTCATTTGATCCAACTTTCCAGCGGTAAGCTACTCAATTTCTCGCATTTTCGTTCGATATTGATTATGTAAATGGTTTGTTTAAGGGTGAAACGATTAAAAATTCCAAATTTTAAGCTCAATCATTTGATCTTCATTTCCATAGATCCGCCATTTGTTTTACATTATTATTATTTATATATTTTTTGTCTGTTTTTTCCGTTTCTGTTGAGGTGTTATAACTTATGTTCGTTTTGATTTATGTCTGGCTAATGATTTGTCATTTGTTTGGAATTAGTTGTGAAATTATGGCGAGGAAGATGCTAATTGATGGAGAACTGGGTAATGCCAATGAAGATGATGTGGAGTATGATTTTGATTTGTTTGTCATTGGGGCTGGAAGCGGCGGCGTTAGAGCTTCCAGGATTTCAGCTCAGTTTGGAGCTAAGGTATATATAGTAAACTAAAATTATATATTCAATCTCAATGGTTATATTTGTCTCGAGAGAGTATTTGGGGGATCAAATTCCAATCTGTAAAGAGTTTGGCACCAAAATTTAACTTGATGCCACCTTCCCCAGTTATATTATGATTATCCTAATTGTACTATATGGGACTGTGATCTTTTCAAAGGTCCCTGAAAACAAATGTAGCACTTTTGTTTTAAAAGATATAAAATAATATGTAAATGTTATGCTTTCTTTTGATGTCTGATGACAAATTAGAGGAGCACCACGACTGGGTGTAGTTTAAAGTTTATTTTTTGGGATTTCTTGTTCAGTTGTATGTCTTGGTTTAAATGAGTGTTAAGATTGTCTTATTGATATAATAGTCTCATGATTTTTCGCTTGTAATCGTGGTTTTATGCAACTATTATGAAATAAGATATTATTATTTATATGTTTTGTGCACAGTACACTGTTGGAGGTTATGTTTGTAGAGAGTTACAAATTTAGCAAATTATTTTTTGGACTTCATTGGGCGGTGTTTGTATTTTTTTTCCCTTATCTAAGTAGAGAAATGATTTGCTTGGTATTATTTCTGACCTATTCTTCTTGTGCAAGCCATGAGATTTGTAGATGATTGAGATAAAATATTGATTTCTGTCCAGTTAAAAACCATGATTTGGTTTTGTTTCAAGGGCAGCACAATTTTTATTAATTTTGAAGAAATAGACAAAAGATCCCGTAGAAAGTTAGTGCTTGCAAAAAATTATTTAAGTATTGATGATTCCTATTATATTTCTTATTTGGGATTCGGTCATCTTATTTTTCCTATTATATTTCTTATTTGGGATTCGGTCATCTTATTTTTGAGATATAGTTCTTTCCTTTATTTAACAGAAACATGTGATCTAATAGTAATTTTCCTGAATAATTTATGAATTTCTATTTTCAGGTTGGGATTTGTGAGCTTCCATTTCATCCGATCAGCTCAGAAATTGTCGGAGGAGTTGGAGGGACGTAAGTCTGTCAGAACTAAACTGTAGTTTGAGATGATAACTTATGAAGAATCTATGCTATAACTTTTAACTGAATGCCTTTAACTTACTTTGGAGTAATAATTCATTTATTTGATCGACTAGTTCTTTTTATTTTGGAATCCAAAAGCTGGATGCTACAGTTATAGAGGCTTTTGTGTTGAATTATTTTACATATTACCTTACATAGCATCATAATCCTTTTTGATGAATAACAGTCATCATAATTTGATCAAAGATATTTCAGTCTGTGAAAATGAAATAATGACAACAGTGTAGGTTTGTATGACTGGATGAGATGATAGATATATTGATTTGACTCGCTATAATGAGTTTGAAGAGTTATTAGTTATTATATTAAATTCATATTTGTAGTCATTTCTCATACAATTATTTTGACTTTAAATTCAAATCTGTTTTTTCTGGAAACATTCACTTGGCACTTAAAAAAACTAATGAAATGGACTAGATGCTAAATTTATTGATTAAATAATGTGATATTTTATAAAAATAACGAGAAATTAGGATGAAATATGTAACTTTAAAATATTAACTTGAAATTTTTGGGTTGTGACCTAATAAAAGTAATCAAATTTCATGGTCAACAACTACGGTCGTTAGATGACTGGTTCCGCCTAGGCGGTTGCCTAGGAAAATTATCTATGCTTTATTCCCGACCTCTTAGTATATTGCTTCTTTTTCTCTTATTTTTCTTTGTCTATATTTGTATTGATATGAATATATCTTCGTAAAAATATAACTGGGATGTGTGGTCCGTCGGCTGTAGCTTGCATGCGTTACGCATCTTGCATCTTCTACTTGGTGTGACTCTTAAGTCTTAAGTGTGGGACTTGTGAGGCTTAGGCTTTTCCTTCGATCTCTTAGGTGTGAGGCCCAAGAGACCTAAAAAGTATACCCTAGAGGCATCTTCTACCTATCTTCTCACTTTATCCCTTCCTACTTCATTTCTAATTTCCATCATCTCTATATTCAGAATTTTCTATTCTCTTAAACCCTTACGAAGCTAACCTAAACCACTCACCTTTAACTAATACACCATATTTCATGAGTGTAATAGTATTGTTCGTGTAACAGGACTTCTTAATTGAGTAGTCTGGCCTTTTTTTTCCTGTTTCTCTTCAGGAGCGATCATATTTAGTAGATGTTTATTAAATTATTGTATATTTGCCTTATTTGGAAATTTTAGGGATGAAAATCACATATTATCTTGATATGTCTTATTTGGTTCAGGTGTGTGATTCGTGGTTGCGTTCCTAAAAAGATTTGTGTTTATGGAGCATCCTTTGGGCCTGAACTTGAGGTGACAATATGATTATCTTAATTTGTGCAGGTGTGTGTTTATTGAGAGATACTTATTGCTGATTATCTTAATGGCTCAGCGAACATGTTCTTTAGTGTGATTATTTGTTGGTTGCTAACGAGGAATTGGTCCAACCACACACCACTTTGTTATGCAGGGCTGCGCCTGTAAACCCCGGATACTTGTAGCTACCCACAACCACAAACCACGGATATCGGGTGAGCCGGGGTTTATGCCAGTGAGATTTGAACCCTTGACCTCTCCTTTAAAAGAAATCTTTACAACCCTTGAACCACTGGGCCACATGGTTTGCTTGACGCATTTCTTTGTATTGAGCCACACATGTTATTCATCACAAATAGTCATGATTTTGTTAAATTGGTATTTCTAGACACAGTTCAATATTTCACTTTTTTTTCTTGTTGATCTTCATATTCTTAGTTGTATGTATCTTGAAATCGATTTAGGTTGGCCTCTTCATGCGTATAAACTGTTTGGGCAGTACAGTACCCACAACCCTCTTCCAGCAGCCCACGTTGACAGAACTACAACTGCGTAATCATCATTTGTATTATTAATTAAATAATTTATCATGGTATATAGATTCATGTCTAATATAAAACATGTGGAGTAATGGTGTAAATAAACCGAGTCGAGTCGAGTATTGAGTTGCTTAGATTTGGTTCACAAAATTTATTGAGTATAAAATAAGGTTTGATTGAAACTCGTTTAGCTACTGAGTCGAGCACGATCTCGAATTGAGCCCGAACAGTTTGAACTTTTCGAATGAATATGATCCGAGTATCAATAGAAAAATTGCAATTTAAGGAAATTTGAGCAATTTATCGAACTTTAAAATTTGCTCATATTTGAATCATTTATATTTCGAGTCGAACTTCTAGTTAAGCGAGTACGAATTGAACCCGAACTGTTTGCTCATTTTACAGGTCTTAATGTGGAGTATAATAATGTCAAATTGCAAAACTCTTCCCACACTCTCACGTGCTGCCACTTGGTGTCCCCTAGGAGTCAAACATGCATCTTTATGGAAAAGATTCCAATGCACATTGGTGATCCATGCCAGTGGAGACAATTGAGGTTTTGGAAATATAAGCCTAAAAGATGTACCAAAATTCACATATAATAAAGAAGCCTAAAAGAGGTATATATATATACATATATATAAATATCTGTGTGTATATATATATATATATATTAGAAAAGGAACTATTTTACCTGTTTTATTGTTTGTTAGTTTGAAGCCATTTATGCACACACACACATATATGTATGTATGTATTCGCTAAATAGTCATGCGGTATGTTAACTTCTCCCTCCGTTCACCTCTCTCTCTTTCTATTCCCCCCTCAATATTTCTCTCTGCAAAAGATTACTACTTACATACATATCGAATCTTATGGTTCATGAAATAAATTCGCTGTTAAGAGAGCTGCAAAATTCTAGATACCTTCAATTGCCGATAACTCGACTGTCATGATCCATAAAACAAGACTCAGAATTAGAATTCAAGACAAGTCATAACTAGTGTACCTAGATTGAAAATTCTCCAAGGATTAAGAAGAACAAAAATTTTAACATACCCAATTGAAATTTGAACATATCCCATTTCCACCTTTTAAAGCAAGGGAAACCTACTTTTTAAAGTTGAGAAAATACCCAGATGAAAATATTAATGAGGAACTGGAAATATGCTCCTAATGCTAAAAAAATGATGAACTTTAAGTAAAGAAAAAAACAAATTTACAGGCAAAGTAGAGAGAGAAAGGAAAGGAAGAAATGGTAGAGAAAGAGAGAGAAAGTTGGCATACCGCATGACTGTTTAGCGAAGCCAATTTTATAAAGTCAGTACCTACCGCATGATAGTTATGCGATAGATGTATTTTCTAATTCAAGGGCAATAATGTACTTTTACACCATAAGATCAAGTAATAACTATTATGCGGATTGGGCTACTATTACACCATAAGATCAAGTAAGGAACGACTAGAATTGGGTTGGAAGGATGGGGGTTCCTATCCTCCTTTGGCTGTGAATCATTACCCATATATATACATACATATATTCAAGGTTCTAAAAGGCGCTAGGCGCTAGGCGGGAGGCGGGCGGCGAGGGAGGGCCTAGCGCCTAGGGGGCTTAGGCGGAATTTTTTATTTTAAACCAATTTTAATATTTTATCTTACATTTATCCAAACAAAACAATAATATAAAGCAAAACAATCTATAATAAAGATAATAAAGGCCTTTACTTAAAGTTCAAACATATATCCATATTGTAAATGTCAAAGTTCAAACACAAACATGCAATTGTTTAAAGTTCAAACATATCTTTAACGTATTAGTTTTATTCATAAACAATATTACTATTAAATAATACTCCCTCCATCCCAAAATAATAGACGTTTAAGAGGTTTTTTTTCTTCCCAAAATAATAGACGTTTTACAAGTCCAAAGCTAAATTGTCCACTTTTTTTTCAATACTATCCTTTCTTTGTCAAATAGAGTACTTCCTCAAATTCCGCTTATCTCAAGGCAAACCCATCTCAGTTTCTCTCTCTAAAACTACACAGCAATCACAAGAACAGCCACAGATCTCTCCCGCCGGACCTCCCTCACCATACTCGCCATCCCCAACTCCTACCTCTGCTCCTCCATCGCCTCCTCCTCCGCTCCTCCACCGCCTCCTTCCTCCGCCAACCCTTGCTTGCCCTCTCTCTTCCTCTCCCTCCCCCTGCAGCTCAGTCTCTAAATCTGATTGTTCAATCAAACAAATCAAATCCAAATCTAAATCAAACTAACCAAAACCATATCTCTCTCTTTTATGCCCATCTGTAGTTCTTCATCTTACAATTTGCAGGGTATTCCAAGGAACTCTTGTTCTAGATTCTCCAAAAACAGCCAAAGATCTTAAAGTTACAGGTGAATATTTCATCTGAATTAAACTTAATTTTTTTGCTCCCAATCGGGTTCCTTAAGTTTTCATCTTTTTGTTAAATCTAATGGCAGAAATTGAGAAAAGCGTAGTTGTGATAGATATTTAGTCCACATGATCCGATATTTGTTTTGTCTGGTTTGGATTTTCAAACGTACTATACTTGGTGCACCATTTTTGATGAAGAAAACCATTTTTGAAGGGCGTTAAAAGATGGAGCATGGGTTTTCCCTTTTTCGAGGTCTTGAGCATTGATGGTGGGCAGAGAGAGGAAAAAGAGGAGGTAGGTGAAGGAGAAGTGATGGATGAGTGAAAAATAAGGAAGGGTAAAATAGTAAAACTGTACCTATTCTTAATCTTTGTGAAAATCTCTAGAATGTCAGATAAAAAGGGATGGAGGAAGTAAAATTTAAAATTTCAAGAATTCATTTCAATATTAAAACTTAAGAAACTAAATATAAATTTAAGAATTATATTGAATTAAACTAAATATTACAAAAGTATCATCATTTATATACTTTGAAGTTGATATAAGTTCAAAAAATTACAACTATAATAAAACTATCCTTTTTAATTTGATCTTGTTTACTTCTTGTTGTGATTTGATATGCTACAAACTGTATTATGAATATGATAAATCATTAGAAAAATAAATATATCAAGATCTGATTTGGGTAGTTATTAAAATAAAAAAAACCTCTCCGCCTAGGTCCCGTCTAATTTCCTGGAGGGATTTTTTTGCCGCCTTAGATTTAGGGGAGGCGCCAGGGGAGCCTAGTGCCTAGGCGAGGCGCCAGGAGAGGGCCTAGCGCCTAGGCGGGGCGCCATGGGGGGCTTAGCGCCTAGGCGGGGCGCCATGGGGGGCCTAGGCGGACCTAGGCGGGGATTTTTAGAACACTGTATATATTCTCACAAACACATGTGAATTTTAGTTTCGACAAAAGAATTTCAAATGATAATTTAAGTATATAAGTTTCTACGAATATTCTTCTTTACGCCTCTTTTGGTATTTGAATAGAATTGTATCCATACAAGTCTTAAAATTCTTAGTCCTCCATGGTTACCTTGTTTTTTGCATTTTTGTTTAAAGCACATACAACCTTCTGAGCTGTTAAGAGAGGATGTGAGGAACAAAAAAATTATGACTGTGGATAGATATTATTACTTTTTTCGGTAGTCAATTCAATAAAGGCTATTGTTTTATTCTATTTTTTAGAACTATCTTTTTGTAGATGTGAGATAGAATGTCAGATTCATATGCATGTATGTGTGTGTGTATATATATATATTTATGAAAATGGGCTGATTTATCTATTGTTGGGGTGTTGTAGGATGCCCGGAATTTTGGATGGGAACTAAATGAGAAGGTTGCTTTCAATTGGAAAAAACTTTTGCAGAAGAAGGTTTGTGTTTAGTGTTGTGATTTTTTTCCATGCATGCAATGCCTTATTATAGTATTCCACCAAAATCCTGTGGCAGGAACAAGGATTGCTCACATTGCCAGCATTTAGATGGAACTTAATCAAACGTTAACTAACCAAGATTGTTGCCAAGTGTGCCAAAAATGGTGCACTACTAATCTATCTGTTATTCTATAAAAGATTTTAGGTAGTGCAGACTGCAGAACCTGTGACATTTGCTTTGGATAAAAATAAGAAATTAAATATGTGTAACAGGTTCCATAAGATCCCGAAGTGAAATGATGATGTGAAGAGGTTGTACGTATCCAAAAAATAATTAATCTGAATAGGTTGTCAAAACCTTGTTTATCAGGCTGTGCATCATCACCAATGTTATAGACTTGGTCTCTCCGGAAAGACAAGAAAATAAAGTAGCGAACATTGTTAACACTTTTAGCTGAAAAGATCTGTAGAGTCTAGACACCAAACTCGTGAGGGTGTAGATGTAAATCGTAATATGTTATAGGGTGGTGTTACCTCGAGCTCAAATGACAAACTTTTTAAACATGCAGTAAAAAAGAAGACTAGCAAGTATCTAGCTGGAAGTGAAAACTTTCTGTTTTGTTTTTCTGATTGTTGCTCATATGACACCTTTTAGGGACTTATCAATAAAAAGTGTCAGATACATATCTCAGGTTCTGAATCCCATACCCGGTCAAGTCCAGCTGAGATACTCCTCATGCTTTAACGTCTCAAATTTGATTTGATAAGGATGTATAATTCAGGGGCTCTGTACATACTTGTAGATTTTTTCTTGGGTTCTCGTGGGGAAACCCTTGGTCTGTTGTTTCAGCAATTTGAGTTAAAGTATCGATCTAGTTGTTTTTAAACTTTTTCCAACTGGAGCTTTGAGGGGGTTCAAGTTTAAGTTATAATTTTGGTTCCTTAATAGTTAGAATTCTTGACATAAGTTTCCAGCTCTTAGTAGTTTTCCGTTGAAGGTAGGTTTTCTCGATTAACTTTTCTCTTTTTGATTTTTTCTATGAATGACCATTCTATTCAGAGTCCTTTATTTACATTTGCAGCCAATAAACTCTATATCCTTTACTTAGGCTTCGATAATTTTTCTGTTGATGAATAATGCCTTCTTGTATAGACATTTTACATTTTCACGTCTTTGGATAAGTTAAACATTTCAATTATCATTACTTTTGTTTAAGTATAGTGAAATGAAAAGTATGCAGGGTATGAAGTTTCTTGTTTTCTCTTGTGTTTTCTGATCTCTCTCCAAAATTGCAGACAGAGGAAATAGTCAGGTTAAATGGAGTGTATAAAGGCTTACTTTCAAGCGTGGGGGTTAAACTCTTTGAAGGAGAGGGAAAGGTAGTTGGTCCTAATGAAGTAGAAGTAATTCAACTTGATGGCACTAAACTGAGCTATTCGGCAAAATACATACTCATTTCGACTGGTAGTAGAGCTCAACGTCCAGCTATTCCTGGGCAGGTAAATATATATAAATATATATATTTTATCCCAATAATCTAAATTAAGATACCATACAAATATTTTTCTGAATGTCTGGATCTATGGAGTTTATCCTTTTAGCCTCTTCATGTCCTCTGGCTCTGATTGCAACGTCTTTTAGTGGGGACACCATTACCTCCTTTTTTCAGTTATAACTTTTATTTAAGGATATTTATAACTTGGATGTAATGACTACATTTGGTAGCTTCAACGTAGTTATAGTAGGCTATTGTTCCATATCTCTATATGACACTTCTATGCATTTTCACTTTATTCGTTGGTGTAATATAATCCTTTTCCCTCTTGTACAATTTGACACCTCTTGTTTCATTTGTTCTTGTTCTTTGATTTTTGACTTTTGTTTCTTTTAATCTTCTATTGGATGGCCACTTTAGGAGTTGGCTATAACCTCTGACGAGGCTTTAAGCTTGGAAGAGTTACCTAAGAACGCTATTATACTTGGCGGAGGGTGTGTATCTCTTCATCTACGCAAGCTCTCTGTACCATATTTAGAGCTTCAGAGGACTTATACTTTCTTGTTTGTTCAGGTACATTGCTGCTGAGTTTGCATCAATATGGCGTGGAATGGGTGCTACTGTAAATTTATGTTTCAGAAAGGAACTTCCTTTAAGGTTGTAAAAAATTCTAATAGTAATTATGTTTCTCACTGTTTGACCTGTGATTACTGTCTTACTATTTCCTCATCATAAGACTCCTTTTTTTAATTGACACCGAGCTGTTTTATTCAGAAATCTCATTTTTAACTGCGCTTCTATTTCTAATGCTATAGTGTTGTTCATACATCATACTATTGCAGAGGTTTTGATGATGAAATGAGAGCCGTGGTTGCAAGAAACCTGGAAGGAAGGGGAGTTCATTTACATCCACAGACAAACTTGACAGAGGTACTTCAGCCATCTGTTCAAATCATGTTATATTTAAGTTTGCTAACTATTGGTTCAACTGGAACTCCCATCTTATGATTTTCTGTTTAAATTATATTATTTTTATTTTGGTTTGTGATTCATCTTTCTGCAATTATAACTTTATCAGTTTATTTTATTTTCCAGCTGGTTAAGAGAGATGGTGGCATAAAAGTTCTTACGGATCATGGTGAAGAATTGATAGCAGATGTTGTACTCTTTGCTACTGGTAATTCCACATCTTGCACATAGATATTGAATGTAAACGTTTTTGTATCTATAAACTTGCATGAAAGCTAGTGGTTATAGTGTTTGCATTCGATCAAAGTATGATACAATACCATTGAATTATGCTACTACTGATAGTCAAGTATCGCCGACTGTTTTTTGTTTGTTAAAACAATGTCCCTCTTCTTAGTGACATCCTATTTAGTTCATACTTCATTGAATGTGATGCTGCAAGTCTCCTAATCATTTTGGAAGCAGTGAAGCTCATGGCACGATACAGTAATAAATCTCATTTGCCTAACACATTAACTTAGATTCTTGATCCTCTTCAGTTCACCTTTGAGCTGGAGATTGTCCAGGGCACACGCTACAAAACTGACAGTGCTGTATTAACTTTAAAATCAAGGGACAGGATTTTATATGTTAAGCATATTGGTCCTTAACTAGTAGGTTTGTCCCATAACGTATGCTTGGTTCTACAACTGACTGAAAAACTTCCCCTTCAGCTCTATGATTATATGCTGATGGCATGAAAGTTCGCAAGACTTCCTCTACTTTGTCTTAGCGTAACCACCTATTTTCTCAGCTGTTTTGTATTTCCTACAAGTAATCTGGCCTTAGATAGGCGGCACATTCAACTTTGTTTATTACCGGACATCTTTTGGTTATTTAAGTTTTGGTTCCCTAAGTGTTGCATGTAAATGTTTGTTAGTAGTTTTGCATACTTCTCTTCAATGAATATGAATTTCAAGGAGTGCATTCACTTCTCATTTGGATGCGTCTAATTTAGTCAATTTAATTGTAACCAAGGGAAAAAGAGGAAGACTTACCTGTTGTCTCTCACTCATTTCCTCCCTCCAGCCATTTACGTTATTTTTTCCCACTTAACTTTCTTCTTCCATCAATTGTAGGTCGGGCTCCTAACACAAAGAGGTTGAATTTGGATGCTGTTGGTGTTGAGCTTGATAGAGCAGGAGCTATCAAGGTTACTGAATTAGAATTTCTTGTATATTTTGTGGTTAAGTTGTATTTGAGGTTTACAACATGTTCAAATTGTCAAGAAAGACATGGCAATAAAATGTGTTGTGAATTGTCCTAGTGTTACACTGCCATATTTATCTAAAAAGAGCTGAGTTTGTCATTTGGATATGGTACCGATTTACTTTTGTCTTCCCTCAGTCCCTCTGTCCTGATAAATCCTTTTATTATTTGGATTTTTGAAACTTGGAAAGAGCTATCTCTGAAGTTGCCATACTTTTCAGGGTTGTTATTGTTTTGTCCATAAATTTGTAATCCTCTTTCTTAAGTGGAGTTTAAAACAAAAAAAGGAGGGATGAAATAGGCATGTATGGTTTTGTAAGGCCACAATTCATTTGTCAAATATTCAAAATGTTCTATTTCATTTTGACCCGTGTCTTATCTGGTTTAATTTTGAGGTTGTCTGTTCTGCTTTGCTGCAAAACAGCATTTCCCAATAATTATTCCTTTCATATTAGTTTGTATTTTTGTTGGCTATGTAGCTCTAACCTCTAAGTATTCGTGTTCTCTATTTTGCCTTGGCGGAAAATCTGTGTCATATTGCTGTTGGTTAAAGGGCCACTGCTTGATTAAATGGTAAATGCTTGATTATTGTGCGTGAGAATGCGGGTTTGGGTAGTAGTGTCAGAGAAGCTCTACTTGCAGAAGTATGCCAATTGTTAGGTTTGTATTTAGTTTATGCCTCCTATACCTTGCATAAGCAGTTCAAATACTGGGTAAACATATCTGTTGTTGGCTTGTTGGCTAGTGTAATCTAGGTCAAGTTTTTGTTGATTTGAAAAGGTGTTCTTCTGTGGTGGGGAGCATCTGTGATGCACTTCCCAATGTTCTTGAGCATCAACCTATAGTTGCATTACTTTGAAAGCATTCTACCACTTGGGCCAGTGTAATGCACCTGCAGTTGTGAATTATTTAAAGTCCAATTGATCTTTTTATTCATCCTTATTATCTTTACAGATATGTCAGGGATGATACAGTATGCTGGTTTGTTGGTAAATAATATACAGATTCAGAAGTTAATCAAGTTAAATGATCTGAGATTTCTTTTTACTATAGTCTATAGAATATTTTTTTGATAGTTCTTTTGACTATTGTAGATTAATAGTTTATATTATTGTCTTTTTAGATTGATTCTTGCTATCTGTTTTCTTATCGCAATTCTTATTTTTCTTATCTCTATTATTGTTATTATTACCATCACAAGTTAGTACATTATTGGGATCCATACTTATTTCATCTTCTCTTCTCAGGTTGATGAGTATTCTCACACCAACATACCTAGCATATGGGCCATTGGTGATGTTACAAACCGAATGAATCTCACTCCAGTGGCCTTGATGGAAGGAACCCTTTTTGCAGTATGTGTTTCAGATCTTCACTAACTATCAATATTAGGTTAATTATTCTTTTGTTATTAAATGATCTATTCCTTTATATGTTTTAGTATCTATTTATATTAAGATTCTTTTGTTTTGTGTTCTGTACAGAAAACTGTTTTTGGTGCCGAACCTAGGAAACCTGACTACAGCAATATACCTTATGCTGTGTTCTGGTACCAGTTTATCTCCTTTTCTTTTCATTACACCGGAGATGCACTTTTATTAGGGTGACAACCTTGTTGACTAAATGTTTTATCCTATCGAACCCCCACCCGAAAAAGAAAACCTTAATAATCAAAACCCCATATGTTACGAAATATTCTCAGGTTACTGTGTACGAAAACACTACTATCAGTCCCTAATCAACACCTGATTCATTATCTGTTCTTGGCTTTGATATATTGTTATATCTCTTTCACTTTCTTGCCGACGTTAAATTTCTGCTCTTTTATCATGAGAATCCTGCATTCAGTATTTTCTAAATCAAGTCAATTTCCCACCCGCTTCCATCCACCTAGGATATACTATTTTTTTGTTAATTTAATAGTATTTGTAATCGAAACCCACCAAGAATTCAGCTGCAGATGGCTCATCCCTTCTCCTAAATCTATCTTACATAAGGTTTGGATTGCCATATTAACGTCGTGTTAATCTTTGAGTTAATGCTGGAAGAAGTCCAACTTAAAGAAGCTTTCAATTCAGCTCAGTTACATGTGTCATGTGTTAATCTAGCTTCTTGTATGTTGGAGATGAGTACACTAGACAGGATGCAACCAATTTTCTCTCTTCCCCCTCCCCTCTTCAAGTTCCGTATAAGTGATTGCTGTAGACGATTCCAATATCATTCTTCATATTTTAATTAGTGTCTGATGAAATCTGGAAGAAGCAAAATTTTCAGCTATGCATATCTGATTAATTTGGAGTTTAATTTTTTTCACAGCATACCACCTCTTTCTGTAGTTGGACTCAGTGAAGAACAGGCTATAGAGCAAGCAAAGGGTGATATTTCAGTTTTCACATCGACATTTAATCCAATGAAGAATTCAATCTCTGGGTACGTGATCAAACATTTAAGTTTACAGTAAATAAGTTTTGAAACAAATTATATTTATTAGTTTGAAAACTTGATCAAATATAATGTTCATTGATTCTAGTGATAAGAAACCTCCTCTTGATCTGAAAATTCTGGAGGTTCAGCACTTACAATTGTTTGGATTTCGATCTAACACCGTTGAATTTTGACTAAAACCCTTCTCAAACCAGCATGATTTTGATCGATTTCTTCACCTGGTTGCTGGAATAGAAATAATTATAAAACTAAACTAATGCTTGATTAATGTCTATTAACAGCAGCTTGATACTGATTTCGAACAAAAAGCCTATTGACTGATGGAAGTGACCAACCAGTGCTGATAAATTGATAAACAAACGGCTATATGTATATAATACTCGTATTATCTAATAATTAATTAATTTTGTTAGATCTCTGGATATAACAATGGTAGATTTTGTTAAATTATGTTAATCATATGCTCATTGCTCCCCTAAAGTAACATTTATAATTTGTTTACAACATATTGAGGCATTATGGCCATAAGATACTGGTTACACTTGTACTATGCCCACAGACGACAAGAGAAGACAATTATGAAGCTTGTTGTCGATGCTGTGACTGATAAAGTTCTTGGAGCATCTATGTGTGGCCCAGATGCACCTGAGATTATGCAGGTATCTTTTTTGCACTATATAATGTAGGATAAACTTTTTGAATGCATCGCTATCTAATTTTAACTGGTCTGATTTGATGTGAATAAGGTATGGGTTTATTTGTTCATTATAAAGGTACTATTATGGAGGAGGTACTATTACATTTAAGGTTGAATGGTTGATATTGCCACAACAGAGAAAGGGTTGATATGATTCAAGTTTATTTATTTAGTTTTAAGGGCACTTTAATAGTTGTGAACCACACTAGAATTGGTTACATGTATGGGGCTACTTGTAATTGTTATTTATGGCTTGCCTTTTTTGTTTGTTTATAAGTTTTAATTAGTATCAGAATTTTCGATGAAATTTGTAGGTACGGATACTTCCATAAGGTCGAGTCAGAAATTGGACACAAACACAATACAGACCCACTAATTAAAAACAGTTATCGTCTCCATAATAGTTTGTTCTTCATTGCTTGACTGTCACTCTTTCTTCTTCATATCCTCCTCGTACCTTTTGAGAAACGAGTCAAAACAACTTCAATATGGTTTACGAAGTTATCTTGCATGCCCTATAGTACAGGTTCTTTACTATAGCAGGACCATATGTTCTGTGTCATAATGTACCAGTGATCTTAAGCAGCACCTGAAGGCTGAAGGTCGAACTAATTCTCAGGATTTTTACCTTCACCAACTAATAGTAATTTGTGTGTGTTTATATATGAGCCTCATTGATGTTTGTTGTGGTTTTCCTTCACAGGGTATTGCTGTTGCACTCAAATGTGGAGCAACCAAGGCACAGTTCGATAGCACGGTAAATTGGATTTCACTTTTCAGATTTACATGAGCTTGACATCTCATTATATTACTTACTCTGTATAAGGGCTGTGGATAGTCTTAGGAATGTAATGCAAAACAATTCATCACAAGGAAAAAAACATACAAACACACAAAACAAATTTCATTTATAACATTTACCAATCTTATTGGTAGAACTTGGATTACGCTTCTTGGGTTCCTTATCATGGAAAGCTGGATTCTCTACTATAGATTTACTAGAAGTGTCGTCTTAGCTAACTGTTTACTGAATTCAAGGGGAAAATTTTACCCAAGCACACTCACTTTGGGTCTGTCTGATAATGGCTGAAAACTTGTCACCAAATCTCTGGATTAGTACAACTAGCATGAACTAGCGAGTGTCATGAAAGAACATTGTATTATGCACATCTTTTGAAATAAAAATTCTGCTGCCAAGATTTGGAAACTATACTTAACATTCTTAAAAGACGGCAACCTTATTTCAGCCTATTCAATAGTTTAAGCCACCACCTCTAACCGTGTTATAGTTGGAGTATTTTTTATTGGTTGATTTATGCATATTCTGCTTTGAATGTAATTATATCTATTTTCTTCCTTGTCTTTGACTTCACTGTAACAAGAGAACTACTTGAATTGACAGAGGATGAAGTACTCAATGAAACAGTATTCACATATTTTGTATTCCTTCAACAATATATATATTCAGGACAACACACGCATTTGAAAATAAAAGAAATTTGGTGGCTAACTTTAATATCTCGCATTATAATTTCTGCAAATAGTCTTATCTTCTTGTTCTCATAGATATATAGACTGATTTGATTAGCTATATATCCTGCGTGTTTTGATGCTCATGGCATACAGTTTGTAATTTCTCTTACAGGTGGGAATACACCCTTCTTCTGCAGAAGAATTCGTGACTATGCGGTCAGTGACGAGGCGGATTGCGGCAAGTAAACCAAAGACAAATCTTTGAACATCAGAAATTATATCATGTAGTTCAGATAATCAGTTGGGATGAAGTGGTAAGTTGGGATGATACACGATTATATTATATTGTTCTCTTGAAACTGAAGACTTGATTGGATTTGAAAATAATGTAATTTGATTATTTTTATTAAACAATAATAATAAAAGATTGGTACTGGAAAAATTTCCCATCCAAGCTGTTGAATATGAAAGAGGCATTATCTAAAATAAAGAGTTGCTCAGCAGAAAATAGAAGCACTAATTGGTTTCATTATGTGCTATATTGTTCTGCAAATCCTTTACAGATTGGCAAAGAACATAACTTGGTCGCACCAAGGGATGACGGAAAATGCATGTTGGCTGCCGCTCGTACACCAGAACGATAAGTTTGAGATTACAGATTTTATGGGGCAATGCCATTAACGCGGTACTCAAGTAGTCTTTGCTGGAATGTAGAATTTCATACATGTCAAGTAGAAAAAAGAACATTATATTTATGGATATAGTTAAAAAAAAATCAGTAGTAAATAAAAGTATATATAGGTGATACTGTGTGGACCCGAGAAATCGGATAGCCTTTTAAATTAGATTTTTGATATAAATATCTAATAAAATAAAATTTTATGGATATTATTATGTGTAAATGTGATTTTATGTGATTAAACGTCGAATTGTGACCTAATGTGTGTTATGTGATTATGTATGTGTTGTTTCGTAAATGAAATAATTTTTTTTTGAGAAAAACGTTAAAACACTATTCATAAAACGCATAAAATGTTTTTTTTCCCATTTTTTTGACTTACGTTATAGCGTTTATTCAGGGGTTAAGGACGTAATTTCTAATAAAATTTATGAAAGGACAAAATCGATTTTTTTTTCCTAATCGAATGAATTACGAAAGAGCAAATCAGAGGAGTTAGGAAAACCTATCTAGAAATGGTAAGGACCTAGATATGAGAATAATACGAATATAATACAAAATATTATACAGTAGAAATAAGAAAAGTCAAAGTCAAATGATTACGACTAACTAACTAGTTGGAGCAATCGAACTAGAAAAAGAAAACTTAGTTAAACTAACTAAGCAATAACTCAATCCTAGTGAAGGATGATATAAGCAATGATGTCATGTAGGAAGTGATGTAAGGAATGATGTCATGTAGGATGATGATATAAGCGATGATCATGTCATAAAGGACGATGATGTAAACAATGATGTCACAGATTATTATGTAAAGACTATTTTACCTCAACTCTTGCTAGCCTATAAATAGGAGGCTTTGCAAGCTTAAAAACTGTAACGCCCCCAAATACGGGTCCCTTGAACCTCGGACCTGGTGCGTCACGGTACATCATCTTCATTCACATTATATAACTAACGCGGAATATATAAACATATATTATTCATTACACAATGGTTCTACAATATTTCCCTAAAGGTCTATCAACTTTAACTTAATACAGACTAAACGTACAGGGTCTTAATTGAGGTAAATCTCACACACATTACTGTGATGCTATTGTATGGTATTTATAGATGCTTTTACATAGTTTGTTACATACGTGATAGGGATAAGTGTTATCCTCAATGAGAACATTAGTTACAACAATATGATAAGTCTAGCAAATGTGGATAAGAACAAATATATAAAAAAGAGACTCCACAAATATAAATATACATGTGTTAATACTCCCCCTCAAGCGAAAGGTGGTGCAACAACATTGAGCTTATCGCGAAGGAAATGAAACGTGTTTTGTGCAGAGCCTTTGTCATAATATCAGCAATTTGGTCTTTCGTCGAGATGAACCGAACAACTAAATTGCCTGTGCCAACTTTCTCCCGAACGAAATGATAATCAATCTCTACATGCTTGGTTCGAGCATGAAAAATGAGATTTGCAGCAAGATATGTATCCCCAATATTATCACACCATAAAGTAGGTGAGTGAGACTGTCGAACACCCAATTTAAGCAGTAGAGAATTTAGCCACGTAATTTCAGCGGAGGCATCCGCAAGGGCCTTATATTCAGCTTCCGTTGAAGAACGATCAACAGTCTTTTGTTTCTTTGCAGACCAAGATATGAGATTTCTGCCCAAGTAAATGGCATACCCACCAGTGGAGCGTCTGTCGTCTTGGTCCCCAGCCCAATCGAAATCAGTGTAGGCATGTAAGTGGAATGGAGAAGTAAGTTTTTGTAGATAGAAACCATGCATGGAGGTTGATTTAAGATATCGCAACACCCTTTTGACAGCAGCCCAATGAGTCTCATGTGGTTCATGCATGAATTGGCACAACTTATTAACCACAAAAGAAAGTTCAGGTCGTGTAAGGAGTATGTATTGTAGTGCCCCAAGAAGTTGTTGATACTTGGTTGTATTAAGGAACAATGGACCATCGGATTTTGTCAAGGAGGTTGAAGGAGACAGTGGAATTGTAGTTGGATTAGCATTTTGTATACCAGCTTTGACCAAGAGATCATCAATGTATCGCTTTTGAGAAATAAATAGTCCAGTAGAATTGCGACGAACTTCTAAACCGAGAAAAAAATTCAAGGGACCCAAATCCTTTAATGCAAATTCCCGACTTAGGGATGAAATCAAGCTGTTAATAGCCAACGCATTCGAATCGGTGATAACTATATCATCAACATACACTAAAACAAATAAGTGGATATAATGTTGATTGAAAATATAGAGGGAACTATCTGATTTGGAAGAATGGTAGCCTTGCTTGGTAAGAAAATTTGATAAATGAGAATACCACGCACGAGGTGCTTGCTTGAGGCCATAAAGAGACTTTTTGAGCAAGCAAACATGATTTGGTTTGGTAGGATCCCGAAAACCCGGAGGTTGAACCATGTGGACTGTTTCATGTAAGTTCCCATGAAGAAATGCATTATTTACGTCTAGTTGACGTATAGGCCAAGAGTGTGATACAACAAGAGATAGAATAAGTCGAATGGTAGATGATTTTACCACTGGGCTGAACGTCTCGTCATAATCAATACCACATTCTTGATGAAATCCTTTCGCAACCAAACGCGCCTTATAACGCTCAATATCTCCATTAGCTTTTCTTTTCAATTTGAACACCCATTTACAACCAACGATATTCATGCCTTGATGAAATGAAACGAGTATCCAAGTGCCATTTGTCATGAGTGCATTAATTTTTTGGGACATGGCTGCACGCCATTCTGGTGATTTATTCGCACTATTAAATGATGTTGGTTCAACTAATTTTGAGGAAGAAGAAGAGAAAGATGATGATGGGTGGCGGATAGAAGTTGTGAGGACTGATGGGGGAGGATGTGACAACCCGAATTTTTAAGAATTAATAAATGAGAATTTAATAAATAAAATTCTTATTATAAGATGTTCGAGTACGGGTATGTGTATATGTGTTATATATTGTGAAATATGTGATTTGGTGTGAAGAGAATTTTATATATTAATTTTAATATTTATTGAATTAAATAAATATTTTAATTGATTTATTTATTGAGTTAAATAAATAATTATGTGTTGGTTATGGAGTAATTTAATTAAGTGTAATATATTAATTAAATAAATATTTAATAATTAATTTAATTAATATGTAATAATTTTATGTTATAGTTATAATTTAATTGGGGATAATTAAATTAGATGAAGTTATTTGGTAATTGTTACATGAAATTATAATTAGCGAGTAATTATAATTGTTATGTGACAATTTTTATGTGATTAAATGATGTTAACTTTTAATTAATTAAATTAGAATGTTAAGATTTAATTAATTAAAGTATAACATTAAAAATATATGTTAAATGATTTATTAAAAGATTTTTTAAAATTATTTTTCCAAATAAGGTTCTTGCACCGTTTTAAATTCGTTTTGCCAAACGGGGCCTTAACTACTAAAAACCTGTTTTTAAAAATAATTTATTTTTGTCAAACAAGCCATTGGGCTTTTAAACTTCAAATGTGTAACCTATATTTTAATTAAAATTAGTATAGGGTTATTATGTTTTGTAGGTTATATGTTTTATACTTATGTCTTATACATATAATATTTGTAAGTATATACGTTAGTTAGAAAGACTAAGGGTTAGTCTGTGTTAGAAGAAAACACAGAGAACCTAGAGTTAGAGAGAAAAGAGAAGAAGAAAGGAAAAAGAAGAAAGAGGAAGAGAAAGTTTGAGAGAGTCAAACACATCACCATCTTCATCTTTTTCTCCTAAGCAAAGCAAAGGGTATAACCTCTAACTTTAAGAGTTTTAAGATTTGCTTAAAGTTATTCAAGTTTTAGTTTTCTGTAAATAGGAATCTTCATGAAAACTTGTGATGTTGGTATATATATGTTATATGGTGTTCATAACATGATTATACATATATGTTGTGTTCATAAATTGTTTAAATATAAATTGTATGATGATTTTGTTGGTTAATTCATGGATATATGATGAACATGAGGAATTCATGTTCATCAAAAGTCATAGTGAAAAAGTTTTATGATTGACTTATTTGAAATCAAAATTTAAGTTTGATTGATAATCATGGTGTAGATTGGTTTTTAGATAATGATAATATGTTTTTAAAAGAAGTCAATATACTTGGAATTGTGTGTTTTGAATTAGAAACAAAATTTCAGTATTCAATTTCATCAAGAACACTTATCAATAGTTTTTCTTCAAAAATTATGAAATTGGAGTTTTTGATTTTGTATTATGATAATTGTATATATTAAAAACATGTTAGAAGCTTTAGATATATTTTTTATAAAATTTTATGTGCAATATGTTAGTTAAAATCAGAATTTGGTGCAAAAAAATAAGCCAAATTAATTTTTTCTCTGCATAGTTCGCGAACCAAAAGTGAGCCGCTGCAGGTGATCTGCCCCGACGGGCCTTGCAAGGCACATTACCCCCGCCCTGGCGGGGTGTGTATAGAAAATGATAATGTGTTTTTTTGAGCATTTTGGTTGGAGCATAAAAGTTAACCTAATGTGATTATGTGATAACATGTTAGACTTATATTAAAATGCTAAATGAATATTAATAGATTTTATTAATAAAATATAATGTGTAATTATAATTTGAATAAATTATAATTATAGTAAAGGTTTAATTTAAATTATGATTTGTTAAATGAATATAGTTTGATTAATCTTTATCAGAGTAAATGTTTAACTTAAATTATAATTTGTATAATTATAATTTAATATGTAATTATAATTTGAATAATCATAATTAAGGTAAATGTGTAATTTAAATTATAATTCATTTTAATTATAATTTAATGAGTACATAGATTGAAATTGATTAATTATAATCAAAGTAATTGTTTAATTTAAATTATAATTGATTTAATTATAATTTAATTAATATAAATGCATAAATTGAGTTTGATTAATCAAAATAAATGTTTAATTTAAATTATAATTTATTTAATTATAATTTAATTATTAGTTGATTAATTATGTGAAAATATAATATGATTGTGTGATGTGATTAATTATGTGATAATTAATTATTAACTTAATAATTAAAGAGGAATGAGTTAACCTAAATGGGTTAACTAATTATGAGAATTAGATATGTGATAATTAATATATATTATTAATTATACATATAAGTTTGACAGTGTATGTTAAACAAATAAATGGGAGAAAATTATGAAGTGTAAAGTAGAATTTACTTAAACAATTGATAAGCGTTGCTATGTGACTAATAATTGATGTGTATGGTAATACGTTGTGTAGGATTCATGAAGTACTGCAGATTATTATAAGTTATTTTTCGTTAATTGGTAATCTACGAGCCAAACAAGTCTTTCAGTTCCTAATTGCTATGTGAACTCGATGATGAACTATTTTAAATTTGTGTTGCAAAGAGCATGATATGTTATATATGTTGTAAGTATGAAATGATAAAGTCAATTTATGACTTTATTGATTGAGTAAAGAATGTTGATTGAGTAAGAAACTAAATCTTTATACTTGTTATATGAATTAAAGCATGCATGATATTTTAGTCTATTGATTATGATGTATAAGATGAGCATGTTATTTATGTAATACGTGATGCATGAAAGCTGTTAGATCTTGCTGAGCTGTCGAGCTCACTCTTGCAAATAACTACTTTTGCATGTCAAGGTTTCAAGGTAATGATACGTGTTATTTGAATTATAGAGATCAATATTCAAGAAGATTACTTAGGTTAAATGAGAAATGCATTTAATTTTTTGATTGTAACATAATTGTTGAGTTGTAAAGTTGAGCTATCCAATGTATAGTGGATATTGCCTTGTGATGTAAGACTTTGTATAGTAACTTCGATGTAGTGATTTATGTAATAAATTTGAATCAAAGATATGTTATGTAAATGTTGAGATTCAGGGTAATAAAGAAAGAGATATATAAAAGTTTTAATTATTTCGCATTTTAGTGATTGTATCATCGAATAATGATGTAAAGTTAGAAGTTCGATGTATTGTTAACGACCAAGATTGAGAGTCGAATGGTATGAGTTTTGGGGTCTTTACAGAGGACCCATGCTTCGAGTGTGAGGTCGAATAGGAGGTGTAGGATTGTGATCAAGATCAACAATAATGTCAATACCACTAGCATGAGATGGCGGTGTGCAAGGTTCATTGAGAGTGGTGGTCGGAGAAATTATTGGAGAGGAAAACATTGGTGAAGGTGAGGGTGTTGTAGGAGAAGTAGGTGAAACAAGTGGATGTGTTAAGGTGTGAGAGTGATCAGTAGGAGTTGTTGTTGAATTAGAAGAAGCAACAGGAGAGGCTATAATAGGAAAAGTAGGAGCATTTTGTAGGGATGACATTGATGGTGAGGTTGGGGATAGGATGGAAGGTCCAGGAGTTGGTCTTATAGGCGGCAATGGAAAATGTAACCAAGGAGCAAAGTCTTTCTGCATAGCTGAAATATCCAAAGAAGTAGGCACATTAGTAGCACAAGGAAAATTATTTTCATAAAATTTTACATGCCTGGCAATATAGAACCGTTTTGTTTTTAAATCTAAGCATCGATAGCCAACATGAGCATTGCTATATCCTAAGAAAAGACAAGGAGATGAACGATATTGGACCTTGTGACGATTATAAGGACGAAGATATGGAAAACATAAACAACCAAATGTTTTTAAATTTAAATAGTTTGGATTTCTTTGGAAGAGATATTGAAAAGGAGAAACATTAATAAGAACAGGAGATGGCATTCGATTGATCAAATAGACCGCCGTATCAAAAGAAAAATGCCAATATTTAGATGGTATAGAGGCATGCGCCATTAGAGATAAACCAGTTTTCACAATATGTCTGTTTCTTCGCTCAACTAAGACATTTTGTTCATGTGTGTGCGGACAAGATAGGCGGCGATGCAAAATTCCATATTTTTCAAAGAATGTATGAAGTTTTCTGTACTCGCCCCCCCAATCAGTTTGGATTTCTTTTATTTTGGAATCAAATTGATTTTCCACAAGTACCTTGAATTTTTCAAAGACAGAATAAACCTCAGATTTTTGAGAGATTGGAAAATACCACGTGAATCTGGTACAAGCATCTACGAATAAAATAAAATATCGATGACCTTCACTTGACAAACACGGGTAAGGTCCCCATACATCACTAAAAAGCAATTGAAGTTTAGAATAATTTTTATTATTCGATAATGGAAATGACAACTTAGAAGACTTGCGTAATTGACAGAAAGGACAAATAGTATTTAAGGTCCTAATTGAACAAGGCAAGGAAAATTTATTAATAATAGTCTTGAGTACACGCTCATGTGGGTGACCCAAACGAGAGTGCCAAGTGTCTATGGACGTTCTTTCTGCATGAAAAACTGAAGAAAAATTGCCGGATGAATTTGAAAATTGGTACAAGTCTTGATTACTCCGGTCTGAAAGTAGAGAGTCCCCCGTGGTGCGATCCTTAACAACAAAGTGGTTAGGATGGAATTCAAAAGAAGCATCATTATCAGTAGAAAACTTTTGAACAGAAAGGAGAGACTTATTAAGAGCAAGGACATGAAGAATGTTTTTCAGTGAACATGAACGAGATATTGTAGCTAAGTTAGAGGAACCAACATGTTTAATAAGCAAACCCTTACCATTGCCCACTAGTAATTAATAACTACCATAGTATTCAACAGCATTATAGAGGGCTCCGAGTTCAGGCGTGGCATGATGTGTGGCACCCGTATCTGGAATCCAATTGTGCGGAGCCAAAGTAGGAGAAGAATAGGAAGACGAGCTAGGTGAGTGGGTAACCATATGAGCAGCTGGAGCATGAGCAACAGAAGAAGATTGCTGAACAAAAAGTTGATAGCAGGTGGTTGCAATGTGATTGTGCCCCCCGCAAATCTGACAATTGCCGTGATTGTTCCTATTGTTTCCACGATAACCACCTTGTCCACGATAGTTTTGAGAATTCCTAGAATGAAAATCATTTAGCTGATTGTAACGACCATGATTATGTGAATTACCATAGCCATTAGTATTCCAATTGGACCAATTAGAACCATTAAAGGTACGATTATTCCGCCACTGATTAGAGGCCCTATCATCACGAGCATTGGGCTACTTATTAACAACATTAGCACTAGGAGTGAGGTTGGATTCAACCTCGGTGAGAGAAAGGTTTTCCATAGAGGCACCATTAATAAATTCATGACTTAAAAGAAGGCTAAGTAGATCACCAAAAAGAATGGGCTCATCACGAGTATCAAGAGTGGAAACAATATTGGAAAATTCAGTTCTTAATCTGCGAAATATATGTATATTCAAATTAGTATCGGAAATAGGCATACCAGCCGTCGCAAGAGTGTCGGCAATAGATTTTGCCTTATGAAGAAAGGTAGTAACACTTTCATCTCTTTGTTTCAACTGATGGAGTTGCAAATTAAGGTGTAATATGCGGGTATTAGAAGGAGAGGCAAAAGTTCGATGAAGAATATCCCAAATCTGACGGGAAGTAGTGGCATTAATGACCAATGGCACAATCTCCTCAAGGAGAGAAGCAATCAATATGCTCATGACAGCTTAGTCTTGGGTAATCTAAATATCAAAGGACGGGTTAGGTTGCGGTATGGTATTGTCAGCAACCATAATGGTTTCAGGTGGAACAGGATGACCACCAGCAACAAACTTATACAAGGAATGACTCTTGAGAAAAGGTAATATTTGGGCTCGCCAAAGGAGGTAGTTTGTAAGACCAAGTTTATGGGAGAGGAAGGAATTGGACATGGGTGGAGTAGCAGGGAAGGCTACGTGCGAATTCGAGTTGAGATCTGTTGTATGAGATGAGGCTGAAGAAAAAGACATTTTGATGGGAGATTGATAAGTCTATAGGTAAGCTAGCTTTGATACCATAAACGTACAGGGTCTTAATTGAGGTAAATCTCACACATATTACTGTGATGCTTTTGTATGGTATTTATAGATGCTTTTACATAGTTTGTTACATACGTGATAGGGATAAGTGTTATCCTCAATGAAAACATTAGTTACAACAATATGATAAGTCTAGCAAATGTGGATAAGAACAAATATACGAAAAAGAGACTCCACAAATATAAATATACATGTGTTAATACATACCTTTAATAACTCAAAAGGTTTACAAAATCAACCCATCTAAGATAACATAATAGATAGTATCGCATATTAATCTACTCTTGAACTTTTTCCTTGTCTTTGACCTTCTTTGAGCACTCGGGCTTAACTGAAATATTATCATGATATAGTAAGAGTGAACAACTACTTTGCTCAACAAGTTTAAATACAATAAAGATATATCATGATTGAAAAAGAATAAGCTTTCAAGTTTTCGAATATATAATGATTGTGAAAGAGCATGAATCAAATTTCAATACATAAATGATTGAATCAATAATGCTGAATGACCAACATTGACCATGAACAAACATGAAAGTGTATCAGTAATTTAACTGGATCTTTTGGTAATGAAGGTGATCAGCCTTTCATACTTAATAAATATATGAAACTTGCACTAAGTGCGAATAACAATAATCATAGATGTGGAATAATTGTCAATAATTAATCCACTAGCATGCTTGAAACATAATAACTCGAGTTTGAGTTAGGAAACTTGTCTGCTCCGACGATTACTGCTAAACAATCTAATTTAATCTCTTAGAAATGACCTATCATTAATAAGATCAATCTTTCAATTAGTATATCATATCTTAACTCAGAATACAACTATTCTTAAAATAAATTATTTAACATTTAGCAACATAATCAAACATTTGATAATTCCTTAACTTATTAGTAATATTATCATCCTTGATAATATTTTAATCACTTAATCATCATCTTAAAATTCTCGTCTAATATTATTAATAAAATAATATCTTAATCCACTTCTTAATATTATTAATCACTTAATAATATATTAATCATTTACAAATATTATTAATCCTTTAATAATATTTAAATCTCTTATTAATATTATTAATCATTTAATAATATGTTAATTATTTACAAATATTATTAATCTTTTATATCACTTAATAATATTAGTAACCTTTTAATAATATTTTAATCACTTATTAATATTATTAATTATTTAATAATATTTTAATCACTCACTAATATTATTAATTATTTAATAATATTTTAATCACTTAATAATATTAATCTTTTAATGATATTTTAATCACTTACTAATATTATTAATTACTTAATAATATTATTAATATTTTAATTATTTATTAATATTATTAATCTTTTAATAATATTTTAATTATTTAAAAACTTATAAACAATTTTAATTTAATTGTTTATCTCTTAGTATTTAATTTATTTAGCAAACATAACATGCCACTCACATAATATTTTATTAAAAATGACCAAATTACCCTCCTAAAATCTTAATACATCATATTTTTGGTCTTTAGTTAATAAAATCACATTTACAAATCTTATAACTCATTATAAATTAATTTTCTCATTTATTCTTAACTTACACATAGGCATGAAAAATACCAAAACATCTTATTATTATTATTTTTTTTTTTGTAAAATATCAGTATATGATATTTTAGTGATAATATTTTTCCTGTAATTTTTTAATTTCGTTTGATATTTTTAAATAGCCTAAAATAGTCTTAAATTGCGACATTTATCATAAATTACCCTTTTATCCAAAAATTATGAAATTTGCAGAGCAGTCTCCTGTTATCAAGACCTAACTCCTGTAAAAATTCCACATTTTTGGAGTTGTATTTTAGGAGTTATTACAGTTTACTTTTAAAATCACACTTTCTTGTAACAATCATAACTCAAGTTTTGGACATCCAAAAATTCTCATCTTTGGACAGGACTTAGTTTAACCTTTTATACTATCATACCACAAAATGTTGAAATTTTTAGAGCATCATAAGTGGCCGAAATAGTCCCCTTTTCAAACTGGCCAGAACAAATTTTAAGATTTTCAATTTTTTTTTACTTGGGTGGATAGTTTTGCCAAAACGCATGCCACGTTTTTCTCGTTTAATATTTTTGAGTGGTACCACATGGGTTTAACAGATAACTCACGGATCTAACACCCCTCTTTGACTGATCTCAAAAATAATTTGTAGATTTCAAATGGTAGGAGTTCAAAGTAGGCTGAAATTAGGATTTTCTAACCCTAAAACTGTTTTTGTTTCCTTTTGTTTTTCAAGCTTTTCAACACTTAAAATGATAAGATCTAAGCATGATACACCACAAAACATGTAGATCTAGTGTTCTAGGGTTCAGGAACATAAGTTCTTCATTTCATCAAAAACAACCAAAAGAAATTATATTAAATAAGCTTAGGGTTTTGGATTTAAAGGTGTTATACCTTTATTTGGTTGCTACCTTCCTTCTTCCAAAGTAATGGACAAATTTAGATGGCATGAAAGATAACTTCTTCTCTCCTTTCCCCGCTTAGCTCACGACAACTTCCTCTTTTGTTCTCTCTCTCTATTCTAGCTTTCAAGCTCTTTGGGAGAATAAGAAATAAAAGTGAAGTAAAACCTTTATTTGCAAATGAGAGATGGCTATTTATAGTGAGTAAAAATTATACATATAACATATATATGTATATGCATATCTTTAGCAAATCTCCCAAATCTTGCTAAATCCTTCCAAATCTCCTTACAAATCTTTAGAAATCTTAGCCTAGGGATTTTGTAGGCTAGCTTAGATTTAGTGAAGTAAAAAAAAATTAAATAACCATGTGTTCTTTCTCTTCTTCTCTCACCCGACCCTCTCCCCCTTATTTATTCTATTTTCAATTTTTTATTTAATGCTTTATTTGCACATTAAATCTTCTAGAATTCCCATTTTATTTGGGCTAAGGGTTTTGGGCCGAATCTTTAATTGTTTGGGCCGGGCTCCCATTTAATTTATTTGGGCCACTAGAATTCACATATGCTACAACACATTTATTTACCTTACCCTAATTATTTAATTAGGGTTACTAGTCCACTTGATTTGGACTTTAAATAATTACTCGTAATGGTTTAATTATATAACCTAATTAGACTTGCTAATATTTAGGTTTAAAATAATAATAGGTTGAGATAATAAAATAAATCACTTAGGTTAGTTTATTAGTATATATATATATATATATATATATATATATATTAGATACTAGGAATCTCAAATAAATATAACCCTTAGGTTAATTAATTTTTATACCTAATATATATAATTAGGTTATATAACTTTCTTTTCTATTAATCATTATATGATAAATAAATATATACATTCACATATATTCATTCCATCATATATTCATATACACACTCTACATAAGTCATAAAGTATTCACTTTATTGATAAATAATTAATATTTTCATATATTAGGCTAGACATTTAATTCAACGTCTATTAAAATATCTTTATTTAGTTTGCTACATTCAATAAGTCTTTTCCATCATTCTAATATGATTAATTTAATTAATCATTCCTCTTGTTTGGCTAAAATATAAATATCTCATCTCTAAGTGTGTGTGTGTGTGTATATATATATATACACATTCTCTTTATCCTTATAATATCTCTTCATTTGAAATTTATTTCCTTAATAAATTTTTCACATACATTATTACATAATCTCTTTCATTAATTAATTCAAGTAAATTTTAAAGGTATCATAATACCTTATTCTTTAATATACCTCCAAGTATAATTTGATTATAGGTTTTGAATTTTCGCAACCCATATTTTCTCACTTCTATTCTTCATCTTCTCATTTCTTACTCTTCAAAATTTCTATCATTCACCTTTAATTTCTTTATATTATTTCAAATATCAAATTGTATAGGTTCTTCTTAAAAATTTAAATCATCACTTTATTTTCAAATTTAGGTTTTATTCTTTAACTTTTATTTAATTATTCAAGATCTTATTTATAAGTCTTATAAATTTTCGGGTTGTTACAAAAACTCACCAATTCACAAAGTTAATAGAAGAAACTCTAGAAAAATAGAGAGATGGAGAGAGGAGCTCGGAATTTGGAGAAGGAGCAAAGAGAGCAAAGCTAACAAGTAGCTTTAGAAAAGAAGAACCAAGAGAGGCCATTTGAAGGGCGAATTATCGTAAACTTATAACGACAACTTAAGACAAGTTTTTAATCTTGTACAAGTTTTACTTGTAGCAATTTTTTAACTCTTGTATAAACTTTAAGTTATGCAAGTTTCCTAAACTTGCTCAAATTTTATTGAGCAAGTATTCTAATTTTCATTTGATTTTCGTATTGAAAGCAATTTTCCTAACTTTCTATGATTTTCGTATTGAATGCAAGTTTCTAATCTTGTACAAGTTTTACTCACGTTTCTAACTCTTGTATAAACTTTATGTTATGCAAGTTTTCTGAACTTTCTCAGATTATTTTTTGCAAGTTTCCTAACCTGTGCATTTTTATTTTGTTCGAATTTCTAACTCTTGTTTAATTTGTGATATTAAGCAAGTTTTCTAATATCATTCACAATGTTGAATTGAGTGCAAGTATTTTATGATTTTGTACACTAATATTTTTCTGTGTAAGACATGTGCTTAGACTGTGAAATTTCATTTGTTATATGATATTCATTGTATGATTTATGGAAAAGAGTTATCAACCATTCGATTCGGCTTAACTAAATTGTTGAACTATTCTAATTAGAATATTTGTTGTTGAAGATATTATCGGTGATAATTCTAGGAAGTATGATAAGATGTTTGTGTGTCAATCAAATAATTTGGGCATGTGTTGGTGTTATCTTGCACTCCGTGCAAGATTATGTGTTATATGAGTAAAATATTGCTATGTTTGTTAAGTATGTTATGTGAGCAAATATGGATAGGATTGCACTCCGTGCAATAATAGGGTTATTGATGGTTATACGCAAGATCGTATCTAACCAATATCTGCACCTATGTGCAAACCTAAAAAGAAAAGTTTTGAAAATGGAATTGTTTAAGACCGTAAGTGTCGCGTGTTAGTGAATGGTGTTAAGAAGTATGCTAAGGTGTTAACTGAGTTTAATGTGTATGTGAAATCACGTGTTTTTCAATCTGTTTGCATATAGTGAGTGAGTTGAACGACTCCTTTGTATGGGCGGAGGTTTAAGATGTGTTAGAAAATCGATCTAACTAATTGCATATCAGTTGTTCCAGTGTAGAAGTATCGCAGCAGCGTACACACTGGGATATATTTGTGACAGTGTAGAAGAGACGGGGAACTAATTCAGTAGTTCTAAGGTGGGGATCCACTTAGTTCACCATATTGATGACTGTTGAAAACTTGAATTGTGTTGTTTTTATATATATGTTGAGAAGGTGATTATTTTCACATATATATTTTTGTAAAATAGGTTGAGTCCTAGAAAATGCTATAATAGGATATTTTCCTTAATAATTATGAGAAGATAGATGATTTTCGATAGTTATAATCAAATAATTACCTTGGTGTTATGTATGTTTACAGTTAGAAAATATTGATTAACCTTCATGAGTAGAAGAAAGAGTTTTATATTTTAAATGAACCTTTTTGATAAGTAAGATAGGGAATGTTTTCTCTTAAAATGATAATAGAGGTGTGAAATGATAGGAAGCTAATTTATTTCTTATTTATTCAAACTCTTTCATGATAACTATTGTTCAGTTATTGAAGTTTCCAGAGAATTGTATTATGATTAATTCTTGATTTTGTTGTTTAAATCTCTATTGTTACGACTTGCTGAGCAATTAAATGCTCACTCTTACAAATTCTAAAATTATTGCAGCTAAGTCAGAGCTGACTAAAGAATCCGGTAGCATCGAAGAAAAGGAGAATTTAAAGTTAGAAATTTTTTGTATTAATGGTAATATATTAGTACTGTAGTAATATTGTAAAGGATATTAGGCAATGTATTAGTGAAGGTCTTCATACTTGGGAGTAGAATGCAAATGTTTTGTAAAAATAATATAATTATCTTTAGGGTGTAATGAGATATATTGAATAAATAACACCAGATCTCGGTTTCAAAGATAGACCCAGATTTAGGGGCATTATAGATACTATCGGTAAAAACAATATATATATATATATGGGGAATGATCCATAGCATCTAGTTGTTATGGATGAAAAACTGGCATATACCATCTTAATCTTCCGTTACAAAAGTAGAGGGCTGTGATTCAATAAAATATTTCGCTGTTCGCTAGTGATTCTAGCGGACGGGCTAAAAATAATTTGCGTCGCTATATGCCATTTATGCCGCCCCAACGGTCCCAGCCGAACAAGGATCCAAGCATGTATTGAATGAACAAACATGTATTGACTGGAACTTTTATGAAGGCTGGCTGCAACACCTTGAATAACAGTGATCCATAGCATGAATATCACGTGGGCCCAAAGTTAATTAAATTGACATTGAATCAAAATGCAACACCTTATATTTCAAAATTATTAAATTTGTAAATTATTTAAAATTATTAAATTTGTAAAGATTTGTAAAATATACAACCATAATTAATTACTAACATTATATTTCAACATAAATAAATTATGCAAAAGTATTCATGATACGTTTGAATTGAAAAAATGGAATAGAAAAGAGAATAAAATGGAGAGTAAAATAATTCATTTCATTCCTAGTTAAAATATACAACCATCATTTGTACATTCTTTTTTTAATACAGTTTAAATTTAGCCAAAAAAATCATGATTCTCTCCATTTATTCTCTCCGTTTATGTATGGAATGACTCATTCTAACTAGGAATGAAATGAATTATAAACGGAGAGAATAAATGGAGAGAATCATGATTTTTTTTTGCTAAATTTAAACTGTATTAAAAAGAAAAGAATGTACAAATGATGGTTGAGGGCCTTGTAGTTAATTCATTTGTACATTTGTACATTCTTTTCTTTTTAATACAGTTTAAATTTAGTAAAAAAAAATCATGGTTGCAGTATGTTAATGAACGACGTCCGACAATATTTATGAATTTTATTTCTTCATTTTATTCTAACTAGGAATGACATGAATTATTTTACCCTCCATTTTATTCTCTTTTCTATTTCATTTTTTCAATTCAAACGTATCATGAATACTTTTGCATAATTTATTTATGTTGAAATATAATGTTAGGAATTAATTATGGTTGTATATTTTACAAATCTTTACAAATTTAATAATTTTAAATAATTTACAAATTTAATAATTTTGAAATATAAGGTGTTGCATTTTGATTCAATGTCAATTTAATTAACTTTGGGCCCACGTGTTATTCATGCTATGGATCACTGTTATTCAAGGTGTTGCAGCCTTCCTTCATAAAAGTTCCAGTCAATACATGCTTGTTTAGTCAATACATGCTTGGATCCTTGTTCGGCTGGGAGCGTTGGGGGGCATAAATGGCATATAGCATGCGCAAATTATTTTTAGCCCGTCCGCTAGAATGACTAGCGGACAGAGAAATATTTTATTGAATCAAAGCCCTCTACTTTTGTAACGGAAGGTTAAGATGGTATATGCTAATTTTTTATTTATAGCAACTAGATGCTATAGATCATTATCCTATATATATATATATATATATGATAATGATCCATAGCATCTAGTTGCTATAAATGAAAAATTAGCATATACCATCTTATCCTATATATATATATATATGAGGCAAATGATGAAGTTGTTTCCCAAATATGAGTCGATATCATTTTGCACTTATGGTTATTGTCAATTTTTACCTTAAAGTATTTACAAAAAACAATGTTGTTCCTAATTTGCTGTTTTGACCAATTTATATCATTTCTATATTAATTTACCATAAAATTTATGAGAGAAATATAGGACTCTTTTCAAGCAAATACATATATAATCATTCCACCCCACAAAACATGGAAGCGTTATTGGCTCTTGCTTTATCAAATTGTTGTATACATGGCGAGTTTTCTTTCGTTCATTGGTGGTGCCTCACCAATGGAGAAATATCAGTACAAATATTAGAGCAATGTTACTATCACATAATTTGTGTCACATAAAATTTATATATACACATGCATATTTGCGGGTCTTGCATATCACGCAGGGCTCACAATATGCATGTGTGTGTATGTGAGCATTATGTGACCTAAAATTATGTGATAGTAACATTATTTCAAATATTAATGTTTCATTATATGTAGACTCACAACTAACTAGAATTGAAACTAAGACCACTGAATGGGTCCCAACCAGGGCCAATGTCAAACATAGAAAATATCATTATTTATGCTAATTGGTATTGCTTGTTATTTCACATTATTGAATCAATAATTGTCACCGTAGCAAGGATAGTAATGAAAATTTACGAGTATTAGATATATAGTTAGACATACTCATTATTTGAAGAACACTGTATACTTAAACGTCTGTGATATTAATACATTAAGTTAATAATACAGAAGATGGATAATATAATAATTGTGAATAATAAAGAAAAATGTAATCTTGAAATATGAAAAATATGAATAATTAATGTGGTAGATTAAAGATAATTTTGAAAGGTTAAAAATATGGATAATATTTAATATGTGGTAGATTAATGATAATCTTGAAAGGTAGATGAAAGATAATTTTGAAATGTGAAAAGTGTGGATAAATAATGAATGGTGTAGATTAAAGATAATTAATGAATGGTGTAGATTAAAGATAATTTTGAAATGTGAAAAGTGTGGTTAATTGATGTTTGGTAGCTGTTGGTTAAGTTTTGGCTATAAATATAAGATTTAGTATGAGGAGTTTCATAACTTTCTTACTTATTCCTTTCACTCTTTAAAAATTGTTTAGTGTAAGTGTTTGTCTGAGTATGCCAAGACTACATTAAGTATTGATGAATATCAGTGAGAGTGCAAGAATTGTGCTAAGGCTACATTAAGTATTGGTGAATATCAATAAGAGTACAAGAATTGTTTAGATGAATTTTTCTATAAAAGTTTGCACCAACACCCATACACATCACACAATGTTTATAAGTCTTCCTGTAGAAGATTTAATTTGAAAAACTTTATCTGGAAGATTATTTTGAAATATTATTTTATTCTTCAAAAACTATTTTGAAGTTTATTCTGCTCTATTTTGTACACTATCAAGTCACTTTTGACGATTTCATAATATAGAGTTAGTGTAAACCATGAAATTTATATATATGTGGTAGTTACTAATTAAATTATAAATATACATATAGGTTGATCAACTACATAGAAAGCAATATCGATTTAGTCACGTGATAAGGTAAGATATATCATTTTCTTTCATACTTAAGGTTACTATGGTAAAAAAATATTATTTGTTTCTACAACCCTTAATACTAAACGGTAAAAATTCTTGAAATGATTAGAATTTTCTTAATAGTTGGTGTTTCATCTAATATTTTTTGATCTAAATCTTACTGTTGAATTTTAATCGTTATATTTGAATTGTGAACATTAAATATTATTCTTGAACTCGAATCGATATTCTGAATATTGTGTTGACAAATTGGACATAATTGGACTCTAGACTAAATAAATTACAAATATCTAATGCTTATTTTTTATCAAAGTATTCTTATTATTTGTTCATCATTTATATCATTTTTATAATCAACAGGACTTAAGTTGTGGTGAAAGTTCTCTTTGATCTGGGTGTAAAGAAGAATTTTACAGTTGATTGACATGATCATGACCATTGGTATTACAGTTGATGAAATCTTGATCGTGCTTTTTTTAAATTAGAAAAGATATTAGACATTATGATATATTTGACTCTTTTAATGGATTGCTCATTCCGCTGCAGTTGTTTGTTGAAAACTTATGCTGTTTATTATTTTTTAAATCTCTGATTTATCACTGTTGAAGGGTAAAGATAATTATTCTTCGTTATCTTAGTCATAATGTTCTTTATTAGGCTATCTGAGATTGCCATTTTATTTCATAATTCTTTTCAGAAAATAAGAGTGTAGCTGTGGCTAGCGGTTAAAGAACAAGGGATGAAATGATTTGCTTGAGTTAGTAGTTGTAGTAATTCTCACTATGTTGTAAAAATAGTATGACAAGAATTGTAGTGAGAACTTAATGTGTATGTTGTTGTATTATATATACATGACATTAGTTAAAATAATTTATGCATGTTGTTTGTATTTTGACGACTCAAATTGAGTGGTGTAGTATATATATAAAATTTTGCAGCTTATCAATGTTGAGCCAGGGGACCCATGCAACCAATCATGGAGACAAGCCCTGGACTTTCACATGCAAGGCAGAAATTCAGCCACAAATATCGAATGCGTAGGCATATGGCTTACTAAAGGTACCCAAGCGTAATTACCGTTTTAATAAACATTATATTCCCGAGGATTTAACAATATGAATCTGATATTCCAAAATCATCCCCAAAAGTACTCTCTAGTTTAATTTTCCTCCATCTCCTCCATAATATCACTAAACCAAAAATAGGGGTATGGTTCATGCATGATACTATCTTCATCAAATTAAAAGTTCACCATTTTTGTTGAATTTCAATTTTTTTTAGTATTAAAATTTGTATAAGATAAATTTGCATTAACAAATTAATATTTTTTAAATAATATATTTTAGTATTCAAAGTTTAATATTACCAAAAAAATAAAATCTATTTTTATTTTTGGTCAAATTATATATTCCATATATATATATATATATATATGTATGTCATACGAATTAACCTCAATATTTGAATGAAATATATGTATGTATGTATGTCATACAAATTACCTCAATATGAAAAGAGAAAAAGGGTAGAACTAATAGTTTGGAGTCTTTGGACAAAGGAAGTACATGCTAAATTTTTCTGAAGGGGATAAGATCATATATTTCCGAACTATATTTTCTTTTATTATTTATCTTTTAAATTCTAATAGAGGGCATCCTTGTAGTTTGATGATAAGAAGAGTAGCAAAATGGTAACTTTGAACAGTACGTACGTAGCTAGGTCACATGATGTATATATATACACACACATATACTTGTGGACATTCACAAATCCTAAAATCAAATCATATGGTTTTCAGTTTTTAACCCAACTTTTCATTCAACCTAAAAAACTTGATTGTCCAACTGGTTCATGCATTAGGCTCATTTGGGGTGGATTATATTCTTGGATTCTTGGTTCCAATTATATATATGAAAACATCACTAGCTGTTTTTCTCTTTCTTGGGCTACTCTTGATTATTCCTCTCTTTGCTTGCCCTCTAGACATGTCTATTATATCCGTGGATTCATCAAAACCAGTACCTCGACTCCTAATGGAGTTCTCAAAGACCACCAAGCCGTCTACCGGAAAATTGCATCCCAAGCAAACTGAGACAAACACCACCACCACACACCACAGCCAATAGCACCACCACATTTACTACAAATGGAAGCTTTCAGGCAGCTGCGCATGAAGTACCTAGCGGTCCAAATCCGGAGTCTAACAAATAATAAGCAAAAGGCACCTTAGCTAGCTAGCTAGCATCATCGATTATTGCCTATCTTTTATTTTATTTGTTCGCCTTTTTCTTTTGGATTATCTATAATATTTAACCTAATATAGTAGTAGCGTGCATGTATATGTTGCATGCTTGGATATATAGATGATTATGCAAGAATTAGGCAACAATATTTCTGCTTTTGGGGTTGCAGTTTCTTCCGTGCCAAAGTTGTTTCTCGTTGGGATTGATTTGGAAGTGCAGATTTTGGGTGTTTCCAATGCCAAAAGCTTTCTAGGACAAAATATAGCCATTTTAGGAGGTTTGTAATAAGGCTTTTAGCATATTTTTTTTGCAGTTACATTAATGTTGATCTTGATGGTATGTAATTCTGTTCGTTTTGGACTTCCACATTGCGTACGATTTTAAATTTTAATAAAATTTTGACTTTGTCAATCAAATTAGTACTACTCCTATATCATCAATATGGAATCTTACCATAAAACAAAGAAAACTTTGTCATTGTGTTATTGTAGACTGAATGTGCAATAATTTGGTAGCCACACATAAAACTCCTTTTCGGATCCGATATGCATGGGAAAACCCTGCTTTTACCGGCAAAATTTTAGTTTTCATATTTTTTTTTTGAATTTCATTTAATTTCGAGTTTCTAGGCAACATAGCAAGATTTGAAGTCAAATAGGTACGTCTTACCTTCATGGCAGTGGCGTCTGACTATTTTCTCAGTAACAAGCTTTAGCCCTGCGCTTCATAAATTTTTTTCGGCAAGTTCTGTGCTTCATAAATTATTACTGAGTAGGCCATGGGTTTTGGTATGACACCAAAAATGTGAAATCACATCATATCTATATGATCGGATAATGATAACAATGAGATTAATCAATACGTGCCTTTTTTTAATTTAATTAAATACTCTTCTATATCTATGTAATAATAAATATATAATAAAACAAAACTTGATTTTTTGATCTTCGCCTTTGATCTTTGGTATAAGTCTAGAATTTAATTAGAAGTAAATTAAATATTTTTATACTCATATATAGTGCTAAGATTAATTTATGTAAAACTAAAAGTTTCTTTATGGTCATATATTATTTTTTATATGAGTCCTTTAATTACTTAGTCATATAATAAATTTTAACTTAAAAATCATATTTAGGATTTTAATTTAAATTTCTACTCAACTTTAGTCTCTAATGGACTATATATTAAAAATATTATGAATACATATAATTATAATTAATATCAAAATTGTATTATATATATATTACTAGAAATATATTAATGATTACTTTAGTTACCAATTCTATTACATATATGAGACATTTAGTTAATTAATGTTACAAACAATTCTAACTTATATATTAGTTATTAAAATTTAGGTAGCTAGCTTTTAAAACTAAAATCATAATGACAACTCATTATTTTACAATAATTATATTCCTAAAACTATATATTAAAAATAAAAGAATAATATTATGAGTAAATAATAATTAATATATAAAAATTGTAATGTATATTAAAAAATATATTAACGATGAAAATTTAGTAAACAACTTTTTTTCATATAGGAGACCTTAATTAATGTTAAAAAAACTTGGCTTATATATTACTAATTAAAATTTAATTATCTTTTAAAACTAAAATCATGTTCGTAACTTATTATTTTATAAAAATTTTATTTTTTACAAAATTTATTTAGTTAATTAATTACTCCTTCCATCCTTAAAAGAATGAGCAAAATATATTTTTCACACATGTTAAGAAAAGAGTAAAGTAGAGGAAAATTAGTAAAAAAAAAATCCAAATTTATCTTTAGAGGCCCCACAAAATTATAGAAAGTGATGTATACTTTTATTTTTTTATATTAGTGAACTCCACTAAATGACATTTATACCCTTCCGTTTATGTATCTTAACTCATTCTTTTGTGGACAAAAAAAATTGTAACTTTAGTCATCTATTTGAGGACGGAGAGAGTATACAATAGAGTATGACTTAAACATTACGTTTAGGCTTTTAGGTTTTCACTCAATTTTGAACTCTAAATTAAAAATGCATATATAAATATGAATGATTGATTATAAAAACTAAATATTAAATTTTGAAACAATATAAAAACTTAATATTAAATTAAAAATAACAAAAAAATCATATTAGTAACACTCAATATGTTTAGATTATGGGTATGGTTATGGATTAATTGATGGAAAATATAATTCATTGAGTAAGTGGACGTGAGGACTAGGAAAAATATATTGTTGAGGAACCGAAAAATATATTGTTGAGGAACCGCGTGATAGACATAATAAATTATATTTTTGAATCAAGATGTGATTTCATGAATGTATATGATCTGCAATATTTTAAACACACATATATACATACGTGTATATATATATATATATATGGGTCCTAATCCATGGCAACCGGTTGCTAGAGGGTACTATTCAGCAACCATGCTCTCCACCGTTGATCAATATAATTAAGGGCTGGGATTTGAAAAAAAATATTCCCAGCCGCTACTCCAAGTAGCGACTGTCACTTCACTTTTTGGTCAAATAGTCAAATAATAATAATATTATTATAATGATTAACTATTAAAATAATAATAAAATTGTAACCAGCCGCTACTCTAAGTAGCGGCTGCTCCTATTCTTCACTCTCTCTCCCCTCTTATATAGCATTAGCATAAATAGTTAAATTAAATAATATTTAATTAATTAAATAGCATTAATAGCTTATTTAATTTACAATACTATTTAATTTAACTTATTTAAATAAGTTATATTTGACATAAATTCTTATTACATTTTGAAATATTCTAACTTATTTATATTAAAGTTTTAAAAAGTATATTATTTAAATATATTTTTAATATGTCTTAAAATTTATAATATAAATTTATATTTATATATATATATATATATAAATATGTCTTAAAATTTAATATATATAAAATTTTAATAAATTTTAATATATATAAAATTTTAATAAATTTTAATATATATAAATATGTCTTAAAATTTAATATATATATATATATATATAAAATTTTAATATATATAAAATTTAAGACATATTAAATTTTAAGACATATTAAAAATATATTTATATATATATATATATATATAAATATATAAATTTATATTATAAATTTTAAGACATATTAAAAATATATTTAAATAATATACTTTTTAAAACTTTAATATAAATAAGTTAGAATATTTCAAAATATAATAAGAATTTATGTCAAATATAACTTATTTAAATAAGTTAAATTAAATAGTATTGTAAATTAAATAAGCTATTAATGCTATTTAATTAATTAAATATTATTTAATTTAACTATTTATGCTAATGCTATATAAGAGGGGAGAGAGAGTGAAGAGTAGGAGCAGCCGCTACTTAGAGTAGCGGCTGGTTACAATTTTATTATTATTTTAATAGTTAATCATTATAATAATATTAATATTATTTGACTATTTGACCAAAAAGTGAAGTGACAGCCGCTACTCCAAGTAGCGGCTGGGAATTTTTTTTTTCAAATCCCAGCCCTTAATTATATTGATCAACGGTGGAGAGCATGGTTGCTGAATAGTACCCTCTAGCAACCGGTTGCCATGGATTAGGACCCTATATATATATATTAACACAGTTTACATTTTTGCTTGGCTATATATATCAAGATGCTCCCAAAGATCACATCATGTCCTTGAAGAATTAGAATACTCTCTATTTCATAGTCTAGATTTAAAATGTGTTGAAATGTAATGCCATGTTGATATGAGAGAAAAATGATAATAGAAAATATACAAAGAATAAAAACTCTCATTATTGCAGCTACTAAGGAATTCAAAGCCCTTCGTTTGACAGCTTGTAGCTGATTTTCTCATTATTGCAACATGAAGAACTGTACTTTGGATTCTTTCATATCAAATTGTTAGCAGAGAACTTATCTCTTAAATTTATCATGTTGGCAGTAATTCCGTTTGTCAAAAAATAAAGTTACCACATGTCCAGAGCTCTGATGGAACTGAGGGAAATTAAAGTCTCCTGGTAAGGAAAATTTGGGAGTAAATTTTATTAACTTTTAGAATTATATACTCCCTTTATTCCACAAAAAGAATTTTCATTTGACAAGTTTTTTTTTAACAAAAAACAGTCTTTTAAAAAAAAAATTATTTTTTGCTAATGACAGTATGTTGGATATTGGCTCCAAATTTTGTCTCCTCCACTTGATGCCCCGCCCATTGAACATCACCATTTGGTGCCTTGCCCATGTAACAATGGCATGTTTTCCCTCTCCTCTCTACTACTATAAAAGGGCAGCCAAGCAAAGGAAATGATACACCAATATTTGAGAGCAAGAGAGTTAGAGAGAGAAAGCTCAAGTTTGAGCATTAGAGAGCTAGATAGTTTGTAATCTCCATATTATTTTCATAGTGAATTTCTGAAATCTCTCCCCTGTGATTTTTTTCAATTGGGTTTTCACGTAAAATTCTTGTGTTATTATTTATATCTCATACAGTAGTGTGTTTGTATTTATCTTATCGTATTTGTGTGAGCCTGATTTCTCAACACAGTATAAAATGGCACAACTAATATTTTTGAATTTGTCATTTTAATTTCATTATCATGCCACCACTAATAATTACCATCATATTATTTTTAGGTGTAAAATTGGAATAAATTAAAATACATCCTTACTAATTTGTAATTTTTTGTAAATGAATACCAACTTTTTATAGGATATACTGAGTATAGTTTCTTTTGGTTCTCCATTAACTGGGCATATAAAAGACTGAACTGATCCTTAGTTAAGATAACAAAGTAACTATAGGTTAGAAATGAAATGATACATTAGAATAACCAAAGTTATCATATGAAAACTCACAATTAGTAATATATCGGAGATCAAAATGATTTATAAGAAAGTATAAATGTGCACAACAAAATCAAGAAAATCACTATAAGTACATGTTAGATTTAAGATCTAATATAAGACACAATCACATAAAAATTATACAAACAATAACAAAGAAAGAATATACGATATACCCAGATTATTCAAATTGTGACTAGTCTCTTGCATGTCTGACTTATTTATTTATAATGTGTCTCACTCACTCTATAAGAATTGCACATCAAACATAACTAGGTTTATATAGCAACTAAAATACCCTAATTACACCTGACTATCATATTGTAGCGGCTATTGTTCGTACCAGCTAAAGTTTAAGCAAATCCCAACCATACAAAAAATTGGATGAAAATTGGTGTGGAAATTCTTCAAATTAAGAAGTTCGTATTGGATTCTTTAATTTTTAACTTCGTCGGGTTGCTACAACTAACTGCAACTTTATTACATCTTTTAATTACTAATATTTTACTTGTTTCTGCAGAGAAGCCATTTATTTAAAATATGTTTGATTGAACACAAAAGATTTGATGATGTAAAATATCATACAGAATCATTTAAGAAACAAGAGCTTTTATGCACTGGATGAAAATAGTCATGCCTTGGGAACATGATTGGAAATAAAGGCTATGTAGATGTTGCAATTTGAAAACTCCAAGCATCTAACATGGAACCCTATTTTCTTTCATAACCCAAACATAGAATCAAATTTGAGAAGCTTTATTATTGTTATATAATCTTTTCAAGTAGAAAGCATATTGTTAACGTCAAGATTCGTCCACGCGCTCCAATCACCAAAGCGCGTCAAATCTGCACAGAAACGAATAAACACCTAAAGCTTGGCAGCTTAAGCCGCCGGGAGATAGTTCCGGTGTGAGAATAAGTACAGGCTGAAATAAGGTTAACAATAGAGGCTTAATGCTCTAGTGCTGGAAAATAATAATAATGTGTACCTTAGAATAAAGATGTAACCTTGTACTTATAGAGATCTCACCACCTTCTTAGAGTCATAGAATTCGGATTCCTCATTAGGTACAATTCCTTAATGGGATCACATAAAATCTCCTAAAAGAAACGTAGTTGGATTGCATCCTAACTCCTCCTTCTAGAAATAGAAAGTCAATATAATTAAAGAATCCTTAAAACACTCCAACTGCCATGTTAGGAGCCCACTCCGAATGTGCCCCCCTCTTGTGGACTTTGGCCCACCAGACGGTTCGGGTCTAAAGATTCACAACCCAACACACACATACACACACATATATATATATATATATTTAATATGAGGAGTGATCAATAGCAAATTGTTGTTATGACACTATCAGGTAAATACATATTTGACTGTCTATATAAATTGATCAAGCGGTCCAAATTTAAAATTTTTAATCCATCTTCTACTATATATTATTAGCTAATGACACTTTTTTTTAAAATCTGAACAACCCATTGTTGGTCGTTTTACCGATCAATATAAGCGTGCAAGTATACACGGTCAACAAGTAATAAAGAGTAAGTAAGATATCGTTCCAACGGAGAATTAAGTAATAAAAGTCACCAAACCACTAGCTCATAATCATTTCAGTCTTATTTAAACGAGCGATTAAATTGTTTGGAATTAAAACTAAACAAGTAATTAAACAAAAACTAAATAATCCTAGAGTAAAACCAGATAATGAAGATATGAGATCCCAATTTTCTCTATTGATTCATCTAAGTCAACATACTTCCTGTTAGGTCAAATTAATCGTCACAGATCGCTAGCCGAGAACACGAAAGTGAGAGAAGGCCATCTTTCGATGCACCTAATCCATATCACGTGCAATCCACAGATGATAGAACGCACATGAACACCCATATTATCAAAACCCCTATATGTCTATGTGATTTACAAATAAGTAGGGTTTAAGCACAGGTTCTCTATTGACTACGAGCGGCGCTTCGGTATATGTCTATCCTAAGCACAAATCATACGTCCCAACGCCATGTAGAACATGCAATCACAAGCTACTACGATTAGTGTAAGACCCCAACTTTTATGAATAAAGATTTAATTTTCTTTATATATTATTTCGAAATAGTAAGGTGTTGATTTGATAAATGTGAAAGGTTATGGGTGAAATGTGCAAATATTTTAAAATGAGCAAGTGGTTATAAAATATTCTTGTTGTCGGGGAATATTCGTTTGGTCGTGGAATATTCTTGTTGTCGGGGAATATTCGTACGACGGCGCAAGCTATTTGTGGGCCCCACAACGGAATAACTGTCGGATATAGAAAACGACAGAAATAACCTTTTTATTAAATAACGGCGTAGTTGTTACCGTTAGTACTGTTGAAATACCCGGTGGTTAAAATACAGTGATACGCGGTGTTGCACTAGTAGCACACGGTATTACACAGTATTTTGAATTATTGAGTCTTACGTGAGAATGAACTTACTCAATTATTGTTACAGTAATTACTGTTCAATATTTTATATTATTGACTCAATAATTGCTACGTTGATATTTTATATTATTGACTCAATAATTGTTACATTGATATTTTATTGACTCAATAATTGCTACGTTGCCATTTTATATGATTGATTCAATAATGGCTACAGTTGATATTTTGGTATTATTGATTCAATAATTGTCACTACACAGTATTTCACATTATCAACTCAATAATTCATATTATTTGAATAATATTATTAGATAGCATTATTGACAATGTCTAAGGAAGTTCTGTCTAGGAGGGGTTATTTAATTGCGCGCCAGTAAGGAGAAGTCCTTATCGGAAGGCCCCCTCTTTCCTGGGAACGACCTGGTTGTCAATATTGTAGTTCTGTAATATTATTTGTGAATAATTAATTATTGATTTATATGATAAGGAAATATTTATTTTGTGAATATAAAAGAAGGAATTAGTGCTGATGTGTTTTTTATCAGTATTTTGATGGGGAAAATTATCTGTTTATGGATTTCGGATAATTTATGTTTGGAATTTGGAAAAACTTCCTTCTACAAAGTTGTAGAGAATTAAATTTTCTATAGAAAGGACATATCATTTGTATTTTTCTGACAAAAGGGTTATTTATTATGAATTATTGAAGTTTCAGGAAAATAAATATTTTTTTAATGAGTGGGCCCCACTTTTGTTGTTTTGTTGGAAAAATTCTGATTTTTCTGGAGAGCAGTCGGCGGCTGAAAATAAATAAATATTTATTTTATTACTTTAGTCTTCTTTGGCATCCTAAGGTTTTCTAATAAATAGGGTGCTTAGGTTAGAATTGAAAATCACACCAGAATCAGAAGTTTTCTCTCTCTATAATATCGAGCGTATTTTTGTGAGTATTTAGATAATTTGAGTGTTACTATTCAGTGCAAGTTTTCTTTGGTATTATATCCGATATTCCAGTCAGAAGTACTATTCTTTTGAGGTAAGGGATGTTATTTTCTTTCGTAAATGATGTTATTCTTTTCAATATCATTATACCAAAATATTGTCATGGATTTTATTATGAAATTCTTACTTTTTTCGTCGGAGTTACTATTCACGTATACGGCACTATTTACGTATACGGCACTATTTACGGAAAAATTAAATTTTCTTCTATATGTCCAAATTGCTTGTTAAGGTTTTTATCTTTGATTGTATCCAAGTTTTGAGCTATATTCTTGAATTTTGCTCCACAAAGTATTATTATGGAGTATTTTTGAACTTGGATAAACTAAAATGCGAATCCTTAATCTTATCCTTTATTTCACTTGGATTCATTATTTATATGATTTTTCATTATTCTCAGTCCTAAGTGGTGATATAACTGAATATCTTTGGCCTGTAGAGCAAAGATGAATGATTACCTGATGAATATCTTTGGTCGTAGTGCAAAGATGACAGGTGTTGAAATGAACATGATCACTGATGATACAAATGCATATCTTTGGCTTGTAGTGCAAAGATGAATATTTGATTTGAGATGTATATTGATTGATGTTACAGGGATAAAATATTGATGATGAACGGTTATTTCCGCTGCGAATATTGATCTAAAACTTGTTGTCAATAATATTTTATCTGATTTATTGAAGGCTAACGATAATTCATTTTCCATTATCTTAGTCATAATATTCTTTACTGGGCTAGTTGAGCTCACCCTTTTCATCTGTTGTCTTCTTCAGGAAATGAGAATGTTGCGAAAACTAGTCGGGGGACAGGGTGATGGTCCGAGTTAGAGCAGTAGTAGTCCTCACTATTTCTGATAAATAGTGTGATAATAATTGTAATGAGGACTTAGTTTGAATATTAATATTTTCTACATATTTGTATTGACACTCACAGTTGTGTGGTCGTATTTTGCACGACCGTATGATATAAAGTTTGTATTTGAATTCTGTACCATGTATTTGGCGACTCAGAATGGGTTGGGTTGACTGGACCTATTCTGGGGGCGTCACAGTTGGTATCAGAGCTTAGGGATATGATCTCTGGCGGAGATCGGGGAATAGAACTAGGAGGGGAGAGACGAGTAAATCCTTTACTGGTATATCCTACCTAAGCTTATGTGGTATTTAATTGGTCAGTCGGAGCATAGGGTTAATATGTGATATGTTATTTGTTTAATTACCCTTGTTTTATGGCAGTATTTGAGAATGGCAAGCTGAGAATGTTAACAATGAAGTGAATGAGACCGTGGAGACACCTTTAATCACTAACCAGGAGAACGTGCAACAAGAAGGCATTGTTCATCCTGAAAACAACGCTGGTCAGACGATAAACGATGAGATGTTTAGAAGTTTTTTGCAGTTCATGCAAAACCAGACGATGGAGACTCGTGTGCAACATACAGGTGGAGATAATAACAACACGCGAACTGTCACTGCCAAGCAGTTCAAAGAATTGGGACCACCAGAGTTTCTGGGCAAGCCGGACCCAATCAAGGCAGAGACGTGGATTAAGCAAATTACCAAGATATTTGATGTCTTGGGATGCACGGAGGAACAGAAGGTTCCATTTGCCACGTTTATGTTCCGTGGAGTGGCAGATTACTGGCGAGAATCCGTGAAGCGTACCCAGCCTGCCGCACTCAAGATGTCTTCGGAAGCGTTCCAGAAACTGTTCAATGACAAGTACTTTCCTGAAAGTATTCGTCATATGAAGGAAGTAGAGTTTATCAGACTCGAGTAAAATAACATGACGGTATCCCAGTATGAGGCTAAGTTCGCGGAGCTGTCCAGGTTTGCACCTCATTTGGTGGAGAATGAGGAACGTATACACGCTGATGTTTCTAAGAGGTTTGAAACCCGAAATACGTCAATACCTCATTTCTCATAAATTTTCTCTATATTCGGATGTAGTGAACAGGGCCCAGTTGTTAGAACGAGATAATGATTATGTTCAACCGAGGGACCACAACCAAGGTCGTACCGGTGGCAGCAGTCATCGGAGCAATGACAACCAGCGAGGAGGAAAGTATGATCGAAGCGGTAACTATTCCGGTGGTAATCGTGGCCATGATAGTAGAAGAAGCGAATCGGGGGGAGATTTCAAGAAGAGAAGGTACAACAATGAGAACGTGAAGACGTCGACATCAGCACCAGCATCAACTGTTTCTAGGGGAGGAGAACGACCACCGGTCGTATGCTATAAATGCGGGAAAGAGGGACACATCAGCCCAAACTGCCCACAACAATTCAAAGCATGCTATAACTGTGGAAAAAAAGGACATATAGCTCGAGATTGTCTTGTTGCGAAACCAAATCCAGCGGGGGTGGTGATTCCTAAAGGCGGTTTCGGACAAGTCAAAGTCAGTGATTCCTAGAAGAGCGTTTGTCGTGACAGCCCAAAACACAAGAAATCCACACGAGGTGATTACGGGTAAGCTGATCATAAACTTTTGCGAAGTTTACACCTTGTTAGATACCGGTGCTACCCATTCCTTTATTTCGCCTGCTTGTGCTCAACGTTTGAACTTGACTTCTGATAAATTAGACTTTGACTTATCTGTTGAAACTCCGTTAGGAGAAACCTTCGTGACATCTACAATTTACAAATCTTGCTTGATTCAGATTGGTACCCTTACCTTACCTGTTGATCTTATATCTTTGAAAATACTTGCATTTGACGTGATTTTAGGAATTGACTGGTTAATCACTTACCATGCCAAAATTGATTGTTTTCGTAAGGTTGTTAGTTTTCATATTCCTAATTAACCTGTTGTGCGAATCCAAATCACCAAACCACTAAAATCAGTTAATATCATTTCAAGTCATAAAGCTATTCGTTTATTGAAAAACGGATGTCAAGCTTTCTTAGCTTCATGTCACTGATCTAAACCAGAATACATCAGATTTGAATGATATTTCCGTTGTTAATGAGTTTCCTGATGTTTTTCCCGAAGAACTTCCCGGTCTACCCCCAGAACTGTGAAGTTGAATTCTTTATTGACCTTGAACCCGGTACAAAACCCATTTCTAAAACCCCATATCGAATGGCTCCTATTGAACTTTAGGAGTTAAAGGTCCAACTACAGGAGTTGTTAGACATCGGTTTTATTCGTCCTAGTACGTCTCCTTGGGGTGCTCCTGTTTTATTCGTAAAGAAGAAAGACGGGAGTATGCGACTTTGTATTGACTATCGGGAGTTGAACCATGTCACCATTAAGAATAGGTATCCGTTACCTCGTATTGATGACCTGTTCGACCAGTTGCAAGGAGCACAGTTCTTTTCAAAGATCGATCTTCGTTCTGGATATCATTAGCTGAAGATTAAAACTGAGGATATTCCAAAGACTGCTTTTAGAACTCGGTACGGGCATTATGAGTTCTTAGTCATGTCTTTTGGATTGACTAATGCTCCTGCTGCTTTCATGGATATGATGAACCGTGTATTTAAGGAATATTTGGATCAGTTCGTTGTTGTCTTTATTGATGACATCCTTATTTATTCTAAAAGCCGTGAAGATCATGAGCACCACTTGAAGTTGGTACTTCAAAAGCTTCGTGAGAACAGGCTATATGCCAAGCTGAAGAAATGCGAGTTTTGGCTTGAGGAAGTAGCATTCCTTGGGCACGTGGTATCGAAACATGGAGTATCTGTTGACCCGGCGAAGATTGAAGCAATACAAAGCTGGGAGCAACCTAAGTCGGTGACCGAAGTACGAAGCTTTCTGGGCTTAGCAGGTTATTATCGGAGGTTCGTAGAGGGATTTTCTCGAATCGCTACTCCATTAACTCAGTTGACTCGGAAAGATACAAAATTAGTTTGGAGCGAGGAATGCGAGAAGAGCTTCTAAGAGCTCAAGAGAAGACTTATTTCGGCACCTGTTCTGACAATACCATCTGGTTCGGATGGATTTGTTATCTACAGCGATGCTTCGGGCAAAGGGTTAGGATATGTTCTCATGCAACATGGGAAAGTCATAGCCTATGCCTCGCGACAACTCAAAGAATATGAGAGGAATTATCCCTACTCATGATTTAGAGTTGGCAGCTGTCGTTTTTGCGTTGAAGATCTAGAGACATTACTTGTACGGAGAGAAAGTGGAGATCTATACAGATCATAAGAGCCTTAAATATTTCTTCACTCAGAAGGAACTCAACATGCGGCAACGGCGTTGGCTTGAGCTGTTGAAAGATTACGATCATACCATCCAATACCATCCTGGAAAAGCGAACGTGGTAGCTGACGCGTTGAGTAGAAGATCATATGTGGGAACGAGTGCGATGATGTCAAGTATACGCGTAGAACCAGCTTTGATTGATAAAGTTAAAGCTGCTCAAGTTACGGATCCGAAGCTGATGAAGATGAAGAAGAAGGTGCAATTCCAGAAGCAAGAATCGATGAAGAGGGAATACTTCTAGTCAACTCTAGACTTTGTGTTCCTAACGATTCTGACTTGAAGCATAGAATCATGATGGAGGCACACAACACACCATTCGCAATCCATCCTGGGAGTACCAAAATGTATCGTGATCTTCGACATACATTTTGGTGGAGCAATATGAAAAGAGAGATCGCAGAGTTTATTTCGAGATGTTTAACGTGTCAACGTGTAAAGGCGGAGCATCAAGTGCCGAAGGGTCCATTGCAACCACTGGAAATTCTGAAATGGAAGTGGAAACACATTACGATGGATTTCGTTACGGGTCTTCCCAAGGTTTCTTAAGGCATAGATGCGATTTGGGTTATTGTTGATAGATTAACCAAGTCTGCTCATTTCTTGCCGATACGAGAGACTTATTCCCTTGAACGTTTTGCTCATATGCACGTGAATGAGATTGTGAGATTGCATGGCATGCCAGTATCCATAGTTTCGGATCGTGATTCCAGATTTACTTCACGATTTTGGATCAGTTTGCAGAAAGCTATGGGTACGGATTTACGATTCAGTTCTGCTTATCATCCTCAAACAGACGGAAAATCGGAGAGGACTATTCAAACTTTTGAAGATCTATTGAGACTCTGTGTTCTAGACTTCAAAGGGAGTTGGGATAAGTATTTACCATTGGTGGAATTCTCCTATAACAACAGTTATCAGGCAAGTATAGGCGTAGCTCCATTCGAAGCGTTGTATGGGAGGAAGTGTCGTTCTCTAGTATGCTGGAATGAGGTGGGTGAAGCAACATTGTTGGGACCGGAGTTGGTACGTATGACTTCAGAAAAAATTCAAATGATCCGACAACGTATACAAACAGCACAAGATCGACAAAAGAGTTATGCGGATCTTCATTGAAAGGACGTGGAATTTAATGTTGGGGACCATGTGTTATTACGTGTTGCTCCGTGGAAAGGAGTTACGAGGTTTGGCAAGAGAGGAAAGCTCAACCCACGATTCATTGGTCCATTTGAGATTCTTGACCGAGTAGGAAATGTGGCTTATAGACTCGCTTTACCTCCAAGCATGTCTCGTGTTCATAACGTGTTTCACATATCCGTGTTACGTAAATATGTGAAGGATCCAAACCACATTATTGAGTTAGAACCAGACGAGATAGCCGAAGATTTAACGTACGAGGAGGTACCTGTCAAGATCTTGGATAGGAAGGAGTATGTCCTACGCTCGAAAATTATACCTCAAGTTAAAGTTTTGTGGAGAAACCATGCTATTGAGGAAATGACCTGGGAGTTGGAATCGGAAATGAAAGCGAGGTATCCTCACCTTTTCGACATACCAGGTACGTACGTCAATTTCGAGGACGAAATTTCATAAGGAGGGGAGGTTGTAAGACCCCAACTTTTATGAATAAAGATTTAATTTTTTTTATATATTATTTCGAAATAGTAAGGTGTTGATTTGATAAATGTAAAAAGTTATGGGTGAAATGTGCAAATATTTTAAAATGAGCAAGTGGTTATAAAATATTCTTGTTGTCGGGGAATATTCGTTTGATCGTGGAATATTCTTGTTGTCAGGGAATATTCGTACGACGGCGCAGCTATTTGTGGGCCCCACAACGGAATAACTGTCAGATATAGAAAGCGACAGAAATAACCTTTTTATTAAATAACGACGTAGTTGTTACCGTTAGTACGGTTGAAATACCCAGTGGTTAAAATACAGTGATATGCGGTGTTGCACAGTAGCACACGGTATTACACAGTATTTCGAATTATTGAGTCTTACGTGAGAATGCACTTACTCAATTATTGTTACAGTAATTATTGTTCAATATATTATATTATTGACTCAATAATTGCTACGTTGATATTTTATATTATTGACTCAATAATTATTACATTGATATTTTATTGACTCAATAATTGCTACGTTGCCATTTTATATGATTGATTCAATAATGGCTACAGTTGATATTTTGGTATTATTGATTCAATAATTGTCACTACACAGTATTTCACATTATCAACTCAATAATTCATATTATTTGAATAATATTATTAGATAGCATTATTGACAATGTCTAAGAAAGTTCTGTCTAGGAGGGGTTATTTAATTGCGCGCCAGTAAGGAGAAGTCCTTATCGGAAGGCCCCCTCTTTCCTGGGAACGACCTGGTTGTCAATATTGTAGTTCTGTAATATTATTTGTGAATAATTAATTATTGATTTATATGATAAGAAAATATTTATTTTGTGAATATAAAAGAAGGAATTAGTGCTGATGTGTTTTTATCAGTATTTTGATGGGGAAAATCATCTGTTTATGGATTTCGGATAATTTATGTTTGGAATTTGGAAAAACTTCCTTCTACAAAGTTGTAGAGAATTAAATTTTCTATGGAAAGGATATATCATTTGTATTTTTCTGACAAAAGGACTATTTATTATGAATTATTGAAGTTTCAGAAAATAAATATTTTTTTAATGTGTGGGCCCCACTTTTGTTGTTTTGTTGAAAAAATTCTGATTTTTCTGGAGAGCAGTCGACGGCGAAAAAATAATAATATTATTTTATTACTTTAGTCTTCTTTGGCATCCTAAGGTTTTCTAATAAATAGGGTGCTTAGGTTAGAATTGAAAATCACACCAGAATCAGAAGTTTTCTCTCTCTATAATATCGAGCGTATTTTTGTGAGTATTTAGATAATTTGAGTGTTACTATTCAGTGCAAGTTTTCTTTGGTATTATATCCGATATTCCAGTCAGAAGTACTATTCTTTTGAGGTAAGGGATGTTATTTTCTTTCGTAAATGATGTTATTCTTTTCAATATCATTATACCAAAATATTGTCATGGATTTTATTATGAAATTCTTACTTTTTTCGTCGGAGTTACTATTCACGTATACGACACTATTTACGTATACGGCACTATTTACGGAAAAATTAAATTTTCTTCTATATGTCCAAATTGCTTGTTAAGGTTTTTATCTTTGATTGTATCCAAGTTTTGAGCTATATTCTTGAATTTTGCTCCACAAAGTATTATTATGGAGTATTTTTGAACTTGGATAAACTAAAATGCGAATCCTTAATCTTATCCTTTATTTCACTGGATTCATTATTTATATGATTTTTCATTATTCTCAGTCCTAAGTGGTGATATAACTGAATATCTTTGGCCTGTAGAGCAAAGATGAATGATTACCTGATGAATATCTTTGGCCGTAGTGCAAAGATGACAGGTGTTGAGATGAACATGATCACTGATGATACAAATGCATATCTTTGGCCTGTAGTGCAAAGATGAATATTTGATTTGAGATGTATATTGATTGATGTTACAGGGATAAAATATTGATGATGAACGGTTATTTCCGCTGCGAATATTGATCTAAAACTTGTTGTCAATAATATTTTATCTGATTTATTGAAGGCTAACGATAATTCATTTTCATTATCTTAGTCATAATATTCTTTACTGGGCTAGTTGAGCTCACCCTTTTCATCTGTTGTCCTTCTTCAGGAAATGAGAATGTTGCGGGAACTAGTCGGGGGACAGAGTGATGGTCCGAGTTAGAGCAGTAGTAGTCCTCACTATTTCTGATAAATAGTGTGATAATAATTGTAATGAGGACTTAGTTTGAATATTAATATTTTTTACATATTTGTATTGACACTCACAGTTGTGTGGTCGTATTTTGCACGACCATATGATATAAAGTTTGTATTTGAATTCTGTACCTATGTATTTGGCGACTCAGAATGGGTTGGGTAGACTGGACCTATTCTGGGGGCAGTCACAATTAGATCTAAATTCATACTTCGTCTTTCAAGTCCGTATAAATTATCACAGTAATTGGTAGCTAAGCAATTAAGAAATTAAAGCACGAATCATAATAGGCAAACCAACAAAAATCAATAAGACCAACATGGAAGAATAACAAACTAAACTACTCAATAGGTTCTATTGAAACCTCAAAATAAAGTTTAAGTTATGACTGACTCAAATCTACTATTCACAAGTTGAATAAACATCATCCAAATATAAAATGATAACAAGGAGAATATATAGCTAGAGAATGCAAATCTGAGTTCTTTCTCCAAGCTTGGATCTTTGATGCTATCCAAATGCTTCAATCTTCAAGTCTAATTAACCCTAGAAAACTAACTATCTAAACCTAATCTAATTTAGACAATGAAAGTAAGGAGAAAAGGAAAAAACAATGCTAAGCTAAGCTCCCAAGAGGGGAGTATCCCTGATAAAATGCAAAATGAGCCCCTATATAGCTTCCAAGATCGTCTGCCTCCTTGCCCTAGCAAAATTCCAATCGGCTAGCTTAAGTGAAAGTTAATATGCAGAAATGGATTGGCGCAGCTGCGCAGGGAGAGAGAGTAAAAGCGGCGCAGCAGGGTATTAGGGCCAGACAACTGGCGCAGCTTATAGGCATGCTGCTGGCGCAGCTATGCCGTACACCTGCTGCTGAGTTTTGGCTTCTGCTGCTGCATGTTCCTTTCATTCACCCATGCCATTGCTTTTTATTCCCTCTTTGTTCTGTCCATCATCATGCCATAAGCCTAGTTCTTTGCTTTGTCCCTTTTTTTTAGCATTCTTTCATCCTTTTTAGCTCAATGCACCAAGAGGAGTTCCAAAACAGGAAATTTACAAAACAAAGCAAAAACACATGAAAAGCACAATGATACTTGAGTTTAAACAACAAAACAAGTTAGATAATATCTGAATAAGTGGTCATGAAAACCACTTATCACCCATTATTTCTCCTATAGATAGCCAAAAATGTATTTAACCGAATAATTCCTTAACAAGTATTTGCTATGGATGATCACTAGCTATGATCCCCTAATATATATATATATATATATATACATATATATATGGACTCAAGATTTAAGTCTAGCGGCGATAAGATTTGGTACAATATATTTAATAAAAAATATAAAAAATTAATATAAATTTAACTACTATATATAAGATTTTTTCTTCTTCTTATTTTTACCATAAATTCATTAACCACAAAAGTGAGAAACAACATCTCTATCACAGTTTATATGAAGTGGCCAAATTCATTTTCATAATTAGGGTAAATGTCAATGGAATATGGAATAAAGAATAAAGAATCTTACAAAAAGTTACTTCCGAATTGATGTGGTTGATTGTGGTTGGTTGCTAGGTTCATCCATGTATGGTGGATCATCTACTAATTAAATTATATTACATTATTTTGTAAACTAGTTTTTATAATTAATTAGTTTTTTTGTTATCTTAGCAACACTCGAGAATAAATTCTACAAGGATTGCATGTAAACTAGTGTCAAACTTTACATTTGAGAGAAAATGAAGGAGTTTTATTTAACAATATATAAATCTAATATGAGGCCTAACAACAAAAATGTACATATATCAAAGAAGAAAAAAAAAGGGGAAAAAAAACTAGTGTGGGCGACGACCCCACTAGGCCAGCCTGGTTCGGTCCTATATATATATATATATATATATATTGTTAGAATTTGAGCTAAAAATTAAAGTGGGTTTTAATAATTATTTAAAGTGAATCCACATATTAATGTATTTTACTCCATGAGTAGATTAAAATAAGTATTTGAAAGCTCAAATTCATGGAGTAATGAATGAGATATTAACTCCCAAAGATCACCATTAGAAATGATAAATGATAATAAATACATGTGGAAAGCCAAGTCCCACATCGGTTAAGAACTAAAATTTTAATGTGTTTATATACAAGAAGATTGCTCTTGGGTTTGGGCCCCAATGAGCACCCTACTTTTGTGGAAGGGAGAGGACCTAGCCAAGGCTTGGTGCGAACGCACACACGTGCGCTGCCGTCGACCGACCGGCCTGGCTGGGGCTCATGGGTCTGGATCCTTGTATATAATTTTTTGGACAAAATTTATTTAAATTTTATCTATTTAGTTCTATTGTAAAAACTGTATCGTTTTGATAAACATTATTTATTATTATACTATGTCATTTTGGGAAGCGTTACATGTTGAACGGTCGCGTCTAAAGTGTGTCGTCTTGGGAAAGGCTATATATACCTGAACGAGAATTGCAAAATTACGTCGTTTTTGCCTGAACGGACGCGCCTTTTTTGTTAAGCCTTAAACTACATCGTTTTTGTTCTGATCAAACTAAAACTACATCGTATTGTGGCCCGAATGGATGTGCCCATTTTGCGAAGGATCAAAACTACGTCGTTTTGACCAAAAAATGCCATTACATGCCTTTTCAGAAGCATCCAATGCCTTTTAAAGTGCTAGTATTTATCCTTAATGGATTGGACAACACATTATACAATGTGTATAGTTCTCTCAAAATAATAAGAGAACTATGGGACTCTTTGGATAAGAAATATAAAACGGAAGATGCTGGCACTAAGAAGTTCGTAGTTGGCAGGTTTTTGGACTACAAATTGGTGGATTCCAAGGCAGTCATCAACCAAGTCCAAGAATTACAAGTTATCCTGCATGAAATACATTCAGAAGGTATGTCCTTAAGTGAATCTTTCCAAGTTGCTGCTATTATTGAAAAATTACCACCAATGTGGAAAGATTTTAAGAATTATCTCAAGCATAAACGCAAAAAGATGAAACTTGAAGATTTAATCGTAAGATTAAGGATAGAAGAGGACAACTGTGCTTCTGAGAAGAAAACAGGAAGGACCTTTGCGGAGTATAAAGCCAACGTGGTGGAACAAGATCCGAAGTCTAAAAAGAGAAAGTACTCCGACAATGGGCCTCAACAGGGAACAAATAAGAAGTTCCAAGGCAAATGCTACATTTGTGAAAAGCCCGGACATAGGGCAAAAGATTGTCGTAAATGCAAAGATCAAAATAAGAAGTCCGCACATGCCAATGTAACGAAAGTGAATGGTATTGTCCAAGATGTTTCTGAAATGAACCTTTCAGTGGTTTTTTCAAAAGTAAACTTGGTTGAGAATCCTAGGGAATGGTGGATAGATATTGGAGCAACCCGCTATGTGTGGTCTAACAAGAATATGTTCTCCACATATCAAGAAATTGAGAATGGAGAACAATTGTACATGGGAAATTCTTCTTCTTTCAAGATTACTGGACAAAGAAAGGTGGTTCTGAAGATGACATCTGGCAAGGAACTCACCCTCAACAGCGTGCTCCATGTGCCTGATATTAGGAAGAATTTAGTGTCAGGATCTCTTCTTAGTTAAAAAGAATTTAAATTAGTCTTTGTATCGGACAAGTTTGTCCTAACTAAAAATAGGATGTATGTGGGGAAGGGATATATGAGCAATGGGCTCTTCAAAATGAATGTAATGACTATTGTACATTCCAATATTAATAAAATTACATCTTCTGCTTATATGATTAAGTCATCTAATTTATGGCATGGTAGATTAAGACATGTTAATTATAATACTATACGTAAATTAATTAATATGGAATGTTTTCCAAAATGTGAGATTAACTCTAATCATAAATGTGAAGTTTGCATTGAGGCAAAACTTCGAAAGTCTTCTTTTAAATCAATTGAAAGAAGTACAGAACCTCTTGAATTGATACATACCGATATTTATGATTTAAAATATATACAAACAAGAGGGGGAAAGAAATACTTTATTACTTTTATAGATGATTGTGCAAGATATTGTTATGTTTAGTTATTGAGAAGTAAAGATGAGGCTTTAAAAATGTGTTTATACATTACAAAACTGAGGTTGAGAACCAACTTGATGAAAAGATCAAGATAATTAGAAGTGATAGAGGAGGAGAATATGAATTTTCTTTTGTTGAAATTTGTTCACAATATGGTATAATACACCAAACAACTGCACCTTATTCTCCATAACAAAATGGTGTTGCAGAAAGAAGGAATAGAACTTTAAAAGAAATGATGAATGCATTATAATTAAATTATGGGCTACCTCAGAATTTGTGGGGGGGGGGGGGGGGAGAGTAATTCTTTCAGCAAATTATATTCTTAACCGAATACCTCAAAAGAAGTCTAATGCTTTACCCTTTGAATTATGGAAAGGACGTAAGCCGTCTTATAAACACTTAAAAGTGTGGGGGTGTTTAGCAAAAGTAATGGTTCCTCCACCCAAAAAGGTGAAAATAAGACCGAAAATAATAGATTGTATTTTCAATGGTTATGCTAATAATAGCAGTGCATATAAATTTTTGGTTAATAAATCAAAAATAGAGAAAATACATGAAAATAGTATTATTGAGTCAAAAGATGCTGAATTCTTTGAAACGGTATTTCCTAATAAAAAGGAACAAGAGCCAAGTTAAAGAACAAGAAACAAGTTCAAACAAAAGAACTTATGACACTATTAGTGACAGTGATCATAGATTAGAAGATATTGATGAACCTAGACGTAGTAAACGTGCTAGAACATCAAAATCTTATGGTCTGGATTTTCTAACTTATTTATTAGAAAATGAGCCTCAAACTTATAGAGAAGTGGTAACGAGTCCCGAAGCTTCATATTGGAAAGAGGCTATAAATAGTGAAGTGGAATCCATTTTGCACAATCATACGTGGGAATTAGTAGATCTCTCACCAAGTTCTAAACCTCTTAGATATAAGTGGATATTCAAAAAGAAAATGAAAGCAGATGGATCTATAGACAAATATAAAGTAATACTTGTAATCAAATGATACAAACAAAAGGATAGTTTGGATTATTTTGATACTTATTATCCTGTAACAAGAATATCCTTAATTAAGATGTTAATAGCCATTGCAGCTATATATAATTTATAGATACATCAAATGAATGTGAAAACAGCTTTCTTGAATGGAGATTTATAAGAAGAAATCTACATGATCAAAGTTAGTACTAGGAAAAAATATGTAGAAGGGGGCGATATGTTAGGGCTTCTTCCTTCTCACTGCTTTCCTACCTGATCTTTTTTCTCAATTCGTTTTCCATTCCTTTCTCTATTTTTGTTTCTTCACTCTTCTTCTTCCTGTCTTTCTGGGCCTAGGTTTTTTGGTGGAACCTTTGATGGATCCCTCTCTTCTCTCGTGGGGGTTATCCAATTTAATTTATTCTCTGGCTAGGGTGTCAGTTCCTGGGTTGTCCAACCATTCTGTTTCTGTAAGACCCCAAATTTTATGAATAAGATTTAATTTTCTTTATATATTATTTTGAAATAGTAGGGTGTTGATTTAATAAATGTGATAAGTTATGGGTGAAATGTGCAATGTTTACAAAGTAAGTAAGTGGTTATAAAATATTCGTTGTGTCGGAGAATATTCGTTTGGTGGAGGAATATTCTTTTTGTAGGAGAATATTCGTACGACGGCGTAGTCATTGGTGGACCCCACAACGGAATGAATGTTGGATATAGAAAGCGATAGAAGTAACCTTTTAATAAAAATAACGGCAAAACTGTTACCGTTAGAACTGTTGAAATACCCGGTGGTTAAAATACAGTAATACGTAGTGTTGCACAGTAGCACATGGTATTGCACAGTATTTCGAATTATTGATTCTTACGTAGGAAGGCACTTACTCAATTATTATTACAGTAATTACTGTTCAATATTTTATATTATTGATTCAATAATTGTATAATATTTTATTGGTTCAATATTTGCTACGTTGATATTTTATATCAATAAGTGCTACTTTGCTATTTTATATTATTGATTCAATAATTATCATTGCACATTATTTCAAATTATCAAATCAATAATTCATATTATTTGAATAATATTATTAGATAGCATTAATGGCAATGTCTAAGGAAGTTCTGTCTAGGAAAGGGGTTGATTAATTGCGCGTCAGTAAGGAGAAATCCTTATCGGAAGACCCCCTCTTTCTTGGGAACGACCTGGTTATCAATATTGTAGTTCTATAATATTATTTGTGAATAATTAATTTTTGATATACATGATAAGAAATATTTATTCAATGTGAATTTAAACGGAGGAATTTTTAACATGTGACATTTGTTGAAAGTTGGTATTTTATCTTGTCCGATAAAATAATTCATTCAAATATATTATTATAATATTACATTATAGTAGTATGATGTGATTATATAATAGTATGATTTTTATAATTTGAATGGTAACATTATTATAGTAAATTCATGGTATAAAAGTTAAACGAGGTGGAAGAGTGCAAATTGAATTTGAACTCTTATGATGCAAACAATGATGTTATCGGAGCGATGAGGTAAGCAAGGATGTCATCGGAGCGATGAGGTAAACAATGATGTCATAGGATTGATGATGTAAGCGATGATGTCATAAATTATGACAAAAGACTATTTTACCCTTATTCTGCCGAGCATATAAATAGAAGCTCGTTTCTTCATTATTTCTCACCAATTCACTAAAGCTATATAGAGAGAAAGTATAGAGAGAATAAGAGAGAAAGAAGAAGAGTATTCTGCTATTACACTAGTACAGTCTCCAAATTTTTAAGGTAAGGGGTATTATTTCTTTCGTATTCATGAAGAGAGTTATTTTCTTTCAATACTCGTAAGGGTTGTTAATCCATTCTTTATTATTCTGTTGGAATTACCTGTCTACGCGGACTACCGCATGCATGGTGAAATCCTGTTGTTATTTCATTCTTTAATATTCTGTGAAAATAACTTGTCTACGCGGACTACCGCATGCTTGGTGAATAACACTTTCGTATTCAGTTGTTATTAAATTGTGAAAATAATCTGTCTGAGCGGACTACCGCCTGAACGGGTGAAAATTCAATTGCAGTTTCGTGTATTGTTTCAATTCAGATTCCTAACTCTAAACTTACTACGGTAAGTATTGCTTCTATAATTCCTGAAATGATCAGAAATTCCTTGAGTTTTGCGCTTCATCTAATATTATTTCACTGGAATATTGGTCTGAACTTTCTTGTAAAATTTTTATCTTTTCATGTCGAGTTACTATTCACGAGATACTATTCAAGGTAATTTTTTTCTTCTTCCAAATCATTTTTGATTGAATCCAGGTTTTGATCTTCATTCTTGAACTCTGGATAAATTCTATAATATTTGTCCTTTATCTCACTGGATCCGTTATTCGTATTATTTTTCTTCATCTTTAGTTCTAAATGGTGATATAACTGAATATCTTTGGCTTGTAGTGCAAAGAAGAATAATTACGTGATGAATATCTTTGGCCTGTAGTGCAAAGATGAATGATTATCTGATAAATATCTTTGGCCCGTAGTGCAAAGATGGACAGGTGTTGAGATGAACATGACCAACTGATGATACAAATGAATATCTTTGGCCCGTAGTGCAAAGATGAATATTTGATTCGAGATGTATATTGATTGATGTTACAGGGATAAAATATTGATGATGAACTTTTAAATCAAAGAAGATAGTAGACATCATTCTCTACTTAACTCTTCTAATGAATTGTTATTTTCGCTGCGAATATTGATTGAAAACTTATTGTCCATAATATTTTATATGATTTATTGAAGGCTAACGATAATTTATTTTTTATTATCTTAGTCATAATATTCTTTACTGGGCTAGTTGAGCTCACCCTTTTCTTCCATTGTTCTCTTCAGGAAAGGAGAATATCACGGGTACTAGTCGGAGAATAGAGTGATGGTCCGAGTTAGAGTTGTAGAACTCCTCACTATTTTTTTTTTTTGTAAAATAGTGTGATAATAAATGTAATGAGGACTTAGTTTGAATGTTTATATTTTCTACATGTCTGTATTGACACTCACAGTTGTGTGGTCGTATTTTGTACGACCGTTTGATATAAAAGATTGTATTTGAATTCTGTACCATGTATTTGGCGACTCAGAATGGGTTGAGTATTAAACCTATTTTGGGGGCGTCACAGTTTCTGTTGTCCCCATGGTTGAAATGGGCTAATCTGATATCATGGCTGGTAATGTTATGGTCCACTCGGATGAATCTGATGATGATGACATATGTTTGGATGTTCGAAGTCCTTTAGCTAATCTCAAATTCAAGACATATTTATTGTAGCAAATCAGCTTTCTAAGCAAGATAGAATTGATGTTATGGTTTTATTTCTGCTCGTGGTCTTTCGGTTAAGGACATAAATGATTTTGTTCAAAAAGGCTTAATTGTTAGGATGGTGAATGCCCAGAACCTGTTTAATTTAAGTCCTCTTAGAGAAGCCGGGATCCCAAATGCCAAAATTTCAGTCAATGATGTTTCTGAGTTTTCTGCTCTTGCTAGGAATGAGTTGGGTCAAAAAGAAAATATAGTCTCTGAAGTTCAAGTTGGTTCTGTTAAGCATGATTCCTTTGGGTTGCCTCTAGGTACTTCTGTTAATGCTGCAGTTGTTCTTCCTGCTGTTGGTTTGGTCCCTGTGGCTACTTCAGCAGGCGCTACAAATGTTAAGCACTGTGAACAGTCTATTGTTGAGCCAAAGTTTAGTAAGCAATCTTGGAGTTCTATTGTGGCTAAAGGGGAACCGAAGTCTTGTATAAATTTGAGGTATGTCCCTCTATTCCCTTTATCTTCTGAAAATGATTCTATTACCATTAAGCCACCTTCTGAGGTCCTCAAGAATGGAAATAGGTTATGGGATTCATGTCTTGTCGGTAGTTTCCTGCAATTTAGGCTGCCTTTTAAGCTTGTTGAAGAAAATGTTCATAAATTATGGGATAAGTATGGTCTGCAAAAGATTTTTTTTGCATGATAAGTATCTTTTCATTTTCAAAGACCCTTATCAATTGGATTGAACCTGTCCAAGTAGAGACATCTTCTGTACAACACCCTATTCGTAAATCTGGAAGAGTACCGAAGATACCTGAGAGTTATGGATTCGTCATAGAGGATGACGATGAGGTACACATCATGGATGATTATGATCCATTGAATTACGAACAGGCTATGAGTAATAAAGACTTAAGGAAATGGTAGATGACCATAAAATCTAAAATGGATCTTTGAAGCAATGCTTAAGTCCATTTGGATTTTACTTGCGATTGCAGCTTATTATTACTAGATCTGGCAAAATGGACGTGGAGACGCCCTTCCTCAAATATACATTATTAGAGGAGAGTGTATATATGATACAGCCAGATGGTTTTGTTTCAATGGTTGAAGTATATGAGCTACAACATTCCATTTATGGGTTGTAACAAGCTTCTCAAATATGAAACATTCATTTTGATGAGACAATCAAAGAGTTTGATTTTATAAAAAATGAGAATAAACCTTGTGTGTACCAAAATGGTTAGTGGGAACGCTGTTTCATTCATTGTATTATATGCTGATGATATATTACTGATAAGAAATGACATTGCCTATGCTACTATCAATCAAAATAAGGATGTCTAAACATTCCTCCATGAATGATTTGGGTAGAACATCCTACATTGGGGATATAAATCTGTATAGATAGATTTAAAAGGATGTTCGGCTTAACCCAAGGAACGTATATTTATTAGATGCTAAAGGCATTTAGCATGGCAAACTCCAAAAAGGTGTCTCATGATGATGAGCCATGGAGTGTATTTCTCTAAAACTGTCCTCAATAAAAGAGAGATCGCATGAGTTACTATCATGTATGCAATAAAATATACGAGACTTGATGTTGATCAGTCAGATTCTGGAGAAGATCACTGTAGGACAATGATAAATCCTAAAGTACTTAACTGACACTAAAGATGTCATCATGACACATGATGGTTTTGAATTAAACTAGAGGACTAAACAGACTCAAGTTTTCAGACTAACCAAGACGACAGCAAAGCCACTATAGGGTAAGTTGTTACCTTGAAAGGTGGTACAGTGAATTAGAAAGGTTCCAAACAGCAAAAGGTTACTGGTCTAGTGACAAAGATAAAATATATAACTGTAAGTGAAGCTGCAAGTTGATGTTTCGGATGAAAAGTTCATTACAAAACTAGGAATTAGTTCCTATGTCTCATCTTGAATCTAAACATGTGTTGTAGCACTTTAATTAAAAAAATCATTGAAAGAGGAGACGTCACCTTAGAGCGTGTAGACTCTTAAGACAACATTGCAGATCCATTTACTAAAGCTTTAACAAAACAACAGTTTGATCGTCATTTAGAGAAGATGGGTATGAGATACCATGACGATTGGCTTTAGTGCAAGTAGGAGATTGAAAGTAGTATGTATACAAGCCAATCATGTATGATGATAAAGCATATACTTTGGAGATGATCTTATTTATTTATTAATAAAAGTATTAACTTATTAAAGGCATTTAATTATCTACATGATGCTATTTTTATAATATGTAAATAACCCATAGTTTTAAGCAATGCTTTTAGAATCATGATAATGATCATGCTAATAAGATCTAAATTCTTAGAAAGCTTAAAACTAAAATAGTGCTCAATCGTGGGATTACTAAAAAGGGGATTAGTAAATCCAGATAGATTGGTACATATGTTGCTTGCTCATTGGATGAGGATGATTGATCTCATGATCATTTGTGTGGAGACACTAAAGCAAGTATATAGGTGCTTATTGGAGAATAAGTTCACTGAACGTAACTCGCTATGGAATACCTAATGGAGTTTTACTTGCCTGTCAATAGGAATTCTTACTGTGATAGTAGTACAAGTGATCCTTGACTTAAGATCATCATAGTATCTTATGTGTAATGAATTATACTTTAACTTATTCCTTAAGACCCTTAGGGTATATCAAAGGATATGCTTGGGTATAATGAGTTACATATAGAGATAATGAATGATCAATAAATTAAGAATCTACCACTTCTAGTAAAAGAAGAGATATGTCCTATGTGATTCGTTAAATGATAACCCAGTAGTCCTTGGCTAAGGCAGAATGAAATTAGAAAGGAGTTTCTAATTTGCATTATTTGGAGTTGTGCATTTTTTAATCGAAATACATATAATTAAATTAAATAAGATTTGACAGTAATTCTATGTCTTATATTTAATTGGGACATTGTATGGTGGAAGGATTGAATTGTACGGTAACTATTAACTCATAGGTTCTTTTATGATTAATGTTGAAATCTATGTTATCTGAAAAGTCGTTGATCGCTAGGGAGGCTTATCCCTATTGTAGAATAAATATTATTTATTTAAATAGATTATTAGTTTAATTTATTTATTTAAATATGATTAGAGTTGTTCTAATTGATTTATTCACAACCGGTTTAATACGGAGAACCTAAAAGGTCACACCATAAAAGGAAGAATAATTATTTAAGAAGGTAATGGCATAATCGTAATAATGCATTAAATGTAATTAATTTAATCTATGGTGATAGAATAAAATAAATAGCTTAATTTTTATTATTTAATATTTTGAAAATATTAAATATAAATTAATAAGAAGAGTCTTATTAATATTATTACAATTATTATTATTTTAATTTCTAAAGGAGTTTAGGACTTAATTTAATATTAGTACTCTTATTTATTCCTAATAGGATTAGAAGACAAATTAATTAAAGGAGTTTGATTAATTAAATCCCAATATGTTGGGAAACCTAATTAATTAAAGAAGTTTAATTAATTAAATAAAAATCTATTTCTAATATGATTAGAAAGGTTGACCAATATCTATATAAGAGGAGTCTTATGTTAGATATCAGTTGATGCAATTCTAATTATTAGAGAGTACTCATTTTCTATAGAGGATAGAAAACTAGGGTTTAGCCAACCACCCTTTTTCTTGATAATTCCTCTTCCTTGGTGGATCGCCTCTAGAGGCCAAACACTTGGGTGACTAACGTTGATCAAAGGAATCTAACCGGGATAATTCAAGGAGATCGCGAAGAACAAGGAGTTGAACTTGTACCCGTGGAAGCTTCGTTCTAAATTAATAATTTGCATAAAGGATGATCCGGGTAATGGTTTTGTAGAAATTTTTTAAACTATGATATACCATGCTTACGCTTATTTTGTAATTTGATTGCGTCACGATTTCGTACAAACCCAACAAATTTGATCACCTTTGGGCTGCAATTCTTTGTGAGAAAAAACTCCTTAAACAAAAATCTAGGATTCAATGACTTAAAGAGGGTGACAAAAATTCTGGGTTTTTCCATAACCAATTCAAAAATAGATGGAACCAGAATAAGATTTTATCTATTGAAGGGGAGGATGTGGACATGAAATTTGGCCATAATGAAGTTCAAAGCATTGTTGTTAAGCTTTTTAGTAACATTCTGGGTAGCTCTTCGCAATCTCATTTATTGGGTATGGAGCACCTGTCTTTGCCTTTTGCTAATATTGTTTCTTGCCATGATGCTTCCACTCTTGACAGAGTTGTTACTGATGCTGAGATCATTAGTACTTTGAAATCAATTAAACAAAACAAGAGTCCTGGCCCTAATGATTTTAATGTGAATTTCTTTCTTCATACCTGGGACATTATAGGATCTAATTTCCTTCTTTTTTTCAGCAGGGTTGTCTTCTTCGAGGTACTAATTCTACTGCCATTGCTCTGGTGCCTAAGATCCAAAATCCCTCTTCCATGAATGATTATAGGCCTATATCATGCTGCAACACTACCTATAAATGTATCTCAAAGATTATTGCTGCTAGGCAAAAGTGTGTTCTTCTCAATCTTATATCCAATTGCCAAACAGCTTTTGTTCCAGGTAGAAAGATTGGTGATAATATTTTGATTGTTCAAGAGCTTTTTCGAAACTACCACAGAGCCGCTGGTCCTGCACGTTGTGCTTTAAAAATTGATCTTTAAAAATCTTTTGATTTTTTATCCTGGGAGTTTATTTTTGAAGCTTTATGACTGTTCAAATTTCCTCCTAAATTCATTTTTTGGATTAAAGCTTGTATCCCCACTACTAGATTCTCTGTAAAAGTTAATGGAGCTTTGTGCTGCTATTTTATGGGACCAAAGGGTTGAGGCAAGGGGACCCTTTATCTCCACACTTATTTGTTATTGTTATGGAAGTATTATATATGATCATTTCCAAGGGGACTAAAGAGCCATCTTTTAAGCATCATTTGAGAACAAAGCAGCTAGCTTTTACTCATTTATGTTTTGCTGATGATCTTATCCTTTTCTGTCATGGGGATGTCAGCTCTGCCATGGTTCTTAATTCCTATCTTGAGCAGTTCTCTTCTTTATCTGGCCTGCACATAAATGCCTCCAAAAGTATGTGTTTTTTACCCCATGTTTTTTAGGATCAAGTTGAAGCCAATATCTCTTTCCTTGGTTTTCAACTGGGTACCTTTCCTGCTAAGTTTCTTGGGCTGCCTCTTATTACCACAAAGCTGAGTCTTGCTGATTGTCAACCCTTTTTAGAAAGGATTAAAAATCGTGTTCTTTCTTGGACTAATAGATTCCTATCTTATGCTGGTAGGCTTCAATTGATAAAGTCTGTTTTATTTGCTATTCAATCCTATTGGTCTACCCACTTCCTTTTGCCTACTGCTGTTCTGAAGGATATTAAAAGCACTCTTAATAGATTTCTTAGGAAGGGTCCCTCTTTACATAAGCATGGTGCTAAAGTTTCCTGGGCTAAAATATCTCTATCCTCTCACGGAAGGTGGTCTTGGCATTAAAAATTTGGAGAATTGGAATCGTGCTTCAATTCTCATGAAACTTTGGCAAGTTGTTAATCCTTCTTCTACTTCTTTATGGTCTTTATGGGTTAAAACTTTTAGTCTAAAGGATAAATTCCTCTGGTGTATCCCTATTCCTAATGATTGTTCCTGGATTTGGAGGAAAGTTCTACAATCTAGACCACATGCCTTGCAGCATATCAGATATCAAATTGGTAATGGTTCCTCCACTAGCCTTTGGTTTGATCCGTAGCTATATTGCTACCCTCTGGTTACCTCTCCCCTGGCCTCTTTAATTTCTCACTCTGGCTTGGGTTATAATGCATAAGTCTGCAGTATTATTCGGGATTCCTCATGGCATCTACCAACTTTTGATCATTGTGATGTTATTGATTTTCGTAATCCCTTTGATTTGTCTTGGCTGTGACGCCCCCAAAATAGGCTCAATACTCAACCCATTCTGAGTCGTCAAATACATAGTACAGAATCCAAATACAATCTTTTATATCAAACGGTCGTGCAAAATACGACCACACAACTGTGAGTGTCAATACAGACATGTAGAAAATATTAACATTCAAACTAAATTCTCATTACATTATTATCACACTATTTAAAAAAACAAATAGTGAGGACTTCTACAGCTCTAACTCGGACCATCACTCCATTTTCCGACTAGTACTCGCGATATTCTCATTTTCTGAATAGAACAATGGAAGAAAAGGGTGAGCTTCAACTAGCTCAGTAAAGAATATTATGACTAAGATAATGAAAAATAAATTATCGTTAGCCTTCAATAAATCAGATAAAATATTATGGACAACACGTTTTAGATCAATATTCGCAGCGAAAATAAAAATTCTTTAGAAGAGTTAAGTAGATAATGATGTCTACTATCTTCTTTGATTTAAAAGTCCATTATTAATATTTTATCCCTGTAATATCAATCAATATACATCTCGAATCAAATATTCATCTTTTGCACTACGGGCCAAAGATATTCATTTGTATCACCAGTTGGTCATGTTCATCTTAACACCTGCCCATCTTTGCACTACGGGCCAAAGATATTCATCAGGTAATCATTCATCTTTGCACTACAGGCCAAAGATATTCAGTTATATCACCATTTAGGACTGAAGATGATGAAAACAATACGAATAACGAATCCTAGTGAGATAAAGGACAAATATTAGAGAATTTATTCAGAGTTCAAGAATGAAGATCAAAACTTGGATCCAATCAAAGATGATTTGGAAAGAAAAAAATATTTTTTTTACCTTGAATAGTATCCCGTGAATAGTAACTCATGAATAGTAACTCGTGAATAGTAACTCGACATGAAAAGATAAAAATTTCACAAGAAAGTTCAGACCAATATTCCAATGAAATAATATTAGATGAAGCGCAAAACTCAAGGAGTTTCGGATAATTTCAGGAATTCTAGAAGCAATACTTACCGTAGTAAGTTTAGAGTTAGGAATCTGAAATGAAACAATATACGAAACTGCAATTAGATATTCACCCGTCTGGCGGTTGTCCGCTCAGACAGATTATTTCCACCATTTAATAACAACTGAATACGAAGGGTTATTCACCAGGCATGCGGTAGTCCGCGTAGACAGGTTATTCCCACAGAATAATAAAGAATGGAATAACTACAGGATTTCACCATGCATGAGGTAGTCCGCGTAGACAGGTTATTCCAACAGAATAATAAAGAATGAAATAACAACCCTTACGAGTATTGAAAGAAAATAACTCTCTTCATGGATACAAAAGAAATAATACCCCTTACCTTAAAAATTTGGAGACTGTACTAGTGTAATAGCAGAATACTCTTCTTTTTTCTCTCTTCTTCTCTCTATACTTTCTCTCTCTATAGCTTTAGTGAATTGGTGAGAAATAATGAAGAAATGAGCTTCTATTTATAGGCTCGGCAGAGTAAGGGTAAAATAGTATTTTTGCCATAATTTATGACATCATCGCTTACATCATCGAGCCTATGACATCATTGCTTATCTCATCGCTCCGATGACATCCTTGCTTACCTCATCGCTCCGATGACATCATTGTTTGCATCATAAGAGTTCAAATTCAATTTGCACTCTTCCACCTCGTTTAACTTTTATACCATGAATTTACTATAATAATGTTACCATTCAAATTATAAAAATCATACTATTATATAATCACATCATACTACTATAATATAATATTATAATAATATATTTGAATGAATTATTTTATCGGACAAGATAAAATACCAACTTTCAACAAATGTTACATGTTAAAAATTCCTCCGTTTAAATCCACATTGAATAAATATTTTCTTATCATATATATCACAAATTAATTATTCACAAATAATATTACAGAACTACAATATTGACAACCAGGTCGTTCTTAGGAAAGAGGGGGCCTTCCGATAAGGATTTCTTCTTACTGGCGCGCAATTAATCAACCCCTTTTCTAGACAGAACTTTCTTAAACATTGCCAATAATGCTATCTAATAATATTATTCAAATAATATGAATTATTGATTTAATAATTTGAAATAATGTGCAATTATAATTATTGAATCAATAATATAAAATAGCAAAGTAACACTTATTGATATAAAATATCAACGTAGCAAATATTGAACCAATAAAATATTATGCAATTATTGAATCAATAATATAAAATATTGAACAGTAATTACTGTAACAATAATTGAGTAAGTGCCTTTCTACGTAAGAATCAATAATTCGAAATACTGTGCAATACCGTATGCTACTGTGCAACACTACATATTACTGTATTTTAACCAACGGGTATTTCAACTGTTCTAACGGTAACAGTTTTGTCGTTATTTTTATAAAAAGGTTACTTCTGTCGCTTTCTAGATCCGACATTCATTTCGTTGTAGGGTCCACCAATGACTGCGCTGTCATACGAATATTCTTCGATAAAAAGAATATTCCTCGACCAAACGAATATTCCTCGACACAACGAATATTTTATAACCACTTGCTTACTTTGTAAACTTTGCACATTTCACCCATAACTTATCACATTTATCAAATCAACACCTTACTATTTCAAAATAATATATAAAGAAAATTAAATCTTATTCATAAAATTTGGGGTCTTACATCGGCAGTGCAATTCTGATACTAATGATCTAGTTTTCTGGGATAGTACAAAAGCAAATGAGGTTAAAATTATAACTATTTGGGATTCTATTCGTCAAAGGAATCATAATGTGGAGTGGCATGCTTTAGTTTGGCACAAAATTTTGACTCCATAAATGCTTTTTATTCTTTGGCTGGCTTTCCAAAATGGGCTTAGAACTATGGATAGGCTGATTGGTTTTGGCATTGATCTTAATGCTACATGTGTTCTCTGTAAAGTTGACATGAAAAATTTTAATCATCTGTTTTTCAGCTGCACTTTCTCCTTCTAAGTGTTAGGTCAAGTGCTTAGGCATTGTGGCTGGAGGGGGTTTAATCGGAGATGGTCTTCCATTACTTCTTATATTATCTCATGCTCTGGCTCAAGGTTTTGCAATGCTTTACTTAAGCTGGGATTTGGTGTTGTGGTTTATTACATTTGGCAGGAGAGGAATGCTCGATTACATTCTGATCGTTCTATTCCTGTTAGGACCATTGTAGCAGACAATATGCACATTTTAAAATATAAACTGCATACTCTCATGAAGTTTCTAAAAGTAAAGTCTAGATATTGTTTTAGGCATTTGGTCTTGTAATCGTAAGTTTGTTGGTTGTTAGGTTGGGTTTGCTAATGATAATTACTTGTTGCTGCTATTGTTTTGTGGCTCCTGCTGAGCATGCTGGTTTGATGCTGCTAGGCCTATTGAGGCTGCTACTGTTGTCTATTGGGCCTATCATGGCTGTTTAGATAGTTTATGCCTCATGAATGTTTAGATAGTTTCTTCTGTTTGGAATTTTGGCCTTGTAATCTTTTATAGTTATGACATCATAGGGCATGTCCTATGATGTCTATGCTATATTTTAATTGGGGTTTCCCATGCCTTTGTACTTTCTTTATTTTAATATAGTTTAAATTTAGCAAAAAAAAGAAAAAGAAAAAAGAAATCTACATGAAGCAACCAGAAGGGTTTATTGTTCTAAGACAAGAAAAGAAAGTTTGTCGGCTTGTGAAGTCCATTTATGGATTAAAACAAGCACCTAAACAATGGCATGAAAAATTTTACAGTGCGATATTGTCTAATGGTTTCAAGATAAATGAGTGTGACAAATGTGTGTATGTCAAGGATACTGAGAAAAGGGTTTGCCATTATTTGTCTTTATGTAGATGATATGCTCATTATGGGTTGCAATAATGAAATCATTAAAACTACTAAAAGAATGTTAATTAATATGTTTGACATGAAAGACATAAGTGTTGCCGATGTAATTTTAGGAATTAAAATTTCTAAAACATCGGATGTGTTAGTGTTATCATAGTCACACTATATTGAGAAAATACTCAAGAAATTCAATCAATACGATTAGAATCTTGTGGGAACACCGGTAGATATAAATCTATACTTGTCTAAAAATAAAGGAGAGAGCATATCACAACCTGAGTATGCACAAATAATTGGAAGCCTTATGTACGTAATGAATTGTACACGTTATAACATAGCACAAGCTGTCAATAAATTGAGTAGATTTACAAGCAATCTAGGACAAGATCACTGGAAAGCGATTATAAGAGTTTTAAGGTATTTAAAATACACTCAAAACTTTGGATTTCACTACTCAAGATATCCAGCAGTACTCGAAGGATACTGTGATGCGAACTGGATATCAGATACAAAAGACTCTAAATCCACAAGAGTGGTTTTGTGTTTACACTAGGTGGAGGAGCAGTATCATGGAAATTTTCTAAACAAACATTCATTGCCCGATCAACGATGGAATCTGAGTTTATTGCATTAGATAAGGTTGGAGAAGAAGTTGAGTAGCTTCGTCACTTTTTAGAAGATATTCCTATGTGGCCTAAATCTGTGCCGCCTATTTGTATCCATGTGATAGTCAATCAACAATTGGAAGGGCAAAGAGTCACATGTATAATGGTAAGTCTAGACATATTCGTCGTAAACACATTCCCATAAAATAATTGGTCTTCAATGGCATTATATCTATTGAATACATAAAGTCAAAAGAAAATATAGCGGATTCATTGACTAAAGGTTTGACTAGAGAGCAAGTAAAAATAACTTCGAGGAGAATGTGTTTAAAGCCTATAAACAAGGATCATCACGATGGAAACCTAACCTAGTTGACTGGAGATCCCAAGATCTAGGTTCAAAGGGACAACTAAATTGTGAACGATTCAACCAAATCATTATGAAGAAATTAATTTATTCTGCTCATTCCTATGATACGAGATAGTGACACCTACAACGGTTTCAGGATAAACTATGCTTTTAATGATTCTTAAATCTTGATAAACAGGTGGAGCATGGCAGGATACTGTTATTAAGAATCACCGATGTGAGTGTGAACTGGGCCAATTCTATGAGATGGATAATGCTATACTTCTCTAAAGCACTCATAAATCCGGGATTGTTCAAGGCCGAAATGAACAAAATAATAAGAACCAAATAATATCTGGAAAGATTCTGTGTGAATCACTATTGTCTAGATTTACACAAACGGTTGAACAGCTTAAGACATGTTCACTAGACAACCAGTAAACCCGATAGTCTTTCACAAGGGATGGTTCAAAGCCAAAAGTTACATCTCTCAATACAGATGATTTTCAATTCTTTCTCTCTATCAGAGTCTGCATAACATTAGCATAAGGCTGGGAACCAATATCATTCATGTGGGGGATTGTTAGAATTTGAGCCAAAAATTAAAGTGGATTTTAATAATTATTTAAAGTGAATCCACATATCAATATGTTCTACTCCATGAGTAGATTAAATTAAGTATTTGGAAGCTCAAATTCATAGAGTAATGAATGAATCATTAACTCCAAAAGATCAACCTTGAAAATGATAAATGATAATAAATACATGTGAAAAGCCAAGTCTCACATTGGTTAAGAACTAAAATTTTAATGTGTTTATATATAAGAATATTGCTCTTGGGTTTGGGCCCCAAGGGGCATCCCACTTTTGTGAAAGAGAGAGGACCTAGCCAAGACTTGGTTCGAACGCACACGCACGCTCCACCGCCGGCGGCTCGAGGCTCGTTGGTCCTGGGTCTGGGTCCTTGTATATAATTATTTGGATAAAATTTATGTAAATTTTTATTTAAATTTTTTTAAATTTTTTTTTATTTAGTTCTATTATCTAAACTGTATTGTTTTGATAAACATTATTTATTATTATACTATGTCATTTTGGGAAGCGTTGCCTGCTGAACGGACGCTTCTAAACTGCTTCGTTTTGGAAAAGGCTATATGCCTGAACGGGAGTTGCAAAATTACGTCGTTTTGCCTGAACAGACGCGCCTTTTCTGTTAAGCCTTCTGATCAAACTAAAACTACGTCGTATTGTAGCCCGAATGGACGCACCCATTCTGCGAAGGATGAAAACTACGTCGTTTTGACCAAAGGATGCCATGACATGCCTTTTCAAGTGCTAGTATCCCATCCGAAGGGTTACCAACCCCTCCTATAAATAGATAGGCGGGGGACAACCCATTCAAATCACTCATTTTTCACAAGCATTCAAGTATTACAAAGTCTTTATTTGTTCATTAGTTTTCATAGTTTTTTTGAGAGAGAGTTCTGAGCATTTCTTTGGTTCGTTAAGTATATTATTTGGAGTGCTACTATAGTATACGTTGTCATTGTGTCTTGGGAGACAAGTGTTATAACTCTAAGCACCATACGGAGGGTATAATTGTCTTAAAGACATAGTACCAAGTATTAGCCTTGACAAATTCATTTCTGCACTTTGACATAAGTTGATATATATATAGTATCTATTCTGTTTTTACTTACATATCATCTAGTAGCAGTAATGGTGATCAAGCAGCTTTATTGTTGGCTATATGTATATATATATAGTGTTTGCAGTTTGAAATTATGGGCAAGAAAATCGTACCTTACTAGGGTTAGGGTTTCATGTTGGCTGAGGAAGAGAGAAATCCACAAAGAGCATGGAATTGATTGATTGATTGAAGAGGGGAGAAGAACAGGTGGGCGATTACTCCAATGACACGTGGTAGAACTCCTAGAATCCGGAAACCGTGTTATGGTAGCAGCGATTCCAAGAGCCTTCTTGAGTCCTTCCACTCCTAGAATTCGGAACCCTTGTTAGGGTTATTGGGAATCCAAGAGCCTTCTTGAGTGTTGGGAGAGAATGTTTGAGTCCTTCGATCTTCCAAGAGTCCAAGTCATGCGTCTGAAGAGAAGTCCCCTTTCCCAATGGAATGAAAAAGATATTTATAGGGTTTTCTGGAAAGTGGTCATGTGCCAGGCACATGCCCTCAGGAAAATTCCAGAAGTACCCTTTAATCACCAGAGTAATACCCAGATCGTCCTGTCCTTCTAGCCACCAATCCAATCCCTCAATCAATTCCCAAAACGAGCCACCTCCACGAGCCTTCTGCCTTGGGACCAGTGGAGGCTTCTCTCTAGTCTAGCATATTTATTTTTGATTTTTCTGTCTTCATTTAATTAGGTCGTGGAACCCTAATTGTGCATTTAATTTAATTAGGGCATGTGAACCCTAATTTGCACTTAGGGCCCACATTTTCCCCCTGCGTGAGTGTCTACAGGTCTTGAAGACAAGGGTCCTAGAAGAGGGAACCCCTAGGGAGCCAAACCCTTAGGGTTAAACCCTAGAGAGGTAAAGCCTAACAGAGCTCTTCCTTGGACATATTGGAAAATCTTCTGCAAATCTTTGCATATATAGCTTGCCCAATATTTTGTTTCCTTAATTTTTTCCTTGAAATTAAAACAAGGAAGATCATCAAATATTAATTGCCAAATAAGATTCAATCTAACAAAATCTTTATTTTGGTAAATCAAATATTTTATTTAGGAATCAAATTAAATATTTCCAAATAAAATCTTATTTTATTTTAGAAATAAAATAAAATCTTTTTTCGTTTTATTTTGGCAACAAGATCCTTCCTCATCATTATTATTATTATCATTATTTAGAATCAAATTTCAAAATTTCCCTTTGTTGGGAATAAAATCACATCTTTTCTTTTTATCTAGGAATCAAATCGAATATTTTTAAATAAAATATCATTTTATTTTAGAAATAAAATAAAATCTTTTTCGTTTTATTTTGGAAACAAGATCATTCTTCTTCATCATCATCATTATTATTATTTAGAATCAAATTTCAAAATTTCCCTTTGTTGGGAATAAAATCACATCTTTTCTTTTTATTTAGGAATCAAATCGAATATTTCCAAATAAAATCTCATTTTATTTTAGAAATAAAATAAAATCTTTTTCGCTTTATTTTGGAAACAAGATCCTTCTTCTTCATCATTATTATTATTATTTAGAATCAAATTTCAAAATTTCCCTTTGTTGGGAATAAAATCAAATCTTTTCTATATAATATGTTTATATATTTCTATTTAGAAGCAAGATCAACTTATCTTTTGGAAACTGGATGGAATCCTTCCCTTGACAGGAATATGGTGATTGCTTCCTTTTCTGGTGCAAGCATTCTTGAGAACATATATAGGTATTTATATATATATATATATATATATATATATATATATATATATCTCAAGCTATTCACGCTTCACTTTTTCATCCTTCTTCGTTTTGGATTTTCTCTCTTCATACGAGCCAGGAAGATCATCAAGTGAGCAGCAAGGAGACAGTCCTCAATCCGAGCAAGAAGTAACACGGAGGATTCCTCCCAATAGGGCCGAACCCTAAGGGTTGAACCCTATAGGGTCGAACCCTAGGGGGACCCAAACCCTTGGGGTTCCATTCCTTCTTCTCGTATTTGCTTTTCATGCTTTCTTCAGAATATTTCTCGATTTTCTTCATCTGTTTCCCTTTTCAAGCAATTGTAGTCTTTTTTTTTATTTTTCAAGCCCCATCACCTTGATCATATCTTGGTTTTTTCACTCGGATATTATCAAAGAAAGGCAATAATTTTCTTACGACGAGGAAGGATTCGTTCTGAGCAGTTGATTTGTGGAGCAACAAAACTCGAAGGTATAATGAGGAGAACTCCTCCTAGATAGCCGAACCCTATAGGGGGCCAAACCCTATGGGGAGGCCGAACCATATGGGGGCCGAACTAAATTTTTTTTCCCCGAATGGTTTCTCTTTTGTTTGTGTTTTCTTCTTGCTTCTTCTTTCAGGTACTTCCAATCTTTCTTTTGTCTTCCGAGCCCCATTACCTTGATTATATCTTGGTTTTTTCCCTCGGATCATAAAGAAAGATTGATGTTTTTGGACAAAAAAATGCTAAGGACAAAAATTTCTGTAGCAAGACCAACTTAGATGGCTGAACCCTAGGGGGCCGAACCCTGGGGAGAAATCCTCCATTAAATGAAAAAAATAAAATTCGGGAGGAACGATCACTATTTTGGCCATAACTTTTGACTCGTTTGGAGTTTCGGGGTCCATAATATATCAAAACGAAGCTAACAACGAGACCTTCAAAAGCCATTGCCCTATATACTAGAAATTGCCCAAAAAGGCTCCGAAGAATGATTTTTAGCTGTCCAAAGTTTTTTTTGAAAATTTATCAATGCGTAATTGTGATTTCTAACTTTTCTCGACACTGTTTCTTCCTCTTTCCAGGCAATTTTTAGGCTTAAACCTCAGACTTTCCTCTTTTTTATGGTAAGCACTTAAGTCCCAATGTTTTCCTTGTCATCATTTCATTGCTTTTTAGAACCATTATGCTGAATTTTCCTTTGCTTGCAGACCTTCTCCACTGAACGCTATGCAGGCTTGGAAACCGCCAATGAGGCCCCGTTCCTCAATGATTGGGGAATGGCTCCCCTCTTTTGGTCATTCTGACGTCTTTTGGGATCAAATTCAGGCTTATGACCGTCCAGTTCAGCTATGAAGAAAGACTTGTTTCTATACGCATCGACTTGTGAATGTTGGGATGACTTTCCCCATTCCGATCGCATTCCCCACATATGCATGGAGAACCAAGAGTACCCTTTCAGCCCTCTTCGCTTTCTGTCCGATTCATCTGGTTGCATTCAGGGATGGCAGGATTGGACTGACGAGATCCTAGGGAACGCTGTTTATGTGGACATACTCAAGAGTGTTGGCCTCCTTCGTTGTGTTCAGCTATGTAGAGACCTACGTATCCAACAGGATAATAATGACTTTACTGCATTGATCGCATGATGGTGGTCCTCTACTTGCACATTTGTCACTGCCTAGGGGAATTCACCCCTACTCTGGATGATGTCTATGCCATCTACCAATAAGTTATTCGCCTTTGCCCCCTGCAAATGAGTCACGCCTTTGGTGGGATGATTGTGCAAAATATTTTAAGTGTTTAAGTCTTGCTTCAAGTTTCTGAACAATTCGCAGAGCTCGATTTTCCAAGCCTCGAAGACCAAAGTCATAGGGGAGGGAACCTCTAGGGGGCCGAACCCTAGGGGGTGACTTCTAGAGGAGATCTCCCTAGACATCATGGGAAATCTTCTATATTCTATCTTATCTTCTTCAAAATTAAGGAGTCATTGAGAAGGCATCAAGTGAGCGTGCTTCAAATCGGAGTGAACAAAAGATGAAGAAGAACTTTTCCCTAGGTGGTCGAACTCTGGGAGTCAAACCCTAGGCAGCTTCATTTCAGGAACTTGATCAACGAGCAAGGAGAAGCCAAAGGTAAGAGGGAAGAACCTCCCTAGGTGTTCGAGCCTTAGGGGCCGAACCCTAGGAGACTTTGGTCTCTTCCTTCATTTTTCCATTTTTCTTCTTGGTTCCCATGTATACTTGGTCGGATACATATTCATAGGGCTTCTTGCGAGATCATCTTGCGAGCCTTATTCTCAAAATGCATAGTCTTTCTCTCTATTCTTTGCGAGCAGAGGACTTAGATAGGCTTAGTTGTGAGGTTGATGATTTCTCGATCCTCCACGGGCCTTGATATGTCTCCCTTCCGTGCTAGGCTGGATCTCTTTACTTCCAGTTATCATGTTGTTACACTTCGTTCAGAGGTCACTTCACGTCATTATGAGAATGACTTACTTTATGTAGAGCTTTAGGAGCTTCAAGATGCCATGGGTAAATTAAAAAACAAGCTTTCGGGGAATTGAGTCTGCTGCCCAAGACCTTGAGGAACTGATAGCTTCAAATACGAAGGCTCGGGATACCGTCATTGTCAACTTGGAGGCTTTAGCTATGCCCCCTCTTCCATTCAACATGTCATGGCCTTTAGATCATTGACTTTTGTAGTCTCTCATTTCCTGTTTTAGAAGACTCATTTGCATGTATATTTCCGTTATCAGAATAATGTTTCTTCAACATTATTAATTGTCTTTAACTTGAATTCTTTCTTAAGACCCAATATTCAAACATTGAATCGTAAGTCGTTCAAATTAATACTCCAAGACAACAATATGTATAATACGAGAGTAAACATGAATTTTGTTTTACAACATAATTTTTTTTTAATTTCTCGCAAACGAATCACTTGAATCCATACTTTTTTTTAACGAATCAGAAAATTATTCAAGTATAAGTGAAAGTTTGACATTTTATCAATAATCAGATTGTTTTAACGAAAAAGCATTACGTTCAAATTTTCATAATAAATCTTTGCTTTTGTGGAGAAAACATAACGTTCTCCACTTTTAGAGATAAAGTGTAACTTTCGGGGTCGAGGGCTTATACTCAGGTGCCTCTATTACTTTTGAAGTTGAAAATATAACTTTTCTGGTCCAAGGACTTATAGTCAGGTGCCTCGATTACTTTTAAAGTTGAAAGTATAACTTTTCTGGTCCGAGGACTTATAGTCAGGTGCCTCGATTACTTTTGATGATAAAGTATAACACTCGGGTGCCTCGTCACTTGGGTCATCCAATTTTTTGGCAAGTGTACTTTACAAGGACTTGGCCACTATTTAGAGTGGACCACCATTTTGGGTGGATTTTTTGAGTTTTTTTGTATCTACAGCTCAGAGATCTTTCAACGGTAGAGCCAGTATTTATGTCATCCATCATCTTGTGTTGATCAAGATATTGTTCGTGGCCTTTGTTTGTCCATTGACTTTGGGTAGTAAGGTGGTGATTTATAGTGTTTCACCATGTATCTCTCCGTCAAATTCTTGACGTCCCTATTGATGGAGGGAGTTTATTTATCTGATAAGATGTTCGGACAGTGGCTTGTTTAGCACGGTGTTTCCCTTTCCACTTCGATTTCACCAGCTGCTAACTTCTCGTGATAGATCCTTCGCAGATTGTGACAGTCCATGGTGGAGTGTCCTCTGTGTTGATGGTACACACAGAAGTCTAGTCTTCTCTTCATTTCTTTCGTCATAACAAATCTGGGTCTGGGAGGTTTCACCACTCCATGTTCAACCTATTGTTCATACAGGCCCCTGAAAAGCCTTCTCACTGCATGTGATGGCCTCTGGAATCGAAATTCTAGTATACTTGTCTCCGGGCTTTCCTCTGCTTTGTTCAAAATTTCTCTCGCTCTTGTCCCTCTTTCCCCCATGTGGTTTTGACTGAGAATCTGCCAAAGCCACAGTTGCCGTCCTCTTTCCCTTCCATGTAACCGTCGCATGGCTGGTAGGCAATATCATGATTCCTCCCAAGTCTTGTGCAAAAGACGAGAGGGTCGCAAATGAATCACAGGCTTTTGTAATGAGATAAGGCTTGAAGGCATCTAAAGCACCATTGCCACATATGCTCACCAAGTTCTTTTCTTCAATTGGTTCTGCACACTTCTGTGCTTGAGCTCTAAATCTATCCACATAATCTGACAGCTCCTCATTCGACTTCTGCTTGAATCGCATGAGCTCTACAATGGTTACCTGTTTTTGAACATAGAAAAATTTCTTAAAAAATTATAATTTTAGATCATCCCAATCATGACCTAATCCCTTCTCCAAATTGTAGTACCAACTGAAGGCACTATCCGTTAAAGTCTTATTGAATTCCCTCATCAACAAATTATGATTGTTCACTTCATCATATCCTAGCCATGGAGACATCGACTCCACGAACCTAGCAATGTGCTCCCTAACATTTCCTTTCTCACCATTGTATTTTGGAAATTACGGGGGATGCTTAATATACCCTACCGGGTAAGGTTGTCTTCGAATATGTGTCGGGTAAGGTGGAGTAAAGTCTAACTCTGAAGGTCGGGATGTCTGCCTGCGAAGTTGATTAATCGCATCGATCATATCATCTTTCGTCACGTACTAGCTCGTGGCATAGACTCTTTGTGGTGTTGTGATGTTTTGCTGCATCGGCAGGGTGTTCAGCAAAGAGATCGGCTGATGCACACTTGCATCGTGCAAAGCTTGAATTGGTTGTACTGGTTGGCTTGTTCGTTGGATGTGGCTCGGGATGGTTGGCATTTTCACTTGTGAAAATGCAGGTAGAGCAGTCGGGATGATGTTTTTCTGAGGTTGGCTTGCTTCCAGTCTAGGTTGTAGCATGTCACCATTGCGTTGGGGTTCCAAGTTGATAATTGGACCTAAAGGATTCTCCGTCAATGGAAGTACAACATGATGCTCTTTGTTGTTGTTGTCGTTGCTGTTGTTCTCCACTCTTACTTATTGTCCCTGTGAATTGTCTAGGAACATGGCCTTAAAAGTGGGGATCTGCATCAACTGCTGGCAAAAATTCCCCATCTTCTCTTGCTTCCTCTGCATCTCCAGCATCATAGCCATCATCATCCCTTATCTTTCTCGTGCTTCCTTCAACGCCTTGAGCATCTCCAGTTGCACGTCATTTGTCTGCTCTTCGCTTGCATCCTCGCCTTGCCTTCCCGCGCCTGTCTGCTTGACATTCGTTGGTTGTTAATCAGCCATGTATGGTGATGTTGAACTTCCTTCCCAAAAGTCTTCAAGGATGGTTTGATCGAGATCCAGATTCACGCCTTGGAAAGCTTGATTTGCTTGCCTTGGAACTGGATCTGGTGAAGTAATGCTCGTTGTCGGTGAAACTATTCCTGTAGTTCACCCACTTCGAGTTGTGGGCATACCCTTCACGAATTCTACACCTCCCCAGCAGAGTCGCCAAAGAATGTGGGCAAGGAAATCGTACCTTGCTAGGATTAGGGTTTCGTGTTGGCTGAGGAGGAGAGAAATTCTCGAAGAGCACATAATTGATTGATTGATTGAAGAGGGGAGAAGAACAGGTGGGAGATTACTCCAATGACACGTGGCAGAACTCTTAGAATCCGAAAACCGTGTTAGGATAGCAGGGATTCCAAGAGCCTTCTTGAGTCCTTCCACTCCTAGAATCTGGAAACCTTTTTAGGGTTATTGGGATTCCAAGAGCCTTCTTGAGTGTTGAGAGAGAATGTCTGAGTCCTTCGATCCTCCAAGAGTCCAAGTCATGCGTCTGAAGAGAGGTCCCCTTTCCCAATGAAATGGAAAGGGTATTTATAGGGTTTTCTGGAAAGTGGTCATGTGTCAGGCACATGCCCTTAGGAAAATTCCAGAATTACCCTTTAATCACCAGAGTAATACCCAGATCGCCCAGTCCTTCTAGCCACCAATCCAATTTCTCAATCAATTCCCAAAACGAGCCACCTCCACGAGCCTTCTGCCTCGGAACCCATGGAGGCTTCTCTCAGGTCTAGCATATTTATTTTCTATTTTTCCGTCTTCATTTAATTAGGTCGTGGAACCCTAATTGTGCATTTAATTCAATTAGGGCATGTGAATCTTAATTTTCACTTGGACCCATCTCCAAGCGTCAAACATGGAACCCTATTTGCTTAAATAACTCAAACTTAGGATCAAATTTGAGTAGCTTTAATTATTGTTGTTAATTATATTATCTTTTCAACTAGAAAGCATATGCCAAAGTTTATGGTAATTTAAATAACTTTATTTATAAGAGAAAGAGATAAATAGGCAGAAATATAATGTTGGCAAGACAAAACTTGCTGGCACAAATAACTCTTGCCTCTAACATTTGACAAAGGAATCCAAGGTACATAATTAGGCTGCTAAGTCCTACTGGGAGTCATGTGTTACCTTATATTTCATAGTTACAACATTTTCCGTTTTCTTGTTTCATAGCTAAGGAAACAGCAGCAGAGGTCATGACCATTCCTTTCTTAACCGTATATTGAATACATTAATATTTTAAGAGATTTCATAATACTCCATTTCCCCTATATATATATATATATATATATATATATATATAAAGAGAGAGAGAGAGAGAGAGAAAGACCATTGCCAAATTTTGTGCAGTTATCAAGTAATGAATTAGGAGGACAATTGCCTGTAGGTTTACACATTTTCTTGATACAATCTCGGTAGCACAGCACAGAAAGTTCAGGAGGGACATTAAGGCAAGTCACAGCAACTAAAGGCTGTTGCAGGCCTTAGAAAATCCCTAAGGATCAGAATTAGTGCCACTATAGGTAGCACAATTCCTTTTCCTTCCATACCTACTAAACTAAATCTCTCTCTCTTTACTCATGCAAATCAAATTGATCAAAACTAGTGTGGTACCTTATTACACTCCTTAGCATCCCAAACAATGTCTCATATGCTATCTCAACAAAGAGATTGTATCATGTGGCAATATTTTTAGGTAATCTTTTTATCAACAATAAATGGTCTGAAAAAATAAAAAGAAAGTTCAATTAACTAATTTGATAGAATATCCCAAATTTCATTCCTCACTTTTTCTTTTCTACAACTATCCAAAACTTATGATTTTATATATTTTATTTTAAAATCCTAATTAAGGAAACATAAATTCTTTTTCTTTTTCCTTTTCTTTTCTTTTCTCTTCGTTTTTCCCCATACATTAGTTACATAGAACATCTATGTTTAACCCATTAAGTGTGTTAACATTTGTAGAAAAAAGTTTAATAATTTAGTAAGACTCATTTTCAAGGCTAGATTTAATTTGAGTATAATGTTAATATTCATTTATATTTTTTATTCGTATACAAAGGATAATTACCACAAAATAAAAAAAGTATATAAAGAAAAATTAATTCTACATTTAAAATACTAATTCATTTTTATATTAAATTTTTTTATATTTGTAATAAGTAGATGGTATAATAGATGTTATAAGAAAAAAGAAAACTATAAGGGGAAGAAAAAATAAGTTGACAAGTTTTATGTCATTCCCCCACCCCCCACCCCACTCCCACTCCCACTCCCACTCCCTTTTGTTTATTAAAAACTCAAAAACAAGATTGTTGAACAAAAAATAAAAATATTTATTAAATACTAAAACAAGAGAATTGGACAAAGCATTCAAATCTTCTGGGGACTCTCTTTTCTTTCCCGGCTATTTTAAAATTTAGAAAAACAATGTAAAATTTATATAATAATTTTACCATGAAACAATATAGTTTCATAGGGAAAAGATTAATAATTTTGAATAAAAATAATTTGCATAGCGTGTGTCAATATATATGTCTCTGTGTATGTGTCTCACTATAATATACTCTATTGGTTTTTTCCTGTAAAGACAAACTTAGTTTGAACCTTAGTCTCCGTCTTAAATTTGGGGAAGATTCTCCTTTTTTGGAGATACCCTCCCCCTAGATCCTCTTATTTTAATATAATAAATTATTCTCCCTTTTTTGTAGAATTTGTTTTCTCTTTTTGTAAAACTTGTTTTTTTATGAGATGATTGATTTCTTTGTCTTTTGTGAGGAGATTTCATTATCATTTCTTAGAATATTTTGCTTTCTCCGTTTCAGAGAATTTTTTTTTCGTGAAACTTTTTTCGGTGCATGAATGGTTGAAGATAAATTATTCAGATTTAAATGCGACACTTTTATTGTGGCTTGTTCTTCCGTTGTCCGTTTTGAAGAACGGTCCAAATCTACATATTTTATTAAAATTTAGGGATATGACTATATTTCAGTAGTTTATTTGATGCCCACTAGCGTTGTTTCTAGAATTGGCCTTTTTATGATTATTTGTTATTTTATTTGAAAGAATTACTATTTGAGTTCGGTTATTGTAATTTTTTCATCTTTTATAACAGATTACAGTTTTAATATATATATTTCAGTCTTTTGGACTGTTTGATAAAATATATATACATAATCTTTAATTTTGTTAGACTAAATTACACTTCGCACCCCAAAATTTGTAGCGTTATTGAAGTTTACATCCTAATATTTAAAACGTATTTAAAAGCACCATAAATTTCTTTTTCGCTAAATAAAATGCACCAACTGTACATTTAATCGATTAAAATGACTAAATATTCCTTTAAACCCATTTTGTAAAGGGCAAAATGGGTAAATCATAGTTAAAAAAATTAAAAACATTAAAAAAAATTATAACCCAAACCCCAATCTTAATATATCCCCGAATCATCTTTTCATCATCTTTAATTTTTAAATTCTAACTGTCATCATCCAACCCCAAATGTAATCATTCATTATATTCATCTCCTACTCCACTGTTCCAATAATCTAAAATCAAAATCACAATAATAAAATAAGTTCTCTCTCTTTATCGGCTGAAAGATACATACATACGTGTGTGTGCATATATATATATATATATAACTTTCCTTCTCTAAAAAAAGCAACCTTCTTTCTTAAGTAGAGACTCATGGAAAACAAAATGAACCTTTGCATATTTAAGTAATTTGAGTTTGTAAGCCACTGATCCCACCTTCTCTTCTACCAGGAATGGTCCATAATATTTAGGAGCTAATTTTCCATGCTTAGATTGTGCCAATGATGTCTATTTATAGTAGGCCTGAGCAAGTAACCAAATTGGAGCCGAAATCGCATCAAAAATCGCACGAACCGCACCAATTAAAATCGCACCAACGGTTCCGGCGCATGTGGCAGTTTTAGGTAGGTTGAATAACCAAATTTACCGTTCCGATTTGGTCGAGGAATATTTTTTTTGTCGAAGAATATTCGTACGACGGCGCAGTCATTGGTGGACCCCACAACGGAATGAATGTCGGATATAGAAAGCGACAGAAGTAACCTTTTTTATAAAAATAACGACAAAACTGTTACCGTTAGTACTGTTGAAATACCATGTGATTAAAATACAGTAATACGTGGTGTTGCACAGTAGCACACGGTATTGCACAGTATTTTGAATTATTGATTATTACGTAGGAAGACACTTACTCAATTATTGTTACAGTAATAACTGTTCAATATTTTATATTATTGATTCAATAATTGCATAATATTTTATTGGTTCAATATTTGATACGTTGATATTTTATATCAATAAGTGCTACTTTGCTATTTTATATTATTGATTCAATAATTGTCATTGCACATTAATTCAAATTATCAAATTAACAATTTATATTATTTGAATAATATTATTAGATAGCATTATTGGCAATGTCTAAGGAAGTTCTGTCTAGAAAAGGGGTTGATTAATTGCGTGCCAATAAGGAGAAATCCTTATCGGAAGGCCTCCACTTTTCTGGGAACGACCTGGTTGTCAATATTGTAGTTCTATCATATTATTTGTGAATATATAATTTTTGATATATATGATAAGGAAATATTTATTCAATGTGGATTTAAACGGAGGAATTTTTAACATGTGACATTTGTTGAAAGTTGGTATTTTATCTTGTCTGATAAAATAATTCATTCAAATATATTATTATAATATTACATTATAGTAGTATGATGTGATTATATAATAGTATGATTTTTATAATTTGAATGGTAACATTATTATAGTAAATTCATGGTATAAAAGTTAAACGAGGTGGAAGAGTGCAAATTAAATTTGAACTCTTGTAATGCAAACAATGATGTCATCGGAGCGATGAGGTAAGCAAGGATGTCATCGGAGCGATGAGGTAAGCAAGGATGTCATAGGATCGATGATCTAAGCGATGATGTCATAAATTATGGCGAAAAGACTATTTTACCCTTATTCTGTCGAGCCTATAAATAGAAGCTCATTTCTTCATTATTTCTCACCAATTCACTAAAGCTATAGAGAGAGAAAGTATAGAGAGAATAAGAGAGAAAGAAGAAGAGTATTCTGCTATTACACTAGTGCAATATCCAAATTTTTAAGGTAAGGGGTATTATTTCTTTCGTATTCATGAAGAGAGTTATTTTCTTTTAATACTCGTAAGGGTTGTTATTTCATTCTTTATTATTCTGTTGGAATAACCTGTCTACACGGACTACCACATGCATGGTGAAATCCTGTTGTTATTCCATTCTTTATTATTCTTGGGGAATAACCTGTCTACGCGGACTACCGCATGCCTGGTGAATAACCCTTCGTATTCAATTGTTATTAAATGGTGGAAATAATCTGTCTGAGCGGACTACCGCCAGACGGGTGAAAATTCAATTACAGTTTTGTATATTGTTTCATTTCAGATTCCTAACTCTAAACTTACTACGGTAAGTATTGCTTCTAGAATTCCTGAAATGATCAGAAATTCCTTGAGTTTTGCGCTTCATCTAATATTATTTCACTGGAATATTGGTCTGAACTTTCTTGTAAAATTTTTATCTTTTCATGTCGAGTTACTATTCACGAGTTACTATTCACGGGGATACTATTCACGGTAAAAAAAAATTTCCTTTCCAAATCATCTTTGATTGGATCCAGGTTTTGATCTTCATTCTTGAACTCTGGATAAATTCTCTAATATTTATCATTTATCTCACTGGATTCGTTATTCGTATTATTTTCATCATCCTCAGTCCTAAATGATGATATAACTGAATATCTTTGGTCTGTAGTGCAAAGATGAATGATTACTTGATGAATATCTTTGGCCTGTAGTGCAAAGATGAATGATTACCTGATGAATATCTTTGGCCCGTAGTACAAAGATGGATAGGTGTTGAGATGAACATGACCAACTGGTGATATAAATGAATATCTTTAGCCGTAGTGCAAAAGATGAATATTTATTAATGTTACAGGGATAAAATATTGATGATGTACTTTTAAATTATAGAAGATAGTAGACATAATTCTCTACTTAACTCTTCTAATGAATTGTCATTTTCGCTGCAGTTGTTGATCTAAAACTGGTTGTCCATAATATTTTATCTGATTTGTTGAAGACTAACAATAATTTATTCTTCATTATCTTAGTCATAATATTCTTTACTGGGCTAGTTGAGCTCACCCTTTTCTTCAATTGTTCTCTTCAGCAAATAAGAATATCGCGGGTACTAGTCGGGGAATGGAGTGATGGTCCGAGTTAAAGCTGTAGAAGTCCTCACTATTTTTTTTTAAAATAGTGTGATAATAAATGTAATGAGGACTTAGTTTGAATGTTAATATTTTCTACATGTCTGTATTGACACTCACAGTTGTGTGGTCGTATTTTGCACGACCGTTTGATATGAAAGATTGTATTTGGATTCTGTACTATGTATTTGGCGACTCAGAATGGGTTGAGTATTGAACTTATTTTGGGGGCGTCACAGTTGATATCAGAGCTTAGGGATATGATCTCTGGCGGAGATCTGGGAATAGAACTAGGAGGAGAGAGATGAGTAAAACCTTCGCTAGTGTGTCCTACCGAAGCTTAATTGTTATTTAATTGGTCGGTTAGAATATAGGGTTAATATGTGATATGTTAATTTGTTTGATTAACCCTTGTTTTGTGGCAGTATTTGAGAATGGTAGCTGAAAATCTAAACAATGGAGTGAATGAGACATTTGAGACACCTTTAATCACCAACGAGGAGAACGTGCAACAGGAAGGCTATATTCCTCCTGTAAACAACCCTACCGAAGAAATGATAAATGACGGGATGTTTAGAAGCTTTTTGCAGTTTATGCAAAACCAGACGAGGGAGACTCGTGTTCATGATACAGGTGGAAATAACAACTCGCGGCTTGTCACTGCCAAGTAGTTTAAAGAGTTGGGACCACCAGAGTTTCAGGGAAAGCCAGATCCAATCAAGGTAAAAAATTGGATTAAGCAAATTACCAAGATATTTGATGTCTTGGGATGCACGGAGGAACAAAAGGTTTCATTTGCCACCTTTATGTTCCGTGGAGAGGCAGATTACTGGTGGGAATCTGTAAAGCGTACCCAGTCTGCCGCACTCAAAATGTCTTGGGGGGTGTTCCAGAAAAACTGTTCAATGACAAGTACTTTCCAGAAAGTATTCGTCACATGAAAGAGGTAGAGTTTATCAGACTAGGAACAGAACAACATGACTGTGTCCCAGTACGAGGCTAAGTTCGAGGAGTTATCCCGGTTTGCACCTCATTTGGTGGAGAATGAGGAACGTATGACGCGGATGTTTCTGAGAAGTTTGAAACCCGAGATTCGTCAATACCTCATTTCTTACAAATTTTCTCTATATTCAGATGTAGTGAACAGGGCCTAGTTATTAGAACGAGATAATAATTATGTTCAACCAAGAGACAACAACCAAGGTCGTACTGGTGGCAGCAGTCATCGGAACAATGACAACCAGCAGGGAGGAAAGTATCATGCCAGAAGCGGTAACCACTCCGGTGGTAATCGTGGCCATTATAATAGAAGAAGTGAGTCGGGGGGAGATTTCAAGAAGAGAAGGTACAACAATGAGAACGTGAAAGCATCGACAGCAGCACCAACATCAACTGTTTCTAGGGGAGGAGAACGACCGCCGGTCGTATGCTATAAATGCTGACAAGAGGGACACATCAGCCCCAACTGCACACAACAATCCAAGGTGTGTTATAACTGTGGAAAGGAAGGGCACATAGCTCAAGTGTGTCCTGTAGCGAAACCAAGTCCAGCAGGGATGATGACTCCAAAGGCTATCCCTAACAAGTCAAAGTTAGTGGTTCCTGGAAGAGCTTTTGTCGTGACTGCCCAACAAGGAAGGAACCCGAACGAGGTTATTACGGGTAAGCTAATAATAAACTCTTACGAAGTTTACACTTTATTAGATACTGGTGCTACCCATTCTTTATTTCACCTGCTTGTGCTCAACGTTTGAACTTGACACCTGAGAAATTAGACTTTGACTTATCTGTTGAAACTCCGTTGGGAGAAACCTTCGTTACATCTACAGTTTACAAATCTTGCTCGATTCAAATTGGTACCCTCACCCTACCCGTTGATCTTATATCGTTGAAAATACTTGCATTTGATGTGATTTTAGGAATTGACTGGTTGACCACTTATCATGCCAAAATTGATTGTTTTCGTAAGGTTGTTAGTTTTTATATTCCTAACCAACCTATTGTGCAAATTCAAACAACCAAACCACTAAAATCAATCAATGTTATTTCAAGTCATAAAGCTATTCGTTTATTGAAAAAACGGATGTCAAGCTTTCTTAGCCCATGTCACTGATCTAAACCAGAATACGTCAGGTTTGAATGATATTTCTGTTGTTAATGAGTTTCCTGATGTATTTCCCAAAGAACTTCCTGGTCTACCCCCGGAACGTGAAGTTGAATTATTTATTGATCTTGAACCCGGTACAAAACCCATTTCTAAAACCCCATATCGAATGGCTCCTATAGAACTTCAGGAGTTAAAGGTCCTAACTACAGGAGTTGTTAGACATCGATTTTATACGTCCTAGTATATCTCCTTGGGGTGCTCCTATTTTATTCGTAAAGAAGAAAGACAGGAGTATGCAACTTTGTATTGACTATCGGGAGTTGAATCATGACACCATCAAGAATAGGTATCCGTTACCTCGTATTGATGACCTGTTCGACCAGTTACAAGGTGCACAATTCTTTTCAAAGATCGATCTTCGTTTTGGATATCATCAGCTGAATATTAAAATTGAGGATATTCCGAAGACTACTTTCAGAATTTGATATGGGCATTATGAATTCTTAGTCATGTCTTTTGGATTGACTAATGCTCCTGCTACTTTTATGGATATGATGAACCGTGTATTCAAGGAATATTTGGACCAGTTCGTGGTTGTCTTTATTGATGACATCCTCATCTATTCCAAAAGCCGTGAAGATCATGAGCACCACTTGAAGCTGGTACTTCAAAGGCTTCGTGAAAACAAGATATATTCCAAGCTGAAGAAATGCGAGTTCTGGCTTGAGGAGGTAGCATTCCTTGGGCTCGTAGTATCAAAACGTAGAGTATCTGTGGACCCGGCGAAGATTGAAGCAATACAAAATTGGGAGAAACCGAAGTCGGTGACCGAAGTACGTAGCTTTCTGGGCTTAGCTGGTTATTATCGGAGATTCATGGAAGGATTTTCTCGAATCGCTACTCCATTAACTCAGCTGACTCGGAAAGATATAAAATTCGTATGGAACGAGGAATGCAAGAAGAGGTTTCAAGAGCTCAAGAGGAGACTCATTTCGGCACCTGTTCTGACGATACCATCTGGTTCGGATGGATTTGTCATATTACAGCGATGCTTCGGGCAAAGGGGTAGGATGTGTTCTCATGCAACATGGGAATGTCATAGCCTATGCCTCGCTAGAACTCAAGGAATATAAGAGGAATTATCCTACTCATGATATAGAGTTGGCAGCAGTTGTTTTCGTGTTGAAGATCTGGAGACACTACCTGTATGGGGAGAAAGTGGAGATCTATACAGATCATAAGAGCCTCAAGTATTTCTTCACCAAGAAGGAACTTAACATGCGGCAAAGATGTTGGCTTGAGCTGTTGAAAGATTACGACCATACTATCCAATACCATCCTGGTAAAGCGAATGTGGTAGCTGACGCGTTGAGTAGAAAATCATATGCGGGAACGAATGCGATACTTTTAAGGCCTATTTTGTGTGATTTACAAAAGATGGAGATAGAGTTCAAGACTCCGGGGACCCATGCGATGATGTCAAGTATACGCGTAGAACTAGCTTTGATTGATAAAGTTAAAGCTACTCAAGCTACAGACCCGGAGCTGATGAATATGAGGAAGAAGGTGCAAGAAGGTGCTATTTCAGAAGCAAGGATTGATGAAGAAGGAATACTTCGAGTCAACTCCAGACTTTGTGTTCCTGACGATTCTGATTTGAAGTATAGAATCATGATGGTGGCACACAACACACAGTTTACAATCCATCCTGGGAGTACCAAAATATTTCGTGATCTTCGACATACATTTTGGTGGAGCAATATGAAGAGAGAAATCGCGGAGTTTATCTTGAGGTGTTTAACGTGTCAACGTGTCAAAGTGGAGCATCAAGTGCCAAAGGGTCCATTGCAACCACTTGAGATTCTAAAGTGGAAGTGGGAACACATTACCATGGATTTCGTTACGGATCTTCCCAAGGTTTCTCAAGGCATAGATGCGATTTGGGTTATTGTTGATAGATTAACCAAGTCTGCTCATTTTTTGCCGATATGAGAGACTTATTCCCTTGAACGTCTTGCTCGTATGTACGTGAATGAGATTGTGAGATTGCATGGCATGCCAGTATCCATAGTTTCGGATCGTGACCCAAGATTCACTTCACGATTTTGGGTCAGCTTGCAGAAAGCTATGGGCACGGATTTACGATTCAGTTCAGCATATCATCCACAAACGGACGGGCAATCGAAAAGGACTATCCAAACTCTTAAAGATCTATTGAGACTCTGTGTTCTAGACTTCAAAGGGAGTTAGGATAAATACCTATCATTGGTGGAATTCTCCTACAACAACAGTTATCAGGCAAGTATAGGCATGGCTCCATTCGAGGCGTTGTATGGACGAAAATGTCGTTCTCCAGTATGCTGGGACGAGGTGGGTGAAGCAACATTGTTGGGACCGGAGTTAGTGCGTATGACTACGAAAAAGATTCAAATGATCTGGCAACGTATACAAACAGCACAAGATCGACAAAAGAGTTATTCTGATCTTCATCGAAGGGACGTAATGTCGGAGATCATGTATTATTACGTGTTGCTCCATGGAAAGGAGTTACGAGATTCGGAAAGAGAGGAAAGCTCAACTCACGATTCATTGGTCCATTTGAAATCCTTGACCGAGTAGGAAATGTGGCCTATAGACTCGCCTTACCTCCAAGCATGTCTCGTGTTCATAACGTTTTTCACATATCTGTGCTTCGTAAATATGTGAAAGATCCAAACCACATTATTGAGTTAGAACCAGACGAGATAGCCGAAGATTTAACATACAAGGAGGTACCTGTTAAGATCTTGGATAGGAAGGAACATGTCCTACGCTCAAAAGTTATACCTCAAGTTAAAATTTTGTGGAGGAACCATGATATCGAGGAAATGACCTGGAAGTTAGAATCGAAAATGAAAACGAGGTATCCTCACCTTTTTGACATACCAGGTACGTACGTCAATTTCGAGAACAAAATTTCATAAAGAGGGGAGGTTGTAAGACCCCAAATTTCATGAATAAGATTTAATTTTTTATATATATTATTTTGAAATAGTAAGGTGTTGATTTGATAAATGTGATAAGTTATGGGTGAAATGTGCAAAGTTTACAAAGTAAGCAAGTGGATATAAAATATTCGTTGTGTCGGAAAAAATTCGTTTAGTCGAGGAATATTCTTTTTGTCGGAGAATATTCGTACGACGGCGCAGTCATTGGTGGACCCCACAACGGAATGAATGTCGGATATAGAAAACGACAGAAGTAACCTTTTTATAAAAATAACGACAAAATTGTTACCATTAGTACTGTTGAAATACCCGGTAGTTAAAATATAATAATACGTGGTGTTGCACAGTAGCACACGGAATTGCACAGTATTTTGAATTATTGATTCTTACGTAGGAAGGCACTTACTCAATTATTCTTACAGTAATTACTGTTCAATATTTTATATTATTGATTCAATAATTGCATAATATTTTATTGGTTCAATATTTACTACGTTTATATTTTATATCAATAAGTGCTACTTTGCTATTTTATATTATTGATTCAATAATTGTCATTGCACATTATTTCAAATTATCAAATCAATAATTCATATTATTTGAATAATATTATTAGATAATATTATTGGCAATGTCTAAGGAAGTTCTGTCTAGGAAAGGGGTTGATTAATTGCGCGCCAGTAAGGAGAAATTTTTATCGGAAGGCCTTCTTTTTCCTGAGAACGACCTGGTTGTCAATATTGTAGTTCTATCATATTATTTGTGAATATATAATTTTTGATATATATGATAAAGAAATATTTATTCAATGTGAATTTAAACGGAGGAATTTTTAACATGTGACATTTGTTCAAAGTTTGTATTTTATCTTATCCGATAAAATAATTCATTCAAATATATTATTATAATATTACATTATAGTAGTATGATGTGATTATATAATAGTATGATTTTTATAATTTGAATGGTAACATTATTATAGTAAATTCATGGTATAAAAGCTAAACGAGGTGGAAGAGTGCAAATTAAATTTGAACTCTTATAATACAAACAATGATGTCATCGGAGCGATGAGGTAAGCAAGGATGTCATAGGATCGATAATGTATGCGATGATGTCATAAATTATGGCAAAAAAACTATTTTACCCTTACTCTGTCGAGCCTATAAATAGAAGCTCATTTCTTCATTTTTTTCTCACAAATTCACTAAAGCTATAGAGAGAGAAAGTATAGAGAGAATAAGAGAGAAAGAAGAAGAGTATTCTGCTATTACACTAGTGCAGTCTCCAAATTTTTAAGGTAAGAGGTATTATTTTTTCGTATTCATGAAGAGATTTATTTTCTTTCAATATTCGTAAGGTTGTTATTCCATTCTTTATTATTCTGTTGGAATAATTTGTCTACGCGGACTACCGCATGCATGGTAAAATTCTGTTGTTATTTCATATCTTTATTATTCTGTGAGAATAACATGTCTACTCGGACTACCGCATACCTGGTAAATAACCCTTCGTTTTCAGTTGTTATTAAATTGTGGAAATAATCTGTCTGAGCGGACTACTGCCAGACGGATGAAAATCCAATTGCGATTTCGTATATTGTTTCATTTCAGATTCCTAACTCTAAACTTACTACGGTAAGTATTGCTTCTAGAATTCCTGAAATGATCAGAAATTCCTTGAGTTTTGCCCTTCATCTAATATTATTTCATTGGAATATTGGTCTGAACTTTCTTGTAAAATTTATATCTTTTCATGTCGAGTTACTATTCACGAGTCACTATTCACAAGTTACTATTCACGGGATACTATTCACGGTAAAAAAAATATTTTTTTTCTAAATCATCTTTGATTGGATCCAGGTTTTGATCTTTATTCATGAACTCTGGATAAATTCTCTAATATTTGTCATTTATCTCACTGGATTCGTTATTCGTATTGTTTTCATCATCCTCAGTCCTAAATGGTAATATAACTGAATATCTTTGGCCTGTAGTGCAAAGATGAATGATTACTTGATGAATATCTTTGGCCTGTACTACAAAGATGAATGATTACCTGATGAATATCTTTGGCCCGTAGTGCAAAGATGACAGGTATTGAGATGAACATGACTAACTGGTGATACAAATGAATATCTTTAGACGTAGTGCAAAAGATGAATATTTGATTCGAGATGAATATTGCTTGATGTTACAGGGATAAAATATTGATGATGGACTTTTAAATTATAGAAGATAGTAGACATCATTCTCTACTTAACTCTTCTAATGAATTGTCATTTTCATTTTGCACGACCGTTTGATATGAAAGATTGTATTTGAATTCTATACCATGTATTTGGCGGTTCAGAATGAGTTGAGTATTGAACCTATTTTGGGGGCGTCACACAACTAATATCCAAAAATATTTTTACTATAATGTCTAATACTCCTTTCAAGTTATAATGTCTAATTTATCCACTAAATAGAAATTTGTATACTATAATTTTTACTTAAATAGACCTAATTAATGAAATTATGGACTTTTGCAATAAATAACATAAATTTCAAAAAATAACAAATATTCATTTTATCAAGAAAATAAAGTCATACAATTTTTGCTAATTAAATTTCTCAAAGATTAAAATTTACGTGATATATATTCTAATATTTTTTTTATAATTAAAAAGTAAAATTTTAATACCCATAAAAAGTACAAATTAACGCAATAAAATTATAATTATTTTTCCAAATATTAAAATTTAAGTAAAACAAACTTATTATTACAAAACAAATCTTATTATTCATATAAAAATGTATTAAAAATTATATTCATTATTTTTCTCATATATTAAATTAAACATAAGTCACACTTAAATATAATTATTTATAGTAAAAATGACAAATATTGTTACTCAAATATATATATATATATATATATATATATATATATATATATATATATATATATTAAAAGAAAAATCTTTTTACAACATAGAGATAGTGATAAATATTATTATATTTTTTTTATTCAACATTGCACAAAAACAACGCCAACTGTATATTAAAAAAAATATAATCAAAATCATAAATATCCCAAATTTTTACATATACTCAATAAAATTTAACATATAATAATCATAATATGAAACAAAAAATTTAAATAATAATTTTTGTTGTTAAACATAAAAAACTAAACTATCAACATACTCAATCACTCTAATTAGAATAGCTATATTAATAATTTAATTTATATTTTTTAATATTTGTATCACTTTATCCAAAAATATGTGTTAATTAAACTAAATTAGTTTTTTTATAAGTTACTAATAATTTAAACGAGACAGTCTTAATTACAAATAAAACTATAATTAAAATGTATGGTAATAAAAAAAAATTAAACATATATATATATATATATATATATATATATTATTTAGAAATTAAAATTTGATAACATATAAGGATAAATATGTAACTTTATCTATTTAGTCAAGCCTAAAAACTTGTAGGGGTATTAACTGTTACTTCAAAAATTAGAGAGAATGTAAGTGTTATTATGATTATCTAGAAGGGGTGTCACTGTATTTTACTCTTTATTCATATAATTAATTGCACTTTAAATCCTCCAATTTCTACTTGTTTTATAATTAGGCTCCTAAAGTATAAATTCTCCCGATATAGACCCTTTCCGATATTTCGGCACGATTTTGACGGAAAATACTTGAAAATACGGTTTGCCCGTACTTGACTTATTAGATTCGTATAAAATCTGTATAAATACCTATTTTTATATATTAAATTTGTATAAATCTTTATAAATAATTATTAATATATGTTAAATTATTAAAATTAAATATTAATACAAAGATTACCACATACAAATTTTTTATTTTAAAATAATAAAAATAAATTATATCACTATTTTTTGTATTAAAAAGCTCATACAAAGAAGAAGAAAAAAAAACCAAAAAATTAATTAGTTCAAAAAAAATCAAATTTTGTTTGATACCGATTAAAAAAGGTCATACAAAAGGGGAAAAAACCAAAAAATTAATCAGTATAAAAAAATTCCAAAATTTTTAAAAACAAATATTTAGAGTTTTTAATAATTTTACAAATTAATTTAATCAAAATATGTAGAAAAAATTAGAAAAAATAAATTAAAATTTGTGTCACATTTTAAAAATTTATATAGCAACTTAAATTTTACAATTTGTATTTATAATTTTACAAATTGTATTTATAAATTTTACAAATTATTAATTATATCAAAAATTATAAATTATAAATTTTATGACTTAAATTTTACAAATTATATCACAACTTAAATTTTACAAATTGTATTTATAAATTTAAGATTTTAAATTGTATTTATAATTTCACAAATTGTATTTATAAATTTTACAAATTATAAATTATATCACAAATTATAAATTATAAATTTTACAACTTAAATTTTACAATCTATATCACATCTTAAATTTTACAAATTGTATGTATAACTTTTTTTAGTTTTATTTATAAATTTTTATAATTTTAAATTATATTTATAATTTTATAATCAAATTAATTATAAGGATTTAATATAAGTATACGAATTTAATAAGTCAAATACGGATTTATAAAGATTTAATAATTCAAGTACGGTTAAACCATATGTTTGACCGTATTTTGGCCAAAAAATTTGTCGAAATACCAATTAGGGTCCATTGCACTTAAATTTATTTTAGGGTCTATGTTGAGAGAGTTTTTACTTTGAAATTCCGATTATAACACGAGTGAAATAGAAAAGTCTAAAGTGCAATAAACTCTTATCTATATAAATGGAATACATATTAATTGAGTGATCAATAAATCTCTTTGGTGAATCATATCAAATGCATGGAAATAATTATTTTTGTAAGTAAATAAGAAATTCAAATAAATGTAGAGGATCAAATTCTATATTGTGTATGAAATTGTAATTTATGGACTACGATTCTCTCTAATTACACTTTTCACATATTTTTTTTTCAATTCGAGTTGCACAACAAAATTCGTAACAAATAATTATATATGTCGTTGGTTTCATAAAATTAATATTTGTGTTGATAAATACATTGAGAAATTAAATGAAATGTATAATGAAAGAAATCCTAGTCCTTAATCCATAGAATTTTTATAGTAAAATTGAAGGAGTTAATTTAGTATAAACTAGTTACATCTCCGTTTGATGCATTGATATTTAATTACATCACGTGTATGAAGATGCTAATTTGCTTAGTGAAGTGGAAGAAATTGATGTTTTAACGACTAAGAATGATTATAATGAAGATGGATGAGTATTGAATTTCGCGGCTTCTATGCATATATGTAAGGAGAGAGATTGTTTTGAAACTCTGAAAGAAGATGGAGAATTTGGCTACATTAACGTGGTGAATAAAAAGAGAGTGAAGAAATGAAGGCATTGAAAGTGTCCGTTTCAAAATTTATAATGGTTCTACGAAAAATTGTTCAGAAAGTATGTTATGTCCCTGATTGTGGTGAGAACATAATTTCTTTGAGAGAATTATCCTCAAATGAATGTACATATGTGGTTCAAGGAGATTCATGCAAGGTACATGTTCAAGGAAGACAAATAAATTCTTCAAGGTAGGAAGAATGAAAAATTAATTTGTGTGTTATACGAACAATCTATGTGTGGAAAGAAACCCAAGAAGGGCATTCATCAAGTGAATTTCAACGATAAAGTTGAAGTATTTGGAGATTCGAGTCGAGAAAGGAATTGCTAAGTAACTCCTCAAATCCTATTTTAAGAAATAATCTTATTTTTGGTATGAATATTATTTTGTAAGTAATCGTATTTGTAATAGATATATTTATTATATGAGAGTAGAGCTGCAAATGAACCGAACCGAACCGAACCGAACTTTGTCGAACTCGAACCGAACTCGAACACTTTTAGTCGAACTCGAACATGTTCAAATAACTTGATCGAGTCAACAACTATGTACGAGTTCAGATCGTTTGGTGTTCGCGAACATGATCGAGTTCGCGAACAAGTCGAACATAAGTTTGTTTGCGAACACAAACTATGTTCACGAACACCAAACTTGTTCACGAACAAAAACTTGTTCACGAACACAAATTTGTTCACGAACACAAACTTAGAACTCTGAAGCAAAAAACAGTTAAATAAATACAAAAAATATTTTCTCTAAGAGTCTAAGTATTTAATCAAAAATTAGACCAAATATTGTAATCATCATTCATCCAAAAAGACCAAAATCAAAAATGATTACTTAGAACTTAGAAGTTATAATTAACTTAAAAGTTAAAAGTTAACAAGTACTTAAAAATTCTTGATTTACAAATATTTATAATCAAATATTAATATCGAAAATTCTTTCAACTTTTCAAGGTCCAACCACTCCAAGCAAAGTCTACAAACAAATGATTATCAAAAACTAACAATTTAATATTAGTAATATATTTCTTTTGTTGTCATTTTTAATTAATATTCATTTTTTTTATAATTTTTAAATTTAATATCTAGTTTTTATTTTCGATCTTCAAATTTATGTAATTTTTTAAAGTTTCAAAGTTATTCAGTAAATAATTTAATGATTATTACTTTATTACCGAAGTCTCGATACTTACATTGAAGACTTGATTTCTCTCTTCTCTATCTCGATTTGATAATTTCAATAACTCATGTACATGTAAGCAACTGTATTGTATCATTCTTTAATTAATGTCAAATTATCATTGCATGATGATTAATGACTTTATTTTTGTGTTTTATGACATGGGTTATAATTTATTAAATTATTTGGGATGTAAATTATAATAATCCAACAATTATTGTTCAAAATTTTATAAAAATATTAAAATTATTTTAATTAAATTAGAATTTAGAGGTGAAGAAGTACACATTATTATTTATTATTTATTTAATAAAAAAGTTTACTTATAATAAATTATTAAAAAAACAAAAAGATGTTTAAGTAATAAAAAAATAACTACAAATTTAACAATTATTAATAAGACAAACTTTAGAATTTAATATGAAATAACCAATTATTTGTATTTAGAATTTTAGAAACAATTTAAACATGTAATTAAGAAATCGAACTACTCGAACCGATCTCGAACTTATCGAATCGAACTCGAACTTACCGAATCGAACCGAACTCGAACTGTTCGCGAGCAAAGACGAACCGAACCACATGTTTCGCGAATATGTTCAATCGAGCAATCAAACTCGAACCGAACCGGTTCGCTAATAGTTCGGTTCGTTTGCAGCCCTATATGAGAGTGTTCTAATTAGATTAGAAAAAAAAGAGGTGTGAGTACTCTATAAATAGAGTCTATATTTAGAGAGAGGTAACATAACCAAAAGATAATAACACCTTAGAGTGTTGAGAGATGATATAATTAATTGGGTCTTGGATTGGTGTATGAAGGATGATTTTTCGGCCTTTATTATGTGTAAAAAGTAATATCGTGAAAATTAATATATTGAATTTAATTTTGATCAAGTCATTAAGGATCAAGCCATATTAAATATTGTATTATTTTTTCTTTCTTAATTATATTATTTATTTTGCTTGACCTTATTCCCAACAATAGATCCATAGCGCCTTTCCTTTCCCTACTTACTACTTAAATCTCTCGTTTTACTAATCTTACAAATTAATCAAATCCAAATTGTGAGGTCTAAATTGCACTCCTCAACTCCATTTAAATACAATTAGATCATGTTTATTTGCAAAAATTATAATCCAAGGAGGATATTCTTATGAATTATAATTCTAAGACTATTAATCTAAGAATTAAATAATCACAGTCGCATGTTTGTTTTTTATGAGATTATTCATGGGATAACTTAAAATAATCTCATTTTATGTTTATTTTTTTTAGAATTGTTTGAATGATTAGATAAAAACTTATCGTTTAAATTATTGTACCCTTATTATTAATAACAAATATATCATATTCTCATTAGTTTAAGTATAAATAGATAAGATAAGATACATTGGTCTTTTTAAATAAAGTTAAAGAATAATTTTGTTCACAAATTTTTAATCTTAAATGGTAGAGATTATAATACCTAATTGGACATGATATTAAATAATCTTTTTTTTAAGTCATTTTATTATCCCAGAACTAATATTTCCAAATTTATTTTTAAAAATAAATAAAAAAATTAAAATTAATTAATAATTCAATCTCAAATATAATTCTTGCAAACAAAACAAACATAATCATAAAGTAATTTAATTTACGTGATATAAATTAACGACATATATCTCTTTCTTTTTGATAGCAGACATATATCTCTTTCTTCTTAGCATGCTTGTTGACTTTTTAAATATTATATTGGTATTTACACTCCGTGTAAAGTATTGGGTGTTATTATAAAATTGTTAGTGTTTTTTTTGCTGTATTTTATTCTTTTCATCCTTAGAAAAATGAATAAAGTATAAATTTCACCCATATTAAAAAAATATAAAAATAATAAATAAATTATAACTTTATCCTTAGTGGTCTTATAAAATTTATAAAATAATAATAATTTTTTTTATACTAATAGACCCTACTAAATTACATAATTATTCTTCCCTTTATGTATTTTATCTTTTTTTTAAAGATAAAAATAATTTTAGAAACAATTTGAACCGTGCGATTTGGTTTCATTTGGTGCAGGTTTCGGTTTTAAAACCAATTGAAATAACAAAATCATAAAATAGTTAACAAAATCATCCACACAAACGTATTACACAGTGAACACAATCATGAAAGCTAATTTAGCAAAATAGTTCCAGGCATCAATAATTATATGGTTGATTAATACTATGTTATCACATTTGATTTATGAAATACCAAGTTACTCTTGATTTACAAACATAATTGATACTATTGATTCTTCATTCAATCCTGCAATATCTATGTTCTAAAATAAAATGAGAATAATATGTTGTAGTAGAGAAATTATATATACTCGTAGTAAATTTGAGAAAACACATGATAATTATTTGGTGCGCTTTCGATTTTATGCGTGCGATTTTGGCTAGTAACCAAACCGAAATCGTAAATTTGGTTTTTTAACCCACCTAAAACCGCTACATATGTCGGAACCGTTGGTGCAGTTTTAATTTGTGCGGTTTTTGGTGCGATTTTCGGTTCCGATTTAGTTCTTTGCTCAGCCCTAGATATCATATTCTCATTAGTTTAAGTATAGATAAATAAGATAAGATACATCGGTCTTTTTAAATAAAATTAAAGAATAATTTTGTTCACAAATTTTTAGTCCTAAATGGTAGAGATTATAATACTTAATTGGACATGATATTAAATAATCTCTCTTTTTAAGTCATTTTATTATCCCAAAACTAATATTTTCAAGTTTATTTTTAAAAACAAATAAGAAATTTAGAATTAATTAATAGTTAAATCTCAAATATAATTACAGCAAAGAAACATAATCATAAAGTAATTTGATTTACGTGATATAAATTAACGACATATATCTCTTTCTTCTAATCTGGCTTGTTGACTTTTTTAATATTATATTGGTATTTATTACAGTCCGTGTAAAGTATTGAGTGTTATTATAAAATTGTTAGTGTTTTTTTTGCTGTATATTATTCTTTTCATCCTTAAAAAAGTGAATAAAATATAAATTTCACAAATATTAAAAAAAATAAAAATAAATAAATAAAAATAAATAAAATTATAACTTTATCCTTAGTGGTCTTATAAAATAATGAATAAATTTTTTTTTTATATTAATAGACCTTACTAAATGACATAATTATTCTTCACTTTATGTATTTTATTTTATTTTTTTAAAGATAAAAATAATTGTACCTTTTAGAGCATACAAATATGAAGCTGGGTAGAGTAATTAATTTTTTATTTCTCGACTTAAGAATTGGATCATGTGTGTTTAATATACTATATTTATACTTATATATTGATATTCAAAATCGTTTAACGTTACGTAAGATTATCATCATTAAAAAAATGTGCTTTTAATATTATATTAAAATAAATTAAAATACTACAGGTAGTTCATATATTTATTAGATTATATTAAGAACACAATCAATGTGCTTTAATAATTAATTACAGTATCTCAAATATATAAGAAAATCTGCCATAGATGGTTTCACTTTAATATTATTACTATTTACTACCAAAAGTTATTCAACTTCGTAGAAAAATAATTATTTTTACCAAAAGAAAGTTTAATTAATTTACGTGCATAATCATGAAACAGAAATCAAAGCAGAAATTTATAGTTTTACCAAAAGAAAGGTTAATAAAATAAATTTGACAAAATTAAGGTAAAGATAAAATGTAATAAAATTCTTAGTTCATGTTTGTTTATAAAAATTATAATCCGAAGACTATATTCTCATTGATTATAATTCTAAAAATATTAATCTTAGTATTAAATAATCATGATCACATGTTTATTTTTTATGAGATTATTAATGGAATAATTTAAAATAATATTATGTTATATTTGTTTTGTTTAGAATTATTTAAAGGATTGAATAAAAACTTAGTGTTTGAATTATCATACTATTACTATTAATAACAACGATATCATATTGTCATTAGTTTAAGTATAGATAAATAACATAATATTCGTCTTTTTAAACAAAATTAAATGTTAATTTTGTTCACAAATTTTTAGTCTTAAATAATAGGGATTATATACCTAGTTTGACATCATATTAAATAGTCCTCCTTTTCAAGTCATTTTATTATCTCAAATTAATAATATTTCAAATTTATTTTTAAAAATAAATAAAAATTTTAAAATTAATAGTTCAATTCCAACTATAATGCTTCCAAACAACCTTAGGCTTATTATAAACGATCAAACCAACACAATTACGTAGACACCCCTCCATGCATGCACTTCTCCAGCATGCGTGCAATATTACAATGGACGTAGTTTAATGCCCACCGCCAGCTGCTAATCCAGCATCCCCACCACCAAAACCTGCACCGCCACCCCAACCAAATCCACCTCCTCCAAAACCACCTCCACCGCCACCTCCACCGCCACCACCTCCAGCACCTGAACCAGCCCCGAAACCTCCCCCGGCTCCAAACCCTGCACCACCACCTGCTCCTCCTCCTACACCTCCACCTCCACCTCCACCTCCACCTCCACCTTCACCTCCACCTCCACCTGCAACACCTCCAACTCCAAAGCCACCTCCAGCACCCCAACCTAATCCTCCACCAGCATCACCGCCAATTCCACCAAAACCACCACCTGCTCCAGCACCACCACCTAGACCTCCGCCAGCTCTTCCTCCTAATCCTCCGCCTGCATATCCACCAAGTCCACCACCAGCTCCTGCACCAAGTCCGCCACCAGCTCCTCCACCTAGACCACCGCCAGCTCCTCCGCCAAATCCATCAAGTCCACCACCTGCACCACCTCCAACTCCAAAGCCACCTCCAGCACCCCAACCTAATCCTCCACCAGCATCACCGCCAATCCCACCAAAACCACCACCTGCTCCAGCACCACCACCTAGACCTCCGCCAGCTCTTCCTCCTAATCCTCCGCCTGCATCTCCCCCAAGTCCACCACCAGCTCCTGCACCAAGTCCGCCACCAGCTCCTCCACCTAGACCACCGCCAGCTCCTCCGCCAAATCCATCAAGTCCACCACCTGCAACACCTCCTCCAACATTTAATCGACGCCCTAAACCACCACCCGGACCAAACCTTCCATGTTTAAATCGCTTTCTATAAATCCCATGGCCTAAACCTCCATCAATTCCTCCTCCCAACCCATGTCGTCGTCCCAAAAGGTTTTTCTGATCTTCATCTCCACAAACTACCCCATCAACAATAAGTAAAACCACCAAAACAAATACTCCAAGAAACCTAATCAAAACCCCCATATTATTATAACTATGATACTATATATTCAACTCAAAAATTAAGAAGAAGAAACACTCCTCCTCCTCCTCCTCTTAGTGAACACATGCAATGCACTTATGGGGTACAATACAAATATATATATATATAGGGGATATACAGTATATTTTATATAGCAGTATTAATTGGATTAAGATATTCTCCATTTCAACTAAATGAAATTTCTATTTTGTAGTATAAATTTAAAATATACGTTTTTTTTTATCATAATATCACATTTCAACACATTTTAAATATGAATTATAAAGTAAAGAATTTCTCCTCACTTGAAGAGGATCCTGGTCCAATTAATCCACCCATATATAAGAGTAGGTGATCCTATAAATACCCAACTTTAATCCTCTCATATAGGTACCTACGTAAATAAATGATAGTTGTTGATCTCTTATGAATTCATTGACTCAGCTGTCCCCTAATTTAAAATCATGTACTACCACTACTAGTTGTTAATCTCTCTCTCTCTCTCTCTCTCTCTCTAAATGTTTTGTTTTTGTGATTTTCAATTTTTTCGGTACATCAATTAGCGCAGGTCATTTGGATTCAATAATACTACTATCATAATAGTAATATAAATATCACATATTATTGACGTAGCAGTATATAATTTATTATTGACATAATTCACTTAATTCAATAATAAATCACATACGATCACATCAGTATTATGTGATGTTTATGTTACCCACTTTATGTGATAATAACATTATTTATTTGGATTCAAGCCCTATCCACAAAAGGTCGGGCTGCTCACAGTTTCATTAATTTACATATACTGACATGAATGATCAGAGACCGAGAGCTATGGACTCGGATTGCATGAGGTTGGTAATTGGTCAGTTTATTGTGAAATTTATAGCGAAAATATATATTAACTAGTTGTGTCCCGTGCTTCCGGCACTAAATCGACGGTGAAATTTATTTCAAATTTTGAACGGTCCAGATGATTTATTGAGTGAGCGAAAAATTCAAAATCATTTGTATTTTGTTAGATAGATTTGTAATTTTATTTTCTTGATCTTCGATAACCTTTTGATACAATTAAACAAAAAAATGTTAAGAAAATACAACTATATATTATAGTACAAATATAATTCTTCGTTATACATTTCATAATAAATTGACCTAGTACTGTGAATTTTAATGGCCTTTGATATAAAAGAAATACTATAAAAGCATACAAGTACGTGTTATAAAAATGCTAACTCTTTACTATAAATATCACAACAAATTAACCAAATGTCAATTTCACCAAATTTGAAACCCTGGACGCTTAATAGAGACTAGTTTTTTTATTGCTAACTAAACAGACTGATTATACTGTGTTTGTGAGTTTTAAATAAAAGAGAATTAATGAAATGAGAAGTAGATAAATTTGGACAAGAAATTAAAATTTCTTTTCCAGGACTGAAAGGAAAAGAGGAGGAAAATAAGAGGCAAAATTCCTCCAATAATTTCTTACCAAAGTTAGAAAAGCAAGGAAATTGATATTTAAAAAGTACCAAAAATATTATGATATACAATTATTTATCAAAAATAATCTCATATTTTAAGTTTAATTTTCTTTTAAAACTCGCAAACACTATTAGAAAAAGCCTCAATTCCGACGAAATATTCCGTCGGAAATAATCTTATTCTGTTGGAATGTCGGTCGAATATATAAGTGTCGAAATTTAGTCCGTCAAATATTCAAATATTCGATCGAAAATATAAAAAGTCGATGGAATAATTCTAACTAATTTTCCGTCGAAAATAGTATAAGTTGGACGAAATTTTCTGTTGAAACTATACGTCGATTTTTATCCAAGATAATTCCGACAGAATATTACGTCGGAAATAATTTTTTTCTGTTGATATTAATATTTTTTAAGAAAACCGTAAAACTAGAATATCAACGAAATGTCCATCAGAAATACCTTATTCCGTCGAGATTACCAGTTTTTTTTTAAATATTTTTTTAAAATTGCAATTTCCAGATTTTTAAATCTATTTTTATACCTATAAAACCCGCTTTATCCCAACAACACATACAATAATATATTTCACACACAACATAACTATAAAACCCTACTTTATCTCATCAAACATGCATACACTAATCTAACAAGTGTCAATATGAATTAACTCATCAACAATATATAACAAATATAAGCTAATGTTCCATAAATTATAGAATGATTTACAAAATTGTACTACTCAACTAAACTACAATTTTTTACAATATCAACAAAAATATGTACAAATGTTTTACAATTAAATGAATAAAATCTATACAAATGATCTATATAACTAACTCAAACTAGTATGAGAAGGATCATCGGGCGGGGGTGGACGGTGCTACTCTGGTGTATGAAATCATCATCGACATCCCCCCGCTCGCCATCGGCATCACCAACTCGCCCGACATTGCCACCCTGTTGATAAAATTAAAAATATAAATCATTAGTCTGTATGAAAGAGTTAAAGAGATAGCTAAATGAAAATAAATTAAATAACATGCAGAATATCTAAGTAGTCGGGGGTTGACACCTCATCGGACCAAAAGCCTCACACGGTAAGGTAACCACCATCTGGAGCACCTTGTCGCGTATCGTGACGAACTGCTCCTGCGGTAATCCCCTATACAGATTGGACATAGCAGCTTCTTGTGAGTAGACCAACCACTTATCATCCCAAGTGTCGAAAAGTCGGTGATGGCCCACAAAAAAGCTGCTTTCATCACAATTTTTTTTTACCGATTTATCATAAGTCTGAACACCCGTCTCCCACAACATCTTAAGTTCATCAAATAACGGTCTTTTGTAGATCTCTCATCCCCGATATGATTAAAGTCAAGAACAGATACGAATCCCTAATGCACATTGACGGTGGAAGATTGTAAGCAATTAACCATAATCACTGGACAAACAGAGTAGAACTGACTAAAATTATTAATTGGGCAAAAGCCATCTATAGCCATGTCAAGCTTAACATTCCTAACTTCCTCAGAAAATTTTGGAAAAAATTCAATAAACTTTTTTCATTCATCTCTGTCTGTAGGGTGAGTCATCTGACCAGACATGATGTCCCTTGTTCTATGCCAACTCATATATGTTGAGTCGTGTGGGATGATAGGAATAACAAGTCTCAGTGCAAAAAAAAAGTACCGTACGATCTTATTGGACACATGTTTCTCCTTCCCCCTACGTTTTATCACCTTGTACCGAGACAAGATGCATATATCACATTGCACCTTATCTCTGTCCGCCCCATAGTATAACATGATATCCTGCTCACAAGCATCGATCTTCTGATACCCCATATGTAAGACCCCAAATTTTATGAATAAGATTTAATTTTTTTTATATATTATTTTAAAATAGTAAGGTGCTGATTTGATAAATGTGATAAGTTATGGGTGAAATGTGCAAAGTTTACAAAGTAAGCAAGTGGTTATAAAATATTCGTTGTGTCGGAAAATATTTGTTTAGTCGAGGAATATTCTTTTTGTCGAAGAATATTCGTACGACGGTGCAGTCATTGGTAAACCCCACAACGGAATGAATGTTGGATATAGAAAGCGACAGAATTAACCTTTTTATAAAAATAATGACAAAACTGTTACCGTTAGTACTGTTGAAATATTCGGTGATTAAAATACAGTAATACATGGTGTTGTACAGTAGCACACGGTATTCCACAGTATTTTGAATTATTGATTCTTACGTAGGAAGGCACTTACTCGATTATTGTTACAATAATTACTGTTCAATATTTTATATTATTGATTCAATAATTGCATAATATTTTATTGGTTCAATATTTGCTACGTTGATATTTTTTATCAATAAGTACTACTTTGCTATTTTATATTATTGATTAAATAATTGTCATTGCACATTATTTCAAATTATCAAATCAATAATTCATATTATTTGAATAATATTATTAGATAGCATTATTGGCAATGTCTAAGAAAGTTCTGTCTAGGAAAGGGGTTGATTAATTGCGCGCTAGTAAGGAGAAATCCTTATCGGAAGGCCCCCTCTTTTCTGGAAACGACCTAGTTGTCAATATTATAGTTTTGTAATATTATTTGTGAATAATTAATTTTTTATATATATGATAAGAAAATATTTATTCAGTGTGGATTTAAACGGAGGAATTTTTAACATGTGATATTTGTTGAAAGTTGGTATTTTATCTTTTCCGATAAAATAATTCTTTCAAATATATTATTATAATATTATATTATAGTAGTATGATGTGATTATATAATTGTATGATTTTTATAATTTGAATAGTAACATTATTATAGTAAATTCATGGTATAAAAGTTAAACGAGGTGGAAGAGTGCAAATTGAATTTGAACTCTTATGATGCAAACAATGATGTCATCGGAGCGATGAGGTAAGCAATGATGTCATAGGATCGATGATGTAAGCGATGATGTCATAAATTATGACGAAAAGACTATTTTACCCTTACTCTGCCGAGCCTATAAATAGAAGCTCATTTCTTCATTATTTCTCACCAATTCACTAAAGCTATAGAGAGAGAAAGTATAGAGAGAATAAGAGAGAAAGAAGAAGAGTATTCTGCTATTACACTAGTGCAGTATCCAAATTTTAAGGTAAGGGGTATTATTTCTTTCGTATTCATGAAGATAGTTATTTTCATTCAAAACTCGTAAGGGTTGTTATTTCATTCTTTATTATTCTGTTGGAATAACCTGTCTACGCGGACTACCGCATGCATGGTGAAATCCTGTTGTTATTCCATTCTTTATTATTTCGTGAGAATAATCTGTCTACGCGGACTACTGCATACCTGGTGAATAACCCTTCGTATTCAGTTGTTATTAAATTATAAAAATAATCTGTCTGAGCGGACTATCGCCTGACGGGTGAAAATCCAATTGCAGTTTCGTATATTGTTTCATTTTAGATTCCTAACTCTAAACTTACTACAGTAAGTATTGCTTCTATAATTCCTGAAATGATCAGAAATTCCTTGAGTTTTGCGTTTCATCTAATATCATTTCACTGGAATGTTGGTCTGAACTTTCTTGTAAATTTTTATCTTTTCATGTCGAGTTACTATTCACAGGGTACTATTCGCGGTAAAAAAAATATTTTTTTTTCTTCCAAATCATCTTTGATTGGATCCAGGTTTTGATCTTCATTCTTGAACTCTGGATAAATTCTCTAATATTTGTCCTTTATCTCACTGGATTCGTTATTCGTATTGTTTTCACGATCCTCAGTCCTAAATGGTGATATAACTGAATATCTTTGGCCTGTAGTGCAAAAATGAATTATTACTTGATGAATATCTTTGGCCTGTAGTGCAAAGATGAATGATTACCTGATGAATATCTTTGGCCCGTAGTGCAAAGATGAACAGGTGTTGAGATGAACATGACCAACTGGTGATACAAATGAATATATTTGGCCGTAGTGCAAAAGATGAATATTTGATTCGAGATAAATATTGATTGATGTTACAGGGATAAAATATTAATGATGGACTTTTAAATTATAGAAGATAGTAGACATCATTCTCTACTTAACTCTTCTAATGAATTGTCATTTTCGCTGTAGTTGTTGATCTAAAATTGGTTGTCCATAATATTTTATTTGATTTATTGAAGACTAACGATAATTTATTCTTCATTATCTTAGTCATAATATTCTTTACTGGGCTAGTTGAGCTCACCCTTTTCTTCCATTGTTCTCTTCAGAAAATGAGAATAGTATTAGTCGAAGAATGGAGTGATGGTCCGAGTTAGAGCTGTAGAAGTCCTCACTATTTTTTTTGTAATAGTGTGATAACAAATGTAATGAGGATTTAGTTTGAATGTTTATATTTTTTACATGTCTATATTGACACTCACAGTTGTGTAGTCGTATTTTGCACGACCGTTTGATATAAAAGATTGTACTTAGATTCTGTACCATATATTTGGCGACTCAGAATGGGTTGGGTTGATTGGACCTATTCTGGGGGAGTCACAGTTGGTATCAGAGCTTAGGGATATGATCTCTAGCGGAGATCTGGGAATAGAACTAGGAGGGGAGAGACGAGTAAAACCTTCGCTAGTGTGTCCTACCTAAGCTTAATTGTTATTTAATTGGTCGGTTGAAATATAGGGTTAATATGTGATATGTTAATTTGTTTAATTAACCCTTGTTTTATGGCAGTATTTGAGAATGGCAGCTGAAAATCTAAACAATGGAGTGAATGAGACCGTTGAGGCACCGCTAATCACCAACCAGGATAATGTGATGTCGGGAGAAAAAGAAATTAGAAATATCCATGTGGTGAGTGAATAATTAATAGTTGCACCCGAGCTAGTCGCAGAGGTAGCAGCTGAGAGTGAGGAAGAAGAGGAACCTGAGGATGAGGATGAAGATTTATTAGGAGAATTTTATGATCGAAATGTAGAACTGCAAAATCATATTCATGAGTTAGAAGAACAGGGTGAAGAACGACAGACAGCCGTGGAACAAAGGGATACAACAATTCAAGAAATAGATACAGAAATTCAAGATTTTGCTACTCGATATGCGAGGCTTGAACAGAAGCTCTCTCTGGCAGAGCATATGATATTAGAGCTGGAATCTGAAAAAGCAAATGTCAACGATCAGCTGAAAGAAGAAGCAACGGAACGAGTGAGAATTGAAGATGCATGGATAAAAGCTGCACGACGCGTTGATATTTTAGAAAGAGACGTCCGATCCAAGAAGGCCAAAATAGACGATATGGATTTCACTTTTTGGACAGCAATTGGAAGAATCCAACATCGAGTTTAGAATTATCCTGTGTATAGCGGTCAACCCCAATTCGATATGGATCGAAGAGTAATGATTCAAATCATAGATCAGGAGTGCGACGAAGCAGTTGAGGGTGGAATGAGCTTTATAGCAAAGTCAAGACTAGCTGGGATAGTGACACCAAAGATTGTCCCAGACAAATCAAAGTCGGTGGTTTCTGGAAGAGCGTTTGTCGTGACTGCCCAAAACGCGAGGAACCCGAATGAATTTATCACGAGTTAGTTAATCATAAATTTTTGCGAAATCTATACCTTATTAGATATCAGTTCTACCCATTCTGTTATTTCACCTACTTGTGCTCAACGTTTGAACTTGACTTCTGATAAATTAAACTTTGACTTATTTGCTTAAATTTCGTTGGGTGAAACCTTCGTCACATCTACAGTTTACAAATTTTGTTTGATTCAAATTGGTACCCTCACCATACATGTTGATCTTATATCTTTGAAAATACTTGCATTTGATGTGATTTTTTAAATCGACTGGTTAACCATTCATCATGCCAAAATTGATTATTTTCGTAAGGTTGTTAGTTTCATATTCCTAACCAACTTGTTATGCGAATTCAAACAACCAAACCATTAAAATCAATCATTGTCATTTTTCAAGTCATAAAGCTATTCGTTTATTGAAAAACGGATGCCAAACTTTCTTAACCCATGTCACTGATTTAAATCAAAATACATCAGATTTGAATGATATTTTTATTGTTAATGAGTTTTCTGATGTATTTTTTGAAGAACTTCCTGGTCTACCCCCAGACGTGAATTTGAATTCTTTTTTGACCTTGAGCCCAGTACAAAACCCATTTCTAAAACCCCATATAGAATGGCTCCTATTGAACTTCAGGAGTTAAAGGTCCAACTACAGGAGTTGTTAGACATCAATTTTATACGTCCTAGTACGTCTCCTTGGGGTGCTCCTGTTTTATTCGTAAAGAAGAAAGACGGTAGTATACGACGTTGTATTGACTGTTTGGAGTTGAACCATGTCACCATCAAGAATAGGTATCCGTTACCTCGTATTGATGACCTGTTCGACCAATTGCGAGGTGCTATGGTTGAAGCACCATGAGGGTCACAGTTGGTATCAAATATTTGGATCATTTCGTGGTTGTCATTATTAATGACATCCTAATATACTCCAAAAGCCTCAAATATTTCTTTACTTAGAACGAACTCAACATGCGACAACGACGTTGGCTCGAGCTGTTGACAGATTACGAAAAAGCGAACGTGATAGCTGATGCGTTGAGTAGAAGATCGTATGCGGGTACAAGTGCGTTATTGTCAACATGAAGCCATCTTGTATGACTTACAAATGATGGAGATAGAGTTGAAGACTCGAGGGACCCACATGAAGATGGCAAGTATACGCGTTGAACAAACTTTAACTGATAGAGTTTAAGCTGCTCAAGCTACAGACCCGGAGCTGATGAAGATGTGTAAGAAGATGCAAGAAGGTGCTATTCTAGAAGCAAGAATCAATGCAGAGGGCATACTTCTTGTCGAATCCAGACTTTGTGTTCTTAACGATTCCGATTTGAAGTATAGAATCATAATAGAGGCACACAACACACCGTTTGCAATCCTTCCTGGATGTACCAAAATGTATCGTGATCGTCAACATACAATTTGGTGGAGCAATATGAAGAGAAAGATCGCGGAGTTTATCTCGAGGTGTTTAACGTGTAAACGTGTCAAGGCGAAGCATCAGTGCCAAAGGGTCAGTTTGCAGAAAGTTATGGACACCGATTTACGATTCATTGGTCCATTTGAAATCCTTAACCGAGTAGGAAATGTGGCCTATAGACTCGCCTTACCTCCAAGCATGTCTCGTGTTCATAACGTTTTTCACATATTTGTGCTTCGTAAATATGTGAAAGATGCAAACCACATTATTGAGTTAGAACCAGACGAGATAGCCGAAGATTTAACATACGAGGAGATACCTGTTAAAATCTTGGATAGGAAATAACATGTCCTACGCTCAAAGGTTATACCTCAAGTTAAAGTTTTGTGGAGGAACCATAATATCGAGGAAATAACCTAGGAGTTAGAATCAGAAATGAAAGCGAGGTATCCTCACCTTTTCGACATACCAAGTACGTGCGTCAATTTCGAGGACAAAATTTCATAAGGATGGGAGGTTGTAAGACCCCAAATTTTAGGAATAAGATTTAATTTTCTTTATATATTATTTGAAATAGTAAGATGTTGATTTGATAAATGTAATAAGTTATGGGTGAAATGCGTAAAGTTTACAAAGTAAGCAAGTGGTTATAAAATATTCGTTGTGTCGGGGAATATTCGTTTGGTCGAGAAATATTTTTTTTGTCGAAGAATATTCGTACGACGGCGCAATCATTGATGGACCCCACAACGGAATGAATGTCGGATATAGAAAGCGACAGAAGTAATCTTTTTATAAAAATAACGACAAAACTGTTAGCGTTAGTACTGTTGAAATACCCGGTGGTTAAAATACTGTAATACGCTGTGTTGCACAGTAGCACACGGTATTGCACAGTATTTTAAATTATTGATTCTTACGTAGGAAGGCATTTACTCAATTATTGTTACAGTAATTACTGTTTAATATTTTATATTATTGATTAAATAATTGCATAATATTTTATTGGTTCAATATTTGCTACGTTGATATTTTATATCAATAAGTGCTACTTTGCTATTTTATATTATTGATTCAATAATTGTCATTGCACATTATTTTAAATTATTAAATCAATAATTCATATTATTTGAATAATATTATTAGATAGCATTATTGGCAATGTCTAAGAAAGTTCTGTCTAGGAAAGGGGTTGATTATAAATTGCACGCCAGTAAGGAGAAATCCTTATCGGAAAGCCCCCTCTTTCCTAGAAACGACCTGATTGTCAATATTGTAGTTCTGTAATATTATTTGTGAATAATTAATTTTTGATATATATGATAAGAAAATATTTATTCAATGTGAATTTAAACGGAGGAATTTTTAACATATGACATTTGTTGAAATTTGGTATTTTATTTTGTCCGATAAAATAATTCATTCAAATATATTATTATAATATTACATTATAGTAGTATGATGTGATTATATAATAGTATAATTTTTATAATTTGAATGGTAACATTATTATAGTAAATTCATGGTATAAAAGTTAAAAAAGCTGGAAGAGTGCAAATTGAATTTGAACTCTTATGATGCAAACAATGATGTCATCGGAGCGATGAGGTAAGCAAGGATGTCATCGGAGCGATGAGGTAAGTAATGATGTCATAAATTATGGCGAAAAAACTATTTTACCCTTACTCTGCCGAGCCTATAAATAGAAGCTCATTTCTTCATTATTTCTCACCAATTTACTAGAGCTATAGAGAGAGAAAGTATAAAGAGAATAAGAGAGAAAGAAGAAGAGTATTCTGCTATTACACTAGTGCAATCTCTAAATTTTTAAGGTAAGGGGTATTATTTCTTTTGTATTCACGAAGAGAGTTATTTTCTTTCAATACTCGTAAGGGTTGTTATTCCATTCTTTATTATTCTGTTAGAATAACCTGTCTACGCGGACTATCGCATGCATGGTGAAATCCTGTTGTTATTCTATTCTTTATTATTCTGTGGGAATAACCTGTCTACGCGGACTACCGCATGCCTAGTGAATAACCCTTCGTATTCAGTTGTTATTAAATTGTGGAAATAATCTGTCTGAGTGAACTACCGCCTGACGGGTGAAAATCTAATTGCAGTTTCGTATATTGTTTCATTTTAGATTTCTAACTCTAAACTTACTACGGTAAAGTATTGCTTCTATAATTCCTGAAATGATCAGAAATTCCTTGAGTTTTGCGTTTCATCTAATATCATTTCACTGGAATATTGGTCTGAACTTTCTTGTGAAATTTTTATCTTTTCATGCCGAGTTACTATTCACGGGGTACTATTTACGGTAAAAAAAATTATTTTTTTTTCTTCCAAATCATCTTTGATTGGATCCAGGTTTTGACCTTCATTCTTGAACTCTAGATAAATTCTCTAATATTTGTCATTTATCTCACTTGATTCGTTATTCGTATTATTTTTTATCATCCTCAGTCCTCAATAGTGATATAACTGAATATCTTTGGCCTGTAGTGCAGACATGAATGATTACTTGATGAATATCTTTGGCCTGTAGTGCAAAGATGAATGACTACCTGATGAATATCTTTGGCCCGTAGTGCAAAGATGGACAGGTGTTGAGATGAACATGACCAACTGGTGATACAAATGAATATCTTTGGTCGTAGTGCAAAAGATTAATATTTGATTCGAGATGAATATTGATTGATGTTACAGGGATAAAATATTGATGATGGACTTTTAAATTATAGAAGATAGTAGACATCATTCTCTACTTAACTCTTCTAATGAATTGTCATTTCCGCTGCAGTTGTTGACCTAAAACTGGTTGTCCATAATATTTTATCTGATTTATTGAAGACTAACGATAATTTATTCTTCATTATCTTAGTCATAATATTCTTTACTGAGCTAGTTGAGCTCACTCTTTTCTTCCATTGTTCTCTTCAGGAATTGAGAATATCGCGGGTACTAGTCGTGGAATGGAGTGATGGTCCGAGTTTGAGCTGTAGAAGTCCTCACTATTTTTTTTTGTAAAATAGTGTGATAAAAAATGTAATGAGAACTTAGTTTGAATGTTAATATTTTCTACATGTCTGTATTGACACTCACAGTTGTGTGGTCGTATTTTGCACGACCGTTTGATATGAAAGATTGTATTTGAATTTTGTACCATTTATTTGGCGACTCAGAATGGGTAAGGTTAATTGGACCTATTCTGGGGGCGTCACACCATATATATTCAACCCCTTTACTATCTTTTTCACTTCGTAATAATTCGCGGGCAATGTATGATCCTTGGGTAAAAACTCACTGATAAGAGCAAGCAAATCATTGAAACCTCTCTCACTACAGTCATATTCATTCTTGAAGTGTAAGAGCTAATTAGTCACTGCAGATAATCTGGTGTGATTATAATTTCCATCACAAATGAATTGAATGTTTTAGTGATTGCCAAAATCATCATGTAAACCCTTTCATGATAGGCGTATACAAGACGGCCATCGTGATGCTTAAAGTTGTCACGTAAACCTTTCGTGATGATTTTTTTAGTTTTTGTGATGGATTTTGGCCATCACAATTGACCATTTTTTATTAGTGAATGGGACCCCAATTCAGATTGTATCTTTGAAAGGCAGCAACTGTATCACTTGACTCTTGCTGAGCACTACTAGATGAATGCTCGTTTTCAACCCAATTTATTTTGTTAGGCCCATAAGTATCGACCAACATCTCCACGACATCATAGTTATCGGCGTATGAATCCCCGTAAACTGGTTAGTCTACACTGTCGGTCAGTTCCCTCTAAGGGTGCTCAAAAAAATTGGTTTTTTTGGTTTTTTATCTAACCGGTTGATACCGATATCGGGGGTACCGTTTTTTTCGTTACCAATTTTTTTGGTACCGATTTTTTGATTTTTTTATACTTTTCAGTACCGGTAGCAGCAATTAAATTTTTGAATTCGGTAAATACTGAAATACCGAAAAAAATCGAAATTTATAGAGAGATGCTGTGATGTCTCTTTCAACCAACTGTTGTTACACGTGTTTGAGGGGGATGCTTCAGCAGGCCACCATTTTCACTCTCCAATCTCCATGCATAATAATAATAATAATAATAATAATGTATCCTATTAGAATTTCAGTTTCTCCATGCAGTTGAATTTCAACAACCACCATGGCCTACAGCCTACATTATCATCAAAAAGTATGGAAAAGGAGTTTCTTTCTGTTTATGAAACTTGATACTACTAATAATCTGAGACTACTATTGGAGTTTCTTTCTGATCAAAACAGGCCTCATTTCTTAGTTTTAAAAAAAATTGTTAATATATAAAAAATATATTTAATTATTGCGGTATAACTGAAAATCGAACCGAAAAAACCGATACCGATTTTGTATCGAACCGGTACCGAAACCGATTATTCGGTACCGGTAACGGTTCTTGGTTTTCTGGTATTTGCGGATCGATACCAGTTCGATATTTTCGATACCGGTTCGATTTTTTACCGATGAGCACCCCTAGTTCCCTCAACTTAGCTGATTCTCCGTGATGAATCCATACGGAATACCCATCCACAAAGTCACGAAAAAATTAAATAAGTTAAATTTTATCTCGTCGGCTTTCATCCAGATCAGGTCTTTACACTTGACACGGGCATCTCATCTTTCTGTTCGGATTATCAGCATGTTCTATTTCTTTTTTCAAAAAGATGTACACCCCTTCACAGTACGCATCCATTAATTCCCTCCCATCAATGGATATCCTACGGTACATTCAACTCCAGTCAGCTGACATCTTTAACTGAATAAAAGACACATTCAGAACAGGGATATTCATGTATGTGGTCCATGCATGAATTATATTTTTTACTATCTCCACTCTACAGGGATTAGGCTTCTATCCCGTTCCTGGATGTGTCTTCTCACTAGTGTCAATCTTGAGCACGTTTCTTCTGTTTTAAGAAATTTTCAGCAGCACCTCCTCATTGTCTCCAAGTACACGAAATAGACCAAGACAACTTAGTCTAATTATGTACTCGGAGAACATGTAGAAACACCAGCTGAAAATTCCTAAAGAAAAAGTACCCTGTGAATTGGCACCGACCTAAGTGAGAGACATAACATACCGTAACAGTACTAGACTCGGGACTATTCGAACGGGTTTCTAAGCTCCAACATCTTATATATATATATATATATATATATATATATATATATATATATATATTTATTGAGCTTATAGAAGATTGTGGCAAACTAAGCCAATACTACTTAGTTTATTTTACCAATAGAAAACTAAGTAAATATTACTTAGTTTATGAGAACTATTATTTGAAATGGGGACTACTATTCAACATTCAGTCCTACTTGTCAAACGAGTTTCTAAGTTCCAAAATATAGTACATATAGGTATATATACATATAGTAATTATTTTATTTTATTTTAATTGTGTAAAACTAAGCAAATGCTACTTAGTTTATTTTAATTATTTTATTTTATTTTATTTTCTAATTTTTTAATTTTATTAAAATTAATTTAATTTTTTTATTTTATTAAATTAAAATAAATGTATTTTATTTATTTTATTATTAATTTTATTTTATTTATTTATTAGGTATGATTTAAGTTATTTCATGTAGTTTTATTTTTTAAAATTTATTTTGTATTAAATTATATTACATAATTTATTTTCATTAAATTAAATTAAATTATTTTAAATAGATTATTTTATATCAATTAATTTATTTTATTAGTAAGAAACTACGCTAATTAGTTTCTTTTAATATTGAAAAAGTAATTAAATAATATATAAATACATACAAGGCCTACAAATTTTGCAATTGAATAATTCTATTTGAAATTTCGTCGGAAAATTCCGTCAAAAATAGCAAATATACCTATCCAAAACACAAATTCATTCTCAAATGAGTCAAGTAACACAATATGTATCATTCCCAAAATGATCATTTACCAAAATCATATATAAGTTAGGCAGTCCCTATTCGTATGATCAATTCCAAACACAATATCAATCCCAAAATGATCATTTACCAAAATCATAAATAAGCTAGGCAATCCTAATTTGTATTAAATCACAGAAAGTATAATATACGACTGATTTCTAATATAGGCAGGATATTAGCAATAACAGAAATTAGGACATAAACTTTAGGAGATTCTGCCCTAATGTGTTTATCAAATACTTGTTCCCACATACACATTAAAAATAACTGATAATTAATTAGGCCATAAACTTAATGGATTAATTACTTATAATTACTGTTATCTAGAGGAATTCCAAATTAGGGCAGGAGAATTTCATGGACTAAATTAGCTAAATAAAAACTCTTTAACCTTTTAAAAATTACTAATAAGATAAATTAATGGTAATAGGTGAGGACGAGCTGCTCAGCCACCACAGTGTCGTCGCCACCGCTGTGCACACGACCAAACGAAATCTTCTAAGGAGGATGAAGAAGAGGAGAAGGGAAGAAAATGGAAGTTTTAGTGCATATGAGAGAGGTTGAGAGGTTGAAACGGACGAGAGAAGATGAGAGATGAAGAAAATGACAGCGGAAGCTGTGAACTGATATATTTTTAGGTACTTTTTTGTTATTTTCGACAGAAATTCCGTCGGACACAAGTCCCTTGAGATTAAACTATTATCGACGGACCGTCCGTCAGAATTATCTCACATTCCGTCAAAAATAGGATTGGCGCTGGCTAAAAGATTGGCGTCAAGGAATGACTTATATTTCTGACGAAATTCCGTCAAATTAATCTTATTCCCGAGGAAATTATTTCTTACAGAATATTCCGTCGAAATTATATCAATTTTGAGGGAATAAATTCCGTCAGAGATAATTTCGTCGAAAATACTCATTTTTCTTTGTAGTGAAACATGATTAAAGAAATTTACTCCGTTAGAATAAGATCACACACACACACGACAATAAGGAATTAACACAGATATTTACGTGGTTCCCCAGTATGGGTACGTCCACGGGAGCGGCGTTCCTTTTCTTATTATGAATGATTGAGTTACATAGGGCTTTATAATAGATAGTATTTATACCTACTAATCATATTCCAATCATAATACACATTATTGCCTTAATACCTCATAATGTCTTTTTCTAATCAAACCAGGAAATTGGGGTCTGCCGTTCGGCACGCCCCGCGCCACATATGCAGAACTTGCATCGAGCCTGGCGCGTCCTGCGCCACTCCTAGCCTTGCATTGGCGCGGCCCGTGCTACTCATACAGAACTCCTCCACGCATATTGCGCGCCCCGCGGCATTCATAGCTCTGTCATGGCGCAACCCGCGTTGGTGATGCAAAAACTCTGTACCGTACGCTATCTCGCTCCGCTACGTCCCACACTAGTCTTTTTTCAATAGTCTTTAATTTATGAGACACAAGTCTCAACATACTTTTTTTTCTCGTTTTTTTCACATAAATTTTAAAATATGTTCCTTTGTTTTCTACTCAAATCACAAAGAAAGTGTAAAGAGTCACTTCAGTAGTAGTATTTAATACGGTGGCCTAGCTCTCTTTAATGTGCCTTTTTGAACTTATAAAAGTTGCAACCTAAAAAATGCCCCACCAACATACAGTGCAGTAATTATACTCACTGTTCTCGGAAGAAAACTCTATTCAAGTTACGTGGGAACACTTCTTCAAGTACTCTTTTTACTTCTTTGCTAATGGAGTAGTTCACAAAACAAATGGTGAGAATATTTAACTAAATATATATAGTAAGTATTATTAATAATAATAATAATAATAATAATAATAATAATAATAATAATAATAAAGACCTAAACCCAGTTTTCCTTTTAAAAATAAGAAAAGGTTGAAGTTAATATAACCAACTTTAGGATCAAATTTTACTTGAATATTGAATGACAATTATTGATCAGTTGTCCTTAAGGGTATATTTGTTTGCAGAACTGGATTACAATTTACAAGGGCTATTAGTTTTTCGGACTATTTTTTTGAATTATATTAAGAATAATGCTAGAGACACAAGTTATTCTACAACTATTTTATAATTTGTCTCTAGCATTACTCAATTCTAAAAATGCGTAATGATCAGAAAAGTTTTATTACAAAAGAGTCCTATGTATTGCGATAAATTTATGTCGAATTATAATTGTAAAGTTTATCTATACATGGGATTGATATAGTCTTCGGATCTACATAAAAGCTGAGGTGAAGTATGCCACATCAACAAATTATAAAATAGTTATAGAATAAGTTGTGTCTCTAGCATTATTCTTAATTTAATTCAAAAAAATAATCCGACAAACTAATAGCCCTTGTAAATTGTAATCCAGTTCTGCAAACAAATATACCCTCAAGGACAACTGATCAATAATTCTTTGTTACACATAGTTAAAGAATTATAAAATTGCAAGACAAGAATAATTTTACACTAGATTATGGTGAAAATTATTTTAAATAAATTATTATTTCGTCTTGAAATTTATATAGCAACCCTAGAGTCTATCAACTGAATTATACATAATATTTTATTCTTTTATTACTTATAAGAGAGAGATAGAGATAAATATCTTACTTGGAGATGATAAAGATGATGAAACATTAGAGATCGAACCGATTTATTAAATGTTATTGAGTAATGAAATGAGTTGTTTATAGAAAATCTAAAAAATATAATTATGAAATATTAAAATTAACAATTAATAGAGACAATTTGGTCCATGAAAATTTGGTCCCAAACTCTGGACTATGAAACTCGCCCCCCCCCCCCCCCCCCCCCCCCCTCTGTCTAAGGGTGTAAAGAGTCAAGTATTGGGTTGTTCAGATTTGGTTCACAAAATTTATCGAGTATAAAATAAGGTTTGATTGAGGCTCATTTAGCTACCGAGTCGAGCACGATCCCGAATTGAATCCGAACAGTTTGAACTTTTCGAACGAATATGATCCGAGTATCAATAGAAAATTACAATTTAAGGATATTCTAGTCATTTATCGAACTTTAAAATTTTATCATATTTAACTCATTTATATTTTGAGTTGAGTTCGAATCGAAATTTTAATCAAACGAGTACGAATCGAGCCCAAATTATTTGCTTATTTTACCGTCTTACCTCCGTTTAATTTGTCCCTCATATGGGTAGTACTATTTTTTAAACGGTATTAACAGTTGAATCCAAAGATAACAAAATAAATACAGTATTATTTTTTGGAATTTTTTACATGAGACCAAGCCTTCAATCTCACGATTTAATATTCCCTCAAACAAAAGCACCCTTGATAGAATTTGAAGGCAAGAATTGAGAGGTGATGTTCTGCTAGCTAGACAAGGTACACATGCAGTAGTACTAATAATTAATTAGCTATGGCCTATGAATTCAGAATTTATTTTGGCACAGAGAGTAGGTCACATCCATGAATTCATGCTTAAAAACTTCAGATAGTAATTAGTCAGGTTAATCATACATGATACAACTAAGTACAAGGTTTCTATGCAATTAGATTAAGAAATCGCGTAAACTGGAGAAATTCACATTTGAAATACGTACCCAACCGTCCCTTTTTTTAATTAACGATTTAGAAGAAAATGTAAAGATTTAGAAGAAAATATAAAGATTGAGAAATATAATAAAGGTTTTGTCTAATATATCAAATTGGATATATATATCAATATTACTCATTTAAAATTTATTGAAAAAAAAATAAATAAATAAATTAGTACGTATTTAATGTAAGGATAATATGGTAAATTAAGTCATTAATGTACGTATTTAAATGTAGGGATAATATAGTAAATTTAATTCCTTAATAAATAGTACTACCTCCATTTCATAATAACTGTCTTTTTATATAGCTTCATGCATTATGAATTAAGAAACATATTTAATACTATCATTTAAGAATTAAAATTTGTATAAAATTTCATCACTACCTCTTTATGGGAATTTGAAAACTATTAATACAAGAGAGAAATTTTTTTGGGACAATGAGAAAAGTTAGGGGTAATATAGGAAAATAATTTATTTTCCTAGAAAGTTGTATACGACAAATAAATTGGAACAAAAATTTTCTTCTAAAAAGACTGTTATTATAGAATGGAGGTAGTACTTCCTCCGTTCCAAAATAAACGCCCTAATTTCTTTTTTAGGATGTTCCAAAATAAATATCTTATTTCTATATTTGTAACTATATTTTTCTTATTCTTCCTCTTATACCCTCTTAATCTATTTAATATACTTATTGGGAATGTGAGAGTTAAAAAAAATTAAATGACATGTGAAAGAGTAATTATTAGGGTAATAGAAAAGTAAAAAAGCAATTATTAGGGTTATAGAAAAATAAAAAAATACTTCAATTAATAAGTAATCAAAAAAGGTAATTTAGGTAAAAGAAAACTTTATTAATCAGCGTGCCGAAACTAATTAGAACGTTTATTTTGGAATGGAGGGAGTATTAATTTAGAGCTGCAAACGAACCGAACCGAACTCGAACACTTTTAGTCGAACTCGAACATGTTCGAGTAATTTGATCGAACCAATAACTATGTACGAGTTCGGATCGTTTGGTGTTCGCAAACTATTCGCGAACATGATCGAGTTCGCTAACAGTTCGCGAACAAGTCAAACATAAGTTTGTTCGTGAACACAAACTTGTTCACGAACACAAACTTATTCACGAACACAAACTTGCTCACGAACACAATCTTGTTCACGAACATAAATTTGACGAACATAAACTTAGAATTCTAAAGCAAAAAATAGTTAAATAAATATAAAAAATATATTCTCTAAGAGTCTAAGTATTCAATCAAAAATTAGACTAAATATTATAATCATCATTCATCCAAAAAGACCAAAATAAAAAATGATTACTTAGAACTTAGAAGTTATAATTAAGTAAAACGTTAAAAGTTAACAAGTATTTAAAAATTCTTGATTTACAAATATCAACAATCAAATATTAATATCGAAAAGTCTTTCACCTCTTCAAGGTCCAACCACTTCAAACAGATTCTACAAACAAATGATTATCAAAAAACTCATAATTTAATATTAGTAATGTATTTCTTTTGTTGTCATTTTTAATTAATATTCAATTTTTTTATAATTTTTAAATTTAATATCTAATTTTTATTTTCGATCTTCAAATTTATGTATAGTTTTTTAAAGTTTTAAAATTATTCAGTAAATAATTTAATGATTATTACTCTATTACCAAAGTCTCGATACGTACATTGAAGACTTGATTTTTCTATTCTCTATATCGATTTGACAATTTCAATAACTGATATACATGTAAGCAACTGTATTGTATCATTCTTTAATTAATGTCAAATTATCCTTGCATGATGATTAATGACTTTATTTATGTGCATTATGACATGAGTTATAATTTATTAAATTATTTAGGATGTAAATTATAATAATCCAACAATCATTGTTCATTTTATGAAAATATTAAATAAGTAAATTAGAATTTAGAGGTGAAGAAGTACACATTATTATTTATTAATTATTTAATAAAAAAGTTTATTTGTAATAAATTATTAAAAAAACAAAAAGATGTTTAGGTAATAAAAAAAATAACTACAAATTTAACAATTATTAATGAAATAAATTTTAGAATTTAATTTGAAATAACCAATTATTTGTATTTAGAATTTTAGAAACAATTTAAACATGTAATTAAGAAATCGAACTACTCGAACTAATGTCGAACTTATCGAACCGATTTCGAACCGAACTCAAATTTACCGAACCGAACCGAACTCGAACTGTTCGCGAACAAAGACGAATCGAACCACATGATTCGCGAACATGTTCGATCGAGCAATCGAACGGAACACTCTGTGCGAACTCGACTCGACTAGGCGAGCAAGTCGAACTCGAACCGAACCAAACCGGTTCGCGAACAGTTCGGTTCGTTTGCATCTCTAAGTATTATCTTTCTTCAATAATAACAGTCGTTTTAGCTTCATGCACATGAATTAAGAAAGTCATTTAATATTATCATTTAATAATTAAAATTTATATGAAATTCTATCACTATCCCTTTATGGGAAGTTGAAAACTACTAATAGAAGGAAGAAATTTTTTGAGACAATGAGAGAAGTTAGGGGTGATATAAAAAAGTAATTATATATTCTCTTAGAAAGTTGTAAACGACAAATAAATTGGAACAATTTTTTTTCTTCTAAAAAGTCAATTATTATGGAATGGAGGTAGTACTTGTTAGTAAAATTTGTTACTTTTTATTTGTTATTTGTAAATTTCAAAAAAAATATTAATGACTTAATTTACTATATTATCCCTACATTAAATACTAAATTGTTTATTTTTCATCTTTTTCAATTAATTTTGAAGAGTAATATTAATATTAAGATTGCATACTTATTTTAATCAATTAAATAAAATATTAATTGTATTTCTTAATCTTTATATTTTTAATTAAAATGTAAAGTAAAAAGCAACGGGTGGAGTACTTTTTGTCGGCGAGCATAAAATTTAGCCTAGAGCCCCAATCAAAGTCTAATTCAGTGAAATTTGATAAACTTACTCAATTTTATATGCTTCTTCCATTTCATTTTAACGGATGTTTTAGTTTCATTTGTTTGTTTCAAAATATTAGACGTTTCCCATCTTTCAAGGAGAGTAAAAAATTTACTTACCTAAATTATCCCTATTAACTTTAGCTTTCCAAAAAATTTTACACCAATAATAATGAAAGAGAAATGCAATAATAAAGGGCAAAGTTGAAAAATCACAATAAAATTAACCATTAGTTATTACTATTAATGAATACCTTAATATGTGTGCTTTTCTCCAAAATGTCTGTTAAAATAGAATGGAGGAAGTATTAAGTTAGTAAAAAAAAATTGGCAATATATAACAGAATTCTTAGGTGAGTATTTGTTTGCAAAGATAATACTTGAGATTAGATTAATAATCATTAATTTTTTAATTATTTTTAAAATTAGACTTCAGACTATTAATCCCTAGATAACAAAACGACTTAGAGTGAGAGATTATTTAATACTATGTCTAACCCAGTATTATAATCCCATTACAAGGGATTAAAAATTTGTGGACAAGTCTTTTCTAATATGGCTAACATATCCTTAAATTGGATTGAATGTCGTTTATTTCTTGTTTTAATTTTTCCATACAATTCCTTCCGTAGTTGTGATTGATTATCGCCAATAAGAAATTTTTTGAATTATTGTTATACTTACTGGCTACTGCTCCAACTAGTGTTCAGATATATAAATTATTGATTTTTATTTGTATTTTCGTTTGACAGTAAAGATCTTTTTGCTTTGGTTTTTGGTTATTGAATATTTTAAAACTTCAACCTAGCAGTTTTGTTGAAACTTGAAACAATAAATCCTGTTTTTATATAATACAGTAATTTATTTGCTAGTTTTCAGTTAAAAATAAAAAGTTTATTTTCATTTTTTGTTTGGCATATTAGTTTTGATCCTAGTGTAGTGGTGTATGATATATTATATATACATTGTTATAGTCATTTTGGTTGTCTAATAAATATAATAAATACATTTTGATTGTTTGTTTTCTTCTTTTTTTTGTTTCAGTCCAAGCCAGTTTAAATTATAATTTGAAATATCTTATTATTAACAAGGGTATAATAGTTTAAATTATAAATTTTTTTTAATTCTTTAAATAATTATAAATAAAACAAAAATGAGATTAAAACTATTTAATCTTAAGATTAATAATTAATCTATGAGAATATAGTGTTAAAATTATAATCATCACAAACAAATATAAATGGAGTCTTTATATATGAACTTGGGTTCAAATTATAAGTTTGAATTAAAATTAAGGTTAGACTGGCTAGAACCTTGTGGGGACCAACCAATTAACCCAAGCCTTATTTGATGTACTTCCTCCGTTCCTTAATATAAGTCATTTTAGAGTTGTGCACAAATATTAAGAAAATAATTATAAAACATTAAATATAATATCAATTGTCTATATTGCCCTTGTATTGAAAAAAAGAGTGTTATTTATTGAACAGAGGATAGTGAGAGAACCAAAGTTATGTTTAATATTTGGAGTAATATTGGAAACTAAGCAATTAATACTTACTTGAAATTATCAAACAACTTATATTAAGAAACAAAAATATTTTTCTAAAACGACTTATATTAAGGAACAGAGGGAGTAATAAACTAGTACTCCCTCCAAATCATTATATAATTCGTTTTTAAATAAAAAAATTTATCCATAATATAAGACGTTTTATATATATTTAAGAAGAAAAAAACCCTTTCTTACTTTGCCCTTAAAAAATAGAGTAATTGATAGAGAAGAGGAAGAGTAATTAATTAGTACACGGGTAATAATAAAATTTTAAATCAACATTAATTACCTAACATTATAATTAATGGATCCTTTACTTTTACTCTTTTTTTTTTTAATTTGGAGAAGTTGGTGCTAATTTGGTTAGTAGGTTAAAATATCAAACTTACCCATCCTTTACTTTTACTCTTTTTTTTTTTAATTTGGAGAAGTTGGTGCTAATTTGGTTAGTAGGTTAAAATATCAAACTTACCCACTTAGATATTGACCCTCAACCCAACTTTAAACGCATGAAATTTTCTTGGGTACTCCATGTTCAGTTGGACCTAGCATGGGTTTTTTTTTTGGGTTCTTTACAGTAATATACAACAATTAGAAAATAATTACACTATTAGTATATCCATAAAATAATTACAAAAATAACGCAATAAATTCAAACCATTCAATTTCACATTAATAAGGAAACCTAAAATCAAGGCTGCCATAATTAATAATTCAAATTCAAATTCAAATATTTGGGATCTAACAACAAAAACAAATCCATAATTCAAAATTCAAAGCAAAATGATGAAAAAAAATTATTTTCTCGTCATCTTCCTCCTCTGCCGCTGCGAATCTCTGCCACGAATCTTAAGCTTGCTACAAACTGAATAAAATATAACAGAACAGTACCTTGGGTGAAATCGTCCAAGGAATTAGGAGGAATGGAGAGAGAGGTGGATATTTGATTTTTCATAATTTTCTTCATGTCCGAAAATTTCAAGTCTAATTTCATGTCCAAAGGAAAATAAGAACATTGTATAGGAAAGAGAGAGATAAGAGAGTGATGTGTAATATTGAAATGTTGATAACCAAACCTTCATATCAAGGTAACCAAACCTTTATACCAAGGTAACCAATCTACCTCCACATGCACCTGCAGTATGAATTGGTTACCTTGGTCTGAAAGTTTGGCAACCAACTGCATGAAGGTTTGGCTACCAACTGCATCACATTCAAAATAAATTGGTAACTTAATAAAACTGAATTGGTTACCTTGGTATGAAGGTTTGGCTACCAACTGCATGAAGGTTTGGCTACCAACTGCATCACATTTAAAATATATTGGTAACCTAATAAAACTGAATTGGTTACCTTGGTATGAATGTTTGGTTACCAACTACACTATAAAAAAATTACAGTTGTGGAGGTGGATTGGTTACCTTGGTATGAAAGTTTGGTTACCTTGGTATGAAGGTTTGGTTACCAACTGCATTATGAAAAAACTACAGGTGTGGAGGTGGTTTGGTTACCTTGGCATAAAGGTTTGGTTACCTTGTTATGAAAGTTTGGTTACCTTAGTATGAAAGTTTGGTTACAAACTGCATTATGAAAAAACAACAGGTGTGGAGGTGGTTTGGTTACCTTGGCATGAAGGTTTGGTTACCTTGGTTTGAAAGTTTGGTTACCAACTGCATTATGAAAAAACTGCAGGTGTGGAGGTGGATTGGTTACCTTGGTATGAAGGTTTGATTACCCCCTCTCCCTCTGCATTTGGGAAGGGCCTCCTTTTTCTAGTTGTTATTATTCTACTACCCCTTGGGAGCATTATGGACTTCCTACACCAACTACTAAGGACAAATTGGTAACTTAACCACCATCAAAGTAAGACCTTCACATTTCAAGTTCCACAAAATATATCTAGAATTGGAAAGAGAAATGGTGTCCGTGGGTTCTGGCATTGTTGGTGGAGTTGGGATGGTGGGTGCTGGAGTCGGGATCGTCGGGAGCGACTTCGTAGTCGTTGGGAGCGGCTTCGTAGCTGTCGGAAGCAGCTTTACTAAATCCGAAAAGTTCATGGGCAGGAACATCAAGGGTAATCCAGTAGTTCCAAGAAGAGTGGGACAAGCATCCCAGTCAACTCTGTGACACCCCCGAATCCGGGTCCTCTGACCCCGGTCCGGTCGTCACGATACAATACAAAACATCATCCTCTAAACAACATACGATAACTAAAATGCGAAATATAATAAACGTACGTCGTTCATTCAAAAGGTGTTACTAGTCCCAAGATTCGATAACCTTAAATACAAACATACAAACATACCCTAGAATAGTCATTAGGGTTCATATTACATAACAATAATTAATTAAACATAAAGATAAAGTCTGCTCCTTGTAAACTAATCCTATATCTTCCCTTTACCCTTGTCCTTCCCTGAAGTCTCGGGCTTAACTGCAATATAAGTCATAATATAGCAAGAATGAGCAACAAGTTTGCTCAGCAAGTTTAAATACAATAATAAAGGATATATCATGATGAATAGAAAATATCTAACAATGAATTCAACAATATGAATATCGGAAGCAAGAATAATGATTGCTTTTAGAATAACTGATAGTCAAGTAGACTTTTGAACTATAAAACTCTAACGGAATCAATAGCTGATTGACCCTTTGGTTACTGGCTACAGAATAAGTACTTGAGGGGATCAGCCTCGCGTACGCCATGTATATGCATAACATTCAACTCTGCTATTTGTATCTTTATACTAGATACTTGGGGTACTCCCCTATCATATAAGGGGTGTTCTTTCAGTCTAAGAATCCTTACCATCAATTGGTTTGGATAGCTTTTATAAAATTTTATACAATTGTCTGACCGAACAAGGGTTCAGACTCTATCTGACGCAGTTCAAGAATTATAGAACTTTAAATAATGTACAAGTCCAAGACTGTACAAACTCAAGTGCACCAAGTACGAATAACAATAATCTAGATGTGGAATAATTGTAAAGTAATTAAACCACCTAATAGCATGCTTGAAAATAAAGTTCAAGCTTTAAATAATTAATTGTCAATACGATAATAACCTGCTCAATACAATATGAGAAGGATAGGAACTTGCACAATAAAGAGTGTAAGGGAACTTGCATTCAAATTAAGTGAAGTTAAGAAACTCGCTTACACGATTCATTGGATAAGGTAGTGCAAGAATTTAAAATACTTGCACAAATAATAATTAAAGAACTTGCACAACCAAAGAGTGAAGTTCGGAGACTTGCCTGATTGCTCAGCTACAATTAAGTTCTATCTTTAATTAACTCTCGCTGAAATAACCTAACATTAATAAGTCGATATTACAATTAGCATGTGTAAACTAATACGAGTCTACACTTACAAGAATCTGCTTATCATATTAATTTATCCATAATTTACGTAAGTCAATCTAATCATGTCATAGATTTAATAACTTTAGATTATCTAGTTACTATGCATCAATATAGCACTTCAAGTTATAAATCAACACACATGCTTATAAGTTTTATAAACTCGAGTTCGAATCTAGCATGTTCATTCCAAATTAAAATCATATGTCTTCATACCGGTAATTCACATACCTTAAGTTAATTAATTTCACGTCTCAAGAATTAGCTACATAGTCATATTACCACATAACGAGGCTAAATAATGTTTAATATGTATGCTCGAGTATACTACACATGTATACTTTAATGCACATAATTCCTGCCTTAGAAATTCCTTTTTATGAATATGGGTGCATAGGTGAAAACTATGTTTAATCAAAATGACACTCATGTCAACAAGTCTATAGGCATAATGAGATCCTAATATACATGCTTGAATGCTTAGAACGTATCTCACGTATTGATCAATGATATTAGCTTCGAATTTCTAAGTGTTCTTTGAAAATTGCACTAAGTCAACAAAGGCATTATAGTACATGCAAGGCATCTCGATATATATTTCATATGCATTAGAAACACATATCAACGCCATATAAACCTATTCAAATGGTCAGAATTTAAGAGACTCAAGTCTTGGTTAAGTTTGTTTTCAAAGTTCTTAAGTTTCTCCTTTGAAAACCTTTAAATCCATCAATCTCGTATGCTAATGTGTTTAACATTTTAAACATGCATTTCAAGTTACCCTACTATCATGCTCATAATATCAGAATACACATGCTCGATAGGTTCATAACAAGTTCACTTTAGAAATCTCTAAGTTTATATTAAAACTATAAGCTTATTTTAAAACCACAAGTTTTCTTTCTCTAATATATACTAGCATGGTTACAAACATGTATGTTGCATCAAGGAACATATATTAAGAGTTAATACCAACTTTCATGCATGTCCAAATTGGTACCATCAAGATAACATGATCAGATATGAAACAGAAAACAAAAACTGGCCACAGGAACCTGCGCAGCTGCGCAGTCACCAGGTATAAACCCGGCGCAGCTGCGCCGGTGTCCGGCCAATCCAAGAACAGTCTGTGGCGCAGCTGCGCAGGCTGTCGGCCAGACCAGAAGCTAAACTGCTTCGGCAGATCTGCAAACCCAACTTAGAAAACAATTACGAAATTTATTTCTATCATGACATATTACAATTCTAACATATTAAGAAGTTGGTATAACACTTAGCAACATATCTCAAATCAATTATCAATAATTATATGCTTAATTCCAAGAATCAAAGATTAAGAATTTTGCAGAAATCGAAAATGGAGTTATACCTCTGTAAATGAAAACTAAACTTGCTGCTATCTCTCACTTCTTAATAAAATTGCTCTACTTACCAATATCTCAACAATTGTAATATAGAAGGAGAAGAGTTTATTTATAGAGGATTCAATATACAGACAATGCTATTGTCTTCCAAATCAAACCAATGGAAGGAATGAGAATTTGATGGGTAATTAAGGTTTGGTAGAGTTGTTGAAAAACACTGTTATGCCCACTCCCCTCATGATCATATGCTACTCTTTGCTGAGATTGAGAAAAGAGAAAAGAGTAGGCTAGCCTCTTGAGTGTTCACGTAAGGAAGGGAATGGTCACTCATTATGGGACAATGCTACTAATCTCAGCCTTTGTAATTGTGTGTATATATATATATATATATATATATATATATTATGTATGCTTAACATAATACATACATACTTAGATTATATAATGTATATGCACATAGTATCTACTTAAGTTATATGTATTTATTTCATATACATTTAGATGGGTGATACTATGTTATCTCAATTAGCAATTAATAATGAATAGGTACACAACATATAATCCATGCACATTATCTATTAACACCAAATATAATATAATTTGATATTATTATTATAATAACTGTTACTATAATCATTATACTAACTTATTGAAATCATTTATCAATTAATAATGTTATTGATATTAATATAAGGTAATAGGGTATTCATCAAATTTTACCCACACACATCATGTCACATAAATAATATTATTATGTAACTCTATTAATGCAATTAATCCTACTATATAGTCTATAATATATATTCATGTGTCACCTTGTACTATATATAATATATAGTTAACTACCCTATCTTAAAGGTTTAATATCGCATGCTTGTATGAAATAATTAATCAAGTAAATATAATATTATTATATTTATTAATCTCTTACTCATTAATTATTATTTATTCATAATAATAATTAAACAACACATTATCGATTAATTAATCATAATAGAAATTAATCAATAGGTTCAAATCTTGCCACTATATTCAAATAAATTGAATATTTAATTATTAATAATCTCATACATTCTCTGATATTAAATACTTAAGGTTAGTCCACTAATTTAAATAATTCATTAGTGACTTTCTTTAATCATTTCACAAATTCACATAACCACATAAGGTTTAAATAAACTCACAAAACTAACTCGCTAAAATTAAATCACATATTTAATAAATAAGGAGTTTAAAATTCATGGTCGTTACAAACTCCGCTCAAGAAAATGGTGGTCTCCTCTACCTTTGAAGATGAAAACAGTAACGCAAGTGTTTGATAATACCCAAAATCAGGTTGTGGGTAGAGAGAGGAAGGATAGAGAGAGGAAGGGGAGAGAAATTGAAAAAGAGTGAGCAATGACGGATTCAACAAACACTATTTAAAATATATTAATTAAAAAAAACGAGAACAGTTTTTTAATTATAAAATTGATTTGTCATGTCAGCACCACATTATTAATTACTTAAATTAAAGGAATTCTAATTGCATTAATTTTGTAAATAAATATGGGATAGTGTATTACTTTTGTAGTTATTTTATGGATGCACCATTATTATAATTATTTTTAAAAATATACTAAAATATGTAATTAATCCATTTTTAATCTAGTACTTGGGCTGCGCTTGGGCTCAACCAAACCTGCAAAGTTGCACTCCTAAGTCCTAATTTACCTGTATTTAATTTTAAAAAATATATATTCTAGTACTATAGGGGGAAAATAATAATATTCTAGTACTATTGAAGGTGGAGTTTGAACTTTACTTTTTATAGTAAGGTCCATACAACATTTTCTAATGTGAGATCAGAATATAATATATTTTTTACTTAAATCTCTAAAATTCTCGTCAAGTTCACAGTTTTAACCCACGCAGTTAAATCAAAATCAATACAAAAAAGATTTGTGGATTCTACACACACTACACCACGAAGAGCCACGCATCGAACGCCGTTTATAACGACTCGAGTCCAAACTTGAATTCTAAATAATGTTTAACCTATTGTACAAGAGCATAGTTGACTCAACTTGACTAACTACAAAGTTCATCAAAAAATCATCACAAATTATTGGTGCTTTATTAAGTAAAATTAAAACCTTATAATTCATCCTAAATATTCTAAGAGATTGGGGTATCACAATTTATGTTTGGCTTGTTCTCTGTTATATTTAGAAAATTGATATTTTCATAATATTTTCACAAGTTATAAATGTATATCGACATGAAAAACCGTCGTTATAGGATTTATAGCGACACTTTTCATGTGAAAATATCATTTCTATTATGAAAATATCAGTTTCCTATATTTAATTTGTTGCTCCTTTGAGTGAAAATTCTAACTCTTCCATCTTGTACTCATGCATTTTGATAAATTAATATCCAAGTGTGAAAATTTATATTCCTTCGTTTTAATTGAAATATAGGATTATTATTATCTTTTTAAAATTAGTTAGAAATATTTTTAAAATCAAAATTAACAAAAAAAGTATTTAATATTAATCTATAAAATGATAATTATTATAAAATATTTAAAGAATACTACTATTAATTATAATATTTATTGTTATGTAACTTTTTACTCCCTCCGTTCCTAAAAGATTGTCGTTTTAGAAGAAAAAATTTGTTCCAAAATGTTTGTCGTTTACAACTTCCTAGAAGAATAAATTATTTACTTTTCTATATTACCCCTATTTTCTTTCATTGTTCCAATAAATTCTCTTCCTTGTATTAATAGTTTTCAATTTCCCATAAAAGGGTAGTGATGGAATTTCAAATAAATTTTACTAGTATTAAATGACTTTCTTAATTCATGTGTCAAAACCTTAAACGATAATCTTTTAAGAATGGAGGGAGTAATTAACAATTACTAACGGGTGTTGATCCAATGAAAGGACGGTTACGCATAAATTCGGGGATTAAAGACAATAGAAAGAACACAAAATGAGAAGAAACGACAAAAGCATAATAAAATACTCCCTCGATTTCTTAATATTTATCTACTGTATTCATCTATTTTCTCTCTCCTCATCTTTAATCAATATATAATTATTCTATAAGTTTAATTTTTCATAAAACTAATTTTTCTCACTCACTCCCTCTATCTAAGTCATCTCACTCTTTTTTTTTACTACTTGCCTAAAATTTTTGTTACCTATCTATTTTTTGTTTTCCACCATTTTTCATTATAATTAAAAAGTTATTCCATAGAGTATATAGATTATGTATGTTCTAATTAATGAAATAAATTTAAATATTTTGCAATTAAAAAGACACAAAATTACTTCTACTTTTTTGTGTAGAGAAAACAAGATTATATTAAAAATAGTGATTGCAAGAGATAGGGAGAGAGAGTAAATACACTACAAGAAAAAAGGTTATTTCCTGATGGAATTATTTCCCACGAAATTATTTTCGTCGGAAATAATCCAATTTCGACAAAAATATTCGTCGCAATTATTTTCGTCGTAAATAAGGACTTAATGTGGCGCAAGCCTTCCCGGGCTCAGTTATTCCTAACGGAAACTTCCGTCGCAATTACTTCCGTCGAAAATAGAACCCACCCTTTTAATTACACAATTCGCGAACCTTGTTCTTATTTCATTCCCCTATTCACAAATCAGCGCAGAGCAAAGAAAGAAAGAAAAAATTGCAGCAACCCATATCAGTGGCCTCCTCAGATCGTGACCTACTTTTTCAGATCGGCGGTAACATCCCAACCCTCTCTATTCCTCTCTCTCTCTCTCAGATTGCAACCCTAGTACCCACATCTCTTTCCTCCTCTTTCTCCGCTCCCTCTAACCCTAGCTCAAAAAATTAGTGACAGCGGTGGCGTAGTGGTGGCGGCATAGTGGTGCTCTCCTTCTCCTTCAATCTCCTCCATTATTGTCCAATTGAAGGTACAACTTTCCTTTCTTTTGAATTTCCCCTAAAAATTAGGTTTATGAGAGATATTGACGAAAAGTATATAAGATAATATCAATTTTTTGAAAAGTGATTGATTTTTTTGTTTATATTTGTTGTTTGAGTTCTTTCTAAAAAGTTTTAGATGATTCATACTGCAATATATTTGGGATTTGCGCTCAATTGATGATGTAGATCAGTTTTAATTTAGTGTAATCTTGGTCCTTCTGCCAAGGGATAAAAATTGATTTTTTACAGTCAATTTCAATAATTATATATATATATATATATATATATATATATATATTTTGGGTTACATATAACATCCAGGGCTTAAGTGAAGTGTTCAGATTTTTTCGAAACAATTTCCCTTCTCTTGGGTTGAAATAAAAGGCTAGGAAGTACGTGGCCTTCTCTCGGTCCTTCTGCCAATTAGTGATAAAAATTGATTCTTTACAGTTTATTTCAGTCATTACAAAAATCCTTATCATGACAGAGGAAAATGATCTTACAGATTATTTTTTCTGGGTTACATATAGCATATAGTGATTAAGTGAAGTGTTTTAGTTTCAAAGAATTTTATTATATGACTTGAAAAAATTGTGATTATCTATGGTTTCGTGTTTGATAATTCATACTATACATAGACAGAGACTTTAGTTGATATGATTATGATGTCAATTCTTGGGGGATTGTTTATATAGTACTCTGTTAATGAGATTTCCCAACTTGTCTATATAAATGAATATGTAATTCTTTCTTTATTTATTTTGCAAAGATAGTTTACATGAGATGGAAAAGATGAATTCTTAGATATTATTGCTGTTTAAATTAAGTATTATATGTTCTAATGTTTTAATCTGGTCATTTCTTTCTAAGTTCGTTCGGTATTTTTAGTTTATCTTGTAACATTTTTGTATGTATGTATAGAGTGGTTGTTTGAGAGCTATCGTGGTTCCCAAACTTGCATAGTATATAGTTAGATAATTCTATTTGGCTTACTTTGGAAAGAATTGCACTTTTTCTGTTTCGTCATACAATGATACAAAATATATTTACCAAAAGAGATGCAAATATAAGAAAGAAACCTGAATCAATTGATGCAAGTACACCATTGCAGTTTTTTTTGTGATCTTTGTGTTTGCTTACAGACTTCGTGTTTTGCATTTGAGTGCACGACTTATTTACTTTGAACTTTTGAACTTGCTACTAGTTTTACTTTATACATTGTTGTAGGTTGGTTTACCTAGATTGCTTTATTTTGGATCTTAGATCTCGTCACTATTCGTGAAAATACAGAAGGAGAGTACAGTGGTCTTGAACATCAAGTTAGTTTTTTTTTAAATGCATCTGCATATGCAAATTTCCTTTTATACAAATTTTATGGAGTTTCCTGCACTCAATGCTAGATGGTGAGGAGTGTGGTGGAAAGTCTCAACATTATTACTCGTCAGGCAAGTCTGAGGGTGGCTGAGTATGCTTTTCACTATACCAAGACCCATGGAAGAAAGAGAGTCTCTGCAATACAAAAAGCTAACATTATGCAGAAAACTGATGGCTTTTTTCTCAAGGTGTTACAGTTTTAAGTCTCATACTGAATGTATTAGATCTATCTGTGTAACATCGTGCTGACTTTGTATTTGCTTCCACTTTCAGTGTTGTCGTGAGGTTGCAGAGAAGTATCCTGAGATTAAATATGAGGAAGTCATTATTGACAATTGTTGTATGATGGTACGCTAATTTTTCTTTTGTTGATAAATTTTTTGTATGGGCTTGGTCTTTAATAAATCTCTCAAACATGGTGATATTATAATATACTTCTCCATGCTTTCAAGTTTCAGTTGCAATATCTTATCAGAAGAAATGAGATCAATTAAGCTCATGTTATAAAAGTGAGTTAAAAAATACATAGAAGTGAAGAGGAATGCTAACAGTGATTACCTTTATGGTGACATTCTCAGTTACCTTTGTGCTGGACTTATTGGAGGCTTGGGCTTAACACTACGGTATTTTGGTCATCTCTCTCTCAATTTTGATAAAGGTAATTGGTCATATATTATGTATGAAATGTACAAGATGATCTAACTTCTTTTGATGTCCTGTGTAGCTGCAATATTGGCGAGGGAGGTATTGCTCTTGCCGAGGCTGTACATGGTTTAACACCTGATATTGCTGGGAAGGTTAGCCATCTGAGCTATTTTGTGATCCTAAGACAAATGAATTAGCACAAATTGGCATACATATGGTGGGTGAAACATTAATAAGTGTATGAACATTTTCATGAGCTTAAATGAGTTCTGCTTACTTCTAAGATTTCTGGATTTCAAAATTTTACTTCCTTATTATTGTAATATTTGATTTCAAGATATTAATACAAGACTATCTTTGTGATATTTGTTTGTGTTGGATATTTTTATTTGATTGTCTTAAATATTTGTTTGTGTTGGATATTGTAGGGCTTGAATTGGTTTGAAAACATAAGGCAAAAAGAAAACATAATAAGTTTTTTTTTTAAAGGTTATTTCCGACGGAATTTTTCGTAGGAAATAATTTAATTCCATGGAAAATAACTTAATTCCGTGGGAAATACCTTATTTTCGACTGAACTTTTTGTCGGAAATATCCCGCCGGAAATAACTATTTTTCGACAGAATTCTCGACGGACTTATTCCCGACGAGCTTTAATATGACTGAATTTTCGATAGAATATTCCTTCGAAAATAAGTTAATTCCGAAGGAATAGGTTTAATTCCGACGAAATATTCCGTCAGATTTAAGCTTTTTTTTCTTGTAGTGATAGGAAGGAGAGAGAAGAAAAAGAAAAGGGTCAGAGTGAGTGAGATGGGGAAGGAGAGAAAAGAAAAAGTAGACAAAGAGAGGATAGTTTTTATCATGTCTACTTAGAATTTTTTATATATAAAAAAGATAAAGGAATATTAAAAATTGTAGATAATTTATTTTAAGGATAATTTGGAAAAAATTATAACCAATTCTATTGCAAATCTAAAATGACAGATATTTAGGAACAAAAAAATTATCCTAAAACGTCAGATATTAAGGAATCGGATACTACCTCCATTCCATAATAATTGACTTTATAGAAGAAAAAAATTATTTCAATTTATTTATCGTTTACAATTTTTTAGGAGATTATAAATTATTTACTTTCCTATATCACCCTTAACTTCTCTCATTGTCCCAAAAAATTTCTCCCTTGTATTAGTAGTTTTCAACTTTCTATAAATGGGTAATGATCAAATTTAATACAAATTTTACTTATTAAATGATAGTATTAAATGACTTTCTTAATTCATGTGCATAAAACTAAAACGACTATTATTATGAAATTGATGTAGTACTCCCTCCGTCCCTTAATATAAAACTTTTTAGAGTTGTGCACAAGCATTAAGAAAATAATTGTATAGCATTAAATATAAGAATTTCTTAACATGTGCTCTTAGGGCACATGCTAAGTACACAGTTCAAAAGAATATTCGCTTAAACTGTGTGCATATTCTTTTGAACTTGGTGCAAATGCAAAAATGAAGAGAATATGCACACAGTTCAAGGGAATATTATCTTGAACTGTGTGCTTAGCATGTGCCATAAGGGCACATGTTAAGAGGACCCTTAAATATAATATCAAATGTCTATATTGTCCTTATATTAAAAAAAGATATTGTTATTTATTGGGCAAAAAATAGTGAGAGAACCAAAGTTATACTACCTCCGTTCCTAAAAGATTGTCGTTTAAGGTTTTGGCACATGGATTAAGAAAGTCATTTAATACTAGTAAAATTAGTTTGAAATTCTATCACTACCTCTTTATGGAAAATTAAAAACTATTAATACAAGAGAGAGAATTTATTGGGACAATGAGAGAAGATAGGGGTAATATAGGAAAGTAAATAATTTATTCTTCTAGGAAATTGTAAACGACAAACATTTTAGAATAAATTTTTTCTTCTAAAACGACAATCTTTTAGGAACGGAAGGAGTATTTAATACTTGGGATAATATTGAAAACTAAGCAATTAATGCTTGGAATTCTAAAACGTCATATATTAAGGGACAAAAAAACTTCTCTAAAACGTCTTATATTAAGGGACGGAGGGAGTATATCCTTAAAATATTACTCCCTCCGTCTCATAATAAATGACGTTTTAAATAATTTCATTTTTCCCAAATTATTTAACGTTTTATATAATTTAGGACTATGTTTGTTTGCAAGGATTATACTTAGGGATAAAATTATTAATCTCAAGTGTCTTGTTTGTTTTCAAATTTAGACTTAAAACTATTAGTCTAGAGATTATAAAATGGCTTAATAGTCTTCAAATTATAATTATAATCCCGAGATTATAATCCTACGATTAATAGTCTTGGTATTATAATCACATGTATTATAATCTCGGGATTATAATCTTTGCAAACAAACATAACCTAGAAGAATTAACCACAATCTTTCTAAAATTACCCCTAATGAAAAAATATTACAGATGTGAGAGAGTATGAGATAAATATATGATAAAGGGTATTATAAAAAATTAATATTATATTTAATTCTATACAATTATTTTCTTAATTATTGTGTACAACTCTAAAATGTCATATATTATGGGACGAATGGAGTACTACATAGTATAAACTATTCACTAACAACTAAAAAGGCAATGTGTGAAGTGATAACATATACTCCATTCGTCCCAAAATATATGACGTTTTAGATGATTTTATTTTTTTTCAAATTATTTGACGTTTTATATAATTTAAGAGAATTAATCACAATCTTTCCAAAATTACGTACCCCTCAAGAAAAAATGTTACATATGAGAGAGAGAGAGAGTATGAGATAAGTATTGCTTATATTCCTTAATATAAGTCGTTTTAGAGAAATATTTTTGTTCCTTATTATAAGTCGTTTGAGAATTTCAAGTAAGCATTAATTGTTTAGTTTTCAATATTATCCCAAATAATTCTTTTTCTAATAAATATAACACTCTCTTTTCAATATAGGGACAATATAACTAATTGATATTATATTTAATGTTTTACAATCATTTTTTTAATATTTGTGTATAACTCTAAAACGATTTATATTAAAAATCAATGTAGTATATGATAAATGGTGTTATAAATAATTAATACTATATTTAATACTATACAATTATTTCTTTAATTTTTATGCATAACCCTAAAACGTTATACGAAGTATCATTTTCCAAGTCCTAATAAGTCGTTCAAATTGCCATGATAATAAACAGTTGCTCTACTATTCTCCCAATCTTTTATCACTTCATTGCTTCATCGCCCCAAGTTTTGTAGTGGTTTTTCTTTTTTTTTTTTTTGGAATTTTTTAACATGTGCCTTTAGAGCACATGCTAAGCACACAGTTCAAGAGAATATTTTCTTGAATTGTATGCATATTCTCTTGAATTTGGTGCAAATATAGAAATCAAGGAAATATGCACACAGTTCAAGAGAATATTATGTACTTAACATGTACTCTTAGGACACATATTAAGAAAACACTTTATTTTTCACCTTTTTGGGAGATGAGAATACAAAGACATCAACGTTTATTAACACTAGGCACATTATTTAACATGAACTTTGGGGATTAGTGAGGACCTAAAACAATCACGTGCATGCTCAGGTGTAAATGCCCTCATGCAATATTATCGAAATTTCTGGTGATAAACTAGTACTAGTATTTGGAATTGTGTTATTTCAAGTACCGAGGATAGACTAGGTTACCCATAAACCCTAAAGTTGGTCTAGTAGTTAAGGAGATTTTGTTCCCTTTCATAACTTTTTGGGTTCAAATCTTGGGCTAGCATTTAGAAGAAAATTTCGTCAATGAATTACCTTGAGAGAGATTTAATCTTGTAAATTGATCCGAGAATATTCTTAGCTTTCAATCAAATAAATAAAAATACCCATATGATTTGAACACTTGCCCCACTTTCTATAATTTGCACTACTATAATAATACCCATGCGATCTGCTGTTTGAATTATATAGTTAACTGAGTTTTTTTGAAAAAAAAATGAATATTTGGTGATTATTTTGGCGGACAAAATATTTTGATTTAATAAAAAATTTATGTTCTCATTTTTTTTCCCATTCCATTAGGGAAATCATGTACGATATATATTGAAGAAATAAAATAAAAAATATATAGTTGATGATCATTCCGACAAATAAACCATTTCAATCGATAAAACATGAATTTATTTCATTCTCAGCTTGATCGATTTTCATTCCATTAATAAGAAGGTGGTGAAAATGAGATACAGTCCAATAAAATGGATAGATATGACAACTAATTATCATGACATCCTCACCATTATCATCAATCAAACCGGCACTTGAATTCCTAAAAAAATATTTTATTTTATTACTTCAATTAAAATGTACCATAATTTCAGCCACAAAATTCAATATGTATGTGTAGAGATTAGTGAAATTTAACAAACAAAAATAGAGATAAAATGCTCCATCCGTTCTACAAAACGTATCTCATTAGGTTTTGTATACAAGTTTTTATGCATCTTATCTTTTATATTTATATAGCCAAATTTAAACCAATATTATTATAATATATATATATATATATATATATATATATATATATATCGGTCCGGATCTTAAGCTTATCATTTATCCAACACAGTGGCGGAGCCAGGATCCCCCCAAAGGGGGGGCGGACACCGGCGAGGGGGGGGGGGGGGGGGTGGAATAGTGTGGGGAAGGAGGTATAATATACACTAAAATTTTCCGGCGAGGGGGGCGGCCGCCACCCCGTGCCCCCTGGCTCCGCCACTGATCCAACATACATTGCTTACCCTCTTTAGCGACGGATCGGACGACGGTTTGGTCTGTCGTTATATATATACAACCATCGTCTATATGTTGTCCGTCGCTAAAAACTAAGACGACGGTTGTATATATAGCGACGGACCAAACTGTCTTCCGGTCCGTCGCTAAAAGAGGGTAAGCAAAGGTATGTTGAATAAAAAATAAGCTTAAGAATCCAGAGCGTATATATATATATATTATAGTGCATGCATGATTGGTACCAAGAAAATTTGAAATGCATGAACAATAGTTTAATGAATAAATGAAGAGATTAAAAGCTGACATATTAGAAGCATATAATGGAGGGGTACGTACCCCTTATACAATGTTATCTTGTGAAAGGGTGTGGGTGGTTTCTTTCTCTATTTTCAATTCAAATCATGGGGCTGGGCTAGAAGCATTGGATTCCCTTTTAGTTCGATTCTTTTATATCCAATCACTACTCAAGCGTGTTAACTACTCTCCAATTTTGGAGAAACTTTGCATGGAAAAACAAAGTCGGACGAAAGAAAAGAAAATCACACAACACAAACAAGAAGCTGGTAAGACCTACCTCGTGCTCTTAAATAAATAAAGAGGACACGTCTGGTGAGAATTATTTCACGTAAAAGCGTGAGGTAGTCCTCATTTTCCTTCTCTCTCTTTTTTATCATAAATAAATAATTATATAAACTAACACAATAATAACAATCAATGGAACCTAAAATTCATAATCCCAATTTTAGCTATCAAGCTAAAAACTCATGGACATGAAGTTACTGGCCTTAGTTTTAAAACAAAAATATTTCTATTCTCTTTTTAACTTGCACTGAAAATAATATTCTTTTTCGAACAAATTGAGGAATTTGGATTAGGAGAAAGTGATTTTTTTATGAGGTTAATTATAATGTTCTACATCAAATGTAGGAATGTAACACAATAATTAGAGAGAACACGTACTTGCGTGAGTTGTTCTTCATAATAATACTATTTTGAAAATTTTTAAAACATCTTTTTATACCCAATAGGGGAATGATTGTATTGTTCTATTTATCTAGCACACACAATTGTGTGTGTGTGCAAACTGAAAAAAAATTAGTAGGTAGCGGATGAGAGAAATTAAGAGGTGATAGATAATGGATAGAAGTGGAGAGAGTTCAGTGGCACACACCAGTGTGTGTAATTCAAAATATCTTTACAAAAACAAATAAGTGTGGGAAAGAACTTAGGAACAATTAATGAACAAGGGTGTGAGAGAAAAGTTAGAAGGTTTTGGCTCAATGGTAAAAAACTAAATAACGCTACTATCACATAATTTTGTGTTACATAATGTTCACATACACACATGCATCTTGTGGGCCCTACGTGATATGTAGGGCCCACAAATAGACTCAATCACGAAAAGCGCGTTCAATCCTGCACAGAAAACAAGTCAGCACCGGATCTCGACGGTTTTGGGCCGCCGGGAATCGCTCCGGTGGGAGAATAAGTACAGGCCGGAAAAAGGTTAACAATGGAGGTGTGTGCTCTAGTGTCTAGTAAAGTAAAAATGTTCATGTACCTCCCTTTGGTTGTGCTCTGTACTTTGTATTAGTCTCACCGCCTTAGCATGCAACCACCGACCATGACATCACCTAATTGCATGCAGTCCCCGTCAACTCAGTGTTTCTCACTAATTCCCTATTACGGCTAGCCCTTATCAATTAAGGTAATATACTCAGAAACTGCCACCTGTCCTCCACCATAAACTCCAACCCAAGCCCAATTAAATCATCATTAAATAATGGCCCAATACTCTAAAGACCCAAATGAATTTGACCTAATAAAACCCAAGCAATCATGGCCCAACATTGCCTCCCAGTCTTTTATCAAACAACATGTTTGGTGAAAGACAATAAGTAATTAGCCCAATTAGCAAAAGAATTTCAAATAAATCCAAGCAAAGCCCAAATAATGAAAAATTAAAATCGGACACCAACCCCTTCAAATTTAATAACAGACGCCAACTTTTTATAAGCATACACTGACCGATAAGTGATAAAGGTTGTCTTCAGGATATCCTCCTTACACATAGAAATCTGATGATAACCCGAAAAAGCATCCATAAAGCTAAGCAAGAAATACCCTGAAGTCGCATCAATAAGTTGATCGATGAGTGGCAAAGGATAAAAGTCCTTCGGGCACGCCTTATTCAAATCAGTGTAATCTATGCAAACTCGCCATTTTCATTATGCTTCTGCACCAGAACCACATTCGCCATCCACTCTGGATAATCGATCTCAAATATAAAATCTGCTGCCTATAACTTTGCAATCTCCTTATCAATTATCTTCTGTCTTTCTGGGGCGAAAATCCTCCTCTTCTGCCGAACTGGCTTCTTTGCTGGATCCACATGTATGCTATGCTCGGCAACTTCACGACTTACCCCAGGCATGTCACTGGGGACCCAAGTAAAGATATCAGCATAGCACCGAAGTAACTCCATCAGGTTCGTCCGGAAAGGTTCCGACAGTCCCGAACCTATCTTCACAGCCTTGTCGCTCTTTCCTGGAATCAATTCCATCTCTTCAGTCTCTTCCGCTGGCATGACCAATGGCTCAGTACCGCTTTCTGTGAACAGCTCAATCTCGATAGCCATAGTTTGTCTCTGCTTGCTGACTCCAACACCCGAAGAAATCAAAGCATTCCTGTAACATCTCCTAGCCAGGCCCAAATCTCCAGCAACTTCTCCAGCTCTATGCAGTGTAGGAAACTTAATTTTGAATTGGGGAATTGATGTGACAGCCTGAAGAGCTGTCAAAGTAGGCCTCCCCAAAATGGCAATCTATGCTGAATCTACCTGCACAACATAAAATTTACACATAATTTTTACTTGCCGTGGAGCTGTCCCGAAGATGACTGGCAGCTCAATAGTCTCCGCCACTTTGACCGGATCGTTGCTGAACCCATATAAAGGAGCCTCCAGCCCAACTTCCATCTTCCTGCCATCCAGGTGTATCCTTTGATAAGCATGTACATACAGAATATCCACCGAAGACCCATTATATATCATCATCCTCTTCATGTCCACCGAACCCACTTGTGCAGTAGTCACCATAGCTCCCTCGTGTGGTTCGATCGGTTCTGAAGGGAAATCATCATCCGTGAAAGAAATCACTGAACCTGGGTAAGCCCTTTCAGTATTTAGGAATTTATCCACCACCGTCATCACTGAATCCAGATATTTTCGTCGCTTCTTCCAGGTGACTTTGCTGACATTACCTCCATGAATCACATCCACCACATGCCTAGCTGGTTGATTCTGAGCTGGCTGCTCTGGTTGGGCTGCTTGAGCAGGCACCCTATTCCTCGGCTACTCCCTCTGGGCTCTCGTCCTGCCACATACTGAACCAAAGCACCACTTTGAACTTTCCTTTCAATAAAGTCTCTCAAATCCCAGCAAGAATTCGTATCATGTCCCAGCCGCCTGATGGTAATCACAATATCTATATGGATTCCCTGTCCTTGGTTTAAGGTTATCTCGAGGCTACTCGAAGTAAGGCTGGTTCCTTATTTGCTCCAGAATAGTAGCCCGATCTGTATTGAGCTGGGTATACACTTTATTCACCTTCGGAGCCCGAAACAGGTGGACGGCCTCCTCTTGGTACCCAATTATTGTTGTACCTCCTTTGATTCCCATAAGATCTGTCATTGTTGTCGCCACTCTTCTTTTGATTATCATCGGTCTTCTCCTTGCCTTTCTCCTTCGCCTTTTTCGAAGAACCCCGCTTCAGGCTGTTCATTGCTTCTTCTACCACGATGAAGTCCTCTGCTTTTTCGAATGCTTCGGCCAAGCTCTTCGATTATTAAACATCAGCTTTTTTACCAGCTTCTCAGATTTTACCAAATCTAAGTCGTTCTAGAATAACCCCACAGCCTGAAAGATCGTTAAGGTCTGACACCTGCTCCACTGCTTCTCTGAACCTTTTCAGATAGTGGCCCAGAGTCTCATTCGAATACTGCCTAACATGTGCCAACGACCCTGTGGATTTTCCTCTTCTCTTATTTGTAAGACCCCAAATTTTATGAATAAGATTTAATTTTCTTGATATATTATTTTGAAATAGTAAGGTGTTGATTTGATAAATGTGATAAGTTATGGGTAAGATGTGCAAAGTTCACAAAGTAAGCAAGTGGTTATAAAAGTATTCGTTGTGTTGGAGAATATTCGTTTGGTCAAGAAATATTCTTTTTATCGGAGAATATTCGTACGACGGCGCAGTCATTGGTGGACCCCACAACGGAATGAATGTCGGATATAAAAAGCGATAAAAATAACCTTTTTATATAATAACGGCAAAACTGTTACCGTTAGTACTGTTGAAATATTCGGTGGTTAAAATACAGTAATACACGGTGTTGCACGGTAGCACACGGTATTGCACAGTATTTCGAATTATTGATTTTTACGTAGGAAGACACTTACTCAATTATTGTTATAGTAATTACTGTTCAATATTTTATATTATTGATTCAATAATTGCATAATATTTTATTGATTCAATATTTGCTACGTTGATATTTTATATCAATAAGTGCTACTTTGCTATTTTATATTATTGATTCAATAATTGTCATTGCACATTATTTCAAATTATCAAATCAATAATTCATATTATTTGAATAATATTATTAGATAGCATTATTGGCAATGTCTAAGGAAGTTCTTGTAGGGTTTTCGGCACATAAACGCAGCGAAAATTAAAATTTTCCGAAACCCTAAAACAGGATCCATGCGAAAACATATTAATTCAGAGGTTAAGATATGTTTTACCGATTATTCAAGCCTGAAAGGAGACGATGGAGATTCTGGAACTGCTTCGAATCCTCAACGCAATCCAACGGAACTGCGCCTCTACGGTATCCACACGAACGTCCCGCGAATCGTCACACGATCTGCAGCAAGGAAAGCTGCGGTACTAGCCGCCAAGGATCTGGACTTTTTGAAATTTTTCTCTCTAGTCTCTCTCTAAGAGCGGCTAGGATTTTGATATCGATGATACCCTAAACGGCTGATATATCATATATATAGCAGTTAAAGGAATTAACCAAAACCTAATCCAATTAGAAAAATAAAATCTGAATTTATATATATATATATATATATATATATATATATATATATCTTAATCAAGTCTTACTTAATTAATATACATATATATATATATACAAATTATTCTATTAATTTAAATTCATAATTTAAATACTATCAATCATATTGATATATTTAAATCCATACAATTTAAATTAATTCCCTTTTAATTACGTTCTAAGTGTGTGACCCTATAGGTTATTATTATGTTGGCAATAATTTTAAAATCATATTATAAAATTATAAACAGTGAGCGACATCTAGTAATGCATCACTGCTACCCAAATAATAATAAGATCGGTGATTCGATACAACCTTTTCGTGACCAATGTTTCAATGTAATTTAATCCTTTTAACCTTGACATCCTAGATTAAACTCGAGGCATGGAATGTGTCATCCTCTTCATAATTTAATCTGAGTTTTCTTGATCGATGAGTAGACTATATGAAACAAATCACTATTTGAGCATGGCCATGCATTTCATAGTCCTACTCAATCAAGAGGCCTATGGATATCACCCCTAATATATAGGAGGGTTAAATTCCATCTAGATCACTCATATTCCTCACACGATTCATGATGTACCCAATAATCACCTTTATCGTCCACCTATTAAAGTTGGCTTTTGATGATATCAAAGTACATAAATTCTCGTGTAGTAATATAGTGATTTCAGGTCGGAGGATCATTACATCATTGTCACTATGAGAATTGCTTATGACACTTTGCATAATGCTCCACGTAGAAATCTCATGGTGGGTCTGCCCAGTACATTGTTCTCTAATATGTACCTATGCATTGACTCAATATCTCATATATTTATGACCAATGAGATTTGGCCATCAGTCAATCCACATACTAGTCTCAATGTATCATTATTGTCCCAATAACAATGACACTCGACTAGGGACATTTAAGAGTAATGATACTAATTGTAACTATATGATCTCATGTTCAAGTCACATACTTGAAGCCATATAATTTGTATCACTATTCTAAGGACTTTTATTATGTTAACATTTATATAACGCAGTAAATAAAATCATAATAAAATAATTCATTTATTCAATCAAATATAATATCAAAAATATTTAAGCAATTACATCAAAGAATTAGCCTCTAAGGCATAAACTCTAACAGTTCTGTCAAGGAAAGGGGTTGATTAATTGCGCAGTCAGTAAGGAGAAATTCTTATCGGAAGGACCCCTCTTTCCTGAAAATGACCTGGTTGTTAATATTGTAGTTCTGTAATATTATTTGTGAATAATTAATTTTTGATATATATGGTAAGAAAATATTTATTCAATGTGAATTTAAACGGATGAATTTTTAACATGTGACATTTGTTGAAAGTTAGTATTTTATCTTGTCCGATAAAATAATTCATTCAAATATATTATTATAATATTACATTATAGTAGTATGATGTGATTATATAATAGTATGATTTTTATAATTTGAATGGTAACATTATTATAGTAAATTCATGGTATAAAAGTTAAACAAGGTGGAAGAGTGCAAATTAAATTTGAACTCTTATGATGCAAACAATGATGTTATCGAAGTGATGAGGTAAGCAAGGATGTCATCGAAGCGATGAGGTAAGCAAGGATGTCATAGGATCGATGATATAAGCGATGATATCATAAATTATGGCGAAAAGACTATTTTACCCTTACTCTGCCGAGCCTATAAATAGAAGCTCATTTCTTCATTATTTCTCACCAATTCACTAAAGCTATAGAGAGAGAAAGTATAGAGAGAATAAGAGAGAAAGAAGAAGAGTATTCTGCTATTACACTAGTACAGTCTCCAAATTTTTAAGGTTAAGGGGTGTTATTTCTTTCGTATTCATGAAGAGAGTTATTTTCTTTCAATACTCGTAAGGGTTGTTATTTCATTCCTTATTAAATTGTGAAAATAATCTGTCTGAGCGGACTACTGCCAGACGGATGAATAACCCTTCATATTCAGTCGTTATTAAATTAGTGGAAATAATCTGTCTGAGCGGACTACCGCCAGACGAGTGAAAATTCAATTGCAGTTTCGTATATTGTTTCATTTCAGATTCTTAACTCTAAACTTACTACGGTAAGTATTGCTTCTATAATTCCTGATATGATCAGATATTACTTGAGTTTTGCGCTTCATCTAATATTATTTCACTGGAATATTGGTCTGAACTTTGTTGTGAAATTTTTATCTTTTCATGTCGAGTTACTAATCACGAGTTACTATTTACGGTAAAAAAAAAAAAATTCTTCTTCCAAATCATCTTTGATTGGATCCAGGTTTTGATCTTCATTCTTGAACTCTGGATAAATTCTCTAATATTTGTCGTTTATCTTATTGGATCCTGTTATTCGTATTATTTTTCATCATCCTCAGTTCTAAATGGTGATATAACTGAATATCTTTGGCCTGTAGTGCAAAGATGAATAATTACGTGATGAATATCTTTGGCCTGTAGTGCAAAGATGAATGATTACCTGATGAATATCTTTGGCCCGTAGTGCAAAGATGGACAGGTGTTGAGATGAACATGACCAACTGATGATACAAATGAATATCTTTGGCCCGTAGTGCAAAGATGGATATTTGATTCGAGATGTATAGTGATTGATGTTACAGGGATAAAATATTGATGATGGACTTTTAAATCAAATAAAATAGTAGACATCATTCTCTACTTAACTCTTCTAATGAATTGTTATTTCCGCTGCGAATATTGATCTAAAACTTGTTGTTCATGATATTTTATCTGATTTATTGAAGGCTAACGATGATTTGTTTTTCATTATCTTAGTCATAATATTCTTTATTGGGCTAGTTGAGCTCACCTTTTTCTTCCATTGTTCTCTTCAGAAATGAGAATATCGCGGGTACTAGTCGGGGAATGGAGTGATGGTCTGAGTTAGAGCTGTAGAAGTCCTCACTATTTGTTTTATTTAAAATAGTGTGATAATAAATATAATGAAGACTTAGTTTGAATGTTAATATTTTCTACATGTCTGTATTGACACTCACAGTTGTGTGGTCGTATTTTGCACGACCGTGTGATATGAAAGATTGTATTTAAATTTTATTGAGTGTATTTGGCGACTCAATATGGGTGGAGTATTGAACCTATTTTGGGGGCGTCACATTATTACTCCCGAACCGAACATGAAACTTGTCACACAAATCATCCCAAGACGAAATCGAGTCTGGAGCCAAAGTTCCCATCCACTACCTTGCGTCTTTCCTCAATGTCGTCACAAAGGTATGACACTTAGCTGCATCTGAAAAGTCATAATAATCCATCAACCTATCGAACGCCTGGCTGTAATCATACGGATCCCATGAGCCATCATAACTTTCTATATGAGGCAGCTTTTTATTAGGATCCGCCTTCTCCCGAAGGATTTTCGAAGAGAATGGAGAGGCCTTCCTTCCCGAACTCTATTTCCCTTGCCGAACTTCTGTCAGTTGCTTCCGAAGCTCTTTCATCTCTTCGGCCAAGAGTTCAACTCCTTCAGGCTTCGGCGATCCTTCCTTCTTCGGGGAATATTTCTTCTTCTATTTGGTTCGGCCTTTTCCATCCAAACTGGATAATCCCGAAGAACTTCGTCTTTCACTTCGGCAAAAGCGAGAATCCACAGGGCGGTGTGCCCTCTTCGGATCCCCAGGAAAACGACTACTTGATCTATTTCGGCTGAAGCGAGAATCCACAGGGCGGTGTGCCCTCTTCGGATTCCCAGGAGAATGACCTCTTGATCTGCTTTGGCTTCTATCCTTTTCACTATACTGATAATACTCAAGATGAGGTACCTTCCTTAAATCTTCGGGAGAGCATCCTCTTGATCTAATTCGTCTCCTGTTGCTACCGTCATTTCGAGAATCCTCAGGGCGGGATGCCCTCTTTGGACCTTCGGGAGAACGGCGTCGCTCTCTACTCCGGACAGGAGAATGGCTCCGAAACCTTTTTCTTCGAACGCCTGGAATCTTGAACACCCTTTGCTTGTTTACCCAAAGACCTACCCCGCTCTTCAGGTTGAATATAACTGGATGCTCCACCTTCCATTTCGGCCACAAGAACCATCTGTCTGGAAATCTTCTCCCTTTGCTGCAGAAGTACCTTCAAAGCCATATCAGTCTCATGTGCCATCTTAGCCAGAGTAGATGCCTTATCTGCCTGTCTTTCTCGGTGTTGGGTTCTAGGCGGTGTGCCTTCTACCCCGTTCCGATCTTTAACAGGTCCTTTACTAGCGGTAGAAAATAACTTCTTTTTAGCATCACCATGATCTCCTATATGCGATCTTGCATGCAATCTCTCCGGAGTATCCTGTGAACCGAGTCTATCATGAATACTCTTTGAAGGACCCAACCTATCTTTTACAGAAACCCTCTGTTGAGAAGAACTTGCAGCTGTGGGCTGCCCTTCAGCTATAACCGTCCTACTTTTCACCATAACCTCCGATGTAGGACGTTAAATAACTGTGATTGAAAACCAGAATCACTAGAAAAACCCTCATTCTAGCGCCAATGTTAACGCCAAGATTTTTTCACAGCGCCTCAATCACGAAAAGCGCGTCCAAGCCTGCACTGAAAATAAGTCAGCACCGGATCTCGACGGTTTTGGGCCGCCAGGGATCTCTCCGGTGTGAGAATAAGTACAGGCTGGAAAAAGGTTAACAATGGAGGTGTGTGCTCTAGTGTCTGGTAAAGTAAAAATATTCATGTACCTCCCTTTGGTCGTGCTCTGTACTTTGTATTAGTCTCACCGCCTTAGCATGCAACCACCGACCATGACATCACCTAATTGCATGCAGTCCCCGTCAACTTAGTGTTTCCCACTAATTCCTCCACTAACTCCCTATTATGGCTAGCCCTTATCAATTAAGGTAATATACTCAGAAACTGCCATCTGTCCTCCACCATAAACTCCAACCCAAGCCCAATTAAATCATCATTTAAATAATGGCCCAATACTCTAAAGGCCCAAATGAATTTGACCTAATAAAGCCCAAACAATCATGGCCCAACATAGGGTATTTTTGGGAGAAGCGAAACAGCGGTATCTGCATAAACCTGGCTTGACAAAGATTTCTTTAGGTAGCATCAAAAACAATTCTCACTATTTAAGTAGAATTAACTTTCTTTTACTTTTTTATTTATTTTTTTGGTTAAAATAGTCAAAATCACTGAATTATATTAAAATTATAATATTTTACTGTGGTCAAAAGAGATTAGAATTCCCTCTATTACACCTATCATCAAAATTTTCTCAATATATATTCAGCGACACAAATATTTTTTTTAGTGATAGTAGCAACGACATAATTATTGACGACAAGATTTATTGTGTTGCTAATTACTTGCAACTAATTTAATTGCGCATATAATATTTATGTCACTGAATGTGTATTGTGAGAAATTGGATAGTAAATATAATGAAGGATATCCCAATCCAATGAAAAGATTACTCACAACACTAGAAACCCTGATTAGGATCTCCTCTGTTACATTTATTCTTTAATTTTTTTCAATACATATGTAGCGATACAAATATTATTTTTAGTGATATTTTTAAAAATGAAAATTCTTTCAAGCTATTAAACTAATAACATACATCAAATCAAAAATAAAATAAAATAAAATAAATCGTAATAATAGTTTGTGGATATTAAAAATAATTAAAATTAAATAAAAAAATTAAATATGTCATCAAATATATATTTATTCTGACAATTTTATTTTTACTTTAATAACATCATCCTAAAAATGTGTACATTTCCATAAAATAGCATGGCTTGCCGATAACTCGCATGATATCAGTCAATCCATCGACATGGAGTGATTGCAATCCCAATATTTGAACTTGATTTGTCATAACAAAACTCAAAAGACACTAACTATAAAAAATTAAAAGAGAAAGAGAAAGAGAAAGAGAAAGAGAAAGGGAAAGAGACAGAGATTAACCTCCACGCTCTCCATGAGAGCGTTAGTTAATAAAGGAGTGGAGCTATCACGGACCTCGTTGTCAAAAACCTGTGTTGGTTTGATTTGATTGATCATTAATATATTCAGTTGTGACGGCAGCGCGTTGAAAATGGTAGTCATATGTTGATTAATGACGTCCACAGATAGCCGATAGCGAGAGCGTCGTGGTGGTGGAGCCTTCGGAAACCGTGCGCGCTTTCTTTGATTGTGAACACTACTACTCTTATATTATAAATTTTTTAAAAAATCATTTTTTTATTAATTAAAATTGAATTACAATATTATTAAAAATGATTAATTTTAATATTAAAAAATTTGATTAAAAAATAAATAAATAAAATCAAGTCAACTAACCGGTTAAACCAAAATCGGTTAAGTGATCCAAATCAAATTGAAGATTAAATCGATTTCGATTCTTATTGATACGATCATCGATTTGGTTCGATTTTTAAAATCAGGATATGGAGTATTATATATGTTTGGTTTAAGCTTTGCGCGTTTTTAACCGTAGCAGTTTTGAAATTTGTAGTCTTAGGAGCTGTTTGTTTAGAACTGAATACATATGAATGGCTGAATCGGTAAATCGGTCATCCATTAAGTGCGTTAATTTTGGATAAAAACTGTCTGAATGGCTGAATCGGTCAAATAATTGAGCTGAATGGCTAAGTCAGATTTTTTTTGCTGAATGACTGAATAAAGTAAAAAAAATTAAAAAAATTAAAAAAATATTAACTATTAAATTGATTAATATTAAATAAATTTACAACAACTTTGAATTTTTTCAAAGGGATAAAATAATAAAATTATATCATTCAGATGTTTCAGACATGTTAATCATCAAACAACTTTTTTCATTCAGATTCAGATTCAGCTAATTCAGATTCAGATTCATTCAATTGTTATCAAACACCCCCTTAGTGTTTTGAAATTTAAACGTAACATATTGTTTTAAAAATATTGTGTTTATATCATAAATATAAGATTTGTGATTTAAATAAATTATATTTAAAATAAGACAATTATAAATGAATAAAATTTTCAGTTAAGTTTAGTACATTTGAAAGTTCCAAACATTGATAAACGAAGGATTACATTTTCAGTTTGATTTGAGTCATATTATTTTTGTTTAAAATTTTCATAAATTAAATTTTAAAGACATATTTTTAATTTTGAAAGGAGTGAGTATTTTTGTGTGAATATATATGAAAATATTAATAATTATATAGGTGACAAAAACTATTTGGCATAAAAAAAAAAAACTTTTCGTCCATTAATGAACTTTTTATGACATTGATTTTAATGCATATTGGTAAATAGATTAATTTCCTTAAGATTAATAATTGCAGATGAGATTGAATAGCTCATAAGCTCATAAACTGGACAACGGTAGCTAGCTCAAGTTCATCTTTTACAAAAGATAATGGTAAGGAGATGGTGGAAATTATATGGAAATAAAAGATAATGGCAGGAAGATAACTTGGTGGTAAAATTATAAAGTAGTTTTGTAACATCATAGTCTCACATCGAAAGATATGGAAAAAAAATTGTCAGTATATAAGGAATTAAGTTATTAACAATAGTATCTTTAGTCATTACTTTTTGAATGAGCATGTGATGGGCTAAAATGACTCAAGAAGATAATATTGAATCAGTGGATTAAGGTCTTATTTGAATGAATTTGATTCGATTCGGAATTGAAATTTGACCAGAGATTTGTTTCGGACTCTGAATTTTGACCCAGATTGTTTCATATGGTGTTAGAGCCGACTCTCGAAAAAGCCCGGGTCAGGTTATCCGATCGGATTTATATGTCTGTACTTAAAGAATTAAGTTACTAACAATAGTACATTCAGTCATGACCTTTTGGGTGAGTCTATGGTGGGCTAAGATGACTCGGGTGAGCTTATGATGTGCTAAAATGACCTAAAAAATATTATTGGGTCAGTGGTTTAAGGCCTTATTTGAATGAATTTGATTCGATTCGAACTTGAAATTCGACATGATATTTGTTCCGAACTAAATTTGACATGAGTTATTACAAGTTTAGTGAATCTTTCTGTTATTATTTCGTGTATCTTTTAGTATTTTTAATTAGTTAGATTAGATCCGATAATTATTAAAATTAAAAAATATATATTTTTCTAAAAGTTCAAAGAATCAAATTGAAGGACAAATAAATAGATAAAATGGAATCCAAAAGAACACAATTATGTTTCAACAATGCTACTGTTACATAAAAATGGTCACATAATGCTCACATACACACACATGCATACTGTGGGCCCTCGTCTGACATGTGGAGCCCGCAGTATACATGTGTGTGTGTGTGAGTATTATGTGAGATTGTTTATGTGATAGTAGCATTATTTATTATGTTTGTACCGTAAGAAGAAAGTAACGATGTAAAATAAGCAAATAGTTCGGACTCGATTTGAGCTCGACTCGAAATATAAACGATTCAAATATAAATAAATTTTAAAATTCGATAAATTACTCGAATTTCTTCAAATTGTAACTTTATATTAATACTCGGATCATATTTGTTCGAAAAATTCAAATTGCTCGGGCTTGATTCGAGATCGGGCTCGACTCAGTAACTAAAAGAGTATATATTATACTTTATTTTATACTCGATAAATTTTTTTGTGAACCAAATCTGAGCAACTCAATACTCGACTTGACTCGATTCATTTACATCCTTAAAGAAAAGAAAATGAGAAAGTAGTATTGACACATCTCAACCAGTTGTGATATATGTTACTTTAACTAATATAAGGATTGATATTTTTATAAATAAAATTTGATATTTAATAAAAAAAATTATACGAATATGAGACATATTTACTATTTATATTAGAGTGATTTTATGAAACTATTATTTTTATTTGTGAAAATATTAATTTTCACTAATATTCATAATATACACTAGGGGTGCATGTAACTTGGATAGGACAACACATAGGTAACTCGAACCCGCACAATTTTATGTGCGGACTTGAGTTTATCTATATAACAAAACACAATTGAATTTGAATTTTTCGCTCAACCCAAAATCATCTGGGCCGTCCAAAGTTTGGGATAAATCTCACCGTCCAAAGCTAAAATAGTGCCGGAGGCACAGACGGGTACAGCTAGTTCTTTTATAAATCCACAAAATCTGAGCCCGCTCAAATTATATATATATATATATATATATATATATATATATAAATTACATATAAGCATATAAGATATATTAGGTGCATTATCTTTTAAAATTACTTACAATTTATCAATCTACTTTTAAAATTTCCTATATTTTTATTGCGTTTTTTATTTATTACTATTATAAAAACAGAGGTTACCTTGTCTAATACACAAATAATAAAAATTCTTTATGTATATATATATATATATATATATATATAATTTGTCTCATCCATTATTGTGTTCTTATTTTTTTATTTAAAATACTGATTAAATTAGTCAATAATTTGTTATCTTTCAACAGTTTATGATTATCAACTATTATTTTTTGACAAATTAATTTTATTATAATTTTAATTGTTTACCCTCCATATCTATACAACCTAGCTCGAATCTATAAATTTTATCACGAGTTGATATTTAGACAATAAAAGATAGATCGGACTTTCAATCCCGTGTAACCCATATCCAACAAATTTTGTATGATTTGAGACTGAAATGACCCCCACCCCTAACATACACTAGTGTTGTCAAACGTTGTTATTCCCATTTTATGGTAAATTTTGATGGAACAATTACATTTCCAAGTATATTTTTAGAAAAAATTACAATAAAAGTGCATCTAGAAAATATTTACAAAATTAATATATTTTTAATAGTTTATTTATAAAATTAATGTATTTAGTATCCCTTTAATTTAAGTGGGTATTTTAATTGGTTGCTGATGTGGCAAATTAGTTTTGTAATTGTACAACTGTTAATGTTTTAAATGTGTCTTCATCTTTTCAACTGCTACTTCTTTCTCTCTCTAAACTTGGTCATTCATTCCCTACCCCTTGCCCTCCCCCACCCCCACCCCCACCCCCACCCCCACCCCCATTCCCATTCCGATTGATTCTATCTCTGCAACATCTCCAGATACTAAACTTTTATTCCAACATCGTCATTGCCAATTTTCTCTCTCCAAATTCAACCCAATTTAAAATTCTTCACTGTCGTACATTTTCTCTCTCTTTCTTAAACTGCTTTAGTGGCCATGGGCTTTAAAAGGCCAACGAAGTGTATTTGATGGAAGATACAGACTGTTGTTCGAACAAGTTGTTAACTTTCTCTCTCTAAGACCTTTTGTTCTGAATTCGGAACATTAACCATGGAGGTGACTAATGGCTCCGCCAAGCATAATAAAAGGCTTCAGTTTTATTAGGTTATCAATTTATTTTGAATGTGATGCAGTTGGTTGTCAAACCTTCATACCAAAGTAACCAATTCAGTTTTATTAGGTTACCAATTTATTTTGAATGTAATGCAGTTGGTAGCCAAACCTTCATACCAAGGTAACCAATTCAGTTTTATCAGGTTACCAATTTATTTTTGAATGTGATGCAGTTAGTAGCCAAACCTTCATACTAAGGTAACCAATTCAGTTTTATTAGGTTACCAATTTATTTTTAAATGTGATGCAGTTGGTAGTCAAATCTTCATGCAGTTGGTAGCCAAACCTTCATACCAAGGTAACCAATTCAGTTTTATTAGGTTACCAATTTATTTTGAATGTGATGCAGTTGGTAGCCAAACCTTCATGCAGTTGGTAACCTAATAAAACTAAATTAGTTACTTATAAATAATATTTAAAAATAACCTTTTAAAAATAAATTTATTTTGAATATGATGCAGTTGGTAGCCAAGCGTTCATACAAAGGTAACCATTTTAGTTTTTATGGGTAACCAAATAGTCATAAAAAAAATCAGAACAGTAAGAGTTACATCTATTTATTTTCAAACTTAGGTTTGTAGGGCGAATCTTCTCCTTCTTCTCATCCGTGTTTTGGACAACGATTTCGAGTTCTTGAAGGGTAGCGGCGGCGCAACCAAGGACGGCGGCGGAGGAGGATGATGAAAGGGAGGAGAGAGGAGGCGGTGAGGGAGATAAAGAGAATGGGCGGTGAGGGAGATGAAGATTAAGATGAGTCAGGTTCTAAGGAGAGAGAAGATAATTTTTGATTTTTCCCTCCTTTTGATTTAAATTATGGATTTGTTTTAGTTGTTAGATCTCAAAGATTTGAAATTGATTTTAGGTTTCCTTATTTATTTGAAATTGAATGATCTGATTTTTGTTGCCCACTTTTTATAATTATTTTGTGGATGCACTAATGGTGTAATTACTTTCTAGTTGTTGTATATTACTGTAAAGTACCCAATTTTGATTGGGTATGCATTGGTAAAATTGGCGCCAATTCAACAAAAGTATTTTTTTTGCCATAAAAATCTTGAAGAAGTGATTACTCAATTTAGTACAAGATTAATGAATCCAAGATAAATTGAATAATAAGTTTAGAACGTTGTGAAATGATAGATAAAATAAATTAAGAAGAGAACAAAATAGATATATTAATAATCTCTTGCATTCAAGTGGTCATCCACAATTTTTTTGATATCAAATAAAATTCTCGGATGTGGTGTGTCTGCAGCTTCTTACATCGGCTCTCTCTATACAAAATATATATATAACACAAAAGTAACATTTACATTACAATAACTTTAAGTTGCATTAAAGCAACTTAAAGGCTTAAGTTTCCACCATTTATTTTGGTGGTTACTTTAATTAATTCATTTCTAACACTCCTCGTTGGATGACCACTTCTTAAGAATATGCCTCGTTAAAAACCTTACCGAAGAAAAACCCTGTGGGAAAAAATTTGGCTAAGAAAAAGAGTACAATATTCTTGTATAACTCCTAGTGCCATAGGATTGCCTCATTAAAACCTTGCAAAGGAAAACTCAATGGGAAAAAACCTTAGCGAAGGAAAAAGAGTACAATCAGCACATATCCTTCAAAAAATTTACTCCCCCTCATTAGTACCACTGTTCATTGTAAAAATATTCTTAAGTCGACGTATGCCAATATTGTGCATCTTCTTAAAAGGCGCAGTTGGTAATGACTTAGTGAACATATCAGCCAAATTATCACATGATCGTATCTGCTTTACATCAATATCTCCACTCTTCTGGAGCTCATGTGTATAAAAGAATTTTGGTGCAATATGCTTGGTTCTATCACCTTTGATATAGCCTCCCCTAATTTGAGTGATACAAGCGACATTATCCTCATATACTATTGTTGGACTATTTATGATTGATGATAATCCACAGTTCTCATGAATATGCTAAATTATCGATCTTAACCAAACACATTTACGACTCGCTTCATGAATTGCAATAATCTCTGCATGATTTGAGGAAGTAACAGAAATTGTTTGCTTAACAGATCTTCATGAAATAACAGTATTTCCATAAGTAAATAAATATCCTGTTTGTGATCGGCCTTTGTGTGGATCAGAAAGGTAACCCGCATCAGCATATCCAACTAACTGTGATTTTGATCCATTTGGATAAAATAATCCAAAATCAGTAGTCCCACAAAGATATCAGAAAATATGCTTAATTCCATTCCAATGTCTTCGAGTTGGTGCAGAACTATACCTTGCTAGTAAGTTAACTGCAAATGCTATATCAGGTCGTGTGAAATTTGCAAGATACATCAAAGCACCAATTGCACTAAGATATGGTACTTCAAGACCAAGAGTTTCTTCATCATTTTCTTGTGGTCGAAACAGATCTTTCTTAACATCAAGTGACCGACCCACCATTGGAGTGCTCAAAGGATGAGCTTTATCCATGTAAAATTGCTTCAGAAGTTTTTCTGTGTATGTTGATTGATGAACAAAAATTCCATTCAGAAGATGTTCAATTTGCAGGCCAAGACAGAATTTTGTCCTACCAAGATCTTTCATCTCAAATTCATTTTTTTAAATAATTTGCTATTTTTGTTAACCTTTCTAGAGTCCCTATAAGATTTAGATCATCAACATATACTGCAACAATAGCAAATTCGGATTCTGATTTCTTGATAAAAACACATGGACAAATTAGATTATTTTTAAATCTTTATTTCAAAAGATATTCACTGAGGCGATTATACCACATGCGTCCGAATTATTTTAACCCATATAAGGATCTTTGTAGCTTGATAGAATACATACTTCGAGATGTAAAATTATATACTTCAGGAATTTTACATCCTTCAGGGATTTTCATGTAGATATCATTATCTAATGATCCATACAGATATGCTGTAACAACATCCATTAATCGCATATCCAAATTTTCTTTTGTTACCAAGCTAACTAAAAATCTGAATGTAATTGCGTCCATTACAGGAGCATATGTTTCTTCATAATCAATATCGGGTCTCTTTGAGAAACCTGGTGCTACAAGTCACGCTTTGTAGCTTGTAATTTCAATTTTCTCATTTCGTTTACGTACGAATACCCATTTATATCCAACAGGCATTACACCTTTAGGTGTTTGGACTACAAGTCCAAAAACTTCACGTTTACATAGTGAGTTTAAGTCTGCTTGAATTGCCTCCACATTGGCCAATCATTTCTTCTTTGACATTCATCAACTATTTGTGGTTCATATTCATGATCATCACTTCTGGTGATATCGAGAACAACTTTGTACGAAAATATATTATCGACAACAATTTTATTTCTATCCAATACTTCTCATGTATATGCATAATGTATTGAGATCTCATTATTTTCATGTGCCTAATCCTCTTTGGGAGATAACTCATTCGTTTCAAGGGATAACTCTTCAAGATTTTTATTTTCAGGAGATTTTTGTTCATAAGTTTTGGATTGATCAATTATCTCTGTGGTTTGTTTAATGGGTATAGCCTCTTTATAGGCTGCAACTTGTTTTTCTTGTACTTTTCTCTTCCGGGGAATTTTATCTTTAACACCGATCGGTCTTCCACGCTTCAGGTGTGGCTTTGATTCATTTGCTGCTGTATTAACTAATTGTCCTACAGGGACTTCAATCCGTGCTGAAGTATTAGCAGCTGGAATGTGAGATTTCACTATTTTCTTATTGTTGGTGAATACATCTGGTAATTGATTTACAATTCCTTGCAAATGAATAATCCTTTGAACTTCCAGTTCACATTGATTTGTACGATGATCAAGATGAGATAACGTCAAAACATTCCAAGTAATCTCACGTCGTGTTTCAGGCAACGATTTTTCTCCCCCTAATTATGGGAAAATTGTTTCATTAAAATGACAATCCTCAAAACGTACCTTAAAAGCATCACCAGTTAGAGGTTCAAGATATCTAATGATAGATGGGGAATCAAAACCAGTATAAATTCCAAGTCTACGTTGATGACCCATCTTTGTGCGTTGTGGGGGTGCAATAGGGCAGTTGGCCTAATGCAAACTAATGATGCAGCATGTAAAATAGCATGACCCCAAGCAGAAACTGGTAATTTTGATTTCATAAGCAAAGGTTGAGCAATAATTTGAAGTCTCTTGATAAGAAATTCAGCTAAACCATTTTGAGTATGTGTATGGGCAACAGGATGTTCAACATTAATTCCAATTGACATGCAATAATCATCAAAAGTTTGAGATGTGAATTCACCAGCATTATCTAAACGAATTTTCCTAATTGGATAATCAGGAAATTGTGCTCTCAACCTAATTATTTGAGCAAGAAGTCTAGCAAATGCAACATTTCTAGTAGAAAGTAAACATACATGTGACCATCTGGTTGATGCATCAATTAAAACCATAAAATACTTGAATGGACCACAAGGTGGATGCATTGGTCCACATATATCACCCTGAATTCTTTCTAAGAAAGATGGGCATTCAACAACAATCTTTGAATGTGATGGTTTAGTAATTAATTTACCTTGAGAACATGCACTACATGAATAATCAGTAGTTAAAAGAATCTTCTGGTTCTTTAAGGGATGTCCGTAGGAGTTATCAATAATTCGACGCATTATTATAGATCCTGGATGACCAAGACGATCATGCCAAAACATAAAAACCTTTGGGTCAGAACACTTCTGGTGTATTGCAACATTTGTTTCAATTGTTTTCATTGTAGTATAATATAACCCAGAAGAGAAAAATAAGCAAATTTTCTAATATGAGCTTCTGGCCCGATACTATTGAAGTAATACAAAAAATTCTTCACTGCCTTCGTTATTGGTTTCAATATGATAACCATTATAACGTATATCCTTAAAGCTGAGTAAATTTCTTCTTGATCTAGAATAATACAAAGCAACATCAATACAAAGTTTTGTACCCTTTGGCAACATTATAATCGCTCTTCTAGAACCTTCAATCAAGTTCGTTGCACCTGATATGGTATTGACATTGGCTTTGCATAAATTTAAAACTTAAAAATATTTTTTATCTTTGAGTATCGTATGAGTTGTTGCACTGTCCGCTAAACAAAAATCTTCCATAGTCATCTTGGAATTGATTTTACCAGTTGAACTCATGCATCTTCATATATACAAAACATAAATTAAACTTTATAAAAATACTTACTACCTTTCCATATTATAATAAAAGAAAAATAATTAATTGGTTTTGACATTTCCATCACCAATCATACTTATTAAGATGCAATAATATAGTAACAGAAATAATTAATTGGTATGAACATTTTCATCACCAATCAAATTTTCAAATTTTTCATCAACGTTCTCATAGAAATCAGTGGCATCAAGATAAGTCATATCCACTCCATTTTGAAGGTCAAGATAATTCATGGGATCTTCAACATCATTATGATCAACAAAGTTTGTTTCAATTCCTTTTTTCCTTTCTTTTATGGAGGCTTGGTACAACTCTACCAAATGTTTAGAACAACTCTACCAAATGTTTAGAAGTACGACAGGTACGTGACCAATGACCTTCCATTCCACACCTATAACACTTATTTTCATGGCCATTTGATGGTTTATTTTGTATACCCTTGCCATTTTTATTTTTCTGATGGTAAGGTGCATTATTCCCTTTTGAAGAATTATGAGTACGATCCTCTCTATATTGATTATTCCTTCCACGCCCACGATAATGACCACGACCACGACCACGAACATAATTTCCTCTATGTTTATCAAATGAGGTTCCATTCGCTTCAGGGAATGGAGTAGAACCAGTCGGACGAGATTGGCGGTTTTTCAGCAAAAGCTCATTATTTTGTTCAGCCACTAGACTATATGATATTAGTTCAGAATATTTTGTGAACTTACGCTCTCAATATTGCTGCTACGGGAGCATATTCGAGGCATGAAATGTAGTAAATGTTTTCTCTAACATATCTTCATTAGTGATTTTCTCCCCACATGATTTTAATAGTGAGATTATTTTAAAAAGTGCAGAATTGTACTCACTCACACTTTTAAAATCTTGCAACCTCAGGTTCAACCAATTATAGCGAGCTTTTGGGAGCATTACAGATTTTTGATTCTCATATCTTTCTTTTAAATCATTCCATAAGACAAGAGGATCTTTCACAGTAAGGTACTCAGATTTTAATTCTTCATGGAGATGATGGCGAATAAAAATCATTGATTTTGCACGATCCTGCAGGGATGCATGATTGCCAACCTTAATTGTATCTCCAAGATTCTTTGCCTCTAGGTGAATCTCAGCATCAAGGGTCCATGACAGGTAATTCTTGCCCGAGATGTCAAGGGTAGCAAATTCAAGTTTTGTAAGATTTGACATCTATTAAAAACACATGCAATAATATGAAAATATTACTAGTTAGTAATAATTAAACATATCTAAAAATGAAGGTAGATATATAAATAATATCCGGGTCAGGTGATGTGTAGCCTACTGCATAGCACATACTATATACATATATGATGTATATATATGCCTGTAATTTTTAATGTTTATTAATGATAAAGCATTGATATGGGACATACTTGGTCATGTTACATGAACCTGCCAAAGTTATTCTTATATATATATATATATATATATATATATACTATGTTTTATCATATACAATTTTATTAAAACAATACCATATATACATGAAAAAAAATTAATTTTAATAAAATAATACTTATAGTGAGTTGAGATAATTTCCTTTCCAAAATTCTGTAAATACTCGTGCTGATAACGTGTTGTGAAATGATAAATAAAATAAATTAAGAAGAGAACAAAATAGATATATTAATAATCTTTTGCATTCAAGTGATCATCCACAATTCTTTTGATATCAAATAAAATTCTCGGATGTGGTGTGTCTGCAGCTTCTTACATCGGCTCTATCTATACAAAATATATATATAACACAAAAGTAATATTTACATTACAATAACTTTAAGTTGTATTAAAGCAACTTAAAGGCTCAAGTTTCCACCATTTATTTTGGTGGTTACTTTAATTAATTCATTTCTAACATAGAAAAAAATATTCGATAGCATTGATAAATATTATAGCTTAATATTTACTATTTAGGTGTCATGTCTCACTTTTTACAACAATGCTGCTATCACATAAAAAATTTCATATAATACTCATATACACACACATATATACTGTGGGCCTCCGCCTGACATGTGAGGCCCGCAATATATATGAGTTTGCATGCGAGCATTATGTGAAATTATTTATGTGATAATAACATTATTTCACTTTTTATCGAATAAAATCACAAATCTGAATTTATTCATCAATAAGAAGTCATAATTTAACAAACGCGATTCAAAAGATTGAAAGTAATCCGAATTCAACAATCGCAATTCAAAAGATTAAAAATAAGTTTTCTTTAAATTTCTTTGTAGTTCTCTTTATTCTTAAAAATTACTACAATGTAATATTGTGAATTTTGAAAAAACAAATAAAAGAAATAAAAATAATGTGATGCTCTCTTTTTGAGCAAAGGCGCGTGTAGCGGAGATCAGTTGAAATATTGCAAATTTAAGGGCCAAATAAACTGATTTAAAATAAAAACACAAAATTAACTTTCCACGTGGCCACTTGGCGAAGGAATCCAATGCTTGACTCCCGTGATGAGTCGTGAAAAGTCGGCGAGTACTCTTATCGCGAGTTAATGAGATTAACCTTTCTATTAAACTAACTTTGCTTCTATTTTCTTTCTATTAAACTAATTTTGCTTCTATTTTCTTATTTCATTTGGTAAAGAAATATACAATAAATATTACTCCCTCTTTTTTTTATTATCTTTTTTTTATAATTTTAAAGAATCCATTAAAATTGTGTACATTATAACTTTTCTACTTATGAAATGAAAAAATTCGACTTAATTTATATGATATTTTAATCACCACCACAAGTAAAAGTTATACTTCGTAAATATTTGGTAGATCACAACTACAAAAATCATTCCTATAATCCTATTTATGAATATTTTCAAATTCTTTTTTGATTTTCTTAATAGTACAATTGCACTCTTTTAGAGTTTTAGTCATCTCTGAGCTACATGAGTAATTATATCAAATTCCGTCCTAAAAAAGATTTACTAAATGTTTTAAAAAAAATTATCCTCAAAATGATGAGTTATGGTATATAAATAGAAGGGTAATCATGTCATTTAGTAAGGTCATTATCATAAGAAATAAAATATAAGTACTTAATACTTTATATAATCTTATGAGGTCACTAATGAAAAATTTTAAAAAAATTTACTTTGTTTTCTCTATTTTATTTTTTCTTAATTTATATGAAAAATATAATTTTCTCATCCTTTTGAGGACAGATGGAGTATATTATAGTTACTCTCAAATTTATATAGGAAATTTAATTTAAGAGTGAATAACCAGAGCTAATTAAAAGGTATATATAGTCTCTTTAAATATCAAATTAAGAAACTAATGAATGAATAATAAGATGGTGGAAATTCGGAGGGCCCCCAATTTTTTTTTTTTTTTTTTTGTGTATATGTAGAAAATTGATTATGGAAGTTTGATTGATGATTTTGCAGCAAAAAATGCAAGAATGATGCTAGCGATCGTGTAAAATTTATTGTCCATTTAAGTTTTAGCTACCTTTTCTTTTTAATTGATAATTTATTGAAGTTTTAGCTATATTTTTTTTAATTGATAATTTTATTACTTGATGTTGACATTTATTATTTTAATTAATGATAAATTTTGATATAAATTGTGCTTTATATATTGGTGCTGATAAAAAATTTAATATTTTTATATGCGAGAGGGCCTCTATTTTTTTCTCGCACAGTGCTTCCAAATTTTTAGGATCGACCCTGAGTTATATGTCAGGTGGGAAAGTACACGATTGAGTTTCACTCGAGAAATTAAAGAAGAAAAACTAACATTTGTTAATACAATAAATTATTCGAATTTAGCTCGAGTGTGGAGGAAGACAGAAATGGACGAGACATAATAACGTGGTTATGAATTTTAACAATTGTTAACCTTTTTAGGTCAACTCTATTTTTCCAATCAAAAAAATGCACTAAACATCATTTACATGTTAACGTTTTACATGTTTTTGACAAAAAGTTTCTTTATTTTTCTTTATAATATAAGACAATGTTAGGGTTGTGATTTTGTTTATTTTTGTAATTTTGAATTTTAAAATTTCACTAATTAACTCAAAAACGTTAAAGTGTATCTTTAGTTTTTTACTTTCACCGTGAAAGTTTCACGTATGTGTAGGGGTGAACATTTTTTTGGTTTTTGAGTTAATCAAACTAGTTCGAACCGGCCGGTTTGAAATAAAACGAAATCGGTTCGGTATCGGTACAACCGATTATTTCGGTACCGATATCCGTAAGATAATTTGGAGGTTTGATACATCATACCGAACCGGTATACGGGTTGATGCTAAATTGTCGGTATCCCACAACGTAACTGTCTTGTCACTTGGGATCTCACAGCCTGATACGAGCACCCTCAAATTATCAATGGGTGGGTACACAAGAGAGCGCACAGACATACTGTTGGGAAAAGTACGCCTAAAATAATCTCAATCCCAGGAATTACTTTTCCGTCTTTGTGCAATTAAATAGGAAATCAACAAAACCAATTATGAGAACAAAAATAACAAATAACCATCCACAAGCAAGACACAATATTTAACGTGGAAAAACCCTCTAAAACTAAGAGGTAAAAACCACGGGTCAAACTCCGAATCTCCACTATATCACTAATAATGGGTTTACAATAATCCTCCCAAGTTTTATGTCCTAAAACTTGAGGTTACACAATAAATCAAGAGAATACAAATTTACCTTTAATTAGGTTGAGAAACCTAATTAACTTCACCACCCAAAAACACTCCAAACAATAAAGTCTTCAAGCTTCTATTGAATAGAGATGGTGCCGGATACCCACAAACTGTAATTCTCTCTCTTTATTCTTTTGGTACCTTCTTGCTACCAAGCTTCTCTCATGTATCTCAAATAAGACTCCCCCATAGCCTTATTTATAGTACTCTTTCTAATCCATTCCTATTATGGATTAGAAACAATTTATTCTCCTAATCAAATTAGGGATCACATCTCCTTATTAAATCCTTTTTCAACTTGGATTCCTTTCATGAAATCTCCAATTCCAATATTGCTTTCATTAACCCAATTTCTAATTGGATTAATATCAAGTAAATCCACTTACTTGATCAAAAAGAAAATTAATTCTTTTCTATCTTGGATTCTAATTCTCATGGGTGAGGACCCACACCCAACAATCTCCCCCTCCGAACCCATGAGAGAAGGGATCACCAACCACAACTCCTTACTCGGAGTTAATTCCAACGAAGTCTTGGCTCAACTCAAGCTTCTTGAAATTTTCAACTATCTTCATAACCAGCTTTGTCTCATCGGCATGGTTCTTCTCGATGGGAGGATCTAACTCAAACTTGACAGATTTTTGCTTGCCAAATTCATTCACAACCGCTTTGTAACCTGATTGCGAGCTGTCACTTTCCTTCTTCACTTTTGGTACCCATTTAAAGCGAAGAGCTTTCCTCTCGTGGTTCTCATGCAAGGTTTTTCTCCCATCTCGCATGGCTTTGTACCACACTTTTTTTCGCTTAACTCCCCCATCTTCAACACCTCTCACATGCGCCCGCATCGTGTAAAAAGTGTCTACTTTCTTACCTCTAGTCATCACTATAGACCCTTTAGTGAGCTTCCACTGACCTTCACCAAAGTAACTTTTATAACCATTCTCATCAAGCTTACCAGTAGAGATCAAATTAAGACGTATATCCGGAACATGTCTGACTTCTTTCAGCATCAACTTGCAACCACTGTTAGTTTTCAAACAAATATCTCCAATGCCTATAATCTTGGATGCACTTCCGTTTCCCATCCGCACATAGCCAAAATCACCACTAGTGTAGGATGTAAAGATTTCACCACGAGAAGTAGCATGGAACGAAGCACCCGAATCAATAATCCAATCATTAACATGGCACTTGGGTTTATCATCACAAACAATGGCTACATCAACATCGGATAGATACACAATCGAATCTTTATCCTCATCCTTTTTCTTAGACTGCTCCTTCTTCAAAAATCTGCACTCTCGCCTTATGTGACCCGGTTTCTGGCAGTAAAAACAAATTATCTCTCTTTTATCTCTCGACCTTCCCCTGAATTTGTCATCTTCAGGTGAGTTTTCCTTTCTGTTTCTGCCCCTACTCTGCGTGACAAAAACTTGTGACTCAGCACTAGTCACTACGGTATCTCTTCGCCTCTGTTCCTCGTTGAACAAACTATCCTTGACTGTATTCATAGTCAGCGTACCATTGGGAGCGGAGTTACTCAGCGACACCACCAGCGTCTCCCAGCTATCAGGCAAAGAGCTCAACAACAATAAAGCCTGCATCTCATCGTCAATAACCATCTTCATCGTACTCAACTGATTTATCAAACTCTGAAAATCACTTAAATGTTCTGCAACGGAGTTTCCATCCTTGAACTTAGAATTCACAAGCTTCCTAATCAAAAAAGCTTTATTTTGCGCCGTCTTCCTTTCATACATGGACTCCAATTTCTTCCAGAGAGCATAGGCTTCAGTTTCCGTGGCAACATGATGAAACACACTTTGATCAATCCACGATCTAATTAGACCAATAGTCTTCCTATTCATCTTGTTCCACTGCGCGTCACTCTTGTTTGTGGGCTTAACTCCATCGTTCTCAAGTGGCTCGTACAAATCCTTGCAGTAAAGCAAATCCTCCATTCTTGGCTTCCAAATTGCATAATTTGCAGCCTTGAGATTAATCATGCAACCTGCTGTCCAATCCTCCATTTAATTCGCACAAGAAAATCACAAAAATAACCAAGCTCTGATACCACTGTTGGGAAAAGTACGCCTAAAATAATCTCAATCCCAGGAATTACTTTTCCGTCTTTGTGCAATTAAATAGGAAATCAACAAAACCAATTATGAGAACAAAAATAACAAATAACCATCCACAAGCAAGACACAATATTTAACGTGGAAAAACCCTCTAAAACTAAGAGGTAAAAACCACGGGTCAAACTCCGAATCTCCACTATATCACTAATAATGGGTTTACAATAATCCTCCCAAGTTTTATGTCCTAAAACTTGAGGTTACACAATAAATCAAGAGAATACAAATTTACCTTTAATTAGGTTGAGAAACCTAATTAACTTCACCACCCAAAAACACTCCAAACAATAAAGTCTTCAAGCTTCTATTGAATAGAGATGGTGCCGGATACCCACAAACTGTAATTCTCTCTCTTTATTCTTTTGGTACCTTCTTGCTACCAAGCTTCTCTCATGTATCTCAAATAAGACTCCCCCATAGCCTTATTTATAGTACTCTTTCTAATCCATTCCTATTATGGATTAGAAACAATTTATTCTCCTAATCAAATTAGGGATCACATCTCCTTATTAAATCCTTTTTCAACTTGGATTCCTTTCATGAAATCTCCAATTCCAATATTGCTTTCATTAACCCAATTTCTAATTGGATTAATATCAAGTAAATCCACTTACTTGATCAAAAAGAAAATTAATTCTTTTCTATCTTGGATTCTAATTCTCATGGGTGAGGACCCACACTCAACACATACAATGGCCTTCCAGATGGTGTAGGAATTTAGCAGGAGCAACATCAAAGACAGAGATGCACGGTTCCATCCATTGATCCACAAGCCAGTTGTCTAAACTTCTTGCTGCATCTTTTGTTAATTTATGTCAGTCCAGTCCTTTGTTAATGCTAAATTAAAGATAGAAATATGAATATAAAGAAAGCACACCATTTCACTAAAGAGAGGTTGTTGAACAAAAATACCATTTCCTCGGTAGAAGCTTTTGTGTTTTGGCAGTGAATATAGCTTCATAGATGTTAAATTGGGAAAGACTATGTTTATTTCGGTACAAAACCGGTCCTAGTCTGGTATACCGATAATTCGATACCGGTATCGGTATTCATTTTTGACAGTTCGGACCGGTTCAGTACGGTAAATTACCGATGAACATCCCTACATATGTGTGCCAAGTAAGGACTAATAAGAGTCTTAATGAATAGAGAACAACAATAACAAGTCTTTTATGTGATCTACATGGTGTGCATCGATATGTATACCATACCAAATTAGAATTATCCAACCGTACCAAATATCGAATTTTATGAAAATATGATATCGATATCGGTTCGGTATGAGTATGGTACCGGTAAATACCGGTTCAAATAGTACTCATTCAATTATTATAATTTTTTACAAAATTTCTTTATTTAATATAATTATATTAATGCTAAATCATGCTATTATCATTGAAGAGAATGTGAAATAAACATCACACGCCAGTAAAATATACTCAATAAAGTTATACATGAAAGAACCCCCAACTCCAAGCAGTTAGTAGAAAACTAATACTTTGTCTCACTTTGAATAAATATGAATGTTCTAATAGGTAGATTTTAACTACAACTAATAATATTTTCACACCTCAATTACAAATTTACATATACATAAATACGAAAATAATTATAAAAATAAATATTCGGTATAGACAATAAAATACGTTAAATATGGATTGACAAAATTCACGCATCGAAACCAGTACCAATTAACCGGTATATATTAATTTTTTATACCAGTAGTCCAGTACCAAATCAGTCGATACCTGTAAAAATCCAAATTTACTGAATCGGATGAACACCCCTACATACGTCAATATTTATATCGATAAAAATTTATCTTATATATAACACTATTTTTTTACCACTAGAAATCCGAAATCTGTATGCGGTAGCGGTATGTATGTATGTATATATATGTATATGTATGTATCGTGAGATATTGAAAGTACATCCCCTTAAACCCCATCACTCTATTTTCCTTTTTTACTCTCCCCCTCCTCAAAAAGTTGTACGATTACAACCCTCTTTCTCTCTCTAAAACTAACCGCCTCCCTACTCTCTCTCTCTAAACAAACAACTGAAAGCAGCTCCCGTCTTTCTCATTCTCCTTCTCTTTCTCTTTCATCCACCCCTGTTTTTACGTCTCTCTGTCTGGAATTCGATGAGAGATTAGGCAAAAACAAAAATGGGCAAGTACATGAGGAAATCAAAGACGACAGGGGAGGTGGCGCATATGGAAGTCTCACATCATCAGGCCCCTCTTTGTCTAGGGGTCCGTACCCGTGCTAAAACCCTAGCTTTGCAACGTCTTGGCAAATCAACAGCCGCCGCGCCATCCACGGTGTCTTCAGCGGGCTCCTACCTTCAACTCCGAAGTCGCCGGCTTGAAAAACCCACAATCTTGATCAAATCAAAAAGACAGAAACAGATATCTGTTAGGCCTAATTCCAGTTCAAGGGCGAATTCGAGGATGAGGGCGGGTTCTGTAAATTCTCGGTCGAATCGCTTGAAGGAAGAAGATGGTGGTCAATTGGAGAGGGAGAAGGCGGCGGGGGTGGATGAAGAGGATTATGAGATTCAAGAGAGGAACCAGAATGAGAATCCTGAGGTGGGAATTGAAGCTTCTTTTGGAGAAAATGTGTTGGAATTTGAAGGTAGAGAGAGGTGGGTTTATGGGTTTTTGTCTTAATTGGTTAATTAGGTTTTTTTTTCTTCAAGATTACTGTTTTTAATGCTCCTTCGGTTCTGAAAAAAAATCCTGTTACAAAATTTTTCTTAATTGGTTTATGGGTTTTCTTTTTGGGTTTTCATTTGTTTGGGTTTCATTTCTTTTTGGGTCTTTTTGAGGGTTTTAATTTTTCTATCGTTTTTGGTGAAACTAGGGTTTTCTTCCAGTTAGTGTATTTTCCAGAAAGTGAAGGGACAGTGTACACGATTAAAACTCAGATTTTTATTTTTAATTGCTCTGGTTAATGTGCGGGGATTCAAGGAACAGATATGGTGATTCTAAGGTTTTATTTTAAGTCTTATTTTTTTTGGTCAAAGCCTGTGCTTTCATTATGCATTTTTTGGTGTCTTCTCTCTTTGTTACTTTTTATTTTTTGTGGTTGAGTTGTAAGTTGGTCCTGGTTGATTTCCCTTTCATTATGTGGAAAAAGAAAATCAGTTGATACCCCTTTAGTTTTTAGAGCTTACTTTCTGTTGAAAATTAAGTAAAATTAAATCAAGTAAGTTTAATTATAAAACTTTCGATACTTTTATGATGACTAAAGCAGCTTCTTGCTTCTACTTTTTTTTTCTAAGAAAAAACTGAGGTTTTGTGCTTGTATTTTTGTTTTATTTTTTGCATCTATTATTTGTTTAATTAGTTATCAAACCTAAAAGTTGTTTACGTATCTATTTTCTGTGAGATGTCAGCTATAATTTATACTCGATTCTTTTCTGATTGGTGCTTGCTCTGTTTCAATTGTTCTGTAATTTAAATGTATCATCCTTTTTTGGCTCAACAAATACCTGGAATGCACATCTACGTTAGTACTCATTTCCTGATATATCTATGTGCTCCCTTGTATATAAGAGGATTTTGATACAGTTTTATATAATTGTGGCTCGTTCACAAAGGGTTCTTCACCCACATTTCACAGTTTGGTGTATTTCTGTAAACAGTTTGAGCTTTGGGATAAATAATTACAAAAAAATCATAATCAGCTTTCTCTTTCATCAATTATTACTATTTTAATTTGTATATTTGTGATTCCGATGTCTTTCTCCTTGCTCTTGTTCTAGAATTTGGCTTTTGTGCTATGTGCCTTGTTATGCGATATACTGATTTTTGTTTTAGTACATGGGTATGAAATCTGTTTTGAATTCAGCTATATCTTTATCAGACTTGTCTAAAAAAATTTCTTATGTTGTAGTAGTGGTTTTGATTGTTCTGTTAATGCAGAGATGAGTTTATGTAATGATAATACTTCTCAGTATTACCCCAGTGCCCCCTTTCTAGGGACTTTGTTGCCTTGAGAAGGAAAACTGTCATTAATGAGATGATTTCGGTTTTGTTGCTTTTCTGTTTATAAAGGCCATACATATATGTATATAGCATTATAGCTCATATTTAATTGTTTTTTTATCGGAATGTGATATGAAAAAAACTTAACTCTATATTTTGCCTGATTACCACAGAATATATTTCTCCGCATTTGCGGAGTCTTTTAGTGATAATTATGTAGTGTAGCACTGTGAAAGCAAAAGCTTTCATTACCTTGAATAGTAGCACGAATGAATGCAATTTGTTTTATGGTCCTCAATCGCAAAGTTATAAATGATTGGTAGGACATGTACCAATTTGAAAAAATGCAGGTGGGGGTACCCTGCATGATAGGGTCAGTGGATGAGGAGGATGTATTAAAGAAGGCTTTGATGTCAACTACTGTGAAGTTTATTCGCTTTTTCTTCCGTTCCATATATATATATATATATATATTTTAAATTTTTATACCATTACAGTTAAGAACTTTATTGGCTTCATTTTATAGTTGTTTTCATTGCAGAAGGTTTGCTATCTGTTATTAGTTACGGAAAACAGTTTTTTTATATGAACATGTGTTATAAGTTTGTTGTACTGTATTGCTCACTCAACTTTATATTCTGTAACTAAAATTTGTTCTAATAGAAAATGCATCTCTTTGTGGCACAGGGGGACACGGGAAACTACACCTTGCAGTTTGATAAGGGATCCAGACACCATAAGAACTCCTAGTTCTACTACTAGGCCTACAAACTTGACTGATGCCACAGCACAAAATTCGATGCGAAGACGCATCCCAACCACACATGAAATGGACGAGTTTTTCTCCGGTGCAGAAGATCAGCAGCAAAAACATTTTATTGACAAGTAGGCCAAATTGCATATCTAGCTATGTGATATGCCAATCTTGAAAGGTCATTTCATAAACCCATATGCTAATACAAAATCTTGACACGATCTATGCAGGTACAACTTTGATCCTGTGAATGATAAGCCCCTGCCTGGACGTTACGAATGGGTGAAAGTGGATCCGTAGAAGGTGTTAGCATTCCGCTTCTCACCTGATCTTAAGTGTAGGATAGTTGAAGATGGTAGGATCTTTATGGTGATGGTGTGGTAAATCCATTTTTCATCACCCTTGTTTTACTTGTAAAGAAAGTAGGGCTGTCCATGAAAAGTGTAGACTGTAGACTAATGATCTGTAACATTACAGAGCTTGTGAGTTACCTAACATAACATATACAAGATCCTTTGTTTAACAGATCATCTATAAGAATGTTAGGGTTCGATGACTCACTCAGGGTAGGCTTATTAGTCCAAGTGGGTACAGAAGTTTATTACTAGATCTTGTTTTTCTTAGTCCTGTAATTTCCTCCCCTTTGTTGTCTATACTTGTAGTGATGGAAACTGTTTTCAACTTTTAAGAACTCTTTATGAATAAAGATTACCCTTTTCCCTCTTCAAGTTTTGTTTTTTCCTTCATCTTCTTCTGATCTGCCTGTATGTATGGTTTTCATTTGGACTGTTTATCATTATGTGAGACAATGCATCTTTTCATAAACTGTGAGACAATGTGCCTGTCCTTAATTGTGCTATGAGGGCCATATTGCTCATATTGACCAACCAGTTTCTTATCATCTAGTGAGAATGGTTGATAATGTCATTGGTGGTGGGGCTGCTTTGTTAGAGGAAGAATCTTGCCTCGGCTATTTTTATATGTTTTTTGGTACTGTTTTCTCTCCTTTTTGCAAGTTTCGAAAATGCTACAAGGCTATTATTAGAATTGATAGAAGTAAACTTTATGATATATATTCCTACACATCATTTTTTGTATTTTATTTGGGTAATAAATTCTTATGGAGGTGGTGAAGTATTAAACAAAGAGAAGAGACAGGGTAGACCCATTCATTCATATATGATTATTGGATCCCTCTGTTCTTAAGGGTAAATAAAGGGTGACTAAATCTGTGAAAAAAATTAATAATTGTAAACACTCCTAAAACACAAACACTGTCCCTCAAAGTCTTACTTCTTATATTTTAGCTTCTTTTCAGAGTTTGAAAAACTTGTCAGTGAACATGTCGCATACGTTACATGTGCCTTTGGAGCTGCCAATATTCCCAAACGGTGGTCCTCGGAAATCTTTCCATATTTGATGAATTGCCTTTGCCTTTCCACAATAATAACATATGCAAAGAGGGAAGAATACAATCCATATAATATATATATAGGATAAGGCTCTGGAACGAACAGTTCGTTTACGAACATATGTAGGACCAAGTGTTGAAGGTTGTTGATTGGCCCAATTATTTACCATCATATATTCGTAATTAGTGTTAAATATTCTCATCCAATCAACAACCTTCAACACTTGGCCCTACATATATTCGTAAACGAACTGTTCGTTCCAGAGTCCTATCCTATATATATATATATATATATAGTCGTTCAGTAACGGACTAATCCGTTGGACTAATCCGTTGGAGATCCGCGCTAAAATGGGGCTACTTATACAAACATAATGAGGACATTAACTTGACCATTTTAATAAATTGCATGGTCCTATGTTTATCTTATGGCGGTCACACTACACGTGCTTAGTATATATGAAATTCATTCCTAAAGGCTTGGTGATATGGACAATCCAAATAAACAAGATGTTTGGCATCAACCTGATCATTTTAATAAATTGCATGGTCCTATGTCCATCATATGGTGGGCACACTACATGTGCTTATAATGACTTAAATTTGTAAAGGCTTTGCTAGCTAGTCCATAAATTATAAGTGAATAGTGACCTAAATCATTCTTTATTTGGGATGGGATGGGATGGGATGGGATGGGTATATATATATATATATATATATATGTATGAGTAAATATTCATACAACCTTAGCATAGTTGGTGTGCCCATCTCTTATAATGATTTTATGATTATTTTATTTTCCCATTAATTAAGAGGTGAAAAAGATAAACACCCACACCTTTATAATAAATATATTATCGATTATAGTACTCTGGTCTCAAATTTAAAATTAATAAAAAATATCTTTAACAAATTTCAATTATAATTTTATAGGAGATTGTAGATGTTAGGATATAGGCCCAAATACATATGAACAGTCAACCTCAGCCAAATCCATGCCTAATTGACACCGGGTTATGACCCGCTTAGATAAGGCGTGCTGAGAAAGCCTAGGGAACATTTTTTTGACAAAGGGCCCCACATAGTTGCTCTTCGAGTAGCGCAGACATAAGGTGATGGAACGACTGCTCTACCGAAGTCTTTGCTCATTTGCTTGATTATAAAAGATGAAAATAGTACAATAAAAAAAATTAAAATGATAATCATTTCAAATAAAATAACAAATAATCAGGAAAAAGAGTAACAACTAGTAGTGAACATCATATATACTCCTACAAAGCAGTCATGCTTCAAAAAGTATTTACAATATATGTAGATTTGAGCAGTTCTTCAACATGTAATGGAAGAATAAGTCGTCGTGATAATGTCATCCTAAATCTGAACAATCTATTTTTAATAATTCACGCATTATAAAAATTCTCATGAACGAAAAAAAAAACTTTTAAATGGAGAAAATAAAATCTCGCAAGAGATGATAGTAAAATACTCTCACAAAAGAGAAAGAAATTAATCATATCATAAAAAAAAACAAGTCTCACAAAGGGGAAATCTGTCATCTTTCTAAGTGAAAATATTTCAATGATTCACAAAACCAACATAAAATGTCTCTATAATTGAACTACAATTTATCATTTAAAAAAAATAGATGAATAAGTATAAATGAAGGAGAATGGAGAATGCTTTCAAAACTATTTAGATCAGCAGTAGCAACCAAAGCAATACGTAGCCCAATAAAAAGTCTAATACAATTGGTGGGCTTCCACTGAATTTATAACATGCATAAAAAAACATGAACATGACAAAGAAGATTTTCATATTAGCTAACAAACCATAGAAATATATACTCTCTCCGTCTCTTAATATATAAAGTTATACACAAAAATTAAGTAAATGATTGTATAACATTAAATATACTATCAATTGTCTAAAATACCCTTAAATTCTCATAATTTTACCATACTTCTCATTGTTTCTCTCTCACATATGTAATATTTTCGCATGAGGGATAATTTTGGAAAGATTGTAGTTAATTCTTATAGATTATATAAAACGACAAATAATAATAAAAAAAAAACATCTAAAACAACATATATTAAGAGGCGGAGAGAGTATTTAACAAAATGAACAAAGGCAGATTCTAACTTATTAGCATCATCTTTTCTACGATTTAAGATTATTGCCTTCAAACATAGTAACGAATGCCAATGGCTAATCCTAAAACAGCAAGGAATAGGATGAGCTTGATGATCATAAAGTTGGACGATTTGTTATCCTCCTCATTCTTTCGAGGCGGCTCCGGCGCCGCATTTCTTGTAAATATTGCCGGATTTGTGGTCTTTGTCACCGGAGTGGATGACGGATCAATCTCCCCAACGTAGTATTCATCCAACATTAGTCTCGCAGCACTACCATGACCCGCAGCCTCAAATTCTTCAGTTGCATCTTGGCCTACAAAAAATTCGAAATCATTTTAATACGCAATTTATACGATTTAAGTACGTAACGACGAATTTGGGCGACGGTTTGGTCCGTCGCTATATATACAACCGTCGTCTTAATGTTGTCCGTCATTATATGTTGTCCGTCGTTAAAAGCTAAGACGACAATTGTATATATAGCGACGGACCAAACCGTCGACCGATCCGTCGCTAAAAGGGTGAGTTGGGTGAATTTAAGATCAGGATCGTGTGTATATATATATATATATATATATATATATATATATATATATATGTATACGGTCCGTTAGCGATGGACCCGGCGACAGTTCGGTCCGTCGCTATATATACAACCGTCGTCTTAGCTTGTCCGTCGCTATATGTTGTCCGTCGCTAAAAGCTAAGACGACGATTGTATATATAGCGACGGACCGAACCGTCGCCCTGTCCGTCCCTAAAATGGGGTGGACAAAGTATGTTGGATAAAGAGTAAGCTTAAGATCCGGACAGTATATATATATATATATATAGCGTACCTGCTACTTCCAACAAAACTTCATCACCACCAGGATGATCGTCCAAGAATTTTGTTACGTCGTAAGCCTGTTTAATCAAATCAAAGTGGAAGCGTGTAATTAATTAATGAATTATAATTAGTTCAAAACTGTCTAAACCAAAAGGAATGAATGAATGAATTACTGCAGAATATTGGAACCTTTTCTAATGAGCCCTTTTTTAATTTACTTTGTGGTGAAACAAATCATGAGTCTTTTGTTGTTAGAATATTATGTATGTATTAATCCAAGTTAAAAAGCTTCTTGCCTGATCATGAACCCCAACATATAGCATCAAAATTAATGATAAAGAAATAAGAAAAAGCCAAACAATTAATTAATGGCCAAGAACAACTCAAAACCTGATCATATATATAAGAATTAGTTAAGGGTCCAAGATCATGGAAATTAAATGAACAAATTAACCAAAAGATCAAATTATACACAAATTTAAATTGAATCTTCCAAATACTACTACTAGAAGGTTCAAAAACGAATTAAACCGATCGATTTCGGGATTAAGTAATTAATTACCTTTGCATTGATAATAAGCCAGCAGTCTTTGGGGTGGTTATGCACAGATACTTCAGTGAAACTCAGGACTTTATTTTCAGATCCCATAGCTGAAATAAGGGATTGATTAGCTAGCTGCATATATTGTTGATGAAGATCTGTATATATATAATATAGTATATGATCTTTAATTTGAAGTGAATATAAAAGGAGGGAGAGATTGCTAATGGGAGAAAGAAGACAATTTTGATTAGGTTGTAGGTTGGAAATTGGAATCTCCAAAAGCCATTTTCATATACCAAATTTTGGCTGTGCTTTTTGGCTTTATCTTGGTGTTATTGTTAAATTTAGATCCATTCAATTTGCTACATTATACTTCCTCCGTCGTATAATAAGTGATGTTTTAATTGATGTGCATGAAACTAAAAAAAAGACAGTTATTATGGAATGGAAGGGGTGTACTTCCCCGTTCCTAAAAGATTGTCGTTTAAGGTTTTGACACATGGATTAAGAAAGTCATTTAATACTAGTAAAATTTGTTTGAAATTTCATCGCTACCCCTTTATCTGAAATTAAAAACTATTAATATAAGGGAGAGAATTTATTGGGATAATGAGAGAAGATAAGGGTAATATAAGAAAGTAAATAATTTATTCTTTTAAGAAGTTGTAAAGGACAAATATTTTAAAATATTTTTTTTTTTAAAACGATAATCTTTTACGAAGGGAGTAAGTATATTATAGCGTTGATAGATGAGCCGACACCAAAATTCAGGTAGATGAGTCAATGAGATGGTTGACTTTACCAGATAGATGTATTAATGTATTTTTATGCAGAAATAAAATATAGAATGCTTTTTAATTGAAAAAACTTTAGGGTATAAATTGATTTAAAACTTGTAAGTGCAAGTTGGACTTTAATTTTTTAAAATAATCACATATTGGTAATTTCCATTTACTCTAAACTCAATGTCCAAAATAATTACTATAATATTTAAACACTTTCAAAATTAGTCTATCAGCTCTTATGGTCCAAATCGGATTTTGCCCAACGTACAAGAAAACGAATTGCAGGAATGTACTATACAAGAAGCCTAATTTTCAACAAAAAAACCAAATTAAAGTGAATTTTTTCTCCATCTTCCAAAGAAGTTCTGTAGGGTTTTATTCATCTTCAAAGCCCTAATTTTTCCTCAGCCCCACCGAAATCCAAAAACCCCAATTCAACCCTCCATTAATCGCCAGTGCTCGACGGAGAAACCATGGCGGCAGCGGCAGCGGCAGCGGCAACGGCAACGGCAACGATGGTGAGCTCAGCCGGTGGACTATTGGCGATGCTGAACGAGACTCATCCGTCTCTGAAGCTTCACGCTCTCTCCAATCTTAACGCCTTTGTTGACCACTTCTGGCCCGAGATCTCCACGAGTGTTCCAATCATGTACTATACCTCCCTTTCTCTATATCTACTATACTGTTTGTTTATATATTTTAGTATTAGGAAGTGAAGATAAAAGGCATTGTATCTTTTTAAATTTATCTACCTTCAGGATTGGTGAATGATGAATATTTTCTGAATTCTACAATTAATACAAGAAATTTAAGCAATAAACAGTATGATATATTTGTATTAAGGGCTTAAAAGTTTTTTTTTTGGCTTACTAATGTTAAGATAATGCTTATTCTAATACTGAATTTGGGGATTAGTTGGTATACATGATTATGGGCTTTTTTTTCCTTTAATGTTTTGGATGGTTAGCCATACTTGATCAGTGCAAAAACTTTTCTTGAACGTTGCAGTTGTTAGTGGCTTTTGCTCTGTATTGAATTATTTGATTCAGTCTTGAGTGAAGTATCGTGGTGTAAGTGTTCAGTTTTAGTCCAATGTAAGATGTTCCAGTTCATATGTAGAGTGGAGTAACTGTAGTATGGATTTGAAAGTTGGGAACTTTAAGTGAAAAAAACTTCTTGATTACGGGACATGCTTCATGTTTTTTTTCTCTTTTCAATTCTATACTTTCTTTCTTTTATACCTTGTTCTGCGTCATGAGATCATATGATTCTCGAATCTCAAGCAAAACATTTATGTTTTACATTGGTCCTTTGGGTAGTAAAAGGTTCAACCTTAGTTATTGGTGCAATTAACCTCAAGATATACATCTTCATACCAGTTTTTAGGCAATTGTTTCCATTCAACACTTGGCATTTCAGATTGAGGTTGTTTTTCTAATCGTTAGGAGATGCCAATGTAGCGGTAGGAGATATGGGTTTTACAATGGGCTTGGATAGTGGTGGACAAAGGTGGGGTGAGTTTATGGAAGATACTATTTCGGAAATTGGAAGGCTAATCTAATTAGTTGAAATTCTTGTCCAAATTAGGTTCTTAAGGTGGAGATGCAATGCATGTTAAATTTTTCTTTAAGGCTATATTTGTTAGGATATTTAAATAATAACTAATAATTGGGGTTTAAATATTTACTGGGTTGGTGGAGGTAGGAGTGTAGGGAGGGGGAGGGAGATAAAATGTTATATATATTGGGTAAACATATTTACTTCTGAATTGTAACTACGGGATTGAAATTTGTTAGGGGCTTGTGTGAATGTAGGAAGTAGGGAAAATATAGGATATCAAGGTTGAAAAAGAGGCGAGAAAGATCCAAATGTTTTGGAAAAAGATCTTAAAAGAAGTACGCAATATTGTGACCCTAATGATAAGTCCTTTAATTGGTGTAGGTCATGGGTTCAATACTCCACATGGACAATGATCCCACACCATATTTATTGGATGCAGATTGCCCGGTCTACATGGTTGGTGGGGTATTGTGTGTACCAGGTGGTTTATCCAGTGCACACTAAGGGTAGGTCGTGTGTCCACCATGTTATAGAAATCAAATGAGAAGCTATTTTTGTGACATGCTTATCCAAAAATAAATCAAATCCAAAGGAAAGAGGATTTGATTATTCCTTAGGTGCTTAAGGGTATGCTTGTAACTTGCAATACCTAGAAAAAAAGAAAAGAAAAAACAAAAAAAAAACAAATGTAAAAAAAAAAACTACTTGCATGAACATATAAGTTAATTATCTAAACTTCTAAATGATCTTGTATTAAGAACAATGTTGAAATATGCGCAATGGATAGTTAAAAAGTGTCAACAAATTTTTAGATTTCATTTCCTTTCTTTTCCCGCATGTTTTCAATGTTTCAATTACGAACATAGCCTAAGATAACGCGAAATTGAATGAGTTGAAAAGCAGTTATAGGCCAACAGATAAAGATTTTATATTGAGAAACATAGGAGCTGCATATTTTTATTATTTTTTTCAAAGGGAGATTATACTTCCACCCACTTCATGCTATTCTTCGGTGATTTTGTTGTGCATGATTTTATTACCATCATATGAAAATTTATAAATTTTGTTAACAAATGAACTAATGAGGTTAGAGGTTTTGATTTTCATTTTTCTTCTGACAATAACTTTAGTAGTTGTAGTAATATAGTTCTTTGAATGAATGTTTGTATTCTTTTGTTATCCAGAGAGAGTTTATATGAAGATGAAGAATTTGATCAAAGACAACTAGCTGCTTTGCTTGTTTCAAAGGTGATGATATGTTTCTTCCGTGTTCTTACTTTATTCACTGATGAATGCTAGAATCTCAATGGGTGCTATTATAATCTCATTACTCAATCCTCTTAACTACGATAATTTTCTTTTGTTCATTGGAGTTACCAGTAAGATGGTGGTAAGAAGTAATAATCTTGAATCTCAAACCATCTTGTTCCAAATAATAATGAGCTCAATGTCCGTTTCCTTTTCTCCCTGATCTTCCAGTAGTCAGCATTCAACTAGGACTTTCGTTGTTGCCGTCTTTCGTAATGTATTGGAAACAACATGGTTTAGACTGTTTATTATAGTTTTGATGTCTTTGAAGGGTGCATCCTTTTGCACATAAATGTTTATACTTAAATCATAGGTTGTCTTGATATACATTGGAGCTAATGATTGCAGATATCTGATTATTTAAGTCCAATTCATGGTGGTAGATACGACTGAATTTGAATGTCATGTTATCGCCTGATTAATTTGAATCTTCAGAATCCTTCTGAAGTTGTACTTTAGTTAATATCTTTCTTTTGGGTCTTTGTACTTGTTATATTTTTTCATAGTTTTTCCTTGTAGTTGAGTTTTTCTTTCTTTTTTCCCCCCTAAATTGGAGGAGGGGTTGAACCTAGGAACTCTTGCTTAGCAAGGGGCCTAGTACACCAACAGAGCCAAATGCCGTTGGTTGTAGTTGTGTTTTTGTGTTATCTGTTACTTTTACTATTATTATTTTTATGTTATCTCTTACTTTTTTAATTTATTAATTATTATCTTTCTTCCTCTATATCGTCTGTCTCCTTTCTTCTTTATTTTCTTTTTAGCATTTTATCTATATATGTGTGTGTATGTATTTTTCTATGCTGGTTATGTTCTATTTATTACCTTCCACGTCTATACTTTTAGTTTAATTTTTTTTTTCTTTTCTTTTCTTAGAATTTCTTTTGGCTTTTTATTATTCCTTTTTCTCTTACACATGGGTATCATTTTCAGCCTATCTTAACTATTTTGTGATAAAATGCATTGTTGAGTCGAGTTGAGTTGAGTTTTTGGCTGCGGTGCTTACCTTTATATCCATCTAGAGCACAACTCCAGGACAGATGTGTAACTTTGTTTTCTAGCAAGTTGTTGCAAGTTAAAAAATGCCAAAACTTAGAAGAAAGATTAATAATGAAAAACAAAAAAAAATTACTTTTAACACATAAATCAGTAGGAGTGTTGTTCAAAAACTGTTCATCTGGGCTACCTTTACTCAACCTCGTGATGTGAACTCATATGACTCTTGTACATGTACCTCTTTAATCTCTATCTGTCATCGTTTGACACAAATAAACATTAGAAATCAAACTTGTGCACAGAAAGGACGGTGCTTTCTTCAAGAATAGACAACACGAACAGCACACCACCTTCTGGCTTCAACAATATTATGGAAGCATTTTCTTTTACAGTGACATGTTACTAAGATGCCATCTTAATATTTTGTATGAAGACTTCCCTCATATTTTTCAGTGACATCGTATTGAACCAACTATTTTGATATAGACAAAAGGCTAAGTCAAAGGTAGCTAAGCATGCTATTGTAGTTGAATCTCTTGTTTTTGAGGTTTAATTAAACCGTCGTACTTTATTTGTTACTATCATCCTTTGCAAAGCATTGCAACAATATTTTTAGGGTCTGGATGCAGAATATTGTTGCAGTAGTTTTCAATATTGTATTGCATTTTCTTTCCTGAAGGTATTTTAGATACTACAGTTCAAGTTTCCTATTAATTTAGTTTTAGTGATTATAAAAATACTTTTCTTTGCCTTTTCATTCCTTTTCTTTACTTTCTCACAATCTTACGGGAGATATTACTATTTGAAATTTGAAATTTGAAATTTGAAATTATAGTCGATAAAGAACTCATTATACTTGTTACTTCACAATAGGTGTATTTTTGTAGTATATTTTTTCACAGATAACTTGATAATATATTTTTTTAACAGATTAATCGGTTTTTATCCACAGGTTTTCTATTACTTGGGTGAACTAAATGACTCGTTATCATATGCCCTAGGAGCTGGCTCTCTATTTGATGTTTCGGAGGATTCAGATTATGTTCATACTCTTCTTGGTACGAATCTCACATTAAATTCTTTTTGTTGCCTTTGAGAACTTGTTTTAAGTTTATTGCCTTTGAGATCTTGAAGTATTTAAAATTAGATTTAGCAAACTGTACTTATCAACAAAACAAGGTTACAAAGATATATACCTTGTGTGTCTTAGTAGGTCTAGAATGATGCCTATGGACTTCATATGCTTTCTGAAGTAAGGTGTCACAAGTCTCTTTGTCATGTTTGTTATGTTTTGCAGCTAAAGCCGTAGATGAATATGCCAGTCTAAAGACCAAGGTTGCAGAGTCTAATGATGATGTGGCAAACGTTGATCCTAGGTTGGAGGCGATCGTGGAGAGGATGCTTGATAAGTAAGAAGCCTCTTACCTCTCATCTAGTTCCGTAGTTTTCCTCCATCTTACGAATTGCTTTTTATAGGTGTATTTTGGATGGAAGATATCAACAAGCTATAGGAATGGCTATTGAATGCCGAAGATTGGATAAGCTTGAAGAAGCTATTACAAAGAGTGACAATGTTCATGCAACCCTGTCATATTGCAGTAATGTTTCTCATTCATTTGTCAACCGCAGAGAATATAGAAGTGAGGTAAAGATAATGTTTTCTTTTTTAGCAAATGTAGAATTTCTTTTTTTTTTTCTTCTTTTTTTTTTTTGGTATATACTAGTGTTACTATAAGTACCATGAATTACTATTTCATTTTTCATTTTGTGAAATCAAGTTCTTTATTTTTTGTTGCTAAATTCAAGTCTTATGTGTTTCTCTGCTATTCACTTTACATGTGATCACTTCGTGTTAAGGCCATAAGCTGTGTAATATAATGAAAATTCCCTACGAGGGTGGCTTTCATATTCAAGTTTCTTGTTAAGTGTATAATTGATTGTAAAAGTGAAAATGCAAGTGAGAACAAAGGAAGAGGAGAAATGTAGAAGCGACTGGAAAGAACGTAGGACACAAAACCATAGAGAAAGGCTTTTATAGAAATGAAGAAGTGACTGTTGCATTGGGCAGTTGGCTAAAATGTCGGCTATAGAGAAAGGCTTTTATAAATACAATTTATGATAGCAAGTACGTATATGGGTTGATTTTCCTGGAGTTTATTGGCGTGATATAATCTTTTAATTTGATGATGAAAATTTGAACTTTTCGAATTTGTAATCTGTATGTAGTAATTCGTTATATATTTAATTTACTTTTTCTTATTAATATACTTGCTTTATTTCTGCAAATAGATGTTCGAGTAATGTCCTGTTAGATATTCTGCACAGATGATTCCATTATATGTACCTAATATTCTGCTAATTTTGTTTAGGTGCTTAGTCTTCTTATTCAAGTATTTCAAAAGTTGCCATCTCTAGATTACTTGAGTATTTGCCAATGCCTAATGTTTTTGGATGAGCCCGTGGGTGTTGCTGGAATATTGGAAAACCTTTTAAGATCTGAAAACAAGGATGATGTTTTACTGGCGTTTCAAATAGCTTTTGATCTAATAGAGAATGAACACCAAGCTTTTCTATTGAATGTGAGAGATCGGCTCTCAAAACCCAAATCCCTACCTACAGAGCCTGTGCAGCCAGTATCTGCTCAAAATGCAACTGCCTCTGCATCTGAGGATGTTCAGATGACAGATGGAACTCAAGCTGTTCCTGAGAGCATGCCAATTGCAGATCCAAAGGAGGTAACATATGCTGAGCGGCTGACAAAACTTAAAGGAATTTTGTCTGGAGAAACTTCAATACAATTAACTCTGCAGTTCTTATATAGTCATAACAAGTGAGGCACTTTAGTTATTTATGATTCCTTGATTTTATTTGAATTAAATCCATACCAGTTCTTTCCTTTTGTTTTCCTTTGTGTGACAGTTTTATAGCAAGTACCAGAAAGTTGTTTACGGTCTGATGTTCGGAAATTGCATATAGGTCTGATCTTCTTATTCTGAAGACAATAAAGCAGTCGGTTGAGGTGAGAAACAGTGTCTGTCATAGTGCGACAATATATGCTAATGCAATTATGCATGCTGGAACAACTGTGGATACATTTCTGAGAGAGAATCTGGTAACTATAAACTGCATTTGCATGAGGTTATCCATTGTTTCCTTGTGATCATATTTGCTTCATAACTTAACGCATTTACTTGAAATATTTGTCAGGACTGGCTTAGTAGGGCCACAAATTGGGCTAAATTCAGTGCAACAGCAGGGTTAGGTGTTATTCACAGAGGTCACCTGCAGCAAGGAAGATCATTGATGGCCCCTTACTTGCCGCAGAGCGGTTCAGGTGGTGGCAGTCCATATTCAGAAGGTGGAGCACTCTATGCTCTAGGTCTTATTCATGCAAACCATGGAGAGGGCATCAAACAATTTCTTCGTGATAGCCTAAGGAGTACCAATGTTGAGGTGCATGCTTTATATTGTTAAATATCTTCTTTTTGCGTGTCATAAGTTTGACCTCACCAGATTTAATGTTTAATCCTTATGGTGTAGGTTATTCAGCATGGTGCATGCCTAGGTCTTGGTTTGGCAGCTCTAGGAACTGCTGATGAAGATGTATATGATGACGTAAAAAATGTGCTATATACCGACAGTGCTGTTGCTGGTGAAGCTGCTGGCATCAGTATGGGTTTATTGATGGTTGGAACTGCAAGTGAGAAGGCAGGTGAAATGCTGGCTTATGCACATGAGACTCAGCATGAGAAGATCATTAGGTAAATATTACTTGTGATCCAGGTGCTGGATAGTTCTTTTACTGAATACTATTTTCCTTGCTTTTAGTTTTAATGTTGTAATATCATTTTGTAGGGGGGTAGCTTTGGGGATAGCCCTCACAGTCTATGGAAGAGAAGAAGAAGCGGATACACTAATTGAGCAGATGACTCGGGATCAAGACCCTATAATACGTTACGGTGGTATGTATGCATTGGCATTGGCATACAGTGGAACAGCAAATAACAAGGCCATCCGCCAGCTGCTACACTTTGCTGTATCAGATGTGAGCGATGATGTCAGGCGGACTGCTGTTCTAGCACTTGGATTTGTTCTGTACTCCGAACCAGAACAGGTCCTGCTTCTGTTTTGTTTTTGTGCTCCCAATTTGCCTATTCATCTGTATTTGTCAGTAGTAAATTAATTTTTTTTGGCTTCAGTTCTTAGATTAGTTCTTGTCCCCTCCCCTCCCCTCCCTCTTTCTATCTATCCACTCCCGGTTTATCTTTGCACATGGCAGTCTGGTGGTCACATTTTGTTGGAGTATTTGTGTAGCTCACTACCAGTAAATGTTACTAGCTTTATTAATTCTGAACCTTCTATTCTCTTTCTCTCTCTGTGTCCGCGCGGGCGCGTGCGTCATGGAATTATTCTCATAATCTCATTGATCTCATTTCTTGAACTGTAGACCCCTCGAATTGTCTCACTGCTATCTGAGTCTTACAACCCACATGTTCGGTATGGTGCTGCCTTGGCAGTTGGTATATCTTGTGCGGGTACTGGTCTGAGCGAGGCCACATCTTTGTTAGAGCCTCTGACATCAGATGTGGTAGATTTTGTTCGTCAAGGTGCTTTGATTGCAATGGCTATGGTGATGGTCCAGATCAGTGAAGCTAGTGATTCTCGTGTTGGAGCTTTCAGGTACTGTAGTTTTACTATATCCATCTGTAAAGTTAGTTTTGCATCAAATTGCCCGTTCTTTACTTATTGTGGTTCACCACTTCTATTTAGGCGGCAGTTGGAGAAAATCATTTTGGATAAGCATGAAGATACCATGAGCAAGATGGGCGCAATTTTAGCCTCAGGAATCCTTGATGCTGGTGGAAGGAATGTTACCATAAAGTTACTTTCCAAAACAAAACATGATAAAATTACTGCAATCGTTGGTCTTGCTGTTTTCAGCCAGTTTTGGTACTGGTATCCACTCATTTATTTTATTAGCTTGTCATTCTCGCCGACAGCTTTAATAGGACTCAACTATGATTTGAAAATACCAAAATTCGAGTTCTTATCTAATGCAAAACCGTCATTGTTTGAGTATCCTCGGCCGACTACTGTGACCACCACCACATCAGCTGTAAAGCTCCCTACTGCGGTTTTATCAACATCTGCAAGAGCAAAAGCTAGGGCAAGTAAGAAAGAGGCAGACCAGAAGGCCATTGCTGAAAAGTCTTCTGGAACGGAATCTACTTCTGGAAAAGGCAAATCATCTAGTGACAAAGATGGGGATTCTATGCAGGTAAATATTAGTTGTATCATGCTTGCAATGTTTGGTGAATTCGTGCATGGTGATTTCACTTTACTGCTAATAGTATCAAATGTTACAAGTCCTTTAAACAGATATTTTTGTGATATGAGAAGTGAAGTACAAATTGCATTACGTAGACTATTTATAACCCTTGTTGATGATGCATGTCCTTTTTTGACAGGTTGATAATCCCGTGGAGAAGAATGCAGAACCCGAGCCATCTTTTGAAATTTTGACCAACCCTGCCAGGGTGGTTCCTGCTCAGGAAAAATTCATAAAATTTCTTGAAGAAAGCAGATACACACCCATAAAGTGTGCAGCTTCAGGTTTTGTTCTTTTGAAAGACCTGCGTCCAACAGTGCCTGAAGTTTTATCTCTAACCGATGCACCCTCGTCGACCGCATCAACTGGTGGTGGATCTGCTGCAACCACACAACAGGGCTCAGGCTCAGCAATGACCATTGATGAGGAACCTCAGCCCCCACAAGCATTTGAATACAGCACATGATATGTTCTTCTTCAAAAGCTTTGTTTTTGTAACTTTTTTGTGCGGAGGAGCTGTGGTGCTTTAGGTTTTTACAACAAAAAAAGAAGAAAAGAATCATTTACTAGTCTGAGCATCATTTTTCCTTCATGTGAATTTATATAGTCAAGCTGAGTTGTGGCTACGGGCATTTCATTTTGATTCTTTTTTTAAATCTTATTTTATTTAATTTTATTTTTCTAATATATTGTAGTACTTTACTGAAGTGTGGTAATGTAACTCTCCCTTTCTTAAACAAAAAAAAAAGAATGTCACGTACGAACATAATAAATATAATCGTATAATAAACTTTAAATATTTTTAAATTAATCGAATACTAACAGTAATAAACGCCAAGTTAAATAAGAACTCTACAATAACATAATTTATATTTGTAAGGATGAATATTAAAATACGTACAAAACATCCATTTACAAAAATATTAGAAATCCAAGTATGATAATAGTCTCAAAACTAATATATTATTTGGATCAAAAATAGCTTTCATTCCACAAATCCTGATTACCTAAATAAAATACCAAGCAATTCACCGAAACCAAAATATCACGTCGCTAGAGCTTCTCAATCTGATCTTTTGAGAAGAAGAATATGATGAGTAATTTTTAAATTTTAGTCTCGTTCTATTTCTCTCCTTTTGCTTCTTTCTTCGTTTACTACTCTACCAATCTTAGGAAAATCCTAACGTATTATATTAAGGTAACACTTATTATAATTTGGTCTTTAAGCCCAATAATTAAAATTGGGCTCAATAGTTGACAAACCCAAACTTAAATAATTTGAAATTAGTTTGACCCAATTAATTTTATTATTATTATTATTATTATTATTATTATTATTATTATTATTATTATTTTTCGGATATTACATCACCTCCCCTTTAATTACAAAGCATTCTATACTCGAAATCAAAAGAGAAACGTACCTAATTATCAAAAAGATGTAGATACTTTGCTCGAATAGACTACTCCTAGCTCCATCTTCCAAGTAGCTTCCCGATCTGAATGGTTCCTCTACAAAACCTTAACAAAAGAAATTGTCTTCCACCTCATAATCCGCTCTTAATGATCCAAAATTACCTCAGCTTCTCCTCACAAGTAAGATCTTCTCGAATCTTATCGAACGAATATTGCACCACATGCAATGGATGATAATGATAACTTCTCAACACCGACACATCAAACACATTATGCACATCAGCTAGATGTGGAGGCAAAGCTAACCAATATATAACCTCACTAACTCTCTCTAAAATCTTAAATAAGTCAATTTAACGCGGACTAAGTTTTTCCTTTCAACCCAAATAGCCGAATGCCCTTCCAAGGAGAAACTTTTAAAAACACATGCTTACCATGTTCAAACTCTAAGGCCTTCCTATGCTTATCAACATAACTCTTCTGCTGTGATCGAGTCGACCTCAATTTCTCCTTAGCCACTGCTCCATTCTCCATAGTGATTTGAACTAACTCAGACCCTTCTATGGCCTTCTTGCCAACCTCATCCAACAAGTTGGTGCCCGACACTTCCTACCATATAACGCCTCAAACGGAGTCATTCCAATACTTCCATGCCAGCTGTTGTTATAAGAAAACTCAACTAGGCTCAACTAATCATCCTAATTACCCGACCTTTTAAGCGCACAAGACCTCAACATGTCCTCAAACGTTTGAATAGTTCTCTCGGATTGTCCATCGATTTGTGTATAGAAAGAAGTACTAAAGTTGACCTTTCCAGAACTGTGAAGTGAATCGTGAGTCTCGATTTGAAACGATAGATACCGGAGTACCATGAAGTCTAACAATCTTTTGTTGAAAGATCTGTTCCAACCTGTCTATTGAGTAATCTTCATGGATAGCCAAAAAGTGTGCCGATTTGGTCAACCATACCAGTCCACCACAACCCAAATGACATCATTCTTCCTGAATTTTTTTGGCAAATCAGTCACAAAATCTGTCGTGATATCCTCTTACTTCCACGTTGATACTCTATTTTAACTTGTTGACAAGTGAGACACTTCCCCACATATTCAGCCACATCACACTTCATCCCATTCCATCAAAAATTCTCCTTCAAATCCTTGTACATCTTTGTGGAATTTGGATGAATAGAAAATGACGAACTATGAGCCTCAACCAACATAACCTCCCAAATGGTTGGATCTAACGGTACACACAACCGCTTACATAACCAAATCACATAACAAGTACTATCAATATGAAACTCAGTTTGCTTTCCCTCCTCCAGATTATGCGTTATACCCCACAACTCACCATCCTCTTTTTGGGTTTCTTTAATCTACAAGATAAGATAAGGTTCCACCCTCATGCATATTACCAATCGATCAAATCCTCTAACATATAACTCCAAACCCAAACACTCTATTTTTGAGATGAGTTGAGGTTATGTAACCAAGACAACTACACTCCCTGGACTTTTTCGGCTAAGAGCATCTGCAACCACATTAGCCTTACCGGGGTGGTACTGAATCATAACATCATAATCCTTGAGAAGCTCCAACCAACGCCTCTTACTCATGTTGAGTTCCTTCTGAGTAAACATATATTTAAGGCTCTTGTGGTCGGTGAAAATGTCACAAGCCTCTCCATATAGATAGTGCCTTCAAATCTTTATGGGGAAAATAACTGCTGCTAACTCTAAGTCGTGGGTATGGTAATTCACCTCATAAGGTTTAAGTTTTCTAGAAGCATAATCAGTTACCTTACCATGTTGCATCAAAACACACCCTAAACCTTTCTTGGAAGCATCACTGTAAATCTGATAAACTCCTGCAATTGTTCCTTCAACTCCTGTAACTCTAATGGAGTTATAGGGTGCCTTAGAGATAGCTAGGTTTCGCTCAAGGAATAAGCTCAATGGTAAACTCAACTTCACTTGGCGGTGGCAATCTTGGCAGATCTTTAGAAAATATCTCAGAAAATTCTCGCACATCTGGATAGTCTTCAAGTTGGAGCTCATCCCTCGAGATATTATTCACATAAGGCAAATTATAACAATTATATCCCTTAGCAATCATTTTGCTCGCCTTCAAAGATAAAATCAACTTAACAACACCATTCGACTTGGAACACTGAAACTCGAATTATGGAGCCTCTAAAGTTCTAAAAAGAAACCTTCATCACCTGACAATCAATAGTGGCTCGATGTTTACTAAGCCAATCCATACCCAGGATGATATCGAAATCATACATTACCATCAGAAGTATGTTAATTAGCTGAGTACACCCTCCTCCCTAACTTCAAAGGACACTCGTGAAATTTCTCAGAAATAATCATAGAATTCCCCATTGAGATAATAATAGATAAACGATGATCTAATATATGAGAAGATCGATACTCCAAGATGAGGAGCAAATGAAAGTGCAACAATAGAATGTGTAGATCTAGTATCAAACAAAACTGATGCCTCATGATTTCCTATAAGAAGGATACTTGAGATAGTACTTGGTGCTTGAGCCGCCTGATTAGCTGTTAATGCAAATACTCTCCCACCGGTGTTGCGCCGACCGCCATTACCAGAGCCCCATTTGGCCATATAAGAAACAAGCTCCTTTCTCTCTATAGCACGCCCTACCAGCATGATACCAACCACAAGTAGCACATAGACCCGATGAAAGTGGCAAAAGGTTTGGATTGCCCCCACCTGCTGGTCATGGATACCTCCCCTGAATCTGACCTTGCTAGTGATGTTGACCTAATGATCTGATTTTGCTAGAAACTCTTGATCTGTTGAAATAATATATATATATATATATAAACAATTGGATGATAAATCAGTGGCTTAGTAGTAGTATTAATTATAGGGGGATTTAAGAATTAATAAAATTATATCTATATTATTATAATATTAATTATATTAAATTAAAATATTGTTTTTGCATTACCAAAATTTATTGAACATATTCTTAATTAACTCTGATATATGAACTAATATTAAAGCTGTTAATTTATAAAAATAAAATACATAAATTTTATAATTTAATAATTTAATTAATGACCTTGTATTAATTTGATAATTATATAGATCAGATTGAGAAGATGTAATATTCAAATAATAATAATAATAATAATAATAATAAAATTAATCTGGTCAAACTAATTTCAAATTATTTAAGTTTGGGCTTGTCAACTATTGAACCCAATTTTAATTGTTGAGTTTAAAGACCAAATTATAATAAGTGTAACCTTAATATATTAAGTTAGGGTTTCTCTAAGATTGGTACATTAGTAAACGAAGTAAGAAGAAATGAAAGGAGAGAAATAGAATAAGGCTGAAATTTTAAAATTACTCATCATATTCTTCTTCTCAAAAGATTGGATTGAGAAGGTCTAGCGACCTTGATATTTTGGCTTCGGTGAATTGCTTGGTATTTTATCTAGGTAAGTTATCTTTGACCCAAATAAGTATATTAGTTTTGAGACTATTATCAGACATGGGGTTTTCTAATATTTTGTAAATGGATATTTTGGGCCTATTTTGACATTTATCCTTAGTAGTATAAATTATGTTAGTGTGGAGTTTTTTCTATTTAAATTGGCATTTATGACTGTTGGTATTCAATTTATTTAAAAATATTTGAGGTTTATTACAAGATTGTATTTATTATGTTCGTGCGTGACATCTCATTTCCTTTGAGAAACGGGGTGTTACAGGTATGATATTAGAGCCAGGTTCTCGAAATCTCGGGTCGGATCATCTAATCGGGTTGTCGAATGTGGGGATACGAAAGCTGGTGGTATTATCCCACAATAGAGAGAGGGAGGTCTAGAGGTGGGGACACGAAGCCAGTCGGAATTATCTCACAATGGATAGGGCTAAGATGATTCAAGATACTATTGGGCTAGTAGTTTAAGACCTTGTTTGAATGAATTTAATTTAATTCAGACTTGAGATTTGACTAAAAATTTATTTCGGACTTGAGATTTGACCCTAATTTTTTCAGGTAAGGGGTAGGGATATTGGAATTAGCCATTGTTTGTGTATCTTACGCTCTTGATTTATTGTGAATCTGTGATTCATCCAATGTTATTAAGAAGGTAAAACTAGAAGTGAACTTGCTCTATTTACAAATTATCTGTTGAAAAAGTCTATGATAAATCAACAGAAAGAAGCAAACAACAAGTTGAAAAGCACTTTTTCAGAAGTAACATTTCTGGAGTCCCATGCATGGATGGGTATTGGTGAAGATAATTAAGAGTGCACTTTAGAAATTGCTCAGGATTATAAAACATAAAATAAAATAAAATAAATAAAAAAGAAAAAAGAAGCAAACTTTTACAATTGCTTAGTATTTGAAGCAAACATATATAGTAATTGAAGTATCAAATTAAAGAAATTTGTGGATTTCCATTGAGAAAAAAAATGACCTGAGAAAAGTAAATAAATAAGGATTTCTTGGGATACTTGATGGGGAATAATACAACTTAGTTTTGGGATAAATTATAGTAGATTCTAATTTTCTTCATATTTATTTCACTTTACATTTCTTTTTGTATCTATCTATCTATATATATTGCATTTGTCATGGTCTCTTTTAATAATCGTTAGACACTAAGATGGTCACATGAAATAAATTTTTAGGCAATCATTCTACAGATATTGAGCCATTCTCTCCTTTTATTTTATAATCAGGTGGGTATTATAGAAAACAATTTTATTGGACACATATGTCATGGATGCATGTGGAGCTCTAGAGTCACATGTATAGATCCATATTATCTAATTAAGATTTCAACATTCAAAGTTCAAACCTTCAAATCTACAGCGTCGTAGTAATTTATCAACTTCGTGAAAAGTGGTGGTAAAGTTAGGGTAGAGCGTTGGTGCCCTGTGATACACATTAATAAAAGGTGGTAAAAAGTGAGGTGAGATCATTTAATTTCTGAGGTGGAAATTAATCATCTAGTAGCTCTCTCTCTCTCTCTCTCTCTCTCTCTCTCTCTCTATATATATCTATATATATATATATATATATATATATCCAACCATCACCATATCTAGAGAGAAAGTCAAAGCCTCTGGCCCATTATATAGAGATAATTGTATATCTCACCACATCCGTCAACCATTTTCTGTCCATATATATCAACTAGCTAGCTCAAAACCCCACCACATTTTAACTCTCTTTTTAATTTGTTCTCTCTCTCTCTCTCTCTCAAAAAAGAAGAAGCTAGGTTAGTGGTGTTGTATTTACATGCTTATTCAATAATTTTGTCTCTGTCTGTGTACTTGTAAACCCTAATTTTATCTTACTTTATAATATTATTTTTTCTTGATGTTTGGATTTACTAAGGGAATATTAAACTTATTCAGTTGATTATCGTTTCAGAAGGTGGACACAACTGTCTAATTTCATTAGGGTTTTGTCTTTTGCATGAACTCAGCTCTTTCATTCTTAGGGCACTCTTGTGTGTACATATATAGTACGTCATGGAGAAAGACCACAATTTTTCGGTATAATTTAAACTCTTCATTTATCCACAAATCTCTTTATAGATCATCATGTTATTTTACTCTCAATCTGAACTACTGCAGGCTGCATTACCAGGAAGTTTTTCTGGAGTAGACTATTCTCTTGATCATCATCCTCATCAACAGTTCATGAAGCCACATACCGGTGAAACATCCGGCGATAATAGCAATCAAATGGTTGATTACATGCTAAATAATCCACCACAACAACATATAACATCAGGGTTTTGTAATTCAACTTCATTCGACAAGCTGAGCTTTGCGGATGTGATGCAGTTTGCGGATTTTGGGCCAAAGCTGGCCTTAAATCAATCCAAAACTTCTGAAGAAGAACATGGAATCGATCAGGTTTACTTCTTGAAGTTTCCAGTTTTAAATGAAAAGTTGCAAGATGATCATGATCATCAGGCTCTAATGGTTCCTCAAGATAATCAAGATAAGGCAAGAATGATGGAAGGAGAAGGTGAAAAAGAAGATGAAGCTAGGGTTTCGGAGGGCACATCGGTTCAACTTCAGTTTCTTGAAGAAGATGCTCAAAAAAGCCCGGTGGCAGAAGGGAAGAACAAGAGGAAGAGGCCAAGAACTACTAAGACAAGTGAAGAGGTTGAGAGCCAACGGATGACTCATATCGCAGTTGAAAGAAATCGAAGGAAGCAAATGAATGAGCATCTTCGAGTTTTGAGATCTCTCATGCCTGGATCATACGTACAAAGGGTATCAAACTATATCTATATTACATTTCTAGTTAATATTTTTAATTAGACAATAAAGTAACTTAAGTTTTTACATTTTTAGCTAATGTTAGCGATGTGTTTAGAAAATGTCATCCTTTTTGAAATATATCTCTAATTCTGCAAGTAATGGAGGGAGTATTACGTAGCAAAATTAAACACTTAACTAAACCTTTTTGTGTTTTTACATAAAGTTTTACATGTTTTTATAAGATTGTTAATTTTATTTTATTTTGTTAATTTATGGCCTAAGGGGGATCAAGCTTCTATAATTGGTGGAGCAATTGAGTTTGTGAGAGAGTTGGAGCAACTCTTGCAATGCCTTGAATCACAGAAGCGGCGACGAATTTATGGGGATGCTCCAAGGCCTATGGGAGATAATTCATCCAATGCAATGCAACAAGTTCAACCACCGTTTGTAGTTTCAGATGATCCTGTCAAGCTTGTTGAATTTGAGACCGGATTACGTGAGGAAATAGCGGAGAACAAGTCGTTCTTGGCGGATGTGGAAGTGAGGGTATTAGGGTTTGATGCCATGATTAAGATCCTTTGCCGGAGGAGGCCTGGCCAGCTTATAAAGATCATTGCTGCATTAGAAGATTTGGAGCTTAATATCCTTCACACAAACATAACCACAATTGAGCAAACCGTTCTATATTCTTTCAATGTCAAGGTAAAGAAGCACATTTTATTTTTATTTTTCCCTTTCTTTTTAAGACTATTGAGCTCCTGTTTCCTCATATATATATATATATATATATTATTGCGATATAAAGTCCCACGTCGGACAATTAAGATCTGTAAACTCAATATATAACTTGAAAAACTACTCCATTTATTGTCAATTGATTTTATGTTTCAATATATATAACTCACGCAGATTGAAAAGTCTACATGTATTATTTGAATTATAAGATCTCTTGTTTTTAACATTAGTTTTTTTTGTTGGTTTTTGTTTAGTTATTAGTTATTGACTTTTGGCTACGACGTTTGAATTCATATTTATAAAATACTTTATACAAAAAAATCACACGCAACGTTACAAAAATTAACTTTTACTATCTATAATGAAAGATTTTAGTGCTTTTGTTCTATATATCTCAATTAGTTTAACTGTGATTTAAAAGAATAATAAGAACTCCTTGTAAAGATTTTGTTTAAACATATATTAGTGATAAGATTTTCTATTTATTGACTTGCTCAAGTATCATGTTTGTAGGTTTCAAGCGAATCAAGGTTTACAGCGGAAGATGTAGCAAATTCAGTTCAACAGATATTCAGTTTTATCCATGCAAACACTAGCATGTGATTATATATCCAATACACTTGTTTTTCTGCAGATTCTTCATTTGAATTTTTCAGTTTTTTTTTTCCTTTTAATTCCTTGTAAAATTAATGTATACTCAAGTTCAATTATCTAAATAAAAATGGCGATATCTTTATGCTGGGATTTTGTGCAGAAAAGCACGAGGGCTGTAATTATACGAGGACAAGATCTTTGATTGAGTTAAATGATTAACGTAGAATTATACAAATGAGTAAGAAGGTCAAAGTGCCTTGGTACTTTGTCTTTTTCATGGTTGACCTGTCAGAAATCAATTAATTAAGAATGGTGGTATTGGGCTGCACTCAGATTTTTTTTTTCTTCATATATTGGAGGGATCCTTTTTGTCCTTTGAGTTTGGGATGCATGGTTCATCTCAATGCCACCACCATTTTTTTCCTTAGGCTTTTTTGGGCTCATTCAGTCATGCTTGTCTCTTAATTTGTTCTTATTTGCCATGACATTTAATTCATGGGTGTGTACAAATTAAATAATGGCACTTGGGTGGGGTTGGTCCTCTCTTGCAGTGGCAAGGTTTTGTTCAGAAATTGAGAATGATTTACATACATGCATGCTCTCATGTTTTTGTACCCGGCCCCTATACATTCTTTTTCACTATATTTGGAGTACTGTTGAGAAAAGAATGGTAGCTAGTTTAGAAGATGCTAGTTTTCATTCATTTTAGCCAGAAGAAGAATAAAAAGAAAAATTAAACAAAAAACAAAAAAGGATGATCGATCAATACAAAGGAGTTTTGCCCTCCTATGGAATTATATATATATTGAAAGTAAAAGGAATTCTGTCTTCCCTGTCATTGCCTTGAACAAGTGTTCCTAATATACAACAATGATTAACGTAATTCTAGGCTAGGATAATTACAATTACAAGATATCAATCGCTACAAATTAGGAGAGCCAACTGCCAACTATACAAAAGATATGGTCAATCAATCTAAAAGATAATTATGGAAATTAACGTAAATAAATTTATATTCTATCACACCCCCATAGTCTTAGCGGGAGGTTGTCGGACGCTGAGCCTGTTCTGAAAATAATCAAATAATACGCGCGGAAGCCCTTTTGTAAAAATATCTGCGATCTGAGAACGAGTCGGGACATGAAGGACACGCACCTCTCCTTTTTGTACCTTTTCACGAACAAAGTGGATGTCCATTTCAATATGTTTAGTGCGCTGATGTTGAACTGCATTCCCGGATAAATATATCGCACTAACATTATCACAATAGACCAAAGTTGCCTTTTGGATAGGACGATGAAGTTCAAGAAGAAGATTCCTAATCCAACAAGACTCAGAGACAACGTTAGCGACACCCCTATATTCAGCTTCGGCACTAGACTTGGATATTGTAGGTTGTCGCTTAGAAGAATACCAAGAAATGAGATTATCTCCGAGAAACACACAATAACCCGAGGTGGACCGTCTAGTATCAGGACATCCACCCCAATCTGCATCTGTATATGACAAGATAGAGTGAATCGAAGACGTATACAAGTGCATACCATAATCAATCGTACCTTGTACATAACAAAGAATGCGTTTCAAAGACTCCATGTGTTCAATTTTCGAAGCATGCATAAATAGGCAGACCTGTTGGACTGCATAAGAAATATCTGGCCTGGTGAAAGTAAGATATTGCAGAGCACCAGCCAATCGACGATATTTCGTCGGATCATCATAAGGGTCACCCGATTTTGCACTTAGCTTCCCCTTTGTGTTGACGGGTGTGGGGCAAGGTTTGCAAGCAGTCATTCCTGCCCTCTCTAATATCTCTTCGGCATATTTTTGTTGAGAGAGAAAAAGGCCATTTTTGATACGAGTGACAACAATACCCAAAAAATAACTCAACTGACCTAAATCTTTCATAGCAAATTCTGCACTAAGAAGAGAGATAATAGAACATCGAAGAGCATCTGAAGAAGCTGTGAGTATAATGTCATCAACATACAATAAAATATATGCAATGTCAGTCCCACGACAATATATGAAAAGTGAGCGATCTGATTTGCTGTGAGTAAATCCAATAGTGGCAACAAAATCAACAAACCGTTGATACCAGGCACGGGGAGCTTGCTTAAGACCATAAAGAGATTTACGTAACAGACAAACATGAACAGGACGAGCGGGGTCTTTAAACCCCATAGGCTGGTGCATGTAAACAGTCTCATTCAAGTTCCCGTGCAAAAATGCGTTCTTGACATCTAGTTGATGAATAAGCCAAGATTTGGACAATGCAATGCTAAGAACTGTCCGAATAGTTGCCGGTTTTACAACCGGGCTAAATGTCTCTTCACAGTCAATCCCTTCTCGTTGCGACCGGCCATCACCTACAAGACGGGCTTTATGCCTCTCAAAAGAACCATCGGATTTCTTTTTATGACGAAAAATCCACATTGACCGAATTATATTCACATGAGATGGACGAGGTGTGATGCCCCTAAATCCGGGTCCCCAGAACCTCGGACCTGGTACGTTACGATACATCATTTCTATAACTATTGCGGAAGATATAAACATAAATTGTTTATACACTAACCTTTACACCTAATTCCCAAGGTCTGAAACCTTAACTTAATACCTGAATTCAATATCTTATCCGACATACAATGTCATTTGCATATAATACTATTACAAGTTTTATCTGTACGATAAACCAATGCCGGAATTGTCTTTGACTTTACTTGTATCCAACGTATTCATCCTAATCTGCAATGTTTATCATGATATAGCAAGGGTGAGCAACAAGTTTGCCCAGCAAGTTTAATTTCAAGAAAAGATATATCATGATTGAAAAGAATGAACAATAAACTGGCTGACTTTCAACAATATAATCATTGTGAAATAGCATGAATCAAATTTACATAACTGAACGACCGAGACAATAAAAATGAATGGTCAATAAGGAACATGAATAAATTCAACTGAACAATATGGTAATGAAGGTGATCAGCCTTTCATACCTGATGAACATATGCAACATGCACAACGACAGAATCAATAAATCATAGACGTGATATAATCAACAATGATTAACCACTATATGAAAGAATAGTTCAAGAAAACTTGCCTTTGTCGCCGACTACTGCTATGCAATCTAGTTAGCTTCATCTGAAGACCTAATATTGATAATATCGATCTCCCAATTAGAATAATATCATCACAGTTAATACTGTTAATTACAGTTATAAAATAACCTAAACACATTATTATATATTCCTAATAATTAATAAAACACAGAAGACTCGGTATCAAGTCAAACTATTTCAGTTTGAGTTGAGTTCGGTACTAATTCGACATCCCGATTGCCTAATCGGATAATTATCGAGTCTAATATCAATAGGACTCTACCTAAACGCTTCAATATTATCTTAAATATTTCATTTGTCAGTTAAAATATATTTCAAAAGTTCATAATAATTTTCAAATAATTATTATCATTTATAATGATTTTTCAATCATTAATATCATATTTATATGATTTAAATACCACATAATTCTATTATCATTAATACTTAATTTAATTTCAAATATTAATGAAATACATGTCATAATATTATAAGTTATTTATAATATCTCAAAGTATTTTTAATACCTTAATATCACTTTTAAATGATTTTAAAACATTTAAAACTATTATTAAATAACTGCCATTAATATAAAATATTAATGTATTTTATGGCAAAATATTAAAAGTTATGTTTTATAACTTAAAACATTTTTTATAACCTTTAAATTATTTTTAAATGGTTTTTAAAACATTAAAACTATTTTTACATAATTTATTTAATATAATTATTAAATAAATTATTATCATTAATATTAATCTATATCTTCATTTGATTACTATTTAATATTAATTAAATAAAAATTAATTAATTACCTTTAGTTATTATTTAACTAATAAATAATAGCCAATTAGATCTATCCGTTATTTAATGGTAATTAGATAATGAATAATCAAATTATTATTTATCTTTAATTATTATTTAATATTAATTAAATAATAATTAATTAATTACTTACTATGTGTCATTAATTATTATTTAATATTAAATAAATAATGATTAATTAATTACTTATCCTTGAATAATAGATAATCAATTCACTTCATAATTCTTTAATTATTCTTTCTTATTAATTTAGGAATAATTAATTATTATTTGCTCTTATTTATTATTTAATATTAATTAAATAATAAACAATTATTTTACAAATTCTTATATCAATGTAAGTAAGTAATTACATTATTATTACCTAATCTTACTTCAACTTTCTTTAATCATTATTTAATATTAATTAAATAATAATTAATCAATTTGTTAATCTCTAATTATTATTTAATCACAATTAAATAATAACTAGTTACTTTATTAACACTAACTTCACTTAATTATCATTTAATATCACTTAAATCATAATTAAATAATTAATTACATTTAATTTTGTATGTAATTAATTTGCTAACCATTTAATGGCTTTAAATAATTATTTTTAATAATTAATCACTTTCACTTATTTACGATTATGCCATTCTCGTCCACAATTTTTAGATTTGGCGTCCTTTACGAAAATGCTTGTAAAATGAAATGTACAACTCGGAATTAAGTTCCGTCAGAGGCGTTGGATTCGTAACTTCTTAAGCTACAGTTTTCATTTATCAAACACTCAATTTGGAGTTGTTTTGAGTTCGGAAATTTGGACCGAAGTGGCTGATTAGTTTTGATTTTTTCCAGCTTGACCCTCTTGTACTAAAACAATCATAACTTTTTCGTTTTAAGACGTTTTTGACCGATTTTTGAGCCCACGCGAAGCTAACTTCCGGGACTACAACTTTTGTTCTTGGACCATATTCAAATTCCAAGCACAAAATTCCAGAAATTTCGTGGAAGGGGACTTACCCGAGTTGGTTTTCCAGTTTTGACTCGGCTACTTTAAAATGGCATAACTCTTTCCTCCGAAGTCGGATTTAGTCCGTTCCGGAGTCTATGGAAAGCTTATTCAGTTTACTACAACATACCAAAAGCCCAGAATTTTTAAATTAATTTAGCTAATCCCGAAATTTCTATTTAGGGTCAGTAGTCTACTAGTTTTCTTAAGCTTTAAAAACTGTTTTGCTTGTCTTTCCTTGATCAAGCTTTCTCAACACCAAAAATAGTTAGATCCATACATAATACATTATATAACGTGTATATCTAAGATTTTTTTAGAGTTCAAGATCGTAACTCGTTTATTTCATCAAATCATAAAAATAAAATACATAAATCAAGTGTTTAAGGTTTGATTTTTATACCTTTGTTTGATGTTATATTTCTTCTTCTTCCCAAGGTAGTTTTTTTTTGATCTTGTGGTGGCATGAACTTTCCTCTTTCTCTTTCCCTCATGGGGCTGCCGACCACTCTTTTCCTTCTCTCTATTTCTATTTTCCTTTTCCTTATCTTGCTTGCCTAACTTACAAATCTACACAAAATATTTGGAGCTAATGTCTAAGAGACACTTGGCTAGGGAGTTGGTAAAAAATTTAACCCACAAGTTATATTACTCCCTCCTTGCCGGTACATGCACCACTTATTTGCCCAATTTTATATTTTATTTTTAATGCCAAAATTTGATTAATCAAATGACTAAAATGTCCCTCCCAAGTTGGGCTAGGTTTGGGCCATCCATTGCATTCTTTTGAGCTCTCTAATAATTAGTTTGGGACATGTAAATATTATGGGTCCATCACACTAATTACCCTAATTATTTAATTAGGATTTCTAATTCACTCATTTTGGAATTTAAATACTTACTTACATAATTTAATTATGTAAACCAATTAAGCTAGGTTTAAAATAATTAATAAATTGAGATAATAAAATTAATTTCTTAGGTTAGTATATATTTTAAATACTAAATTCTCCTATACCATAACCCTTAAGTTATTTAATTACCATACCTAATGTATAATTAGGTTATGTAGCTTTCTTTATAATTCACTTTATAAAACAAATAAACATATATACATATTTATAATATATATTTATTTAGTCACATACATACTCCTCATGAGTCATAATATATTTATCCTTACACATAATCTCTTTCCAAATTTCAGAATTTCTAGCATTCTTATTTAATTTCTTTACATTACTTAAAAATTTAAATCAAACCGTTTAGGTTCTTAAATTTTTTTATTTAATCCTCTATTTTCACTCTAGGTTTTAAACTTTAACTTTTAATTTTAATCATTTAAAATCTTATTAATCTTACAAATTCTCGGGTTGTCACACGAGGATACTAAATCCCACGTCTTATTTTTAGTTAGAGCATTATATTCATCTAACATAGCAGATTTCCAATTCGGGCACTCACCGGGTTACGAGGGATAGGAGAGATTTTTGGAGTTTCGACACTTAAGGCATGGTGGTATTTTTGGTTTGGCTTGAAGATGCCATGTTGACTACGAGTAGTCATTCGCTGGGCTGATGGTTGGAAGTGAGGTGTGGGTTGCAAAGGGGGGACTGCTGGGCTTGGAGAAGAGGGCCCAGATCTTTGATAAGGTGGTATATAGCGGCCTGGTATGGTAGACGATAGAGGGGTGGTTTGGGCTTGGGCTAGAGAGAGGTGGGCAGGGGAGGCCGAGTAAGGGGTAGTGGGCTACTGACCAGTGGGCTGGGCCGGAGAATGTGAGGGCGTTCTTTGTGGGGAAAGGGCAACTTGCAAAAGAGATATTGTGAGCACAGGAGACTGGGCCGGAGAAGGAGATTGAGGGAGTTGATTGTGTTGATTTTGAGCTACATTTTGATGCAAGTTGTGAATTTGCAATGGAGACAAACCATCCTCTAAAAATTCATATGTATGAGTATTTGGAGTATGGATTTTTGAAAATGGAAATTGAGTTTCATCAAAATGCACATGATGCGAAATGATAATTTTTCGAGCCAACAAATCATAACACTTGTACCCCCTATGATTGGGAGGAAATTCTAAAAAGACACACGGAGTTGAACGGGCTTGGAGTTTATTAATTGTGGTGGATGGAAAGAGTGGGAAGCATAAACACCCAAAAATCCGAAGATGAGAATAGGAAGGATTCTTTTGATAAAGAATTTGTGTAGGAGATTTGTAGCCTAAAACCTTTGTGGGAAGGATGTTTAGAAGGTAGGTAGCCATTTGTAGAGTGTGGTGCCAAAAGGAGGGAGGCATAGATGAATGTGAAAGCAGAGTACGAACAATATTATTTATGAATTTTATTTTTCGTTCTGCTTTTCCGTTTTGAGGAGAAATGTGAGGACACGAAAAACGAAATGACATGCCATTTTGTTCACAAAATTTATGAAAGGGACCATTATTGTACTCACTACCATGATCACACTGAAATGATTTATTTCTCTTTCAAATTGAGTTTTTATGAATGCTCGAAAAGAAAGAAAAATGTTGTGAACCTGTGATTTTTGAGACAAAGGAAAAGTCCACAAAAAATTAGTGTAATCATCAATAAATAAGGCATAGTAACGATGGCCGGATGAGCTAAGAATAGGTGACGTCCACAAATCGCTATGAACAATATCAAAAGGCATAGTAGTGAAAGATAAAGAATCATAAAAAGGCAATTTAACAAACTTCCCAAGGGGACAAGATGAACAAAAAAAATTACGGGCTTTATTACAACTAATAAAATTGTTTTTGCGAAGAGTACTAAGAATTGCATCTCCCGGATGACCTAGACGGGAGTGCCAAATACTAGGAGAAATGATTGTAAAAGCAGAAGGTGTTGAAGATGAAATAGCCCGATTTTTGGTGGTGAAAGGGTAGAGCTCGTCCGTGCTCTCACATCTCAGAAGTTTGCTCCCCGTCGGTAGGTCCTTTACATAAAATCCAAAGGGGTCAAATTCAACGGAAACCATATTATCATTAGTAAATTTACGTACCGAAATAAGGTTTTTAATCAGGTTAGAAGCATGTAAAACATTTTTGAGGTGTAATGGTGGATTTATTTTGGTAAGGGAGGTATTACCATAACCACGAATTGGAATCATACTACCGTTACCAATAATTATTCCATTAGTTTTGCTCAAATTAAAATAAGGCGTGAGAGTACTTGGATTAGCAGTCATGTGAGACGTCGCTACAGTGTCCATATACCAATTTTCGTCTGGCTGGTTCAAAGAGAGAGTGTGCATTGCTTGATCAATGTCAGTTGGAGCATAAACAATTGGAGCCGGAGTTGCAGTGTAAAATGATTGAGAAGGACGAGCACCCAAGACACCCTGTTGCCTTGCCGCCATTCGTGGACGGACACCCGAAGGGGCGGTGGGATAAGGACATTGTGGGGTGGCCCACGGCTGAGGGACCCACCCGCCTCAAGGTGGGAAATTCCAGGCCTGCTGTGACGCCCCCAAATCCGAGTCCCCAGAACCTCGGACCTGGTACGTTACGATACATTATTTCTATAACTATTGCGGAAGATATAAACATAAATTATTTATATAATAACCTTTGCACCTAATTCCCAATGTCTGAAACCTTAACTTAATACCTGAATTCAATATCTTATCTGACATACAATGTCATTTGCATATAATACTATTACAAGTTTTATCTGTACGATAAACTAATGCTGGAACTGTCTTTGACTTTTCCTGTATCCGACGTATTCATCCTAATCTGCAATGTTTATCATGATATAGCAAGGGTGAGCAACAAGTTTGCCCAACAAGTTTAATTTCAAGAAAAGATATATCATGATTGAAACGAATGAACAATAAGCTGGCTGACTTTCAACAATATAACCATTGTGAAATAGCATGAATCAAATTTACATAACTGAACGACCGAGACAATAAAAATGAATGGTCAATAAGGAACATGAATAATTTCATCTGAACAATATGGTAATGAAGGTGATCAGCCTTTCATACCTGATGAACATATGCAATATGCACAACGTGCGAATCAATAAAATATAGACGTGATATAATCATCAATGATTAACCACTATATGAAAGAATAGTTCAAGAAAACTTGTTTTTATTGCCGACTACTGCTACGCAATCTATTTAGCTTCATCTGAAGACCTAATATTAATAATATCGATCTTCAAATTAGAATAATATCATCACAGTTAATACTGTTAATTACAGTTATGAAATAACCTAAACACATTATCATATATTCCTAATAATCAATAAAACACATAAGACTCGGTATCAAGTCAAACTATTTCAGTTTGAGTTGAGTTCGGTACTAATTTGACATCCCGATTGCCTAATCGGATAATTATCGAGCCTAATATCAATAGGACTCTACCTAAACGCTTCAATATTATCTTAAATATTTTATTTATCAGTTAAAATATATTTCAAAAGTTCATAATAATTTTCAAATAATTATTATCATTTATAATAATTTTTCAATCATTAATATCATATTTATATGATTTAAATACCACATAATTCCATTATCATTAATACTTAATTTAATTTCAAATATTAATGAAATACATGTCATAATATTATAAGTTATTTATAATATCTCAAAGTATTTTTAATACCTTAATATCACTTTTAAATAATTTTAAAACATTTAAAACCATTATTAAATAAGTGCCATTAATATAAAATATTAATGTATTTCATGAAAAATATTAAAAGTTATGTTTTATAACTTAAAATATTTTTTATAACCTTTAAGTCATTTTTAAATTATTTTTAAAATATTAAAACCATTTTTACATAATTTATTTAATATAATTATTAAATAAATTATTATCATTAATATTAATCTATACTTTCATTTGATTACTATTTAATAATAATTAAATAAAAATTAATTAATTACCTTTAGTTATTATTTAACTAATAAATAATAGCCAATTAGATCTATCCATTATTTAATGTCAATTAGATAATGAATAATCAAATTATTGTTTGTCTTTAATTATTATTTAATAATAATTAATTAATTTCTTATCCTTGAATAGTAAATAATTGATCTATTTACTTCATTAGTCTTTAATTATTCCTTATTATTATTTAACAAATAATTAATTAACATTTGTCCTTATTTATTATTTAATAATAAATAATTAATTCATTTCATAAATCTTTAATCATTCTTTCTTATTAAATTAAGAATAATTAATTATTACTTGTCCTTATTTATTATTTAATATAATAAATAATTATTTTATATATTTTTATGTTAATGTAAGTAAGTAATCATTTAATCTTACTTAAACATTCTTTAATCATTATTTAATATTAATTAAATAATAATCAATTATTTGTTTAACTCTAATTATTATTTAATCTTTAATTAAATAATAACTAATTACTTTATTAACACTAACTTTACTTAATTATCATTTAATATCACTAATAATAATTAAATAGTTAATTACATTTAATTTTGTATGTAATTAATTTGCTAACCATTTAATGGCTTTAAAAATTATTTTTAATAATTATTCACTTTCACTTAATTACGATTATGCCACTCACGTCCAAATTTTCAGATTCGACGTCCTTTACGGAAACGGTTGTAAAACGAAATATACAACTCCGAATTAAGTTCCGTCAGAGGCATTGGATTCGTATTTTCTTGAACTACCATTTCCGTTTATCAAACACCAAATTTGGTTCTGATTTGGTCACATAAAACAGCCCAGAAGTGGCTGGTCAGGTTTAGTTTCCCAGATTGACCCTCTTGTACTAAAACAATCATAACGTAGTCGTTTTAAAACGTTTTTGAGCGATTCTTGAGCCCACGCGAAGCTAACTTCCGGGACTACAAATTTTGTTCTTGGACCATCTTCAAATTCCAAGCACAAAATTCAAGAAATTTCGTGGAAGGGACTGAACCGAAATAGTTTCCCAGTTTTGACTCGGCTACTTTAAAATGGCATAACTCTTTCCTCCGATGTCGGATTTAGTCCGTTCCGGAGTCTATGGAAAGCTTATTAAGTATACTATAACATTCCAAAAGCCCAAAAGTTTTTGAACAATCTAATTAATCTCGAAATTTCATTTTAGGGACAGCAGTCCATTAGATTTTCTAAGTTTTAAAAACTGTTTTCATTTTTCTTCTTTGATAAAGCTTGTTAACACACAAAATAGTTAGATCTAAGCATAACATATCACTTAACAAGTACATCTGTAGTTTTAAGATCCAAGATCATAAGCTCATCACAAACAACCAAAACAAATTACCTAACTAAGTTACTAGGGTTTAGTTTTTTTTATACCTAGCTCTTGACTCTTCCTTCTTGTTCCAAATTATGAGATGAACTTGGAATGCTTAAGGCTCAATTCCTCCTCTCTCCTTCCCTTCAATCCGTGGGTTTCTTCTCTCTCTCTCTCTCATTCTCTAGTTTCTTTTGGCTTTGCAACTTGGAAGAGAAAATAGAATGAAAGATAAAAGAGTAAGAAATGATTTTTTTTGTGTATTAGTAATAGGTAGATATATTTTGTATATCTACATATTACTCCCAACACTCTTCCCTCTTTCTCTTAGCTCTCTATGTTGCTTGCACACTTGAACAACATTGTGGCTACCTTAGTTAAATGACACATAAGGGAGGTTGGTAGAAGTTAGTAGCATTTAGCCACATTTTGGACAAACTAACCAAGCTTCTTTTCTCTCCCCAAGTGGGCCGGCCACCTCAAGCCTTCTTGCCCCATTTTCGGTTTTAATTTTAATTGTAAATTCTCTTGTCAAATGACTAAGAAGTCCCTACTTAAGTGGGTCAAAAATTTGGGCCTTTAATTCATTCATTTGGGCTAATAATTTACTAATTTGGCTACTTGAAATCAAATTCAATTAAATTAGTTTCTACCCACATTGGGCTTCTAATTCATTTAAGTTATTGGGCTCCCCAACATGTTGGTTTATTAGTATCATATAATACTTCAAGTTCATTAGCAATTGATCTAAGTAGGCTTGATAATTAATTCAATTGGACTAGGAATATATTAGCTTGGGCCACTAGAAACCAAACTTAATCAATTTAATTATTACTATGGTTGAGCCACTGGCTAATTAAATTATTGGGCTTCCAAATGTGATGGTTAATAAATATCATCTAATAACTTAAGTCCACTATCAATAATTTATAGCATTCTCATTTAATTTCTTTACATTACTTTAAAATTTTAAAATCAAACCGTATAGGTTCTTTAAAAACTTTAAATCATTCTTCTATTTCCACTCTAGGTTTTATTTTTTAACCTTTAATTTAATTATTTAAAATTTTATTAATCTTACAAATTCTCGGGTTTTCACATTCACCCTTTCTTCTAAGAATTTCGTCCTCGAAGTTACAGACTACTAATCACTACTCCTTTTATTCATCAAAACTAGGTTTTCAAGTTAACCTTTACCTGATTTCATGCTCAATTTAATGAGTACATACTGATTCCTTCTATGAGGAACTATTCCATCGATACCTTCTACCCAGACTTCTCTCCAAGGAGTTAAAAACTTTTCAAATTATGCTGAGGGGTCATATAGACCATGAACACATAGTTTTAATGATATTTATATCGCAAAACAATAACTACTAAGTATGTTTACAATCACGAAGAAGTTAACTACTTCTGCAAGTACGTTAGGTAATCAGCCTATCGTACCCTACGTCATGCATAACGTATCAATCATGTCTAGCGAATATTTACGCTACTAGATTGGATTATTTTATCCAATCAACATAGTTCACCTCAGTCTTTTCATAGGATTCCGCACCAAAACAATTTGGTTCGGGATAAATTCTCAAAAATACTTTGAATTTTCATACACATTTGTCTAGCTAAATCAAATAGCTTAGACGTATACCAATAATTCGAATTTCAATCGAAACATGTCTATCCAAATTCAGTTGGCAATAACTTACCTTTAAAATTCTGAAAATCATTTTATGACGTCATGATAGCGCACTGTATTTACAGTCCGTTTGAGGATTCCGTCATTTTGTGACATTGTCATACTACATTATTCCATAGTGGGCTGACGATCTTTAGATCACATCCGACACTAAGTAATTCTGCATTGATAACTCCATCATTTTTATCATCTTTGCACCAGGTTACATGATGCATTAATGATATATAAAATATATTTTGATACATTTCAAATCATTTTCGTCTAGCCAAAATAATTAGCATAGACTTTTCTTTAAACAACTCAAAACCATTGAAAATTATTTTTGTGATGTTATTATGCCGCAACTAGTAATGATGTGTTAGTGGTACGAAGACCACTTCTATACAATTGTAACCATGTGTTGCTGATAACAAAAAATTCATTTATATTTTTAAAGGCACATCAGCGCAAATTTAGCTTGACGTAAAAAAAAATTTAAAGTCTAGCACAGCTAGAAGATTTGGAATACCTATGCTTCCACCATCAACATCAATTTTTCTAATGATCAATTGCTTAATAATTCTATCTATTTTTATTATCCTCAATCCTTCATTCACAATTTTTCTATACCCCCGTATAGTTCATCAAACATACCACACGTTATGAGTTCATGAACTTACCACAATCATATGGGTTTAGGAACTTATCCTAGTCAGACCAAAGTCGTCCATTCGCTGAGGGGTTCCACCATACGATTATGAGTCACGAACTTACCATACGTATGAGTTTAAAGAACTCTCACCTAATATTATATTCCCCTACCTATCCGTTATACACATGAGAAAAGAATCACCTTCTCATCATACATATAGCGAATAGCGCGACACCGCTATTTTAATGATTATCAATGTGATAAACTAAGTAGTCGTTAGACCAAGCACAAACCCCCGCCCATACAAAGGTTTGTACAACTTAGCAATCACCTGAGTCCTCAATTGAAATCCCACATAATCCTAGCTCCCTCTTTGCTCAATACGAATTTCATTTAATCCATATTTACAATTCTACAACTCTTTCCTGAGTTTTCATAGTACAATTCCATAGTACAAATGTCGTACAGCAATTCTGCTATAAGGTTTTCAATCAATAGATTGATCATCTATTCTCTTATGACCTCATCAGATCACGTTGTAATCTGATATTATAATCGTATTATATTACGATTCTTTTCTATGTTTTGATCGTTTTGTTTTACGATATTCTTTCCCTTTATCCTTTTAGTCTTTTAGACTCTATCTATTCATTACTACTGTTCATCTTTATCATCAGAGTTAGGTAACTCAGGATATTTATTACTTGTAAGGATTCTTCTTTGAATCTTATTGACTTACCAAAACCTTGCCCAAATTCATCGCTTAAATTTCAAACTCTATTTGAATTTATTCTGTATCTTTATCCTTGCGGTTATAGCCTAAGGTAACCCTACCTAAGGTTTATAACATACAGCTCTGATACCAACTGTGACGCCCCCAAATTCGGGTCCCCAGAACCTCGGACCTGGTACGTTACGATACATCATTTCTATAACTATTGCGGAAGATATAAACATAAATTGTTTATACAATAACCTTTGCACCTAATTCCCAAGGTCTGAAACCTTAACTTAATACCTGAATTCAATATCTTATCGGACATACAATGTCATTTGCATATAATACTATTACAAGTTTTATCTGTACAATAAACTAATGCTGGAACTGTCTTTGACTTTTCCTGTATCCGACGTATTCATCCTAATCTGCAATGTTTATCATGATATAGCAAGGGTGAGCAACAAGTTTGCCCAACAAGTTTAATTTCAAGAAAAGATATATCATGATTGAAAAGAATGAACAATAAGCTGGCTGACTTTCAACAATATAACCATTGTGAAATAGCATGAATCAAATTTACATAACTGAACGACCGAGACAATAAAAATGAATGGTCAATAAGGAACATGAATAATTTCAACTGAACAATATGGTAATAAATGTGATCAGCCTTTCTTACCTGATGAACATATGCAATATGCACAACGTGCGAATCAATAAATTATAGACTGATATAATCATCAATGATTAACCACTATATGAAAGAATAGTTCAAGAAAACTTGCCTTTATTGCCGACTACTGCTACGCAATCTATTTAGCTTCATCTGAAGACCTAATATTAATAATATCGATCTCCAAATTAGAATAATATCATCACAGTTAATACTGTTAATTACAGTTATGAAATAACCTAAACACATTATTATATATTCCTAATAATTAATAAAACACAGAAGACTCGGTATCAAGTCAAACTATTTCAGTTTGAGTTGAGTTCGGTACTAATTCGACATCCCGATTGCCTAATCGGATAATTATCGAGTCTAATATCAATAGGACTCTACCTAAACGCTTCAATATTATCTTAAATATTTCATTTGTCAGTTAAAATATATTTCAAAAGTTCATAATAATTTTCAAATAATTATTATCATTTATAATGATTTTTCAATCATTAATATCATATTTATATGATTTAAATACCACATAATTCTATTATCATTAATACTTAATTTAATTTCAAATATTAATGAAATACATGTCATAATATTATAAGTTATTTATAATATCTCAAAGTATTTTTAATACCTTAATATCACTTTTAAATGATTTTAAAACATTTAAAACCATTATTAAATAACTGCCATTAATATAAAATATTAATGTATTTCATGACAAAATATTAAAAGTTATGTTTTATAACTTAAAACATTTTTTATAACCTTTTAATCATTTTTAAATGATTTTTAAAACATTAAAAACATTTTTATATAATTTATTTAATATAATTATTAAATAAATTATTATCATTAATATTAATCTATATCTTCATTTGATTACTATTTAATATTAATTAAATAAAAATTAATTAATTACCTTTAGTTATTATTTAACTAATAAATAATAGCCAATTAGATCTATCCATTATTTAATGTTAATTAGATAATGAATAATTAAATTATTATTTGTCTTTAATTATTATTTAATAATAATTAATTAATTTCTTATCCTTGAATTGTAAATAATTGATCTATTTACTTCATTAGTCTTTAATTATTCCTTATTATTATTTAACAATCAATTAATTAACATTTGTCCTTATTTATTATTTAATAATAAATAATTAATTCATTTCATAAATCTTTAATCATTCTTTCTTATTAAATTAAGAATAATTAATTATTACTTGTCCTTATTTATTATTTAATATAATAAATAATTATTTTATATATTTTTATGTTAATGTAAGTAAGTAATCATTTAATCTTACTTAAACATTCTTTAATCATTATTTAATATTAATTAAATAATAATCAATTATTTGTTTAACTCTAATTATTATTTAATCTTTAATTAAATAATAACTAATTACTTTATTAACACTAACTTTACTTAATTATCATTTAATATCATTAATAATAATTAAATAGTTAATTACATTTAATTTTGTATGTAATTAATTTGCTAACCATTTAATGGCTTTAAAAATTATTTTTAATAATTATTCACTTTCACTTAATTACGATTATGCCACTCACGCCCAAATTTTTAGATTCGACGTCCTTTACGGAAACGCTTGTAAAACGAAATATACAACTCTGAATTAAGTTTCGTCAGAGGCATTGGATTCGTATTTTCTTGAACTACCATTTTCGTTTATCCAACATCAAATTTGGTTCTGATTTGGTCACAGGAAATAGCCCAGAAGTGGCTGGTCAGTTTTAGTTTCCTAGCTTGACCCTCTTGTACTAAAACAATCATAACTTAGTCGTTTTAAAACGTTTTTGAGCGATTCTTAAGCCCACGCGAAGCTAACTTCCGGGACTACAACTTTTGTTCTTGGACCATCTTCAAATTCCAAGCAAGCACAAAATTTCAGAAATTTCGTGGAAGGGACTGAACCGAAATAGTTTTCCAGTTTTGCCTCGGCTACTTTAAAATGGCATAACTCTTTCCTCCGATGTCGAATTTAGTCCGTTCCGGAGTCTATGGCAAGCTTATTCAGTATACTATAACATGCAAAAGACCAGAATTTTCTGAACAATCTAGCTAATCTTGTAATTTCTTTTTAGGGACAGCAGTCCATTAGATTTTCTAAGTTTTAAAAACTATTTTCATTTTTCTTCTTTGATCAATCTTGTTAACACACAAAATAGTTAGATTTAAGAATAACATATCATTTAACAAGTAGATCTATAGTATTAAGATCCAAGATCATAAGCTCATCACAAACAACCAAAACAAATTATATAACTAAGTTACTAGGGTTTAGTTTTTTTTATACCTAGCTCTTGACTCTTCCTTCTTGTTCCGAATTATGAGATGAACTTGGAATGCTTAAGGCTCAATTTCTCCCATTCTCCTTCCCTTCAATCCGTGGGCTTCTTCTCTCCCTCTCTCACTCTCTAGTTTCTTTTAGCTTTGCAACTTGGAAGAGAAAATAGAATAAAAGATGAAAGAGTAAGAAATGATTTTTTTGTGTATTAGTAATAGATAGATATATTTTGTATATTTACATATTACTCTCAACACTCTTCCCTCTTTCTCTTAGCTCTCTATGTTGCTTGCACACTTGAACAACATTGTGGCTACCTTAGTTGAATGACACATAAGAGATGTTGGTAGGAGTTAGTAGCATTTAGCCACATTTTGGACAAACTAACCAAGCTTTTTTTCTCTCCCCAAGTGGGCCGGCCACCTCAAGCCTTCTTGCCCCATTTTTGGTTTTAATTTTAATTATAAATTCTCTTGTCAAATGACTAAGAAGTCCCTACTTAAAGTGGGTCAAAAATTTGGGCCTTTAATTCATTCATTTGGGCTAATAATTTACTAATTTGGCTACTTGAAATCAAATTCAATTAAATTAGTTTATACCCATATTGGGCTTCTAATTCATTTAAGTTATTGGGCTCCCCAACATGTTGGTTTATTAGTTTCATATAATACTTCAAGTTCATTAGCAATTGATCTAAGTGGGCTTGATAATTAATTCAATTGGACTAGGAATATATTAGCTTGGGCCACTAGAAACCAAACTTAATCAATTTAATTATTACTATGGTTGGGCCACTTGCTAATTAAATTATTGTGCTTCCAAATGTGATGGTTAATAAATACCATCTAATAACTTAAGTCCACTATCAATAATTTATAGCATTCTTATTTAATTTCTTTACATTACTTTAAAATTTTAAAATCAAACCGTATAGGTTCTTTAAAAACTTTAAATCATTCTTCTATTTCCACTCTAGGTTTTATTCTTTAACCTTTAATTTAATTATTTAAAATTTTATTAATCTTATAAATTCTCGAGTTGTCACACCTACTGCTGCTGTGGAGGCCGCTGCTGGTTGTGATTGTCGTCACCACAGCCACCGCGGGTCTGCTGGTTGCGTTGGTTGTTTCCACCGCGATTTTTGCCATTGTTCTTCCTACCCTTATTGTTTGAATTCCTGTTCTGACCCGTCTCCTGTTGTTGTCCATTATTGTTCAAATTATCAGTATTGGAATTCATGAAAAGAGCAGAGGTCGAACCTGATTTGAGTTTGGCTCGTTCGGCCTTGGTGGTTTCATCCAGAAGCAGCATCGACCGTGCTTGAGCGAACGTCGGTAGAGGTTTCATGTTCTGAACCACCGTCACAAAATCGTCATATGCCTCGATCAAGCCAGTGAGAAGACGTAGCACCATTCTTTGGTCAAAGACCTTGGCTCCGACATTGGCCAACTGATCGGCCAGCACCTTGAGGCGGCGAGTGAACGCCTTTGCATCAGGGAAGTCACGCAAATTAGTGGTTGCGAACTTTGTCTTGAGGTGGATGGCCCGAGAAGTCTTATTATCCTGGAACAATTCCGTCAAACGGTTCCAAGCATCGGCAGCTGTGTCGTCGGGATCAATTATGGTGTTTAGGAGATCCTCGGAGATGGTTCCATAAATCCATTAACGAACAATGTTGTCAATGCGATCCCAATGAGACTTCTCGGCCAGAAGTGCAACCTCAGTTTTTGGAGGAGAGGCCGGAGTTGTCGCCTTATCATCGACCAGTGGTGGCACGATGTGCTCGTAGGTGAGCGTGGCTTTAGCATGGATTGTGAATAAAGTCTTCTAATTAGTGTATTTAGAAGACTCGTAATCCAGTGTGAGGGGAAAGGCTGTTTTGATGTTTGTTATGGTGGTGGCGGGATGAATCTTTTCAGCCATTAATGAAAAATAAGAGATGACGATGAAGAAGAAGAGGAAGAGGAAGGAGAAGAGGTTGCTTTTCTATGGCTTTGATACCATGAAAGTAAAAGGAATACTATCTTCCCTGTCATTGCCTTGAACTAAGTGTTCCTAATATACAACAATGATTAACGTAATTTTAAGGTAGGATAATTACAATTACAAGATATCAATCGCTACAAATTAGGAGAGCCAACTACTAACTATACAAAATATATGGTCAATCAATCTAAAAGATAATTATGAAAATTAACGTAAATAAATTTATATTCTATCATATATATATATATGATGATGATCTATATTTAAAGTTGGATAGAAGCCCTAACATTTCAACTCATCTGACTATTTAAAAGAAGATTGAATGGCCTATAAGATTAACATCGTCCGCAAAATAATTGTGTGGACCGTATATGCTGCATAACTGTCTTGCGGATTGTGTAAATTTTATACTAAGGGGCATTTTTGAGTTTTGTCTAGTGGGTCCACCATTCACGTAATAGTTTGGGACGATCCTAATAACTATTGTGCAAATTGGGTTTATCTTGACCTTTTGTTTATGATGTGTATAGTCGACGATGAATAGGAAGGCTATAGCCTTAATTTCATCAAACTTTGAACTTGGATCAGTCTCCAAAATATATATATATATATATATATCCTTTTTTTTAATTTTAAAAACATGAAAAAGCATGGATGATACTTATAGCCCCGCGAAGGAGAATTGCAACCTCACACCACACAATAGACCGCCTTAGAGCCAGAGGCGAAGCCACGTAAGAGTGTCTAGAAAAAAATTATTTTATAATATATGATAAATTAAAAAAAAAATTAAGTGTAATGAATTAACTGACGTCCCTGAAGCTTTATAAATTTTTTAATATACGGGGTCAAATTGAATTTTTTATAACTTTCTCATTGATGTATGCATCTTCCTCTAATATTTTGAAAATAAATAATAATCTAATTTATATTATTTTTATAACATAGAAAATTTAAATATTTATTAACAAATTTATGATTAGAAATGCGTATTAGGGATCAATAAGGGGTGTGTGTTTGTGTGTGTGTGTATATATATATATATATATATATATATATATATAATGTTATTACTGTTGGTTGTGCTTCAAAATTTTGAGTTTTTGCCAAGTCCCACATTACCTATTTCCTCAACAGTAACGTTATTTATTTATCAACGGTAACGTTATTTATTCCTCAATGGTAATGTTATTTATTTCCTCAACGATAACGTTATTTATTTCCTCAACATTTTGCCTATATATATATAAACTGTTCTTCACAGTTTACAAGAGAAACAAAAAGACTATCATTTACCTCTACCTCTATCTCTATACACTATAATATAATCTGTTCATATTTGATTATATAATATGTTCATATTTGATTATATAATTTGTTCATATTTGATTATATAATATGTTCATATTTGATTATATAATCTGTTCATATTTGATTATATACTAGGTTCATATTTTTCTAGGCAATCCACATATAGACAAGTCCAAAGTCTCTATCTGTGAGTGCACACAATTGGAGGCTTCACCGTTGAATCCTGGAGGGTGGTCGCTGGTAGCCCGTTTGTACCTGAGGTTATTACCAGTGGAGGCGAAATTATTTTTTAGGACAGTAGCTTCTCTACGACTCGGCTTTCAGATAAGTTATTCCAATTTTAAGGTTTGTTCTTCTTGTTGAATTTGCTCAATTTTTCAACAATCTAAAAAGTGATTTTATAATTAACAAGATGAAGTTTGCTTTAGACCTGTCTAAAGTTAAACGCTGTGATGGTACGAATTTTAAGAGATGGTCAGAGGATATGTTATTTTATTTGGAAATCATGAATTTAGAATATGTGTTATATATGGATGCTTCTGCTACTCCTGCTATTGTTGATAATACTAGGTTTTGTTCGTTTGGCATTGGTAGCAATTTCAAAGTTTTTAGTTGTGTAAGTGAAATTTGTGAAATTTAATCTTAGTTGGTTAAAGTTATTGTTGTGAGGAATTGGCTCAGAATGGAATGAGACTTTACGTTGATATACATGAATGGATGATAATATGTAACAATATTACTACTCCCTCCATTAAAAAAAATAATAATAAAAATAAAATAAAAAAATAAAATTGAGAGTCTAAATTTTATGCTTGAATGTCCCAAAATTGATAGCACGTTATCAAACTTGATATACTAGAACTCGTTATTCTTTGAGTGAAATTTTCTTTAAACACTTCTGACTTTCAAACATGGACTCTTATTTTCTTATTTTGTGATAGAGATATAGTATGTAACAAAATGAACATTATCTTAAGAAATATGTGGCCACTTCTATTGCTTAGTTCATTATGATGTGATAATGAAATTATTTTGTTTGTGTATGGAAGTATATGTTTTATGTACTATATCATATGTTGATGATATTTGCATTTTAAATATTATTTTACTTATGATCTTATATAATAAATTAATTTGATTAGTTTTATTTGATTTGAAGATAATTTAATTGTCCATGGTGGAACAAACTTTAACTTGTGCATATATATTGACTAGTAATATTTTATGAGTAGATAATATTGCTAAAACTGTACATGCATGAATTTAAGAAAATTATTATTCTTATAAACTAATTGAAATTAATTTGTTATTAGTGGTTGTAGTAAAAGTTGAGAAATTTACTTTTCTCTATGTATAACGAATTAGTTGTAAATTAATTTATTTTGAGAATAAAGTAAATTTATGGTTTTGAACAAAATTATGCATATAAAATTTGAGATAATATTTAGTGTGTAATATTACTTGGTATTTGTATGCATGAATTTTGAGATAAATTACTTTGTTTGTGGATAATAAATTATCAACTAATAGTTAGTAGAGACATTGTAGAAATAGATTTGGTTGAGTAGATCTTGTATACAATATGATTATGATGCTGAGAAAATAATTAGAAATGTTATTCGTTGTGTTCTGAGATAATCATAATTGGTATATATTGATTTATTTTATGTGTACTTCTTGTCAAAGAAGTAGTAAATTTTTAATGTGATCATATGAACTTTGTATATTCTAATTGAGATAAACATTTTAATTTTGACTTTTTATAAATATAATGAAGTTCAAGTATTTTATATTATTATGAGATTGTCTTGTATTCTATATTTGTAATTTTTAAAGATATATTGTTTATGATATTTCCTATCCAAGTTGGGACAAGAAAATACTTGAGGATATACTAATTCATGTGTGAATTTTATTTACTTTTTACATAAATTAATTTTATTTTTGATAAATTAATTTCTTAGAAAGTAAATATAAAATTTTATATTTTATGATTTATATGTAAATAGATTTGTGCAATATGATGAGTTGTGCTATAATTTGTATATAATGAATTTTATACTATTTACATAGAGTTAAGTGTTACGTGTTGGTATACTTGAAATTAAACTGTACATGTATGATTTTAAGTTCTCATGCTAAATAATTTTTGATTTGAGATTTTATGTATTTCAAGAAAATAAGAGCTTGTTTTCTTATGTTGTGGTATTCTAAAAGATTATTATGTTTAAGCAATCTTTATATGAATGACTAATACATAAAATGTACAAGAACTTATTTTTTGTTTTGAGAAGTGTTCCTTAATATTCTCATGTGAAAGTAGTATTTATAGGAACATTGTCACATAAAATGTTAATTAATCTAAAATTTATTTTAAGTAGTAAGCATAATACTGTGAAGTGAAATTTTTCAATGAGATTTCAATTATTTAAAAGTGTGGGGGTGATTCTTTAAGATTTTTATTTATGCAGTACTAATTTGACCTTTGAACTATTTGGAGCATTATTTTATTTATGTAAGAATAGTAAGGCTTGTGAATTTCTTGTTGTAAGATTCATGTTGGTTATGTAATCATATGAAATGAAAGTCTTTGAAACACAAACTTTTGAATAATATTGAAGTGTGAACTTTTTCCACTTAATTAATTATCTAAGGTTCTTCAAAGTTATAAACTGAACCTAGAAAGAATAATATTGATTTGGTGAAGGAAATCAATATAAAGGGATTTTTTTTTACCTATTTTATTAGCCTAAATATGATCCAAAATATTTATTGTGATTTAGTTCAATAGTGAGATTAAAATTAAGTTATAAATATTAAAGTGGATATATATTAGGTGATAATATGTGCATATTTACCTTGAGATTCTATCTTAGATATAGAATTATTTATATGTTTACACTAACAATATAATTGTATAAACTACAATGTGATAGTTTTTGTGTATATTAATGATATGTTAATCATTTTATATAGTATTGTTAATGTTAAGAAATATCTATTTTGTCTTTATGTTGAAAGATTTGTAAAATAGAAATTATATTATTATCTTATGAAACCATAGTGAGGATTTCAACTAAACCAATTTAATTGTGATGACTAAGTTTGATAAACTTAAGATTGAAGAATTTAATAATTCTTTAATAGTGGTGGTGCATTGGAAGTTAATTCTGATATAGTTATTACAAATCTAAAGTATACATGCGCTAGTGGGAGCATTATATTTGATATGCAATGCACGAGATCAGATGTTACCTACAATTTTTCAAATTAGTATACTAGTGGTTTAAAATTGGTTTCGTAAGATTTCTCAATGTTTCAAAAGATCACATAAATGGTATATTGTTAGTAAGGGAAATTCACAAGTAGGAGAATTTTCTCAGGTCACTCTATGATCGTTTGGTGCAAGTCACTCTACGATGTGCGTTACACTACGTTCATATAGTTAGCACTTTGGCACTCTACGTTCGTAGAGTTGGTTCATAGAGTTGGAAACTGCTTTACGATCACCGAGTTGTCACTTTACGATATTAGTGACCTTGCTAAGTTGTCATTCTACGATCGTAGTAACCTTCTAGTCTGAAGTCTCCTATATCACTATATTTTGTTAGTGAAAATTTGTATTCAGTAAAATTATTAATCTTTCATAGGAGGTTGTGATCTTGATTAAATAAGAAAATATTCACAAGTAGGTGAATATATTCTTCCATGTCCACAAGTAGGTGGATATATTATTACTCTTTGTGAAGGGTATACTTTACTTGGAGTAGCAAGTAATACTATTACTTCATGTGATGGAGAAAGTAAATGAAATCAAAATTTGTGTTAGATCATCAAATTGTGGTCTAAATCAATTCCTTCTATTTCTCTGCATTGCGATTCTCAAGCAGCTATTGGAAGGGCAATGAACCATGTTATAATGGGAAAACAGAGACACATTCGCTTGAGACATAATATTGTACGAGGACTGATCAGTAGTGGTGTTATTTCCATGGAATTTGTGAGGTTTGAAAAGAACTTAGCGGATTCGCTCACAAAGGGATTGACCAAAAGGGTTATCCAAGAAGCATCCAGAGGGATGAGATTTTTGTCAAACATTTTGAGTAAGTAATATGTGATGGAAACCCAACCCATGTGATTGGAGATCCCATGAATTGGGCTCAATGGGTAAGAACAAGTCATATTTTAATTATAGCACTGCACTTATTTATATATCTCCCTATGTGCATGTGGTGCTTACTGACAAATTGTGTTAGGATGAATCATTTAGATTCTTAATGAAACTCATAGTCCTAAAGGATGGTGTATGTCAGTTTACACTTGATGGGTTCACCTATGTAAAGGTGGAGGTGTAGGCCGCTTCCTATGAGAGTCTTTGACAAACTCTCTAGAGCCTTTATTAAAATCTGGGACATGGCGCATGGCCTAGAACGTGCCCAACCGCGGACTTGTGTGGATTCGGGTTTTTGAGTATGTGTGCAAGTTCAACTGTTTGTATCATAGATAATGGGTTCAAGAATTTAGTTCACCTACAATCTACAATCTTGAGCTTGTTCCACTAAGTGTCGATTCAAACCCACAAGGTATCGACATTATGTATTTAAAAAACTATTGCCCTTCTTACTTCCGTTTTATTTTTTTCTCTCTCTTTGATAATTTTAAATCATGTGAAGGATTGTTGGTTGTGCTTCAAAATTTTGAGTTTTGACAAAGTCCCACATTACCTATTTCCTCAACGGTAACGTTATTTATTTCTCAACGATAACGTTATTTATTCCTCAACGGTAACGTTATTTATTTCCTCAACAGTAACGTTATTTATTTCCTCAACATTTTGCCTATATATATAAACTGTTCTTCACAGTTTACAAGAGAAACAAAAAGACTATCATCTACCTCTACCTCTACCTCTATCTCTATACACTATAATATAATCTGTTCATATTTGATTATATAATATGTTCATATTTGATTATATAATTTGTTCATATTTGATTATATAATATGTTCATATTTGATTATATGATCTGTTCATATTTGATTATATACTCGGTTCATATTTTTCTAGGCAATCCACATATAGACAAGTCCAAGTCTCCATCTGTGAGTGCACACAATTGGAGGCTTCACAGTTGAATTCTGGAGGGTGATCGCCGGTAGCCCGTTTGTACCTGAGGATTATTACCAGTGGGGGCAAAATCACTTTTTAGGACAGTAGCTTCGCTACGCCTCGGCTTTCAGATAAGTTATTTCAATTTGACGGTTTGTTCTTCTTGTTAAATCTGCTCAATTTTCTAACAATTACTTGTTATATTAACAATATAATTGTAACCAAATACATGTTTTACATTTGTAATCGGCCAAAAAAAACAAAATTATCTAAAAAAATTGGCTAGGGGGTGCTGCCCTCGAACCCTCGCTAAATTATTTATAACATCACAATATTTTGACTCCACTAAATAAAAATCGTGACTTCGCCACTGCTTAGAGCCCGTAAGAGCGATTAACATCCTTACACCCCCAATGCAAAAAGTTCCTATTCATGTTTTGCATTTTCAGCCGTACGTTTAGCCTTACCAAACACCCTTGACAGGTATTCCATCCCTCAAACTTGTCATCGAACCACAATGGTGCTACATCCTATTCGCAACCTCTTTGAAATTTTAGCTTCCATATATATATATATATATATACTGATCACATCTTATCTACATTTGGGCTTCTATAAGCCGTGTTTGCATATAATATGTGGACTTTGTTTATTGAGTAAAACCATATCCCAACACTATCCTAGCATGATTGTACGGGATGAATTTTTTTGTTTTTTGGTGCTGGAATTTTTGCTCTCTGTGATACTTTTGACCTTTGTGGACCTAACAAGCTTCGTAGCTCTTACATTATTGACTAAGCTGAAAATGGTCCTATATGAAATGTGTAAAAAGTCAACTTTGACAAAAAGTAATAACCCTAAATTTAATTCAACATTAGTCTTGACCACATGCATTGTCTGTTTCTCAGTTTATATTAGGCATATGGCTGATGTATGATTTGGTAAAATGGACAAATGTGCCATTTAGTAAGTTCATGTACGATATTGAAACCGACAGTTAAGTCTCATTTATATGAAAATTAAATATGTAAACTGATACTTCCACACTTGGGTGATAGTCTATCCAAGTTACTTTCTGTCTGAATTTGTGTGACACCCCATCCCACATATGTCAAAAATAGAGTTAATTAATTCTTATTCAAATTATGCATTTTTCATTCGAGTGCTTTAATTCGATATAAATTCGGGTGTGAAAAAAGTGATGGTACTAAATAGACCTATGAAGCTTAACATCCTAAGCAATGAAATGGTATAGTAGTTGAACAATATATTACTAGTCTTCTGTCTTAGTAGTCCCTTTTTGAAATCAATGTATTTGGAATGAATAGACAGGTATACTAGATGTCTTCTGTCTTGCTAGTCCCCTTTATATTGGAATGTGTATATTTTTGAAATGTATTTTTATTGGATATATTTTTGGAATTTGCATATTTTTGGAATTTATTTTAATGCACAACTGTTGTTTCTATATGCCTCTCGAAGTTTAACAGTTTCCAATATGACATATTTTCATTTTGTTGGGATATTTAACATGAGTCCCACATTCAAAAAATTCAAAAGTGTAGATGGGTTAATAAATATGATGGAATCTCCGTGATAACCCAAATTTTTTGAAAAATATTAAAATAAAAATTAAACAAATAAAATTCTTATTAAATTATATGTTACTGTGAGATTTTATTGCATAAGTGAGTACGAACTATGCAATATGTGATTTTGTGTATAATAAAGATATTAGTATTATATATTTATTATATGTAAGCAATTGTAGGAGCAATGTATTAAATGAAATGAGATGGGTAAGAATAAAATAAGTAAGTTAAAATAATTTATAATATTAAATTATTTTTAATGTGGTAAATTGGTGGCATTAAATATACTTAATGTATAACCACCATTTTATTGAAAAAAAATCATGTGTTACATTATTGAATGTAATATATGTATGTTTTTAATGTAGTAAATATATTATTATATTTATTACAGTTAAATTGTTGAAAATAATTTATAGAAGGGAAAAGAAAATAATTAGTTTAAGTATACATTAATTATTGTATACTTTAAATAAATGATATTAAAATAAGTTCTAGCGTTGAATGATTTTAATAAAGAGAAGATATTATTTTAATTATAATATCTTATTTACTGAATAAATTTTCATTTATAAGGTAAATTTATTAAGTTATACTTTCAATATGTAAATAAATTGAAATAAACAATTTATAATGTGAGATAATAAATTTATTATTAAGTGTGATGTGAGTTCACGTGCATTAAATGGGATGTTTGCAAGATAATAAATATTATATATATATATATATATATATGTATTTATTATGCGAGAGAATGAAATTGTTGTGAACAATTTGCGTAATGAATTAAGGGAGGCGGTTTAAGTATATAATATTTATATATATTTTACCCAATAGCATTAAAATAAATTCTTAAATGAAGTTATTTTAATAAAACAAGGATATTATATTTATTATGATATCTTAAGAATTAAATAAATTCTTAATTGAATTTATGTGAAAGAGGAAGGATATTATATTTTTTTAATATCTCAAGTAAGCAAATAATTGAATTTGCATGGATTATTATGCGATGCATATTTATTTGGCATTAATAAATAAATATGTAATAAAATCTAATATGTAGTGTTATGTATTATATAATTTATATATCAAAACTGAGTTATATAAATTATATGTTTCCAAGAGGGTAAAATATTTTAATATGGATGAGTTAGTAATTTAATATCTAGTTACTAACTATGGGGGTAATTTAATTATTCAATAAAAGCATTTCATGAATAATTGGGTAATTTAAATAGTTTAATTCCTAAACTACCCAAAGTTACTGTTGCAAGCTTTATCTCCAAGCCATTCCAATTTCTTTATATGTCGTGAGTTAAGAGGAGAAAGGGGGAGAAAAGCTTACACCCAAAAATAATCTTGGGCATCAAGAATTTTAGCTTCAAGTTGGAATTTCTCTCCTTCCTCACCCCCTAATTGCCGAGCCTCTCTATCCCTCATCTCTTGGGAATTTTATAAATTTTCCATTATGGATAAGTAAATAACTGTGAGTCTCATATAGCCATAGAAAAAATTGGAATCAAGTGTAGCAAGGCTTGGGATAATCAAAGGAAGAGTGCATAAGGTATAATTCCATACTCAATTTAATTTGGGTTTTAATTAGAATTCATGTATTTATGTATTTCTAAGCTAGAATTTAAAATTTGAAAGTTTAGTGGTTATAATGGAAATTTAAATGAAGTTTCCTTATAATGAATCAAGTTTTGGTCTATGTATATGTTATATGTAATTGGAATTGATTTGAAATCAAAATAGCAAAATATGAGTTTGTTAGTAAACTTTAGTTTGCTAAAGAGTTATTATAGCTTGATTTTTGTGTATGTAATGATGTTGGAATGATGGAACTAGAGACTTGGGGACTAGGTATTGTTGTGCGGAGTTATAAGAAAGGAAATTATAGAATACCCGCAAACAAATTGATAAGAAATCAAGTCACATGAAAAACGCTCGCTTAATGTTCGTTAAATGGCCATAAAGAACAAACTCAGGATAAAAATTTGAAATTTAACGGAGCCGAGACCTTAGACGAGTCTTATTATGTTAAATAAGGACTTTTTTTGTAAAGAAAGTTGGGTTGGATTGAGTCGAGGCGAGTTTTGGATGTCAAAATGAAAAGTTCAAAAACTAGTGCACAGCTGACCCTAAGAGACAAATCCGGGACTAGTTAGATGTTCCAAAAAATTCTGGACTTTTGGGGTATTATAGTAAACTAAATAAGCTTTCCATAAACTCTAGAACGGACTAATTCCGACTTCGGACCAAAGAGTTATGATCGTTCAAAGTAGTCGCGTCAAAACTGTCTGACAAATTCAGAGCAATCCCCTTGCACGAAATTTCTGGAATTTTGTGTTCGAAATTTGGAAAAAGGTCAGTAAATAAGAGTTGTATCCCCAGAAGTTAGCTTTACGTGGGCTTAAGAATCGCTCCAAAATATTTTGAAACGAAAGAGTTATGACTGTTTTAGCGAGAGAAGGTAAAGCTGAAAAAAAATGAAAAACAGTTTTGATCGGCCCTTTTTGAACATTGTTTTGGACTGTCTTTCTAATCCAAAATGGGTGTCCAATAATTTTTAAAAATAGTTTGCTATGATGTTTACAGCATATCCAAAGTTAGATGTCATCGGGCATATGAGCTAGAAACTAAAAATACGTAAAGTTGCTACGCCGCAACAGAGGCTGCTGCCCAACAGCAGTAGCAACTGCAGATGGCCACTTTGGCACACGATTTTGAGTGGTTTAACGTGTCCGGAAAACATGACTAATATTTTCTAAAACTAGTCTCATACACCAAGTATGTCATATATGAAAATTAACGCGATCCGACGTGTGAGCTAAAAGTTAGAAAATGGCGAAGTAGCTAAGCGGAAAAGGGGTGGGGCTGCCCATAGCAGCCCAGCCACATGGGCTGCTACCTGCTGCCCTTTTGGAGCTTGCATTTGACTCGCTTAAAATGTTCGACATGTATGGCTAACATTTTTCAAAAATAGGTTCATATACTACCTACATCAAACCAAAATTTCGCCGCGATTCAATTAATGGTCTGAGGATTAAAAATGCGCGAACAAGCACGCCAGGATTAGTAAAATGGGCGACACCGAACGAAACCGTCATGGACTGTTTTGACGTTCGACGTTCCGGATCGCGTTTGGGCTAGATTTTAATCAATGTTAAGTCTAATAAAGTCCCAAGATGAAAGTTTTAACGTTTATGATAAATTTATGCTACGAAATTCAAGTCCGGGCATAAATAATGAAATAAAAATATAATGTAAATATAAATTTACATAATTAAGCGAATGTAAGTCGAATATGACATGTAAAAAATAGTTTTATAATGAAACGAAAAACTTGGAATCATTAAAAATTATAATGGTCATGAAAGTGATGAAACGAAGGTTTTCAAGGTTCGAAACAAATATTTTGAACGAAGAATTGCCTAACGGTATATATATATTTAATATATATATATACAATAAGGCTCTTAAACGGACTGTTCGTAAACGAACAATCCTTTTGCGTACACTTTTAAATTGAATAAGTGGGCCCAATTATGTACTATCTCAATTATGTAGGATAAGTAGGAAAATGATGTACGCAAAAGAATTGTTCGTTTACGAACAGTCCGTCTAAGAGCCTTATCCTATATATATATATACATATACAAAGCAAAAATGCGAATTATTCATTAGATAAAATACAAAGCTAACTTACTAGCAAAAATAAAATATTTGTGTAATAGGCAATAATATGAGTTAACTCATGAACTATTGAAAAAGTATAAAATTATAAAGCTAAAAAAAATAATATAGTAAGCTGTGATTTACTATAAAAGTTATATATTAATCATTTAAATCCTGAATTTGCGAGTAATTATATTGCCGGCCAGATATGAATTTTATATGGTTTGACCATATACAATACGTGTTGACTTAAAAAAGATAGTTGTTGCTAACAACCACCAAGTAAATGACATATTTAGGCTAGTACCCAACCTAAATTTACCTGATTCAAGTCTCAAAAAACACAGAAATTTCTAATGTTTGCTGTTAATTTTATTATTGAGTTCTAAATTCCAACAAATTCTGTTCAACTGAAAACGAAGCTTTCAGTTGAAATAGTTCCGCATTCTTCTTTGATCTCTCTCTAAAACACACACCACTTACAAAATTGATAGAACACAAATTAAAGCAAATAAGAGCTACAGGTATACCAAAAATCAAATCATCAAATCACAAACATGTAATTCTTAAAGGTAAAAATCAAAATTCAATTAATTTCTGCTCAAATTCAACAAAATCAAATAAACCTTCAATAATCACAGCATAAATCTTCACGTCAAAGGCAGAAACAAATTCGCAAGTGAGAATATTCGTACGACGGCGCAGTCATTGGTAGACCCCACAACGGAATGAATGTCTGACATAGAAAGCGACAGAAGTAACCTTTTTATAAAAATAACGACAAAACTGTTACCGTTAGTACTGTTGAAATACACAGTGATTAAAATACAGTAATACGTGGTGTTGCACAGTAGCACACGGTATTGCACAGTATTTCGAATTATTGATTCTTACGTAGGAAGGCACTTACTCAATTATTATTACAGTAATTACTGTTCAATATTTTATATTACTGATTCAATAATTGCATAATATTTTATTGGTTCAATATTTGCTACGTTTATATTTTATATCAATAAGTGCTACTTTGCTATTTTATATTATTGATTCAATAATTGTCATTGCACATTATTTCAAATTATCAAATCAATAATTCATATTATTTGAATAATATTATTAGATAATATTATTGGCAATATCTAAAGAAGGTTCTGTCTAGGAAAGGGGTTGATTAATTGTGCGCCAGTAAGGAGAAATCCTTATCAGAAGACCCCCTCTTTCTTGGGAACGACCTGATTGTCAATATTGTTATTCTGTAATATTATTTGTGAATAATTAATTTTTGATATATATGATAAGGAAATATTTATCCAATGTGGATTTAAACGGAGGAATTTTTAACATGTGACATTTGTTGAAAGTTGATATTTTATCTTGTCCGATAAAATAATTCATTCAAATATATTATTATAATATTACATTATAGTAGTATGATGTGATTATATAATAGTATGATTTTTATAATTTGAATGGTAACATTATTATAGTAAATTCATGGTATAAAAGTTAAACGAGGTGGAAGAGTGCAAATTGAATTTGAACTCTTATGATACAAACAATGATGTCATCGGAGCAATTAGGTAAGCAAGGATGTCATCGGAGCGATGAGGTAAGCAATGATGTCATAGGATAGATGATGTAAGCGATGATGTCATAAATTATGGCGAAAAAACTATTTTACCCTTACTCTGCCGAGCCTAAAAATAGAAGCTCATTTCTTCATTATTTCTCACCAATTCACTAAAGCTATAGAGAGAGAAAGTATAGAGAGAATAAGAGAGAAAGAAGAAGAGTATTCTGTTATTACACTAGTGCAGTCTCCAAATTTTTAAAGTAAGAGTATTATTTCTTTCGTATTCATGAAGAGAGTTATTTTCTTTCAATATTCGTAAGGGTTGTTATTCCATTCTTTATTATTCTATTGGAATAACCTGTCTACGCGGACTACCGCATGCATGGTGAAATTCTGCTGTTATTCCATTCTTTATTATTCTGTGGGAATAACCTGTCTACGCGGACTACCGCATGTCTGGTGAATAACCCTTCGTATTCAGTTATTATTAAATTGTGAAAATAATCTGTCAGAGCGGACTACCGCCAGACGGGTGAAAATTAAATTGCAGTTTCGTATATTGTTTCTTTTCAGATTCCTAACTTTAAACTTACTATGGTAAGTATTGCTTCTAGAATTCCTGAAATGATCAGAAATTCCTTGAGTTTTGCGCTTCATCTAATATTATTTCATTGAAATATTGGTTTCAATTTTCTTGTGAAATTTTTATCTTTTCATGTCGAGTTACTATTCACGAGTTACTATTTATGGGATATTATTCACGGTAAAAAAAATATTTTTTTTTTCCAAATTATCTTTGATTGGATCCAAGTTTTGAACTTCATTCTTGAATTTTTCTCCACAATTGATTATTATGGAGTATTCTTGAACTTGGATAAACTAAATTACGAATCTCTAATCTTTGTCCTTTATCTCACTGGATTCGATATTTAACATATTTTTCATCATCCTTAGTCCTAAATGGTGATATAACTGAATAACTTTGGCTTGTAGTGCAAAGATGAATGATTACTTGATGAATATCTTTGGCCTGTAGTGCAAAGATCAATGATTACCTGATGAATATCTTTGGCCCGTAGTGCAAATATGGACAGGTGTTGAGATGAACATGACCAACTGGTGATACAAATGAATATCTTTGGCCCGTAGTGCAAAGATAAATATTTGGTTTGAGATGTATATTGATTGATGTTACAGGGATAAAATATTGATGATGGACTTTTAAATCATAGAAGATAGTAGACTTCATTCTCTACTTAACTCTTCTAATGAATTGCCATTTCTGCTGCAGTTGTTGATCTAAAACTAGTTGTCCATAATATTTTATCTGATTTGTTGAAAACTAACGATAATTTATTCTTCATTATCTTAGTCATAATATTCTTTACTGAGCTAGTTGAGCTCACCCTTTTCTTTCATTGTTCTCTTCAAGAAATAAGAATATCGCGGGTACTAGTCGGGGAATGGAGTGATGGTCTGAGTTAGAGCTGTAGAAGTCCTCACTATTTTTTTTTAAAATAGTGTGATAATAAATGTAATGAGAACTTAGTTTGAGTGTTAATATTTTTTACATGTCTGTATTGACACTCACAGTTGTATGGTCGTATTTTGCACGACCGTTTGATATGAAAGATTGTATTTGAATTCTGTACCATGTATTTGACGACTCAGAATGGGTTGAGTATTGAACCTATTTTAGGGGCGTCACAACCTAATTATATATTAGGTATGGAAATTAAATAACCAAAGGGTTATGATATTGAAGAATGTTAGTATTTAAAATTATACTAACCTAAGAGATTAATTTTATTATCTCAATTTATTATTTATTTTAAACCTAATTAAAGCAAGTCTAATTGTGTTATAAAATTAAATGTATATGAGTAATTATTTAAGATCTAAAATGAGTGGATTAGAAACTCTAATTAAATAATTAGAGTAATGTAAAATTAATGTATTGGGCCATGCTAGTTTATATGGCCCAAATAATTTTATTGAGAGCCCAAACAAATAATTAAATGGCCTAATCTTAGCCTAATTAAAGAGGGGCATTATGGTCATTTATTAATGCATTATTTGACAAATAAAATAAATCAAAAATGAAGGAAATGGGCATGTAGAATCCGGCCATACAAGGGGCAAAAAGGGGAAGAAGAAAATACATTTACTAGCTTGTCCAACTTTTGTAGATAAAATCTAACAACTCCTTCATGTGTCACCTAGCCAACTTATCCAACACTTTTGTCTAGGATAGCAAGTAAGCATATGGTGAATTAATATACATGTATCTAATAATTACATACATTAGTTAGTAAAATAAAACACCAATTACTACACTTACTAATTTACACTCACAAGCTTCAAGTTGCTAAAGAACAAAACATAAAGAGAGAGAGAAGCCTTGCTATTTTCGGCAGCTAGAAGAGGAACAAGGGAGTGAAATATTTCATGCATCCTAAGTTCTTAAACTATTTTGAAAAGAAGAGAAGGTGTGCAAGAAGATCAAGGTATGTATCTAAGAAGATTTTGCAAGTTTAGTACACTTTACTTGGCTTAATCTTGAGGAAACAAGGAGCATTGTTCATGATCTTTGTAAACCTTAGTTTTATAAGTGTATAAGTGTTTTTCATGAGGATTTAAGTATTTTTCAATTTGTTAGTTGAAACTAAAGAGAGAAAACCAAGTTTGTTCCATCTTGTTTAAGAAAAATGCTTCCATGGTATGCTATAGGTATTTTAATGTTAGATCTTTGGAGATCATGTGGTTGATGTTTAAAATCATGTTAAAATACTAGATTTTGTGTTTAGTATGTGATTATGATGGATTTGCATGATTTGGTATAGAAAAGTTTGGAATAAATGAAGTAAGATGATTTTTTTGGAAATTAAGTATAATTTACTAGTGTGATAAAGCATGTTAAATCTTGAAATCTATATGTGATATTTGAGATTTGCTTTCTTGGAATGCTAGATACTTGAGTTAAGGACAAAATCCCTTTTGAATCACTTAAAAATGTTAAGAAATGATCAAGTTATGATTTTTATTCCAAGCTATTCAAACTGTCGAACAAACCAAACTGAACAGCCACTTTTGACCCAATTTCTGAACTCAAAACAGAACCAAATTGAGTGTTTGATAAATGAAAACTGTAGTTTAAGAAGTTATGAATCCAACGCCTCTGATGGAACTTAATTCCGAGTTGTACATTTCGTTTTACAAGCGTTACCGTAAGGGACTGTCAAATCTGGAAATTTTGGGCGTGGATGGCATTATCGTAATTAAGTGAAAGTGAATAATTATTGAATAATAATTCTTAAAACCATTAAATGGTTAGAAAATTAATTATATAAAATATTAAATATAATTAACTATTTAATTATTATTTAAGTGATATTAAATGATAATTAAATAAAGTTAGTGTTAATAAAGTAACTAGTTATTATTTAATTGTAATTAAATAATAATTAGAGATTAACAAATTGATTAATTATTATTTAATTGATATTAATTAATGATTAAAGAATGTTTAAGTAAGATTATGTAATAATAATGTAATTACTTAATTACATTAACAAAAAAGGTTATAATTATTTATTATTTAATTAAATATTATATAATAAATAAAGACAAGTAATAATTAATTATTCTTAACTTTAATAAGAAAGAATAATTAAAGATTTATGAGATGAATTAATTATTTATTATTTAATTAATATTAAATAATAAATAAGGACAAATGTTAATTAATTATTTTTTAATTAATAAAAAGGAATAATTAAAGACTAATAAGGTAAATAAATCAATTATTTACAATTCAAGGATAAGAAATTAATTAATTATTATTAAATAATAATTAAAGACTAATAAAGTTAATACGTTAATTATTTATTATTTAATTAATATTAAATAGTAAATAAAGATAAATATTAATTAATTATTATTTAATTAGTGTTAAATAATAATTAAAGACTAATAAAGTTAATAATATTAGATAGTTAAAATATTATTAGAGGACTAATAATAATAGATTCTTAAAATATTATTAAAAGATTAATAATATTAGAGAGAGAGAGAGACTATATATTATTAAGTGATTAATAATATTAGAAAGCGAATAGAATATTATTACAAGGTTAATAATATTATTCAAGAGTCAAAATGATTACTTAATAATAATATTATCAAGGGATGATAATATTATTAAGGAGTTAATGTGATATCTAATATTTAATTATGTGCTTAATGTTAGATAATATATGAGGATAATAATGTTATGAATAATTATATGTTATACTAATTGAAGGATCCATGATAGGTCTTTTCAAAGAGGATAAGTTAAATTCATTAAGCGAATTATAGAATTGCGTAGCAGTAGTCCGCAGACAAGGCAAGTTCCCTAACTCAAACTCGAGTTATTATTTCAAAGCATGTTAGTGGATAATTATTGTTGATTATTCCACATTCCTTAAGGAATTATTGTAAATCGCACTCTGTGCAATTAAATTCCTATTGTATTAATTATTGAACTGAGAATTGATTTAAGTTCTTTTATTCATGAACTGTCTATGAATTGGATCTATGCTAGTTGTATCAGGTAGATCAAGCATGTTTAAAATTTGTTAACTCAAATTCGTTTTAAAAAGCTGTTCTTAATCAATTGACTTAATAAGGACTCTTGACTGAGAAAAGAATATTTTATTAAAGCATTATATTGGAAAATAATTGTTGCTAGTCTATTAAGTGTTTATGCATAATACACTGGGTATGAAAGGTTGATCTCCTTGATTACCAAAACTTACTAAAAGGACCAGTTTAAATACTGACAACCTTAGCAGATGTTCATGGTCACTCTAGACCACTCAGTATTTATTATTCAAATATTCGAATAATAAATTATTAAAATGTAATTCATGTTCTTCTACAATCAAATTCTATTGTTGAACATTGAACGATAAATTTCTTTCTAATCATGATATATCTCCCTTGTATTTAAACTTGCTAAGCAAATTAGTTGCTTACTCTTGCTATATCATGACATTTATTTCAGCTAAGCCAGAGACATCAAATAAGAAAGATAAAGGCAAGGGCAAGGTTCAGGAATAGTAGTTGTTAAAGATATTAATTATGATCTAATATGATGTAATTATTTATGTAAACCTTTTGTAATAGTTAAGGTAAGTTTAAGCTAAGGTTACGAAGACCTTGAGATTATTGTTGTAATACTTTATATTAATGAACGATGTACGTTTATTATTCCGCAATAGTTATAGAATGTTTATGATATTGATGTATTGTGAGTACCAAACTCGAGGTTAGAGAACCCGAATTTGGGGGCGTCACAGTGAAAGGCGTTTGCAGATAGGATTTGCAGCCAAATACCCATTATAAATACTCCACATGAATTACATCTCCTTCATACTTTCAATCAATCATTAATATTCTCTCTCCATTTTTCCTTTTAATACATATATACTCACACATACATTGAAGATGGAGCAGCATCAGATTTGTTGGGACAGATCAAGTTTGGTAATTAACGAATCCACCAATTGCTTCTTCAACAAATCAATCTCCATCGGCTCCTTCGGCGGCTCCCCATTCGCCTTTGATCTCTGCACGGACCCTAAACATCGTTCTCACTTTTCCAGCAGAAAGGCTTGAGCCCTGTAACGCCTTTTGAGGGGTGAAATTGATGGAATTGGCCCGAAAAAGTGAGGGCTTTGAGCTGACTTGGGGTTGTGAAGAAATCCGATGCAAAGGGAAAGTGAAAGTAATAATTTGAATTGGGGATGTAATAATTTGTACCGTATTTAGTTATTTTTTTAAATTAAGTGAATCCGTATATTTATACGCTTAACTAGTATTAAATACGTAAGACTCGTACGAATTTTTGGGCGGGTCGGGTATTCTGGTCGGATTCTTAAATTGGGGGTAAAATTGTATCAAATTAGACACTTGGGCCATGTTTGTTTGCAAGGATTATAATCCCGGGATTATAATCCATGGGATTATAATCCAAGACTATTAATCCTAAGATTAAATAGTTCTACTCACATGTTTGTTTTTTATGTAATTATTCATGGGATAACTTAAAATAATCTCATGTTATGTTTGCTTTTTCCAGGATTAATTAAAAGATTGGATTAAAAAATAGCGTTTTGACTATTATACCCTTACCAATAATAACATATTTCAAACTATAATTTAAACTTATTTTTACATCAAAAATTAATTAAAAACTTTTAAATAAGTGGCTATATTATTCAGTAAATATTATTTTTTTTGAGAAGGGGTGGGGGTGGGTGGGGTGGGGTGGTGTGGTGTGGGAGTGTATACATAATCAGTAAATAATATTTTTTCGACTGGGGAAGGGTGGGGGATGGGGGGTGGGGCATGAAAGTCCAATAATAATCTAGAATGGGGGTTGAATAGATTATTACAGATTTAAAATTTTATTAGGCCTTTTTAAATTTTTAATAATTAATTTGCAGTTTTAGAAGTTAACATGCAAGACAGTAAAAAATTCAATCACACAATGCACACAGATTTATCTTATTCACAGCATACAACCCTGGTATGTTGCTACGTCCAGTCTCAAGTTCCTACTTGGAGCTTGAGATCCTATTACTATCAGTAATAAAAACTCCTTCAACAGGCGGAGAAGCCTTTACAAAGTTTTATAAACAAACTTCCAACTATTCCTAACTAATCTATCTTGGACAGCAAGCTCCCCGCTCCCTCCTCAAGTTTAGTTGTATCTTCTTTTGCGTTTAGTTCTATTATATGATCTGGTCTTGAAACAATAGCCTTTTCCTCACCTCACAAGTACACTAGAGACCTAACTCCCAACTGACCTCTCTAAGACTCTGATCTTGGTCGAAGAATTACTCGTCTTTCTCACAAGTACATAAAATAAACTAACTCTGACATTTTCTCTTTTTACAAATGATATTACAACAATGTGCTTCTCAAATAAGCAGATAAGAATTTAGTACAGATAGATGTTTCTGAAATAAGCAGATATAAATTAAAGAGCAAATGTATTTATAAAAGTTCACAGACTTTTATACTGAAGAAAATATGCTTCTTTGTAAGCAGATAATAATTTATGCTTTGATAAAATAATGCTTCTGTGTAAGCAAATATGTAATTTATGTACAATTATAAAAGTTTAAATAACTTTTATGTTTTGAATGAGCAATGCTTCTTGAATAAGCAGATAAATAATATTAATGTAATTTAATAAAGAATAATTTATTCTTTATAATAAAGAGTGTTTTTCTATAGATGAAAAGGATTTGTTTCTCAGATATCTTCTAACAAGTATTATATGAATGATGATAAATTCAATGATTGTGTATAAGAGAATTAAATCAATTTCAATAATAATTTATCAAGGAATAACAATTTAATAAGTTAAGCACAACTTGATATAGCAAATATGTTTGTTTAACTCAGATAATATATATTAATACTTTATCTATTATGTGACAGATTATAAACAAAGCCACTTAGTACTATAAGGAATCGTACGGTGTGAATTCCTCATTAAGAGGAATGTCTCATGTAGCCTTGCGACGTCTAAGTATGACAATATTTATAATTCTAACAATTGATATTTATATAAATACTTTCAATAGATCACTACGATTTTCAAATCCGGTTCGGATAGTTCACTCTTTTTGGAGGAATATCACTGTGTCGTTTTGAACCATCAAGTGTCGTGTCTATTTACGATATTTATATAAATAATATTAATAAAAAGTTACTTAAGACTATAAGAAATCATACGATTCTAATTTCTCTCCGTAGAGGTGTATCTCCGTAGCCTTGCGGCGTCAGATTAAGTAAACTTTTTATTTGATAAATAGATGAAATATACATATATATAAAATTATATATAACAATATATATTTGTGTATCTATAAGTATAAAACAAGTAAGAAATAATTCAACTAAGTAAACTCAAATGACTTATCTCAATTATTTGGACCAATTTTCTCTTCTCAAATAATCAAAACTTTTGTAAGAAGAGATATAAAGCTTTTAGAGAGAATGCAGGCAAGGAGAGTATGCTTTGCTTTTCACTGAATTGGTAAAAACCAAATGAATGAAATACTCCCTATTTATAGAATTTTGAAGTCAGGGACAAAAATGTAATTTGTGAAAACCAATTTTGAATGCATGGTTTGGATGATCAATTTTTGAATTCATCGGTCCAGATGAAACTCAATTTTACGCGGAAGACTTTAATATTTCGCCCGGGCCGAACACCTCTTACTTAGCATTTAATGAACAATTTTGACCATAAGAGAAGCTCACACGGTTTCAACAAAATTGCCAGTACACATGCACGATTTTCACAAGTCCCAAAATGAATGACACAAAATTTTGCCAGCACATATACTTAGTGTATATAAATGATGCATGCTTGATTTATATATAGTAATGTCGTACTTATAATATATATATATATAATAAGCATACTGCTATATATATTATATTAATATACACACATGTTTTAATAAGTATGCATTCATACAATAAAACATTTTTGCCCAACTTTAATTTTGAAAATAAATAGGATTTCCTTGCCTTAAATATTTATATGAATTAATTTATTTAACACTTGATATTTAAATTATCAAGGTCAATAAAAATTAATTCAAGTAAAATCAGAAAATAGTTTAAATATTTTTAATTACTACATAATTGTTATCATCAAAATATATAAAATAAAATGAGACCTATCAGGGCAGGGTGGGACAGGGCGTGGTGGGAGTGTATACATAATTAATAAATATTATTTTTTAATTTTTATGGGGTGGGGAGTGAGAGTGGGTGAGCGGGGGCGGGGTCGGGGTGGGGGTGGGGGTGGGGGCGGGGTGGCGTGGGGTGGGGTGGGGTGGGGTGGGGTAGGGTGGGGTGTATATATAATTAGTAATTATTATTTTTTTAATTTTTGTGGGGTGGGGTGGGGGTTGTGGTGTGGGGTGGATGGGGTGGGTGTATATATAATCAGTAAATATTATTTTTTTAAATTTTGTGGGGTGGGGTGGGGTGGGGTGGGTGGGGTAGGGTGGGGTGTATATATAATCAGTAAATATTATTTTTTTAAAATTTTGTGGGGTGGGGTGGGGTGGGGGTGGGTGGGTGGGGTGGGTGGGGTAGGGTGGGGTGTATATATAATTAGTAAATATTATTTTTTAAAATTTTGTGGGTGGGGTGGGTTGGGGTGGGGTGGGGTGTATATATAATCAATAAATATTATTTTTTTAATTTTTTTGGGGTGGGGTGGGTGGGGCAGGGGTGTAGGGTGGGATAGGGTGGGGGTGTATCCATAATCAAAAAATATTTTTTTTGAGTGCAGGGGGGTGGGGGTGGGGGTGGGGGTGGGGGTGGCGGAGTGCATACATAATTCGTAAATTTTGTTTTTTTGATGGGGTGGGAGTGGGGGACGAGTGGGGTGCGCTGGTTGGGGGTGCGCTGGGTGGGGGTGTATATATAATCAATAAATATTATTTTTTTAGGTAGGGTGGGTGGGTGGGGCGGTGGGGGGCGGGTGGTGGTGTGCGAGTGGAGGTGTATACATAATCAATAAATATTATTTTAAAAAACTATATAGATGGACTTATATATGGAAAGGATAGAATATGATATTAAGAAAAAGTTTAGGAATAATTTTGTCTAGCAATTTTTAATCCCAAATGGCAGGGATTATAATACCAGGTAGGAGATGATATTAAATAATCCCACATCCTAAGCTATTTTATAATCCTAGGACTAATAGTTCCAAGCTCAAATTTAAAAACAAACAAGTCACTTCTGATTAATAGTCCTATCCCAAGTGTAATACTTGCAAACAAACATAGCCTTGATGTAGTAAATTGTATTTAGCCCATTTGTTTTTTTCAAGTTATATAGCATATTCATGTGTTTAAATTTGTATGACTTAAGCTATCCCAAAACAAGCACAAATACTTGAACTAAGATCAATAAAAATACATACATGCGTGATTTTCGTTGAGTGATCATAACTCAAGGTTTTCTAGCATAGATATTTTTTATTTTATTTTCCAGCATAGATAGTTGTAGCACAGAGATTAAAAAAGCAAACATTTTATTTCATATTAATTTGTAACACAGATTAAAAAAGCAAACATTTTATTTCAGTCACAATACTGCAGATATATAGCTGGCTAGCTATATTCGTGAAAATAGTCCAAAAGCTGGATTTATTGTGGTAAATCCTCCATCTAGAGCCATATTATGCCCACTCATATACTTACTCTCATCACTAGCCAAAAAAAGGGACGCCTCAGCTACATCTTGTGCATTAAGAACATTGCCCTTAAGGTTTGAATAAATGTTCTTGACACCATTTTCATCCAATTTAAAGAAGTTTTTGGCGGTGTCCAGTGCAACAAAGTAGGGCGATAAGCAGTTAACCCTAATATTAAATTGCCCTAGCTCCGCCGCGACATTTTTAGTTAGTCCAATCACGCCGTGCTTTGAACTTGTGTATGCATGAGATGCAACCCCGCCAACGGTACCCGAAACACTTCCAATTGTAATAATACTACCGCTACGAGTTGGGATCATCACGCGAGCTGCGTGTTTGGTTCCTAAAAACACACCTGCAGGGGATTTCATTTAATATATATATATATATATATATATATATATATATATATATATATATATATATATATATACGGTCAGGCTCTCCAACAAATTATAGGAAGCGAATTAAAAACGAACAAACTATAGCGACGATTTTTTTCTGTCGCTATAGCATAATAAACCGGCCATTGCAAGCCGTAGCCCCTGCTCAATTATAGCTCTCTTATAGAAGTCACTTGGTGTCATTCTATTTCTTGGATTCACTTTTCTCTAATTTTGTGCCAGGTGCTATTAATTCGTGCTTGTTTAATCAAGATATCTTAGTGATCATTTGACGATGTAAAATATCCAATTCTCATGATTATCATGTGAACTGAGTATATATGTTACAAAGTCAAACAAACGAAAATACTTTCATTAAACAAGCGCATAAATAGCACTCAACACACAAAAAATAATAAAGTCAACCTAAGGGAAAAAAAATTGGCACCAAATGGCAACTATATGTAGGCAAGTGTTCACTTTATCGATCAAGGGTTTATTTTGAATTGGCTGACAGCTTGGAAGGACAAATTATGTAATTTAACTTAAAGATTTTTGTTCCAAACCCTTAACCCTTAAACCTAGCTAGCTTCATTCCGGCACACCTGTTAGGTTAACACTAATCACACGCTCAAAGTCGGATTTGTGGTTTTCGAGGATGCTGAGTTTTGGTTCATCGATGATGACGGCATTATTGATCATTATGTCGAGCTTTCCGTGCTTGGCAATGGTAGTGTTGATGGCCTTCTCCATATCGGATTCCATGGATACATCACAATGAATGTAAGAAGCCACATTAGGGCCTAACTCTTGGCAAACTGATTCCCCTAATTTGTCTAGTACATCAACAATAACTAATTTTGCCCCGTGTTTGGCGAATAGTCTAGCAATGCTCTCTCCAATGCCACGAGCCGCACCGGTGATCAGTGCTACCTTGCCTTGTAACCTAAAAATTAAATGAAAAATCAGTACTGAGCAGTTGCCCATCTAGATATAATTAATTAATATTCTCAAATGTTAAAACTATCCTAAACATCATTAGAGATTTTTCAAAATTAAAGATATTTTTCATTTTCGTCCGTTGTCCCAAATTTAGAGATACATGTTAATTTTAGATTATAAAGTGAGGTGATGTTAATTCACAACATGTAATAAGTAGTATTTAGAGTAGGTTGAATACTATTGTGCTATGCCACTTGTTCTTCATTTTCTTACAAATATTAGGAATATGTTTACAAAACTAAAATTTTCCACAAAAGTTATATGTCATTATCTATAATTTTGTAGCGGAGAGAATATTTTTAATATACTTAAGAACTTAATACAAAATTAAAAATTAATGCTGTGGAGGATCAAATTAAGTTGTTGATAATAGAGAGAGAGAGAGAGAGAGTCCGGAATTATATACCTAGGTACAGTTGCAGAAAGACCTGCCATAGTTGAGTAAATTTGCAGACTAGCTAGAAACTTGGCTTCCTGGGCGAAGATCTTTACTCAGCTCGGGTTCCTTGACAAAGTATTGGTTCCCTTATAAAGGCTTGTATCCTACCTACTGCATGATATTTTTAGGGTTAGTAGATAAACTCTCTCATCTAGTGGAACCAATTATTTCAAAGTCAGCAGTCTTTATTAAATATTATATATTTTACACATACAAAAACTATTTTAATTAAATTCCAAATTGATATAAATAATTCAATTTTATGCAATACAAACGGAAATTATTAAACGGAAATATTAACTTTTGGAGCCTAAATATTTGTCTGCACTAGCAAATTAGATTCTTAGGAGCCTAAATATTATTCTTCTTTGGAAGATTAGGTGCGTCAAAGTCTACATACGCGCACTTCTATGGATTCATTTGACTGACAACATGCATAGTTTTTTAAATGTTTTATCAAAATGCCAAATTGTTGGTTTTGAACTACGTACCGTTTCAAAATTATAAGAATATATATCTATAAAATAGTAACGATTTTTAAGAAGAATTTTATTTTTGGTTTTTTTTTGTTAATTCGGGGGTGGGGGTTGAACCCATGACCTCTTGCTTTGTAAGAGGTCTGGGGTACCAACTGAGCTAAGACCGGTTGGTAAAAATATATACAAGGACCTACGTCCGACCCTACGATCCGAGTAGGGGCAGGACAACGCGTATATGGTGAAATCAAACAAAGCCTTGGCTAGATCCTTTTTCTTTGGGACCTTTTAAGAAAAATTTTATTTTTCAAAACTTATTAATAACATTAGTTGTAGTTTGGTGGCATGCATGATTATAGAACTTATTTACTCAATCAACTAATAAGCATAAAAGTGATGGTATATCTAAAAACTTCACGTTACTTTATATAAAAAAAAACGTATCTCTAATTTGGAACGAATTAACAAATAAAAAATATATCTCTCTATATATATTTTTGGATCAGGCTATCTGTATCAAAGTGTAAACTTCTTTCAAGGTTCGCTTGGTTAGCATAATGATATTAGATGAGATGAGTATCTTTTAGACTATAAACATTTGATATTAGGAATCTACATACTGGTAGTAAGTTGCCAAAAATGTTATTGTTGAACTAATTAAATGGGTAATTTGGCTCATGACGCGGACCACATGATACATATAAGAAGTACATAGGGCTGTGCATTTAAACCAGTAAATTCGGTTTTTTCTCATACCGAGTGAATCGTACCGACCAGTTCGGTATATTTTATAACGGGTTCAGTATTGATATTTTTTTCGTTAAATACCGGTTTTACAAGACCGAGAACAGTGTATTGTTTTCAAAAATCGATAAACCTGGAATCATACCAAAATATTGATTTATATTATTATTAGGTGAACACTATTTTCACGTACATATTTAATATTTTAACATGGTCACCTCTCATATGAGAAGAGTATGTCTCACTTTTATGTGAGAGAATCATATATAAAAATATCAAATATACATATGAAAATATCATTTCCATGTTGTTATACACATGACTTTGTGATTGTGATCTTAACCCACCAATTTTTTCGGTAAATACTCTTGTTTTCTGTCTATCCATTAACTTTGTGAGTGTGACTTAACCCCACTAACTTTCTCTCTCTATTCACTCACTCTCTTTTCTCTTCACACAAACAGAGTACTCCATTTGTTCTGTCTTCACCCATCTCTCTTTTGTCACTCACAATAGATCTAGGGAAGTGATATTTCCGCAGCTTAAATTGATATTTCCGCAATGGTTTCTGTATACTTATTTCATCAATTCATTTTGTGACCAATTTGTCCTTATAGCAGATGCCCAATTGGCAATTAACCCAAAGCTTTTTTCTCCCCTCCTCCTAGCTCCTACAACTCAGTTTTTCATCTTTCGATATCATCTAAATTCTCTAGCAAATCTCCGTTCTTATTTTAAATTTGAAGGCCTTCCTATAGATTTTCTGTAAATTGGATCCACTGGATAAGGCGAAGAGGCGCTTAAAATGCAACACTACGAAGAGGAAAACAAAACAAAACCCACCAAAAAAAAAATTAGAATAATCAATTTATGTTCCCCAAATCATTAGATTTGCCTTGTGTACAATGGTAACCAGCAATAAAAGCATACAAATTAATACCCAACAAAAATGGTGTAATTCCCACCCGCGGAAACGTAGACCCAATTAAATGTTAAAATGCGGGGGGTTAGATGGTTCAGAGTGATTTTTGTCGGTGGAGATGTGATCCCCCCAAATTCCAGGACCGCCACTTGGTCTCTCGAATTCGGTTCATCACGTGCTCATGGTAATACATCGCAATAATGATAACTAAATATCACACAACCACAGCGGAAAATCTATTCTAGAATAATTTACAATGATTTATTATAATTATTCTCCCAAGTCTCGCAACCTACAGTACTTAATAGATTACATAGCAATATCAATTAACGACTTGTTATATAATCTAACTTAAGCTTAAACATAAACAAATCCAGTCTTACTACATCATCTTCACACAATATTAATATATTTGAAACATAACAGACATAAACTAGTTGGTAGCCTTGCCCTTGCCCTTATCAATGCCCGAAGGTTCGCCATGCTCTGCCTTAACTGAAATATTTTAGGGAAAGCAAGAATGAGCACAAATTGCCCAGCAAGTAATATACAATAAGGGTGAATAATAAGATTCTCAATTCTCGAAAGGGTATAGCAAGATTTGATAGTTCAAGAATAACAAGAATATCAACAGTTCTCAATAACAGTCGCTAAGGACAGGATAATATCAATATGATTCAATAATAAGTCAATTCAAGATTTCAAATAATTGAATACTGAGTAGTCACTACGGACTATGAACTTCTACTAGAATTGACAGTAATAAACTGAAAATCCAACAAAAATAGGTACAACAGGTGATCAGCCTAAAGTACCCTTGTTATGCATAACAATCAATCATACTCAAGTGTGCACGTCGGTTCTCCGACAATTATATATTCCCTTCAAAGAAGGTTGTTCTTCTCAGTCAAATACAAGATCCCGCACCAATCAATTAGTTTGGGTTGCTTTTCAATAACATAAGTCCAGCCGAATCAAATGGCCTAGACACTTTCACAATATTCAAGAACAATACTAAGTTCAACATGAATAATAGCTTTAATGAAATAAGAGTTCAAGTATGCTAATTCGATTCAACCGATTAAATAGGAAACTTGTTCGCAATACACAAGATAGGATACTTGCATAGTAAAAGAGTATAAGTTAGGAAACTTTCACAATCATAGATTTCCTTGCAAAAAGTAAATGCGTCGGTTAGGATACTTACACTTTAAAAGAGTGTAAGTAAGAGAACTTGCCTTTAGCGTAGTTTATCCACGAAAAGCAATCAACACTTTTGAATTCCTATCGTAATACAGTTACGTATATATATGATATTCATTAGTCATATAATTTAACTTCACATTTTCTCTTTGAATATACGATCAACACATAAGGTAAGTTTTACCTAGCTACACAGTTATATAGAATATAATTTCTATCCTTAACGTTCCTTCTTTAGAGTTTAAACGCATTCTCATATTATATAAGATCTCAACAATTAGCAAACATGCTTGCATATTATTAATATCACATAAGACCACAATCAATACTAAATATATTTCATTTTAGCAAGTTACGTCATCTCCTTAAGTTAACCGTCAAAATCGGGTTCAAGTAACATCATATAATATCACGTAGCATGTATTCATATTTAAAGGATACTTTCATGCTTGTATAACTTTTCCAAATCCAATCGTACATGGTATAGGTTCTTAAGTTAATACTTAAAGCCATTCAAGAACACGAACTCATATGGTCTAACATGGTCGCTTTTAAACACATAAGATATTCATATAACTTGTATTAGTCATGCTCATGAGTACTCGTATTGCATATATGTAGCTAGCATTGTTATTATCTTGAAAACATGCTTTGTTTATGCTAAACTTTAATCACGGCAACTAATCATGGTATATATACATGCATGACACATGAATGAGTCTAAGAGTACTATCACATGTGTCCATAAATGTCAGATTCTAATTCTCGTCATAACATACCAACGTTCACGTTCAAAGCTTATACTTTGTTAGTATAGTTCATTAATAAGGTCTATCATGCTCATGCTTCCTTATGAAACCCATATACACAAGTTAACATGCTTTTCATGCATTTCAAGGCCCTATAAACATGCTCGAAAAGTCAGAATGTATACATGGTCTTTACATGTCAATATCAACCTTCAAAACTTGTATTTTTGTTAGATATGTTCAATAGTGAGGTCTAACAGGCTCTTGTCATACTATAAACCATATATACATAACTTAATATGTCTTTCATACATCTCTACCTCATACCGACATGCCTTGAAAAATCAGAATATTAACATGCTTTATATATGTTAACGTTCGTTTATGAAACTTTAAGTTTGTTTTCAAACTATATGTCGTTTGGTTAACCATGCATGCTAATATACTAAAACATGCTTACATTGCCTCATTAGGTTTATATATATGTATTAATCATGCTCTCATGCTTGTTTAAACAAAAATCAAACAATTGGTATATAACAGTTTTGTTGTAGAATGCAGAAAACTGCACACAGAGGCCGGCGCTGCGGCGCGGCAACAACAGCCATATTCTAGCGCTGTGGCGCGGGTGGCGCTGCGGCGCGGGCTGCGGCGTGGGTGGGGCTGCGGCACGGGCTGCGGCGCGGTTTGCGGCGCTGCGGCGTGGGGACAGTTCCTGCAGTTCAGACTGCAGCGAAACCGACCCAAAACCTCCCATTTTATCGATCTCGACATACCCATATGCTATTAGACTAACCTTTTTAACTTACTAACACATATATATGCTTATATAACAGTCAATTGCCCAAACGATTCCCAATTTCATGAACTCCAACTAATTTTACGAATTCGATGCTTTACAGAAATTACAGAGTAACAATGGAAATGAAAGTCAAGAAAGCTATATAGTGGTTCCATCACGTATGTATGTTCATATAACAACAATATAAGGGTTCTACAAACCAATCATGAACCAATTTGGCATAATCAAGAATTTGAAGGAAACTTCGGAAACAGAAAACGAAAATGAAGAACAAAGGAAGAGGGATTATACCTCTGCTAGGATTCAAATATAGTTTGCTGCTAATCCAACTTCTCCTACTGATATATGTATATTGCTTTCACTCACCACTTATGCAAACTCTCAGCAATTTGAAAACGAAGAAACATGGCTGCTATTTATAGAAGAATCCTTACACAGACAATGCAATTGTCCATTAAATTGAACCACTAGATTGATGCTTTGTATATCAGCTAAGGAAGAGTTGGTAGAGTGGTTGAAGAACACTGTTGTGCCCACTCCCCGTATCATGATTTGCTAGAATGCTGAGTTTGAGAAGGTAGGAGTAGGCTAGCTTCATGAGTGTTTTACGTGTACAAGGTTTGTGTCTTATTAATATGGGACAAGGCATAAAAATCTCAGCATTTCCAATTTATAAACAAACTAGTGTTAATACTTAGGTTATATACACACACATATTTAGACACTTAGGTCTTTAATTGAAATGTCACAATAATTCATATACTGTAGTAAGTGTAAATTGACACGTATAATCCATGTACATTTTGTTAATACCGGATATAATCTAATCAGATGTTAACACATTACACTGTCTCCTTTATTAAAACTAATTGTTTACAATATGTTCATGATATATTATACAATGTATACCCACATATTTATTGTCACACAAGTTATTAATCAAGTAGCTCACATGGTTTAATAAGCCTTACCATATAATAGTGTCATATTACACTTCACATAATACATAGTCAGCTAATATATGCTACACATTTAATTCGCATGCTTGCACATATAATTTCTCATCTTATAAATTGAATATTAATTAATAATATACACATATCCTACATCAATCAATATAATTGTTAACCTCCATAACAATTTAATTAACCCTTATATGATTAATTATCACTTTGATATAAATCTTATTATATTTATAAACACGTTGCTCATTATTATTATGTTTCTTGCAATAATAATAATCACATATTATTAATCAATCCTCATTAGTATTTTATAACAGTTAATTAATATTCTTCGATTAACAATTAATATAGATTAATTGTTCGCTTAAATTAATATAATTATTCTTATATTACGTCACTGTGCCACACAAGGCAATCAACGAGTTTATCACAAACTCCACCAATTTCTCAATTATTATAATTATTCAATTATATATAATTGAATTAATTCATCTCAGAACACAAAATCATTTATATTCAAATAAATTCTCATTTTCATTAATATATTTATTTAATAATATATGGAAATTCTCGGATATTACAGGAGAGATGCAGCAAAGATTGAATTTAAAAAAAACATGACTGAGAGGAGTTGCCGAGAGGAGAGAGGTGGGTATTGTACTAGATGAGGGTAAATGGGACAAAGATGAATTAATTTAGTTTCAAGGTGGAGTCCACCGCGGAAATATCATTTTAGGCTGTGAAAATATCAATTCCCTCGCTGAATTCAGTCACACATATTACTTTCTATTATCTCTCAATCATACATAAACCCTAACAAAATAATAATTAGGATCCTCTCCATTTTAAATGAAACAGAAATTCTCTATTTTAGGGTTTAAATTTAAAATGTGTTAGAATGTGATGTCATGATAATAGAAGAGAGAGAGAAATGATGATGAGAAATATACAAAAAATATAGAGTCTTCATTTCATTTAAAGTAGAGAGATTCTAATCCACAAAATAACACAAAATCATGTCTTTTTTACAAATCATGCCAAGATTGTAACACTTGAATAGCGTAGTAACATCTTCTTCTTCATTAAATTCTTTTTCTTTTTAAGGTTTAAGTAGGGATTTGTACTTGGGCTTTTGAGATGTAATTTTGGAATGAATTTTTTATAAATTGGCATAATTTTTTGTTGAAATATACAACGGGTATTTGTTTGTTTGGATGAATTAAGGATTATGTGTTGATTATCTTTTGATTGCATGACTAATTAATTTACACAGTTGATTTTACAAAAGTTGAAAAAAGAGATAAATTTTCGGTACAATTTAAGTATATATCAGAACCGTGTCGATACCGAACCGGCCCTATCCGTAAATTAAGGATATCGGTAATCAATATCGGTGTCAGTATTTAGTTTTGAGGAAAATTGAAAATCGGTACGGTACGATTTTTGACTATTGAACACCCCTAATAACAAGGTAAATATAATTATTTTTTGGATTAAAAGAATAGAGTTCTTCATAGAAGACTAAATGATGAGAATATAAACTAAATATTACAAATTTTGTTCTATATTAATTTTTTTACGCTGCAAAAGAGAAAAGTAGAACTGAGAATGTTTATATAAACTTTAAACCTTTAAATATTTACTTTTTATAATTTAGACCCTAATGTTTCAACTTTAAGATATCGTGTCTTCGAAATTCTATAAATTAAACCTTTAGGTCACCGGATAATAATAATTGTTTTGAATGAAAATATTTTGAGCAATTTCACTCCAAAGTATTTTTAGAAACACAAGAAAATATAGGCACACAGTTAGTGTGTGATGAAGAAAAAGAAGAAGAAGAAAATTGAAGCGTATATAAACGACATATATCTTTAAAAGACTTAATTTTTCATAGTGATAGACGACCTTAAATATTTTTTGAAAACACAAACTTATAGTCGCATGATTAGTGTGTGATGAAGAAGAAAAAAGAGAAAAAATCAGCACCAATATAAATGATATAATATACCATTAAAAGATTTAAATACCCTTTTATTTTGAGTCAAGTAACTTATTCCACTAAAAAAAATATTTAATCCAGTAATCAAAAGGTTTTACTATAAAAATATAAAGACGTTAAGATTTATTGTCTTAAAGTTGAAATATTAGAATTTAATGTATAAAAGACAAAAACAAAAAATAAAGTTTAAAATGTATTTAGCGGACTTCACTTTTGTTCATTCTTCAATTAATGTTTTCTTTTTCTTTCAGTAAGCATGTAAAACATAACTGAGAGTACTATCTTCAATATAAAATTAGAAATAACATTTGTTTTTAAGAGTATTTGTACAAGAAAAATAATTTATATGTCGACATATATATATATTTAGATTAGATTGCGACTTAAGTGAAACTTTAAGCGATACAATAAAATAAAATAAGGTAAAATAAGGTAGAATCATTCTTAAACTCATTCTATGTCGTTTATTCACATACATACATATTTACAATATTACATATGTACGTGTGTCTATATATATATATATATATATATATATATATATATATATATATGTAGTGTGTGTGTAGTATAGTGTGTGTGTGTGTGTGTGTGTGTGTGTGTGTGTGTGTAGTACTCTCTTTAGTTAGTTTTTTTTTTATTTCGTCCGGCAAAAGAAGATTTTATTAAAAACATCAATTCGTTCATATATAATGTGACAAACCCATATTGTTTGTATTAAAATCTAAAATTTTCACAATGATTTTAAATTTTATAAATTAACAAAAAATTATTAAAATATATCTGTAATTTTGAAACAAACAAGATTGGTTGTATGAATATATATCGTATTTATACAAGTACTTGAACATAAGTTTTACATCGTACTTATGTAAAAATTATGTACTTGAACATATTTTTTACATCATAATTCCTCTTCTTCTTTTTTCAAAAAGCTAAATAAATTTATTGCTGAAAATTCCCATCATCTAGAAGGCTTAGACAATGGAATAGAAAATTACTAATTCAGTGCTGCGAAAACAAATGGATACACATTGTATATAACAGAATTTATATATTCCATCAGTTTCAAAAAATACCATCAAGTTTGACTTCTCAAAGGTAATTTTAAATATTTTAAATTCATAATTGATTTGATTTATTTAAGTACTTTTGAAAACAACAAATTTTGTAATTAGTGGTACTATTTTAAATAGTTTATAATTTTTATAATTATATTGTTTAAAATTAAATTAAATTAATATTATATTTAAAAATATCTTAAATTGACTTTGAAAAATCAATATTAATCTTCTAATTTGAAAAAAAAAAAGACACCACGGGATAAATATGTTCGATCCTAACCTTACCCTGACATACACAAATTTATGCAATAGATAATTGTAACCGACAACATAATTTTTACTTTATATATTAAATTTTCTATAAAATGTGAAGTTTACGGAACTTACAATCAATAAATATTAGTCAATAAATTTATCATATCATAGGATACATATGTACCGCCTATAATCAAAAGTCATTATTGATTTTTAAAAGTCAATTTGTAACATTTTTAAACTTCAAATTTGACATGATTTATTAAAAAAATATGAAACAACGAAAATTACAAAGAAATTTTTTTTTTAAATAGTTTACAGTATTCATCATTGAATTGATTAAAATTAAAAGAATTTGTGTCAATTGTGAGTTCAAAAATCTCTCAAGTTGACTTTAAAAAGTCAACAATGATCAAATAATATAGAATGGAAGAAGTATATAGACTAATGTTAGATCAAAATTTCAAATCTATTGTTGTATCAAAATATTAAATAATAGGAAGGTTCTTTTAAGCTAAACCAGCTAACTAACCGTAACTCGTCTTGCTTGCTAAGCTTAAACCTAGTGCAGAAAACGATTATTGATCTCCACTATCACCTAATTAATAAACTGACTAAATGTATTTGTAATTTGTATACTGCTGTTCTTCAATTTAGTTATATGTACTTCCGTACTTGAAAGACAATATATATAATTGAATATATACAGGTAACAAATATGCCAAAATTAAGTTTGTTGAGCTATTTATTTATTCCTGAGAAAAAAAAAAGAAAATATAGAGCGAAAAGAATGGAGTAGGAAGAAATTTAGAGAGAGAGAGATAAGTTAAAATGAAGAAATTTTCTTAGGGAGAAATAGTTTGTTAAATAGAAGCAAGGGATATAATTCTTTGGAAAAATTGGTGACACAGCGGAAGACGGATACAAAATAGAAACAATCACAAAAATTGAATATATGTAACTTTGCAATCACAGGAGTTTACAAAGTTGGATAAATTGACTATGCAGCCACAATGTTTATAAATTCAGAATAATAAGAGTTTTTCTTAATACAAATGAAATATTCTTTAAATAGAAAAAAAATGAAATAGTCCAAATAAACTCAAAACTGAAAAACTTCGGAAAGCCTAAACACATGTTTTCAGATCTTTTTTGGCTTTTAACAATGTCCGTCATGGCTAAAGGCAATAAGTTTTATAGGGTTTGTCGTAAGCTTCGATTTGATATATTATGGATTCCGTAACTCTAAACGGATCAAATAAAACTTATGGTTAAAACAGTGTCAACCCTTCTTGGACTTGGATTTTCTTCATTTTCTGACTCCAACGTGTCAATTGGGCCCATAGAAATTTGACTAAAATGTAAAAGTAAACCCCCTGCTTGTATCTCTTTTGCAAAACTTACCCTCCAACTTTTATTTTTGCAAAACTCTCCTTTCACGATGTATGAATTGTGAAAAACTCACCTTTTATGTATTTTTATTGTTGTTAAAAATCTCATATACTCGGATTATTTCATTACAATTCATCACTTAAGATTTCAAACACTTTAAGCCAAATGTTGAACATACTTAAATACTTAATTGTATTTTAGTATTTATATTTTCTCTTACAAAGTCAATTAAAAAAGAACGGAGCGAGTACTTCTTAGTATTCAAAATGAGTTTCCCATATTAATTTTAAATGGGTGGGATGAGTGGACTATGGGTTGTTGCTTATAGTCAATTTTAAATGATTGGCATAAGTGGACTGGGTTGTAGCTTATAGTCAATTTTAAATTATTGGCATGAGTGGACTAGGTGGCCATCATAATAAGGATAATTCCAAAATTGTTGTTGTTGAGTTATTTGATTATTCATATTTGGCAGACAGACAACATTCACAAATTAAGTCTAGAAGTGTTTTTTTATTATTGTTGTATCCATCATTACTTCATTTATAAATTATATAACAAAATCAACAGCCCAAATCAATTTTAAATGGTTGCATGGTATAAGTGGACTAATGGGATGTAGTTTATAGAGGTCATCCTAATCAGGAAAATCCAAAATTGTTCTTGTTGAGTTATTTGATTATTCTTATTTGGCAGACTAACAACATGCTTAAATAAGTGGACTAATGGGATGTAGTTTATAGTGGTCATCCTAATCAGGAAAATCCAAAATTGTTCTTGTTGATTATTCTTATTTGGCAGACTAACAACATGCACAAATTAAGTCGACAAGCTTTTTATGTTGAGATACAACGTCAACATCCGCTATTCATTCATTGTCAATTAATTTTAAATTAAATAATTTATCATAAAATCAAAACATTTATTTATGTGTGAAAATCGAACAACTCAAATGCTTCAAATCATACGATTGTAAATAAACGTAAAGAATATGCTGCTGATACATTAAACTATTTCACTTATTATTAATTAATTTTAGATTAAACACTTTAATATTTTAGTGAGTGTTTGGTCACGTATGAGTATGACTTCATCAGAACCCTTTTTTTTAAGGATAGAAAGAATATTTATTATTTAGAAATTTGTTTAAAGTCTTTAATCTTTGGAAACACGCTGTTGGTTCAAGTAGAAATACTACTATCTCAAATATATATATATATATATATACGGAATCTTTCAGAAGCGAATTGGAGGGAGCAAACTAAGAGCGAACCGGCTATAACGACGGTTTTTTCTATCGCTATAGCATAAAAAACGGTTTTTTATGCTATAGCGACGGAAAAAACCGTCGCTATAGCCGGTTCACTTTTAGTCCGCTCCTTCCAGTTCGCTGGAGAAGCAGACTATATATATATATATATATATATATATATATATATATATTGAATTCTCTTATTATTCCAAAAATTAAGATTTGTATATATAATTAACATCTACAATATTTTTTAATAGTATAAAATACGGTTACTAATTATATTTCATTATTTTTTTTGTTCATTCATCTATAAAAGGGTAGTTGATAATTGTTTATAGTTGTGCATTCTGAATCCCCCTCCCCCCTCCTTCCTCCTTAGAAGCACATTATCTTTCAGGTCCTCATGGCTCTTTTTCTCCTCAAAGAACATAACGAAGTATGATTTTCTTTTATTCTTATCTCTTTCTTCATCATCTCAATTGTTTAGAACAGCTTTAGGACTTCACACAAAAGTCTTTTCTGCGACTTGAAACTCTGTTGTCTCGGTCATTTTATTACTCACTCGGTTCCTTTTTATATATTTGTCTTTTTAGAGAGTGAAATTTGTTTGTTTTTTTATTTGTCGTTTGTAAATTTCAAAGAAGCATTAATGACTTAGTTTACCTTATTATCCGTACACTAAATATTAATTTGTTTATTTTTCAACTTTTTCAATGAATTTTGAAGGGTATAATAGTGAAATTTTATACTCATGTTAATCAATCACACAAAGTATTAATTATATATATTTCTTTCCTTTTTTTATTTCTTTTAAGATTATACAATTGACCCAAATCTAACATATAAAGATTTCAAACACTCTAAGCCAAATGTTGAATATAATTAATTGTATTTATTACTACCTTCGTTCCTTAAAGAGTGCAGTTTTAGCAAAAAAAAATTATTTCTTAAAGAATGCAGTTTTAGGCACCCAAAGTCTTCTTTTTTCAAATATGCCCTTGTTATAATTAATGCATTAAATGGGAAAGTTAATGCACTAAAAGAAGGCTAATTTTGTCATTTTATCCCACTTATTGATTTGTGTGCTTTGTGCTAAAACTGCACTCTTTAAAGAACAGACGTAATAATATTTGCGTTTAATTTCTCTTAAAAAGTCAATTAAAAAGAATGAAGAAGTACTTCTTAGTATTCAAAATGAGGGTCCCATTTTTAACTTTTATTTTTATATACATTAAAGTCAGGTTCTGAAAATTATTCAATACTCTTTTCTTGTCACACACCATTTGGGAGTCTTTGGTATAAATTCCTCCATCATGCATGAGATATAGAATTTGAGGCTTATAAAACGTGATACCTAAGCATGACATATTTAACCCTAATTCTACTTGCAAATACATTTGTGTAAATTTACAATGAAAAGTTGACTTTTCAGTCAAATTGCACCACTTGCATAACATATGGGATCACTCGTTTTTCTCCTTGATAAATGGAAAAAATGTAACTAGGTATTCTCGAGAAAGACTAGTGATTCTCAAGTTGTGCACCCAGTATGATTTGACTGAGAAGGCGATATATGAAAAATACAAAGTGACACAAATGAGCAAAAAAAATGGACAAATGTATCATATTAATTATAAGTTCAAGTAAGAGATTTGAAATTGACATATATAAATCTCACAAGTCTCATTTAGATGAATATATGTGAATTGATACTTCCACATATATATTAATTTGAGTCAATAATATATATGAGGTGTTAACTTAGGGCAAGTGTCAAATACCTTTCATTCTTAACAATGGAAATCCATTTTGTGCTGAAATGCAATATTATTATCATCTAAAAAGTATTTTATGATTCAGAAAATTTGTTTGGAGGCCAATAATCTTGCTTGTAATTATATTCTTAGGTGCTTTTCAACAAAAGTTCGGGTGTGAGAAAAGTGATACTTAATAGACCTATGAAGCTGAACAGCCTCAGCTATGAAATGGTATGCATGCCGAAACTTTTATTTTCATGCTTGTTTACATTATGAAAATCTGTTGGTGTTGGGGCCGACCTGGTTACAAATTAAGCTTTATAACCATAAAAGAAATTATATTGGCGATTCACATATCAACCTCAAATATTTAATTTGCAGATTGATCAGATTTTAAAGAAGGTGCAAGTTTATGAGAACGATCCTGCTGTCAAGCTTGTTATTTTCAAGGTAAGAAGTAATTATTCCTTCCATTCTAAAATAAATCTCATTTACAAACTTGACAAATATTAAACATGTATTTTTGTTTCATATTCACTCTAAGGTGGTGTTTGTTTGTGTCTGAATGTCTCTTAATTCACCTGTTTCTGATTTGATCAAAGGCAAATCTTGTTTGGTAAAAAAAAAAAATTGCCTCTAAATCGTTAAGATAAAAACTCAAATCTTAACTATATTAAGAGTTGTCTCTTAATAGTTTATTTAAAATTTATGGACAAAAATTGTCTCAATAAATATTGTACTCCTTCAATTTTAAATTTTAATATCATTCAAATAAAATTTTTAAATAACTCAGAGGGTTAAAATGGTAAAAAATAGCACTACTAGAAAAATAAGAATACATGACGGAACTTTGTGACAGTTTTTAAAAACAATCACAAAAGATAGTAATTTGTTATGGACTTTTTAAGCAATCACAAAATAATAATATATACGATGGCTCTTAGTGATGACTAATTTTGTCATCAATGTATTAAAATTGTGATGATCATGTCAATCACCAAATTTTTCACGTAAAATAAATTTTCTTTTTGTGACACACTAAGTCATCACTTATAGATATACCCTTTTTTCGTGATTGCATTTAAGTTATCACTAATATTTTAATGTAAGAAATAATCAAAATAATATTTTATGACGGCCATGACAATCATTAAAAAATATAAATTTTTGTGACGCCTTTTATTTGCAATTCCAAAAAGAAAGTATTTTGTGATGAAATTTTTAAGTCATCACAAAACAATAAATTTTATAATCGCTCTCAGTGATGACTAAGTTTACCATCATTATAGAGTATTTGTGACTATCATTGCAATCACCAAATTTTATGTGGAAATAATTTTGTTTAGTAACTATAGTAAGTCAACTCACATATGTTTCTCTTTATATTTTGTTTTAAAAGTATAATCATGACTTGGGCTTTGGTGTAGTGGTAATTGTGACGCCCCTAAATCCGGGTCCCCAGAACCTCGGACCTGGTACGTTACGATACATCATTTCTATAACTATTGCGGAAGATATAAACATAAATTGTTTATACAATAACTTTTACACATAATTTCCAAGGTCTGTAACCTTAACTTAATACGTACATTCAATATCTTAAAAGATTTACAATGTCATTTGCATCCTATACTATTACCATTTTAATCGTATAATAATTTCATCCCGGAACTTGTCTTTTTCTTTCCCTATATCCGAATATTCGTCTTTATCTGAGATGTTTATCATGATATAGCAAGGGTGAGCAACAAGTTTGTCCAGCAAATTTTAAATACAAAGGAAGACATATCATGATTGAAAAGAATAATAAGCTGACAAACTTTCAACAATATATTAATTGTGAAAGAATATAAATCAATTTTAATAACTGAATGACTGAATCAATAACGCTGAATAACCAACAATGAACATGAACAAATTTAACTGGACCTAATGATAATGAAGGTGATCAGCCTTTCATACCTAATGAACATATACAATATGCACAACGTGCGAATCAATAAATCATAGACGTGATATAATCAACAATGATTAATCACGAGTATGCTTTACAATAACAACTCGAGTTCGAGTTAGGAAACTTGCCTGTACCGTTGATTACTGCTACGCAATCTAATTTAGCTTCAGTTGAAAGACCTATTATTGATAATATTGATCTCTCAATTAGAATAATATCATCACATTAACTTTTGTTAATTACAAGTTATAAAATAACCTAAACACATTATCATATATTCCTAATAATCAATAAAACACATAAGACTCGGTATCAAATCAAACTATTTCAGTCTTAGTTGAGTTCAATACTATTTCGACAACCCGATTGCCTAATCGGATATTTATCGAGCCTATTATCAATAAGACTCTACCTAAACGCTTTAATATTATCTTAGATAATTTATTAATCAATCATAATATTTTTCACAGGCTCATAATAATTTTTAAATAATTATTATCATTTAAAATGATTTTTCAATCATTAATATCATTTTTATATGATTTAAATACCAAATAATTCTATCATCATTAATATTTAATTAAGTTCAAATATTAATAAAATACATGTCATAATATTAAAAGTTATTTATTATAACTCAGAATATTTTTAATATCTTAATATCACCTTTAAAACATTTAAAATCATTCTTTAATAATTGTCATTAATATTAAAATATTAAGGTATTTCATGGCAAAATATTAAAAGTTATATATTATAACTTAAAATATTTTTAAAACCTTTAAATTATTTTTAAAACATTAAAATTATTTTTATATAATTTATTTAATTATTAAATAAATTTATTATCATAATATTAATCTATACCTTCATTTGATTGCTAATTAATATTAATTAAATAGTAATTAATTAATTATCTTTAGTTATTATTTAATAAATAATAGCCAAGTAGATCTATTCATTATTTAATGATAATTAGATAATGAATAATCAAATTATTGTTTGTCTTTAATTATTATTTAATAGTAATAAAATAATAATTAATTAATTAATTACTATGTGTCTTTAATTATTATTTAATATTAAATAATAATTAATTAATTAGTTATCTTTGAATAGTAAATAATTAATTTATTTACTTTATTAGTCTTTAATTACTCCTTATTATTATTTAAAAAATAATTAATTAATATTTGTCCTTATTTATTAATAAATATTTAATTCATTCATAAATCTTTAATCATTCTTTCTTATTAAATTAAGAATAATTAATTATTACTTATCCTTATTTATTATTTAATATTTAAATAATAAATAATTATATACTTTTATGTTAATGTAAGTAAGTAATCACTTAATCTTACTTAAACATTCTTTAATTATTATTTAATATTAATTAAATAATAATTAATCAATTGTTTAACTCTAATTATTATTTAATCTTAATTAAATAATAAATAGTTACTTTGTTAACACTAACTTACTTTATTATCACTTAATATCACTTAAATAATAGTTAAATAGTTAATTACATTTAACTTTAGATGTAATTAGATTACTAACCAATTAGTGGCTTTAAAATCATTTATTAACATTGTTTATTTAATTACAATTCTGCCATTCTCGCCCAAATTTTCAGATTCGGGGTCCTTTACGGAAACGCTTGTAACACGAAATCTACAACTCGGAATTAAGTTCCGTCGGAGGCTTTGGATTCGTATTTTCTTGAACAACAGTTTTCGTTTATCAAACACCAAATTTGGTTCTGTTTTGGTCACGGAAAACAGCCTGGAAGTGGCTGGTCAGTATTAGTTTCACAGCTTGACCCTCTTGAACTAAAACATTCATAACTTTTTCGTTTTAAAACGTTTTTGAACGATTCTTGAGCCCACGCGAAGCTAACGTCCGGGACTACAACTTTTATTCTTTGACCTTTTCTAAATTCTAAACACAGAATTTCAGAAATTCCGTGTAAGGTGACTGTCCCGAGTTAGTTAGACTGTTTTGATGTGACTACTTTGAATGGTCATAACTCTTTGCTCCGAAGTCGGAATTAGTCCGTTCCGGAGTCTATGGAAAGTTTATTCAGTGTACTATAACATACCAAAAGCCCAGAATTTTTTGAACAATCTAGCTAATCCCAAAATTTCCTTTTTTGTGGCAGCAGTATACTAATTTTTCTAAGTTTTTCCATCAAGGATGTGTTTTACTAAAAATTCCCTAACTTATTCCTCTCACAACATTTTTGGGTCATTCAAAAGGGATTATTCACATATCTCATAGATCTAGCATAATAACATGATTTTAATCATTTACCACATGATCCCCAAAGATCTAGCATCAAAATACCTATAGTATACCATAGAAGTATTTTTCTTGAACATAATAGAACAAAATTTGATTTTCTTTCTTTGGTTCCAACTTTCAACTTGAAAAATATTTATATCCTTATGTAAAACACTTATACTCATACAAAACAAAGGTTTACAAAAATCAAACATTAAGCTTCTTGTTTCTTCAATATTTAGCAAAATAAGGTACACTAAAGTTGAAAATTTTCTTAGGAACTTACCTTGATCTCCTAGCTATTCTTCTCTTCCTTCCAAAATATGTAAGAAACTTGGGATGCATGAATGTTTAGGAATCTTTTGATGCTCACAAGGTTGCCAAATTGGGGCTTCTTTCTCTCTATATATTTTTTTCTTTTAGCAACTTGAAAGCTTGTGAGTAAAAATGAGAGTAAAGTGAAGTAATTTTTGATTTTGTTTACTAATTGGTGTAAGTATTCACTAGATGCATTAACCCACATGCTTGCTTGCTTTAGTGAACAAATATATTGGCTTAATTCTACACTTGACACATATGGGAGTTGGTAGATAGTTGGTAGATTATATCTCACATTTTGGACAAGCTTGCTAAAATAAAATTTTTCTTCTCTTTCTACCCCTCAACATGGCCGGATTTCCCAAGCTATTTCCTTCCACTTTTTGATTTCTTTTTCATGCCAAATAATGCTTTAGCAAATGACCACAATGCCCCTCTTCAAGTGGGTTAGGTTTAGGCCACTCATTTAATTGATTGGGCTCTCTATTTTAATTGTTTGGACTATGTAAACTAACATGACCCAAAACCTAAATTTTATCTTACCCTAATTAGTTACTTAGGGTTTCTATTCCATTCAATTTGAAAATTAAATGATTGTTCATGTACATCTAATTTTATAACCCAATAAATTGAGATAATAAAATAAATTTCTTCCTTACTTCTCAAAATTTCTATCATTCTCATTTAATTTCTTTACATTGCTAAAAATTCAAATCAAACCAAATGGATTCCTTAAAAATTTTAATTAATCCTCTATTTCCAATCTAGGTTTTATTCTTTAACCTTTAATTTAATCGTTTAGAATCTTATAAATTTTCGGGTTGTCACAGTAATACTTAGTATTTAGTTTGCAAATGGGAGGATGGTTCGAATTCTACAAGTATCATTTGCGTGATTGCCAAAACCATCACGTAAAACCTTTCATGATGGTTTTTCTAGTTCTTGTGATGGATTTTGCAAATGACCATTTTTTTAGTAGTGTAGTGTCATTCAAATGTTTTACACTTTTTAGTTATCAAATAATTTTTTAGATTCAGATGTTATTTCATTCAGATGATCTAATTTATTAAGATATATTAACCATTCAGATCTTAATTATTCAATTTTATCAAACACCACCTAAGTGTTTAGTAACTTGTGGTAGTGGCAAGATTATAAATTTATGATGACAGACTTGAGAATATTGAGTCATTTTATATGATAATAAAAAAAAGCTTTTTTAGGGGAAAAATATTCTTTTTGCGAATGGGAACTTTTTGGTGGAATATTAGAGAAAAATAATATACCCATTGAAGAATTTAAGAGAGAATTTACAAATAGGGTGTATTATCTATTTTTTATTTATTTTATTAAGGGTTAACTGCATATCGGATTCCGATGTATACACTCTTTTACGCTTCGTACCCCTAGGTTTTAAACACTCTCATCCCGCTGTCCAAAGTACCGTTAAGTAACCATTATTGACCCTTTTGTTATTTCCGGCCAAAAAAGTGACTGGAATTGCTACGTGTTTCGGTAGGGGGAGTATAAGTACTGTTTGACCATATATTTTTACATTTGACAGTATAAAATTAACTTAATTTTTTTTAATTAATCTTATTCAAATAAAATACTAATCATTTTCAAATACCCAAAAATAATATAATTTCATTTTTCTCTTCTTCATCATCTTCCCCATCTACTATTAAACTCAAAAACTTAGAAATCTAAAATACCCAAATCATTCACCATATTTCATTGCAAACCATTCATGAAAACCAAAAAACCCAAAACAAAAATCTCAATCCATTCATCAACTTCAAATTAATTTTAGCCCCAAAATCTCAAAACTCGCAAATTGGAGAAGAAAGTGATAGGTGAAGAAGATGGCAACAATTGGGGAAGAATTCTCAAACCCAAATTCGAAACTCATGTTAGTAAGTATAAATGGACATAGGGTGTATATATATATGTATATATAAATTTATCTGAAGTGAATCAAGTTGCAAGAAATGAATATGTCAAGTCTAGTACTATGTACTATGTCTTTAAGACAATTATGTCCTCCTTATTGGCGCTTATAAGAGTTAACGATACTTGTTTCCTAAGATACAATAACAATATTTGTTATAGCAGCACTACAAATAACACACACAACGAACCAAAGAAATGCTCTGAACTTCTCTCTCAAAAATGAACTATGAATAACTTATGAAATAATGAAGACTATGAGACTAGAATGCTTGATACTTCGATGAATAGAATGCTCCAAATGGCTTCCCCCAGGCTATTTATAGGAGGGTTTAGTGACCCATCAGATGGGACACAACCCCTTGAAAAGGTTTGGACAATATGATACTACCTCCGTTCCTTAAAAAGTGCAGTTTTAGCAAAAAAAAAATTATTCCTTAAAGAATGCAATTTTAGGAACTCAAAGCCTTCTTTTTCTAAATATGTCCTTGTTTTAATTAATGCACTAAATGGGGAAGTTAATGCACTAAAGGAAGAGAAAGGCTAGCTTTGTCATTTTATCCCATTTATTGGTTTGTGTGCTTTTTGTTAAAATTGCACTCTTTAAAGAACGGAGGTAGTAATAAATAAAATTGGAACTAAATAAAATAAAATCTAAATAAATTTTGCCCAAAAAGATATATATAATGACCCAGACCCACGACCCACGAGCCCGGCCCGACCGGTCGGTGGCGACAGCGCTCATGTGGTCAAACCAAACCTTGGCTAGGTCCTCTCCTCTTCACAAAAGTGGGGTGCCCCTTGGGGCCTAAACCCAAGAGCTAACTAATTGTATATAATTAAACTCAATTTAGTTTTAGTTCTTAACCGATGTAGGACGACTTAGCTTCCCACATGTATTTATTATAATTTACAAGGGTGATCTTTGGGAATTAATTTTTCATTTATTACTCCATGAATTTGAGCTTCCAAATACTTGATTTTAATCTACTCATGGAGTAGAATACATTGATAGGTGAATTTGTTTCAAATTATTAATGAAACTCACTTCAAATTTGGCTCAAATTCTAACAATCCCCCACATGAATAAAATTGGCTGCTAGCCTTATGCAAATGTTATGCAGACTTTGAGAGAGAGAAACAGAATTGGAAATCATCTGTATAGAGAGAGATGTGACTTTTGGCATTGAACATTCACTTGTGAAAGACTATCGGGTTTACTAGTTGTTTAGTGAACGTGGTGTCTTAAACTGTCCAACCGTTTGTGTAAATCGAGAAAATATAAATTTACACAGAATCTTTCCTGACATTGTTTGTTTCTCATGATTTTGTTCATTTTGGCCCCGAACATTCCTGAATTTATGAGTGCTCTAGAGAAGTATAACCTTAACATTCTCATAAAATTGACCCAGTTCACACTCACATAGATGATTCTTAATATGACTATTTGCCATACCCCACTTGCTTATCAAAATTTAAGAATCATTAAAAACTTTGCTTATCCTAAATTTGTTGCAGGTATCACTATCTCGTACAATAGGAATGAGTAGAAGAAATTAATTTCTTCATAGTAATTTGGTTGAATTGTTCACAATTTAGTTGTTACTTTGAACCTAGATCTTGAGATTTCCAGTCAACTAGGTTGAGTTTCTATCATGACGATCCTTATGGCTTTAAACCCATTCCCCTCTATGTTATTTTCACTTACTCTCTAGTCAAACCTTTAGTCAACGAATCCGCTATATTCTCTTTCGACTTTATGTACTCAATAGACATAATATTATTAGAGAGTAATTATTTTATGGTATTGTTTCTACGACGAATATGTCTAGACTTACCATTATACATGTGACTCTGTGCCCTTCTAATTATTGATTGACTATCACAATGGATACAAATAGCCGACACAGGTTTAGGCCAAATAAGAATATCTTCTAAAAAGAGACAAAGTCACTCAGCTTCTTCTCTATTCTTATCCAATGCAATAAACTCAGATGATCGAGCAATGCAAGTTTGTTTAGAAGATTTCCATGATACTGCTCATCCACCTAGTGTAAACACAAAACCTTTTTGTGGATTTAAAGTCTTTTGTATCTGATATCCACTTCGCACAGTATCCTTCAAAACGACGTAGTTGTGGGTCCATCAGAATGAACATTTTCGTTCGGACAGATGAGGCTTCCCAAAAAGACATAGTATTAACGCTTCGATTAGGGCAGGCCGGTCGGCGATGGCGAGGCACGCATGTGGTCAAACCAAGATTTAGCTAAGTCCTTTCCCCTCCACAAAAGTAGGGTGCTCCTCGGGGCTCAAACCCAAGAGCTAACTAATTGAATATAAACTTAATTTATTTTTAGTTCTTAACCGATATAAGACTTAACTTCCCACAAATATTTATTATCATTAATTTTTAAATGTGATTTTTGAGAGTTAATTTCTCATTCATTATCCATGAATTTGAGTTCCAAATATTTGATTTTAATATACTCATGGAATATATTGATATGTGTATTCGTTTCAAATGATTAATGAAATTAATTTCAAATTTAGCTCAAATTCTAACAACTCACTCATTTTCTCTCTCTCTAAAACATAAATATCAAACTCAAATCTCAAACCCACTTCACTTTTTCTCTCTCATAAATACAAATCTCAAACCGAAATCAACCACACCTAATAGCGAATCTAGCATTCAATAGATCTACCAGATCTACTACCTTAGAGCACTAAATAGATATGAAAATAAAAGCAAATAAATGGAGAAGAATAAATGGGTTGAGTTGTTTAACTTGTTTTCTTAGATTGAGATGAGCATGGGGATGTGGATGATGAAAAGATGGGTTGTTTTCTTCTCTCCCAATTCTTCTTACTTCTCTGACTTAAATTTCGTTCTCTCATCTTTGATTCACCATTATAGATCTGGAACTTGTGATATTGGATTCTGATGTTGAGTATGGATTGTGATGTTTGACAATTTGTTAGTTTAATAGATTATTATTTGAAGATCAATAGCTTTTGAGTTATTGAATTTTGAAAATTTTGGATTTAATGTATAGATGATGATGAATTGTTTTGAAGGTTTTTGGGTTTCTGGATTCCAATTGAAGATGTTGAAGATAAGAAATATATATATTTTAATTTATTTATAAAGCACTTGTTCCAAATCAATTTTGAGGTTAATAATTTGTTGCATAATTATTTCATTTGGGCAATTTGTTGGCTAATTTATTATTATTATTAGTATTATTATTATTATATAAATAATGTGGTACTTATTTTATTTTGCTTAATTAGTGAAGTTAATTACTTTATTTTGATTAATTAGATGAGTTACTTGTTATTTTTTCTTAATCAATGGGTTAATTGTTTGGTTGAGATAATTGAGTTAATTAGTTAAGTAAATTATTTGGGTTAGATATGCATGTATTTATGCAAATTTAAAACACCAAATATGAGTCAAATACGGTCAACTCATATATTTGGACTATTTTTACCCTTTATTTTCTTAATATGGTATTTAACACGTATTTCTACTACTTAATTAAGTCAACTACGATATTTATACGGTCAACTATATTTAAATACTAAATTATGACATGTGACCATTTTTCGGCAAAAAAATTGATCAAAAGTTTGAATAGGGTCCATCGTGGTTATTTAACGGTACTTTAGGGTAACGGGATGAGAGCGTTTAAATTTCAAGGTACGAAATGTAAAAGGATGTATACTTCGGGGTCCGATATACAGTTAACCCTTTTGTTAATTAGAGGTGAGAGAGATGAAGAAAGATATATATAAGGTTAAAATTTTTCTTGATAGAGGAGACAGCTTATTTTATTTTGGATACTTGTATCCTAAAGAACCTTTTTCTACTAAAAAAATTGTAAAATGTAAACGGTTCCTTAAGGTTTCTTTTCTTTATCTTCTTGCTTCAAAATAATTTGTTTGAAATTTTCATATGCAGGGAAATGGAAGAGGATTTTGTGCTGGTGGTGATCTTGTGTCCTCATTTAATTATTTGGTGAACGGTAAAAAAATACATTTTAATACTATATTTTCTTGGCATAGCAAAATTTATTTCCAATATTTGCTTTATGGGAGTGTTGTTACAGTTCATATATACCCATTGTCCATTGAAATACAGATAACAGAATATTGGATATTTGATTACTGGGTATATGGAATTGGGAAATGAAAGATCATGTACATACATTACTCTTGAATGAATCAGGACATTGGAGCTTTGGTGCAAGTTTTTATACCAAACAATTCACTTTAGACTACATTCTTGGAACATACAAAAAGCCGATTGTCAGACTTCTTTCCTTCCTCCCTTTTTTTTCCTTAAAAAAATAAATATTTATTGAACTTTAAAGCCCATTTCTGCCTAATATATATATATTGAATTGTAGGTTGCACTGCTAAATGGAATTGTAATGGGAGGAGGTGCTGGACTATCCATGAATGCAAGATTTAGGATTGTTACGGAGAATACTGTACGTTTCTGCCCTTCTTTAATTTTTCAAATTTTTGTTAATAAAGTTATTTACACCAAATTAGGATAAAAATATCGAGGCACGGGGTAGCTTATATAATAACTTACTATTTTTTTTAATTAATACAAACTTGTACGTTCTCAGGTATTTGCCATGCCAGAAACTGCCATCGGACTTTTCCCGGATGTTGGGGCATCTTATTTCCTATCACGGCTTCCAGGCTTCTTTGGTAACTCAAAATTAACACTTATTTAATTTAGAAGAAGAATTTTTGTTTCATGTTTTTTTTTTTTTGATTTTTCTGAGCCACGCAGGTGATTATGTTGGACTGACTGGTGCACGGTTGGATGCAACTATGTTGCTTCACTGTGGACTTGCTACTCATTTTGTTCATTCAAAGGTACCTTCCTTTATCCGTTCAAGTTTCAAATTATAAAATCGTTGTTATTGATGTTTGAAATTTTATTTGTGACTTTTTCAAACTTAAAATTGAGATTATTTATTAAACATTAAGAAGTATATGTAATTTTGGAGTATGTCTAGGTGCACATATAATTTCACATCCAAAGACACATACAAGGGTACAATAGTAATAAAACTATTTCTCTCTCCTCTCTCTACAATATTAATGCTATTATTTTACCTTTGTATGTGTTTTGGATGCGAAACCGGATGTGTATGTATTCATAATTTTGATCTCCTAGTAATTAATACTCTATCTATTCAAAATATGTGATCGAGTGCCTAGCTTTCATTAAAAAAAAAGGTCATTGCTGACAGGCATTGTCGTCGCCAATGATCCCCCTGCCGTCAGCAATGAGGTCATTAGCGACGGCAACGCTCGTCACCACTCCCGTCGCCCCAGGAGTCGTCGACCCTGGTTCTCGTCGACCGTCTGTCGGTATTAAGGTCATTGGCGACGGCAGGGGATGACGGATGGTCAGTCGCCAATGACTACTAAAAATTATTTATTAAAATAGTCATTAGCGACGGGTTGGCCATCACCAATGATTGTTGGTCCGTCGATAATGTGATTTAATTATATTATTAAAAGAATCAAAGATCCATCGCTAAGACCGTCGTTATAAGGTCATTAGCAACGAGTATGTTGTCGCCAATGACCCTATCGCTAATGATATTATCAAAAAATAATAATTTAAAACTGCATATTTCTTATGTTCATTTACATATATATAATTGTAAATGTTATAAATTAACTAAAGAAAAACAAATAATTCTTCACGAACGCATATCAATATATAACCATAAAATCTTTTGCTATCAACCATCAAATACATAGACAACGTAATCACATAGATAAAGTATAAAATGTTAGTAGATACAAAATATAATCATCAGAAAACTTTCATCAATTTAGTTAGATACATAAATCATCAACCGAACTAGATACAAAACTCTAGTTTGTACAACCCAAAAACTGTATAAGTACATACATGAAAGTCAAAATATAAACATAAACTAACTATATCCCCAGATTAGGATCATCATCGCCATCTATCGTGCCACCGGCGATGTCCCACCCTCCGCAGCATCATCAACATCAGCTCGACGATCCTAAAAGCGGTCTGATTATATAAAAAGAATAAGCTAAAAAATTAAAAGCGGCCTGATTATATAAAACTCATTCTCGACGATAGTGTCGTCAAGATTACTTCCTGTCGCGAATAACTTAATGTCGACGGCCGATCCCCGTCGCCAATGACCTAACCTGTCGCCCTACTCCCTTCTCGCGAGCGTGAAGTGAGAAAGATGGCGTCAAATGAGAAAAATTAAGTCATTACCGACGACAATCGTTCACGACGACAGTGTCGTGCCATTAAGGTCATTACCGACGGCGCTTTGCCCGTCAGAAATACCCCGGTCGACAATGCCCTTTTTTTGTAGTGTTTGAAAACTATTAAAAAATATAAGATCACCTTTGTAAAATACAAAGACAGGTGTTCTAATATTTTGGAAAGGATTAAAGGAGAGCAAAAAGTTAATTACCTTTGGACTCTTTGGTCTCTCAAAACAGAATTTTTTATTTAAACTCTTTGTTTCTACCACTCCTAATTTTTAGAACAATTATCACATGTGGCAAAAAAAAATTAGTCGACAGTTTTAAAATTTTAGTAGAAAAGTTATATTTATTATCTTTATCATTTTTCGCTTATATTATGTTTTTAAAAGGGCTAGTTAGACTTCTGTTACATGAAGTAATATCAAATTCGTAATTTGGCACTCAAAGAATTTGGGCTTATAATTTATTACATCAAGTGTCTAATTTGATACAATTTAGCCCCCAATTTAAGAATCCGATCAAAATTGACCGGAATACCCGACCCGCCTAAGAATCTAATCAGGTCTTGTGTATTTAATACGAGTTGACCGTAAAAATATACGATTTGACTTAATTTTAAAAGGGGCTATTTACAGTTCTGTTACATCAAGTACCACCATATTCATGCTTCGGCCCCTAAAGAAAAAAAATTTAAAATTATAAATATAATAATTTTTGCCTCTTTAAAAAAATTAACTAATACCGTAGCAATACGGTATAAAATTATAAATATAAATAAAAATTATAAATATTTATAAATAAAAATATAAAAATTATAAATACAATTTATAAAATTTAAGTTGTGATATAATTTGTAAAATTTAAGAAGTAAAATTTATAATTTATAATATAATTTATAATTTGCAAGATTTAAGTTATAAAATTTATAAGTACAATTTGTTAAATTATAGATATAATTGTAAAATTAATTTTATTTATTAATACAATATATATATTAACTATTGTTTGTTTGAAGAATAAAATGGAAAATGGACAGAAAAAAAGTGTTGTTGGATAAACTAATTAAATACTATTTGTTTGAAGAATGTTTTAACTAATTAAATAAAAACAACTCACTTTTCAAATCTAAAATACAATAACTATGTCGTCTTATGTACTTTCTCTCTTTGCAACTAACTTTTTACACAGCATCTCCTCTTTTCCTCCTTCAATGGCGATAATCAGCCTTTTCCCGTCAATAAGTGTTTGAATTAACATAAAATTTCGGGTTATTTTCTCCTTAAGTCGATCAAAGCTACTGGACAGAATCCGAGGCGAAATTTTCAAATTTGAAGGAACAAAACAATTTGAACGATTAGGGAAGAGGGAGAGAGGAGAGAGAGCAAATGAGTCATTTTTTTTTCTTTTTTCAATTTTTTCCTCCTCCTTTTGTATGCTCTTCCAATATAAAAAGGGTATTATTTAATTAATTAAATTTTGGACACTTTTGTCAATTGTTTAAAAGTTTAATGTTATTCGTGTTAAAAATATAATTTGTATGTTTAAAAGTTTATTGATTTTTTGGTAATTAAGTTTTTTATTTAATTTTAAAATTAAAAAAATTATATTTTATAATCTTTGTATTAATATTTTATTTTAATAATTTAACATATAATAATTATTTATAAGGATTTATACATATTTAATACGTCAAAATAAGTATTTATACAAATTTTATATGAATTAGGTACTTGATGTAGTAAATTATGAATTTGGTAGTACTTGATGTAACATAAGTGTTATTAGCTCATATTGTATACGGTCAAACTGTATACAATTCTTATTTGGCCGGAAAATTAGGTATTCCGACTAATTTTGGCCAAATTCTGAAATTGGAGGCTAAATTATATCAAATTAGACACTTGATGTAGTAAAGTGTAAGCCCTAATTCTTTGGGAGCCTAATCATGAATATGATGGTATTTCATGTAGTAAACTGTATTTAGTCCTTTTTAAAAATCAATAAAAATATTTTTTTAAAATTATTTACTATCACACACAGCGTGTGTGCGTATACTAGCTAGTATATATGTGTGTGTTTTTGGGACTAAGATCCTCTCCATTTCAAATAAATGGAGACTCTTCATTTTATGATCCAAATTTAAAATATGTTGTAATGTGACATCATGCTGACGGGAGAGAGATAGATGATTTTAAATCTGAGCCATGAAATTTAGAGTCTCCATTTATTTGAAATAGAGAGGATCTTGATCCGTGTTTTTGTGTAAGTAGTTATGTACTTTCTAGTATAATCAACTTCTTTCAATTCTTGCAGGATCTTGATCAGTTAGAAGATGCTCTCAATGGGGTGGCTTCAACTGACGTAGCCGATATTTCCAAGATCATTGGAAAATTTGTCCACAAAGTACAAGTAAAACAAGATAGCATGTATACTAGGTGAAAATATAATGCCACTATTTTCATATTATTTTAAGTTAATATACCTACTTAACCTTTGACTTTTTTCACCTTCCAGTGCACATTTTTAAGAGAGTTATTTCTTTCTATGTTCATGAACTTTTTTCTTTTAGTGACATATAGATGAATTGGTGATAGGTTGGAAATTATCAACGAAACGTTTTCAAAAGGAACGGTTGAAGAAATATTATCATCATTGGTACGTACGTATGTTTGTTTTTCTAATTAATTTTAAAAAATTAGAGATACATTTGTGATTGTTGAAGTCAATTTCTTATATTGACTTTGAAAAGCCAAAGTAAATATTTTGGAATGAAAGGAGTATACAGTAATTTCATGCATATTGACGCTTCCTGATATTCTGTAATATATATATATATTAATTTGTTCAATAATAAAAGAGAGTTTTGAATTAAGAGTTCTGATATTCAGCTGAATTATAATTACGATATGTATATATATATGAGATATGTACGAATTAAATTAGGTTCTACCTTAATTTATTTTATCTTATCGCATACACTTTCACGTTTGTTGTAATCCAATTTCGTCAAATATTTGTCAACGTGCATGTCATTTTTCTTGAATTAATTATGTTACGCAACTGGATTTTCAATTTGCAACAGGAGAATATTGCTGCAACTAAAGGGGATGAGTGGATCATTAACGCGATAAACTCAATGAAAAGAGCTTCCCCCACGAGCCTCAAAATTGCATTAAGATCGGTATACCTCATCACATTCAGTATAAATGATCGTCTTAAGAATTTTATTATTGAGATCTATTAATTCAAGGGATTTTTGAAGTACTTCTTTACTACTTTTGAGTAGATTAGAGAAGGTCGGACTCAGAAACTTGAACAATGCCTGGTTCGGGAGTTCAATATTGTATGCCACCTATTGAGAAGAAAAATTGGTGCTGATTTCTATGAGGTTGGTTTTCAGCACAACTTCTTCAAATGGAGCAAATTATTTTTAATTTTTCAATTACTTACCCAATATAATGCAAAATGTGCATGCAGGGGCTGAGAGCCTATCATATTGACAAAGACAAAAAACCCCAGGTAAAATATATTCTCCATATATCTTTATCTGGACATACTTTTTGTGCATACAATTTCATCAAAGGAAATACTAATAGTTTGGATGATTAAAAGCTTATTTAATATTTGTGTGTGTGTGTATATATATATATGGGTTCTAATCCGTGACAACCGGTTGCCATGGACACTGTTCAACAACCAACTTTTGGACCATTGATCAGACCGAACAAAGGCTGAGATTGATTTATTTTCCTCCCTGCCGCTACAGCTTGTAGCGGCAGGCAATACTGACAAAAACCCATCAAATTTTGCTTGCCATATTACAAAATTGCCCTCTTGTTATATCTCATTTCCTTTGATTAATCATTAAAGGTGCTGGGTTGCGAAAATAAGGCCGCAGGCGGCAGCTGGACTCTTGACCCGGACACGCATAAACATGATCTCATATTCACATTATGTATACAACAATTAATATTTTAAGATTGACCCAGAAATCAAACTAAAATAATTATTTTATATTTACCATTTATAAATAATAATATTTAATTTTCTAAAATAAATTCTTATTTTTTAAATAATAATTATTTTAATATTTTAAAATAAAATAATTATTTTTAATATTTTAAAATAAAATATTAGTTTTTTTAAAATAAAATAAAATAATAATTATATTTAATATTCTAAAATAAATATTTTTAAAATAATTATTATTTTTTATATTTTAAAAGTAAATATTGTTTTTAAAATAATAATTACATTTAATATTTTAAAATAATATAGATTTAAAAAAATTACATAAGAAAATAAAACTTTATTCTTTAAAAAATAAAGTAGATTTTTTCATTTTTTATTTAAAACTTTATTTTCGGAAAAAAGTTTACTATAAAAAATGAAAAAGTTTATTTTCGGGAAAAAAGTTTTAAATAATATAATAATTATTCCAATAAAATCTTACAATTTAAATTTTATATAAATTCTTACAATAAAATTTTTCATTTTTTATAGTTAACTTTACAATTTAAATTTTTTATAGTAAAATTTATATAAATTCTTACAATAAAAAGTTTTAAAGTTTCATTTTTAAAAGTTTTACAAGTTTCATTTTTTAAAGTTTTATTACAAATTTCATTTTTTAAAGTTTTACAAATTTCATTTTTTAAAGTTTTATTACAAATTTTATTTTTTAAAGTTTTACAAGTTTCATTTTTTAAAGTTTTAAAGTTTTACAAGTTTCATTTTTTGAAGTGTTAAAGTTTCATTTAGAAAATTAAATATTATTATTTATAAATGGTAAATATAAAATAATTATTTTAGTTTGGTTTCTGGGTCAATCTTAAAATATTAATTGTTGTATACATAATGTGAATATGAGATCATGTTTATGTGTGTCCGGGTCAGGAGTCCAGCTGCCGCCTGCCGCCTTATTTTCGCAATCCAGCACCTTTAATGATTAATCAAAGGAAATGAGATATAACAAGAGGGCAATTTTGTAATATGGCAAGCAAAATTTGATGGGTTTTTGTCAGTATTGCCTACTGCTACAAGTTGTAGCGGCAGGGGGGAAAATAAATCAATCTCAGCCTTTGCTCGGTCTGATCAATGATCCAAAAGTTGGTTGCTGAACAGTTTCCGTGGCAACCGGTTGCCACGGATTAAAACCCTATATATATATATATATATATATATATAATTTCCTTCTCAATTTCAACAGTGGTTACCGTCGAAACTTGAGCTAGTAACTGAGGAATTGGTGGATAAATATTTCACCAAAGTTGATGATAAAGAATGGGAGTATTTAAGACTTCCTGAAAGAAACAATCTAGCATGCGCTATCTCAGCAAGACTCTAATTCTTCTGTAAGAAGATGGTGAAAATATAATGTACTGAAAACTTTGGCAGGGCAATTAAGGTTTATGTAATTTATATCGGGAAATTTTAATCTGTGTGATCATGCATATATATAATATGTTGGTCACAGTTAATATTCGTGGTTAATTTGTGATATGAAGAAGGATTTGCTTATTAGTTAAAACTCAAGTAGGAAAATATCAAGTAAATTTTTGTTTTATCCTATCCTAGCTAATTTTACAGGATGCATGAATTTGTTTTTTGTGCTGGAATCTTAGCTCTCTAGCTCCGATCCCTTTATTAACTCTTAGATGATTGATTAAGCTGAAAATGGTCATATATGGCATGTGTACTCTTGCTGTCTGTTTCTCAATTCATACTAGGCAAATGGATGATGTGATCAAATATTTTTCACAACAATTAATTATCTGTAATAGCTTAAAAAACAAGACATCAGTACCTCAACGTACGAGCATGTTTAATGTAGTAATCGAACAATAGATATAGTACAAGTGATGATTAATACTTAATTTGCATACTCTCCCGTCACAACAAAGAAAAATAAAATTCTCATTTGTCAAAAAAAAAGAAAAGAGAAAAGGGTTTCATAGAAAGCTTGAGTTCATTTTTAGTGATAGTATATGTTTGTACCGACAAAATATTTACAAATTTTATAAATGAGATTTTTTTAAAACGGATTATAAGTTGCAACAACTAACTGATTAAAGATTCTGAAAAATGCAGTGTAACCTAGTTGGATCGCAAAATCACGAGAACGTTCCTGATTATAGATTGCATCTCACTGATTGCATAAGCCATAATGTATCAATCTTAACATACAGAATTGTTCGGAAATTTTAATTATTTTAGGAATTATCACTATTTAATGGTAAAGCTGTAGAAACGAATAATAATTTCTTACCATAAATTTAGGAGTATAGAAGAAAATGATATTGATTTCCTTAGTATGTGACTAGATATTAATTTCTATGAAGTTGATCAACCTGAACAATTTTTGCACTCTAACTATACTTGTGGTAGTCTTAGTACACTCCGAGAGATAATTAAACTAAGAAGTTTTCAGAGGGTATAAGAAAAAATAAGCAAAGAAGTTATGAAACTCCTTATGCTAAGCCCCCTATTTATAGCTAAACATCTACCACATTTTATCAATATATTATTCATCCATTATCATTATCTTTAATTTATTTATTCATAATAATTTATACATATTAATCCATTATCATTATTTATTCATAATGATTTACACATATTAACCCATTATCATTATTTTTAATTTATTAATCACAATGATTTACACATTAATCCATTATCATTATTCATTCATGATTATTTACAAATTAATCCATTATCATTATTTATTATATTATTCGTCTTCTACATTATTGACTTAATGTATTAATATCACGGGTATTACTGTTTTTCAAATAATGAGTCTATCTAACTACTTAATACCCATGACTACCATTTATGCAACTTTTCATTAATACCCTTGCTACAATGACCATTATTGGTTCAATAATATGAGACGTTGTGACAATTATTGAGACATCCCCAAAATCATGTATTTGTTACAGTGGACTGGTGCTCACTATTTATCACTAAATCTTTCTGAGTCACAATATTGTAAACTAGATCGTTCATTCCCGGGAAAGAGGGGGCGTTTCGTATAAACGACGCACAATCAAATAACTCATTTCCTCGATAGAACTCTCCATACATTGCCAATAATACTAACTGGCCTAATAATATCATATCAAATAATATGAGTTATTGTTATTGATTTAATAATATAAAATACTGTGCGGTTGCTACTATAACAATTATTAAGTATATAATACTATGCAATTGCTACTGTAACAATGATTGAATCAATAATTATGATATATTGTGTTATATCGTGCGCTACTGTGGAGTACTATGTGCTACTATGTAACACTGTGTACTATTGTAGAATAATGCGCACGTGCTACTGTACTTTTATCACCGGGTATTTAAATAATTAAAAGTGATAGTACCGTTGACAAATTTTTTTATTAAAAAGATTATTTCTGTCATTTTCGGTATCTGAGAATTATGTTTTTGTGTGGCCCACCAATGATTGGTTGTTTCGGCGCCGTCGTACTTTACCTAATATTCCCCGACAGAACGAATATTCCCCGACCTACCTTTTATCTTATAATTTGCACATACATATATCACCCTTATCTTATCATTTTATCAATTTAACATCTTACTGTATAGAACAATAATTATAAGAAAAATTAAATTCTATTTATTAAAAGTCGGGATATTAAAATAATTAAAGCCTCATTCTCGACGGCACTACCGTCGAGACTAACCATGTCAACAATGACTCACTACCAACGGCGAAATTCGGTCGCCAATGATCTATCTAACCCTTGCTTGTTGTTGTATTTATAGAAGTCATGTTCACCTGAATCCAATTAGGAGTAGAAGTCCTTTTTAGAACCACTTTATAACTGTAATTAGTGATAGATCGATTCCTTTTCAAATTAGATCTCCTTATCTCTCCAAATAAGAAAAAACAATCTTACTGTAATAAGGACCCTCCCAATATTTGAGCAAGCTGTCAGAATAAATATATATATGGGCCAACATCAAATCCGGTCCATTAAATAAATTGAGCTACACCTTGGCTAGACCCAAATAATTACATCCCAACATTCCCCCCAGTCTCTTATTTATAAGGAACTTAAAATAAGAGAGTATACAAATTAATACCAACAAAAGACCCATATCTGCCAAAGACGAACTGTCATACCCAAAAACCATACGCCGAAGATAAACGGGTAAACACAACCGAAGATGGATAAATATCCGACCTTATCACAACTGAACCAACTTTATCACAACCAAGCCAACTCTATCATAACCGAATATATATAACCAACCTTATCACAACTGAAGATATAAAGAATCAACCTTATCACAACCGAAGATATAGAAAACCAACCTTATCACAACCGAACCAACCTTATACCAACCGAAGATATAAATAACTAACCTTATCACAACCGAACCACAAAGTATAATGTTCGTTCCTAGGAACTGAACATATATAACACCAAACTCCATAAAAAAAAATGTTCGACCCCAGGGGCTGAACATATCACCGAACTTCATAAATATTGTTTGCCCTCAGGGGCTGAACAGATTGCACCGAATACCAAAAATCATGTTCGCTCCCAGGAGCCGAACATATTCGTTCCGAAGAACTGAATAAATGTTTATGTTATATATGAATGAATGAATGAAGAATGAATGAAGAAATGAATGAATGAATGAAAAAAATGAAAGAATGAAGAAATGAATGAATGAATGTTTATATCCGTTCCGAAGAACTGTTCAACCTCATTACATAATCCAACCTTATAACGCCAAAATTGCCTTCCCACCCCAGCGGGAGGCTTCCTCTCGGGAGAACTAAGCCTTCCCGAAGGATCCAACCTTATTACATCATCCAACCTTATACTGCCAAAATTGTCTTCCCACCCCAGCAGGAGGCTTCCTCTCAGGAGAACTAAGTTTTTCCGAAGGATCCAACCTTATTACATCATCTAACCTTATAACGCCAAAATTGCTTTCCCACTCTAGCGGGAGGCTTCCTCTCGGGAGAACTAAGCCTTCCCGAATGATCCAACCTTATTACATCATCCAACCTTATAACGCCGAAATTGCCTTCCCACCTCAGCGGGAGGCTTCCTCTCGGGAGAACTAAGTCTTCCCGAAGGATCCAACCTTATTACATCATCCAACCTTATAATGCCGAAATTGTCTTCCCAACCCGATGGGAGGTTCCGACCAAATGTAAATAGTCGAAGACATGATGAAGACGATGAGATATAGTCCGATGCAAACTGTTATTATTCGAAGTATATAGGTTGTTATTGCCCGAAGTAATTGACGTTGACATGAGTGTTGTTGATTCATTTGTTTGTGACAAAGTCGAAGGACGAGACAGTTTTTGCTGAATAGAGCCAATCTATAGTCGGAAGGAGTACCCTCATCCCTTTCTCTGTTTTGTTTGGCCCAAACCCTCTTTGCTGAAGTCGTATGATTCCAATCCCTCCCCTTGATTGTTGAAGCATAATGTTTTTCGTGTGTTTCTACCAAAATTGATACAATAAGTCGATCAATCCCATTATGTGCGGCTTCTCTTCTTTTATCCAGAAGTTGTTTCATGTTTTCCCGCTAGTCCCTTTCTTCAATTCTACATCCATTGTAGCAGCAGGTAATCCAAAGTTGCCTTCTTGGCGAAGTCCCCACATTGATAGATTGAAGCCCAAAGTCTCCATACAAACTCATGTATGCCGATGAGAATTACAAACAAAAATCTTAATTTTCTCCCGAGGAATGTCGAAGTCAGCCCAAAAACTCTCAAACGTTGCCAAAAAGAAAATCTTCCCGACCCAAGGAGACCATATCGGCCAAAGACTTATCTTCCCCAATAACACTAAGAACGGTTTTGCCGGAGGAGCTCGAGGGTGACACCGAAGAAAATTTAGATTTGTCAAACACATCTTCATCCCCTTCATGAACAGGCCGGAGATAAGAATCTCTATATATTTTTTATTAGGAGATGATACCAATAGAATGCTAATCAGTTGGGGCTCTTCGGTAATCGGCCCAAGTAGTGTCATAATCTGATCTCTCATTATACAGATAGAAAGTCTTCAAATTATTAGTTGGCCAACGGTGCCCTCTTTAATAATAACAACTCGGCTCTTTAGTCATCCCCAATCTGGTGCCTTCAGAATCTTGTTGATTTCGAACACAAACTCTTCCATAAGCCAGTTTCAACTCATGCATGCTTCATATTCATGCTGCAAAAAGGTGCTGTTCATTCAGAAATGTTGAATAAATGTCTCAAAAATACATGTTTTGCATTGATGTATTCACATCCACTCCACTCACACTACATACATACATACATACATATATATATATATATATATATATATATATATATTGTGGAAGTACTGCTACCTAATTCTTTAAATTAAGAACATAGAAATAGAAATTTCCTCAAGTGGAAACGATCAAATGAGAAAATCTGACAATTAATTGAACTATTTTTGTCAAAATATATAAATAATAGTAGTAAGTATATTCATATAGCCAGTTGATGGCCCTAACTCCCCACTACTACATAAATGTCAGTTTGTTTTCAGAGAAAAATAATCCAATTTTAAGTGGTGCAGTGGTCCAAAACTGACTGCAATATACAATTTCGAAAATAATATATTCGTAATGGATATGATGATTCTAAAAATTCAAGGGACATACATATAATTGTTTTGCATGTGATTAAAGATCAAACAAGTACTTAATTTATTTTAAAAGCAATATTTTAATATATTAGTACCTCATCTGATGAATAATTAAAATTATTGGAATAAAGTTTTATAAAGCAACGAAATAATTAAAACACATGTACAATTATTTCTCCCCTTTTGCAACTCGATCTTCGTAAATGAATATTTAGTCATGTTGTCGCGACATAATTCTTATGCAAATTAAACTATTCATGTTACAACAAAGCACCTACCAACAGAAACCCACTAACACAAGAAGGGTGTCCTGAATTCGTATTCATAACAATTATAATATTATGATGATACTACAACTTTAAATATTTTTAACAGATCGGATTAATAGCAGAAATCTCATGCACATGTTAGATATATATTATTGATCTAATAAAAAAGAGCAACTTAGCTTTATATGTAGGCCCTCCAATTAAATTCGGTGATTTTAATATGACACTAGAACATGCCCTCCTTCTAGCGCCAAAATTGCGTTCCCACAGACGGCACCAATGTTAATGCATGATTTTGTACACCTGACGAAATCACTAGCAGGCCAAAATCGCGCTAACGGTTGATTGTATTGTTGTGAAATCAAACTCACGAAATACATACAGATAAACATACACACATCAATTGTAAGAGATATAAAACATGGACATAAGAATTTACGTGGAAACCCAATTGAGAAAAAATCACGAAGAGAGAAGAAATCCACTATAATAATAAGGAGAGTACAAATTGTGTACTTGTGTCATATGCTATTGTGTTCTATATTGTGATATATCCCTCTAACCCTTGATTGTTGTTGTATTTATAGAAGTCATGTTCACCTGAATCCAATTAGGAGTAGAAGTCCTTTTTAGAACCACCTTATAACTGCAATTAGTGATTGATCGATTGCTTTCTAAATTAGATATCATTTTCCCTCCAAATAAAGAAACACATCTTACTGTAATAAGGACATTCCCAATATTTGAGCAAGCTCTCAGAATAAATATATATATGTGCCAACACCAAATCGTCATTAAATAAATTGGGTTACTCCTTGGCTAGACCCAAATAATCACATCCCAACAGTTAGAATGTGAGATCAAAACGTATAACTGAGGGACTTGTATATATAATATATGTGCACCATTTCAAATAAATGGGGTGTCTCCATTTCATGGTCCAAATTTAAAATTATCTTTCTCTCTCCCGTCAGCATTATATCACATTCCAACACATTTTAAATCTGAACTATGAAATGGAGAGTCTATTTATTTGAAATGGAGAGGATCCTAATTCGTGACCATATGGGTTGTTATTAAAAAAAGCATTGTTATTAGATTAGGGTTGTTAATTTCATTAATCTTTTTTGTTCATTCATCTATAAAAGGGTACTTGATAACTGTTTATAGTTGTGCATCCTGAATCCCCCTCTCTCCCCCTCCCCCCGTCATTAGAACACATTATCTTTCAGGTCCTCATGACTCATTTTCTCCTCAAAGAACATAACGAAGTATGATTTTATTTTATTCTTATCTCTTTCTTCATCATCACAATTGTTTGGAACAGCTTTAGGACTTCATACAGAAGTCTTTTCTGCGACTTGAAACTCTGTTGTCTTGTACTCACCTTGACTTTGGTCATTTTATTACTCCCTCGTTTCCTTTTTATTTGTATTTTTAGATAGTGAAATATGTTTTTTTTTTATTTGTTGTTTATAGATTTCAAATAAATATTAATGGCTTAGTTTGCCATATTATCCCTACACTAAATATTAATTTATTTATTTTTCATCTTTTTTCAATGAATTTTGAAAGACAATATTGAAATTTTATGTTCATTTTAATTAATTGCACAAAGCATTAATTGTACTTTTTTAATATTATAAAACTGACCCACATCAAACATATAAAGTTTTCAAACACTCTAAGTCATCGTTACTTCATTTATAACTATACAACAAAATCAACAACCCAAATCAATATTAAATGGTTGACATAAGTGGACTAATGAGTTGTAGTTAGCATAAATGGACTAATGGGTTCTAGCATATAGTCCCTTTTAAATGGTTGGCAAAAGTGGACTAATATGGGTTGTAGCTTATAGTGGCCATCCAAATCAAGATAATTAATTCCAAAATTATTCTTGTTGAGTTATTTGATTATTCTTATTTGGCAGACAGACAACATGCACAAATTAACTCTAGAAGTTTTTTATGTTGTATAAATTATATAACAAAATCAACAACCAAAATAATTTTTAAAGGGTTGACATAAATGGACTAATGGGTTGTAGCTTATAGTCAATTTTAAATGGTTGGCATAAGTGGACTGGGTTGTAGCTTATAGTCAATTTTAAATGGTTGGCATAAGTGGACTAATGGGTTGTAGCTTATAAAAAGTACTTGATAACTGTTTATAGTTGTGCATTCTGAATCCCTCCCCCTCCCCCTCCCCCTCCCCCTCCCTCTCAGAACACATTATCTTTCAGGTCCTCATGGCTCTTTTTCTCCTCAAAGAACATAACGAAGTATGATTTTGTTTTATTCTTATCTCTTTCTTCATCATCACAATTGTTTAGAACAGCTTTAGAACTTCATACAGAAGTCTTTTGTGTGACTTGAAATTATGCTGTCTTGTACTCACCTTGACTTTGGTCATTTTATTACTCCTTTGATTCCTTTTTATTTGTCTTTTTTAGAGAGAGAAATTTGTTTCTTTTTATTTATCGTTTGTAAATTTTAAAGAAGCATTAATGACTTAATTTACCATATTCTCCATACACTACATATTAATTTGTTTATTTTTCAACTTTTTCAATGAATTTTGAAGGGTATATTAGTGCAATTTTATACTCATTTTAATCAATCACACAAAGCATTAATTATATATATATATATATATATTTTATTTCTTTTAAGATTATAAAATTGACCCAAATCTAACATATAAAGATTTCAAACACTCTAAAGCCAAATGTTGAATATAATTAATTATATTTTTTAATATTTGTGTTTAATTTCTCTTAAAAAGTCAATTAAAAAAGATCGGAGGAAGTACTTAGTATTCAAAATGAGGGTCCCATTTTTAACTTTTATTTTTTATATACATTAAAGTCAGGTTCTGAAAATTGTTCAAAATTCTTTTCTTGTCACACACCATTTGGGAGTCTTTGGTATAAATTCCTCCATCATGCATGAGATATTGAATTTGAGGCTTATAAAACGTCATACCTAAGCATGACATATTTAACCCTAATTCTACTTGCACATTCATTTGTGTAAACTTACAATGAAAAGTAGACTTTTCAGTCAATTGCACCACTTGCATAACATATGGGATCACTCGTTTTGCATAACAATCAAATTGCATGCACGTAGGTATTCACGAGAAAGAAAGTTGTGGACACAGTATGATTTGACTGAGAAGGCGATGAAAAATACAAAGTGGCACAAGTGAGCAAGAATAATGGGCAAATGTATCATACTATATGAATATATGTAAATTTTCAAGTAAGAGATTTGAAATTGACATTAATCTCATTTAGATGAATATATGTAAATTGATTCTTCCACATATTTATTAATTTGAGTCAATAATATATATGAGGTGTTAAATTAGGGCAAGTGTCAAATTAATTCCTTTCTTTCTTAACAATGGAAATCCATTTTGTGCTGAAACGCAATATTATTATCATCTAAAAAGTATTTTATGATTCAGAAAATTTGTTTGGAGGCCAATAATCTTGCTTGTAATTTATATTCTTAGGTGCTTTTCGACAAAAGTTCGGGTGTGAGAAAAGTGATACTAAATAGACCTATGAAGCTGAACAGCCTCAGCTATGAAATGGTATGCATGCCGAAACTTTTATTTTTTATGAAAAACTGTTGGTGTTGGGGCCGACCTAGTACAACTATATCGGTTAATTAATTCAATCTCCCGCTCTCTGGGTATTATTTCACGTCCATTGACGAGTTAGTTACAAATTAAGCTTTATAGCCATAACATAAATTATATTGGCGATTCACATATCAACCTCAAATTTTTAATTTGTAGATTGATCAGATTTTAAAGAAGGTGCAAGTTTATGAGAACGATCCTGCTGTCAAGCTTGTTATTTTCAAGGTAAGTAGTAATTACTCCAATCATTCTAAAAATAAATCTCATTTACAAACTCGACAGATATTAAGGATGTCTTTTTGTTTCATATTCACTTTTAGAAATAATAAGTGCTTAGTAACTCGTGGTAGTGGCAAGATTATAAATTTATGATGAAGTACAGATTTGAGAATATTAAATCATTTTATATTATAATCAATAAAAAAAATAAAGAAGAAGCCCTTTTTGGGCAAAAAGAATGAAGAAGCCCTTTTTGGGAAAAAAATTCTTTTTGCGAATGAGAACTTTTGGTGGAATATTAGAGAAAAATAATATACCCATTGAAGAATTGAAGAAAGTATTTACAATTTGGGTGTAATACCTGTTTTTTACTTATTTTGTTAATTAGAGGTGAGAGAGATGAAGCAATATATATATATATATATATATATATATATATATATATATGTTGTATTTTTTGCAAAATAAAATATTACAAAGTTAAAATAAAGATATACATATTCTTTAGAGTTTTTGTAACTGTTCAAAATATATTAAAAGAGATTTTATAACTGTTCCAAATATATTAATAGACCTATTATTGGGGAAAGATTTATTAAGCAAAATTGTACCGTTGTTATACTTAAGAGAGATTAATTTCTTTTACCGTTGATGGTGATGTTACCGTTCAGTTGCCATCTTTTTCCTTCTATAAATAAAGTTGGACTCTTAATTTGTTGGAGGATTCATTCTACTGCAGGAAAGTATCCTTATATATTATATTCTAAACATATACTAGTATCACAAATATCCTTCACCATCAAATCAAGCTGCTGTCACTATTGCATGCTAGCTATCATCTTTCACTATTGCAAGCCAGCTTTCTTCATTTCAATTTGTTGTCTCTCACACATAGATATATATATATAGATACCGAACAATTCTATATATATATATATATGAACAGTGAGTTTATATATAATTTTATTATATTTACTCGGTACAATTTTTTGAGTTTGAGTAAGAAAAAATTAGAAGTTGTTCCTAGGTCATTCAACTATTTCAAGTGCTGATTAGTTGGGTGAAGAGCCGTTAAATCCTGGAGTAGGATTTCGTCAGTGACCTTGGCACCGAGAAAAGTTCTCCGAGGGACGAAATTTCTACTTAAGGACAGTACACTGCACGCCTTTGCTCAACAGTATTCGCTAAAAATCGATAAGTTCTATTTTGCCCTTCTTTTATTTTATAGTTGAATCCATATTTTATTCGTATTATTTCAACAATCTTAAGTAGAAATTACTATGGATTCTGCTATGTTTACCGCCACAAAGTTTGTCCTTGATTTGACCAAAGTTGAGCCTTTTAATGGATCCAATTTTAAACGATGGCAAATCAAATTACTTTTGATTATGGATATTGCTAAAGTTGACCATGTTTTAAACAAACCAAAACCACTTGAACCTAAGGATGCAACCGATGAACAAAAGAAAGAATATGAATCTTCTATTAGTACTTGGACTTCAGCTGATAAAATTTGCAAGGCTATCATTCTCAACTCCTTGTTGAATGAACTTTTTGATATCTATTGTCTTTATAAACATTCTGCTGAAATTTGGGATGCATTAGTTTTGAAATATGTTGTGGAAGATGCTGGTGTCAAGAAGTATGCAATTGGTAATTTTTTAAATTTTTGCATGACTGATGATAAAGATGTCTCTTCCCAAATTCATATTTTTCATCATTGTCGTAGCCGAACTTAGTAATGAAGGCATGACTTTACCTGCTCCTTTTATTGTTGGTTCCCTTATAGAAAAATTGCCTGATTCTTGGAAAGATTACAAAAACTCTATGAAATATAAGAGGAAAGACATGACATTAGAGGAGTTAATTGTTCATATTCAGTATTGAGGAAAAAAATAAAAATTTAGATAAAACTGCCAAAGCCAAGGAAATGTCTTCCAAGACAAATTTAGTTGATGACCGCAAACCTCGCAACCCGTTCAATAAACATCCTAAACATGGGCACAAGTATAACGCCGGTCCGAAGACAAAACCAAATCAGTTCAAACACAAAACCTCAAAACCTCAAAACCCAAAGGTGATTGTTTCGTGTGTGGAAGGCCAGGTCATTATGCTGCCCAATGTAAGTTCAAAAAGGGAAACAACCAGTCTGTTCCTCCGAGAGCTAACCTAGCTGAGGCAGACAATACTATTGTAGCGGTTGTCTCCGAGGTGAACATGGTGACTGACAAAGAGGAATGGGTAGTGGATTCTGGTGCTACCAAACACATTTATGCTAATCGTGGTGCATTCATCTCTTATACTCCCCTTGAGAAAAAAGATGAACATGTTTACATGGGCGATTCGAGGACTGCACCAGTGATAGGTAAAGGGAAAGTAAATTTAAAATTGACTTTTGGGAAGATCCTTTCTCTTACCGATCTTCTTCATATTCCTGAGATTCGCTACAATCTCGTATCTGTTGGGATACTTGGGAAAGTTGGGGTTAAGGTTATGTTCGAATCTGATAAGGTTGTGTTAACCAAAAATGGGGTGTTTGTGGGAAAAGGGTATCTTAATGTTGGTTTATTTCATTTGAATGTACTTGAACTCATGAATAATAATGCTAGTACTTCTTTTGCTTACTTGATTGAATGTGATGATATTTGGCATGCTAGATTAGGCCATGTGAATTATTCTTATATAAAAATGATGAAAGATTTGGAAATTTTAAAAGATGTTAAAATTTCAGATACCAAGAAATGTCAAGTGTGCGTGGAAGCTAAAACTACTAAAAAGACTTATAAACCGGTAGTTGTTAGAGAATCTGAACCTCTCGGTTAATTCATTAAGACTTAGGTGATATGTCTAAAAATACTTCTAGAGGTGGAAAAAAAATTATTATGTGACCTTTATAGAAGATTATTCTAGATATACTAAAGTTTACCTTCTCAGAAATAAAAGTGAAACTGAAGATCAGTTTTTAATTTATAAAGCCGAAGTTTAAAATAAATTAGATAAGAAGATTAAAAGACTCAGGTCCGATAGAGGTGGAGAGTACGACTCTGGACCTCTTAGTAAATATTGCGAAGAACAAGGAATTATACATGAAGTCACATCTCCCTATTCTCCAGAATCTAATAGGGTAGCCAAAAGAAAAAATAGAACACTAAAAGAAATGATGAAAGCTATGTTAGTAAGTTCTGGGGCTCCACCAAATATGTCGGGGGGAAGCTCTTCTTTCTGCTTGTTACCTACAAAATAGAATAATTTATAAGAAAACTGGAAAAACACCTTATGAACTTTGGAAAAAATATTTACCTAACTTGAAATACCTTAAAGTGTGGGGGTGTCTTGCTAAGGTAATGTTACCCAACCCTAAGAAAAGAAAAATTGGTTCTAAAACTGCTGATTGCTTGTTTATTAGTTATGCTGAACATAGTGCTGCTTATAGATTTCTTATTTTAAAAAGTGATGTTTTAGATCATAATACAATCATTGAGTCAAAAAATGTTGATTTCTTTGAAAATATTTTTCCTTTGAAATCTAAAATGGATCGACCAATAGCAGAGCTTCCTACGAGCTCTTATACAATTTCAATTGAGGAATCTGAAATTGAACCAAGGAGGAGTAAACGTACTAGAAAACCCACTAATCTGGGAGATGACTTTTTTACATTTTTGTTGGATAATGACTCATTAACCTTTAAAGATGTTGTCTCTTCTCCTGATGCTCCTTTTTGGAGAGAAGCCATTAATAGTGAGATTAAGTCTATTATGACTAATCACACTTGGGAATTAGTGGACCTTCCGCCTGGTTCAAAAACTATTGGTTGTAAATGGATTTTTAAAAGGAAGTTAAAACCTGACGGTTCAATTGATAAATTTAAGGCTAGACTTGTTGCTAAAGGTTATAAACAAAAGCAAGACCTAGATTTTTTTGAGACTTATTCACCGGTTGCAAGAACATCATCCATTAGAGTTTTAATTGCTCTAGCCGCTATTAAAAATTTAATAATTCATCAAATGAATGTTAAGACTGCGTTTCTTAATGGAGATTTATATGGACCAACCTGAGAGATTTATTTCCTTAGGCAATGAGCATAAAGTTTGTAAATTAGTTAAATCTTTATATGGCCTTAAACAAGCTCCTAAACAATGGAATGATAAATTTGATAGTGTGATGTCTTCTAATGGATATATAATAAATGATGGAAATAGATGTATATACCAAGTTTAATGATGAGAATTCTAGTGTTATTGTATGTCTTTATGTGGATGACTTGCTTATTTTTGGTACTAATATTGATGTTATATATGAGACTAAAAATATGTTATCTACTAATTTTGATATGAAAGACTTGGGAGAAGCAAATGTTATTCTCAGTATTAATTTGAGAAAAAGTTTGTAATGGGTATATGATTTCTCAAAATAATTATGTGGAGAAAATACTTAAAAGATTTGGGCATTATAATGTTAATCATGTTAGTACTCCGTACGACTCTTGTTTGCATTTAAAAAAGCATGAGGGACCAAGTGTATCTCAATCTGAGTATGCCCAAATCATAGGTTGCTTAATGTATCTTACAAATTGCACAAAACCTGATATATCATATGCAGTTAATAGACTAAGTAGATACACTTGTAATCCTAATAAGGATCATTGGACTGCTTTATGTAGAATACTAAAGTATCTGCGAGGTACTATTGGATTTGGTTTATATTACTGCGGTAATCCTGCAGTTCTTGAGGGCTATAGTGATGCCAACTGGATCTCTGATTCAGATGAAATCAAATCCACGAGTGGCTATATATTTACCTTAGGAGGAGGAGCAGTTTCTTGGAAATCTACTAAACAGACGTGTATAGCTCGCTCTACTATGGAGTCTGAGTTTATTGCCTTAGAGAAGGCAGGTTCTGAAGCAGAGTGGCTCAGAAATCTTTTGGGAAATATTCCCTTGTGGACGAGACCAGTTCCATCTGTCTCTACATTGTGATTGCCAAGCTGCTATAGGTAGAGCTAAGAATAAGAGCTATAATGGCAAGAGTAGACATATACGCCTAAGACATAATATTGTAAGACAGTTGTTATGTGACGGGATTATATCCTTTAACTTTGTTAGGTCAGAGTTAAATCTCGCGGATCCTCTGACAAAGCCACTAAGCAGGAGGCTAGTGAGAAATACATCGAGGGGGATGGGACTACTGTTATTATAGAAATCAACAGTGATGGTAACCCAACCTATATGAATGGTAATCCCAGGAAGTAGGTTCATATGGGTAACAACAAGTTATTGGTTGATTGGTTGAGACACTATCTGTGACGCCCCCAAATTCAAGTACTTGAAACCCGAACATGGTGCTACACAATATCATTTCTTTGAGCAGAATAATAATAATATAAATAAACAAACTTAATTTACATATCAGAGTTATCTAATCCCAGGTACACGACCTTTAAACATTTATTACATGATAGATAATAAATAATATTATCTTAATATAAAGTCTAACTATTACACACGATACCATAAAACTTATTCTTACAGCTTTCCTTTTCCTTTGTTTTTGCTAGAGCCTTTTGGTTGATTACGCTTAGCTGAAAATATTTAATTTAAAGCAAGAATGAGCATTTAATTGCTCAGCAAGTAATAGCAGTTAATAAACTTTAGTTGGAAGAAATAAATATTTTCTTTGAGGTATACTTCTACAACAAATCAATAGTTGTGAAGCCTTTCAAAACATATCTTAATAACATATCAAATCGTTTAAAATTTTGAAACGACATAGTGACTATAAATACTGAGCGGTCAATAGACCATGAACTTGTATTTTTCATTTTCGAAAAAGTTTATACAAAAATTCATCTGTAAACCGCTCTGGTCTTACGAACATGTAGGGTGATCAGCCCCGTTATGTCCTGTATTGATCAATACTATCTGTTTGAACGATAAATTCATTCACTCTTTTCGCCTTGGGCACAAAAACATTTTTCCCATTTCGGGTTGTTCATTCTCAGTCTGGAATCCTAACTAAACATTTCAGTTTGATGACCTTATCATAACCAATACTATTTAGCAGTACAATTCAACATTATCTAGCCGAGTCAAATAGCTTAGACAGTCTTTAAACCTTAAACGTCTACCGAAGTTTAATAATATGTAATAGAATTTGTCATATCAAAGAACTTCTAGTTCAAGAGTTCTTGCATGAATACAATAGCTCATACAAGTGGGGACACTTGCATGACAACAGACAATAATGAGATAATAATAAGAAATAATCGAATCATGGATATCAATAATAATTTGAGTAAAGAAACTTGCAATGTAAACTTTTTTAAGTAAGAAAAGATTGATGTACTTTATAGTATCTTAACTATTCTTTTTGAAGCTGATTGGAATAAAAAGGTTATATAACCTTGTATTATTCATAGATAATGAGACAGACAGTTCAAAATTTAAAGAGCCTGTCCAGATTATGAAAAATTCTAGAATATTTGCTTAATAAAGAGTAAGATTTAAAAACTTGCTTACTTAGATCCATTGCATAAAGTAAATGCAAAGGGTTATAATACTTGTCCGGTCTGCTACTTACACAATTTAGTTTTATCTTTTATACAGAGACCTATCATTAATAAGATCATTCTTTTGATTAGAATAATATATCGTAACACATAGTACTATTATTTACAGTCAACACATAGCTTAAACACATTATCATATATTTATAACAGTCATTGGATCATAAACAATCACCTATCAAGTCAAATTATCTAAGTCCGGACAAATTTCGAAACACTTCGGTGTACCGACTGCTTTATCGGGCAATTATCGAGTTTAAATTCAATTAAACTCTATTCTGTATCCTCAATATTATTTTAAATAATTTAAATATCAGTCATATTATTTTTCAGTGACTCATAATACTAATTATTATCATTTATCATGATTTTTCAATCATGGAAATCATTTTTAAATAATTTAAATACTACATAATCTTATTATCATTAATATTTAAATAATATTAAATTATTAATGAAATCCTTGCCAAAATATTAAAGTTATTTATAATAACTTAAAATATTTTTAAAACAATTTTATTCCCCTTAAATGATTTTTAAAACATTAAAAATCATTTTTTAATAATTATCAATAATATTAATGTATTATTCATCAAAATATTAAAAGTTATTTATTATTACTTAAAATATTTTTAAATCATTTATATCCTTTTTAAATGATTTTTAAATCAATAAAACCATTTTTAAATCATTTATTTAATATTATTATTAAATAAATCTAATATCATTAATATTAAATTATTAATAAAATTTTCCTTAAAATATTAAAAGTTAGGTTTTATAACTTAAAATATTTTAAAACACTTTATTTTTATTTAAAATGATTTTTATAGTATTAAAATCATTTTTAATCAATTTATTTAATATAATAAATTTAATATCATTAATATTAAATAATTAATGAAATTTGCCTTAAAATATTAAAAGTTATGGTTTATAACTTAAAATATTTTTAAATACTTCATTATCATTTAAAATAATTTTTAATATAATAAAATTATTTTTAATCAATTTATTTAATACATTTATTAAATAAATTAAATATCAATAATATTAAAATAAATATTAATTTTAATGAAAAATATGTCAAATTATTAAAAGTTAATTTTTATAACTTAAAATAATTTTTGTAATTTTCAAAAATTATTTTCTATTTTTAAATAAATTTTTAGAAATTAAATTAATTAAAATTAATAAGTCTGTCGCTAAAGCCTTTAGCGACAGAAAGTGTAGCCTTAGGTGTTCTTGAGCACCAAGAACATTCATAGGACAGTTTCGAGTGACCATGTTTAACCGAGTTTAATTCAATGTTCAATGTGTTTCTGGGCTAGTTATTGATCCGATCTTGTAGTATTTATGTAATACTACAATTATCAATCAAGTTCTGGGTCAGATTACAACAAACGAGTAGTTATAAAGCCTTGAACAAGCTTGTCAAAGATGTTCTTCATTTTCTGGGTTACCCAGAAATGAAGAACAGTTCAACTGGCCTACTTTGGGCTTCCACAACTTGCGATACTTGTAATGTTATAGTAATTTATGGATTCCAGGTTGTAGACAACATGACAAGGTACAAATCTAACACAATAAAAACATATAACAACATCACAATCAACAGATCCGGTCCGGTCAAACCATGTCAGAAGACATGTTCATTAGTTTTCTGGGTTACCCAGAAAACAGATTTCATGATCGTTCTGCCTGGTTTGACCAACCATTACTTCCTTTGTGATTATCAATTAGATGATCTAAAGGCATAAGAAGTGTAGTCTAAACAACATATTATAACTTAGATGCAAAAACCATAACAAATCATCAAACTACTGTCAGATCCAAGCCCTTAAACTTCTTGTCAGACCGATCTGGGCAAGTTCTGGGCTGCCCAGATTTGCTTGGTCATGGTCTGTCAACCGACTTTGACCATCAATATCTTACAATCTAAACCAGATCTGACCCTGATTAGAGTTCCAGATCAAAGACCACATGACATACTACAAGTACAAACTTTCAAACACAAAAACTATACACAGACAAAGATCTATGTGGTCTGACATTTGGTTGTCAGACCATATTTTCCAATTTTTCCAGATTTTGAAAAACATCAAATTCGAGTCTATAGATGTTATGGATCTAACAAATACCAACCCAGATCAACTATATACACTACCTACAACATGTTTAAACATAAAAACTTAACATCTAACATAGGATTAAGGATCAGATTCTTAGGTTTAGGTTTATACCTCTATTGAGCAAATCTTGAATCTAGGGTTCTTGATCTGACCTTGTTGAACTTAGAACTTGATATGGGACTGATTTACTTAATTATTTCGTGGGTTAGAGAGAGAGAGAGAGGCTTTGTGGAGTGTTTGTGTATAAATGAGGCTTGAATGTGACTTTTCTCTCTCTTGATCTTTATATATCACTTGAATGCAATGTATGTGGCTGGTGAAATGGTTGATTTGTATTGTTTTTAGTCATATGGTGTATTTAGTAGGTCAACAACTCCATATTTTAGCAAGATTTGCAAGACAAAAGGGCATTTTGGTCATTTGCCATCTAATTTTAATGGCTAACTTGTCATTTTTTTTCTAACCCTTAGGGTTTAACCCTAAGGTTTTACAATTTCATTTTATAGAATTTTGTAATTATGGTTAAAATGAAAATTTTAGTTTCTAAAAAAATGAAAATTAGGGTTTTGTAAACATACCTAGTTTCCTAATTACATAGAACATGAAAATTAGATTTAAGATTTACAAATTATTTTCTTAATCACATAAATACCCATTTTCATTTAAATACAACATGATCAATTATTATGTTAATATTTAAATAAAATGAAATAAATTAATTCATAACATATATTCATATAATTATGTTAATTATCATAATTATATATATAATTCATAATCATATCTTGTATTAACATACTTACATATATTTGGAGACAAATATAATTAATAATTATATTTAATATCCAATTTCCTTAAGAAAATAATTTCTTATTATTCGTCACATAAATATACTTTCATTTTAAATACAATTATATAATAATTGTATAAATTCTGAAATTTCATAGCATAGATCAAAATTAGGGTTTTGATCTATAATGACACTTTACCTAATATATCCCAATATTAATTAAGTTAAAATAATTAACTTAATTAATCTTGATTAATTCATATAATAAAATAATTATTATAATAATTCAAAAAAATCATTTCATATATTATTTAAATAATATATTAATCATATTATCATGAAAAAAATAAATAGTAAAATATTTTTACTACCAAAATTAGTTTATTATAAGAATATAATTTATAGTAATCAACAAGTCCTTTCTTGAAAAATTTATTTGAAATTATATATGCAATAATTAAATATATATTTATCACATATTCACATATACTTTACCTTACACATTCCCACCTTTATTTTGATAGAAATAATATTAAAAAAAATTTATACGCAAAATTTCTTATTTAATTATATAAAAAAATATTGAGTTATTACATTCACCCTCCCTTATAAAGATTCCGTCCCCGGAATCACCGTTTTAAAACTTATACATACAAGGGTAAATAATATACGCATTCATTGCAAGTAGATCTCGATCGGATTTGATCGAACTGATCTTTAAATTATTTAGCATAAATCTTATCTATCTGATTAAACGGAATCTGATTTCTAAAAGAACTCAAATTCCTCCTTCAAAATTTCTTAATAAAATGATTTATTATTAATAAGAAAACAATATATGAGAAAATAAAAATGTATTCGAACAATACCTAGAATTCCCTCCCCGGCTGCTACCGTGTCTTGAACCGTCATATTGAAGGTCCTTGCAGTTGGCTTGTTAGTCGTAGTTGGATACGTGATCGCTATCTTTCCACTGCTTTTTTCAACATTCGCGTTTCCCCCATCAGCATTTCTTTTTGGACAATCCCTTGCCATATGATCAGTTGATCCTGCAGATGAAACAACCACTATTATTCCTTGGATTGGGGCAATTAGGAGATATGTGTCCCTCCTGCCCGCACTTGTAGCACACAAACTTTTCTTTCAGACACTCACCTGAGTGATTCTTCCCGCAATTTCCACATGGTTCCACCTTCTTCCTTATTCCACCCTGACTATTTCCAGTATTTCCCCGAACTTAGTCCACTTTCTATTTCCACTTGCACTTCCACTGTTTCCTTCCACCTTAACTTTTCCTTCAATCCTACCCTTATTTCTGCAGCACTGCAACCTTATTATAAATCCAAGGCTTTAGGTCATGTTCGAACCTTCGTGCCTTCCTTGCTTCAGTATTCACTTGTTGTGGAGCAAACCTAGCTAATTCATTAAACTTTGCGGCGTATTCTGAGACGATCATATTTTCTTGTTTCAATTCCAGAAATTTAACCTCCATCCTGTCCTGCATACTGGACGAGAACAAGACAAGTTTCTAGAGCGCTCATGAATTCCAGGTATGGCGCAAGGCCAAAATGTGCCAAATCGCGTAGAACAACTTCAATTAAAGTTTGTAGTGTGAGTAATATTATTACTGATTCATAATAAGGAATAAGGTTCATAGAAATTTTATTTCACCTAATTCCTGTGAATCAAATCCTATTCACTCTATACATTGGTTCATAGTCCAAAAGACACCAGTGTTAATGCACTGCACTATTATATTCCTTACTCGAAGCTATTTTATTTTTACTTTGTAATATGTGGGGGGGGGGGGGAATTGTTGTATTTTTTGCAAAATAAAATATTACAAAGTTAAAATAAAGATATACATATTCTTTAGAGTTTTTGTAACTGTTCAAAATATATTAAAAGAGATTTTGTAACTGTTCCAAATATATTAATAGACCTATTATTGGGGAAAGATTTATTAAACAAAATTGTACCGTTGCTATACTTAAGAGAGATTAATTTCTTTTACCGTTGATGGTGATGTTACCGTTCAGTTGCCATCTTTTTCCTTCTATAAATAAAGTTGGACTCTTTGTTGGAGGATTCATTCTACTGCAGGAAAGTATCCTTATATATTATATTCTAAACATATACTACTATTACAAATATCCTTCACCATCAAATCAAGCTGCTGTCACTATTGCATGCTAGCTACCATCTTTCACTATTGCAAGCCAACTTTCTTCATTTCAATTTGTTGTCTCTCTCTCACGCACACACACACACACACACACACATATATATATATATATATATGAACAGTGAGTTTATATATATTTTTAATATATTTACTCAGTACAATTTTTTGAGTTTGAGTAAGGAAAAATTAGAAGTTGTTCCTGTGGATCATTCAACTATTTTAAGTGCTGATTAGTTGGGTGAAGAGCCATTGAATTCTGGAGTAGGATTTCGTCAGTGACCTTAGCACCGAGAAAAGTTCTTCGAGGGGCGAAATTTCTACTTAAGGACAATGCACTGCACGCCTCTGCTCAACAGTATTCGCTAAAAAATTGATAAATTCTATTTTACCCTTCTTTTATTTTATAGTTGAATCCATATTTTATTCGAATTATTCCAACATATATATATTGAAATTTTTCTTGCTAGAGCAGACACCTTATCTTATTTTGGATACCTGCATTCTAAAGAAACTTTTTCTACTTAAAAAAATGTAAAAAGTAAAGGGTTCCTTAAGGTTTCTTTTCTTTATCTTCTAATTGCTTCAAAATATTTTGTTTGAAATTTTCATATGCAGGGAAATGGAAGAGGATTTTGTGCTGGTGGTGATCTTGTGTCCTCATTTAATTGTTTGGTTTACGGTAAAAGAATACATTTTAATTCTATATTATTCTTGGCATAGCAAAATATAGTCTCAGTATTGTTGTTTGATTGCATCTTAATAGTCCACTTCCTAATGTATGTTAACTACCCACATCTTTGTATTAAGAGGTTTTCTAAATAGTTTAGACTTATATTTGTATCTTAATTATTCAGATGACCTCTTAATACAAAGATGTGAGTTATTAAGATGTATTAAAAAGTTAATTGTTAAGATGCATTAAAATGCAATCAAACACTACCCGGGAGTGTTTGTTACCGTTCATGTATAACCACTGAAATACAGAATACTGGGTATATGGAATTGGGAAATGAAAGATCATGACTAATCATGTACTGTGACGCCCCCAAAATCCGGGTTCTCTAACCTCGAGTTTGATGCTCACGATACATCATCATCATAAACATTCTATAACTATTGCGGAATAATAAACGTACATCGTTCATTAATATAAAGTCTTACAACAATAATCCCAAGGTCTTCTTAACCTTAACTTAAACTTACCTTTGCTATTACAAAAGGTTTACATAATTAATTACATTTGATTAGATAATAATTAAACATCTTTAACAACTACTATTACCTGAACCTTGCCCTTGCCTTTATCTTTCTTATTTGATGCCTCTGGCTTAGCTGAAATAAACGTCATGATATAGCAAGAGTAAGCAACTAATTTGCTTAGCAAGTTTAAATATAAGGGAGATATATTATGAGTAGAAAGAAATTTAACGTTCAATGTTCAACAATGGAATTCGATTATGAAAGAACATGAATTAAGTCTCAATAATTGAATAATAGATGCTGAATGGTTTGAAATAACCATGAACATATAATAAGGTTGTCAGTATTTAAACTGCTCCTTTTAGTAAATTTTGGTAGTCAAGGGGATCAGCCTTTCATACCCGGTGAATTATGCATAAACACTTAATAGTCGAGCAACAATTATTTTTCAATATAATGCTTTAATAAAATTGTTCTTTTCCTCAGTCTCGAGTCCTTACCAACTCAATTGGTTAAGAACAGCTTTTAAAATCTATTTGATTTATCAAATTTAAAATATATTCGATCCAGCTGACACAACTAGCATAGATCTATCTCATAAACAGTTCACTAATGAAAGAACTTTAATTGATTCACAGTTCAATAATTATAGAACAGGAATTCAGTTGCACAAAGTGCGATCAACAATATATTAAGGAATGTGGAATAATCAACAATAATTATTCACTAACATGCTTTGAAATAATAACTCGAGTTTGAGTTAAAGAACTTGCCTTGTCTGCGGACTACTGCTACGCAATTCTATAATCCGCTTAATGAATTTAACTTATCCTCTTTGGAAAGACCTATCATGGATCCTTCAATTAGTATAACATATAATTATTCATAATATTATTATTCTCATATATTATCTAACATTAATCACATAATCAAATATTAGATATCACATTAATTCCTTAATAATATTATCGTCCCTTGATAATATTATTATTAAGTAAGTATCTTAACGCTTGAACAATATTATTAACCTTGTAATAATATTTTATTCGCTTCCTAATATTATTAATTATTTAATAATATTTTAATCGCTCTCTAATATTATTAATCTTTTAATAATATTTTAAGAATCTATTATTATTAGTCCTCTAATAATATAATATTATTAATTATTTAATAATATTTTAATTATCTAATATTATTAACCTTATCAGTCTTTAATTATTATTTAACACTAATTAAATAATAATTAATTAATATTTGTATTTATTTATTATTTAATATTAATTAAATAATAAATAATTAATGTATTAACCTTATTAGTCTTTAATTATTATTTAATTATTAAATAATAATTAATTAATTTTTTATCCGTGAGTAGTAAATAATTGATTTATTTACCCTATTAGTCTTTAATTATTCCTTTTTATTAATTAAAGAATAATTAATTATCATTTATCCTTATTTATTATTTAATATTAATTAAATAATAAATAATTAATTCATCTCATAAATCTTTAATTATTCTTTCTTATTAAAGTTAAAAATAATTAATTATTACTTGTCTTTATTTATTATTTAATATTTAATTAAATAATAAATAATTATAACCTTTTATGTTAATGTAATTAAGTAATTACATTATTATTACATAATCTTACTTAAACATTCTTTAATCATTAATTAATATCAATTAACTAATAATTAATCCATTTGTTAATCTCTAATTATTATTATAATTAAATAATAACTAGTTACTTTATTAACACTAATCTTTAGTTAATTATCATTTAATATCACTTAAATAATAATTAAATAGTTAATTATATTTAATATTTTATATAATTACTTTTCTAACCATTTAATGGTTTTAAGAATTATTATTCAATAATTATTCACTTTCACTTAATTACGATAATGCCATCCACACCCAAAATTTCCAGATTTGACGTCCCTTACGGAAACGCTTGTAAAACGAAATGTACAACTCGGAATTAAGTTCCGTCGGAGGCGTTGGATTCGTAACTTCTTAAACTACAGTTTTCATTTATCAAACACTTAATTAGGTTCTGTTTTGAGTTCGGAAATTGGGTCAAAAGTGACTATTCCGTTTGGTTTATTTGACAGATTGCATAGCTTGGAACAAAAATCAAAACTTGATCATTTCTTAACATTTTTAAGTGATTCAAAAGGGATTTAGTCCTTAACTCTTATATCTAACATACAAAAAAAACAAATCTCAAATATCAATTATAGATTTCAAGATTAACATGTTTTATTACACTAATAAACCAAACTTTTCATACAAATCATTCTAACTTCATTTCTTCTAATTTTTACCATACTAAATTATGCAAATCCATCATAATCACATACTAAACTCAAAATCTAGTATAATAATGCGATTTTAAACATTTAAAATATAAACCCCAATGATCTAACATAAAAATACTTAGGGTATACCATAAAATATTTTTCTTGAACAAAATAGAACAAAGCATGATTTTCTCTCTTTGGTTCCAAATATTAACATGAAAAATACTTAGATCCTTATACAAATCACTTATACACATACAAAACAAGGGTTTACAAAGGTCAAACACTAAGCTCCTTGTTTCCTCAAGATTAAGCCAAATAAAGTGTACTAAACTTGCAAAATCTTCTTAGATACATACCTTGATCTTCTTGCACACCTTCTCTTCTTCCCAAAATAGTTTAGGAACTTAGGATGCATGAAATATTTCACTCCTTAGAGTCCCTTCTTGTTGCCGAAAATGAAGCTCTCTCTCTCTATATTTTTCTATTTTGCTACTTGGAAGACTTGAAGTGAAAAATGAGAGCAAATGTAGTAATTTGGTGTTTTGTTTTACTAATTAATGTATGTAATTATTTGATACATCCACCACATGCTTGCTTGCTACACTAAGCAAAAGTGTTGGATGAGTTTGCCATTTAACACATGGGGAGTTGGTAAGATAGTTGGTAGATTTTCTCTACAAACTTGGACAAGCTAGCAAAAAATAATTTTACCTTCCCTTTCTACCCTTGTCATGGCCGGATATTCCCTTGCCATTACCTCCCATATTTTATTTCTTTTTCATGCCAAATAATGCTTTAGCAAATGACCACAATGCCCCTCTTCAATTAGGCTAGGTTTGGGCCACTCATTTAATTCCTTTGGGCTTCCAATTTCATTGTTTGGGCTATGACCCAAAAACCTAAATTTTATTTTGTCCTAATTAGTTACTTAGAGTTTCCATTTCATTCCATTTGGAATTTAAAATGATTAAATTTTATAACCCAATTAGACTTGTCAATTTTAGGTTATAAAATAATTAGTCACTTGAGATAATAAAAATTATCCCTTAGAATATTATAATCATATATACTATCATTCTTCATTGCTATAACTCTTAGGTTATTTACTTACTAACCTAATGTATAATTAGGTTACATAGCCATCTATTTAATTCTCCTTACAATAATTCAATATATGACCATATAGAGAATACATATACTTTCCGCATAAATAATAACATATTTATTCACTATATGTCACAAAATTTTAAATTAAACCGCACAAAATTAATTTATTAGAAATTAAATTCTTTATTTAATTAATAATGAAACTTGGAAATCCCTGATCATTACATTCTCCCCCCTTATAAGAATTTCGTCCCCGGAATTTCAACATAAGGTCACTCAAAAAGATGCGGATAATTCACTCTCATCTTTTTCTCAAGCTCCCATGTAGCTTCTTCAGTGTTGTGGTTTCTCCACAAAACTTTGACAGAATGTATAACCTTATTCCTTAACTTCTGCTCTTTCCTATCTAAAATTTCTATAGGAATTTCTTCATACGATAAATCCCTCTCGACTTGGATTGGCTCGTACGATATCACATGCTTGTAATCAAGTTTATATGGTCTCAACACTGACACATGAAACACATTATGAATATGTTCCAGTTCAGGAGGTAGAGCTACCTCGTACGCCACTTCACCTATTTTCTTCAATATCTCGAACGGACCAATAAATCTTGGACTCAATTTACCTTTCTTTCCAAATCTTATTTTTCCCTTCTAGGGAGATACTTTCAAAAATGCGTAACTTCCCACTTTGAAGTCTCTTTTCTTGCGGTGAAGATCGGCATATTTCTTTTGACAATCTTGAGCTGCTACTAGTCGAGCTCTTATTATCTTGATAATCTCTACGGTCTGCTGCACCATTTCTGGCCCCAACAGTCGTCGTTCCCCTACTTCATCCCAACATAAGGGCGTTCTGCATTTCCTTCCATACAGTGCTTCATATGGCGGCATTCCAATGCTTGCATGATAACTATTGTTATACGCAAACTCTACTAACGGAAGATGATCTTCCCAACTTCCCTTGAAGTCCATCACACAAGCTCTGAGCATATCTTCTAAGGTTTGAATTGTTATCTCGCTTTGTCCATCGGTCTGTGGATGATAAGCGGTACTCAACCTTAGCTGTGTCCCCATTCTTTCTTGAAGACTCGTCCAAAAGTTAGACGTGAAGCGCGGATCTCTATCCGATACAATTGATATTGGCACTCCATGTCTTGAAATAATTTCCTTGATGTATAATTTGGCTAACTGATCCAAATTATACCTGATCCTGATCGGCAAAAAGTGCGCTGACTTCGTAAGACGATCCACTATCACCCATATGGCGTCATATCCTTTCTGCGTTGTTGGAAGTCCTACCACAAAATCCATTGTGACGTGCTCCCATTTCCATTCTGGAATCTCTAATGGCTGCAACAGTCCGCTTGGTCGTTGATGTTCTGCCTTGACTCTTTGGCAAGTTAAGCATCGACTGACACATTCTGCAACCTCTCTCTTCATATTCGGCCACCAATAATGTTGACGCAGATCTTGATACATCTTCGTGCTTCCTGGGTGTATCGAGCATTTAGTACTATGAGCCTCTTGCAAAATTTCCTCTTTTAACTCTGGTACTGCAGGTACCCAAGTTCTACCTTCAAATCTTAGCAATCCGGTGCCATCGATTGTATACTTCAACTCTTCGCCTTCAACCAATCGTTTCTTGATGTTACCGCATTCTTCATCATTTTCTTGTGCCTTCTTCACCTTGTCGAGTAAAGTCAGATTTGCTTCCATTTCTATCACTTTGTCTGAATTCTTCGGATTTTTCACCTCCAACTCCATTTTCTCCATTTCTTTTATTAATTCTTCCTGTTCTGTCAATACGAACAACTTTTCTCTGCTTTTCCTGCTTAAAGCATCTGCTACCACGTTAGCTTTTCCTGGATGATATAGAATCTCACAATCGTAATCCTTGATCAATTCTAACCATCTCCTTTGCCTCATGTTCAACTCTTTCTGTGTAAAGATATACTTCAGACTCTTATGATCTGTGTATATCTCACATTTTTCTCCGTAGAGATAATGTCTCCAAATCTTAAGGGCAAATACTACCGCTGCCAATTCTAGGTCATGGGTAGGATATCCCTTCTCATAGTCCTTTAATTGTCATGATGCATACGCAATGACTTTACCATTCTGCATCAATACGCAACCTAGTCCCTTATGTGACGCATCACTATACACTGTAAAACCCCTAGCACTATCTGGCAATGATAATATAGGAGCTTCACTTAATCGCTTCTTCAGTTCTTGAAAACTTTGCTCACATTTGTCTGTCCATACATACTTCACAGTCTTTCTGGTCAAATTCGTTAATGGCGTTGCTATCTTTGAGAAATCTTGAATGAACCTTCGGTAATATCCAGCCAACCCCAAGAAACTTCTGACCTCTGTCGGTGTCTTCGGTTGTCCCCAATTTTTCACCGCTTCTACTTTCGCTGGATCAACAGAAATTCCCTCGTTGTCGATAACATGCCCCAAAAACTGAACTCTTTTCAACCAGAATTCACACTTTGAAAGTTTCGCATATAACTTCTCCTTTCTTAACGTTTCCAATACTATTCTTAGATGTTCGGCATGTTCCTCTTCAGTCTTTGAATACACCAGAATATCGTCAATGAACACAACTACAAACTTATCCAAGTACGGTTTAAATACTCTGTTCATCAAGTCCATAAAAGCAGCTGGTGCATTCGTCAGTCCAAACGACATCACTAGGAACTCATAATGGCCGTAACGAGTTCTAAATGCTGTCTTTGGTACATCCTCCGTTCTCACCTTTAACTGATGGTAACCAGTCCTTAAATCAATCTTCGAAAAATATGTCGCTCCTTTAAGTTGGTCAAACAGATCATCTATTCTCGGTGCTCCCCACGGAGATACGCTAGGTTGAATGTACTTCTTGTCCAACAACTCTTGTAGCTGGATCATTAACTCTTTCATTTCTACCGGAGCCATTCGATACGGTGCTTTCGATATCGGCTCTGTCCCCGGTACCAAATCAATCACAAACTCTATCTCTCTGTCTGGAGGAAGTCCCGGAAGTTCTTCTGGAAAGACATCCCCAAACTCATTAACTATAGGTATCTGCCCCATGTCCGAATTCACAACCCGTGTATCCACTACATGAGCCAAATAACCTTCACATCCTTTTCGTAACATCCTCCTGTCCTGCATCATCGTCAGACAACTCGTTTGTCTTGGCGACTTGCTACCATAAAATATAACCTTAGACTTATTTGGTGTCTTAAGGCGTATACTCTTCTTCTGGCAATCTATAATTGCCTCATAGTTAAACAACCAATCCATCCCTAGCATAACATCAAATTCCCCTAAGCGTATTGGAATCAAATTCACGCTTAACTTATGTCCCCTTATTTTCACACCTACAATTGTTATGGATAAACTCTACAGGAATCACTTCTTTGTTTGCAACTTCTATGTTCATAGGGTTCTTTAACTTTTCACAGGGTAAGTTTAATCTTCTAGCAAAGTCATCAGACACAAATGAACAGGTAGCTCCCGAATCAAACAATACATATGCATTTATATTATTGATCGGAATTATACCTGACACCACCTCCTTTGATGCAACTGCGACTTGCACAGTCATATTGAAAGTTCGGGCTGTCGGCTTGCTCTGCTGCGTTGGCCCTCCAATTGTTAACTTTGGGGTACTGCTTCTGTTTCCACTTCCTCCGTCAGTATTTTTCTTAAGTGGGCAATCCTTAAACCGATGTCCCGTTCCCCCACAAGAAAAGCAACCTCCCTTCTTTGGTTTAGGACAATTTGGTGAGATATGTCCTTCCTGGCTGCAGTTATAACATACATTCTTCCCCTTCATACACTCCCCAGAGTGATTCTTTCCACACTTACTGCATGTTGACTTCTTCTGTGGTGTACTTCCTTGTTGAGTTCCCGAGTCATTACCACTGTTCCACTTGCGTTTTTTACTGTTACTGCCACCACTGTTGGCACCCTGATGTCCCCCTTCAATCTTCTTCTTGTTCTTCTCCCGATTGTATTTAGATACTGCCTCACTACTACCTTCTGCAATGATAGCTTTTTCTAAGAGTGCTGAAAATGTAGCAATTTGTAGTACTGCGACTTTGCTGTGTATCCACGGCTTCAGCCCATTCTCAAACCTACGCGCTTTCCGTATTTCTGTGATGAGGTGCGAATCTGGCTAGCTCATTGAATTTTGCTACATATTCAGCAACTGTCATATTTTCTTGCTTTAATTCAAGAAACTGCACTTCCATTCTGGCTTGCATAGCCTCCGAGAAATAATTTTCAAGAAACAATTCCTTAAATCTAGTCCAGGTTACTATACCTTCTCCAGCCCGAGTTTGATTGGATTCCCACCAGTAGTTTGCCTCTCCTTTCATCAAATACGTTGCAGAAGCTGTCTTTTGCTCCTCCGCAACCCTTGCAATGATAAAGGCCTTTTCAATTTCCTTTACCCAAATTTGGGCTTCTATGGGGTCTGTTGTTCCTTGAAATTCTGGCGGACCTACTGCTTTAAAATCTTTAAAATTTGCCAATTGATTCCCTCGCGGATTTGCTACGGCTGGTGCTCTATTCTGCATAGCCTCTGTCAACATATTCACAAAATCTTGCATTGGGTTTGGTGGGTTTGCTTGTTCCCTTTCCCTATTTTCATTTTCAGTTTCTGCTCCTTCATTTACATTTCGCTGTAATCTCGGTATTCCTCTTCCTCTCCATCTTGGTGGCATTTTCTTGATTGAATAAAACCTTAAATTATTACTTTGAGTTTCCTGATATGCCAGAACTTATTAGTGTTTAATTTATAACATATAATTTTAAAATCTAACCATTATATAATTAACACATTGGATTTTAAAATTCAGTTTACTGAATTAACATTTTATCAGATAGACAATATACTATCTTAAGTCTCATACTTATTTACTTACTCATACACATAACCATATAACTGCATTTATATTCATATACCAAATCTTAGTGTTACATACTTACATGCCTGGCATATTTCTATAAACGCTACTATCCCATTTTAAACATCCAAAAGATGGGATCTACCAAACGATATACTCCCCTATGCACATAAAGTGGGGATACATCATATTTACATACTACCTCACACCTTCTGAGGTTTACATCATATAACCCTAATAACCAAAAAGGGTACTAATGCATCTATCTACAACTGGTCCATATCATAACATCACTGGTGGCCCTGCTGGGTCACCTGAACAGGCTCCTGGGGAAACAACCCCTCCATAACTCTACGTCGAACTGATCAACTCGACTCCCCTATCTCGATATGTGCCCTCCTAGTCCCACTGCGCTGGCCCTCATATGCTGCGTCTAGAGCCAGTCCCAAGGTCTCGACCCTGACCTCCATGGCCTGCAGTGCTGTCTCTAACTGGTTCACCCGCCTGGCTGACTCATAAAATGCTTCATCCACGCGTATCTTATCTGCAATCTCTAAGTCAAACTCACCCCACATCGCCAGATGCTCTACACTCAGTGCTCCAAACTTTGCCTTCTCATGCTCCAGCTGTACTCGCGCCTCTGCTAACTCAATCAGTGCCTGACTAGCAGCATCTTTATATTGTTGCTCTACATATTGATGAGTCATGTTCTGTGCCTCCAATTCTACAATCCTCTGCTCCAGAGCATAGTTCTTTGCTAGCAGGTCACCGATCACCTCATCCTGTGAGGTATCCCTCACCTCCTCCGGCACAACCTCCTTCTGGTCTACGGAATGGCTCCCCTGACTATCTCCAGGCATCCTATAATAAAATAAGGATACAACATTAGTACTACAATAAAATATGTTCATTAATGAAATGAAATAATATTTTATTAAGTACAACACATACTCGATGAATTTTTATAATCCATCACTTAGCATACTATATACGAGTTTTCTTTTAAGGTTATAACCTAGGTTTCACATTCCTAATGTTTATAACCTACAGCTCTGATACCAACCTGTGACGCCCCCAAATCCAGGTTCTCTAACCTCGAGTTTGATGCTCACGATACATCATCATCATAAACATTCTATAACTATTGCGGAATAATAATCGTACATCGTTCATTAATATAAAGTCTTACAACAATAATCCCAAGGTCTTCTTAACCTTAACTTAAACTTACCTTTGCTATTACAAAAGGTTTACATAATTAATTACATTTGATTAGATAATAATTAAACATCTTTAACAACTACTATTCCTGAACCTTGCCCTTGCCTTTATCTTTCTTATTTGGTGCCTCTGGCTTAGCTGAAATAAACGTCATGATATAGCAAGAGTAAGCAACTAATTTGCTTAGCAAGTTTAAATATAAGGGAGATATATTATGAGTACAAAGAAATTTAACGTTCAATGTTCAACAATGGAATTCGATTATGAAAGAACATGAATTAAGTCTCAATAATTGAATAATAGATGCTGAATGGTTTGAAATAACCATGAACATATACTAAGGTTGTCAGTATTTAAACTGGTCCTTTTAGTAAATTTTGGTAGTCAAGGGGATCAGCCTTTCATACCCGGTGAATTATGCATAAACACTTAATAGTCGAGCAACAATTGTTTTTCAATATAATGCTTTAATAAAATTATTCTTTTCCTCAGTCTCGAGTCCTTACCAACTCAATTGGTTAAGAACAGCTTTTAAAATCTATTTGATTTATCAAATTTAAAATATATTCGATCCAGCTGACACAACTAGCATAGATCTATCTCATAAACAGTTCACTAATGAAAGAACTTTAATTGATTCACAGTTCAATAATTATAGAACAGGAATTCAGTTGCACAAAGTGCGATCAACAATATATTAAGGAATGTGGAATAATCAACAATAATTATTCACTAACATGCTTTGAAATAATAACTTGAGTTTGAGTTAAAGAACTTGCCTTGTCTGCGGACTACTGCTACGCAATTCTATAATCCGCTTAATGAATTTAACTTATCCTCTTTGGAAAGACCTATCATGGATCCTTCAATTAGTATAACATATAATTATTCATAATATTATTATTCTCATATATTATCTAACATTAATCACATAATCAAATATTAGATATCACATTAATTCCTTAATAGTATTATCGTCCCTTGATAATATTATTATTAAGTAAGTATCTTAACGCTTGAACAATATTATTAACCTTGTAATAATATTTTATTCGCTTCCTAATATTATTAATTATTTAATAATATTTTAATCGCTCTCTAATATTATTAATCTTTTAATAATATTTTAAGAATCTATTATTATTAGTCCTCTAATAATATAATATTATTAATTATTTAATAATATTTTAATTATCTAATATTATTAACCTTATCAGTCTTTAATTATTATTTAACACTAATTAAATAATAATTAATTACTATTTGTCTTTATTTATTATTTAATATTAATTAAATAATAAATAATTAATGTATTAACCTTATTAGTCTTTAATTATTATTTAATTATTAAATAATAATTAATTAATTTTTTATCCTTGAGTAGTAAATAATTAATTTATTTACCTTATTAGTCTTTAATTATTCCTTTTTAATAATTAAAGAATAATTAATTATCATTTATCCTTATTTATTATTTAATATTAATTAAATAATAAATAATTAATTCATCTCATAAATCTTTAATTATTCTTTCTTATTAAAGTTAAAAATAATTAATTATTACTTGTCTTTATTTATTATTTAATATTTAATTAAATAATAAATAATTATAACCTTTTATGTTAATGTAATTAAGTAATTACATTATTATTACATAATCTTACTTAAATATTCTTTAATCATTAATTAATATCAATTAACTAATAATTAATCCATTTGTTAATCTCTAATTATTATTATAATTAAATAATAACTAGTTACTTTATTAACACTAATCTTTAGTTAATTATCATTTAATATCACTTAAATAATAATTAAATAGTTAATTACATTTAATATTTTATATAATTACTTTTCTAACCATTTAATGGTTTTAAGAATTATTATTCAATAATTATTCACTTTCACTTAATTACGATAATGCCATCCACGCCTAAAATTTCCAGATTTGACGTCCCTTACGGAAACGCTTGTAAAACGAAATGTACAACTCGGAATTAAGTTCCGTCGGAGGCGTTGGATTCGTAACTTCTTAAACTACAGTTTCCATTTATCAAACACTTAATTTGGTTCTGTTTTGAGTTCGAAAATTAGTTCAGAAGTGACTGTTCCGTTTGATTTATTTGACAGATTGCATAGCTTGGAACAAAAATCAAAACTTGATCATTTCTTAACATTTTTAAGTGATTCAAAAGGGATTTAGTCCTTAACTCTTATATCTAACACACACAAAAAAAAATCTCAAATATCACTTATAGATTTCAAGATTAACATGTTTTATTACACTAATAAACCAAACTTTTCATACAAATCATTCTAACTTCATTTCTTCTAATTTTTACCATACTAAATTATGCAAATCCATCATAATCACATACTAAACTCAAAATCTAGTATAATAATGCGATTTTAAACATTTAAAATATAAACCCCAATGATCTAACATAAAAATACTTAGGGTATACCATAAAACATTTTTCTTGAACAAAATAGAACAAAGCATGATTTTCTCTCTTTGGTTCCAAATATCAACATGAAAAATACTTAGATCCTTATACAAATCACTTATACACATACAAAACAAGGGTTTACAAAGGTCAAACACTAAGCTCCTTGTTTCCTCAAGATTAAGCCAAATAAAGTGTACTAAACTTGCAAAATCTTCTTAGATACATACCTTGATCTTCTTGTACACCTTCTCTTCTTCCCAAAATAGTTTAGGAACTTAGGATGCATGAAATATTTCACTCCTTAGAGTCCCTTCTTGTTGCCGAAAATGAAGCTCTCTCTCTATATATTTTTCTATTTTGCTACTTGGAAGACTTGAAGTGAAAAATGAGAGCAAATGTAGTAATTTGGTGTTTTGTTTTACTAATTAATGTATGTAATTATTTGATACATCCACCACATGCTTGCTTGCTACACTAAACAAAAGTGTTGGATGAGTTTGCCATTTGACACATGGGGAGTTGGTAAGATAGTTGGTAGATTTTCTCTACAAACTTGGACAAGCTAGCAAAAAATAATTTTACCTTCCCTTTCTACCCTTGTCATGGCCGGATATTCCCTTGCCATTACCTCCCATATTTTATTTCTTTTTCATGCCAAATAATGCTTTAGCAAATGACCACAATGCCCCTCTTCAATTGGGCTAGGTTTGGGCCACTCATTTAATTCCTTTGGGCTTCCAATTTCATTGTTTGGGCTATGACCCAAAAACCTAAATTTTATTTTATCCTAATTAGTTACTTAGAGTTTCCATTCCATTCCATTTGGAATTTAAAATGATTAAATTTTATAACCCAATTAGACTTGTCAATTTTAGGTTATAAAATAATTAGTCACTTGAGATAATAAAAATTATCCCTTAGAATATTATAATCATATATACTATCATTCTTCATTGCTATAACTCTTAGGTTATTTACTTACTAACCTAATGTATAATTAGGTTACATAGCCATCTATTTAATTCTCCTTACAATAATTCAATATATGACCATATAGAGAATACATATACTTTCCGCATAAATAATAACATATTTATTCACTATATGTCACAAAATTTTAAATTAAACCGCACAAAATTAATTTATTAGAAATTAAATTCTTTATTTAATTAATAATGAAACTTGGAAATCCCTGATCATTACATTCTCCCCCCTTATAAGAATTTCGTCCCCGGAATTTCAACATAAGGTCACTCAAAAAGATGCGGATAATTCACTCTCATCTTTTTCTCAAGCTCCCATGTAGCTTCTTCAGTGTTGTGGTTTCTCCACAGAACTTTGACAGAATGTATAACCTTATTCCTTAACTTCTGCTCTTTCCTATCTAAAATTTCTATAGGAATTTCTTCATACGATAAGTCCCTCTCGACTTGGATTGGCTCGTACGATATCACATGCTTGTAATCAGGTTTATATGGTCTCAACACTGACACATGAAACACATTATGAATATGTTCCAGTTCAGGAGGTAGAGCTACCTCGTACGCCACTTCACCTATTTTCTTCAATATCTCGAACGGTCCAATAAATCTTGGACTCAATTTACCTTTCTTTCCAAATCTTATTTTTCCCTTCTAGGGAGATACTTTCAAAAATGCGTAACTTCCCACTTTGAAGTCTCTTTTCTTGCGGTGAAGATCGGCATATTTCTTTTGACAATCTTGAGCTGCTACTAGTCGAGCTCTTATTATCTTGATAATCTCTACGGTCTGCTGCACCAATTCTGGCCCTAACAGTCGTCGTTCCCCTACTTCATCCCAACATAAGGGCGTTCTGCATTTCCTTCCATACAGTGCTTCATATGGCCGCATTCCAATGCTTGCATGATAACTATTGTTATACGCAAACTCTACTAACGGAAGATGATCTTCCCAACTTCCCTTGAAGTCCATCACACAAGCTCTGAGCATATCTTCTAAGGTTTGAATTGTTCTCTCGCTTTGTCCATCGGTCTGTGGATGATACGCGGTACTCAACCTTAGCTGTGTTCCCATTCTTTCTTGAAGACTCGTCCAAAAGTTAGACGTGAAGCGCGGATCTCTATCCGATACAATTGATATTGGCACTCCATGTCTTGAAATAATTTCCTTGATGTATAATTTGGCTAACTGATCCAAATTATACCTGATCCTGATCGGCAAAAAGTGCGCTGACTTCGTAAGACGATCCACTATCACCCATATGGCGTCATATCCTTTCTGCGTTGTTGGAAGTCCTACCACAAAATCCATTGTGACGTGCTCCCATTTCCATTCTGGAATCTCTAATGGCTGCAACAGTCCGCTTGGTCGTTGATGTTCTGCCTTGACTCTTTGGCAAGTTAAGCATCGACTGACACATTCTGCAACCTCTCTCTTCATATTCGGCCACCAATAATGTTGACGCAGATCTTGATACATCTTCGTGCTTCCTGGGTGTATCGAGCATTTAGTACTATGAGCCTCTTGCAAAATTTCCTCTTTTAACTCTGGTACTGCAGGTACCCAAGTTCTACCTTCAAATCTTAGCAATCCGGTGCCATCGATTGTATACTTCAACTCTTCGCCTTCAACCAATCGTTTCTTGATGTTACCGCATTCTTCATCATTTTCTTGTGCCTTCTTCACCTTGTCGAGTAAAGTCAGATTTGCTTCCATTTCTATCACTTTGTCTGAATTCTTCGGATTTTTCACCTCCAACTCCATTTTCTCCATTTCTTTTATTAATTCTTCCTGTTCTGTCAATACGAACAACTTTTCTCTGCTTTTCCTGCTTAAAGCATCTGCTACCACGTTAGCTTTTCCTGGATGATATAGAATCTCACAATCGTAATCCTTGATCAATTCTAACCATCTCCTTTGCCTCATGTTCAACTCTTTCTGTGTAAAGATATACTTCAGACTCTTATGATCTGTGTATATCTCACATTTTCTCCGTAGAGATAATGTCTCCAAATCTTAAGGGCAAATACTACCGCTGCCAATTCTAGGTCATGGGTAGGATATCCCTTCTCATAGTCCTTTAATTGTCATGATGCATACGCAATGACTTTACCATTCTGCATCAATACGCAACCTAGTCCCTTATGTGACGCATCACTATACACTGTAAAACCCCTAGCACTATCTGGCAATGATAATATAGGAGCTTCACTTAATCGCTTCTTCAGTTCTTGAAAACTTTGCTCACATTTGTCTGTCCATACATACTTCACAGTCTTTCTGGTCAAATTCGTTAATGGCGTTGCTATCTTTGAGAAATCTTGAATGAACCTTCGGTAATATCCAGCCAACCCCAAGAAACTTCTGACCTCTGTCGGTGTCTTCGGTTGTCCCCAATTTTTCACCGCTTCTACTTTCGCTGGATCAACAGAAATTCCCTCGTTGTCGATAACATGCCCCAAAAACTGAACTCTTTTCAACCAGAATTCACACTTTGAAAGTTTCGCATATAACTTCTCCTTTCTTAACGTTTCCAATACTATTCTTAGATGTTCGGCATGTTCCTCTTCAGTCTTTGAATACACCATAATATCGTCAATGAACACAACTACAAACTTATCCAAGTACGGTTTAAATACTCTGTTCATCAAGTCCATAAAAGCAGCTGGTGCATTCGTCAGTCCAAACGACATCACTAGGAACTCATAATGGCCGTAACGAGTTCTAAATGCTGTCTTTGGTACATCCTCCGTTCTCACCTTTAACTGATGGTAACCAGTCCTTAAATCAATCTTCGAAAAATATGTCGCTCCTTTAAGTTGGTCAAACAGATCATCTATTCTCGGTGCTCCCCACGGAGATACGCTAGGTTGAATGTACTTCTTGTCCAACAACTCTTGTAGCTGGATCATTAAATCTTTCATTTCTACCGGAGCCATTCGATACGGTGCTTTCGATATCGGCTCTGTCCCCGGTTCCAAATCAATCACAAACTCTATCTCTCTGTCTGGAAGAAGTCCCGGAAGTTCTTCTGGAAAGACATCCCCAAACTCATTAACTATATGTATCTGCCCCATGTCCGAATTCACAACCCGTGTATCCACTACATGAGCCAAATAACCTTCACATCCTTTTCGTAACATCCTCCTGTCCTGCATCATCGTCAGACAACTCGTTTGTCTTGGCGACTTGCTACCATAAAATATAACCTTAGACTTATTTGGTGTCTTAAGGCGTATACTCTTCTTCTGGCAATCTATAATTGCCTCATAGTTAAACAACCAATCCATCCCTAGCATAACATCAAATTCCCCTAAGCGTATTGGAATCAAATTCACGCTTAACTTATGTCCCCTTATTTTCACACCACAATTGTTATGGATAAACTCTACAGGAATCACTTCTTTGTTTGCAACTTCTATGTTCATAGGGTTCTTTAACTTTTCACAGGGTAAGTTTAATCTTCTAGCAAAGTCATCAGACACAAATGAACAGGTAGCTCCCGAATCAAACAATACATATGCATTTATATTATTGATCGGAATTATACCTGACACCACCTCCTTTGATGCAACTGCGTACTTGCACAGTCATATTGAAAGTTCGGGCTGTCGGCTTGCTCTGCTGCGTTGGCCCTCCAATTGTTAACTTTGGGGTACTGCATCTGTTTCCACTTCCTCCGTCAGTATTTTTCTTAAGTGGGCAATCCTTAAACCGATGTCCCGTTCCCCCACAAGAAAAGCAACCTCCCTTCTTTGGTTTAGGACAATTTGGTGAGATATGTCCTTCCTGGCTGCAGTTATAACATACATTCTTCCCCTTCATACACTCCCCAGAGTGATTCTTTCCACACTTACTGCATGTTGACTTCTTCTGTGGTGTACTTCCTTGTTGAGTTCCCGAGTCATTACCACTGTTCCACTTGCGTTTTTTACTGTTACTGCCACCACTGTTGGCACCCTGATGTCCCCCTTCAATCTTCTTCTTGTTCTTCTCCCGATTGTATTTAGATACTGCCTCACTACTACCTTCTGCAATGATAGCTTTTTCTAAGAGTGCTGAAAATGTAGCAATTTGTAGTACTGCGACTTTGCTGTGTATCCACGGCTTCAGCCCATTCTCAAACCTACGCGCTTTCCGTATTTCTGTGATGAGGTGCGAATCTGGCTAGCTCATTGAATTTTGCTACATATTCAGCAACTGTCATATTTTCTTGCTTTAATTCAAGAAACTGCACTTCCATTCTGGCTTGCATAGCCTCCGAGAAATAATTTTCAAGAAACAATTCCTTAAATCTAGTCCAGGTTACTATACCTTCTCCAGCCCGAGTTTGATTGGATTCCCACCAGTAGTTTGCCTCTCCTTTCATCAAATACGTTGCAGAAGCTGTCTTTTGCTCCTCCGCAACCCTTGCAATGATAAAGGCCTTTTCAATTTCCTTTACCCAAATTTGGGCTTCTATGGGGTCTGTTGTTCCTTGAAATTCTGGCGGACCTACTGCTTTAAAATCTTTAAAATTTGCCAATTGATTCCCTCGCGGATTTGCTACGGCTGGTGCTCTATTCTGCATAGCCTCTGTCAACATATTCACAAAATCTTGCATTGGGTTTGGTGGGTTTGCTTGTTCCCTTTCCCTATTTTCATTTTCAGTTTCTGCTCCTTCATTTACATTTCGCTGTAATCTCGGTATTCCTCTTCCTCTCCATCTTGGTGGCATTTTCTTGATTGAATAAAACCTTAAATTATTACTTTGAGTTTCCTGATATGCCAGAACTTATTAGTGTTTAATTTATAACATATAATTTTAAAATCTAACCATTATATAATTAACACATTGGATTTTAAAATTCAGTTTACTGAATTAACATTTTATCAGATAGACAATATACTATCTTAAGTCTCATACTTATTTACTTACTCATACACATAACCATATAACTGCATTTATATTCATATACCAAATCTTAGTGTTACATACTTACATGCCTGGCATATTTCTATAAACGCTACTATCCCATTTTAAACATCCAAAAGATGGGATCTACCAAACGATATACTCCCCTATGCACATAAAGTGGGGATACATCATATTTACATACTACCTCACACCTTCTGAGGTTTACATCATATAACCCTAATAACCAAAAAGGGTACTAATGCATCTATCTATAACTGGTCCATATCATAACATCACTGGTGGCCCTGCTGGGTCACCTGAACAGGCTCCTGGGGAAACAACCCCTCCATAACTCTACGTCGAACTGAATCAACTCGACTCCCCTATCTCGATATGTGCCCTCCTAGTCCCACTGCGCTGGCCCTCATATGCTGCGTCTAGCACCAGTCCCAAGGTCTCGACCCTGACCTCCATGGCCTGCAGTGCTGTCTCTAACTGGTTCATCCGCCTGGCTGACTCATAAAATGCTTCATCCACGCGTATCTTATCTGCAACCTCTAAGTCAAACTCACCCCGCATCGCCAGATGCTCTACACTCAGTGCTCCAAACTTTGCCTTCTCATGCTCCAGCTGTACTCGCGCCTCTGCTAACTCAATCAGTGCCTGACTAGCAGCATCTTTATATTGTTGCTCTACATATTGATGAGTCATGTTCTGTGCCTCCAATTCTACAATCCTCTGCTCCAGAGCATAGTTCTTTGCTAGCAGGTCACCGATCACCTCATCCTGTGAGGTATCCCTCACCTCCTCCGGCACAGCCTCCTTCTGGTCTACGGAATGGCTCCCCTGACTATCTCCAGGCATCCTATAATAAAATAAGGATACAACATTAGTACTACAATAAAATATGTTCATTAATGAAATGAAATAATATTTTATTAAGTACAACACATACTCGATGAATTTTTATAATCCATCACTTAGCATACTATATACGAGTTTTCTTTTAAGGTTATAACCTAGGTTTCACATTCCTAATGTTTATAACCTACAGCTCTGATACCAACCTGTGACGCCCCCAAATCCAGGTTCTCTAACCTCGAGTTTGATGCTCACGATACATCATCATCATAAACATTCTATAACTATTGCGGAATAATAACGTACATCGTTCATTAATATAAAGTCTTACAACAATAATCCCAAGGTCTTCTTAACCTTAACTTAAACTTACCTTTGCTATTACAAAAGGTTTACATAATTAATTACATTTGATTAGATAATAATTAAACATCTTTAACAACTACTATTCCTGAACCTTGCCCTTGCCTTTATCTTTCTTATTTGGTGCCTCTGGCTTAGCTGAAATAAACGTCATGATATAGCAAGAGTAAGCAACTAATTTGCTTAGCAAGTTTAAATATAAGGGAGATATATTATGAGTACAAAGAAATTTAACGTTCAATGTTCAACAATGGAATTCGATTATGAAAGAACATGAATTAAGTCTCAATAATTGAATAATAGATGCTGAATGGTTTGAAATAACCATGAACATATACTAAGGTTGTCAGTATTTAAACTGGTCCTTTTAGTAAATTTTGGTAGTCAAGGGGATCAGCCTTTCATACCCGGTGAATTATGCATAAACACTTAATAGTCGAGCAACAATTGTTTTTCAATATAATGCTTTAATAAAATTATTCTTTTCCTCAGTCTCGAGTCCTTACCAACTCAATTGGTTAAGAACAGCTTTTAAAATCTATTTGATTTATCAAATTTAAAATATATTCGATTCCAGCTGACACAACTAGCATAGATCTATCTCATAAACAGTTCACTAATGAAAGAACTTTAATTGATTCACAGTTCAATAATTATAGAACAGGAATTCAGTTGCACAAAGTGCGATCAACAATATATTAAGGAATGTGGAATAATCAACAATAATTATTCACTAACATGCTTTGAAATAATAACTCGAGTTTGAGTTAAAGAACTTGCCTTGTCTGCGGACTACTGCTACGCAATTCTATAATCCGCTTAATGAATTTAACTTATCCTCTTTGGAAAGACCTATCATGGATCCTTCAATTAGTATAACATATAATTATTCATAATATTATTATTCTCATATATTATCTAACATTAATCACATAATCAAATATTAGATATCACATTAATTCCTTAATAATATTATCGTCCCTTGATAATATTATTATTAAGTAAGTATCTTAACGCTTGAACAATATTATTAACCTTATAATAATATTTTATTCGCTTCCTAATATTATTAATTATTTAATAATATTTTAATCGCTCTCTAATATTATTAATCTTTTAATAATATTTTAAGAATCTATTATTATTAGTCCTCTAATAATATAATATTATTAATTATTTAATAATATTTTAATTATCTAATATTATTAACCTTATCAGTCTTTAATTATTATTTAACACTAATTAAATAATAATTAATTACTATTTGTCTTTATTTATTATTTAATATTAATTAAATAATAAATAATTAATGTATTAACCTTATTAGTCTTTAATTATTATTTAATTATTAAATAATAATTAATTAATTTTTTATCCTTGAGTAGTAAATAATTGATTTATTTACCTTATTAGTCTTTAATTATTCCTTTTTATAATTAAAAGAATAATTAATTATCATTTATCCTTATTTATTATTTAATATTAATTAAATAATAAATAATTAATTCATCTCATAAATCTTTAATTATTCTTTCTTATTAAAGTTAAAAATAATTAATTATTACTTGTCTTTATTTATTATTTAATATTTAATTAAATAATAAATAATTATAACCTTTTATGTTAATGTAATTAAGTAATTACATTATTATTACATAATCTTACTTAAACATTCTTTAATCATTAATTAATATCAATTAACTAATAATTAATCCATTTGTTAATCTCTAATTATTATTATAATTAAATATAACTAGTTACTTTATTAACACTGATCTTTAGTTAATTATCATTTAATATCACTTAAATAATAATTAAATAGTTAATTACATTTAATATTTTATATAATTACTTTTCTAACCATTTAATGGTTTTAAGAATTATTATTCAATAATTATTCACTTTCACTTAATTACGATAATGCCATCCACACCCAAAATTTCAGATTTGACGTCCCTTACGGAAACGCTTGTAAAACGAAATGTACAACTCGGAATTAAGTTCCGTCGGAGGCGTTGGATTCATAACTTCTTAAAATACAGTTTCTATTCATCAAACACTTAATTTGGTTCTGTTTGGAGTTCAGAAATTGGGTCAGAAGTGACTGTTCCGTTTGGTTTATTTGACAGATTGCATAGCTTGGAACAAAAATCAAAACTTGATCATTTCTTAACATTTTTAAGTGATTCAAAAGGGATTTAGTCCTTAACTCTTATATCTAACATACAAAAAAAACAAATCTCAAATACCACTTATAGATTTCAAGATTAACATGCTTTATTACACTAATAAACTAAACTTTTCATACAAATCATTCTAACTTCATTTCTTCTAATTTTTACCATACTAAATTATGCAAATCCATCATAATCACATACTAAACTCAAAATCTAGTATAATAATGCGATTTTAAACATTTAACATATAAACCCCAAGGATCTAACATAAAAATACTTAGGGTATACCATAAAATATTTTTCTTGAACAAAATGGAACAAAGCATGATTTTCTCTCTTTGGTTCCAACTATCAACATGAAAAATACTTAGATCCTTATACAAATCACTTATACACATACAAAACAAGGGTTTACAAAGGTCAAATACTAAGCTCCTTGTTTCCTCAAGATTAAGCCAAATAAAGTGTACTAAACTTGCAAAATCTTCTTAGATACATACCTTGATCTTCTTGCACACCTTCTCTTCTTCCCAAAATAGTTTAGGAACTTAGGATGCATGAAATATTTCACTCCTTAGAGTCCCTTCTTGTTGCCGAAAATGAAGCTCTCTCTCTCTATATTTTTCTATTTTGCTACTTGGAAGACTTGAAGTGAAAAATGAGAGCAAATGTAGTAATTTGGTATTTTGTTTTACTAATTAATGTATGTAATTATTTGATACATCCACCACATGCTTGCTTGCTACACTAAGCAAAAGTGTTGGATGAGTTTGTCATTTGACACATGGGGAGTTGGTAAGATAGTTGGTAGATTTTCTCTGCAAACTTGGACAAGCTAGCAAAAAATAATTTTACCTTCCCTTTCTACCCTTGTCATGGCCGGATATTCCCTTGCCATTACCTCTCATATTTTATTTCTTTTTCATGCCAAATAATGCTTTAGCAAATGACCACAATGCCCCTCTTCAATTGGGCTAGGTTTGGGCCACTCATTTAATTCTTTTGGGCTTCCAATTTCATTGTTTGGGCTATGACCCAAAAACCTAAATTTTATTTTATCCTAATTAGTTACTTAGAGTTTCCATTCCATTCCATTTGGAATTTAAAATGATTAAATTTTATAACCCAATTAGACTTGTCAATTTTAGGTTATAAAATAATTAGTCACTTAAGATAATAAAAATTATCCCTTAGAATATTATAATCATATATACTATCATTCTTCATTGCTATAACTCTTAGGTTATTTACTTACTAACCTAATGTATAATTAGGTTACATAGCCATCTATTTAATTCTCTTACAATAATTCAATATATGACCATATAGAGAATACATATACTTTCCGCATAAATAATAACATATTTATTCACTATATGTCACAAAATTTTAAATTAAACCGCACAAAATTAATTTATTAGAAATTAAATTCTTTATTTAATTAATAATAAAACTTGAAATCCCTGATCATTACATGTACAACTCTTCCATTACAATACTCTTGAATGAATCAGGACATTGGAGCTTTGGTGCAAGTTTTTATGCCAAACAGTTCACTTTAGACTACATTCTTGGAACATACAAAAAGCCGATTGTAAGACTTCTTTCCTTCTTCCCTTTTTTCCTTTAAAAAATAAATATTAATTGAACTTTAAAGCCCATTTCAGCCTAATATATATATATATATATATATATATATATATTGAATTGTAGGTTGCACTGCTAAATGGAATTGTAATGGGAGGAGGTGCTGGACTATCCATGAATGCAAGATTTAGGATTGTTACGGAGAATACTGTACGTTTCTGCCCCTTCTTTTTTCAAATCTTTGTTAATAAAATTATTTACACCAAAATAGGATAAAAATATTGACGCAAAGCCTAGCTATATAATAACTTACTATTTTTTTTAATTAATACAAACTTGTTCTCAGGTATTTGCCATGCCAGAAACTGCCATCGGACTTTTCCCGGATGTTGGGGCATCTTATTTCCTATCACGGCTTCCAGGCTTCTTTGGTAACTCAAAATTAACACTTGTTTAATTTAGAAGAAGAATTTTTGTTTCATGTTTTTTTTTTTTTTTCTGAGCCACGCAGGTGATTATGTTGGACTGACTGGTGCACGGTTGGATGCAACTATGTTGCTTCAGTGTGGACTTGCTACTCATTTTGTTCATTCAAAGGTACCTTCCTTTCAAAACTTTTCAGATTTCACCACTTGCAAATTTCATAATTTTAATCCTACAAGCGTCATAATAGATACTTTATCCGTTCAAGTTTCAAATTATAAAATCGTTATTGATGTTTGAAATTTTATTTGTGACTTTTTCAAATTCAAAATTGAGATTATTTATTAAACATTAAGAAGTATATGTAATTTTGGAGTATGTCTAGGTGCACATATAATTTCACATCCAAAGACACATACAAGGGTACAATTGTAATAAAAGTATTTCTCTCTCCTCTCTCTACAATATTTATGCTATTATTTTACCTTTGTATGTGTTTTGGATGTGAAACCGGATGTGTATGTATTCATAATTTTGATCTCCTAGTAATTAATACTCCATCTATTCAAAATATGTGATCGAGTGCCTAGCTTTCATTAAAAAAAAAAGGTCATTGCTGACAGGCATTGTCGTCGCCAATGATCCCCCTGCCGTCAGCAATGAAGTCATTAGCGACGGCAACGCTCGTCGCCACTCCCGTTGCCCCAGGGGTCGTCGACCCTGGTTCTCGTCGACCGCCGTCGGTACTAAGGTCATTGGCGACGGCAGGGGTGACGGACGGTCAGTCGCCAATGACTACTAAAAATTATTTATTAAAATAGTCATTAGCGACGGGTTGGCCATCGCCAATGATTGTTGGTCCGTCGATAATGTGATTTAATTATATTATTAAAAGAATCAAAGATCCATCGCTAAGACCGTCGTTATAGGTCATTAGCAACGAGTATGTTGTCGCCAATGACCCTATCGCTAATGATATTATCAAAAAATAATACTACCTCCGTCCCATAATAAGTGCTTTTTTAGCTTAAATCACACATACCAATACACAAGCTAAAATGGCAAAAATACACTTAATATACTTTCTTTGTTTTGTTTGAGACTTTTTTTATTGTCTTTTGGTCTTTCTTTCTCTTTCTTCAACCTTTCAACTTCCCAATAAATACCATTGGTTGCATAAGGGCACATATAGAAAAATATTATTAAAATTATATTGAAATTCTAACACATCACTTATTTTGGAAAAAAATATTAAGCCTAAAAAAGCACTTATTGTGGGACGGAGGTAGTAATTTAAAACTGCATATTATACATAATTGTAAATGTTATAAATTAACTAAAGAAAAATAAATAATTCTTCACGAACGCATATCAATATATAACCATCAAATCTTTTGCTATCAACCATCAAATACGTAGACAACGTAATCACATAGATAAAGTATAAAATGTTAGTAGATACAAAATGTAATCATCAGAAAACTTTCATCAATTTAGTTAGATACATAAATCATCAACCGAACTAGATACAAAACTCTAGTTTGTACAACCAAAAACTGTATAAGTACATACATGAAAGTCAAAATATAAACATAAACTAATTATTTTCCTAGATTAGGATCATCATCGCCATCTATCGTGCCACCGACGGTGTCCCACCCTCCACAGCATCATCAACATCAGCTCGACGGTCCTAAAAGCGGTCTGATTATATAAAAAGAATAAGTTAAAAAATTAAAAGCGGCCTGATCATATAAAACTCATTCTCGACGATAGTGTCGTCAAGATTACTCCTGTCGCGAATAACTTAATGTCGACCGGCCGATCCCCATCGCCAATGACCTAACCCGTCGCCCTACTCCCTTCTCGCGAGCGTGAAGTGAGAAAGATGGCGTCAAATGAGAAAAATTAAGTCATTACCGACGACATTCATTCACGACGACAGTGTCGTGCCATTAAGGTCATTACCGACGGCATTTTGCCCGTCAGAAATACCCCAGTCGACAATGCCCTTTTTTTTATAGTGTTTGAAAACTATTAAAAAATATAAGATCACCTTTGTAAAATACAAAGACAGGTGTTCTAATATTTTGGAAAGGATTAAAGGAGAGCAAAAAGTTAATTACTTTTGGACTCTTTGGTCTCTCAAAACAGAATTTTTTATTTAAACTCTTTGTTTCTACCAATCCTAATTTTTAGAACAATTATCACATGTGGCAAAAAAAAATTAGTCGACAGTTTTAAAATTTTAGTAGAAAAGTTATATTTATTATCTTTATCATTTTTCGCTTATATTATGTTTTTAAAAGGGCTAGTTAGACTTCTGTTACATGAAGTAACATCAAATTCATAATTCGGTACCCAAAGAATTTGGGCTTATAATTTATTACATCAAGTGCCTAATTTGATACAATTTAGCCCCCAATTTAAGAATCCGATCAAAATTGACCGGAATACCCGACCCCCCTAAGAATCTAATCAGGTCTTGTGTATTTAATACGAGTTGACCGTAAAAATATACGATTTTACTTAATTTTAAAAAGGGTTATTTACAGTTCTGTTACATCAAGTACCACCATATTCATGCTTCGGGCCCCTAAAGAAAAAAAAATTAAAATTATAAATATAATAATTTTTGCCTCTTTAAAAAAAATTAACTAATGCCGTAGCAATACGGTATAAAATTATAAATATAATTTAAAATTATAAATATTTATAAATAAAAATATAAAAATTATAAATACAATTTATAAAATTTAAGTTGTGATATAATTTGTAAAATTTAAGAAGTAAAATTTATAATTTATAATATAATTTATAATTTGCAAGATTTAAGTTGTAAAATTTATAAGTACAATTTGTTAAATTATAGATATAATTTTAAAATTAATTTTTTTTATTAATACAATATATCTATTAACTATTGTTTGTTTGAAGAATAAAATAGAAAATGGACAGAAAAAAAGTGTTGTTGGATAAACTAATTAAATACTATTTGTTTGAATAATGTTTTAACTAATTAAATAAAAACAACTCACTTTTCAAATCTAAAATACAATAACTATGTCGTCTTATGTACTTTCTCTCTTTGCCACTCACTTTTTACACAGCATCTCCTCTTTTCCTTCTTCAATGGCGATAATCAGCCTTTTCCAGTCAATAAGTGTTTGAATTAACATAAAATTTCGGGTTATTTTCTCCTTAAGTCAATCAAAGCAACTGGACAAAATCTAAGGCGTCGAAATTTTCAAATTTGAAGGAACAAAATAATTTGAACGATTAGGGAAGAGGGAGAGAGGAGAGAGAGCAAATGAGTCATTTTTTTTTCTTTTTCAATTTTTTCCTCCTCCTTCTATATGCTTTTCCAATATAAAAAGGGTATTATTTAATTAATTAAATTTTGGACACTTTTGTCAATTGTTTAAAAGTTTAATGTTATTCGTGTTAAAAATATAATTTGTATATTTAAAAGTTTATTGATTTTTTGGTAATTAAGTTTTTTATTTAATTTTAAAATTAAAAAAATTATATTTTATAATCTTTGTATTAATATTTTATTTTAATAATTTAACATATAATAATTATTTATAAGGATTTATACATATTTAATACGTCAAAATAAGTATTTATACAAATTTTATATGAATTAGGTACTTGATGTAGTAAATTATGAATTTGGTAGTACTTGATGTAACATAAGTGTTATTAGCTCATATTGTATACGGTCAAACTGTATACAATTCTTATTTGGCCGGAAAATTAGGTATTCCGACTAATTTTGGCCAAATTCTGAAATTGGAGGCTAAATTATATCAAATTAGACACTTGATGTAGTAAAGTTTGAGCCCTAATTCTTTGGGAGCCTAATCATGAATATGATGGTTTTTCATGTAGTAAACTGTATTTAGTCCTTTTTAAAAATCAATAAAAATATTTTTTTTAAATTATTTACTATCACACACAGCTGTGTGCGTATACTAGCTAGTATATATGTGTGTGTTTTTGGGACTAAGATTCCTCTCCATTTCAAATAAATGGAGACTCTCCATTTTATGGTCTAAATTTAAAATATGTTGTAATGTGACATCATGCTGACGGGAGAGAGATAGATGATTTTAAATCTGAGTCATGAAATTTAGAGTCTCCATTTATTTGAAATGGAGAGGATCTTGATCCGTGTTTTTGTGTAAGTAGTTATGTACTTTCTAGTATAATCAACTTCTTTCAATTCTTGCAGGATCTTGATCAGTTAGAAGATGCTCTCAATGGGGTGGCTTCAACTGACGTAGCCGATATTTCCAAGATCATTGGAAAATTTGTCCACAAAGTACAAGTAAAACAAGATAGCATGTATACTAGGTGAAAATATAATGCCACTATTTTCATATTATTTTAAGTTAATATACCTACTTAACCTTTGACTTTTTTCACCTTCCAGTGCACATTTTTAAGAGAGTTATTTCTTTCTATGTTCATTGAACTTTTTTCTTTTAGTGACATATAGATGAATTGGTGATAGGTTGGAAATTATCAACGAAACGTTTTCAAAAGGAACGGTTGAAGAAATATTATCATCATTGGTACGTACGTATGTTTGTTTTTCTAATTAATTTAAAAAAATTAGAGATACATTTGTGATTATTAAAGTCAATTTCTTATATTGACTTTGAAAAGCCAAAGTAAATATTTTGGAATGAAAGGAGTATACAGTAATTTCATGCATATTGACGCTTCCTGATATTCTGTAATATATATATATTAATTTGTTCAATAATAAAAGAGAGTTTTGAATTAAGAGTTCTGATATTCAGCTGAATTATAATTACGATATGTATATATATATGAGATATGTACGAATTAATAAGGGTTCTAACTTAATTTATTTTATCTTATCGCATACACTCTCACGTTTGTCGTAATCCAACTTCGTCAAATATTTGTCGACGTGCATGTCATTTTTCTTGAATTAATTATGTTACGCAACTGGATTTTCAATTTGCAACAGGAGAATATTGCTGCAACTAAAGGGGATGAGTGGATCATTAACGCGATAAACTCAATGAAAAGAGCTTCCCCCACGAGCCTCAAAATTGCATTAAGATCGGTATACCTCATCACATTCAGTATAAATGATCGTCTTAAGAATTTTATTATTGAGATCTATTAATTCAAGGGATTTTTGAAGTACTTCTTTACTACTTTTGAGTAGATTAGAGAAGGTCGGACTCAGAAACTTGAACAATGCCTGGTTCGGGAGTTCAATATTGTATGCCACCTATTGAGAAGAAAAATTGGTGCTGATTTCTATGAGGTTGGTTTTCAGCACAACTTCTTCAAATGGAGCAAATTATTTTTAATTTTTCAATTACTACCCAATATAATGCAAAATGTGCATGCAGGGGCTGAGAGCCTATCATATTGACAAAGACAAAAAACCCCAGGTAAAATATATTCTCCATATATCTTTATCTGGACATACTTTTTGTGCATACAATTTCATCAAAGGAAATACTAATAGTTTGGATGAAATAATGTACTTTTAACAGTGATAATTAAAAGCTTATTTAATAGTAGTGTGTGTGTGTGTGTATAATTTCCTTCTCAATTTCAACAGTGGTTACCGTCAAAACTTGAGCTAGTAACTGAGGAATTGGTGGATAAATATTTCACCAAAGTTGATGATAAAGAATGGGAGTATTTAAGACTTCCTGAAAGAAACAATCTATCATGCGCTATCTCAGCAAGACTCTAATTCTTCTGTAAGAAGATGGTGAAAATATAATGTACTGAAAACTTGGCAAGGCAATTAAGGTTTATGTAATTTATATCGGGAAATTTTAATCTGTGTGATCATGCATATATGTAATATGTTGGTCACAGTTAATATTCGTCGTTAATTTGTGCTATGAAGAAGGATTTGCTTATTAGTTAAAACCCAAGTAGGAAAATATCAAGTAAATTTTTGTTTTATCCTATCCTAGCTAATTTTACAGGATGCATGAATTTGTTTTTTGTGCTGGAATCTTAGCTCTCTAGCTCCGATCCCTTTATTAACTCTTAGATGATTGATTAAGCTGAAAATGGTCATATATGGCATGTGTACTCTTGCTGTCTGTTTCTCAATTCATACTAGGCAAATGGACGATGTGATCAACTATTTTTCACAACAATTAATTATCTGTAATAGCTTAAAAAACAAGACATCAGTACCTCAACGTACGAGCATGTTTAATGTAGTAATCGAACAATAGATATAGTACAAGTGATGATTAATACTTAATTTGCATACTCTCCCGTCACAACAAAGAAAAATAAAATCCTCATTTGTCAAAAAAAAAAAGAAAAAAGAAAAGGGTTTCATAGAAAGCTTGAGTTCATTTTTAGTGATAGTATATGTGTGTACTGACAAAATATTTACAAATTTTATAAATGAGATTTTTTTAAAACGGATTATAAGTTGCAACAACTAACTGATTAAAGATTCTGAAAAATGCAGTGTAACCTAGTTGGATCGCAAAATCACGAGAACGTTCCTGATTATAGATTGCATCTCACTGATTGCATAAGCCATAATGTATCAATCTTAACATAGAGAATTGTTCGGAAATTTTAATTATTTTAGGAATTATCACTATTTAATGGTAAAGCTGTAGAAACGAATAATAATTTCTTACCATAAATTTAGGAGTATAGAAGAAAATGATATTGATTTCCTTAGTATGTGACTAGATATTAATTTCTATGAAGTTGATCAACCTGAACAATTTTTGCACTCTAACTATACTTGTGGTAGTCTTAGTACACTCCGAGAGATAATTAAACTAAGAAGTTTTCAGAGGGTATAAGAAAAAATAAGCAAGAAGTTATGAAACTCCTTATGCTAAGCCCCCTATTTATAGCTAAACATCTACCACATTTTATCAATATATTATTCATCCATTATCATTATCTTTAATTTATTTATTCATAATAATTTATACATATTAATCCATTATCATTATTTATTCATAATGATTTACACATATTAACCCATTATCATTATTTTTAATTTATTAATCACAATGATTTACACATTAATCCATTATCATTATTCATTCATGATTATTTACAAATTAATCCATTATCATTATTTATTATATTATTCGTCTTCTACATTATTGACTTAATGTATTAATATCACGGGTATTACTGTTTTTCAAATAATGAGTCTATCTAACTACTTAATACCCATGACTACCATTTATGCAACTTTTCATTAATACCCTTGCTACAATGACCATTATTGGTTCAATAATATGAGACGTTGTGACAATTATTGAGACATCCCCAAAATCATGTATTTGTTACAGTGGACTGGTGCTCACTATTTATCACTAAATCTTTCTGAGTCACAATATTGTAAACTAGATCGTTCATTCCCGGGAAAGAGGGGGCGTTTCGTATAAACGACGCACAATCAAATAACTCATTTCCTCGATAGAACTCTCCATACATTGCCAATAATACTAACTGGCCTAATAATATCATATCAAATAATATGAGTTATTGTTATTAATTTAATAATATAAAATACTGTGCGGTTGCTACTATAACAATTATTAAGTATATAATACTATGCAATTGCTACTGTAACAATGATTGAATCAATAATTATGATATATTGTGTTATACCGTGCGCTACTGTGGAGTACTATGTGCTACTATGTAACACTGTGTACTATTGTGGAATAATGCGCACGTGCTACTGTACTTTTATTACCGGGTATTTAAATAATTAAAAGTGATAGTACCGTTGACAAATTTTTTTATTAAAAAGATTATTTCTGTCATTTTCGGTATCTGAGAATTATGTTTTTGTGTGGCCCACCAATGATTGGTTGTTCCGGCGCCGTCGTACTTTACCTAATATTCCCCGACAGAACGAATATTCCCCTACCTACCTTTTATCTTATAATTTGCACATACATATATCACCATTATCTTATCATTTTATCAATTTAACATCTTACTGTTTAGAACAATAATTATAAGAAAAATTAAATTCTATTTATTAAAAGTCGGGATATTAAAAATAATTAAAGCCTCATTCTCGACGGCACTACCGTCGAGACTAACCATGTCAACAATGACTCACTACCAACGGCGAATTTCGATCGCCAATGATCTATCTAACCCTTGCTTGTTGTTGTATTTATAGAAGTCATGTTCACTTGAATCCAATTAGGAGTAGAAGTCCTTTTTAGAACTACCTTATAACTGTAATTAGTGATAGATCGATTCCTTTTCAAATTAGATCTCCTTATCCCTCCAAATAAGGAAAAACAATCTTACTGTAATAAGGACCCTCCCAATATTTGAGCAAGCTGTCAGAATAAATATATATATGGGCCAACATCAAATCCGGTCCATTAAATAAATTGAGCTACACCTTGGCTAGACCCAAATAATTACATCCCAACATTCCCCCCAGTCTCTTATTTATAAGGAACTTAAAATAAGAGAGTATACAAATTAATACCAACAAAAGACCCGTATCTGCAGAAGACGAACTGTCATACCCAAAAATCATACGCCGAAGATAAACGGGTAAACACAACTGAAGATGGATAAATATCCGACCTTATCACAACTGAACCAAATTTATCACAACCAAGCCAACCTTATCATAACCGAATATATATAACCAACCTTATCACAACCGAAGATATAAAGAATCAACCTTATCACAACCGAAGATATAGAAAGCCAACCTTATCACAACCGAACCAACCTTATACCAACCGAACATATAAATAACTAACCTTATCACAACTGAACCACAAAGTATAATGTTCGTTCCCAGGAACTGAACATATATAACACCGAACTCCATAAAAAAAATGTTCGACCCCAGGGGCTGAACATATCACCGAACTTCATAAATATTGTTCGCCCTCAGGGGTTGAACAGATTCCACCGAATACCAAAAATCATGTTCGCTCCCAGGAGCCGAACATATTCGTTTCGAAGAACTGAATAAATGTTTATGTTATATATAAATGAATGAATGAAGAAATTAATGAATGAATGAAAAAAATGAATTAATGAAGAAATGAATGAATGAATGCTTATATCCGTTCCGAAGAACTGTTCAACCTCATAACACAATCCAACCTTATAACGCCAAAATTGTCTTACCACCCCAGCGGGAGGCTTCCTCTCGGGAGAACTAAGCCTTCTCGAAGGATCCAACCTTATTATATCATCCAACCTTATACTGCCAAAATTGTCTTCCCACCCCAGCAGGAGGCTTCCTCTCGGGAGAACTAAGTTTTTCCGAAGGATCCAACCTTATTATATCATCTAACCTTATAACGCCAAAATTGCTTTCCCACTCTAGCGGGAGGCTTCCTCTCGGGAGAACTAAGCCTTCCCGAAGGATCCAACCTTATTACATCATCCAACCTTATAACGCCGAAATTGCCTTTCCACCCCAGCTGGAGGCTTCCTCTCGGGAGAACTAAGTCTTCCCGAAGGATCCAACCTTATTACACCATCCAACCTTATAACGCCGAAATTGTCTTCCCAACCCGATGGGAGGTTCTGACCAAATGTAAATAGTCGAAGACATGATGAAGACAATGAGATATAGTTCGATGCAAACTGCTATTATTCGAAGTATATAGGTTTGTTATTGACCGAAGTAATTGACGTTGACATGAGTGTTGTTGATTCATTTGTTTGTGACAAAGTCGAAGGACGAGACAGTTTTTGCTGAATAGAGCCAATCTATAGTCGGAAGGAGTACCCTCATCCCTTTTTCTGTTTTGTTTGGCCCAAACCCTCTTTGCTGAAGTCGTATGATTCCAATCCCTCCCCTTGATTGTTGAAGCATAATGTTTTTCGTGTGTTTCTACCAAAATTGATACAATAAGTCGATCAATCCCATTATGTGCGGCTTCTCTTCTTTTATCCAGAAGTTGTTTCATGTTTTCCCGCTAGTCCCTTTCTTCAATTCTACATCCATTGTAGCAGCAGGTAATCCAAAGTTGCCTTCTTGGCGAAGTCCCCACATTGATAGATTGAAGCCCAAAGTCTCCATACAAACTCATGTATGCCGATGAGAATTACAAACAAAAATCTTAATTTTCTCCCGAGGAATGTCGAAGTCAGCCCAAAAACTCTCAAACGTTGCCAAAAAGAAAATCTTCCCTACCCAAGGAGACCATATCGGCCAAAGACTTATCTTCCCCAATAACACTAAGAACGGTTTTGCCGGAGGAGCTCGAGGGTGACACCGAAGAGAATTTAGATTTGTCAAACACATCTTCATCCCCTTCATGAACAGGCCGGAGATAAGAATCTCTATATATTTTTTTATTAGGAGATGATACCAATAGAATGCTAATCAGTTGGGGCTCTTCGGTAATTGGCCCAAGTAGTGTCATAATCTGATCTCTCATTATACAGATAGAAAGTCTTCAAATTATTAGTTGGCCAACGGTGCCCTCTTTAATAATAACAACTCGACTCTTTAGTCATCCCCAATCTGGTGCCTTCAGAATCTTGTTGATTTCGAACACAAACTCTTCCATAAGCCAGTTTCAACTCATGCATGCTTCATATTCATGCAGCAAAAAGGTGCTGTTCATTCAGAAATGTTGAATAAATGTCTCAAAAATACATGTTTTGCATTGATGTATTCACATCCACTCCACTCACACTACATACATATATATATTGTGGAAGTACTGCTACATAATTCTTTAAATAAAGAACATAGAAATAGAAATTTCCTTAAGTGGAAACGATCAAATGAGAAAATCTGACAATTAATTGAACTATTTTTGTCAAAATATATAAATAATAGTAGTAAGTATATTCATATAGCCAGTTGATGGCCCTAACTCCCCACTACTACATAAATGTCAGTTTGTTTTCAGAGAAAAATAATCCAATTTAAAGTGGTGCAGTGGTCCAAAACTGACTGCAATATACAATTTCGAAAATAATATATTCGTAATGGATATGATGATTCTAAAAATTCAAGGGACATACATATAATTGTTTTGCATGTGATTAAAGATCAAACAAGTACTTAATTTATTTTAAAAGCAATATTTTAATATATTAGTACCTCATCTAATGAATACTTAAAATTATTGGAATGAAGTTTTATAAAGCAACGAAATAATTAAAACACATGTACAATTATTTCTCCCCTTTTGCAACTCGATCTTCGTAAATGAATATTTAGTCATGTTGTTGCGACATAATTCTTATGCAAATTAAACTATTCATGTTACTACAAAGCACTACCAACAGAAACTCACTAACACAAGAAGGGTGTCCTGAATTCGTATTCATAACAATTATAATATTATGATGATACTACAACTTTAAATATTTTTAACAGATCGGATTAATAGCAGAAATCTCATGCACATGTTAGATATATATTATTGATCTAATAAAAAAGAATAACTTAGCTTTATATGTAGGCCCTCCAATTAAATTCGGTGATTTTAATATGACACTAGAACATGCCCTCCTTCTAGCGCCAAAATTGAGTTTCCACAGACGGCGCCAATGTTAACGCCTGATTTTGTACACCTGACGAAATCACTAGCAGGCCAAAATCGCTCTAACGGTTGATTGTATTGTTGTGAAATCAAACTCATGAAATACATACAGATAAACATACACACATCAATTGTAAGAGATATAAAACATGGACAAAAGAATTTACGTGAAAACCCAATTAAAAAAAAATCACGAAGAGATAAGAAATTCACTATAATAATAAGGATAGTACAAATTGTGTACTTGTGTCATATGCTATTGTGTTCTATATTGTGATATATCCCTCTAACCCTTGATTGTTGTTGTATTTATAGAAGTCATGTTCACCTGAATCCAATTAGGAGTAGAAGTCCTTTTTAGAACCACCTTATAACTGCAATTAGTGATTGATCGATTGCTTTCTAAATTAGATATCATTTTTCCTCCAAATAAGGAAACACAATCTTACTGTAATAAAGACATTCCCAATATTTGAGCAAGCTGTCAGAATAAATATATATATGGGCCAACACCAAATCCGGTCCATTAAATAAATTGGGTTACACCTTGGCTAGACCCAAATAATCATATCCCAACAGTTAGAATGTGAGATCAAAACGTATAACTGAGGGACTTGTATATATAATATATGTGCACCATTTCAAATAAATGGGGTGTCTCCATTTCATAGTCCAAATTTAAAATTATCTTTCTCTCTTCCGTCAGCATGATATCACATTTCAACACATTTTAAATCTGAACTATGAAATGGAGAGTCTATTTATTTGAAATGGAGAGAATCCTAATTCGTGACCATATGGGTTGTTATTAAAAAGAGCATTGTTATTAGATTAGGGTTGTTAATTTCATTAATCTTTTTTGTTCATTCATCTATAAAAGGGTACTTGATAACTGTTTATAGTTGTGCATCCTGAATCCCCCTCTCCCCCTCCCCCCGTCATTAGAACACATTATCTTTCAGGTCCTCGTGACTCATTTTCTCCTCAAAGAACATAACGAAGTATGATTTTATTTTATTCTTATCTCTTTCTTCATCATCACAATTGTTTGGAACAGCTTTAGGACTTCATACAGAAGTCTTTTCTGCGACTTGAAACTCTGTTGTCTTGTACTCACCTTGACTTTGGTCATTTTATTACTCCCTCGTTTCCTTTTTATTTGTCTTTTTAGATAGTGAAATATGTTTTTTTTTTATTTGTTGTTTATAGATTTCAAATAAATATTAATGGCTTAGTTTGCCATATTATCCCTACACTAAATATTAATTTATTTATTTTTCATCTTTTTTCAATGAATTTTGAAAGATAATATTGAAATTTTATGTTCATTTTAATTAATTGCACAAAGCATTAATTGTACTTTTTTAATATTATAAAACTGACCCACATCAAACATATAAAGTTTTCAAACACTCTAAGTCATCGTTACTTCATTTATAACTATACAACAAAATCAACAACCCAAATCAATATTAAATGGTTGACATAAGTGGACTAATGACTTGTAGTTAGCATAAATGGACTAATGGGTTCTAGCATATAGTCACTTTTTGGCAAAAGTGGACTAATATGGGTTGTAGCTTATAGTGGCCATCCAAATCAAGATAATTAATTCCAAAATTATTCTTGTTGAGTTATTTGATTATTCTTATTTGGCAGACAGACAACATGCACAAATTAACTCTAGAAGTTTTTTATGTTGTATAAATTATATAACAAAATCAACAACCAAAATAATTTTTAAAGGGTTGACATAAGTGGACTAATGGGTTGTAGCTTATAGTCAATTTTAAATGGTTGGCATAAGTGGACTGGGTTGTAGCTTATAGTCAATTTTAAATGGTTGGCATAAGTGGACTAATGGGTTGTAGCTTATAAAAAGTACTTGATAACTGTTTATAGTTGTGCATTCTGAATCCCTCCCCCTCCCCCTCCCCCTCCATTAGAACACATTATCTTTCAGGTCCTCATGGCTCTTTTTCTCCTCAAAGAACATAACGAAGTATGATTTTGTTTTATTCTTATCTCTTTCTTCATCATCACAATTGTTTAGAACAGCTTTAGAACTTCATACAGAAGTCTTTTGTGTGACTTGAAATTATGCTGTCTTGTACTCACCTTGACTTTGGTCATTTTATTACTCCTTTGATTCCTTTTTATTTGTCTTTTTTAGAGAGAGAAATTTGTTTCTTTTTATTTATCGTTTGTAAATTTTAAAGAAGCATTAATGACTTAATTTACCATATTCTCCATACACTACATATTAATTTGTTTATTTTTCAACTTTTTCAATGAATTTTGAAGGGTATATTAGTGCAATTTTATACTCATTTTAATCAATCACACAAAGCATTAATTATATATATATATATATATATATATATATATATTTTTATTTCTTTTAAGATTATAAAATTGACCCAAATCTAACATATAAAGATTTCAAACACTCTAAAGCCAAATGTTGAATATAATTAATTATATTTTTTAATATTTGTGTTTAATTTCTCTTAAAAAGTCAATTAAAAAAGATCGGAGGAAGTACTTAGTATTCAAAATGAGGGTCCCATTTTTAACTTTTATTTTTTATATACATTAAAGTCAGGTTCTGAAAATTGTTCAAAATTCTTTTCTTGTCACACACCATTTGGGAGTCTTTGGTATAAATTCCTCCATCATGCATGAGATATTGAATTTGAGGCTTATAAAACGTCATACCTAAGCATGACATATTTAACCCTAATTCTACTTGCACATTCATTTGTGTAAACTTACAATGAAAAGTAGACTTTTCAGTCAATTGCACCACTTGCATAACATATGGGATCACTCGTTTTGCATAACAATCAAATTGCATGCACGTAGGTATTCACGAGAAAGAAAGTTGTGCACACAGTATGATTTGACTGAGAAGGCGATGAAAAATACAAAGTGGCACAAATGAGCAAGAATAATGGGCAAATGTATCATACTATATGAATATATGTAAATTTTCAAGTAAGAGATTTGAAATTGACATTAATCTCATTTAGATGAATATATGTAAATTGATTCTTCCACATATTTATTAATTTGAGTCAATAATATATATGAGGTGTTAAATTAGGGCAAGTGTCAAATTAATTCCTTTCTTTCTTAACAATGGAAATCCATTTTGTGCTGAAACGCAATATTATTATCATCTAAAAAGTATTTTATGATTCAGAAAATTTGTTTGGAGGCCAATAATCTTGCTTGTAATTTATATTCTTAGGTGCTTTTCGACAAAAGTTCGGGTGTGAGAAAAGTGATACTAAATAGACCTATGAAGCTGAACAGCCTCAGCTATGAAATGGTATGCATGCCGAAACTTTTATTTTTTATGAAAAACTGTTGGTGTTGGGGCCGACCTAGTACAACTATATCGGTTAATTAATTCAATCTCCCGCTCTCTGGGTATTATTTCACGTCCATTGACGAGTTAGTTACAAATTAAGCTTTATAGCCATAAAATAAATTATATTGGCGATTCACATATCAACCTCAAATTTTTAATTTGTAGATTGATCAGATTTTAAAGAAGGTGCAAGTTTATGAGAACGATCCTGCTGTCAAGCTTGTTATTTTCAAGGTAAGTAGTAATTACTCCAATCATTCTAAAAATAAATCTCATTTACAAACTCGACAGATATTAAGGATGTCTTTTTGTTTCATATTCACTTTTAGAAATAATAAGTGCTTAGTAACTCGTGATAGTGGCAAGATTATAAATTTATGATGACGTACAGACTTGAGAATATTGAATTATTTTATATTATAATCAATAAAAAAAATAAAGAAGAAGCCCTTTTTGGGAAAAAAATTCTTTTTGCAAATGAAAACTTTTGGTGGAATATTTGAGAAAAATAATATACCCATTGAAGAATTGAAGAAAGTATTTACAATTTGGTGTAATACTTTTGGTGTAATGCCTGTTTTTTACTTATTTTGTTAATTAGAGGTGATAGAGATAAAGCAAGATATATATATTGAAATTTTTCTTGCTAGAGCAGACACCATATCTTATTTTGGATACCTGCATCCTAAAGAAACTTTTTCTACTTAAAAAAATGTAAAAAGTAAAGGGTTGCTTAAGGTTTCTTTTCTTTATCTTCTAATTGCTTCAAAATATTTTGTTTGAAATTTTTATATGCAGGGAAATGGAAGAGGATTTTGTGCTGGTGGTGATCTTGTGTCCTCATTAATTGTTTGGTTTACGGTAAAAGAATATATTTTAATTCTATATTATTCTTGGCATAGCAAAATGTATTCTCAATATTGTTGTTTGATTGCATCTTAATAGTCCACTTCTTAATGTATGTTAACGGCCCACATATTTGTATTAAGAGGTTTTCTGAATAATTTAGACTCATATTTGTATCTTAATTATTCAGATGACCTCTTAATACAAAGATATGAGTTATTAAGATGTATTAAGAAGTGAACTGTTAAGATGCATTAAAATACAATCAAACACTACCCGGGAGTGTTTGTTACCGTTCAGGTATAACCACTGAAATACAGAATACTGGGTATCTGGAATTGGGAAATGAAAGATCATGACTAATCATGTACAACTCTTCCATTACAATACTCTTGAATGAATCAGGACATTGGAGATTTGTTGCAAGTTTTTATGCCAAACAGTTCACTTTAGACTACATTCTTGGAACATACAAAAAGCCGATTGTCAGACTTCTTTCCTTCTTCCCTTTTTTCCTTTAAAAAATAAATATTAATTGAACTTTAAAGCCCATTTCAGCCTAATATATATATATATATATTAAATTGTAGGTTGCACTGCTAAATGGAATTGTAATGGGAGGAGGTGCTGGACTATCCATGAATGCAAGATTTAGGATTGTTACGGAGATTACTGTACGTTTCTGCCCTTTCTTTTTTCAAATCTTTGTTAATAAAGTTATTTACACCAAATTAGGATAAAAGTATTGAGGCACGGGGTAGCTTATATAATAACTTACTATTTTTTTTAATTAATACAAACTTGTACGTTCTCAGGTATTTGCCATGCCAGAAACTGCCATCGGACTTTTCTCGGATGTTGGGGCATCTTATTTCCTATCACGGCTTCCAGGCTTCTTTGGTAACTCAAAATTAACACTTATTTAATTTAGAAGAAGAATTTTTGTTTCATGTTATTTTTTTTTAATTTTTTTGAGCCACGCAGGTGATTATGTTGGACTGACTGGTGCACGGTTGGATGCAACTATGTTGCTTCAGTGGAGTACCTTCCTTTCAAAACTTTTTCAGATTTCACTGCTTGCAAATTTCATAATTTTAATCCTACAAGTGTCATAATAGATACTCTATCCGTTTTAAATTATATGATCGTTATTAATGTTTGAAATTCTATTTGTGATTTTTTCAAACTCAAAATTAAAATTATTCATTAAATATTATGAAACAATAAAACTTACGATGAGTAGTACTACTTTTATATAGTTAACAATAGTCATCATTGTATTGACTAAAATTAAAGTAATTCATGTTAATTTTGAGTTTGAAAATATGTTAAGTTGATTTCAAAAATTTGGAACCGATGAAGTATATGTAATTTTGGAGTATGTCTAGGTGCACATTAGGTTTCACATCCAAAGACACATACAAACAGTAATAAATAGGGCTACAAACGATCAGATTCGATCTGAACTTTGTTGAATTGGAATTGAACTCGAACATTTTTAGTCGAACTCGAACATGTTCGAGTAACTTAATCGAACCAAAAGTTATGTGCGAGTTTAGATCGATTGGTGTTTGCGAACATGATCGAGTTCGCTAACAGTTCGCGAACAAGTCGAACACAAGCTTGTTCGCGAACATAGTCGAACACAAGCTTGTTCGTGAACATAGTCGAACACAAGCTTGTTCGAGAACATGATTGAGTTCGCTAGCAGTTCGCGAACAAGTCAAACACAAGCTTGTTCGCGAACATAGTCGAATACAAGCTTGTTCGTGAACATAGTCGAACACAAGCTTGTTCGCGAACACAAGCTTGTTCGCGAACACAAACTTGTTTGCGAACAACTCATAAACATACGAACGTGATCAAGTTCGCGAACATAAAAAAAATACTCCATCTATTTCATCAAAAAAATACTCCATATCTATTTCATAAAAAAAAGTCTTATTTAAGATTTTTTATAATAAAATTGTAAAATTCTAAGATTTAAAACAATGTGAATTTAGTTAATTTAGATTAATTCAATATCTAATAGACTAATATTATTCACCTTGAAATGTATAAGTACCAAATACTTCTTCCGTTCTGAAATATAAATAATAAGATCAACTGATCAAGTATGAATTTTCAAAGTCGATAGAAAATATTTTAAATTTTACTTTATAAAAAGTTTATAATTTTCATAATTATATTGTTTAAAACTAAATAAATTTTCTACGATTCAAAGATCAAAGGCTCAAAGCCATTTAGAGACTTTGTTTCATTTAAAAAAAACGTTTTGCTGATTTTAATTTAAATTAATAACTCATTTTAATTTCATGCAAAGACATATTATTTAATTGGACTATTAAACACTACTTTTACACTAAATATGATTACTTAATTACATAAATAATAAATCAAAGTTAGCAAGTCTCTCTCTCTCTCTCTCTCTAGATCTCTCTCTCTCACTGTCTCACATATACACTGTAAGTCTGTAACAATAAAAAAATTCAAAAATTGGTAAAATCAAGTTTGCATTTTTAATTATATAGTTGATATATAGTTGATGTAATATACAATAGTAATTGTACAATGACTATTAATTACTCTATTAGTGAAGTTTTAATACATTGATGACTTGATTTCTATATTCTCTATCTCGATTTGACAATTTTAATAACTCATGTAAATGTAAGCAATTGTATTGTATCATTCTTTAATTAATGTCAAATTCTCATTGCATGATTATTAATGACTTTATTGATGTGATTTATGACATGAGTTATAATTTATTAAATTATTAGGGATGTAAATTGTAATAATCCAACAATCATTGTTAAAAATTTTATAAAAATATTAAAATTATTTTAATTAAATTAGAGGTGAAGAACTACACATTATTATTTATTAATTATTTAATAAAAATGTTTACTTATAATAAATTATTAAAAAAACAAAAAGATGTTTAAGTAATAAAAAAAAATTATTACAAATTTAACAATTATTGATAAGACAAACTTTAGAATTTAATATTAAATAACCAATTATTTATATTTAAAATTTTAGAAACAATTTAAACATGTAAAAAATCGAACTATTCGAACCGATCTCGAAATTATCGAACCGATCAGAACTCGAACTGTTCGCGAACAAAGACAAACCGAATCACATGGTTCGCCACTACAAGAAAAAGACTTATCTGCGACCGCTCATCAGCGATCGCATGTGGTCGCAGATACCTATCAGCGACCAAATAGGGGTTGCATATATATAATCTGGTCGCTGTCTGCACACAAGCGACCATTTTTAGTAACCGATATTTTAGCGATCGCCCTATAGCGATCGATTACGTCGCTAAGCTAAGTCACCGTGAGTCAGATCGCATAACAGCCCACGTGTCAGCGACCACCGCGGTCGCTAACATCTTGGAGCCATCCATCCATATATTAAAATAAAAACAAACACAATACATATAAACATCCATGCACGTATAAACATAAACAAATACCGTCCGATGAAAATTTATATACAAATTAAATGTCATAACGTACAATATAAACTCCGTACAGTCAGTCGGTAAAAAAAGAATAATACAAATGTAGAACAAGAGAAGAGGATAATACAAATGTCTTCATATTATCAATAATAACTTCATATGAGGCTATAATAAAAGAAAAAAAACATGTTAAACGAGGCAAGCCATATAAAGAGTAAGCAAGTCATCCAAGAAGAATAAAATTTGTAATGAAGATAAATTAGGCAAATGTAACCCTATGAATCACAGTTTAATGAAACAAGTATAATTTTTGCATACATATACAAATTGGTTATACAATTGAGTTTAGCTGATGAATTTATTTACTTTTTGTCTGGTAAAACTGACTTGGTTTCTTCATCACACTTTTTCTTAAGTGTCATGTCTAAAGTAGAAATTAAATATAAAGTATGCTAAACTAAACATGCAAAGTTAAACATAAAGATAAACAATAACAAGATTACCTCGGCATCATCATCCACTTGTTGTGTTGCTCTGTCTACTGCATAAGCTAACACCTCAGGACTCAGAGACTGCAAATGTCTACCAAGTGTAGGAAGAAGATTACGATCTTGATAGTCGGTCGTCGTCGATAAAGTTTGTCCCAAATACTCCTTGAGAAGTGTAAGTTAGTTGTGGCCCACCTCTCCATGAAATCAGGAAACATCCTCGGTTTTATAGTCCTAGGCATTTCAACTGTTACTACTGTTTTTGCAAAATCAACTGTCATAGAATGAAGGGTTGTCAACTGAGACATTTTTTACTCATAGCTTTATCAGACTCAAGGTCTGCATGTACTAAATATGCAGTAGAGATTGTACCTAATGTATCATTGATCAAATAATTAATCAACAAAGAACTTTCGAATTTCCTGCAAGATCAGACTTATTGGGAAATATGAGAAACAAAGGGAGAGTTTTGACAACATAACTATTGCAGACTATTATCAGCATAAATAAAATAAAATATATAATTTAAACTACCTCAAAGTTCACATCATGATCCATCAAGCGTGGTCTTCCTCCAAGTTCATGGGGGGTACAGTTCGATGTGGGATGAGATTATCATCCCAACGTATGAAATTGAGCTCAGCCATATAGAGCTAGCTCTTCCGCTCCCAAAGCTGTAAACTTTTCAGTTATTCCCATAGATTTCATTACAAAGACTCAGGTGATTGGTAATGTTGTTGAGTAAAAGTGTCTGCATTGCAAGCAAAGATTGCTTACAACCAGACACTTTCGCTCAACAGTAGAGACTCTGTAAACTTTTCAACTATTCCCTAAGAGTTCATTACAGAGACTCAGGTGATTGTTCCTGCTGTTGAGCGAAAGTGTCTGGTTGTAAGCAATCTTTGCAAGCAATGCTGACACTTTCGCTCAATAGTAGAAAAAATCACCTAAGTCTCTGTAATGAAATCTCAGGGAATAGCTAAAAAGTTTACAGCTTTGGGAGTGGAAGAGCTAGTTCTATATGGCTAAGCTCAATTTCATATGTTAGGATGTTAATCTCATCCCACGTCGAATTGTATCCCCCCCCCCCTGAACTACAATGGACGAAGACTGTGACGCCCCCAGAATAGGTCCATTCAACCCAACCCATTTTGAGTCGCCAAATACATGGTACAAAATTCAAATACAAGCTTTATATCATACGGTCGTGCAAAATACGACCACACAACTGTGAGTGTCAATACAAATATGTAGAAAATATTAAGATTCAAACTAAGTCCTCATTACAATTATTATCACACTATTTGTCAGAAATAGTGAGGACTACTACTGCTCTAACTCGGACCATCACTCTGTCCCCCGACTAGTTCCCGCAACATTCTCATTTCCTGAAGAGGACAACAGATGAAAAGGGTGAGCTCAACTAGCTCAGTAAAAAATATTATGACTAAGATAATGGAAAATAAATCATCGTTAGCCTTCAATAAATCAGATAAAATATAATGGACAACCAATCTTAGATCAATATTCGCAGCGGAAATAACAAATCATTAGAAGAGTTAAGCAGAGAATGAAGTCTACTATCTTCTATGATTTAAAAGTCCATCATCAATATTTTATCCCTGTAACATCAATCAATATACATCTCGAGTCAATATTCATCTTTGCACTACAGGCCAAAGATATTCATTTATATCATCAGTGGTCATGTTCATCTCAACACCTGTCATCTTTGCACTACGGCCAAAGATATTCATCAGGTAATCATTCATCTTTGCTCTACAGGCCAAAGATATTCAGTTACATCACCTTTTAGGACTGAGGATGATGAAAAATATTTTAAAGAACGAATCCAGTGAGATAAAAGACAAAGATTAGGGATTCGTCATTTAGTATATCCAATTCAAAAATACCTCGTAATAATCAATTATGGAGCAAAATTCAAGATTAGAGCTCAAAACTTGGATACAATCAAAGATAGTAACCTTAACACGCAATTTGGACAAATAGAAGAAAATTTAATTTTTCCGTGAATAGTGCCGTATACGTGAATAGTGCTGTATACGTGAATAGTAACCCCGACGGAAAAAGTAAGAATTTCAACATAAAATTCATGACAATATTTCTGTATAATGATATTGAAAAGAATAACATCATTTACGAAAGAAAATAGCATCCCTTACCTCAAAAGAACAGTATCTCTGACTGGAATATCGGATATAATACCGACGGAAGCTTGTACTGAATAGTAATACTCAAAGTATTGAAATACTCACAAAAATACGCTTGATATTATAGAGAGAGAAAACTTCTGATTCTGGTGTGATTTTCAATTCTAACCTAAGCACCCTATTTATAGGAAAAACTTAGGATGCCAAAGGAGACTAAAATAATTTATTTATTTTTTTTAATTTTCGCCGCCTGGCGGCTAAAAATTTTAGATTTTTCAACAACAAAAGTGGGGCCCACCATTTTATTTAAAAATATTTATTTTCTGAAACTTCAATAATTCATAACAAATAGCCCCTTTGTCAGAAAAATACAAATTCTATGTCCTTCCATAGGAAATTTAATTCTCTACAACTTTGCAGAAGAAAGTTTTTCCAAATTCCAAACATAAATTATCCGAAATCCATAAACAGATGATTTCCCACGCCAAAATACTGATAAAAACACATCAGCACTAATTCCTTCTTTAATATCCACAAAATAAATATTTCTTTATCATATAAATCAATAATTAATTATTCACAAATAATATTATAGAACTACAATATTAACAACCAGGTCGTTCCCAGGAAAGAGGGGGCCTTCCGATAAGGACTTCTCCCTACTGGCGCGCAATTAAATAACCCCTCCTAGACAGAACTTCCTTAGACATTGTCAATAATGCTATCTAATAATATTATTCAAATAATATAAATTATTGAGTTGATAACGTGAAATACTGTGCAATGACAATTATTGAATCAATACTACAAAATATCAACTGTAGCCATTATTGAATCAATCATAAAAAATAGCAACGTAGCAATTATTGAGTCAATAAAATATCAATGCAGCAATTATTGAGTCAATAATATAAAATATCAACGTAGCAATTATTGAGTCAATAATATAAAATATTGAACAGTAAATACTGTAACAATAATTGAGTAGGTTCCTTCTTACGTAAGACTCAATAATTCGAAATACTGTGCAATACCGTGTGCTACTGCGCAACACCGCGTACGGTATTTTAACCACCGGGTATTTCAATAATACTAACGGTAACAACTACGCCGTTATTTTGTAAAAAAGTTATTTCTGTCGCTTTCTATATCCGACAGTTATTCCGTTGTGGGGGCCCACAAATAGCTGCGCCGTCGTACGAATATTCCCCGACAACAAGAATATTCCACGACCAAACGAATATTCCCCGACAACCAGAATATTTTATAACCACTTGCTCATTTTAAAAATGTTTGCACATTTCACCCATAACTTTCATATTTATCAAATCAACACCTTACTATTTCGAAATAATATAAAGAAAATTAAATCTTTATTCATAAAAGTTGGGGTCTTACAACCTCCCCTCCTTATGAAATTTCGTCCTCGAAATTGACGTACGTACCTGGTATGTCGAAAAGGTGAGGATACCTCACTTTCATTTCCGATTCAAATTCCCAGGTCATTTCCTCAATTGCATGGTTTCTCCACAAAACTTTAACTTGAGGTATAATTTTCGAGCGTAGGACATGCTCCTTCCTATCCAAGATCTTGACAGGTACCTCCTCGTACGTTAAATCTTCAGCTATCTCGTCTGGTTCTAACTCAATAATGCGGTTTGGATCCTTCACATATTTACGTAACACGGATATGTAAAACACATTATGAATACGAGACATGCTTGGAGGTAAAGCAAGTCTATAGGCCACATTTCCTACTCGGTCAAGAATCTCAAATGGACCAATGAATCGTGGGTTGAGCTTTCCTCTCTTCCCAAACCTTGTAACTCCTTTCCATGGAGCAACACGTAATAACACATGGTCTCCAACATTAAATTCCACGTCCTTTCGATGAAGATCTGCATAACTCTTTTGTCGATCCTGTGCCGTCTGTATACGTTGTCGGATTATTTGGATCTTTTCTGTAGTCATACGTACTAACTCTAGTCCCAACAATGTTGCTTCACCCACCTCATCCCAACATACTGGAGAACGACACTTTCTCCCATACAACGCTTCGAATGGAGCTACGCCTATACTTGCCTGATAACTGTTGTTGTAGGAGAATTCTACCAATGGTAAGTACTTATCCCAACTCCCTTTGAAGTCTAGAACACAGAGTCTCAATAGATCTTCAAGAGTTTGGATAGTCCTTTCCGATTGTCCGTCTGTTTGAGGATGATAAGCCGAACTGAATCGTAAATTCGTGCCCATAGCTTTCTGCAAACTGATCCAAAATCGTGAAGTAAATCTGGGATCACGATCCGAAACTATGGATACTGGCATGCCATGCAATCTCACAATATCATTCACGTACATATGAGCAAGACGTTCAAGGGAATAAGTCTCTCGTATCGGCAAGAAATGAGCAGACTTGGTTAATCTATCAACAATAACCCAAATCGCATCTAAGCCTTGAGAAACCTTGGGAAGACCCGTAACGAAATCCATCGTAATGTGTTCCCACTTCTATTTCGGAATCTCCAGTGGTTGCAATGGACCCTTCGGGCTTCGGCACTTGATGCTCCGCCTTTACACGTTGACAAGTTAAACATCTTGAGATGAACTCCGCGATCTCTCTCTTCATGTTGCTCCACCAAAATGTATGTCGAAGATCACGATACATTTTAGTACTCCCAGGATGGATTGCAAACGGTGTGTTGTGTGCCTCCATCATGATTCTATACTTCAAGTCGAAATCGTTAGGAACACAAAGTCTGGAGTTGACTCGAAGTATTCCCTCTTCATCGATTCTTGCTTCTAGGATGGCACCTTCTTGCACCTTCTTCTTCATCTTCATCATCTCCGCATCCGTAGCTTGAGCAGCTTTAACTTTATCAATCAAAGCTGGTTCTACGAGTATACTTGACATCATCGCATTCGTTTCCACATATGATCTTCTACTCAACGCGTCAGCTACCACGTTCGCTTTTCCAGGATGGTATTGGATAGTATGATCGTAATCTTTCAACAGCTCAAGCCAACGTCGTTGCCGCATGTTGAGTTCCTTCTGAGTAAAGAAATATTTAAGGCTCTTATGATCTGTATAAATCTCCACTTTCTCTCCGTACAAGTAATGTCTCCAGATCTTCAACGCAAAAAACGACAGCTGCCAACTCTAGATCATGAGTAGGATAATTCCTCTCATATTCTTTGAGTTGTCGCGAGGCATAGGCTATGACTTTCCCATGTTGCATGAGAACACATCCTAACCCTTTGCCCGAAGCATCGCTGTAGATAACAAATCCATCCGAACCAGATGGTATTGTCAGAACAGGTGCCGAGATAAGTCTCCTCTTGAGCTCTTGGAAGCTCTTCTCGCATTCCTCTCTCCAAACGAATTTCGTATCTTTCCGAGTCAACTGAGTTAATGGAGTAGCGATTCGAGAAAATCCCTCTACGAACCTCCGATAGTAACCAGCTAAGCCCAGAAAGCTTCGTACTTCGGTCACCGACTTAGGTTGCTCCCAGCTTTGTATTGCTTCAATCTTTGCTGGGTCAACAGATACTCCACGTTTCGATACCACGTGCCCAAGGAATGCTACTTCCTCAAGCCAGAACTCACATTTCTTCAGCTTGGCATATAGCTTGTTCTCACGAAGCTTTTGAAGTACCAACTTCAAATGGTGTTCATGATCTTCACGGCTTTTAGAATAAATGAGGTTGTCATCAATAAAGACAACAACGAATTGATCCAAATACTCCTTAAATACACGGTTCATCATATCCATGAAAGCAGCAGGAGCATTAGTCAATCCAAAAGACATGACTAAGAACTCATAATGTCCGTACCGTGTTTTGAAAGCAGTCTTTGGAATATCCTCAGTTTTAATCTTCAACTGATGATATCCAGAACGAAGATCGATCTTTGAAAAGAATTGCGCTCCTTGCAACTGGTCGAACAGGTCATCAATACGAGGTAACGGATACCTATTCTTGATGGTGACATGGTTCAACTCCCGATAGTCAATGCAAAGTCGCATACTCCCGTCTTTCTTCTTTACGAATAAAACAGGAGCACCCCAAGGAGACGTACTAGGACGAATAAAACCGATGTCCAACAATTCTTGTAATTGAATCTTTAACTCCTGAAGTTCAATAGGAGCCATTCGATATGGAGTTTTAGAAATGGGCTTTGTACCGGGCTCAAGGTCAATAAAGAATTCAACTTCACGTTCTGGGGGTAGACCGGAAAGTTCTTCGGGAAATACATCAGGAAACTCATTAACAACGGAAATATCATTCAAACCTGACGTATTCTGATTTAGATCAGTGACATGAGCTAAGAAAGCTTGACATCCGTTTTTCAATAAACGAATAGCTTTATGACTTGAAATGATATTGACTGATTTTAGTGGTTTGGTGATTTGGATTCGCACAACAGGTTGATTAGGAATATGAAAACTAACAACCTTACGAAAACAATCAATTTTGGCATGGTAAGTGGTTAACCAGTCAATTCCTAAAATCACGTCAAATGCAAGTATTTTCAAAGATATAAGATCAACAGGTAAGGTAAGGGTACCAATCTGAATCAAGCAAGATTTGTAAACTGTAGATGTAACAAAGGTTTCTCCTAACGGAGTTTCAACAGATAAGTCAAAGTCTAATTTATCAGAAGTCAAGTTCAAACGTTGAGCACAAGCAGGTGAAATAAAGGAATGGGTAGCACCGGTATCTAACAAGGTGTAAACTTCGCAAGAGTTTATGATCAGCTTACCCGTAATCACCTCGTATGGATTCCTCGTGTTTTGGGCTGTCACGACAAACGCTCTTCCAGGAATCACCGACTTTGACTTGTCTGCAACCGCCTTTGGAATCACCACCCCCGCTGAATTTGGTTTCGCAACAGGACAATCTCGAGCTATATGTCCTTCTTTTCCACAGTTATAGCATCCTTTGAATTGTTGTGGGCAGTTTGGGCTGATATGTCCCTCTTTCCCGCATTTATAGCATACGACCGGTGGTCGTTCTCCTCCCCTCGAAACAGTTGATGCTGGTGCTGATGTTGACATCTTCGCGTTCTCATTGTTATACCTTCTCTTTTTGAAATCTCCTCCCGATTCGCTTCTTCTACTATCATGGTCACGATTACCACCGGAATGGTTACCGTTTCTGTCATACTTTCCTCCTCGCTGGTTGTCATTGCTCCGATGACTGCTGCCACCAGTACGACCTTGGTTGTGGTCCCTCGGTTGAACATAATCATTATCTCGTTCTAATAACTGGGCCCTGTTTACTACATCCGAATATAAAGAAAATTTATGAGAAATGAGATATTGACGTATTTTGGGTTTCAAACCTCTTAGAAACATCCGCGTCATACGTTCCTCATTCTCCACCAAATGAGGTGCAAACCTGGACAGCTCCGCGAACTTAGCCTCGTACTGGGATACCGTCATGTTGTTTTGCTCGAGTCTGATAAACTCTACTTCCTTCATATGACGAATACTTTCAGGAAAGTACTTGTCATTAAACAGTTTCTGGAACGCTTCCCAAGACATCTGGAGTGCGGCAGGCTGGGTACGCTTCACGGATTTCCACCAGTAATCTGCCTCTCCACGGAACATAAACGTGGCGAATGGAACCTTCTGTTCCTCTGTACATCCCAAGACATCAAATATCTTGGTAATTTGTTTAATCCACGTCTCCGCCTTGATCGGATCTGGCTTTCCCAGAAACTCTGGTGGTCCCAATTCTTTGAACTGCTTGGCAGTGACAACTCGCGTGTTGTTATTATCGCCACCTATATGTTGCACACGAGTCTCCCTCGTCTAGTTTTGCATGAACTGCAGAAAACTTCTAAACATCTCATCGTTTATCGTCTTACCAGCGTTATTTTCAGGATGAACATTGCCTTCTTGTTGCACGTTCTCCTGGTTAGTGATTAAAGGTGTCTCCACGGTCTCATTCACTTCGTTGTTAACATTCTCAGCTGCCATTCTCAAATACTGCCATAAAATAAGGGTTAATTAAACAAGTCAACATATCAGATATTAACCCTATGCTCCGACTGACCAATTAAATACCACATAAGCTTAGGTAGGACACACTAGCGAAGGATTTACTCGTCTCTCCCCTCCTAGTTCTATTCCCCGATCTCCGCCAGAGATCATATCCCTAAGCTCTGATACCAACTGTGACGCCCCCAGAATAGGTCCATTCAACCCAACCCATTCTGAGTCGCCAAATACATGGTACAGAATTAATTCAAATACAAGCTTTATATCATACGGTCGTGCAAAATACGACCACACAACTGTAAGTGTCAATACAAATATGTAGAAAATATTAAGATTCAAACTAAGTCCTCATTACAATTATTATCACACTATTTGTCAGAAATAGTGAGGACTACTACTGCTCTAACTCGGACCATCACTCTGTCCCCCGACTAGTTCCCGCAACATTCTCATTTCCTGAAGAGGACAACAGATGAAAAGAGTGAGCTCAACTAGCTCAGTAAAAAATATTATGACTAAGATAATGGAAAATAAATCATCGTTAGCCTTCAATAAATCAGATAAAATATAATGGACAACCAATCTTAGATCAATATTCGCAGCGGAAATAACAAATCATTAGAAGAGTTAAGCAGAGAATGAAATCTACTATCTTCTATGATTTAAAAGTCCATCATCAATATTTTATCCCTGTAACATCAATCAATATACATCTCGAGTCAATATTCATCTTTGCACTACAGGCCAAAGATATTCATTTATATCATCAGTGGTCATGTTCATCTCAACACCTGTCAACTTTGCACTACGGCCAAAGATATTCATCAGGTAATCATTCATCTTTGCTCTACAGGCCAAAGATATTCAGTTACATCACCTTTTAGGACTGAGGATGATGAAAAATATTTTAAAGAACGAATCCAGTGAGATAAAAGACAAAGATTAGGGATTCGTCATTTAGTATATCCAATTCAAAAATACCTCGTAATAATCAATTATGGAGTAAAATTCAAGATTAGAGCTCAAAACTTGGATACAATCAAAGATAGTAACCTTAACACGCAATTTGGACAAATAGAAGAAAATTTAATTTTTCCGTGAATAGTGCCGTATACGTGAATAGTGCCGTATACGTGAATAGTAACCCCGACGGAAAAAGTAAGAATTTCAACATAAAATTCATGACAATATTTCTGTATAATGATATTGAAAAGAATAACATCATTTACGAAAGAAAATAACATCCCTTACCTCAAAAGAACAGTATCTCTGACTGGAATATCGGATATAATACCGACGGAAGCTTGTACTGAATAGTAATACTCAAAGTATTGAAATACTCACAAAAATACGCTCGATATTATAGAGAGAGAAAACTTCTGATTCTGGTGTGATTTTCAATTCTAACCTAAGCACCCTATTTATAGGAAAAGCTTAGGATGCCAAAGGAGACTAAAATAATAAAATAATATATATTTTTTTTTAATTTCCGCCGCCTGGCGGCTAAAAATTTCAGATTTTTCAACAACAAAAGTGGGGCCCACCATTTTATTTAAAAATATTTATTTTCTGAAATTTCAATAATTCATAACAAATAGCCCCTTTGTCAGAAAAATACAAATTCTATGTCCTTCCATAGGAAATTTAATTCTCTACAACTTTGCAGAAGAAAGTTTTTCCAAATTCCAAACATAAATTATCCGAAATCCATAAACAGATGATTTCCCACACCAAAATACTGATAAAAACACATCAGCACTAATTCCTTCTTTAATATCCACAAAATAAATATTTTCTTATCATATAAATCAATAATTAATTATTCACAAATAATATTATAGAACTACAATATTAACAACCAGGTCGTTCCCAGGAAAGAGGGGGCCTTCCGATAAGGACTTCTCCCTACTGGCGCGCAATTAAATAACCCCTCCTAGACAGAACTTCCTTAGACATTGTCAATAATGCTATCTAATAATATTATTCAAATAATATGAATTATTGAGTTGATAACGTGAAATACTGTGCAATGACAATTATTGAATCAATACTACAAAATATCAACTGTAGCCATTATTGAATCAATCATAAAAAATAGCAACGTAGCAATTATTGAGTCAATAAAATATCAATGCAGCAATTATTGAGTCAATAATATAAAATATCAACGTAGCAATTATTGAGTCAATAATATAAAATATTGAACAGTAAATACTGTAACAATAATTGAGTAGGTTCCTTCTTACGTAAGACTCAATAATTCGAAATACTGTGCAATACCGTGTGCTACTGCGCAACACCGCGTACTGTATTTTAACCACCGGGTATTTTAATAGTACTAACGGTAACAACTACGCCGTTATTTTGTAAAAAAGTTATTTCTGTCGCTTTCTATATCCGACAGTTATTCCGTTGTGGGGGCCCACAAATAGCTGCGCCGTCGTACGAATATTCCCCGACAACAAGAATATTCCACGACCAAACGAATATTCCCCGACAACCAGAATATTTTATAACCACTTGCTCATTTTAAAAATGTTTGCACATTTCACCCATAACTTTCATATTTATCAAATCAACACCTTACTATTTCGAAATAATATAAAGAAAATTAAATCTTTATTCATAAAAGTTGGGGTCTTACAAAGACCATGCCTGATGGATCATGATGTGACCTTAGAGATAGCTTAAATTATATATTTTATTTTTTTATGTTGATAATAGTCTGTGATAGTTATGTTGTCAAAACTCTCCATTTGTCTCTCATATTTCCCAATAAGTCTGATTTTACAGGAAATTCAAAAGTTCTTTATTGATTAATTATTTGATCACTGATATCTTAGTTACAATCTCTACTGCACATTTAGTACATGCAGACCTTGAGTCAGATAAATCTATGAGTAAAAAATGTCTTCAGTTGGCAACCTTCACTTTAGGGCAGTTGATTTTGCAAAAAACAAGAGCACCAGCTGAAAGACGTAGGGCTTTAAAACTGAGGATGTTTCTCGATTTCATGGAGAGGTGGGATAAACCAGCTTTTACACTTCTCAAGGAGTACTAGGGGGAAACTTTATCGAACGTGCTAGTTTTGAATCTATAGTGCATGAGAAGTCGCAATCTGTTTGTTCAAAGAATATAATATCATCCAAGACGTTTATTTAAAATACTCAAAGATGTGTTTATATACTCAAAGATATGTATATGTACTCAAAGATATGTTTATATACTCATAGATATCTATATTACTATTGAACACAATTCAATACAGTTCAGTGTTGGAAGAAAGAGCTTGAGGACAAGTTTCTTAAGCTTTCGATCAAATATTTTTCTAGTCTAGTATCTACGATAATAGAGGACGAAGACATCTAATAGCATGAACGTATATTATAAAGTTCCTTAGCACAAGTGGAAAGCAACTTTCAAACGTGATTATTGCAGCACTCCGTGGATGATTGCTTCTACTGTAGCTGCTATTATATTACTTGTGCTTATTCATACAAACCAATGTATCGAAAAAAGTGCCGGGTGGATGGGTCACTGGTCGAACCGTTATTAATCCAATGATATCATTAATATATTATTATTAAATAATATGACCTTTATATATTATTAATACAAACTGAATAAAGAACACAATAGCCCAAAGCCTAAAACTCTCTAGTCCTGTCAAAACGGTACATATATAATATTCACATCCAAGCCTCTATATATATATATATTCACCCAAGCCCAAGTTCAAATAATTTTTTAATTTTTTGTCTTTATCCAAACAACAAGCTCATGTGATGTATCATCTCATCCAATAATTAGCAACCAACTAACAAACACGTGTCCCACTAACTCATCAAATCTAAACAACATGTTTGCGATTTTAAATTCACAAATCACAATCTTCTAAAACACAACCACATCAGTGAAGGAAATACAGTACGCCGGACGACCATTAGTATATTACTCCAAACAACCCAGCAAATAGAATCGTAAGGAGAGACGGAGCAACAACAAATTAAACTCAGTTCAAACTTATTCTAACAAAGGTAAAGAATTAAATTCCAAACGTACCAATTTCAACTTAACAAAAACATATATTTACAGAGATTTTTTTTAGGAGATACAATCTTCGACTCTCATCAAGTTCTGTTTTTCCTATTTTTATCTTGCAACAGTTAGGCCAGTTTAATCGTTTGATTTCACCGAGTTTTCCATTTAAACCACCGGTTAAACCATTGGTCAACGGTCTAAAACGAGTTTTGGCCACTTTTGATTTTAAAGGGTTAACCCGCTCGTTTTAAGACCGGTTCACAGTTTGACAGCTTAATTAGACTGGCCGGTCCGATCCGGTTATATAAATATTGATACAAACCATATGTTCTATAATTTCATTTTTTTAAATTTTATTTGTAAATTTGTTTATTGTATTCGTACTTTTGTATTCTAAATTTATGTTCTTAATTAATGAAACTATGCTTCTCAATTATATGTTTGTATTGAAATAGTGAATAATATGTTTCACTATTGCCTATCAATGTTACTAATAGGCTTTACTTTTTATTCTCTTTATTTTTTTTCTTCACTCTTTAGCAAACTAATTCATTTTATTTTAATTAAATCATAGTCATTTTATTTATTTTCATTAAATCATTGTCATTTTATTTTATTTTATTTTATTTATTTATTTTATATGATATGGTATTATTTAAATTAATAAATTTAAGGAATGTAATTAAATTAATTAATTAATTTCATTTTATTTTATAAATTATTTTATTTTTTTTACTTTATTTTGTATTATTTTTGTTATATTAATTATTTTATTTATATGTTATTATATTTAATTTAACTTAGTTTAATATTTAATTTATGTATTTTAGTTTAGTTTATTATATTTTTTATTATATTATATAACAATTGACATTATATTATTTTAATTAATTTATGTTCAATTTTAAAAAATATATTATCTTATATTATATTATTTTAATTTAGTTTAATTTATATATGTTATATAATATATCCAATATTTGCAGACACAGTGAATACACATACATAATTTACAAGGGCAATCGAGATACAAATTGAAGCTCTACCAATTCAAAATGACAGTGGATACACATACATAATTCAAAATGACAATACCAAATATTTGCATACCTAGTAATAAAGTTAACAAATTAAAGCTCTAACAATTTTTAGCCCCAAATCCAATTGACAAATAAAAATTGATACACATAGAATTTAGAATGGCAATTGAGATATATGTGTCATATATATATATAAGACACACATAAAGAGAGAGAATCTGAGAAGGGGGTTTACCACGAAGATAGTGGAGGAAGGACGGGACTAGACAACGGCGTCCACCCAAAACTACTGGCGTCGCTTCTTCTCCCTCTCCCTCTCCCTCTTCACCTTCTTTTCTTTTTCGTCGTTCTGCTCCCTCTCTTCCCCTCTCCTTTTTCGTTCTGTCTGGACGGATCGTCTGCTGATGGATTTAAAAGAATTAGCGACCGCTATTTGCGATCGCATGTGGTCGCTGTTTTTAATTAACGTGGAATTTTTAGCAACCAATAACGGCAGAATCGGTCACAATAAATCTCCCAGAAAAACATCTGCGCCAAATTTATGGCTGCAAAAATAAAACAGCAACGGGTTTTGGCAACGGTCGCTACCAATGGTCACTATTACCATAATTAGCGAGCGAATACGGCGGTTGTAATCTGGTCGCTGATGGGTCATTTTCTTGTATTGCTCAAACATGTTCGATCGTGCAATCGAACGAAACACTATGTGCGAACACGACTCGACTAGGCGAACAATTCGAACTCGAACCGAATTGAACCGATTCGCGAACAGTTCGATTCGTTTACAGCACTAACTAGTAATAAAAATATTTATCTCTCCCATCTCTACAATATTTATACTACTGTTTTACCATTCTGTTTTTTTGGATGTGAAACCGAATTTGCATGTATTCATAATTTTGATCTTCTAGTAATTAATACTCCATCTATTCAAAATATGTCATCAAGTGCCCAGCTTTGAAAACTGTTAAAATATATAAGATCGCCTTTGTAAAATACAAAGACAGGTGTTCTTATATTTTGGAAAGGATAAAGGAAGAACAAAAAGTTAATTACTTTTGGATTTTTTGGTCTCTCAAAACACAATATTTTTTTTAGACTCTGTTTCTATCACTCCTAATTTTTAGAACAATTATCACATGTCGCAAAAAATAATTACTCGACAATTTTTAAAATTTAGTAAAAAAGTTATATTAATTATTTTTATCATTTTTCACTTATATTATGTTATTAAAAATCAATAAATTATTTTTTAAATCATTTACTATCACACACATCGTGTGTGCGTATACTAGCTAGTATATATGTGTATGTATTTTTGTGTGTAGGTATGTACTTTATAGTATAATCAACTTCTTTCAATTCTTGCAGGATCTTGATCAGTTAGAAGATGCTCTCAATGGGGTGGCTTCATATGACGTAGCCGATATTTCCAGGATCATTGGAAAATTTGTCCACAAAGTACAAGTAAAGCAAGATAGCATGTATACTAGGTGAAAATATATGCCACTATTTTCATATTATTTTGAGTTAATATACCTACTTAACCTTTGACTTTTCACCTTCCAAATTAGTATGTGCACATTTTTAAGAGTTAAGTTATTTCTTTCTATGTTCATGGACTTTTTCATTTAGTGACATATAGATGAATTGGTGATAGGTTGGAAATTATCAACAAAACGTTTTCAAAAGGAACGGTTGAAGAAATATTATCATCATTGGTACGTACGTATGTATGTTTTTCTAATTAATTTTAAAAAATTAGATATACATTTGTGATTGTTGAAGTCAATTTCTTATATTGACTTTGAAAAGCCAAAGTGAATATTTTGAAATGAAAGGAGTATACATCATTTTAATGCATATTGATGCTTCTTGCGAAAGTTTTCAGCTGAATTATAATTACGATATGTGCATATATGAAATATGTATGAATTAATAAGGTTCTACCTTAATTTACTTTATCTTATCGCATACACTCTCACGTTTGTCGTAATCTAACTTGGTCAAATATTTGTCGACGTGCATGTCATTTTTCTTGAATTAATTATGTTACGCAACTGGATTTTCAATTTGCAACAGGAGAATATTGGTGCAACTAAAGGGGATGAGTGGATCATTAACGCGATAAACTCAATGAAAAGAGCTTCCCCCACGAGCCTCAAAATTGCATTAAGATCGGTATACCTCATCACATTAAATATAAATTATGGTCTTAAGAATTTTATTGTTGAGATCTATTATTAATTCAAGGGATTCATGACATTTTTGAAGTACTTCTTTACTTTTGAGTAGATTAGAGAAGGTCGGACTCGGAAACTTGAACAATGCCTGGTTCGGGAGTTCAATATTGTATGCCACCTATTGAGAAGAAAAATTGGTGCTGATTTCTATGAGGTTGGTTTTCAGCACATGCAACTTCAAATGGAGCAAATTATTTTTAATTTTTCAATTACAACCCAATATAATGCAAAATGTACATGCAGGGGCTCAGAGCCTATCATATTGACAAAGACAAAAAACCCCAGGTAAAATATATTCTCCATATATCTTCATCTGGACACACTTTTTGTGCATACAATTTCATCAAAGGAAATACAAATAGTTTGGATGAAATAATGTACTTACTTTTAACAGTACTGATAAAAGCTTATTTAATATATATATATATATATATATATATATAATTTCCTTCTCATGAATTTCAACAGTGGTTGCCGTCAAAACTTGAGCTTGTAACTGAGGAATTGGTGGATAAATATTTCACCAAAGTTGATGATAAAGAATGGGAGTACTTGAGACTTCCTGAAAGAAACAATCTAGCATGCGCTATCTCACCAAGACTCTAATTCTTCCGTAAGAAGACGGTGAAAGTATAATGTACTGAAAACTTGGCAAGGAAATTTTAATCTGTGTGACCATGCATATAATATGTTGGTCACAGTTACTATTCGTGGTTAATTTGTGCTATGAATAATTAGGAAGAAGGGTTTGCTTATTAGCTAATTTTACAGGATGCATGTGTACTCTTGGACCATATATATATACTGTCTGTTTCTCAATTTATATTAGGCAAATTAATGGATGATGTGGTCAACTATTTTTCACAACAATTAATTATCTGTAATAGCTTAAAAACAAGACATCAGTACCTCAACCTGCATTTTTAATGTAGTAATCGAACAATATATAGTACTAGTGATGATTAATACTTAATTTATGGGAAGTATGGTCGTCGTGTTTTAAGCAATTAGCCACTGTACTTTAAAAATATACAATTGGGCCACTGTGCTTTTTAAAAATGAAAATTCAGGCCATTCCGTCCAATTTTTTGGACAGACGACATTAAATATTTCTAGACGTGGTATTGAAAAAAAAAATTAAAAAATCATTATTTTCTTATGTGGCAACAAAAAAATTAATAAAATAAAATCATTAATTATGTGGCAAAAAAATAATTTAAATAATAATAAAATTAAAATAAATATTTTAATTCATTTTTTATAATTTTTTCTTTTCCTTTATCTCTTTTCCTTTCTTTTAATTATTATTTTTATTTTGAAAATTAAAATTAATATTAATACAATAAAATTATTAAATTTAGTCATAACTCTCTTATTTTAATTCTAAATAATACAAATAATATATCAAAATATTCCTATCAATAAAATCTATTACAACATGTATTCATCTCAAAAAAAGGAAGTGAATAATAGGAGGAGAGGAGTAACAGATTAATCGAATGAATTTGATTCCCTTCTATTATGTTTGAAACACCCAATGATCGTCGAACAATAATCACAAGTGTAATCGAAATTTCAACTAATTTTTTCCTCGTCGTCATCCGAGAAAGATCCAACTTTTTGTTGGCAAAAAGGAAAAGGAAAAGAGAAAATGTCTTCGCCGGACGTTGCTAGAATCATAGACAACGCCAAAGAGCTCGATAGGTTAAGGAAATTAAGAACAAGAGGAAATACTCCTCGAGATCAACAAGATGCACAAGAAGCTTCAATCCAGTGAGTTCCCATTTTTGGAAATGACGAAGGCGCTCCATATTTTATCACTTCCATTTCCATTTTTATAATCTGTTGGTAGTCTTACTTATCTCATATTATATGCTTCTTTGATTGTTTTATTTAGGAATTTGAAATGTGTATGTTGATTTATATATATATATATGAGTTGGGTTTGTTTGATTACGTGGGTTTGTGTATCAAATTTCTTTGACGAGCCAAGAGTTTGTCTAGCTAAGAAATGAGCATAGAATGCTTTCATTTCTTTTTTTGAGATGAATGACATGTTGTAATAGATTTCATTGATAGGAATATTTTGATATATTATTTTGTATTATTTAGAATTAAAATAAGAGAGTTATGATTAAATTTAATAATTTTATTGTATTAATGCACAGTGGTCCAATTGTATATTTTTAAAGTTCAATGACCAATTGCTTAAAACACGATGACTATAATGGAGTAAATGTGCTTTTTCCCCTTAATTTACATACTCTCCCGTCACAACTAAGAAAAATAAAATCCTCATTTGTCAAAAAAAAAAAAGGTTTCGCATAAAGCTAGAGATAAAATATTTACAAATTTTATAAATGAGATTTTTTTAAACGGATTATAAGTTGCAACAACTAACTGATTAAAGATTCTTAGAATGCAGTGTAATCTAGTTGGATCGCAAAAATCAAGAGAACGTTCCTGATTATGGATTGCATCTCACTGATTGCATAAGCCATAATGTATCAGTTTTAACATACGGATTTGTTCGGCTGGCAAGAATTACTCTTTGTATTCAGGCCAAAGAAAATTTTAACCATGTGTCTTTGTCATACAAGTTAAAGTTACTCAACAATTATATTGTCTTTGTACTCGGGTCAAAGACATTCTTCACAACTTAATCTTGATGATTAGTGCAAAATCAATGATATGATGAGTAGACATAAATAATCAAAATAATAAGATGAATAAATATTAGAGATTTGCAATTTAATTTGTCCAGAGTCTAATAATATCCAAATTGTAAACACAATATCCATAAATCGATTAGAATTCAAGAAATATATATAAGGTTCATGTTAAAATATAACGGTTAAAGATTCAATAGAAAGATTCAGGTGAAATGATATTAGATGAAGTATCAACTATTAAGGAAATTCTAATTATTTCAGGATTTTCATCATGTAATGGTAAAACTGTAGAAACGAATAATAATTTCTTATCATAAATTTAGGAGTATGAAAAAAAATGATATCTCTCACCTTAGCACGTGACTAGATGTTAATTTTTATATATGAAGTTGATCAACCTGAACAATTCTTGCACTCTAACTAAATTTGAGGTAGCCTCAGTATACTCCGAGAGATAGTTAAACTAAGAAGTTTTCAGAGGGTAGAAGAAGAATAAGCAAGAAGTTATGAAATTCCTTATACTAAGCCCCCTATTTATAGCCAAACATCTACCACATTTTATCAATATATTATTCATCCATTATCATTATCTTTATTTTATTTATTCATAATGGTTTACACATATTAATCCATTATCATTATTTATTTATAATGATTTACACATTAATCCATTATCTTTAATTTATTATTCATAATGATTTACACATATTAATCCATTATCATTATTTATTCATAATGATTTACAGTACATATTAATTCATTATCATTATTTAATCATAATAATTTACACATATTAATCCATTATCATTATTTATTCATAATTATTTGCATATATTAATCCATTATCATTATTTATTATATTATCCGTCTTCTACATTATTGACTTAATGTATTAATATCACGGGTATTACTGTTCTTCAAATAATGAGTCTATCTAACTACTTAATGATCCATCATACATAAGTGGACCTAGTGATGAAAGTTCAATAATAATCTATAGGAGGTTGAATAGATTATCACTGTTTAAAAAAATTATCTTTAGTTTTTTTTGAATTTTTAGATTAATTTGCAGTGTCAGAAATTAAAAAGCAAATTAGTAAAATTCAATCACACAATGCACATAAATTTATCTGGTTCACAACATACAGTTTGGGTATGTTGTTACGTCCAGTCTCAAGCTGAGATCCTATTACTCCCAGTAATAAATACTCCTTCAATAGGCGGCCGAGAAGCCTTTACAAAATTTTATAGATAAAGTACTTATAATTATCCATAACTAACTATCTCGGACAACGAACTCTCAACTCATTTCTCAAACTTAATTGTACCTTTCTTTTGAGTTCAGAACTATTTTATGATCCGGTCTTGAAATAACAGTCTCTTTTTTATCTCACAAGTACACTAGAAATCAAACTCTCAGCTGACCTCTCTAAGACTCTGATCTTGGTCAAAAAGTTACTCATCTTTTTCACAGATACATAAAATATACTAATTACTCTACCTTTTTTCCTTTTTATAATTGATTGATTTGACTTTTCTTCTAAAGTAAGCAGATAAAGTTTAGTACAGATTTATAAAAGTTTAAATAATTTTAGATTTAATATTTCTCAAATAAGCAGATATACAGTTTAAGATCAAATATTTAAATAAAAGTTCAAGACTTTTATGTGATATGTTTCTGTGTAAGCAGATATGTAAATTGATGTACTTTTATTAAAAAAAATCTTTCTCTTTAATAAAGAATGTGTTTATATGGTTTAAACAGATTGGAAAAAAAAAAATTCTTTATAAATAAAGAGTGTGTCTATGTTTAAACAGATATAACTTTGAGTTTGGATAACAGTCTAAATCACTTATATATAATGGCAACAAGTAATTTATGAATAAGTAAGTTTGATTATAAAATACTTGTGATGGCAGCTATCAAGTATAACAGATTAATTAATTAAATAATATTTGATATAACAAATAAATTTGTTTCACTCAAGTATATATATTTTTGTATATTTGATCTACGTTGTGAAAATTTGGCCATTTAAGAATTCAAAGACCGTTAAGATAATATTCTTTGTTAAGAATATCTCTAAATATCGGTATCTAAATACTGACTAAATTGTTCGTTTCACAATCTGATAATTATATAAATATTATGTATTATTTATATAAATTATCTATAACAATAAAAGGCCACTTAGAATTTCAAAGACCGTCCAGATAATATTCTTTGTTAAGAAATATCTTCGAATATCGGTATCTAAGTACTAACTTTTTATTTGATATTGATAGATGAAATATAGATATATAAATATGTGTATAATTTATATTTGAATATCTATACATACATATATATATATATAAACAAGTATGAGATAATATAAGCAATAATAAATCAATAAATTATTTCAAATAATTTGACCAATTTGTCTCTTCTTTAGAAAAATAGAACTTCAAAATGAAGAGAAAATGAAAGCTTTTATTGAGAGAATGTATGCAATGAGCCATGAGGTTAAGTTTTTCTGATTTATAAATTGGCAATGAAAAATAAAGAAAAAACCTTCTTAATTTATAAAATTTTGAAGTTGAAGACAAAAAGATAATTTGTTAATCTGATTTTAAAATTAATGATCCGAATTGCATGATAAAAAATTAAAGGGGTCGGATCATTTTTTTTGAATCACACGGATTGAGCAAGATTTTGCCCCGCAAAATTTGTTTGCAGCACATTCGGTCAAGGCACAAATAAGGAAACAAAGGCTAGCCTTTATTTCTTTGACTTTACATGTGCCAGCACATTCACCAACACACACGTGACATATACATATTCATAAACATATATTACTCCCTTTCATTTTTAAATAAGTGTCGTTTAAAGTTTTTGCATATGAATTAAGAAAGTTATTTAACATTAGTATTATTTAATAATTAAAATTTGTATGAAATTTCATCACTATTCCTTTATGAGAAGTTAAAAACTACTAATACAAGGGAGAGAATTTCTTGGGACAATGAGAGAAGATAAAGATGATATAGAAAAGTAAATAATTTATTCTTCTAAAAAGTTATAAACGACAAATAAATTTGAACAAATTTTTTCTTTTAAAACGTCACTTATTTAGGAATAGAGATAGTATATACACGACAAACACTTGCACTATATATACATTATATACATAACATACATATATATATATATATATGTGTGTGTGTGTGTGATTTTAGAATTTTCATTTTGCCCAATGAAGAATTTATAAAATTATTTTAAAAAAGAAATAAGAATCTTCTTTTGCCTTAGGAAATTTTACTTTATGAATCAATTTCGTTAACACTTGATATTAGATTTATTAAGGTCAGAAAATAAATTCAATAGAAGTTTAGAAAAATATTTTGGTCAGGATAAATGAGATAATTCATTTTAATATTTTAATCCTATAGAGAGAATTCTACCCATTTGACCTATTTACCTAATTTATTATTATCAAAATAAAATTATAAGATTTGGAGACCTATCAATTGATAATAGCCAACCGCAAACAGCCACATTATTTTGTAACTTTTTTCGTCATCAAAGCAGGGACGAAACTAGGATTTGTTTTTAGGGGGGCCAATAATTTTTTAACATAATATATATTCAGAAAAAGGGTACTCGAAAAGAATGAATTGATATGGACCGTAATTGATGTAAGCTCGTCGAACTTCATCACACCACGACATTTTCATATTTCGATACGTTTTTCAAAATCGCGCTCCAAATAATTAATATTCCTATTTTTTACCTTCAATTCTTAGTGATTTTAGAGAACGTTATTCTTGTTCAGAGGTAAGCAGAGATGTTTGAACATTAGGCTCAGGGATAAGCAGAGATGTGTCAACATGATTTGATTGTTTTCTTTTGAAAAATGAATCAATAGTATGTGATTTTTCCATGATTCTAAAATAAAAAATAAAAAATTTAATTAACTACACTACAAGAATGAGTTAATCAATATTATTGGACCATTTATTGAACTTTTTAATAATAAATTTTTATAAATTTGCAATCAAATAAGTAAGATTTTAGTTGGTTACCGAAAAACAAATTGAATATGCAATTGGAATTGACATATACAATATTATGATCACTTATTAAACTTTTAAAAATTAAAATATCAAGTTTCATAAAATAAACAAAGAATAAAAAAAATTAAATAAGGGTTTAAATTGGTTACCTAGATATAAATGTATCTTTCAATTGGAATAACACATATAATATTATGTTTTAATTATACAAACTTATAATTATAATGAATTTAATAATGATATATTTTCAAACCTTAGGGAGGCCGTGGCCCGCTCCAGTCATATGCTAGTTTCGTCTCTGCATCAAAGTACTATTCATTTAAAAATTAAGAAAAAAGATAAAAGTGAGTTGGATTCTTATACGGGAATTTATATTTTCACATGTCTTTTGACATATTATATAATTGTCTTAATTTCACATAAGAATAAAGAGGGATCACACCTATATGTTAGAGAAAACTATTTAAAAATAGTGTTTTCCTCTTATAATTCGTGCAGTACAAGTTAAAAAAAATTAGCCTTGGTTTTGAAAACTCTTCATTCTTAATATTTAGAACATGGGATGTATGTAGAAGTTTTGTTTTATTATTAAAATACTTAATTAAATGTAAGTGTAAATATGATAATATACGAAGTTAAATATATTATTTGATTTTTATTAAGATTACTAGTTAAATAATAAGATGAATGTACTGTATATTTATTTATTATAGAAATAGAAAGAGAATTGAAATTTTCACAAATAAAAATAATAATTTCACAATGTCACTTTTACATGAATAAGAAACGAGTCTTACATTTATGTGAAAAAAATTTTGTGAAAATATTAATTTTTACTTGTCAAAATAACAATTCTCAAAAGATTTTTTTTAACAAAAAATCTTAGAATTTTGTTTAACCATCGGACAAAAGATTGGATACAAAATAATAGGAATGACAATTATTTATTATAATTATTTGAATTACACATATATGATAGAATATCGACTAATAATATGACTCATTATTTTATAATTAATTTTTTATAACCATCTTTTGTCAAAGTTCTCTATGGATTCCATATAGGGGTTCATGTAAAATAAAGTAATAAATCTTAGATTCCCAATGTAAATTTAGGGAACTTCATGGTAAGTGAAAGGACTAATTGGCACTTCTGTCCCTTCAAGTTGTCACCCACTTTTAAAGTCATCTCTAAAGTACCATTTTCGTCAGTTAGGATCCTTAAAGCAGTATTTTATTAGCGTTTATGTTCCTTCAACCCATTTCAACCTAAGCCCGACCCATTTTGACCAAGTTAAACCCAACTCGACCCAATTTGACCTAACCCAAATTTTTAATATTTTAAAATATAATAGTATTTTTAAAATAAATTTAAAATAATAATTATATTTAATATTTTAAAAAAATAATATTTAATTATTTAAAATAAATTATTATTATTAAAATAATAATTATTTTAATATTTTAAAATAAAATAATTATTATAAAAATAGTTATTTTTAATATTTAAAAATAAAATATTAGTTTTTTTATAAAAAAAATATTAATTATATTTAATATTTCTAAAATAAATATTTTTTACAAAATTTTTATTTTTAATATTTTAAAAGTAAAAATATTTTTGTAAATATTATTTTTTAAAATAATATTTACTTTTAAAATATTAAAAATAATATTTATTTTAGAATATTAAAAATAATAATTATTTTAAAATATTAAAAATAATAACATCAAATTATTTTAAGTTATCCCCTGAATAATCCCGTGAAAAACAAACATGTGACTAGAATTATTTAATCCTAAGATTAATAGTCCTGGATATAATCCCATAGATTATAATCCTTGCAAACAAACATGACTCAAGTGATTATCATCATAATAAATTACGTAGAATTTACTACAAGTGTCAAGTTTCGAAATTTAAAAATTCTATATAAATATTTTTAATTAATAATTCTAAAAATGGTCAATTTGACCATAAACAGATGGAGTAGAAAAGACTCCTATTGTTATGCTGAACCTGAACATATATATATATATATATTCCCTAGCAAAGTGTCTCGTACACAAACTTTATTATTCATTAAAATCAATGATCAACAAAACTACAGTACCACCGGTCGAGACAAGTTAAAAATCACAAAAACAAATTATTTTTAAAAAAATGTAATTTTAGTTTACGGATGGGAAAAAAGCAGCAACAAGAAGATAAAAATCTTGAGCTTTCTGTACTGTAAAAATTGTGTTTTTACCCCATCCATCATATCCAATTATCCATGTTGCTTATGCTAAACGACCATTGGTAAAACAAGTTATCATACTGTCTACATGGAGAGAAAGCATCACCAGGCTACCACCTGATCGGCCGCAAGTACATTATTGAAGGTCAGTGGCAATGTGAAATCTTCAGAATGCCGCTGTTTGTGGAATTATACCATTCACATCAAGAAGCTACTAATCGCGCGCAAGTGTAGATGGGCGCCTGCTGCTTAACATCTTCCATATATTATCAGCAACGTGCCGCCCAGAATATATGGCCAGAGTTTACATCCCAGCTGCTTATTTGGTGTTATGTGTTGGTACGCTCAGATAAAATTTAGTATTCTTGAAGTCATCCAGAAGAGGGTTATAACCGTCTTTGGTCCTCGTCTTTGTGGGCAGACCAAATTCTTCCATGAATGCAGATGTGTCAAGCTACATCAAATGTATAAACATAAGCACCAAGTAGAAGCACGTGAAATGAAAATTTCAACTCAAGAAATATACCTATAATATTATTGTATTCAATATGCAGACGGCATTTCAATCTACATCACGTATGCATGTATTTAAGTCGGACAAAATACCAATAACAAGGTTCTACAGTCACCAAGAAGGCAGCGATCTAGATTTGTAATAATTCAACATTTGAATTTTAATAGAACCAATGGCCAAATCATAACATACTCAAGTTAAATATAATGAGATTTGGTACATTGGATTTTTAAAGTTGACTCATTTGGAATGACTTAAAAGAGAAAATGAGATGAAGTAATAAAGATGACTAATATAGGTCTGACCACTGTTTTGTGTAAAACACTAGTTATATTACCAGAAATACTTTCTTGATAGAATTTACAAGGGAAGCTGACTTCACATACTCACATCTCATTTGAAAGGAACATGTAATCATAGTCAAATTATTTGAAAATTATTTTTTGCTAAATAAGTTACTGTATATTGCAGACATGAACGATCACAAACAATTAAAATGGTGAGTAGAAATAACCATAATGGTTCGCCTTTTCTTCCCTTGCTTGGATGATTTTTCCAAGTGTGGCTTCAACCACCCTGAGCAATAGTGGTCTATGCGCTCCAAAAGCAAAAAGTCCGTTGGGAAAAAGATATCAGCATCACCCTGCAAGGAAAGAAATAATGATTGAACGGATAAGGAATCCTTAGAAAGAGCACAAAAGTTTAAGCATAATGATATGCCATGCCAACAAAATGAAACATGCCAGCTGGCTAATTCGGCAGTTATGTATTCCACTGAGCAGTCAGTAGCATGGTGTTCAATTTTGAATAATGATGTAAATCTTTTTTTAGTTACTTGCACAGAGAACCAAACAATCAAAAGCTTCTCTTTCTTTGTCAATCTTCAGAATCTTCAGATGGTTCCTAATTGACAAGAAGTCAAAGTATCTCTAGGATCCAATAAGATTCCAGATATTGAGCAAGATAATACAGAACAACCTTGAATCAAAATCAAGTTAAACAGATTATGATATACATTTGGCAACTGGAACTATCATGTCACTTGTCACTTGACCAAGACCTATATGAATCTCCAGCTTCACTTAGGAATTTTAAATTTGTGCCATGATGCTCATGCAAGGACCTTTTGCGATCCAGCCTTATACCAAATTGCGTATTTACATTATATACTCTATTGTCACTTGCAAACACAATAATAAAAACAAGCAGAACATTGAAGAAATAAATATCACCTTTGCATCCAGATAACTGCTGTGGTCTGAACTGCTGCCATCTTTCTGCAAAGAAAGGTGATAGGATCAACTGATCTTGTTAGACTGGTACTCCTGCCCTAATTAGTTGTCTACATTTAATATGGCAAAGTAACAAATTGGAAGATTCAATTAAAAAAAAAAGTTTCATGCATTTCATCAAACCCGGCCCCTTGGACTCTCTCTCTTCCTCCTGTTCTTATAGAAATTAATTTTATTAATAGAAAGTTTATAGGACCCAATAAAAAGTTTATAGAAGAGAAGACAAGAGGTCCCTTCAAAGATACCAAAAGCCAAGTACAATCCTCAATTGAATTAAATGAGTACATAGTTAAGTAGTCTGTGCGTCTAGAGAACAATGGAACAAAGCGATGATTTTTTTATTTTTCTTATATAGATAAGTTGATTAAAGGGGTGAAAGAGATGAAAGGAACATATCAATAATTACAATACATGCATAATTTTGTGCAAGTATGAAAAGTCCTTTTCCTCACTTTACAGTATTACCTAGCCATATACTCACACATGCATTGCAAAAGGTTATACTTGACATTTGATGTAGCAATCCTAATGATATATACGAAGACAATTTACAGCATGAATTACGAATGTTCTGAGAAAAACTGCAAAACACATAATAAAAAACACATGGATCGGAATGTACCTTGGTTGAAACCAATGGAGCTCTCTCACCAAGTATTTTCACATCAGGAAGGTAACTGAAATCAGAACCAATCAAAGACATCTTTGGCAGGGCCCCATGTAAAACTTCAAGAAGTTTCTGAATGTTTAACATGATATCATTTTCCTCGAGTAAAAGCATATAAAGGGAAAAGTAGCCATTTCAGCAAATAAAAAGGAAAGAAAAGAAGTTTTTGGATAAGTACAACAATTCCAACAACTTTATAGAAGATTCCTTACCAAGCAACCAGTTGGTAGCCAACATCTTTGAGGCTTTGGAAAAAATTTAGCCCAAATATTTTTAGCCGCTGAAGTTACCCTGCTACCTCGTGTTTTACGATCCTTGTCAAGATCCAAGATCTCCATGCAACTCGTAATTAGTGGATCTTCTAATGGCTTATATAACTCAGAAAGTTCTGACCTGCTAAAGGAGTCATGCAAGGGCCAGTAAGCACTATGTATACACTTAAGTGGATCTACTAGCAGAGTACATTTTGAAGACATGCCTTTCTAAAAACTTAAATTCCTTTTGATGCAGGACGAGGATTCAGAATATATATAAAGGATGAATAGAGAAGGATAAGGAGAAACTATCTTCTCAATGAATGGTAAAAACACATACAAAAACACAAAGCTTCTTCTCAAATAATTAAATTTTGAATAAGCAAGGTGATTACATCAGTTTATATAGGAGATAAGAAAACCTAATTCTAATATAATTTGACTAACCTAATTCAATACAGATACAACCTTCTAATTAATATCTACTATAATTAAGAGATCTAAGAATAATTTACATAAGTTAAAGATGTACAATAATTTATCCCTAAATAATAATTTAAATAATTAATTAACAATCCTTTAATATCCAGATACCATTGGGGTCCACCTTTGACATCCAACGATATGTAACAAAATAATAACTAGGAACACAATAGACACCAAGGAAGGGGATGTGAGCCATGTAAATTGAAAGAAGTTTCACTGAGAGAAACTTCATTGAAGTTTCATTTCTGATAACTGGAAAAGTTTCACCAAAAGAAGCTCCTAGGAAGGGGATGCGACCCATGTAAACTATGTATACAAGCAAAAGGTATCTAAATGACGATAGTTACACATAGTTATATAGATGAATCAAAGAAGTATAGGTTACTGGATCAAGAGTGGGTTTGGGGAAGAATGAATTTTAAGCATAAAAGAAAAGGAAAGATCTAACATTGGAGTTCTGATAATAAAAGAGGTGTATGATAGCTGAAGTAAAACAAAGAAAGGCAAAGAATCTGGTTCCACAAAAGGAGAGTGAAGATTGATGAAGATAACTACAAATTATACTAGAAATTAAACAAATGGTTTTCTATTTAACCTATGGACTTTAATTGTTAGCAATTGGTTCAGAAGTCAAATTTTAATCCATCATGGAAAGTGGTCTCAGATGTTTGCTATTGTGTGGACAACGTTCATATCGATGTCTTTAGCCTGCCATCTAGTTTTAGTGGATGCAATTTGATATAGAACTGTTTTAGTGCAAAAAAATTGGTAGAAAAGTCAGGAGATAGATGCACTGAGGAAATTTCTTTTTGCAAACACATACATGAAACAACAAACCATCCTTTACATCGTTAGCGCGTGGGGTCGTGGGAAACCATAGGCACATGTTAATCAGAGTGTACTAGTGTAGTTAGTCAACCCATTCTCGGTAAAAATTGTAGGATATGACATATACAAATGTCAAAAAGTGTCAACAATATATATTTTAGCAGACAAATATAGCGGAAATTGTTGCACTGGAGCTTCTCACCTGTCGTGTTGCTTTTGAAGCCACACTTCCATCCATGGTGAAACTTGACTTGCCGAATAGATAAGGTCATGTGGAAGATTATCAAGCACCTATTAAATTTAAAAGTACTAATATTAAATCAATATGGTGCATAATAAAAAAATTCAGAAAAAGAGAATTTCACTAGGTATACACAGCCTTCAAATAAACAATTGTGTTTATCAAATAAAAGCCACTTGTCATGGGTGTACAAGATAATGGCATAACTTACAGCCAAGTGCTACAATTAGTACACCCCCCATAATGTCCTAAAAAGTTTATTTTTTTCACCATATATAAATCTCAATTCCCATCTTATTATTCTTATACTCCCTCCGTTCAACAAAAAGAGTCCCATTTGCAAAATTTGCAAATATTAAGAATATATTTTTGTTCGATATTTATCCTTTAAAAATAATAAGTTGTTAGTTAAGTAGTGGTGGGATGATAACGAAATTATGATTGCCAACTTGAGGACGATGTGTAATTTTATACTACTATCAATAAAAAAAAGTACTCCGGAACAATTGGCTGATGGGACTCTTTTTGTGGAACATAGAGAGTAGTAAATATTATATGGGGATGTTGTATGCTAGTAGTAATAAAGAAAACAAAGACTTTGTCATGCCTCCCTTTAACAACCATTTATATCCATGGACCAACAAGAGAACACCACAATTGGCCAATTAACTAAGTCCTCATGATTTATGAAGCAAAGACATTAAATATTCAAGATAATAACCCACCTCTAGCATTATAACCCAGCAAGGATGTTGCTCTTCATGTCCTATTTTAAAAGAAAAAGGATTAATAGTCAAACTATTATCAATACTTGTGTAGAACAATTCTGCTTCACATTGTAATAAAAAACCAAATTTCAAAAAACTTAATGAGCAAGGTTAGAATCCAACTTTATTAATACAAACTTGCTCTACACCCCCATGAGAAAATAATTTGATCAGTAACATGAGAACAAAACAGAAAGCTATAAATAGCTAAGGACACTATACCCCATCCATTCCGATCAGCAGCATCACGACACTCCACTCTAAACTTTGATAAGTGACTGCGAACTTCTCCAACAGTTTCCAGTTGTTTCTTGGCCAATGCAGAACTGATCTCCACTGAACTGCAATAGATGTTTTTATCAAAACATATTGTCTTTTTAATAGGTATAAACAAATTTCAGATAACTAATTGAGTTTTTTTCTTCTTCTTTTTTTGAAAACAGAACAGTATATATTTAACATTAGGATTTGAATTTACAGCTTCAGTATAAAGAATGTTCAAGTGTGACTAAGCAGTAAAATATAGGTAGAATCAAGATCACTTATGTGGAGCTTAGTTCTAAAGAGATTAGAATCGGTATTGGTTAGAGATCCAATGGCCAAGATCAAGTAATAGAGAGTTAGTTATCAAATCAATGGTAGATATTGACTTGTAATCCTTGATATAAATAATGAGTAATGTAATAGAATTCTATATGGAATAACAGAAGTTACAACTTTCTTTCTCTCTATACAAAATTCTTGCCTCTTGCCTCTCACTTTCTCTCTGGAGTTAGCAAGAAGCTCAAAATTCTTGTATCATTGGTGCTTTCATTGAGAGATTCCATCGTGGAATCAAATGGGAAGCAATCGAATGAAGATAATGATTTCTTGAATCAGTTGTGGAGCAAAGGAAAAAAAAAAATAGAGTTCTAACAGTCATGGAGAACAATAAAGGATAATCTCTTTTTTATCTTGAATGGAATGGAAGAATGCAGAACAATAGAGGATAATCTCCTCAAGGTAGTTGCAATAGCTAAAAACTCAAATAAAAGTTTAAAAGGAAATAATCATGAAATAGGAGTACCTACGTTACAAGCAATAATGTCCGCTGTCAATATAGGGACCCGTGGAAAATGTAAAAGGACTTGATTCTTTTTTTTTAACTTCATTAAGGTCCATTGAAGACCAGAATAAATTATGTAAAAGGACAACTAATTTTGAGCATTACATGGTCAGTTTAAAATTGCTAACAGCAGTAGACATCGATTTCAAAGTTGATAAAAGTAAAAATGATGCACCTACATGTAGGTCATATTATTGTAAACTCTCGTAGGTGCATTCAACATTATGTAATCCATTATGCCCTTTGCACAAGTTCCTGATCCACCTCCAATTTCATATATCTGAATGCAAATAATTACAAATTGGATTATGTCTAGCCTCAACATGTAAAACATGTACACTAAAAATTTCAATCCCCCACCCGTCCCCCCATTGAGTGGAGAATCCAAAAATCTTACAATGCAAGTGTAAAGAAGTTTTTGTTCTTTCCCTTTTTGACAAGTACCCATGCAAACAAGAAAAAACACAAGTTGATACATATACTTTCTCCATTAGATCAAGTTTGACTTTTCAAAATCATTACGAGATATTTTAAATTTAAAATTGATGAGCTTCCTTTAACTTTTAAAAACAATAAATCTTGTAATATCTCAAACCAGATTAATTCATATCAATTTTGAATTTGAAAATATCTCAAATTGACTTCAAAAAGTCAATATTGATCCTATATTTTGGAGTGATGGGAGTACAACGTAACAAGTTAGTAATTTCTAAAACATGAACATAGTATGATCTGACAATTCAATACCAACTAGACCAAAACAGATAATGCCAAAAGCATTTATGGAGAAATAAAAGCTTTCCTATCACATAATCATATTGAAAAAAGAAGCAGCTTACTTTTAGAGGAACTGAAAGGTTAGCAGTTCGCATAATGGCTTCAGCAATTCCATTGGCATACCAAGGCTACAAGAAAGGAAGAGAAAAAAGAATTAACATATATATAGACACACACACGTATTAAGAAGGTAAAAAATGAACATATAAGCTGGATTAACAAAAAGTGTTGAACATCATCGTCAACAATCAATATTTAAGACCAGAAACAAAGAAAAAACAATAGTCGAGTTGCTTGTATGATTTCTAAAGCACACAGCAAAAGACCAGCAACCATCTTTTCTATATAGCAGTAGCATACAGGACAAAGAACAAATAAACTGCTTAAGCATTTATGCGCTACTATTCCTTGACCAAAAAACAGGTAAAGCACAAATCAAGTTGTTTGTACAATTGCTGAAGCCCACAGCGAAAAATCAGATATTATCTTGACAACTATACAAGTAACATACAGGATACATAACAACTAAACTGCTTAAGCATCTATCCGCTGCTTTCAGTTTGAAAATTTCCATCTGTTTAATTCTTGATATTATATATATATATATGTGTGTGTGTGTGTGTGTGTGTGTGTGTGTGTATATATATATATATATATATATATTAAGTACAGCTATAAAACTGAAATTTGGAGGACCCAACATCCCAAAACTTCACAAGGATATATATATATATATATATATATATATTAAGTACAGCTATAAAACTGAGATTTGGAGGACCCAACATCCTAATAACTCCACAAGGATATAGCAATGACACAATACTACCTTAAAAAGCTCAACCGGAGTAAACCATGATACATCATTCTGCTTGTAGATATTATCCAAATGCTTCATGTAAGCTTTCTGCCTGAAATATTCCAACAGGTTCAGTTGTAAAGGACAGTTTACTTTGAAAAGTGCAATCATAATGTTGTCAGTGTACCCAGTATTTGTACTACAATATTATTTACAGTATCAGCATTTTTTTGTAAATTGGTTTATGTATCCACTATTTACATGAATCACTAGCACGAAAAAACTTGATTGGACGGAATACTCCCAAGCTGGGGTATGGTTCAATCACAATATTGACCATAAGTGAATTGGGCCAAATTCAATTTCTGGCATGGTAAATTCATGTAAGTACTACAATCGTGAATACATCACTAAAGTTTATATCCCATATTTAGTACTTATCTCCGACACCAATAAAATCTGAACCAGCATATAATGCAATATGCACCCAGCTTCTTTAGATGAACATCTTCAACTGTAATTCCCAAACCTATCCCATGGAAACGTGATCTATATCACACTCGCAAAACTAATTGTACTTTAACTAACACATAATCTGCATAATTATAATGATAAGTACTTGCAAATACTGATATATATATATATATTTATTTATTTTTGCAAATTCAACACATGTCACATTGGTGTAAAAAAATCTTCGATACTATAAAGGTCAATAGACTGCATCTGTTTCTCAAGAATATAGATTGTTTCAACTGTAAATGGATGACCAGACCTTTTATTGGAACTGGAGAAATTTCCATCAGTCTAACTGAATTATTTCTACTTCAATTAACATGTAATGCACACAATTATGGTAACAGATACTTTAGAATGCTGAAACTATTTCAAAACCCCAATAAAAACTAGACTTTGATAGCTCAAGCTCAATTAACTCAAACCCATTTCAAGATAATATGTTTTGGATTATTGAACTTAGGATTCAGATACTCTAACCAAATTGTACCTAAACTTTCATATAATTAACACCATCACAATAATAAAATACCTTAAAAAGCTGAAATAATTGAAGTATTCTTGTGAATATTCACTTAACCCTAATTTGTATTCCTCGTCAAAACTGCATAGAAAGAGTAGAAATTTTGATACCTTGGAGCTTATTGAACTTAATGCTTTGCCCAAGCACTCCAACCGAACTTGATTTTTGAGAGAAATAACCATGATTTGGATCATACAATGCGGAATGTATAAAATCTCTAACCTAAAAATCAGAAAAATAATATCTTTAGTTGTATTACAGAAGCTGCACATATAATATAAATATATACACACGGGGAGAGTAAATTACAAGAATTGGGCTATCGCCAACAATGTGTGTTGAATAAAAGGCCGGAGCTGAATAAGGGAAGGATTCACAAGAACTCACTAGAAAAATAATTCAAGTGTTAGAACTGCATATGTTATGCGAGATAAAGCGAGTTTGTGTATATTTACAGAGAGAGTGAGAAAAAGTACGTTTAGATTTTGGGATTCGGATAAGGAGAGAGAGGGTTTTAGCAGAAAAAGCACGAGAGACCATTTTTGTTATGAAGCTCCTCCTGATTTGATTTTTGTTCTTGTCACGAGTGGGTAGTAAACTCTGGGTTGAAGGAGGGTTTTAGGAAAGAGATGATGACAAATATGAATTCTAGCCCTTTTTGCAATATTTCGTTCTCTAACCTCTGTTTTTGACTGAAATGCAAAACGAATCCTCCAGTTTGTACCTGTTTTACAAATTCCTTCCTAAAATTATTGTTTTGGCATAACTCACCCTTTGATTTGTATAAGTACTAAAAAAGGGACTCTACTGACTTTTTTGGTTGAAAAAATGACGGAAGTAACAGGGTAAGGTGGCATGATAGGAACAATGAAATTTTAAAAATATAAAAAAAAAGGAAAATTTAAAAATAAAAATTAATAATTAAAACAGTAAAATAAACAAATAAAAAAAATAAACTTTAAACTTTAAAAAATTAAAGTACACAAAAAAATAGAAATTAAAATAATATTAATAAATATAAAATTTAATATGAACCCATTTGCAGTATCATCAAATCATCTGGGTTATTTGCAGTACCTTCGTGTAGACAAACAATAATCATACTTCAAAAAACTAACAAAGAAACCAAAAAAGTTTCACGCACATTATAGCTGTATATACTGTAATCATACCCATCTTTGAAGCTAACTAAGAGGTTGTTTGATTAGTATTGAATGGCTGAATGAGCTGGATGATGGCTGAATGATTTTTTTTAACAATTTTAACTATTATATTAAATAAATTTATAATAATTTTAAATTTTTTCAGAGGGTAAAATAATAAAAATATGTTATTTAGATGTTTCATACATGTCAATTATCAAACAATTTTTTTCATTTAAATTCAGCTCATTCAAATTCAGATTCATATTCATTCAATTTTTATCAAACACCTCCTAATATTCATCATATTCATCTTCTTCTAATTCATGTGTACCAATGCATGCAGGAGCCGGCGTAATTTTTCACCAGCGTAGCAACCCCTTCTTCTTTAGTTTTCTATTTCAAAATCCCAAGACTTTTTTTACTAAAATTCTTTAGGGTAATTTTGGGTTCAAATTTCGGAAATTGAACAAACGATGATTATACACAAATTTAAATTCGTCTCGTTTTATTGTATTCGAGTTTGACTTAACTCGTCTCGTTTTTTAATCGAACTATTCTCGAGCATTTGAGACATACACGGATTAGAATTTGATCATTTATATTATGATAATGGATATAAAATTAACTCGGTCAAATAGTTAAAATTTGAACACTTCAAATTAGATCTCTAGCCTTGTAAAATAAATTAATGAGATGATATTACCACTCTTGAAACAATTAATGAACTACTTTCGATTCTAAATGTATGTGAAAAATTTAATTGTTAAATAATATATATTAAATAAATTGAGTATACTCGATACTGTGTACGAATATATCATTAATGTGACGCACCCAGAATAGGTCCATTCAACCCAACCCATTCTGAGTCGCCAAATACATGGTACAGAATTCAAATACAAACTTTATATCATACGGTCGTGCAAAATACGACCACACAACTGTGAGTCTCAGTACAAATATGTAGAAAATATTAAGATTCAAACTAAGTCCTCATTACAATTATTATCACACTATTTATCAGAAATAGTGAGGACTACTACTGCTCTAACTCGGACCATCACTCTGTCCCCCGACTAGTCCCCGCAACATTCTCATTTCCTGAAGAGGACAACAGATGAAAAGGGTGAGCTCAACTAGCCCAGTAAAGAATATTATGACTAAGATAATGAAAAATAAATTATCGTTAGTCTTCAACAGTTCAGATAAAATATTATGGACAACAAGTTTTAGATCAATATTCGCAGCGGAAATAACAAATCATTAGAAGAGTTAAGCAGAGAATGAAGTCTACTATCTTCTATGATTTAAAAGTCCATCACCAATATTTTATCCCTGTAACATCAATCAATATACATCTCGAATCAATATTCATCTTTGCACTACAGGCCAAAGATATTCATTTGCATCATCAGTAGTCATGTTCATCTCAACACCTGTCATCTTTGCATTACAGGCCAAAGATATTCATCAGGTAATCATTCATCTTTGCTCTACAGGCCAAAGATATTCAGTTGCATCAACTTTTAGGACTGAGGATGATGAAAAATATTTTAAACAAAACGAATCCAGTGAGATAAAAGACAAAGATTAGGGATTCGTCATTTAGTTTATCCAAATTCAAGAATAATCCATAATAATACTTTGTGAAGCAAAATTCAAGAATAAAGCCCAAAACTTGGATACAATCAAAGATAGTAACCTTAACAGACAATTTGGACAATTAGAAGAAAAATAAATTTTCCCGTGAATAGTGCCGTATACGTGAATAGTGCCGTATACGTGAATAGTAACCCCGACGGGAAAAATAAGAATTTCATAACAAAATTCATGACAATATTTCTGTATAATGATATTGAAAAGAATAACATCATTTACGAAAGAAAATAACATCCCTTACCTCAAAAAGATAGTACCTCTGACTGGAATATCGGATATAATATTGACGGAAACTTGCGCTGAATACTAATACTCAAAGTATAGAAATACTCACAAAAATACGCTCGATATTATAGAGAGAGAAAACTTCGAATTCTGGTGTGATTTTCAATTCTAACCTAAGCACCCTATTTATAGGAAAAGCTTAGGATGCCAAAGGAGACTAAAATAATAAAATAATATTATTTTTACAAAACTTCTCCAGCCGCCGGCTGCTTCAAACATCTGATTTTTTTCAACAAAACAACAAAAGTGGGGCCCACCATTTATAAAATAATATTTATTTTCCGAAACTTCAATAATTCATAATAAATAGCCCCTTTGTCAGAAAAATACAAATGATGTGTCCTTCTATAGGAAATTTAATTCTCTACAACTTTGCAGAAGAAAATTTTTCCAAATTCCCAACATAAATTATCCGAAATCCATAAACGGATGATTTTTCACACCAAAATACTGATAAAAACACATCAGCACAAATTCCTTCTTTTATATCCACAAAATAAATATTTCCTTATCATATAAATCAATAATTAATTATTCACAAATAATATTATAGAACTACAATATTGACAACCAGGTCGTTCCCAGGACAGAGGGGGCCTTCCGATAAGGACTTCTCCTTACTGGCGCGCAATTAAATAACCCCTCCTAGACAGAACTTCCTTAGACATTGTCAATAATGCTATCTAATAATATTATTCAAATAATATGAATTATTGAGTTGATAACGTGAAATACTGTGCAACGACAATTATTGAATCAATACTACAAAATATCAACTGTAGCCATTATTGAATCAATCATAAAAAAATAGCAACGTAGCAATTATTGAGTCAATAATATAAAATATTAAACAGTAAATACTGTAACAATAATTGAGTAGGTTCCTTCTCACGTAAGACTCAATAATTCGAAATACTGTGCAATACCGTGTGCTACTGCGCACCACCGCGTACTGTATTTTAACCACCGGGTATTTCAACAGTACTAACGGTAACAACTACGCCGTTATCTTGTAAAAAGTTATTTCTGTCGCTTTCTATATCCGACAGTTATTCCGTTGTGGGGTCCACAAATAACTGCGCCGTCGTACGAATATTCCCCGACAACAAGAATATTCCACGACCAAACGAATATTCCCCGACAACAAGAATATTTTATAACCACTTGCTCATTTTAAAAATATTTGCACATTTCACCCATAACTTTCATATTTATCAAGTCAACACCTTACTATTTCGAAATAATATATAAAGAAAATTAAATCTTTATTCATAAAAGTTGGGGTCTTACAACCTCCCCTCCTTATGAAATTTCGTCCTCGAAATTGACGTACGTACCTGGTATGTCGAAAAGGTGAGGATACCTCGCTTTCATTTCCGATTCCAACTCCCAGGTCATTTCCTCAATTGCATGGTTTCTCCACAAAACTTTAACTTGAGGTATAATTTTCGAGCGTAGGACATGCTCCTTCCTATCCAAGATCTTGACAGGTACCTCCTCGTACGTTAAATCTTCAGCTATCTCGTCTGGTTCTAACTCAATAATGCGGTTTGGATCCTTCACATATTTACGTAACACGGATATGTGAAACACGTTATGAACACGAGACATGCTTGGAGGTAAAGCGAGTCTATAAGCCACATTTCCTATTCGGTCAAGAATCTCAAATGGACCAATGAATCGTGGATTGAGCTTTCCTCTCTTCCCGAACCTCGTAACTCCTTTCCACGGAGCAATACGTAGTAACACATGGTCCCCAACATTAAATTCCACGTCTTTTCGATGAAGATCTGCATAACTCTTTTGTCGATCCTGTGCCGTCTGTATACGTTGTCGGATTATTTGGATCTTTTCTGTAGTCATACGTACTAACTCTGGTCCCAACAATGTTGCTTCACCCACCTCATCCCAACATACTGGAGAACGACACTTTCTCCCATACAACGCTTCGAATGGAGCTACGCCTATACTTGCCTGATAACTGTTGTTGTAGGAGAATTCCACCAATGGTAAATACTTATCCCAACTCCCTTTGAAGTCTAGAACACAGAGTCTCAATAGATCTTCAAGAGTTTGGATAGTCCTTTCCGATTGTCCGTCTGTTTGAGGATGATAAGCCGAACTGAATCGTAAATCCGTACCCATAGCTTTCTGCAAACTGATCCAAAATCGTGAAGTAAATCTGGGATCACGATCCGAAACTATGGATACTGGCATGCCATGCAATCTCACAATCTCATTCACGTACATATGAGCAAGACGTTCAAGAGAATAAGTCTCTCGTATCGGCAAGAAATGAGCAGACTTGGTTAATCTATCAACAATAACCCAAATCGCATCTAAGCCTTGAGAAACCTTGGGAAGACCCGTAACGAAATCCATCGTAATGTGTTCCCACTTCCATTTCGGAATCTCCAGTGGTTGCAATGGACCCTTCGGTACTTGATGCTCCGCCTTTACACGTTGACAAGTTAAACATCTAGAGATGAACTCCGCGATCTCTCTCTTCATATTGCTCCACCAAAATGTATGTCGAAGATCACGATACATTTTAGTACTCCCAGGATGGATCGCAAACGGTGTGTTGTGTGCTTCCATCATGATTCTATACTTCAAGTCAGAATCGTTAGGAACACAAAGTCTGGAGTTGACTCGAAGTATTCCCTCTTCATCGATTCTTGCTTCTGGAATTGCACCTTCTTGCACCTTCTTCTTCATCTTCATCAGCTCCGCATCTGTAGCTTGAGCAGCTTTAACTTTATCAAGCAAAGCTGGTTCTACGCGTATACTTGACATCATCGCACTCGTTCCCACATATGATCTTCTACTCAACGCGTCAGCTACCACGTTCGCTTTTCCAGGATGGTATTGGATGGTATGATCGTAATTTTTCAACAGCTCAAGCCAACGTCGTTGCCGCATGTTGAGTTCCTTCTGAGTGAAGAAATATTTAAGGCTCTTATGATCTGTATAAATCTCCACTTTCTCTCCGTACAAGTAATGTCTCCAGATCTTCAACGCGAAAACGACTGCTGCCAACTCTAGATCATGAGTAGGATAATTCCTCTCATATTCTTTGAGTTGTCGCGAGGCATAGGCTATGACTTTCCCATGTTGCATGAGAACACATCCTAACCCTTTGCCTGAAGCATTGCTGTAGATAACAAATTCATCCGAACCAGATGGTATTGTCAGAACAGGTGCCGAAATAAGTCTCCTCTTGAGCTCTTGGAAGCTCTTCTCGCATTCTTCTCTCCAAACGAATTTCGTATCTTTCCGAGTCAACTGTGTTAATGGAGTAGCGATTCGAGAAAATCCCTCTACGAACCTCCGATAATAACCAGCTAAGCCCAGAAAGCTTCGTACTTCGGTCACCGACTTAGGTGGCTCCCAGCTTTGTATTGCTTCAATCTTCGCCGGGTCAACAGATACTCCATGTTTCGATACCACGTGCCCAAGGAATGCTACTTCCTCAAGCCAGAACTCGCATTTCTTTAACTTGGCGTATAGCTTGTTCTCACGAAGCTTTTGAAGTACCAGCTTCAAGTGGTGTTCATGATCTTCACGGCTTTTAGAATAGATGAGAATGTCATCAATAAAGACAACAACGAATTGATCTAAATACTCCTTAAATACACGGTTCATCATATCCATGAAAGCAGCAGGAGCATTAGTCAATCCAAAAGACATGACTAAGAACTCATAATGCCCGTACCGTGTTCTGAAAGCAGTCTTTGGAATATCCTCAGTTTTAATCTTCAACTGATGATATCCAGAACGAAGATCGATCTTTGAAAAAAATTGCGCTCCTTGCAACTGGTCGAACAGGTCATCAATACGAGGTAACGGATACCTATTCTTGATGGTGACATGGTTCAACTCCCGATAGTCAATGCAAAGTCGCATACTCCCGTCTTTCTTCTTTACGAATAAAACAGGAGCACCCCAAGGAGACGTACTAGGACGAATAAAACCGATGTCTAACAACTCTTGTAATTGGACCTTTAACTCCTGAAGTTCAATAGGAGCCATTCGATATGGGGCTTTAGAAATGGGCTTTGTACCAGGCTCAAGGTCAATAAAGAATTCAACTTCACGTTCTGGGGGTAGACCGGGAAGTTCTTCGGGAAATACATCAGGAAACTCATTAACAACGGAAATATCATTCAAATCTGATGTATTCTGATTTAGATCAGTGACATGAGCTAAGAAAGCTTGACATCCGTTTTTCAATAAACGAATAGCTTTATGACTTGAAATGATATTGACTGATTTTAGTGGTTTGGTGATTTGGATTCGCACAACAGGTTGATTAGGAATATGAAAACTAACAACCTTACGAAAACAATCAATTTTGGCATGGTAAGTGGTTAACCAGTCAATTCCTAAAATCACGTCAAATGCAAGTATTTTCAAAGATATAAGATCAACAGGTAAGGTAAGGGTACCAATCTGAATCAAGCAAGATTTGTAAACTGTAGATGTAACAAAGGTTTCTCCTAACGGAGTTTCAACAGATAAGTCAAAGTTTAATTTATCAGAAGTCAAGTTCAAACGTTGAGCACAAGCAGGTGAAATAAAGGAATGGGTAGCACCGGTATCTAACAAGGTATAAACTTCGCAAGAGTTTATGATCAGCTTACCCGTAATCACCTCGTGTGGATTCCTCGCGTTTTGGGCTGTAACGACAAACGCTCTTCCAGGAATCACCGACTTTGACTTGTCTGCAACCGCCTTTGGAATCACCACCCCCGCTGAACTTGGTTTCACAACAGGACAATCTCGAGCTATATGTCCTTCCTTTCCACAGTTATAGTATCCTTTGAACTGTTGTGGGCAGTTTGGGCTGATATGTCCCTCTTTCCCGCATTTAAAGCATACGACCGGTGGTCGTTCTCCTCCCCTCGAAACAGTTGATGCTGGTGCTGATGTTGACATCTTCGCGTTCTCATTGTTATACCTTCTCTTTTTGAAATCTCCTCCCGATTCGCTTCTTCTACTATCATGGCCACGATAACCACCGGAGTGGTTACCGCTTCTGTCATACTTTCCTCCTCGCTGGTTGTCATTGCTCCGATGACTACTGCCACCAGTACGACCTTGGTTGTGGTCCCTTGGTTGAACATAATCATTATCTCGTTCCAATAACTGGGCCCTGTTTACTACATCCGAATATAAAGAAAACTTATGAGAAATGAGGTATTGACGTATTTCGGGTTTCAAACCTCTTAGAAACATCCGCGTCATACGTTCCTCATTCTCCACCAAATGAGGTGCAAACCTGGACAGCTCCGCGAACTTAGCCTCGTACTGGGATACCGTCATATTGTTTTGCTCGAGTCTGATAAACTCTACTTCCTTCATATGACGAATACTTTCAGGAAAGTACTTGTCATTAAACAGTTTCTGGAACGCTTCCCAAGACATCTGGAGTGCGGCAGGCTGGGTACGCTTCACGGATTCCCACCAGTAATCTGCCTCTCCACGGAACATAAACGTGGCGAATGGAACCTTATGTTCCTCTGTACATCCCAAGACATCAAATATCTTGGTAATTTATTTAATCCACGTCTCCGCTTTGATCGGATCCGGCTTTCCCAGAAACTCTGGTGGTCCCAATTCTTTGAACTGCTTAGCAGTGACAGCTCGCGTGTTGTTATTATCTCCACCTGTATGTTGCACACGAGTCTCCCTCGTCTGATTTTGCATGAACTGCAAAAAACTTCTAAACATCTCATCGTTTATCGTCTGACCAGCGTTATTTTCAGGATGAACATTGCCCTCTTGTTGCACGTTCTCCTGGTTAACGATTAAAGGTGTCTCCACGGTCTCATTCACTTCGTTGTTAACGTTCTCAGCTGCCATTCTCAAATACTGCCATAAAACAAGGGTTAATTAAACAAGTCAACATATCACATATTAACCCTATGCTCCGACTGACCAATTAAATACCACATAAGCTTAGGTAGGACACACTAGCGAAGGATTTACTCGTCTCTCCCCTCCTAGTTCTATTCCCCGATCTCCGCCAGAGATCATATCCCTAAGCTCTGATACCAACTGTGACGCCCCCAGAATAGGTCCATTCAACCCAACCCATTCTGAGTCGCCAAATACATGGTACAGAATTCAAATACAAACTTTATATCATACGGTCGTGCAAAATACGACCACACAACTGTGAGTCTCAGTACAAATATGTAGAAAATATTAAGATTCAAACTAAGTCCTCATTACAATTATTATCACACTATTTATCAGAAATAGTGAGGACTACTACTGCTCTAACTCGGACCATCACTCTGTCCCCCGACTAGTCCCCGCAACATTCTCATTTCCTGAAGAGGACAACAGATGAAAAGGGTGAGCTCAACTAGCCCAGTAAAGAATATTATGACTAAGATAATGAAAAATAAATTATCGTTAGTCTTCAACAGTTCAGATAAAATATTATGGACAACAAGTTTTAGATCAATATTCGCAGCGGAAATAACAAATCATTAGAAGAGTTAAGCAGAGAATGAAGTCTACTATCTTCTATGATTTAAAAGTCCATCACCAATATTTTATCCCTGTAACATCAATCAATATACATCTCGAATCAATATTCATCTTTGCACTACAGGCCAAAGATATTCATTTGCATCATCAGTAGTCATGTTCATCTCAACACCTGTCATCTTTGCACTACAGGCCAAAGATATTCATCAGGTAATCATTCATCTTTGCTCTACAGGCCAAAGATATTCAGTTGCATCAACTTTTAGGACTGAGGATGATGAAAAATATTTTAAACAAAACGAATCCAGTGAGATAAAAGACAAAGATTAGGGATTCGTCATTTAGTTTATCCAAATTCAAGAATAATCCATAATAATACTTTGTGAAGCAAAATTCAAGAATAAAGCCCAAAACTTGGATACAATCAAAGATAGTAACCTTAACAGACAATTTGGACAATTAGAAGAAAAATAAATTTTCCCGTGAATAGTGCCGTATACGTGAATAGTGCCGTATACGTGAATAGTAACCCCGACGGGAAAAATAAGAATTTCATAACAAAATTCATGACAATATTTCTGTATAATGATATTGAAAAGAATAACATCATTTACGAAAGAAAATAACATCCCTTACCTCAAAAAGATAGTACCTCTGACTGGAATATCGGATATAATATTGACGGAAACTTGCGCTGAATACTAATACTCAAAGTATAGAAATACTCACAAAAATACGCTCGATATTATAGAGAGAGAAAACTTCGAATTCTGGTGTGATTTTCAATTCTAACCTAAGCACCCTATTTATAGGAAAAGCTTAGGATGCCAAAGGAGACTAAAATAATAAAATAATATTATTTTTACAAAACTTCTCCAGCCGCCGGCTGCTTCAAACATCTGATTTTTTCAACAAAACAACAAAAGTGGGGCCCACCATTTATAAAATAATATTTATTTTCCGAAACTTCAATAATTCATAATAAATAGCCCCTTTGTCAGAAAAATACAAATGATGCGTCCTTCTATAGGAAATTTAATTCTCTACAACTTTGCAGAAGAAAATTTTTCCAAATTCCCAACATAAATTATCCGAAATCCATAAACGGATGATTTTTCACACCAAAATACTGATAAAAACACATCAGCACAAATTCCTTCTTTTATATCCACAAAATAAATATTTCCTTATCATATAAATCAATAATTAATTATTCACAAATAATATTATAGAACTACAATATTGACAACCAGGTCGTTCCCAGGACAGAGGGGGCCTTCCGATAAGGACTTCTCCTTACTGGCGCGCAATTAAATAACCCCTCCTAGACAGAACTTCCTTAGACATTGTCAATAATGCTATCTAATAATATTATTCAAATAATATGAATTATTGAGTTGATAACGTGAAATACTGTGCAACGACAATTATTGAATCAATACTACAAAATATCAACTGTAGCCATTATTGAATCAATCATAAAAAAATAGCAACGTAGCAATTATTGAGTCAATAATATAAAATATTGAACAGTAAATACTGTAACAATAATTGAGTAGGTTCCTTCTCACGTAAGACTCAATAATTCGAAATACTGTGCAATACCGTGTGCTACTGCGCACCACCGCGTACTGTATTTTAACCACCGGGTATTTCAACAGTACTAACGGTAACAACTACGCCGTTATCTTGTAAAAAGTTATTTCTGTCGCTTTCTATATCCGACAGTTATTCCGTTGTGGGGTCCACAAATAACTGCGCCGTCGTACGAATATTCCCCGACAACAAGAATATTCCACGACCAAACGAATATTCCCCGACAACAAGAATATTTTATAACCACTTGCTCATTTTAAAAATATTTGCACATTTCACCCATAACTTTCATATTTATCAAGTCAACACCTTACTATTTCGAAATAATATATAAAGAAAATTAAATCTTTATTCATAAAAGTTGGGGTCTTACAACCTCCCCTCCTTATGAAATTTCGTCCTCGAAATTGACGTACGTACCTGGTATGTCGAAAAGGTGAGGATACCTCGCTTTCATTTCCGATTCCAACTCCCAGGTCATTTCCTCAATTGCATGGTTTCTCCACAAAACTTTAACTTGAGGTATAATTTTCGAGCGTAGGACATGCTCCTTCCTATCCAAGATCTTGACAGGTACCTCCTCGTACGTTAAATCTTCAGCTATCTCGTCTGGTTCTAACTCAATAATGCGGTTTGGATCCTTCACATATTTACGTAACACGGATATGTGAAACACGTTATGAACACGAGACATGCTTGGAGGTAAAGCGAGTCTATAAGCCACATTTCCTATTCGGTCAAGAATCTCAAATGGACCAATGAATCGTGGATTGAGCTTTCCTCTCTTCCCGAACCTCGTAACTCCTTTCCACGGAGCAATACGTAGTAACACATGGTCCCCAACATTAAATTCCACGTCTTTTCGATGAAGATCTGCATAACTCTTTTGTCGATCCTGTGCCGTCTGTATACGTTGTCGGATTATTTGGATCTTTTCTGTAGTCATACGTACTAACTCTGGTCCCAACAATGTTGCTTCACCCACCTCATCCCAACATACTGGAGAACGACACTTTCTCCCATACAACGCTTCGAATGGAGCTACGCCTATACTTGCCTGATAACTGTTGTTGTAGGAGAATTCCACCAATGGTAAATACTTATCCCAACTCCCTTTGAAGTCTAGAACACAGAGTCTCAATAGATCTTCAAGAGTTTGGATAGTCCTTTCCGATTGTCCGTCTGTTTGAGGATGATAAGCCGAACTGAATCGTAAATCCGTACCCATAGCTTTCTGCAAACTGATCCAAAATCGTGAAGTAAATCTGGGATCACGATCCGAAACTATGGATACTGGCATGCCATGCAATCTCACAATCTCATTCACGTACATATGAGCAAGACGTTCAAGAGAATAAGTCTCTCGTATCGGCAAGAAATGAGCAGACTTGGTTAATCTATCAACAATAACCCAAATCGCATCTAAGCCTTGAGAAACCTTGGGAAGACCCGTAACGAAATCCATCGTAATGTGTTCCCACTTCCATTTCGGAATCTCCAGTGGTTGCAATGGACCCTTCGGTACTTGATGCTCCGCCTTTACACGTTGACAAGTTAAACATCTAGAGATGAACTCCGCGATCTCTCTCTTCATATTGCTCCACCAAAATGTATGTCGAAGATCACGATACATTTTAGTACTCCCAGGATGGATCGCAAACGGTGTGTTGTGTGCTTCCATCATGATTCTATACTTCAAGTCAGAATCGTTAGGAACACAAAGTCTGGAGTTGACTCGAAGTATTCCCTCTTCATCGATTCTTGCTTCTGGAATTGCACCTTCTTGCACCTTCTTCTTCATCTTCATCAGCTCCGCATCTGTAGCTTGAGCAGCTTTAACTTTATCAAGCAAAGCTGGTTCTACGCGTATACTTGACATCATCGCACTCGTTCCCACATATGATCTTCTACTCAACGCGTCAGCTACCACGTTCGCTTTTCCAGGATGGTATTGGATGGTATGATCGTAATTTTCAACAGCTCAAGCCAACGTCGTTGCCGCATGTTGAGTTCCTTCTGAGTGAAGAAATATTTAAGGCTCTTATGATCTGTATAAATCTCCACTTTCTCTCCGTACAAGTAATGTCTCCAGATCTTCAACGCGAAAACGACTGCTGCCAACTCTAGATCATGAGTAGGATAATTCCTCTCATATTCTTTGAGTTGTCGCGAGGCATAGGCTATGACTTTCCCATGTTGCATGAGAACACATCCTAACCCTTTGCCTGAAGCATTGCTGTAGATAACAAATTCATCCGAACCAGATGGTATTGTCAGAACAGGTGCCGAAATAAGTCTCCTCTTGAGCTCTTGGAAGCTCTTCTCGCATTCTTCTCTCCAAACGAATTTCGTATCTTTCCGAGTCAACTGTGTTAATGGAGTAGCGATTCGAGAAAATCCCTCTACGAACCTCCGATAATAACCAGCTAAGCCCAGAAAGCTTCGTACTTCGGTCACCGACTTAGGTGGCTCCCAGCTTTGTATTGCTTCAATCTTCGCCGGGTCAACAGATACTCCATGTTTCGATACCACGTGCCCAAGGAATGCTACTTCCTCAAGCCAGAACTCGCATTTCTTTAACTTGGCGTATAGCTTGTTCTCACGAAGCTTTTGAAGTACCAGCTTCAAGTGGTGTTCATGATCTTCACGGCTTTTAGAATAGATGAGAATGTCATCAATAAAGACAACAACGAATTGATCTAAATACTCCTTAAATACACGGTTCATCATATCCATGAAAGCAGCAGGAGCATTAGTCAATCCAAAAGACATGACTAAGAACTCATAATGCCCGTACCGTGTTCTGAAAGCAGTCTTTGGAATATCCTCAGTTTTAATCTTCAACTGATGATATCCAGAACGAAGATCGATCTTTGAAAAAAATTGCGCTCCTTGCAACTGGTCGAACAGGTCATCAATACGAGGTAACGGATACCTATTCTTGATGGTGACATGGTTCAACTCCCGATAGTCAATGCAAAGTCGCATACTCCCGTCTTTCTTCTTTACGAATAAAACAGGAGCACCCCAAGGAGACGTACTAGGACGAATAAAACCGATGTCTAACAACTCTTGTAATTGGACCTTTAACTCCTGAAGTTCAATAGGAGCCATTCGATATGGGGCTTTAGAAATGGGCTTTGTACCAGGCTCAAGGTCAATAAAGAATTCAACTTCACGTTCTGGGGGTAGACCGGGAAGTTCTTCGGGAAATACATCAGGAAACTCATTAACAACGGAAATATCATTCAAATCTGATGTATTCTGATTTAGATCAGTGACATGAGCTAAGAAAGCTTGACATCCGTTTTTCAATAAACGAATAGCTTTATGACTTGAAATGATATTGACTGATTTTAGTGGTTTGGTGATTTGGATTCGCACAACAGGTTGATTAGGAATATGAAAACTAACAACCTTACGAAAACAATCAATTTTGGCATGGTAAGTGGTTAACCAGTCAATTCCTAAAATCACGTCAAATGCAAGTATTTTCAAAGATATAAGATCAACAGGTAAGGTAAGGGTACCAATCTGAATCAAGCAAGATTTGTAAACTGTAGATGTAACAAAGGTTTCTCCTAACGGAGTTTCAACAGATAAGTCAAAGTTTAATTTATCAGAAGTCAAGTTCAAACGTTGAGCACAAGCAGGTGAAATAAAGGAATGGGTAGCACCGGTATCTAACAAGGTATAAACTTCGCAAGAGTTTATGATCAGCTTACCCGTAATCACCTCGTGTGGATTCCTCGCGTTTTGGGCTGTAACGACAAACGCTCTTCCAGGAATCACCGACTTTGACTTGTCTGCAACCGCCTTTGGAATCACCACCCCCGCTGAACTTGGTTTCACAACAGGACAATCTCGAGCTATATGTCCTTCCTTTCCACAGTTATAGTATCCTTTGAACTGTTGTGGGCAGTTTGGGCTGATATGTCCCTCTTTCCGGCATTTAAAGCATACGACCGGTGGTCGTTCTCCTCCCCTCGAAACAGTTGATGCTGGTGCTGATGTTGACATCTTCGCGTTCTCATTGTTATACCTTCTCTTCTTGAAATCTCCTCCCGATTCGCTTCTTCTACTATCATGGCCACGATAACCACCGGAGTGGTTACCGCTTCTGTCATACTTTCCTCCTCGCTGGTTGTCATTGCTCCGATGACTACTGCCACCAGTACGACCTTGGTTGTGGTCCCTTGGTTGAACATAATCATTATCTCGTTCCAATAACTGGCCCTGTTTACTACATCCGAATATAAAGAAAACTTATGAGAAATGAGGTATTGACGTATTTCGGGTTTCAAACCTCTTAGAAACATCCGCGTCATACGTTCCTCATTCTCCACCAAATGAGGTGCAAACCTGGACAGCTCCGCGAACTTAGCCTCGTACTAGGATACCGTCATATTGTTTTGCTCGAGTCTGATAAACTCTACTTCCTTCATATGACGAATACTTTCAGGAAAGTACTTGTCATTAAACAGTTTCTGGAACGCTTCCCAAGACATCTGGAGTGCGGCAGGCTGGGTACGCTTCACGGATTCCCACCAGTAATCTGCCTCTCCACGGAACATAAACGTGGCGAATGGAACCTTATGTTCCTCTGTACATCCCAAGACATCAAATATCTTGGTAATTTATTTAATCCACGTCTCCGCTTTGATCGGATCCGGCTTTCCCAGAAACTCTGGTGGTCCCAATTCTTTGAACTGCTTAGCAGTGACAGCTCGCGTGTTGTTATTATCTCCACCTGTATGTTGCACACGAGTCTCCCTCGTCTGATTTTGCATGAACTGCAAAAAACTTCTAAACATCTCATCGTTTATCGTCTGACCAGCGTTATTTTCAGGATGAACATTGCCCTCTTGTTGCACGTTCTCCTGGTTAACGATTAAAGGTGTCTCCACGGTCTCATTCACTTCGTTGTTAACGTTCTCAGCTGCCATTCTCAAATACTGCCATAAAACAAGGGTTAATTAAACAAGTCAACATATCACATATTAACCCTATGCTCCGACTGACCAATTAAATACCACATAAGCTTAGGTAGGACACACTAGCGAAGGATTTACTCGTCTCTCCCCTCCTAGTTCTATTCCCCGATCTCCGCCAGAGATCATATCCCTAAGCTCTGATACCAACTGTGACGCCCCCAGAATAGGTCCATTCAACCCAACCCATTCTGAGTCGCCAAATACATGGTACAGAATTCAAATACAAACTTTATATCATACGGTCGTGCAAAATACGACCACACAACTGTGAGTCTCAGTACAAATATGTAGAAAATATTAAGATTCAAACTAAGTCCTCATTACAATTATTATCACACTATTTATCAGAAATAGTGAGGACTACTACTGCTCTAACTCGGACCATCACTCTGTCCCCCGACTAGTCCCCGCAACATTCTCATTTCCTGAAGAGGACAACAGATGAAAAGGGTGAGCTCAACTAGCCCAGTAAAGAATATTATGACTAAGATAATGAAAAATAAATTATCGTTAGTCTTCAACAGTTCAGATAAAATATTATGGACAACAAGTTTTAGATCAATATTCGCAGCGGAAATAACAAATCATTAGAAGAGTTAAGCAGAGAATGAAGTCTACTATCTTCTATGATTTAAAAGTCCATCACCAATATTTTATCCCTGTAACATCAATCAATATACATCTCGAATCAATATTCATCTTTGCACTACAGGCCAAAGATATTCATTTGCATCATCAGTAGTCATGTTCATCTCAACACCTGTCATCTTTGCACTACAGGCCAAAGATATTCATCAGGTAATCATTCATCTTTGCTCTACAGGCCAAAGATATTCAGTTGCATCAACTTTTAGGACTGAGGATGATGAAAAATATTTTAAACAAAACGAATCCAGTGAGATAAAAGACAAAGATTAGGGATTCGTCATTTAGTTTATCCAAATTCAAGAATAATCCATAATAATACTTTGTGAAGCAAAATTCAAGAATAAAGCCCAAAACTTGGATACAATCAAAGATAGTAACCTTAACAGACAATTTGGACAATTAGAAGAAAAATAAATTTTCCCGTGAATAGTGCCGTATACGTGAATAGTGCCGTATACGTGAATAGTAACCCCGACGGGAAAAATAAGAATTTCATAACAAAATTCATGACAATATTTCTGTATAATGATATTGAAAAGAATAACATCATTTACGAAAGAAAATAACATCCCTTACCTCAAAAAGATAGTACCTCTGACTGGAATATCGGATATAATATTGACGGAAACTTGCGCTGAATACTAATACTCAAAGTATAGAAATACTCACAAAAATACGCTCGATATTATAGAGAGAGAAAACTTCGAATTCTGGTGTGATTTTCAATTCTAACCTAAGCACCCTATTTATAGGAAAAGCTTAGGATGCCAAAGGAGACTAAAATAATAAAATAATATTATTTTTACAAAACTTCTCCAGCCGCCGGCTGCTTCAAACATCTGATTTTTTTCAACAAAACAACAAAAGTGGGGCCCACCATTTATAAAATAATATTTATTTTCCGAAACTTCAATAATTCATAATAAATAGCCCCTTTGTCAGAAAAATACAAATGATGTGTCCTTCTATAGGAAATTTAATTCTCTACAACTTTGCAGAAGAAAATTTTTCCAAATTCCCAACATAAATTATCCGAAATCCATAAACGGATGATTTTTCACACCAAAATACTGATAAAAACACATCAGCACAAATTCCTTCTTTTATATCCACAAAATAAATATTTCCTTATCATATAAATCAATAATTAATTATTCACAAATAATATTATAGAACTACAATATTGACAACCAGGTCGTTCCCAGGACAGAGGGGGCCTTCTGATAAGGACTTCTCCTTACTGGCGCGCAATTAAATAACCCCTCCTAGACAGAACTTCCTTAGACATTGTCAATAATGCTATCTAATAATATTATTCAAATAATATGAATTATTGAGTTGATAACGTGAAATACTGTGCAACGACAATTATTGAATCAATACTATAAAATATCAACTGTAGCCATTATTGAATCAATCATAAAAAAATAGCAACGTAGCAATTATTGAGTCAATAATATAAAATATTGAACAGTAAATACTGTAACAATAATTGAGTAGGTTCCTTCTCACGTAAGACTCAATAATTCGAAATACCGTGCAATACCGTGTGCTACTGCGCACCACCGCGTACTGTATTTTAACCACCGGGTATTTCAACAGTACTAACGGTAACAACTACGCCGTTATCTTGTAAAAAGTTATTTCTGTCGCTGTGACGCCCCCAGAATAGGTCCAGTCAACCCAACCCATTCTGAGTCGCCAAATACATGATACAGAATTCAAATACAAACTTTATATCATACGGTCGTGCAAAATACGACCACACAACTGTGAGTCTCAGTACAAATATGTAGAAAATATTAAGATTTAAACTAAGTCCTCATTACAATTATTATCACACTATTTCACAAAAATAGCGAGGACTACTACTGCTCTAACTCGGACCATCACTCCATTCCCCGACTAGTACCCGCAATATTCTCATTTCCTGAAGAGAACAATGGAAGAAAAGGGTGAGCTCAACTAGCCCAGTAAAGAATATTATGACTAAGATAATGAAAAATAAATTATCGTTAGTCTTCAACAGTTCAGATAAAATATTATGGACAACAAGTTTTAGATCAATATTCGCAGCGGAAATAACAAATCATTAGAAGAGTTAAGCAGAGAATGAAGTCTACTATCTTCTATGATTTAAAGTCCATCATCAATATTTTATCCCTGTAACATCAATCAATATATATCTCGAATCAAATATTCATCTTTGCACTACAGGCTAAAGATATTCATTTATATCACCAGTGGTCATGTTCATCTCAACTTCTGTCCATCTTTGCACTACGGGCCAAAGATATTCATCAGGTAATCATCTTTGCACTACAGGCCAAAGATATTCATCAAATAATCATTCATCTTTGCACTACAAGCCAAAGATATTCATTTGTATCATCATTTAAGACTGAGGATGATGAAAAATAATATAAAAAACGAATCCAGTGAGATAAAGGACAAAAATTAGGAATTCGTAATTTAGTTTATCCAAGTTCATGAATACTCCGTAATAATCAATTATGGAGCAAAATTCAAGAATGAAGTTCAAAACTTGGATCCAATCAAAGATAAAAAAAAATATTATTTTTTTTACCGTGAATAGTAACTCGTGAATAGTAATTTATCATGAAAAGATAAAATTTCATAACAAGTTCAGACCAATATTCCAGTGAAATAGTATTTCGTATGAGTATGAATGAATATACGAAACTGTAATTGGATTTTCACCCGTCATGCGGTAATCCGCGTAGACAGATCATTTCCACAATTTAATAGAAATGAATACGAAGGGTGATTCACCACGCATGCGGTAATCCGCGTAGACAGGTTATTCCCACAGATTATTAAGGAATTGAATGAATACAAAAGGTTTTCACCAGGCATGCGGTAATCCGCGTAGACAGGTTACTCCCACAGATCAATAAAGAATGAATACAAAGGGTTATTCACCATGCATGCGGTAATCCGCGTGGACAGGTTACTCCCACAGATCAATAAAGAATAGAGTAACAACCCTTACGAGTATTGAAAGAAAATAACATTCTTTATGAATACAAAAGAAATAATACCCCTTACCTCAGTAGAAGATTGGATACTGGAGTAGTGTAGTAGCAGAATACTCTTCTTCTTTTTCTCTCTATAATTTTTCTCACTATAATAACTTTGTTCTTCAAGTATGGTGAGAAATGAATGAAATTAGCTTGCTATTTATAGGCTAGAAAAAGGTTGGACAATTACACTTTAGTACCTCCATCTTTGCCTAAATTTTTAATTTAGTCCCTCAAGTTTATAAATCTTGCACCTCCACCCCTGCAACTACCCACCAACTATTTATTATCCACCAATAAGTGGGTCCCACATGTTAACCACCCATTAATTGCTCATTTATCTGATTAATTCTCCGTTAGGTCAATTTAACATCCGAAAATCAACTATTATCGAAATAAATGTCGATTTCTACTAACATTAATATTTCCAACACAATGAAAATATTTTTATCAACCATTCATCAATTATTATATAAATTAATATTACAGAATCACAATAATGACAACCAGGTCGTTCCCAGGAAAGAGGGGGCCTTCCGATAAAGATTTTTTTCTTACTGGCGCGCAATTAACTAACCCCTTTCCTAGACAGAACTTTCTAGACATTGCCAATAATGCTATCTAATAATATCATTTAAATAATATGACTGACCATTATTGATTTAATAATATAAAATATTGTGCAGGTGATACTGTGACAATAATTGAATCAATAATATGATATACTGTGCAACAACTACTGTAGCAATTATTAAATACTGAGTGACTTCTTACGTAAGCATCAATAATCAAAGATATTGTGCAATACCGTGTGCTACTTTGCAACAATGCGTATTACTGTATTTTTATCACCGGGTATTTTAACAGTTTAACGGTAAAAGTTTTGCCGTGAAAATGTTATTTCTGTCGCTTTCTATATCCGACAATTATTCTGTTGTGGGGTCCACCAATGGCTGCGCCGTCGTACGAATATTCTCCGACAAAAGAATATTCCCCGACACAACGAATATATTATGACCACTTGCTTACTTTGTAAAATTTGCACATTCCATCCATAACTTAACACATTTATCAAATCAACACCTTACTATATCAAAATAATATATAGAGGAAATTAAATTTTTATTTATAAAAGTTGGGGTCTTACAACCTCCCCTCCTTATGAAATTTCGTCCTCGAAATTGACGTACGTACCTGGTATGTCGAAAAGGTGAGGATACCTCGCTTTCATTTCCGATTCTAACTCCCAGGTCATTTCCTCGATATCATGGTTCCTCCACAAAACTTTAACTTGAGGTATAATCTTCGAGCGTAGGACATGTTCCTTCTTATCCAAGATCTTGACAGGTACCTCCTCGTACGTTAAATCTTCGGCTATCTCGTCTGGTTCTAACTCAATAATGTGATTTAGGTCTTTCACATATTTACGTAACATGGATATGTGAAAAACGTTATGAACACGAGACATGCTTGGAGGTAAAGCGAGTCTATAGGCCACCTTTCCTACTCGGTCAAGGATCTTATATGGACCAATGAATCGTGGATTGAGCTTTCCTCTCTTCCCGAATCTCGTAACACCTTTCCATGGAGCAACACGTAACAATACATGATCTCCGACATTAAATTCTACGTCTCTTCGATGAAGATCCGCATAACTCTTTTGTCGATCTTGTGCCGTTTGTATACGTTGTCGGATTATTTGAATCTTTTCCGTAGTCATACGTACTAACTCCGGTCCTAACAATGTTGCTTCACCCACCTCGTCCCAACATACTGGAGAACGACACTTCCGTCCATACAACGCCTCGAATGGAGCCATGCCTATACTTGCCTGATAACTGTTGTTGTAGGAGAATTCCACCAATGGTAAGTACTTGTCCCAACTCCCTTTAAAATCTAGAACACAAAGTTTCAATAGATCTTCAAGAGTTTGAATAGTCCTTTCCGATTGCCCGTCAGTTTGAGGATGATATGCAGAACTGAATCGTAGATCGGTGCCCATAGCTTTCTGCAAACTGACCCAAAATCGTGAAGTAAATCTTGGGTCACGATCCGAAATTATGGATACTGGCATGCCATGCAATCTCACAATCTCATTTATGTACATATGAGCAAGACGTTCCAGTGAATAAGTTTCTCGTATAGGCAAGAAATGAGCAGACTTAGTTAATCTATCGACAATAACCCAAATTGCATCTATGCCTTGAGAAATCTTGGGAAGACCCGTAACGAAATCCATGGTAATGTGTTCCCACTTCCATTTCGGAATCTCCAGTGGTTGCAATGGACCCTTCGGTACTTGATGCTCCGCCTTTACACGTTGACAAGTTAAACATCTAGAGATGAACTCCGCGATCTCTCTCTTCATATTGCTCCACCAAAATGTATGTCGAAGATCACGATACATTTTAGTACTCCCAGGATGGATCGCAAACGGTGTGTTGTGTGCCTCCATCATGATTCTATACTTCAAGTCAGAATCGTTAGGAACACAAAGTCTGGAGTTGACTCGAAGTATTCCCTCTTCATCGATTCTTGCTTCTGGAATTGCACCTTCTTGCGCCTTCTTCTTCATCTTCATCAACTCCGGATCTGTAGATTGAGCAGCTTTAACTTTATCAATTAAAGCTGGTTCTACGCGTAAACTTGACATCATCATGTGGGTCCCCGGAGTCTTGAACTCTATCTCCATCCTTTGTAAGTCACACAAAATGGGCCTTTGTGTTGACAGCATCGCACTCATTCCCGCATATGATCTTCTACTTAACGCATCTGCTACCACGTTTGCTTTTCCAGGATGATATTGGATGGTATGGTCGTAATCTTTCAACAACTCAAGCCAACGTCGTTGCCGCATGTTAAGTTCCTTCTGGGTAAAGAAATATTTGAGGCTCTTATGATCTGTATAGATCTCCACTTTCTCCCCATACAGGTAGTGTCTCCATATCTTCAACGCAAAAACGACTGCTGCCAACTCTAGATCATGAGTAGGATAATTCCTCTCATATTCTTTGAGTTGTCGTGAGGCATAGGCTATGACTTTCCCATGTTGCATGAGAACACATCCTAACCCTTTGCCCGAAGCATCGCTGTAAATGACAAATCCATCCGAACCAGATGGTATTGTCAGAACAGGTGCCGAAATGAGTCTCCTCTTGAGCTCTTGAAAGCTCTTCTCGCATTCCTCGTTCCATACGAATTTTGTATCTTTCCGAGTCAGCTGAGTTAATGGAGTAGCGATTCGAGAAAATTCTTCCACGAATCTCCGATAATAACCAGCTAAGCCCAGAAAGCTACGTACTTCGGTCACCGATTTAGGTTGTTCCCAACTTTGTATTGCTTCAATCTTCGCCGGGTCAACAGATACCCCATGTTTTGATACCACGTGCCCAAGGAATGCTACTTCCTCAAGCCAGAACTCGCATTTCTTCAATTTGGCATAAAGCTTGTTATCACGAAGCCTTTGAAGTACCATCTTCAAGTGGTGGTTATGATCTTCACGGCTTTTAGAATAGATGAGGATGTCATCAATAAAGACAACCACAAACTGATCTAAATATTCTTTGAATACACGGTTCATCATATCCATGAAAGCAGCAGGAGCATTAGTCAATCCAAAAGACATGACTAAGAACTCATAATGCCCGTACCGTGTTCTGAAAGCAGTCTTTGGAATATCCTCAGTTTTAATCTTCAACTGATGATATCCAGAACGAAGATCGATCTTTGAAAAAAATTGCGCTCCTTGCAACTGGTCGAACAGGTCATCAATACGAGGTAACGGATACCTATTCTTAATGGTGACATGGTTCAACTCCCGATAGTCAATACAAAGTCGCATACTCCCGTCTTTCTTCTTTACGAATAAAACAGGAGCACCCCAAGGAGACGTACTAGGACGAATAAAACCGATATCTAACAACTCTTGTAATTGGACCTTTAACTCCTGAAGTTCAATAGGAGCCATTCGATATGGGGTTTTAAAAATGGGCTTTGTACCGGGCTCAAGGTCAATAAAGAATTCAACTTCACGTTCTGGGGGTAGACCGGGAAGTTCTTCGGGAAATACATCAGGAAACTCATTAACAACGGAAATATCATTCAAATCTGATGTATTCTGATTTAGATCAGTGACATGAGCTAAGAAAGCTTGACATCCGTTTTTCAATAAACGAATAGCCTTGGGATTTGAAATGATATTGACTGATTTTAGTGGTTTGGTGGTTTGGATTCGCACAACAGGTTGATTAGGAATATGAAAACTAACAACCTTACGAAAACAATCAATTTTGGCATGGTAAGTGGTTAACCAGTCAATTCCTAAAATCACGTCAAATGCAAGTATTTTCAAAGATATAAGATCAACAGGTAAGGTAAGGGTACCAATCTGAATCAAGCAAGATTTGTAAACTGTAGATGTAACAAAGGTTTCTCCTAACGGAGTTTCAACAGATAAGTCAAAGTCTAATTTATCAGAAGTCAAGTTCAAACGTTGAGCACAAGCAGGTGAAATAAAGGAATGGGTAGCACCGGTATCTAACAAGGTATAAACTTCGCAAGAGTTTATGATTAGCTTACCCGTAATAACCTCTTTCGGGTTCCTTGCTTGCTGGGCAGTCACGACAAAAGCTCTTCCAGGAACTACCGACTTTGACTTGTCCGGAACAGCCTTAGGGATCACTACCCCTGCTGGACTTGGTTTCGCCACAGGACACACTCGAGCTATATGTCCTTCCTTTCCACAGTTATAACACACCTTAGATTGTTGTGTGCAGTTAGGATTGATGTGTCCCTCTTGCCCGCATTTATAGCATACGACTGGCGGTCGTTCTCCGCCCCTAGAAACAGTTGGTGCTGCTGTTGACGTCTTCACGTTCTCATTGTTGTACCTTCTTTTCTTGAAATCTCCCCCCGACTCACTTCTTCTATTATCATGGCCACGATTACCACCAGAGTGGTTACCGCTTCTGTCATGATGTTTTCCTCCCTGCTGGTTGTCATTGTTTCGATGACTGCTGCCACCGGTACGACCTTGGTTGTTGTCCTTTGGTTGAACGTAATCACTATCTCGTTCTAATAACTGGGCCCTGTTCACTACATCCGAATATAAAGAAAATTTGTGAGAAATGAGGTATTGACGAATCTCGGGTTTCAAACCTCTCAGAAACATCCGCGTCATACGTTCCTCATTCTCCACCAAATGAGGTGCAAACCGGGATAACTCCGCGAACTTAGCCTCGTACTGGGACACCGTCATGTTGTTCTGTTCTAGTCTGATAAACTCTACCTCTTTCATGTGACGAATACTTTCTGGAAAGTACTTGTCATTGAACAGTTTCTGAAACGTCTCCCAAGACATCTTGAGTGCGGCAGGCTGGGTACGCTTCACAGATTCCCACCAGTAATCTGCCTCTCCACAAAACATAAACGTGGCGAATGAAACCTTCTGTTCCTCTGTGCATCCCAAGACATCAAATATCTTGGTAATCTGCTTAACCCACGTCTCTGCCTTGATTGGATCTGGCTTTCCCTGAAACTCTGGTGGTCCCAACTCTTTAAACTGCCTGGCAGTGACAAGCCGCGAGTTATTATTTCCACCTGTATTATGAACACGAGTCTCCCTCGTCTGGTTTTGCATGAACTGCAAAAAACTTCTGAACATCCCGTCATTTATCATTTCTTCGGTAGGGTTGTTTACAGGAGAATTGTTGCCTTCCTGTTGTACGTTCTCTTGGTTGGTGATTAAAGGTGTCTCAACGGTCTCATTCACTCCATTGTTAAGATTTTCAGCTGCCATTCTCAAATACTGCCATAAAACAAGGGTTAATCAAATAAATTAACATATCACATATCAACCCTATGTTCCGACCGACAAAATAAATACCACATAAGCTTAGGTAGGACAAACACTAGCGAAGGATTTACTCGTCTCTCCCCTCCTAGTTCTATTCCCAGATCTCCGCCAGAGATCATATCCCTAAGCTCTGATACCAACTGTGACGCCCCCAGAATAGGTCCAGTCAACCCAACCCATTCTGAGTCGCCAAATACATGATACAGAATTCAAATACAAACTTTATATCATACGGTCGTGCAAAATACGACCACACAACTGTGAGTCTCAGTACAAATATGTAGAAAATATTAAGATTCAAACTAAGTCCTCATTACAATTATTATCACACTATTTCACAAAAATAGCGAGGACTACTACTGCTCTAACTCGGACCATCACTCCATTCCCCGACTAGTACCCGCAATATTCTCATTTCCTGAAGAGAACAATGGAAGAAAAGGGTGAGCTCAACTAGCCCAGTAAAGAATATTATGACTAAGATAATGAAAAATAAATTATCGTTAGTCTTCAACAGTTCAGATAAAATATTATGGACAACAAGTTTTAGATCAATATTCGCAGCGGAAATAACAAATCATTAGAAGAGTTAAGCAGAGAATGAAGTCTACTATCTTCTATGATTTAAAGTCCATCATCAATATTTTATCCCTGTAACATCAATCAATATATATCTCGAATCAAATATTCATCTTTGCACTACAGGCTAAAGATATTCATTTATATCACCAGTGGTCATGTTCATCTCAACTTCTGTCCATCTTTGCACTACGGGCCAAAGATATTCATCAGGTAATCATCTTTGCACTACATGCCAAAGATATTCATCAAATAATCATTCATCTTTGCACTACAGGCCAAAGATATTCATTTGTATCATCATTTAAGACTGAGGATGATGAAAAATAATATAAAAAACGAATCCAGTGAGATAAAGGACAAAAATTAGGAATTCGTAATTTAGTTTATCCAAGTTCATGAATACTCCGTAATAATCAATTATGGAGCAAAATTCAAGAATGAAGTTCAAAACTTGGATCCAATCAAAGATAAAAAAAAATATTATTTTTTTTACCGTGAATAGTAACTCGTGAATAGTAATTTATCATGAAAAGATAAAAATTTCATAACAAGTTCAGACCAATATTCCAGTGAAATAGTATTTCGTATGAGTATGAATGAATATACGAAACTGTAATTGGATTTTCACCCGTCATGCGGTAATCCGCGTAGACAGATCATTTCCACAATTTAATAGAAATGAATACGAAGGGTGATTCACCACGCATGCGGTAATCCGCGTAGACAGGTTATTCCAACAGATTATTAAGGAATTGAATGAATACAAAAGGTTTTCACCAGGCATGCGGTAATCCGCGTAGACAGGTTACTCCCACAGATCAATAAAGAATGAATACAAAGGGTTATTCACCATGCATGCGGTAATCCGCGTGGACAGGTTACTCCCACAGATCAATAAAGAATAGAGTAACAACCCTTACGAGTATTGAAAGAAAATAACATTCTTTATGAATACAAAAGAAATAATACCCCTTACCTCAGTAGAAGATTGGATACTGGAGTAGTGTAGTAGCAGAATACTCTTCTTCTTTTTCTCTCTATAATTTTTCTCACTATAATAACTTTGTTCTTCAAGTATGGTGAGAAATGAATGAAATTAGCTTGCTATTTATAGGCTAGAAAAAGGTTGGACAATTACACTTTAGTACCTCCATCTTTGCCTAAATTTTTAATTTAGTCCCTCAAGTTTATAAATCTTGCACCTCCACCCCTGCAACTACCCACCAACTATTTATTATCCACCAATAAGTGGGTCCCACATGTTAACCACCCATTAATTGCTCATTTATCTGATTAATTCTCCGTTAGGTCAATTTAACATCCGAAAATCAACTATTATCGAAATAAATGTCGATTTCTACTAACATTAATATTTCCAACACAATGAAAATATTTTTATCAACCATTCATCAATTATTATATAAATTAATATTACAGAATCACAATAATGACAACCAGGTCGTTCCCAGGAAAGAGGGGGCCTTCCGATAAAGATTTTTTTCTTACTGGCGCGCAATTAACTAACCCCTTTCCTAGACAGAACTTTCTAGACATTGCCAATAATGCTATCTAATAATATCATTTAAATAATATGACTGACCATTATTGATTTAATAATATAAAATATTGTGCAGGTGATACTGTGACAATAATTGAATCAATAATATGATATACTGTGCAACAACTACTGTAGCAATTATTAAATACTGAGTGACTTCTTACGTAAGCATCAATAATCAAAGATATTGTGCAATACCGTGTGCTACTTTGCAACAATGCGCATTACTGTATTTTTATCACCGGGTATTTTAACAGTTTAACGGTAAAAGTTTTGCCGTGAAAATGTTATTTCTGTCGCTTTCTATATCCGACAATTATTCTGTTGTGGGGTCCACCAATGGCTGCGCCGTCGTACGAATATTCTCCGACAAAAGAATATTCCCCGACACAACGAATATATTATGACCACTTGCTTACTTTGTAAAATTTGCACATTCCATCCATAACTTAACACATTTATCAAATCAACACCTTACTATATCAAAATAATATATAGAGGAAATTAAATTTTTATTTATAAAAGTTGGGGTCTTACAGTCGCTTTCTATATCCGACAGTTATTCCGTTGTGGGGTCCACAAATAACTGCGCCGTCGTACGAATATTCCCCGACAACAAGAATATTCCACGACCAAACGAATATTCCCCGACAACAAGAATATTTTATAACCACTTGCTCATTTTAAAAATATTTGCACATTTCACCCATAACTTTCATATTTATCAAGTCAACACCTTACTATTTCGAAATAATATATAAAGAAAATTAAATCTTTATTCATAAAAGTTGGGGTTTTACAATTAAGGTAAGAAAAATTCGATACTGTAAATGAGCAAACAGTGGGTGACACATATTCAACTCGTATAAGTGTGATTCAAGTATCAAAATGAATTTGAATTCGACTTGTTTAAGTATCGAATCCAAGTCTTGCTCGAATTTTTCGAGATGATTCCGAACTGGCTTTCGAGCCATTCGAATTCATTCGCGGTGTGGTTTAATTTTTATTTTTTTGTCTAATTATTGTATTGCCCTCATGTTACACATGTGATATGTCCATGGTAGATTTCTGTTCAAAATCCTAACGTTCCGTCACCTTTTCTTATCAAAAACGTTAATAGGGTCCTCTTTTTTGTACTTGTACAAATTGAAGGGTGAGTTATGCCAAGAAAATAATTTGGAGAAGAGGTTTGTAAAAAAGGTATAAACTGGAGCATTGTTTTACATTTTAGTCCTCAGTTTTTTGTAATTAATAATTTATTTGTTAAAACATGAGGTACACTACTCCCTAATCTTTTTTATTTTTTTTTTAAAAAAGTCACCAATTTAGGTTTTTATATTCTTCTATTTTTAAATTTTTAAAAACCATTTTACAAGAAAGCCTTCGAAATACATTCGAACTTTCTTACTGATGAACACATATTCTTCATTTTCTTTTATTATTTATTAATTATATACTCTTTCTTTTTCTAATTCTCTTCTTGAAGGGCCAATTCTAATTTCTAGTCCAATCTTTTTTAAATACAGACTAGAAGTTTGACACTTTTTGTAAGACTTATTATATATATATTATGATAATAACGTGTTGATTTTAGTTATAGATAGATATGGTATCAAAATTTATATATTCAAATATAATTAATTGATATGCCCATTTGTAACAAAGTTCCACATATTGTGAACTGAATTTCAAATTGGATCCTAAACTTTAATCATAAAATCAATTTTCACCTTAAATTTTATTTTGAATTAAATATACCATAAACTTTGAGTTTTAATACAATTTGCACCTTTTTTACTAAAGTTTAAGGTGCAAATTATTTTAATATAGAGGGTGTAGAGGATGAAAATTATTTTATTAATTCAAAATAAAAATTAAGATGAAAATAAATTATATATAGGATTAAAGTTTAAGATACAAATTGGAGTTTAGTCTATTTTATCATAACATAAATATTTCGCGGGGTATATATTCAACTCATCGCGTATGCAATTCAGCAATTGAATAAGTACAACTATTAGAATAGAAACATAGTAAAAATATCACTACATCACCAATACTTTGTATTAGGACAAACTTTTAAATTATACCATGAAGTATAATCATTTTCATTGTAGTCATTCATGTTTCACTTTAAACTCTTTTTCCACCTTGTATCAAAATCTTTAGGGGTGAGCATGGTGCGGTTTGAAGTCCAAACTGCACACGAAATCGCTTAAGTGCGATTTGACAAATCTAAAATCGCACATGAAACCTCTTGTGACTGGTGCGGTGCGGTTTTGAACCGTGCGGTGCAGTTTCATTTAGTGCGATTTCTGTTTCAAAATCAATTGAATTGAAACAACAAAATTTTATACAATTTAAATTAACAATTTAACATCACACAATATTAAATACCGCTTTGATAACACACACAACCTTATTTATTTTGTGTTCTCATTTGTTTCAACTTTACGGATCCACAATATTTTAACAGGAAAATTGATAATCATATGTTGTAATATTTTCTCAATAGCCAAACAAGTCAAATTATGCGCAGTTGTTGTGATTTTGTGCTCTGTGAGTTGGCTCATAAAGTATTAAGAGTTTGATGGCATTTATTAATTGATAAGTTCAGTTATTTGCTTCAAGATCTTGCTCATTATTCATCTGGTTGATTAATGGTGTGATTAAAATGTACAGATATGTTAGTTTGTACACCTCTGTTTAGGCTGGGAACCTTTTTGTCTGCCCCCATCCTCATTTTTATATTATTTTGATACTTATATGCTTTCATGTTGCCGCTGCTTCTCTAGAACTTTCATTGGTCACCAAGTCTTTTTGAGGGGGAATAGATGGACCAAGTAAATGGGTGTTCATCTCATTGTACAGGAATTTCTTTGTTATCTTTATATCATTGAATATAACAATTTGTATGTAAGAATATTTGAAAATTTATATGTAAGAAGTATGTTGCGGTTTCGATTTTATGTATGCGGTTTTGACCAATAACCAAACCCAAATCGTAAATTCGGTTTTTTAACCTACCTAAAACCGTCACATACGTCGGAACCGTTAGTGCGGTTTGTGCGGTTTCAGAGGCAGTTTGGTTCCTTGCTCAACCCTAAAAATCTTACCAAATTTGGACCTCGATCTTATCAGTGACCCAAATGGGATCTCAATAGGGTTGAACTAAAATTGGTTGTAACATTACAAGCTAGCATTCGATCTTATCAATGACCCAAAAGGTATGATAATTTCAATGCACCATTCAAATAATTTTTTATACATTTCATAGTACGTAACAAGGTGTTGGGACTTGTGACTCATAATCAAAGACTATTGAAAAAGGCTAGTGTGGAGCGACGCACTAGTCTATCAAGGTTGAATTAGAGGTTGCAGGGGGGGGCGGGGGGGGGGGGGGGCGAAGCCCCTGTAGTATGGTACGAAATTTTTGCCTAAGCAGCTTGGGCCGCGCCATAGCAAGACTTGGAACGGCGCGGGGCACGCCAGGCAGGGAGGCACTATCTGCATAGGCAGCGCGGGGCGCGCATGGATTGGCCTTGGGATGGCGCGGGCCGCGCCGATCTACGAGTGGCATTTTCCTGTTTTATTTCGGAAGGGATATTATGGGGATTAAGGCCATAATATGAAGTAGGGTTGGAATAGGATTAGTGGGTATAAATACTATCTATTGTAAAGCTCTATGTAACTCATTCATTCATAATAAGAAAAGAAACGACTCTTCCGTGGACTACCCAAATAGGGGAACCACGTAAATCTCTCTTGTGTTAATTATCTATTATCGTGTGTGTGTGTGTGATCCATATTTCTAACAAATTGGTATTAGAGCTAGGTTTTGATTGAACACGAAGAACGATAGCATCAAGTTCGTCCATTTTCAAAGTTCGACGTGATGAAGTTTGATGGAACAGGGAATTTCGGATTATGGCAACAGAGGGTAAAGGATGCGTTGGTGCAGCAGGGATTGGCATGAAGGCATTGAAGAAGAAACCAGAGGCTATGACAACGAAAAATTGGGAGGAACTCGAAGCGAAGACGGTGAGTACAATTCGTTTGTGTCTTGCAGACGAGGTTATCTACCACGTGATTGGTGATGAATCGCTATCGGGAGTATGGAGTAAACTGGAATCCAAGTATATGTCTAAGTCTCTGACAAACAAGTTATTTTTAAAGCAGAAGTTGATTGGGTTAAAGATGAGTGAGGGTTCAAAACTTATTCAACATATTCACACGTTTAATCAGATTATTAGTAATTTAATAAGGATTGAGGTGAAGTTTGAAGAGGAAGACCAAGCGTTGATGTTATTGTGTTCCTTGCAGGATTCCATGGAGAATCTTGTTACAACTCTGCTATGGGGAAAAGAGACTCTGAAATTAGAAGAAGTCACATCTGCTCTTCTGATGTTTAATCAGCGAAGGCTTCAGACTGAGGGTGTTTTGGGTGAAGGGTTGACGGTAAAAGGGGGAGAGCAACGTGGCAGAAAATCAGAAATTGGGAAAATCAGGAACGCATGGGAAATCAAAATCTAGAGGAAAGACTCCCTAAGCCTAGGGAGTATAAATGTTATAGGTGTCACGAGACAGGTCACTTCAAGAGAGGCTGTCCATACAGGAATAAGAATGATGGAATGAAAACAGGGAAGAAGGCAGAATCAACAAAATCTGCAAACGTTGTGGAAGAGATATCGAAAGATGGGGATATGTTGTTAATTTCAACAAACACAGACGTAGCAGACTCTTGGATTCTGGATTCAGCATATTCGTTTCACATGTCACCTAACAGGGAGTGGTTTGACACATATAAATCTGTGGATTGTGGTACCGTTCTGATGGGTAACGATGCTTCATGCAATATCATTGGAATAGGCACAGTGAAGATAAAGATGTTTGATGGTGTCGTGAGAACTCTAGCTGAGGTGAAACATATTCCAGGTTTAAGAAAGAATCTAGTTTCATTGGGAACCTTAGGCTCTAATGGCTGTGAGTATAAGACAGGTGGCGGTGGAGTTGCTGCCACAACAGCTGATGATACTGATGATACTTCGTTGTGGCATATGCGGTTAGGACATATGGGGGAACGTGGGATGCTAGAATTATATAGAAGAAATTTGTTAAAAGGGGTGAAATCGTGTAAGCTTGATTTTTGCATGTTCTGTGTTCTGGGTAAACAGTGTAAGGTGTCGTTTAGGCGTGCAGTGAACAAAACGAAGGGGATACTTGACTATGTTCATTCTGATGTTTGAGGATCAGTGAGAGTAGCTTCAAAAGCAGGATCACTGTATTTCTTGACTTTTATCGATGATTATTCGAGGAAGGTTTGGATGTACTTCATGCGACACAAGTCTGAAGTTTTTGAGAAATTCAAAATGTGGAAAGCTGAAGTGGAAAACCAAACATGGAAGAAATTAAAGTGTCTCAGATCAGACAATGGATATGAGCTGTTTGTGAAGTTTTGTGAGGAGCATGGAATTCAGCGACACTGAACTGTTAAAAAGACACCACAATAGAATAGGGTGGCAGAAAGGATGAACAGAACTATAGCAGAAAGGGCACGGTGTGTCAGATTGAATGCAGGACTTTCAAAGGATTTTTGGGCAGAAGCAGTGAGTATGGCAGTTTACATTATAAACAAGTCGTCGAGTACTGCTCTGGATAGTAAGGTAGCACAAAATGTGTGGACAGACAAAGAGGTAGATTACTCTGGTATGAAGATTTTTGGGTGTCCAGCCTATGTACATGTTTTCGGTGATGAGAGGTCAAAGCTTGATGCGAAGTCCAGACAGTGTATCTTTCTTGGGTATAAGAAAGGTGTGAAAGGGTACAAGCTTTGGGATCCAAAAGCAAAGAAGGTGGTAATCAGTAGGGATGTGGTTTTTGACGAAGCTTCTATGGTTAAGGCACATCAAGAAGTTCAGAAAAATGAAGCTGGGGAAGACACCGGCAGACAACAGCATGAAATATAGGTTGAGCTGAAAAGTTGTGACAGCAATCCACCGCTAGAAGAACAGGTTTGTGACGCCCCCAGAATAGGTCCAGGCAACCCAACCCATTCTGAGTCGCCAAATACATGGTACAGAATTCAAATACAAACTTTTATATCACACGGTCGTGCAAAATACGACCACACAACTGTGAGTGTCAATACAAATATGTAGAAAATATTAATATCCAAACTAAGTCCTCATTACAATTATTATCACACTATTTATCAGAAATAGTGAGGACTATTACTGCTCTAACTTGGACCATCACTCTGTCCCCCGACTAGTTCCTACGACATTCTCATTTCCTGAAGAGGACAATAGATGAAAAGGGTGAGCTCAACTAGCCCAGTAAAGAATATTATGACTAAGATAATGGAAAATAAATTATCGTTAGCCTTCAATAAATCAGATAAAATATAATGGACAACCAATTTTAGATCAATATTCGCAGCGGAAATAACAAATCATTAGAAGAGTTAAGTAGAGAATGAAGTCTACTATCTTCTATGATTTAAAAGTCCATCATCAATATTTTATCCCTGTAACATCAATCAATATACATCTCGAATCAAATATTCATCTTTGCACTACAGGCCAAAGATATTCATTTGTATCACCAATGGTCATGTTCATCTCAACACCTGTCATCTTTGCACTACGGCCAAAGATATTCATCAGGTAATCATTCATCTTTGCTCTACAGGCCAAAGATATTCAGTTATATCACCTTTTAGGACTGAGGATGATGAAAAACAATATAAAAAACGAATCCAGTGAAATAAAGGACAAGATTAAGGATTCGTATTTTAGTTTATTCAAGTTCAAGAATATTCCATAATAATACTTTGTGGAGCAAAATTCAAGAATGAAGCTCAAAACTTAGACCCAATCAAAGTTAGTAACTATAACAACCAATTTGGACAAATAGAAGAAAATTTAATTTTTTCGTGAATAGTGCCGTATACGTGAATAGTGCCGTAAACGTGAATAGTAACCCCGACGAAAAAAGTAAGAATTTTATAATACAATCCATGATAATATTTTGGTATAATGATATTGAAAATAATAACATCATTTACGAAAGAAAATAACATCCCTTACCTCAAAAGAATAGTACTTCTGACTGAAATATCGGATATAATATCGAAGAAAACTTGCACTGAATAGTAATACTCAAAGTATCTAAATACTCACAAAAATACGCTCGATATTATAGAGAGAGAAAACTTCTGATTCTGGTGTGATTTTTAATTCTAACCTAAGCACCCTATTTATAGGAAAAGCTTAGGATGCCAAAGTAGACTAAATTAATAAAATAATATTTTTTTAAAAAAATTCCGCCGCCTCAAAAGCCATCAGCCACCACACCAACCAAAAGTGGGGCCCACCCTTTTATTAAAAAAATATTTATTTTTCAAAACTTCAATAATTTATAATAAATAGCCTTTTTGTCAGAAAAATACAAATTCTTTGTATTTTTATAGAAAATTTAATTCTCTACAACTTTGTAGAAGGAAGTTTTTCCAAATTCCAAACATAAATTATCCGAAATCCATAAACGAATGATTTTTCATATCAAAATACTGATAAAAATACATCAGCACTAATTCCTTCTTTTATATCCACAAAATAAATATTTCTTTATCATATAAATCAAAAATTAATTATTCATAAATAATATTACAGAACTACAATATTGACAACCAGGTCATTCCCAGGAAAGAGGGGGCCTTCCGATAAGGACTTCTCCTTACTGACGCGCAATTAAATAACCCCTCCTAGACAGAACTTTCTTAGACATTGTCAATAATGCTATCTAATAATATTATTCAAATAATATGAATTATTGAGTTGATAATGTGAAATACTGTGCAGTGACAATTATTGAATCAATAATACAAAATATCAACGGTAGCAATTATTGAATCAATCATAGCAACGTAGCAATTATTGATATAAAATATCAACGTAGCAATTATTGAATCAATAAAATATCATGCAATTATTGAATCAATAATACAAAATATTGAACAATAATTACTGTAACAATAATTGAGTAAGTGCCTTCTTTCGTAAGAATCAATAATTCAAAATTCTGTGCAATACCGTGTGCTACTGTGCAACACCGCGTATTACTGTATTTTAACCACCGGGTATTTCAACAGTACTAACGGTAACAACTACGCCGTTATTTTATAAAAAGGTTATTTCTGTCGCTTTCTATATCCGACAGTTATTCCGTTGTGGGCCCACAAATAGCTGCGCCGTCGTACGAATATTTCCCGACAACAAGAATATTCCACGACCAAACGAATATTCTCCGACAACAATGAATATTTTATAACCACTTGCTTACTTTGCAAAATTTGCATATTTCACCCTTAACTTTAAACTTTTATCAATTTAACCATTTACTAAATAGAAAAACTGAATACTTTTATTTCATAAAATCTGGGGTCTTACAAGGTTGATCAACAACAGCAGGAGAGCATAGCCGCAAGGAGACCCAGACGCACTATCAAACCACCGGAGAGGTACAGGTTTGATGATATGGTTGCATATGCACTCTCTACCACTAGTGGGAATCCGTCTACTTTTCAGGAGGCTCTTACTAGTCCTGAAAGGGATAGATGGATGAAATCCATGGTGGAAGAGATAGAATCTTTGAATAAGAATAAGACTTGGTAATTGAAAGAATTACCTAGGGGAATGAAACTAGTGGGGTGCAAGTGGGTATACAAGAAAAAGGAAGCTGTATTAGAAAAGGAAAAGGAAAGGTTCAAGGCTCGGTTAGTGGCAAAGGGATATTCACGGAGGAAGGAGATTGACTACGATGAAGTGTTTTCTCCGGTAGTACTGAGGCATACTTCAATCAGGATTATATTGGCAATGGTGGCTAGCTATGATCTAGAGTTAGAGCAGCTCGATGTGAAGAAATCTTTTCTCCATGGTGATTTGGAGGAGGTTATATATATGGAGCAGCCTGAGGAGTTCAAGCAGCCGGAGACTGAGAACATATTTTGCAGGTTGAAGAAATTATTATATGGGCTGAAACAGTCTCCAAGATAATGGTATAAGAAGTTTGATTCATTTATGATCCGGATTGGGTTCACGAGATGTGAGTATGATTGTTGCGTGTATGTTAATAGTCTTGAGGATGATTCCCATATTTTTCTGTTACTTTATGTGGATGATATGCTTATTGCTGCGAAAAAGTATGGCTGAAGTCAACAGGTTGAAGGCCTTGTTGGAAAAGAAGTTTGACATGAAGGATTTGGGTGCTGCGAAGAAAATACTTGGAATGGAAATTCGCAGGGATAGGTCAGCGGGGAAGCTGTGGTTGTCCCAAAAGAATTATGCGAGGAAAGTGTTGGAGAGGTTTAGTATGACTAATGCTACACAGGTCAGCACTTCATTGGCGAGTCACTCCAGGTTGTTTACGGCACAGTATCCGAAAAAGACTGAAAAGATTCAGGATATGTCAAATGTGCCTTATGCGAGTGCAGCTGGTTGTTTGATGTATGTGATTGTATGTACAAGACCGGATTTGGCACATGCAGTCAACACAGTGAGTAAGTTCATGGGAAATCCAGACAGAGATCATTGAAAAGCAGTAATGTGGATATTCAGATATATGAAAGGTACTTCAGATCATGGAATTATGTTTACAAAGCAAAAGGATCAGATATGTGATGGGGTATGTAGATGCGGATTATGCTGGAAGGTTGAATGACTTGAGGTCTACAACAGGGTATATGTTCACTTTAGGTGGACCGATTTGTTAGAGATCCATGGTACAATCTCTAGTAGCTCTATCGACTACTGAATCTGAGTATGTGGCTTTGGCTGAGGCTGGGAAATAATCATTGTGGTTAAAGAGTTTTGTGACAGAGTTGGGCATAGATCAAGGTGGAGTACAGTTGTATTGCGATAGTCAGAGTGCCATTTACTTGGCAAAGCATCAGGTATATCATGCAAGGACCAAGCATATTAATGTAAGGTATCACAAGGTGAGAGAATTAATTGCTATGGGTGATGTGATATTAGAAAATGTGCACATTTCTGAAAATGCAGCTGATATGTTGACAAAAACTGTCACCGCGGACAAGTTCAAGCATTGCTTGGACTTGATTAATGTCTCCGAATGTTAGTAGGAGGTATTCCCCCCGGGTTTGATTGGGACAAGTGACTTATCTTCAGAATGGGCGAGGTTATTCGTCAAGGTGGAGTTTGTTGGGACTTGTGACTCATAATTAGAGACTACTGAAAAAAGCTAGTGCGGAGCGGAGCGACGCACTAGCCCATCAGGGTTGAACCAGAGGTTGCGGGGGGGGGGGGGGGTGCGGCAGACGGTACAGAGTTTCTGCCTGGGCAGAGCGGGCCGCGCCATAGCAAGACTTGGAACGGTGCGGGGGGCGCTAGGCAGGGAGGCACTATTTGCATAGGCAGCACGGGGCGCGCATGGATTGACCTTGGGACGGCGCGAGCCGCGCTGGTTAGCGAGTGGCGTTTTCCTGTTCTATTTCGGAAGGGATATTATGAGGATTAAGGCCATAATATGAAGTAGGGTTGTAATATGATTAATGGGTATAAATAATACCTATTGTAAAGCGCTATGTAACTCATTCATTCATAATAAGAAAATAAACGACTTTCCCGTGGATTACCCAAATTGGAGAACCACGTAAATTTCTCTTGTGTTAATTCTCTATTATCGTGTGCGTGTTTGTGATCCATATTTCTAACACAAAGTATGAATCACAATAAAAACACAAGAACTCTCACATCTAAATAAGTTAATTAGGCGATGAGAATATCTTAATCTAGCAATTGAGACTGAAGTATTATGACTTTTAAGTCTCAAGTTCGATTCTCATTTAAATAAATTTATTTCTTCTTTTACGTGTATGCTTGACCTTTCTTCCTTTATGTGCATGTAATGTGTTTCCTCCTTTACGTGAAATTTGTTTGTGATTTTATTTATTACTCTTATGGTGAGATTGATTGATTTATGGGTTGATATATACTCTTTGAGGTTGGTTTGACACCTGTGTAAAATAGGCATGCTACCGATACTATTGGACCAACATGGTTTGCCGGAACTCTATGCCTAATGAATTTGTCACTTGTTATAAGTTGAAATTTGATTTTTCATCCATTAATCTAAGTATTAGTCAAACCATCCCTCAATGTATAATTAATTAGTTGTACAAAACTCTCTCATTTGGGTCAATTTTGCACAGTAATTATACCTTAAAAGAAATAATTTTGCATTAAAAATTGTACATACATTGTGGGATAAGTTTTCTAAAATATCACAAATATACAAATACAAGAAATATTTTTGCATTTTAGTCATTTTCAATTTTCAATCATCTGGCTCCAAGTTTTTAAAGAATAGTAGTGACGTTTAAGTATACAATATATGTACTCGGTCTCTTGTAATTGTTTAGCTACTATTCTACAAAAAATGGTTACTCGTAAATTTATTTTCTACTTCTGCCAAGTTTAGTTAATATATATATATATATATATATATATATATATATATGCATTTCATTTCAATAAGGTATATTAGGAACCTTGTTTTGTGAGATACAAACATGCATGTATCAAACATATATGTTTTTACTCGTGCATTTTTCGCTAACAAATTCAAACGGAAAGTTAGATTATGAAATTTAAGTTACTTAATTAGAGGGTACAAACCAAATGTAAATTGGAAGAAAATTAAGTTTAGAAGTTCTGCAGTTATTTATACACTCTTAATTACCAGTCCCAGATAAATACATCCACTTAATTTTGAAAGCAGCAGCTATCTTCAATGAGAATTTTAACATGAGAAATATAACTGGGGATGCCGAGATCATCAGCTATGTGACTAATATTATTGGCAATGGTGAAGTCTGAGAAAATGCATGGCAGAAAGAGATGGAGAGGAAGAGGATAAGAGAGGGTAAAGGAGATGGATGGAGCTATTTACGGCTTCAAATTGGTTGAAGAAAGGATCATTTGAGGTGGAATTGTGGCTTGTATATGTAATTAGGATTTGGAAATCTAGACTAAACCCTAAAACCCTAAACCCAAAACCGTGGGTGGGTGGTAAAGAAGGAATTGATGAGGTTGGACTCGGCTGAAACTGTGGGTTTGACTGCGACAAGTGTGACTCTGCAGTTTTGGGAAGATAACTTGTTGGCGAGCCGGATAAATGGAATCAGAGACGAACCATGCCGGATTGATGCATGCTACCTGCCGTGATATATAGTTTATTGCAACTTGAGATCAGTGTTATTAAACGGGCCCGCGGTTCAACCGATAAAAACCCGAATTGGTCGGCTCTTCAGTCCGGTTCAACTCGGTTTTATTAATTTGACCAAAAATTGGTTGACCCGCTAGTAAAATCGGTTAATTGATCCGATTTTTAATTTATTTTTTTGCACCAAAAAAGTTTTAATATTAAATTTAATATCTTTTAGTAATATTGTAACTCAATTTTATTATGTTTTAGTTCATAAAAAATGATATTTTTTAAAATTTTATTAATTACTACTAATATATATTTTTATATATTAATGACGTTATTATGTCAATAACGGTTTGACAACTGATTAGATCAGTGACTCATCTATCCGATATTTTTTTGATTCGATGACCGATTCGAATTGGAGAACCTTGGTTGAGATATAAAAAGGATTCTCTGGAACCCTTGTAATATAGAAAGTATATGAGGCAAGTATCATGGAACATTTAGGGATATCAATTTGATACTAATACTTCCATTCATATTTACAAAATTTAATTTGTGATTATTAAGATTTTTTTTAATTTCATGTACACTTTTAAAATTATAAGATGTTATTTAAAAATATGATAGGATAATAAAATTATGATAATAAATTTGACTACATAGTATCTTTTTATACTTGTATCATTAAAAGGTGGACTAATTTTGTGAAATAAAAAAAATGACAAGTAAGATTTCTTTTGATATAAGTTCTTTGTATTGGTCAATACAATGATAAAATTTATAAATTATCTAAAAATGTGACTAATAGTAATATTTTATTATTTTATAATTAAAATAAATTATATTAATTTTTATTTAAAAATGTCTTAGGAACATACCAAAAATTACATGCTTTTAATAGATGTTTGTGTCGTAGATACATATATTAATTCTCTAAAATTTTGAAGTGCATAGTATTATAATTAATATTTTAGTATTTAATTTTTTAAATTAATATAATACCTATAATAGTAAAATTATATAGACAGGGGAAAGTAGAGTAGGAAAAATAAAGAGAGAAAGGACAGAGGGGAGACAGTAAACAACAAGACATCGCGGTCTTGTTTTTCCCTCTCTCTCTCCAATATAATAGACTAATGCTGCTATCACATAATAAGCTCACATAAAATTTACATATTGTATGTATAATATTTATTAATTTATTATTAAATTAAATGAGTTATGTCAACAACAAATGAGAGATTATCAGCCGATTTTATATGAATTTTATGTGAACTTTAATATGTGATAGTAGCATTATTTAATATAATAAGAAGAAGGTACATAGTATTTTCATGTTCACAACAAACAAAAAAACAAGCCACATTTTTACTCTTTTCTTTTCCCTGTTTCTTCTCTTCTCTAATCAGAAAATCCAAATAAGGAAAAACACCGAAGTCTCTTTCTTCTCCTCTGGGAAATTTATTTTCCGGGAAAAGAAAATGTACTCGGCTATTCATTCGCTTCCGCTGGACGGCCACGGCGAGTTCCCGGGGTCACTAGACGGATCGAATTTTGCTGGGGATCCATGCCTGGTATTGACCACGGATCCCAAGCCCCGGCTCCGGTGGACGGCGGAGCTCCATGAGAGATTTTTGGATGCTGTCGCCCAGCTAGGTGGCCCTGATAGTCAGTATTTCAATTTTCTCTCCATAACTTGTTTTTCCTTTATCCCTCTTTTAATTTGTTCTTTAGATTATTAAAATTATAAGTTTTATGAATGTATGCATGCCTATGTTAGTGATATGGAATTTTTTAACTGGTTTATAGTGAAATTAAATGATTGTGAATCATTATCGTCTATTTCTTTTCCTTATTTTAGCTTTCCATTATTTATTTATTTTTTATTATTATTGTGAGCTATGATGATTATGAAAAAAGGTTGTAAGAGAAGAAACTTAACAATATTGTAAATCATTCCTGGCTTACTATTTTCCTTCTTAATTTTTTTTCCACAATGTTTTGTATTATGTAATCTTTCCGTTCAAATGATACACTTTCCTTTTCTCTGTCCATTCTAATAATATTAGATATACATTTCTAGTTTTAGATAAGTTATAGCCAAAGCTAAGTTTGGAAAACTAAAATTTCCCTCAAAAGTCGCTGTTTTACAAATGCATTTCTTTCTAATTTTGGAAGGAAGGGAGTAATTGTTTGGGTTTTAATTTTGTAAGATGTACTCTATTTGGTCTGAAATATAAGATAAATTTTGATATTTTAAAGTCAATTTTAGATATTTTCAAATTAAAAAATCATGTGATTCATTTAACTTTTGAAAATAAAAATCTTTAATTAGTATTACTTTTTAGATAGTTTAGAATTTTTAATTTTCATAATTGTATTGTTAAAAGTTGAATAAATTCATACAATTTGAAAATTTCGAATATCTCAAATTAACTTCATAAAGTCAAAATTGATCAATTTAGTAGGGAGGAAGTTTTTTACCAAGTGCTTCAACTATGAGAAAAGATAGTTAACGAAAGATTCAAACAGTAAACATTATTAAGAGGGAATATTATGCTTTAGAATCACTCAAGTTAATTTCTCTTTTGGCATACATGATCTGTTTTGCTTGTAGACAAATTAGAGCAATTGTGACACTTTGTCATTGTACTGGAAGCCTAATATGTGGATTCTGTCAATTTTTTGGTTAATTCGAAAATAACATTTGCAGTCTTGTTATTGATATTTTCCTGTCAAAGAGAGAGTTAGAAAGAGAGAGGAAGGGAGAGAGGGAGAGGTCACTATGTTGGTTGCATAGCTTCACAGAAACCTAACCCGCCCCTCAGTGGTCCCTTAGCTAATATGAGGTTTTTTGGATTTCAATATTCCATTCATCCTAGAAATGTGGCTGAGAAATGAAGCTTTTCTTAAGAGCGAACGCTTCATATCATAGCCTCCAAGCTCCTATATCAAGGGGAAGCATCAAAATATAGGATGAAGGAGTGGGGTGCTGTTAAAATGTTGCAATTTTAGGTGATTAAATTATAGAACATACTTGCAGAGGTGAATAAAAATTTATGCTTTCAAAGAAAATGTAGGTCATGTATGCATTGAATGACATGGCAGTTTCTCATATAAACTAGCTAACCAATTCTAGTGACTTACCAAGAATACTATACAATCAATTTTACTGTGTAGGGTATAAGTAGAATACTTCATACTTGTTCAGTTCCTAACATGCCCTAGCCTACAGGCTACAACTCCTTGGACTTTGCTGCAAATGAGTTTATCTACTATAATGGTTTTGTATTGGTTTAAATGTTTAATTAATAATTAGGGTTTGGCTTGAGCTCAATGGTTATGTGTATGATTTGAGTTTAAGCTCATACTTTGAAATTGTCTATTAGACTAGCTGAGTCTTAACAATGGTGAGCTTGCCTTGTTTCGGTCAGCTTGACTCATTGACAGGGATACTTTAGGATCAAACCATAATAGATTGTATAAGATCTCGCGTTCGCACTATAATGCATGTAATCCACCCTTCTCTTTAGTATTACAATGGTACTTTTTTTTGTCAAATTCCTTGCTCAAATCAATGTCTTATCTATTTATCAGATTAAGGAAAATAACATTAATTGCTTATTATCTAATATTGGAACCTTATTGAATCCAAGAAATTGCCAAGCAAGGATTTGGGTACACCCACATCTGACCTGAGATATTAACTTTCTGTTTTAATATTCTAGATTGCAATCATATTTGGAAGGATTAAAGCACTTTCCAGATAGCCTTTTATTAGATATTACAGCATATTTTAAATCTTTTTTAATCTGACTCTGTTTTGGTTAACAAACTTTGTTGGTGGCATTATATTTTACATTTTCTCGTGGTTAGTATGACGTAGCGGAAGAAACAGAAAATTGCTATCAATTGTTGAACCGCGCACGATTGCCAAACGATAACCTTCTACAACCTGTTGATTCTATGAATACCAGGAAATAGGCAGCAAAATTCTAATTCAGAGAATTTTGGAAAATTACATAAATTTTATTATTCATCAAAAACTGCGGCTCCCCATCATAACAAGGTGTTTAAATAGCAAAACCCTAAAAACAGAATCCAAAACGGAAAAGGAAAACTAATAAAGACAATTACAAAAATAACCATAAAACAGAAAAATGTCTTTTTGAAGGCCTAAACGATGGAATTTGACCAAAAAACCCTGTACGTCACGAGCGAAGCGCTTGTGAGTTTTGACCGTTGACCCGTTTCCCATGAAATTAGGCTCCGAAAACGCCCAAATCCGACACTCCAAACTTGGCCGAAATTACCGAATTGCCATTGAATCAGATTTTTGCCATTAAATCAAATCTTTCCATAAACTGGCACGCTTGCTCTTCAACCGCATCATTCTCCCCAGGGTGGACAGAATTCGCCCTCGAATTGTCATCATCGGAGGAATCGCCCGTGTAAGGAATCAAATGCTTGACATTAAAAACATTCGCTGTACGAATATGACTCGGCAGTTTCAAGCGGTATGCATTAGGATTGATCTTCTCAACAATTTCCACTGGCCCAACCTTCTTGGCAGACAACTTATTATAGTCACCTACAGAAAATCTATCTTTAGTAAGAACAGCCCACACATAATCCCCTACTTTAAACTCAACATGACGCCGTTTCTTATCAGCAGCTTGTTTATACTTGCCCGCGGCCTGCAGCAGATTGTCACGGACAGCCCTGTGAACCTCCTGCAATCCTGTCACAAAGGTTTCTGCCGTCCCATGAACTCGTGTCTTTGCTGGTAATGGCAGCAAATCAAGCGGTCCTCTAGGATTAACAGAATACACTACTGCAAAAGGGCTAAATCCAGTACTCCTGTTAACTACATGATTATGAGCAAACTCTGCCTGACATAACTTCAGATCCCAACTCTTCACATGTTCTCCAACCAAACACCGCAACAAATTGCCTAGCGACCGATTCACCACTTCCGTTTGCCCATCTGTCTGTGGATGGTAGGCACTACTAAAATTCAACTGTGTGTTCACCATCTTCTACAAGCTACGTCAAAAATGGCTAAGAAACCTAGTATCACGGTCAGACACAATAGACACTGGCAAACCATGCAACCTATAAATCTCTCTAAAGTACAATTGAGCAACACGAACAGCATCTGTGGTCTTTTTACATGGAATGAAGTGCACCATCTTAGAAAAACGATCAACTACCACATAAATAGAATCATTACCTCGCTGTGTACGTGGTAATCCCAGCACAAAATCCATACTGATGTCCACCCATGGCTGTGATGGAACTGGTAGAGGCATATACAAGCCTGCATTGGTTGCTGTTCCCTTAGATACTTGACAAACCCGACACCGTTGCACCAATTTCTCAACCTCCTTCCGAATAGTAGGCCAGAAGTAAGTAGACTGCACCAACTGCAAAGTCCTGTCTCTTCCTACATGCCCCTCGCCATGCAGCTCTTGAAGGATCTTCAACCGCAAACTACAGTCTGGAACACATAGTTGGTTGTCCTTAAACAAAAATCCATCCTGCAAATGGAAATCTGTCCTCTCCCCTGCCCGAACCTTTGCCAAAATACCAGAAAAATATGGATCAGCTTCAAGTATTTCAGCAAATGAATCAAAACCAGGTACCTCCACAGAAAGTCGAGTTAGTAGTCCCTTTCGCCTGCTCAAAGCATCAGCCACTCGATTGGTAACTCCCGACTTGTGTTTCACCACGAAAGTGAACCTTTGTAGGTAAGCAACCCAACTCGCATGTCTAGCAGAAACTTTATCTTGACTATGCAAATGTTTTAAAGCCTCATGATCCGTATATAAGATAAACTCCCGCTGAAACAAATAATGTCGCCAATGTTTAATAGCCTGAACCACAGCATAAAACTCAACATCATAAGTGCTATAACGCAGCTTGGCACCCGAAAGTTTCTCACTAAAATACGCCACTGGCCTGCTGTTTTGACTCAAAACAGCCCCAATTCCCACTTTGGAAGCATCAGAATACAACACAAAAGGTTGATGGAAATCTGGTAATACTAGAATGGGAGCTGTGGTAAGGCGGAATTTAATTAGCTCAAACGCCTTTTCTGCTTCATCTGTCCAAGCAAACTTCCCATCCTGCTTCATACACTCAGTAATAGGAGCCATAATGCTACTAAAATGAGGGATAAAGCGCCGATAAAAGGAAGCCAACCCATGAAAGCTCCGAACTTCAGTAATGGTACTAGGCCTTGGCCAATGCTTCACTGCCTCTACTTTGGACTCATCTACCTGCAGCCCCACATCAGACACAATGTAACCAAAAAACAGCACCCTAGGTGTTAGAAACACACACTTCTTAATTGCAGCATAAAATTTCTCCCTACGCAGAACATGAAGAACTTCTCGCAGCTGACTAAGATGCTCGCTCGGGTTAGCACTGTAGATTAAAATGTCATCAAAATACACAACAACGCACTTCCCAATGAAAGGCCTCAAAACTTGATTCATAACACGCATAAAGGTGCTAGGTGCATTGGACAACCCAAACGGCATGACCATCCACTCATACAATCCCTCCCTCGTCTTAAAAGCTGTCTTCCATTCATCGCCAGCCCGAATACGGAGTTGATGGTATCCACTCTTCAAATCCAATTTAGTAAACACAGTAGCCCCACTAAGCTGATCCAGTAGGTCATCCAATCTAGGAATAGGAAAACGGTACCTGACCGTTATTTTGTTGATGGCTCTACTGTCGATACACATCCGCCAAGTACCATCTTTCTTTGATACCAGAAGGGCTGGTACCGCACAAGGACTCAAACTCTCTCGAATGTACCCCTTGGCCAGTAACTCTTCCACCTGTCTCCTTAATTCTTCATGCTCTCCGGGACTCATCCTGTAATGAGGTCGATTGGGTAAGGCTGCCCCGGGCTCCAGATCAATCTGATGTTGGATATCACGCATTGGGGGTAATCCTTCAGGCAGTTCTTCTGGAAATAAATCGCTGAACTCTTCCAGGAGTGGTTTGACTACAACAGGAACCTCAACCTCTTTGTCTACCACCCTCCCGATTAAGGCGTATACTATTTTCGTCTCCTGCACCACCTTCTCAAACTGTGCTAAAGTCAACAAACTAGCACTGCCTTTGTTTTCTTCCCGCTTGGGCACTAACACAATTTTTACCCCCTCAAACACAAAGCTGTAAGTATTCGTCTTACCGTTATGAACCACCTCTCTATCAAATTGCCAAGGTCGTCCCAACAGCAGATGGCATGCATCCATAGCTACTACATCACACCAAACCTCGTCCTTATATTTGTCCCCACAGAAAAGGATACCAATACACGTCTTGAGACAGTCACCTCGCCCCCTTGTTTCCACCAGGCTAACTTGTACGGTTTTGGATGTTTTTCCGTTGTTAGTTCTAGCTTTCGGACTGCCTCTGCTGAAATTATATTCTCACAACTGCCTGCATCAATCACAAACCTACACACCTTCCCTTTAACAGTACAGGTTGACTGAAAAATGTTGTTTCTCAGCCAATCATCATCAACAGCCCTATGTGTAAGGCAGGACCTCCTCACCACCAGCGCAGTCCCAACATCACCAGTCACCACCTCCTCATCCACGCCTTCTGAATCAAAGATCGGTTCACCAGTTAGCAAGGTTTCATCTTCGATATCATCACCCTCATCTATTTCAGCAAACATCGCCCTTTTTCCAGCTTTCTTGCACTCAGTCTGCCTGTGTCCCACTTCACCACATGCAAAACACTTGATACCACTTACTGGACCAATCCTCCTATTATTATTTGTTACTGCTCCCGTTTTGGCTATTGCCCCCGCCGCTGCAACCTCGCCTGAACGGCCAGTATTGACACCTCCTCCTGAATACCCAAAGCTAGCAGGTTGTCCAAAACCACCAGGACGCCTCTTCTCAATCTGCACAGCCCTCTGATGCGCTGCAGAAATAGACATTGGATCAAACATGTTGACTGTCTCTTTAATTTGTTCTCGTAAACCCCCAATATATCGGGCTACTAACTGATCTTCTGTCTCATGCACCCCGTTCCGAGCAATCAGCTGATAGAATTCAGTTGTGTATTCATCAACTGTACGACCTCCTTGCCTTAAATTTTGTAATCGCTGGTACATTAATCGTTGATAATTATAAGGTAGGAACGTCGCCCGCAACTTTTTCTTCATCTTCTCCCAGTCCGTAATTTTTGACTTCCCCAATCTAACCCTCGTTTGCCTGAGTTGCTGCCACCAAGCCATTGCCCTATCTCTGAGTCTGGTAGCAACCAAGGGTACTCGTTTATCATCAGGGACACCCTTAAATTCCAGAATCTCTTCTACCGTGGCCAGCCAGTCAATGAATTCCTCTGGTTGGAGGGTACCACGAAATTCAGGAATTTCAGTCCTCATACCCGTCTCCCAACGTCTCCTATCGTCCTCCACTGCATATGGTCGACGACGCCTTCGAGGTGCCTCATCATAGTCATCATCAAAGTCATCTCCTTCATCATTCTCTCTTGCGAAAGGGTTTCTCCGATCATCATAATTAGGGTTCCCCCCAGGATGAGGAATTTCCCTATTCTGGTTCGCCAACAACTCGCCCATCCTTAGCGTCAATCGATCCATCATAGTGTTCATCCCCTGCTCCATTACTTGTTCGATTCGCTGCTCGAACCGCTGCTCAAGTCGCTGCAGATCCTCACGCCCATAAACATCATCCACACGCGCTCTACGGGGTGGCATGGTGAATATGATTTAGGCTTTGATACCATCTGACGTAGCGGAAGAAACAGAAAACTGCTATCAATTGTTGAACCGCGCACGATTGCCAAACGATAACCTTCTACAACCTGTTGATTCTATGAATACCAGAAAATAGGCAGCAAAATTCTAATTCAGAGAATTTTGGAAAAATACATAAATTTTATTATTCATCAAAAACTGCGGCTCCCCATCATAACAAGGTGTTTAAATAGCAAAACCCTAAAAACAGAATCCAAAACGGAAAAGGAAAACTAATAAAGACAATTACAAAAATAACCATAAAACAGAAAAATGTCTTTTTGAAGGCCTAAACGATGGAATTTGACCAAAAAACCCTGTACGTCACGAGCGAAGCGCTTGTGAGTTTTGACCGTTGACCCGTTTCCCATGAAATTAGGCTCCGAAAACGCCCAAATCCGACACTCCAAACTTGGCCGAAATTACCGAATTGCCATTGAATCAGATTTTTGCCATTAAATCAAATCTTTCCATAAACTGGCACGCTTGCTCTTCAACCGCATCATAGTATTTTTGAGCATTCTTGTTGGATCAGTTAGCTAATATGTCTGCAATATCCTGATTTGCACTGCAGAAGCTACCCCAAAGACAATTATGAGAACAATGGGGGTAAAAGGCCTCACCCTATATCATTTGAAGTCGCATCTTCAGGTTTGTTATGACCGTTAATTTAATTTTTCTTTCATTGTTGTTCAACTGCAATAAGACAAAAAAAATAGCTAAAAGAAAGAATATATTGTTGTTTAGACATGTATTTACATATTCTTGAAAAATTGAAATTAATATAAAGAAAAAAAAACAGACAAATTAACTTTAGAACCAATGACAATGGATGTAAAATTCTTGTATACTTGTTATGACTATAATATTATGTACTCTATTTTTGCAATCTCCTTTTAGTGCGCAAAAGTTGCTCCACGCACTTGTAGTGCTTTATATATGATAGTTCTAATCTTAAGAGCACAACTCCCTCTGCATTGTATATGATAGATCCAATCTTAAGAGCATAACTCCTCTGTATTCTTTCTTGCAGAAATATCGGTTGGGGAAGCAATCTTGCAAGGAGTTAACTGACAATTCTAAAGATGGTATGTCCCAATCTCGTATAACCTGGATCCTTGGAAATCCCCCTATATGTTTATGGTTCCTAGCTTTGCACACCTGTTATATTGACTTGGTTGAGTCTACTTATATAAAAGGACCCAATACAAGAACTAATTTATGTGTAGCATACTAGCACATAGTAAACATAATGTCCAAGAAGCCTTTTTAATACAGTTCTTGGTACGCTATGGCCACAGAATCTTTCAGAGGGGTGTACTGGTTACTCAACTGAATTAGGTCCTTGTGTGTGCACACACAAGAGAATGTGTGAGTGTGTGTGCATTACGGAGAGTTGGACACAATGATGAAAGATATAAATGGTTGTACAAAGTAAGCAAATGAATCTCTGCTAGACCAAAGCAAGACATTTTGCATGATGAGTAACACTTGCTGGAATTCTCATGTTTTGCATGATGAGTAACACTGGTTGGAATTCTTATCAATTAATTACTAATGTGTAGTTGGGATTGCAGCATCTTGCATTGCAGAGAGCCAGGACACAGGCTCATCTACATCAGCATCATCAAGAATGTTGGCACAAGATCTGAATGAGTATCATAAATATCTTTTAAACTTTCTATCAGAAAGGGTCATCTAGCTTCTTGAATAATAATTTTAGCTACTTTACATATTTTGAGCAGTGGCTACCACGTTACTGAGGCTTTGCGAGTTCAGATGGAAGTTCAGCGAAGGCTGCATGACCAACTGGAGGTTAGTTTTCTTGTGTGTCCATTCGAATTAAGCACCTTGCCCTTTTTACTTTAGCCACTTCAATCAGTTCTACAGTTTCCTGCAGATGTTGTTTTTACCTCCTAATTTATGTGGTTTGTATGGGTAAATTTTGATTACAAAGTCGCAACAACTTTTTGGTCTTTTGTTTGACCAAATAGTAAGCGGTTTGACTTTTAGAAAAGATGGTGAAACTTTAAAGTTCCAGTATATACCAATACCTATGTGCTTACAGTTTTAGTTACGATAAGGATTCTACCAGAGTGGCTTCTCATGTTTTATCTTGCACTTAAAATGTCTAAACTATAAAATTAGATGCTACCGAAAACCCAACTTTAAAAAGAAAAAAGATGCTATGGAAAACCCAACTTTAAAAAGAAAAACTCCTCTGTACCTAATGGTTAACCAGGATCCTCCACTGAAACATCGACTATACTGCCATTTTACGTAATAAGGGTTTTATACATGTCATATTGCTCTTATTTTTAACTTATTAGTAGGTAGAAATGTCCTTTTTACACGACCCTTTTAGACCACAATATAATTTGACGATGAACTAACAAAGGTTGGTTCCCTGAGATTGTTAGTTAACCACAAAAACCTCAGTAGAGTTCTATCATCTCCAACCAAAAGTGTGGTCAATATACCCCCTTCGAGAGGTAAGGGCTTTCGAGTAATCTTGGTTTTCTATAGCGTACAAGGTTTAATTAATTTCAGAGCTATTTATTAACTTATGATTTTTAAGAAGCTTATTCCTTATGGTTGTAACAAAACCAGGTTCAGCGCCGACTTCAGCTTCGAATTGAAGCTCAAGGGAAATACCTGCAGTCAATTCTTGAGAAAGCTTGTAAAGCTCTCAATGTCCAGACCGTGGCTTCTGTTGGGCTTGAAGCTGCTAGGGAAGAGCTCTCTGAACTTGCTATCAAGGTTGCGAACGAGCGTCAACAAGTGATGGCAGTCCCTTCACTATCCCAAGTTGCAGCATCTCTAGAAAGCAAAAATGTGCCTGCTAGAATCGGCGACCGTTCTGTTGACAGCTGTTTGACATCAAAAGAAGTCCAGTTTCTCCAATGGGCGTGGGTTCGCAGGCTGCTGCACTGAAGAAGAGACCGAGGCCGTTGTTCAGTAATGGCGATTTGTCCCCTTTAGATAGCAATTTGCGGCGAGTGGAGTGGATAATGGGCAATATTAGCTGAGTAACAGAATGCTTCTGCGTCGGAAATAGATGGTCTTTCACCATCTCTTTTATGTATTATTTTCCTCCTGTAAAATCTGTGTTTGTATATTCTTAAACCCGATCATTTGAACTTGGGAATACATTCTCTACAATCTGAATCCACTCCTTTAATACTTAAAATACCACTTTATTAAACTTTTGTGATATAAAAGGAGTCGTAGGGAATATTATCTATATATATATATATATATATATAATAATAATAATAATAATAATAATAATAATAATAATAATAATAATAAAAAATAAAGATAAAATGTCTCTCAACCCTAAATTTTTTATATTTATATATAATAAACAAGACAAAATCGTCTTTCAATCCTAAATTTTAAGAATGGTCATTCAACTCTAAAATTTAGCAATAAATCTTGACTATAAATAAAATACTACTCCCTCTTTCCGTCTCTTAATATATGTTGTTTTAGAGTTGTGTACAAGAATATTAAGAAAATAATTGTATATCATTAAATACAATATCAATTATTTATAATACTTTTAAATTCCCATATATAATTAACATATTTATCACATACTTTCTTTTATTTGTAACATTTTTCTATGAGAGGTAATTTTGAAAAGATTATATTTAATTCTCCTAGATTATATAAAAAGACAAATAATTAAAGAAAAACGAAATCATTTAAAACGATATATATTAAGGGACGAAGGGAGTATTCAACCAAAAAAAAAAAAAAAACTCAAATCTCTTCGCCATCAAATTTCATCCTTGTAATCTACAGCCCACCATTCCACATCCTTGCATACACATCCGCTACTCTACATCAATTGCTAGGCAACTCCTTATATTTTATGTGTGCGAGTGTTCATAGAAAAGTGTATGTTTTATTATTAATTATTGGTACTCTGGGTAATATTTTATCAATTTTTGTGGGATGGTACTTATAAACGTTGAAAGCTTATAGTGTGTGGCCAGACATGGTGCGTTCTTTTGCTACGATTATGCATCTATCCTGTGTCTATTTAACCCAAAAAAACAGAAGGAAAGAAAAAAAAACACCCATCAAATCTCTTGCATACATAACCTATGGTCCCCAAAATACCCTACTAAAGTACTGCTACATAAATTATTTCTATTTAATTTTGCGACAGAACGTACCTGTACATCAATGTGCATGGTACATGTCCATAACCCTAAAATCTAGGTATAAAAACCTAAAAAGATGTAAGAAAGCAAAATTTGATTTCACACGTGAATGCATGTGAAGACTTCTACTCTAATTTTGTCCTCCCTCACGACTCATGACCAAATTATTATTATATATATATATATATATATATATATATATATATATATTCTCTCTCTCTATCTTTCTCCTCTGTACTCAACTCATTAGGTCTTGAATAATTAATTCTACCTTACTAATTTACCCTATGAATGCATGACTTAGAAAGATGTAATTAAGAAAGCAAATTTGATTTCACACGTGAATACATGTGAAGACTTCTACTCTAATTTTGTCCTCCCTCACGAGTCATGACCAAATTACCCTATCAGGTAGAGACTTGTGTTTTTATATACTAGACATTAGTCCATTTTATAAAATCTAACATAGTATCAGAGCGAGCTATTCTTGAGCTTACTTAAACAACTTACCTCTTAACACTTTTCTTGTCATTCTATCTTTGAGTTTGTTTTATGCAATACATCAAGTTATACGTGAGGGAGAGTGTTAATGTATTAATTATATATTGTCACATATCAAGTACTTTCTTATCTCCCTTGTAATCCACTTCTTAAGGGTCAAAAGTTACCCATTTATTAATTGATAGCCACTTCTCAATTGTGCCAAAAAGTTGTCCGTAGTTTTCTAGCTCTTTGAGGCCATAGTTATCATTCTTCTTTGAGTTGGTCATGTGTTATACGTGGGAGAGTGTTAGTGATATATCTTGTCTCGTATCAAATATTTTGAGCAAATATATTTAGTATATAATGATTTGAGTCAACTCTTCTCATTGTTAATTAATTTTAAGTTAGAGAGCTTGATAATGTCTTTATATAATTAGACTTGGACATAGTTATACCGCTAACATTAACCGCTTCAAAAAGTCTCTTTATAATAGATTAGGATCCTCTCCATTTTACTATCCACACATAGGTGAAGCTAGTGAATTATAATGTTTAATTTGTTTTAGAATAAATTTTAGTTTACTTATAATATAGACATGAAAAAGCAATGAAAGATCATGTAACAACTTCTATTTTAGTTATAATGTAGATTGGTGAAACATGTGCAAAATAGTGTCTGGATTAGTACACTTTATCTATCATCAGACCACTAACGAATAAATGTGTTTAGATGCAGAGTGAGACTTAAATAATCTAACAACAAGAAATAACAAATCACAAACACAATGATTTTTACGTGGTTCAGCCCCTATCATCTATCTAGTAGCCTAATCCACGTTCAATACCAATTAGTATTGGAGACTCTTTTTATTAAACTTTAAAATCTGATCAATTAATTACAAAGAAAACTCCATGTTCAAAGTAGATTCACACTGAGATGGATATCATTGCCCTTTTGCACCTCTGCAACCTTGAAAGCGCTCTTTGAAAAAATCCTATCCACTGCTGGATTAGTCAAGCTAAATAAGGCTTGAACTCAGAATTTTGAATAAAATATGATGTGATTTTCCAGCCACTAAACAATTAACAATAAAACATTGACTTGCTAGAAATAGACTATAATAATACTCTTTGGAGATATGATCTGTATATTAGCTTTTAAGTTCTCTGAACTGATTTATCCTTCAAGTGTACCTGTTTAGCCGATAATGAGAGTTACATATTGTTGGGCCCCGAATATTTGGGTCAATGACTTGGCTTGGGTCTTGACCATATTGGGCCAATTTGAATCCAAGTAGGAGAATATTTGGGGATACTCCTAATTATATGAGAACTCTATTTATGGAAAGAGGAGTTGGCTATTGATTTAACTTCCTATATTCTAGGAGATTTGATACAATCCTATTATGAAAAGGATATACAGGGGAACCCTAATTCAATTTAGAGATGGATTCTAGCAAGAATGTGAGAACACTATAAATACATGGCTTGACCCTGATCATAAGATACACTTACACAATATTATTATTTTCCAGCAATAGAGTATTATACCTCCATTGTTAAACCTTGTCAGCCTGTACTTACTCTCACACCGGAGCTATCCCCCGACGGTCCAAGTCGTCAAGCTTTAGTGTTTACCCGTTTTGTGCAGGATTGAATACGCTTTGGTGATTGGAGCGCGTGAACGAATCTTGACGTTAACATTGGCGCTAGAAGGAGGGCATTTAATCACAACCAACAGATCACCACGTCGAAAAACATAGTGAATAGCAAGACGATTTCTGGTAGGGGACAGCCGACGGAAGCAGCATCCACACAGCAGAAGGGGTCGGTGAAAGACAGATTGGGGCCATCGAGTATTCATACACGACTTGACCCTCAGACCAATTCGGAAGGTTCCCAAGTAGGGGACCGGGACGGCGCGCTGCGGAAGCTGTTCACCACAGCCAGCAAGGATGAAAGAGATCGGAGTAAGGTAGGAGGCACACCGCCTCGAACCCAACTCCAAAAGGATCAGAAAGCTCCTTTGGCCCAGAAGGCGAAAAAACTAGAGGACACATAACAGGCTTTGAAAGTCCTATTGATGTAAAAGGAAGAGCTCGCCAAACAGATGGTGCACATGGCCGAGCAAGAGGACAAGGCCTCCAGCCACCCTCACCACAGAGAATGGAGGAGGTCGCTAGACAGACAATCCAGGGGGAAACATGCTGATGATACGAGGAGAACCGAGGGTAGGCTTCGGAGCCACTTTCGTGATAGGAGCAGATCTGGAGGTCGTCGAATCTAGGGGCGTTCGAGAGCACATTACTCCAACAGCCCCCGGCACGACGAGCAGAGGCACAGAAGTCGTTCACGAGAGGACCGTTCTGGAGACAACGGTTGCAGAGATCAAAGACGAGTAAGCCCCCATGGGAAGGAGTCTCACAGGAAAGGGCTTCATCAGGAGGCAGAACCATCAGTGCAAAAATTGAAGGGCAATCGTCAGGATAGCCCTCGGCAGAACAGAGATAGAGATCGCAGAAGCTCTTCCAAGGTAGTCAATTCGGATGAAAAAGACCGCAGGTATAGTAGAGATCGAAAAGATCTAAGGGAAAAGTACTCTCCGACAAAAGATGCTGACCCGGCTCTTGCAGGAATAGAACGGCTGACCAAAAGGCTATAGGAGATGAAGAAGCAGCTGGTAGAGGCCCAACAAATCAAATGCAGTTCGGGGAAGAAAGCATCACCATTCTCGACAGAGATCTTTCGGGAAAAGGCAGACCTCACCAAGAAGCTGCCTTACATGGAGAGTTATGACGGGTCGGGCGACCCGTACTAGCACAGCCAGACATATGACAGGTTGATGGACTACTACGATTATACTGACGCTGCAAAGTGCAATACCTTTATCACCACTTTGAGGAAGGACGCCAGGCAATGGATGATTACCCTGGCCCCGAACACGATTTCATCATGGGAAGAGCTATGTGACAAATTTCATGCACGGTTCAGGAGCAACAGAAGAAGAGGAAGGCCGATTGGATCATTGTCCCAGGTCAGACAATACTCTAATGAGACGCTGGGCCAATATGTGAAAAGATTCAGAGAGGTAGTAGGTCAGGTGACAGACCTCAACTATTTGAAGGCAGTAGGGCTTTTTCAGAACGGGCTGGATCTGGTGAGGTCAGAAAAATTGGTGAAGAAATTGATGTTCAACCACCCGAAGAGTCTAGCCGAAGCGTTCGAAAAGGCGGAAGGCTTTATAGTGGTGGAAGAGGTCGTGGATAGTTTGAAGTGGGTCACGACAAAAAAACCAAAGGATAAGGAGAAGGGCAGTAATTTCGACAAGTCCAATGGTTATCAAAAGAAGTATACTGACAACAATGGCGGTTCGGGAGGAGGATGCCCACCTTTTTTGAATCGTGGAGTTAACAAAATCTATACTTCTCTCAACACGAACTAGACGACAATATTGGAAAAAATGAAGGATAAGCCCTATTTTGAGCCTTGCCTAAATAATACTCGTTCAGAGAGAGGGAATTCTAACAAATACTGTAATTATCACCAGACATCCGGACATTCTACAGAAGACTGCAGAGATTTAAAGGGCCTAATTGAAAAAAATGTTCAGAGTGGCGAATTAGTTCAGTACGTCAGCAAGCAAAGGGATCAAACTAAGGAGGTTCAAAGTTGAAACACTGAGGCCCAAGACTTACCGGCTTCAAGTAGTGAATAGTGCAGAAGTCAAAGACACTTGGCGTGCTGGGAGGCTTTGGGAAAATTATCAAATTATTTTCTTTTATGACTGTAAATTTTTCAAGTTATTAAAGTGAGTGAGCATTCAATTTTGTCAAAATATAGTTTTCGCCCATGGCTGTTGGTATATGGTTGGATGATGTTATAAGGCTGGATGGAAGTTTCCCACAGGGGTCGGGAAAGTTGTTGTGATATACGAAAAGATAACATCCTTCGGGACGGCCTGTCCTCTCGAACGGACAACATCCTTCGGGACGGCCTGTCCTCCCGAACGGATAACAACCTTCGGGACGGACTGTTTTCCAGAACGGACAACATCATTTGGGACGGATTGACGTCCTCTCGAATGGATAACATCCTTCGGGACGGATTGACATCCTCCCGAACGGGTAACATCCTTAGGGACAGATTGACGTCCTCCCGAATGGATGAACATTTTTCGGTTGTGATAAGGTTGGTTCTTTGGTCTTCGGTTTTGATATAAGTTCGGTGTATAGTGTGACAATTCATCCTCGGCGCATGCGGATCTTTTGTTGCTATAATTTATTTACTCTTCCATCAAATGTTCTATTTAATGGAAGACTGGAGGGCAATGTTGGGCCCCAAATATTTGGGTCAATGACTTGGCTTGGGTCTTGACTATATTAGGCCAGTTTGAATCCAAGTAGGAGAATGTTTGGGGATACTCCTAATTATATGATAACTCTAATTATGGAAAGAGGAGTTGGCTATTGATTTAACTTCCTATATTCTAGGAGATTTGATACAATCCTATTATGAAGAGGATATACGGGGGAACCCTAATCCAATTTAGAGATGGATTCTAGCAAGGATGTGGGAACACTATAAATACATGGCTTGATCCTGATCATAAGGTACACTTACATAATATTATTATTTTCCAGCAATAGAGTATTATACCTCCATTGTTAAACCTTGTCAGCCTGTACTTACTCTCACACCGGAGCTATCTCCCGGCGGCCCAAGCCGTCAAGCTTTGGTGTTTACCCGTTTTGTATAGGATTGGACGCGCTTTGGTGATTGGAGCGCGTGAACGAATCTTGGCGTTAACACATATATTGAAGGAACTAATGGCTAGAAAAAGAAGCTGTTTGTATAAGAGATTTAACATAGTTGGTATATCACATGTTTTTAGCAACTAAAGAGACCAACGGGTAAGATATCAGTTAAAAAGATGTGATATCCAAGTCTAACTGAGATAGCTAAAATAAAGGAGAGAATGAGTCCAACAGATTTTGTCTAGCTAAGATTGTTTCTTTAAAAGACTCCTAATCAAATATCATATCTAAATTTGATTCTAAACAGGATAAATATATTAAAGAAATCTTCAGCAATAATAATACCTTTGAATTTAACAATTAATGAAATGTTAATCAAATTTAGGTCAACCAAGAAATCAATTTATAATAAATTAAAACAACCCAAACAATTTAAACAAAATTCATTAAACTGAATACAAATCCAAGAATATTGTCATCATTAAAATCATAAAAGATATAAACCAACACTTTCAAGGGCAATTAATATTGGCCTCATGTAAAAAAGATTAGTGTCATATATATATGTATATATATATATATATATGTATTTAAGTCAATTCCTCAGTTGAATTTTATGTTTCAATTGAAGTGCTCTAGACTAGTTGCAATTGATATTAAACATAATTCTGGGTTCTGACTTTCTTTATTTGTTCATTAAATTGGGTTTCACATTGCTTTTAATTAAACTAGCCAATATGGCAAAATCTATATGAAAGTTTAATTATTCCAGCATGTTAACGCCAAGATTCGTCCACGAGCCTCAATCACCAATAGTGCGTCAAATCTTGCACAGAAATGAAGTCACACGGAAAGCTTGGCGGTTTGGGCTGCCGAGGGATAACTCTAGTGTGAGAATAAGTACATGCTGAATGTTTAACAATTGAGACTTAATGCTCTAGTGTTGGAAATTAATAATGAATTGTGTGTTGTGTACCTGATGATTATGGTATAGCCTTGTATTTATAATGATCACACCTGCTTTCCCGTATAGAAATATGATTCCTCATTAGGTATGATTCCTTAATGGGATTGAACAGAATCTCCTTAAAGAAAGGAAGCCAGATTATATTCTGACACTTTCTTTAAAAGTTGGACATTAAATACAATTAGGAATCTTTGATTCCTTAAAATATATATTCAACTGCTAAAACAGATTCCTACGCAGGGTAAATACCCCCACGTGGACTTTGGCCCACCATACGTTTCGGACCCAAATAATTACACCCCAACATTGTCCCCCAGTCTTCTGTTAAATGGGACATTTAATGGAGGATTTCTTCAATACAAGCCCAATAATAACATAATTAATGTTGCTAGCTCAATTCTTGGAAAATCGCCCAACATTCATCGCCAGGCTCCCATATTATGCCCACGCTTGTCATCATTTAGGCCAAATTAAGTGCACCGTATTTATGTAATCGAGAGAAGCTAAAAAGTCATTTATTCAAAAAGAAACTTTCCCCCCCCAAAATAACTGCCATTTTCTGATCTTACCCTTCGAAAGGTACCAAAATCTCTATACAACTCTCTCTTTTATGATAATCCATTTTTCTGGCCAAACACCTTGCCATATTCCGGACTTCGTACACTCCAATGGCTACCCAAAACATCACGTCTTCATCCACCCCAAATACACCCATAGCAACTGACGACCTAATCCTAGTCGAAATTCCAGTGGCGACCACCATAGAAACCCCAGGCTTCAAAGACATCTCCTCTACTTCAACTCCATCTTCTGAAGCACTTTCCCTCCTCTGAACTGATTGAGACACAAATTCGAAAAGAATACGAATCCTCTAAAACCATCCCCATGTAAACACCCGTTCCTCCATAGTAAACAACCAAGTAAATGTCATCCGACTACAATACCAAATACCTCCCGAGTAATCCATCAGAGCCCCTGACACCAATGAAAGAATATATTTACGCCATAATGTAATTTGGGTAGCTGTCCACCTCTACGCCCTCAAGTATGACATCCGATTCCCACTGCCTGAATTCATCTCATCATTTTTGGGGCTAATAGGTACTGGGTTCTCACAACTAATGCCGAATTCCTACATTTATTTGATCTCATTTCTCACTCTCTGCCAGGAACAGAAGATCGCCCTAAGGATATACTTCTTTTTCGCACTATTCAACTTATCAAAAAGTGGAGAATCCGGCCTACGCCAACTAAGTCTCTATCCTGGATAGACTACTCCCATAAAAACTCCATCTAGCAATAAAGGATGACATTCACAATGGATTTTCGTCAAGGGATCCTACCTAAAACTCTTACCGAACTGGGCTTCCTCAAACGACTTGGTTCTTAAGACTACCCAGTTTCCCAAGCAATGAATCAAGGCCTTCAGATCTTTTTATAGCAAGTTGAAGAACGTCGACTGGTCAATCAAAGTACTATCCGACCCGGCCTGGCTCTTCCAACATGGCTGCAAGTATTATCATAAACCTTTTCCCCTCTAATGCAACACTGATTATTCGTTAATACATTCCCTATTTTGTATCTGCAGTATTAATCTTTAAACCCGAGGGCTTCGATACCCCTCCGCATATCTCCCCAATAACCGAACCTCCCCATCATATATACATAACCAAACACTTCTACGACATCCGAACACCCACTCAAAGTTCAACCCATAACTGCCATCCTAATGGATCCCAAGTTATCAACCAAAAAATTCGTAGATCTGTCCAGATCCGACAACTTAGTTTTGATGAAGAAGAAAAGAAGGAAACAAACCACGACATCTGATCCACGCATAACTTCTACAACCAAAACACCTATCATGATAGACGCCATTAAACAATCAAACCCTAAAAATTCTAGGGATCCACTTTCCGACCCCCAAACCGAAAAAACCATACCCGAGCCCCCTCTAAAAGAGGCCCGAATAGAAGAAACTATTCACATCCCTCCCCCTCCCCCTCCTCCATCTCCTAAAAAGCCATCATCCTCCGAGGACCATCCGAGACGGTTCCTGAACATCGCTTGGCCCCAATACATGCCACACGACTTCCCTTACGGAAATTTCAACGCTTTCGTCTTGCCTGGAGATGATGACAAGTTTGATGGCCTTGAACCCAGGGACCTAGTAATCGCCACAGCAGTCCCTATGGGTCGGTTAAGAACATAAATTTTAATCTTCCCATTGATTTAATCCCTTTTGAACAACAATCCATACTATTTTTCATAATGTTCGCAGGCGCTATCAGCCTTTGGCCGACTACTACTCTGAGTCGAAGAGATTTTGGCTTGAAAAAAGGAACTGGAAACTACTACAGAATAATTTCAAATCGAGCTTGAAAAGACTTTGAGCGATCAGAAAATAGATCAATAGAAACTCCAAGCTGCCTTATTTTATAATGATGTGCTGACATTGGAAATGAAGAAGGTATCATTGGAATTAAAAGAGCTGAAGTGGAGATATTCAGAACTTTTCGAGCAAAAGGAGAAGATTATTCTGGATCGGGCTAAGCTGAAGGAGGACCGAGAGGCTCTTCACAAGGCTTATACAACACTTATAGATGAGGTCGCTCAACTTCACAACAAAGTAAGAAACTTAATCGGAGTATCCGGTGAGCTAGAAAAAGAGGTCGAGCGCCTGAAGACCGAGAAAGCCACCGTCTCTGAAGCCGACAAACAGAAGATCATCGAGGAGTACCAAAAGTCACCCAAGCTAACCAACCACATCATCGCACAATTAGCCGAAGGATACCAAAGCCACAAAGAAAAGATGAGGGAGAAGATGTTGGCAGCTGGGCTCGACACCAACATTCTGAACTCCTCCGATGACGAAGTCGGCCCCCCCTCCAGAATAGCTCTAATGTTAACACCAAGATTCGTCCACGCACCTCAATCAACAATAGTGCATCAAATCCTGCACAGAAACAAAGTCACACGCGAAGTTTCAAGCGAAGTTTGGCGGTTTAAGCCGCCGGGGGATAGCTCCGGTGTGAGAATAAGTACAAGTTGAATAAGGTTTAACAATGGAGGCTTAATGCTCTAGTGTTGGAAAGTAATAATGAATTGTGTGTTGTGTACTTGATGATTGGGATATAACCTTGTATTTATAATGATCACACCTCCTTCCCTGTATAGAAATACTATTCCTTATTAGGTATGATTCCTTAATGGGATTGAATAGAATCTCCTTAAAGAAAGGAAGTCGGATTATATCCTGACACTTTCTTTAAGAGTTGAAAATTAAATGCAATTAGGAATTTTTGATTCCTTAAAATATTCAACTGCCAAAATAGATTCCTACACATGGTAAATACCCCTACGTGAACTTTGGTCCACCGTACTATTCAGACCTAAATAATTGCGCCCCAATATAGCATTTACATAGAAAGGCTAATACCTCTTTGGAAAATTGCTTTTGGAAAATTGCTTTAAGATGTTTGGTAATACCATAGATTTACTCCTATGTTACTCACTAGTGAGAGTATAATTTAGTACTATTTCTCATATGAATCTTGTATTTAAACGCAAGAGATAGATAAAATAGACCCCAAATTAATCTTTTGGAAAAGTGCTTTTGAAAATGTTTACCTAATAGGAAGCTTACTTTTCAATAAATAATTAATTTCCCCATAAATAACACTTTCCATATAGCTCTGATCACCACTTTGGTATGTAAAGGATTGATGGTCCAAATTTATCTAATGGATCTGGTAGGTGCAAGTAATAAAAGGAATATCATTTTAATAATATTTTTTTTCGATCAACAATATTTTAATAATATCATTCCAACCAGTAAAGGAAAAGTTATTATTCTGTCAAAATTTTCACTCAATTTTCTCGCTTACTCCCTCAATTCCTATTTAAATAACGTTTTAGAACTTCTACCATATCTCTAAATATATGACGCTTTAAAAAGTTTAGGATAATTAATCATTATTTTTCCTAAACTATCCTTCTAAAATGTGTATCAATTTTCTAGACTCTCTTTATCCAACCTCCTAATTACTTCAACCGTAGTCACCTTTCACTCCCTATTTTTTCTCTCTTATCTTTTCTCTCTCTATTTCACTCCCTGCTTTTTTCTTTTATCTCTATTTCACTGTTTCAGCTCTCTACTTCATCAATTTCAATTTTAATGGTTTTCATCTCTTCCTATTCTAAAATTAATTATGGACTTTATTTTTTGTTTTCTCAAAAAAATTTGCCTTCATATATATGAGTACATAGTAAAATTTCAATCTCTACATAGAATTTTTGTTATGCATGTTAGAATATTTTATTTCCTTGTGTGACCTCTACTATTTATGAAATTTTTGGGCTTACCTATTGTATTAATTTAATCACCTTATTTATGGGTTTGGTAATTATGTGGCTCATAAATATTATTACTACTATTAATTTAGCATAATGGTCCCTAGGGTTTCATAATCTTGATGAACGATTTTAACCCTTAGCTATTCTATAAATAAAATAATTAGGGTTTGAACCCAATTGTCGTCTCAAGAACTTTATAGACACCTATAAATCTATCATAAGATTGAGAAAGACAATTGAAAGCTAGTCAATTCATGTAAGTACCTAATTGACTAATTGATTTTATTCTATTAATAGCACGTTCCGATATAATTTATTTAATATTTGATATCAGAACATGGTTACGCTATTGTATAAAATAAATTAATTATGTTGTTATACTAAAATTTTTAATTCCGTATAATCTATTTATTGGTATAATATAGAACTATTCAGTATATTAAGGAATTTCGAATGAATTTTTTTTAATCCGAAAAGTAATTTGTAATCTTCGTAAACTGATTATGATTCTTCTTAGCTTTGGAAATTAACGATTACGTTTTGTTTTCCAGTGCTGTATTCATGAAATCAATCCATCCATGCAAACCTCAGATGTGTTACGGTAACAAAACTCTATAGAAAGATTTAAAAGAAACAATATCAATCTAATTAATAGTAAAACTATTCTTGCATAGTATATATGCTTGATTTCCCACAAGCTATTTAATTTAATTATAAGTCATGAAATTTAATACTCAGATATATATTGTGTATCATAAAACTCAATTCTACAAGATGATAAGGGTAGTCGAATTATTTAGAAGTTTGAAAAATTACCTATAATTCGTAATTCATAATTTGGCTATTAGTGTAATTTGTTATATTGTTGTATTAGCCATTCGTAATTTGTTAAAGTAATTATAACATTGACTTTAAAAGCATTATGTTTATATTATAGTATTCTGCTATCATATATATTCATTTATAAAATTAATATGAATATTTTATAATGAATTTATGTTGACAATTATATATCTTAATTTAAGATTCTAGACATGATATAATATATTATTAGGGTTTTTAAGTTGTTACATGTAAAGTATAAATAGTGTTACTTTTCAAACTTGATTAATATTTTGTTCAAAGAAAAATTGAGTTTGATCATAATAGTTTACATGTATGCGTGACTCTTTTATTGTTAAAATTAATAATCAACCTAACGGAGGGTTATTAATTGAATTTTTTTTTAAAGATTAAGCAAAGTCACATAATGTTACATTTAATAAATAAATATTTTAATTTTACCCAACGAAAAAAATTAGAATTTATTAAATAAAATTTTTATTGCATAAGTAACATGCTTATTTCGTTTTCTGCCCAACGGTGATGTGTGAATAAATGTGTTATACATTATTTTATGGGGATGTTATTAGCATAATATTAATTGGACAAACGAAAGATTGATAATTATGCACCAACATCTTATTAAAATCTATTTTTTGGGTGTTGTAAATAAATTTTATATAACTAACTACTTGCCCTACAGTTGGTTTTATTATGATTAATTATTAATTATTATTGTACATTGTGGATTTCTTTTAGTTTTTTGTAAGCATGTTTATGAGCTGATTATGTTTTAAAATTGACTCTAACTAGTATTTTCGAGTATCTCTTTGGAATTGAAGCCTTGAATGAGACTAATTTTACTACTTGAAAAGAGTAAGTGAAAATTGTTCTCTGTATTATGGATTTGGACGATGCATTACGAGTGGATCCTCTTGCTCCACTTACAACTACATGTTAGGTTTGTATATAGTGCGAACATGCAATCAAATTACATAAATATAGTGGAAGCACGATAAAGTCAGATTTTAAAATTTTTCTTACAAACCATCACCATGATCATACTTGTGCTCAATTATCAAATAAACAAAAGAGATAAAAAATCAATCATACCCTCGTAGAACCGTGCTTCCTCAAGTACGAGTTCAACTCCAAATTCCGTTCTCCTTAAATTCCACCGATTAAATTTCTTCTTTTGATCAACGCAAGCCACCCAAATGTTTGGCCTCTAGAGGTGATCCACCTAGGAATAATATCTATTTAAGAAGATGGGTATATGACAAAACCCTAGTTTTCTCTTCCAGAGAATATGTCAGTACTCTCTCAACTATTGGAAGTATGTCTAACCTCAACCCATAATAAGACTTCTCTTATTTATATATATAGAAAACACTCCTAAAATATTTAGGAATAAAGTTTTATTTAATTAAATTAGTGAGATTAGATATAGGCGGAGAATATTATGGTAAACAATCCGATACATGTCATAGTCCTAGTTCATTTGCCTTATTTTGTCAAGAAAATGACATCGTCACTCAGTATACAATGCCTTGTACACCGCAACAAAATGGTGTAGCTGAGAGGTGAAATCGTACCCTTATGGATATGGTACGTAGTATGTTATGCAATTCCAGCTTACCTATATTTTTGTGGACTAAGGCATTAAAGACAGCTGTTCATATTTTAAACCGATTTTCTAGCAAATCTGTCCCTAACATTCCTTATGAAATTTGGACAGGTAGAAAACTTAGTTTAAAATACATACAGGTGTGGAGCTGTCCAGCTAAGGCTGAGATTTTTAATCTATAAGTAAAGAAACTTGAATCTAAAACTATTAGTTGTCATTTCAATGGATATCCTGATAGATATAAAGGCTTTCATTTTTATTGCCCCTCACATACCACTAGAATTGTTGAGACTAGACATGCAATGTAAGACCCCAATTTTTTATGAATAAAGATTTAATTTTCTCTATATATTATTCTAAATAATAAGGTGCTAATTTAATAAATGCTATAGTTATTGGTGATATGTGCAAATTTTATAAAATAAGCAAGTTGTCATAAAATATTCGTTGTGTCGGAGAATATTCTTTTTATTATGAAATATTCGTACGACGGTGCAATCATTGGTGGACCCCACAACAGAATAATTGTCGGATAAAGAAAAGCGGCAAAAATAACCTTTTTATAAAAATAACGGCAAGACTTTTACCGTTAAACTGTTGAAATATCCGGTGAAAAAAGTACAGTAATACGCGTTATTCCAAGTGGTACACGGTATTGCACAGTAGCACATGGTATTGTGCAGTATCTCTGATTATTGATGCTTACGTAAGAAGTCACTAAGTTTCATTCAATAATTGTCACAGTAGTTGATGCATAGTATCTCATATTATTGATTCAATTATTGTCACAATATCATCTGCACAATACTTTATATTATTAAATCAATAATTGACATGACACAGTTAATCATATTATTATTAGCATTATCACTACTAGAAAAATAAGAATATGTGACAGAACTTTGTGATAGTTTTTTAAAAACAATCACAAAAGATAGTAATTTGTGATGGACTTTTTAAGTAATCACAAAATAATAGTATATATGATGGCTCTTAATGATGACTAATTTTGCCATCAATGTATTACAATTGTGATGACCATGTCAATCACCAAAATTTTCACATAAAATAAACTTTCTTTTGTGACGCACTAAGTTATCACTTATAGATATATTCTTTTCGTGATTGCATTTAGGCTATCACTAATATTTTAATATAAGAAATAATCAACACAATATTTTATGACAGCCATGACAATCATTAAAAAAGATAAATTTTTGGGACGACTTTATTTGCAATTACAAAAAGAAGGTATTTTATGATGAAATTTTCAAGCCATCACAAAACAATAAAATTTATGATGGCTCTCAGTGATGACCTAGTTTACCATCATTATAGAGTATTTGTGATTGCCATTGCCATCACTAAATCTTATGTGGAAGTAATTTTATTTAGTAAGTCAACTAACATATGTTTTCTTTTATATTTTGTCTTAAAATTATAATCAAGATTTGGGCTTTGGTGTAGTGGTAATACTCGTTATTTAGTTTGCAAATGGGGAGAGGGTTGAAATTCTACTAGTATCATTTGAGACAATTAATATAGTGAAATAAATTTTTCGTAAACAGAGATTTACGTTTTTACCTTTGATCCCTAAAGTCGAATTTTTTTGTGTGATGTGACTTTAACAATCACAATAGATTACGTTTTAATGTGACTGAATTAATCATCACAAAAGCACTAAGCATTTGCGTGATTGCCAAAACCATAACGTAAAATATTTCATGATGGGCTTATACAAGATGACCATTGTGATGCTTAAAGCCATCACGGAAACCTTCAATGATGGTTTTTCTAGTTCTTGTGACGGATTTTGGCCATCACAAATGACCATTTTTTAGTAGTGTATTGGCAATGTCTAGAAAGTTCTGTCGAGGAAAGAGGTTAGGTTTTTTAATTGTCCGCCAGTAAGGAGAAATCCTTATCGAAAAGCCCCCTCTTTCATGGGAACAATCTGGTTGTCAATATTGTGAGTTATAATATTAATAATGACTAATTGTTGAAAGATTGTGTTAATTAAATTAAAGATACATGATTTACGGTGGATATTTATTCAATTTTTGATATAAATAAAGGAGTTGTAAGTTTGACTTATTATTCCATGGACCCCTACGTGCCAAATTATTCAAACAGTCGGCAAAAAATTATTTCAATTTTTATTTTATTATTATTATAATAGTTATAAAACAGAAAACTTTTTATATAAAACATAAAACTTTTTATAATATATATAAAGTTATTTGTTTTATTAGAATATAAATAGAATATATTATATTATATATAAAGTTTTTATTTTATTAGAATATTTTATTACATAGTGTCGCATAGTAAAAATTAAATTTTCGCCCGTGAAAAATTTTCTGTTTGTACGTGATTTTTCTTTTAAATAGTGCCCTGCCATTCTCCTATAAATAGGATGCTTAGTTAAGAAATGAAAATCACACCAGAATCAGAAAATTCTTCTTCTATAATATTGTGCATATTTTTTTTGAGTATAAGGATACTTTGAGTGTAGCTTATAATGAAAGATTTTCTCAAGATAATCTCCGGTAAACCAGTCAGATTTAGTCTCCTACTAAGGTAATGATGTTATTTTTTTTTCAATACTCGTAGGGGTTGTTATTTTATTCCTATTAATATGTGGGAATAACCTGTATATACGGACTACCGCATGCATGGTGAATAACCCTTTATATTCATTCTTTATTAAGTTGTGGAAATAATCTGTCTACGCGGATTACCGCATGACGGGTGAAAATCCATTTGCAGTTTCGTATATTCTTTCATACTAGTATGAGATATTATTTCTTTTGTACTTGTCAAGGGATATCGTTTTCTTTCATATTTCTCCATTTATGGTACGAAATTATTGTTTGTTTCCATAACCTTATTATTAAATGGTGAAAATCCCTGAAATTAGTAGAATATCCTTAATAGTTGGCGCTCCATCTAATATTATTTCTCTGGATTATTGGTCTGAACTTTGTTATTAAATTTTAATATTTTCATGTCGGGGTACTATTCATACAGTTCTATTCATAACGAAATTAAATTTTCTTTTTTTTTTTTGTCCAAGTTATCTTTTATGAATCTTATTCTTGAATTTTACTCCACAATTGGTTATCATGTTGACAATTTGAACATTCTTGAACTTGGATAAATTAAATTACAAATATTTAATATTTGTCCTTGATCTCACTTGATTCATTCTTTATATCATTGCCATCATCCTCATGCTTAAATTATGGTGAAAAGTTATCTTTGGTCCGTAGTGCAAAGATGAACTGTTGATTGGTATGAATATTACCAGGATTTGTGTATTGGTAATAATCATGACCTTTGGTGTTACAAAAAAATACTTGTGGTGAAAGTTCTCTTTGGCTCGTAATGCAAAGATGGACAGGTGTTTGGCATGATCATGACCACTGGTGATACAAACGAATATCTTTGGCCCGTAGTGCATAGATAATTCGTTGATTGAAAATAATTATTGATTGGTGTTACAGGGATAAAATATTGATGATGGACTTTTAAATCATAGAAGATAGTAGACATCATGCTCTACTTAACTCTTCTAATAGATTGCTATTTCCGCTGTAGTTGTTGATCTAAAACTTGTTGTCTATTGTATTCTATCAGATTTTTTCTTGTTGAGAACTAAGGATAATTTGTTCTATATTATCTTAGTCATAATATTCTTTACTGGGCTAATTGAGCTCACCCTTTTTTGTATCCATTGTTCTTCTCAGGAAGCGAGAGTGTAGCTGGGACTAGTCGGGGAGTTTAGTAATGGTCCAAGATAATTACTATAGTAGTCTTCACTATTCTATAAAATAGTGTGACAATAATTATAACGAGGACTTTATTTGAGTTTAGATATTGTCTGCAAGACAATATTTGAATTGAAACTCACATCATATGTTTTGTCGTATTTGCACGATAGTTTAATAGTTGTAAATAGGAAGTTTGTATTTGAATTTTGTACCATGTATTTGGCGACTCAAAATGGGTTGTGTGGACCTATTTTGGGGGCGTCACATGCAGAGTTTTTAGAGAATGGTGATTTAAGCGGGAGTGATGAGCCTAGAAAAATTGATCTTGAAGAAAACATGATTTAAGTTCTAATCCTGTTATTCAAGAGGGTGAGGCACAACAAACTCCTATTGGGGTGAATGATGCCCTTGAGATAGCTGAGCCACCACTTAATGTTGAACCTCACATTACTGAAAATCATATTCCTAAAATTGTGCAACCTTTACGTAGGTCCGAAAGACCTAGAAAGCCTGTTATTTTTGATGATTTTATAATCTATCTTAATGAGACTGGCAATGATTCAAGTAAGATTAATAATCCTATCTCCTATAAAGAGTTCATTATGAGTGCTCAATCAACTCAGTGACTTGAAAACATGAATGATGAGTTGAAATCAATGGACCTTAATAACGTTTGGGATGATCTTGAAGAGTTACCAAAAGGTGTTAAACCCGTTGGTTGCAAGTGGGTCTATAAGACCAAATTAGATCCTAAAGGGAACGTTGAAAGGAAGATGAGGATTATAATGAAACTTTCTCTCCAGTATCCAGGAAAGATTCATTTAAAATCATCATAACCCTAGTAGCTTATTATGATTTGGAGTTACATCAAATGGATGTTAAAACTGCATTCCTTAATGGTAACTTGCATGAGAATGTTTATATGGCACAACCAAAAAGTTTTCTGATTAAAGGTAAAGAACATATGGTATTTAGACTAAAGAAGTCCATCTATGGGTTAAAACATGCTTCTCGACAATGGTATCTTAAATTTCACGAGGTGATGGATAATTTTGATTTTAAGAAAAATATAGTGGATCAATGCATATACTTGAAGGTCAGTGGGAGTAAATTTGTTATTCTTGTTTTGTATATTGATGATATACTACTTGCAAGTAATAATTTAGAAATGTTGCATGAGAACAAACGTTTCCTTTCTGGAAATTTTGATCTAAAGGATCTCGGTGAAGCCTCTTATGTCATAGGTATTGAAATTAATGGAGATAGGTCTCGCGGGATATTAAGATTGTCCAAAAGAGCTTATATTGACAAAGTTCTTAACAAATACATTATACAAAATTGCTCCCCTACTTTCACTCCTGTTGTTAAGGGTGACAAATTTGGCTCATATAAATGTCCTAAGAATCAACTTGAATGTGATCAAATGAGTCTTATTCCTTATGTTTCTGTGGTTGGGAATCTTATGTACACTCAAGTTTGTACACGTCTAGATATACCGTATGTAACTGATATGCTTGGACTTTAGCAGTCAAATCCATGTTTGGATCATTGGTAAGCAACGAAAAAGGTTTTACGCTACTTACAGGGTACTAAGGATTTTATGCTTACATTCAAGAAAACAGAGAACCTTGAAGTTGTTTGGTTTTTCTGATTCTGATTTTTCTAAGTGTAAAGACGAAAAGAAATCTACATCGGGGTACATCTTTATACTTTCAGGAGGTCCTATTTCGTGGAGAAGTCATAAGCAAGAGTTAACTACCATTTTCACGATGATGATAGAATATGTGGCTTGTTATCATGCTACTTGTCACGTTGTATTATTGAGAAATCTTATTTCAGGACTTAAGGTTGTAGATTCCATTTCAAGGCTATTGAAAGTATTTTGTGATAATGATTCTGCTATTAGTTTTTCCAACAACACTAGTTCGAGTGGTGTTGGACTATACCTCGACACTAAGTACTTATTTGTCAGGGAAAGAGTTGAAGATCAAAGCGTTTTCATTAACAATATTAGTACGCATGATATGTTAGTGGATCCACTTACGAAAGGCTTACCACCTAAGCTCTTTTTAGAGCATGTTGTCGGCATGAGTTTAACTGGTAGTCTTAATTAGTGAGTTATTTTTTATGTAAGATAACGTTTTTGAGGTCGTTATTTTGAACTTCATATTATGTTTATGGTTTGATATTTTCTTTATTGCGCACACTTGAGAATTTGTGAGCAAACAGTTATATTTTGGACCATATGAATGAGTTTAATTTATTACCACTTATGCAAACTCTATTCATACCTGTTATGCTTAATATTAATATTTGATCTAATAAAAGTACTAATTGTGTAACTAATAGTGATCTTGTGTTAATAGTGACACAAAGATTGTATTAATTCGCATTGGTATTTTTATTTGAACAAGATGTAGACATTAAATTAATACTTGGCCAAATTAATGATTGCGATTGTTATGTTTTGTATATAAATAGTATTTCGGCTAAGTGGGAGAATGTTAGAATATTTTATTTCTTTATGCGACCTCTACTATTTATAAAATTTTTGGGTTTACATATTGTATTAATTTAATCACCTTATTTATGAGTTTGGTAATTATACGGCTCATAAATATTAATTTGACATAATGGGTCCTAGGGTTTCATAATCTTGATGGGCGATTTTGACTATTAGTTATTCTATAAATAAAACAGTTAGGGTTTGGTACTAATTGTCGTCTCAAGAACTTTATACACATATACATCCATCATAAGATTGAGAAAGACAATTTAAGACTTTCACCCTTAAGCGCAGCAGAAGCGTGATACATACAAAATATTTTTTCTCAATTCATGTAAGTACTTAATTGACTAATTGGTTTTCTTCTATGTAATAACATGTTACGATATAATTTATTCAATAATGCCACCATGGATGACTTTCAAAATTTGGTACTACAATGACTTTCAAAACTTAAAAAAAGGAGAGAAATAGAGAGTTTTAAAAAAGGTGAAAAGTAAAGTTATTTTATATATATAGATAGAGAGAATTAATGTAGACTTCTGGGTGAAATAAATGAGTTTTTTAAAAAAACTATAAATAAACGTGTTGCTTTGAGAGTAATTTTTTTTAAATAATCACATGTTAGGGACATTTTAGACAATTAAAATATTTTCAATTGTTTTCTTAATATCTGTACAAAGACTTCTAACGTAATTTAAATATAAATAAGGACGGAGGGAGTACATATTAGTGTCGCTGAAAATACCATCACTAAATGAATACTTTTATCGCTAAATACATATTAAGTATTTTAGGGCAACATGCAAATGCAAGTTTTGTTGATGAAAAGTTCAACTTCTAAAGGTACTTCCCTGCACAATGGAAGTACGGGTACCTGTAAAATTTAAGTCATTGAATATATAAATATATTAATCTAAGTTGCAACTTGGGAGAATATATATTAAGTTTATTGCGTAGGGCAGCACCAGCAAATATAATTATCCATTCATTGACTATATATGCAGACAGCTACTGATTACTAACTTCATTATCCCAGGAACACGTGCTTGTTAATTTCATCCTTATATATTAGTGGAGTACAATAGATTTAAACAATTAGTGTAAAAAATTTGGATCCATATAAGTAAGTAATTTAGTATTAATACATTCAAAGACGTACACAAAAATAAAATGATAGTAGAAAAAAGAGGAGAGATAAATATTTTATTACTATTTTATCTATGTGTGTCTTTGGATGCAACCGGATGCACATAGATTTATATAAATACTCCCTACGTTCTTTTTTATTTGATGTTTTAGGAGAAAATACAAAAAATTAAGAAATGTAATTAATGTATTGTCTGATTGATTTAACCTTCTAAAATTCATTGTAAAAGATGAAAGAGAAACAAGTTAGTGTTTAATGAAGGAATAATATAGAAAGTTAAATCAACAAGTAAAAAAGAATAAATTTTATTTTTTAAAATGATAAATAAAAAAGAAAGGAGGGAGTATATATATAATAAAGAAATTACTAGTAATATTCTTAAATAAATGAATGAGTCTCAGGACTTACAGACTTACAGTCTTGTAGTTGATGAGAGAGATGCATAGTTTCTTGATGAATTTGTTAAGTCAATGGCAGAATCGTTTGGTTTGAACACAAATCCGTATTTACACTTGGGTAAATGCATGTGAACTCATTTATTAAGTCTTTGTTTTCTTCTGTTTTCTATATTCAGATTTAGAGTATTAATATTGTAAGTCCAATTTAACCGAGTATTTAATTTGGGATTAACAGTGGTATGACGTTGGTCTTCTTTACATTGATGACGTCTACAGCAGGTTGATCATGAAACTTTTAATTTTTAATTTTTTATTTTTTTATGTCTTGTATATATACTAATTAAGTACTAAAATATGTTTGTCCTCTTAATTAAAAATGTTTATCCAATTATAACGTGTCAAAACGTTATTGCTCAAATAATGTACATGTGTTGATTAGATTGAGAATGAAAATGAGCGATTTTCAAGTCCTCCAAACGCGTTGACCAGAAAATTAGACGACCTTCACCAGTTCACACACGAACCCTAGTATGGAGTAGATACTATAAATATTTAATAGAAATTATACTATGACAACATTTTTATGTTTAAATTTAAAGGAATTGTTAGTGTTGTCAATAACCCAAGATTTGATAAGTTTGTCTGGTGTCCATTTGTTGCTGTTGGATGTTATATAGATCAAGTTTTAATTTTATGAATACAAGTTGCGAGACGCGTGCATGTTATCTTTCTTTTTTTCTCTATTTGTCTTTTCTTGGCGATTGAAGTTCATTTTAATTTAAGTTCATTATTTTTTTATAATTATTTACTAATTTAATGATCGATCAAATTAATTCAATTATTAGTTTCTTTTTTTATTTAGATTATTATTATTATTATTATTATTATTATTATTATAAATTTATTTAAATTGTGTGAACTTCGGCCGGATGCAGAAAAATTTATTTATTCTCAGTATAAATATGATATGTTAGAATTTTGAGAAAATAATATTGATTTATTAAAACTTTATCTAGCTAGATGAATAATTGAATTATATATTGTACGTTTATTCCGGTGAATACTAATATAAATAATTGAATGTAGTGTACATTTACTTTAATTAGGACTCTAAAATAATTGTTAGATTCATGATTTTTATAAATGTTAGTAATTGAATTATTTGTCGGGGCTCCTAGTTTATTGTCAATCTAAATAAGGGTTTTTAATTAGTTAATGAAAATATAATAATTTAGTCATCTAGTGTTATTCATAGACCAATGTAGTGTACATTCCTTTTAGAATATATAAGTGATCATAAAAAGAAATTCAATTAATTAATAAAAATATTTTTTGGTGAACTATAATGGGTGCATGTATATATAATAATTAATTATGGTAAGAGCTAAACAAGTGGTCTGATGTTTCTTAGTAAATAATAATGGGTGCATGTTAATTGATTATGTTCATTTTATTTGAACATGTAAACAAACATTACCTCAGAAAAATTAAGGGTGCTCTTTTTAGAGGAAGTATATATATTTATATATAGTTGTTTTCTAACGGACTGCTCTGTTAACGCACCAATCTTTATTCACTACAAGAAAAAGGTCCATCAGAGACCAATAGAATCTGCGAACCGCCAGTATTAGGTTGTTAATAATAGAATTTGCGACTGCTATTAGCGATGGGTATTCAAAGCAGTCGTTATTTTCTATTAGCGACCACCGTGCGGTCGCTAAATGGTCGTCAAATTGAATTTGCCGCCTTTAACTTTGGCGCCAGGGTTGGCGAGAGAAATCAATTCAAGTCTGCGATCGCACGCGGTCGCATATAGCGGCCGCAAATTGGATTGACTTCCTCAGTAGCTAGATCGTCATGTCAATGGAAAATCAGCGACCGCAGGCGGTCGCCAAAAGCAGTCGCTGATCCTTTTATAATGAATCAGCTTCGGGTCGTCTGCAGAAGACGCGAACATAAAGAAAAAGGGAGAAGAGAGAAAAAGAGAAGAAGGAGATGCCGCCCGGCGACGCCGCCCGCCTCCGTCGTCCGTCGTCGGTCGTCGCGGACAACCCCACCTAGGTATTCAATCTCTCTCTTTCATCTATATATAGTTTTCAATTTGGATTTGATTTGGAATTATATATATTGCATACTTATGTCTTTATATGAATTTGATTTGACTATTTAGTTTGAATTTGAGTTAGATTTATTTTTGATATTTAGTTTCAATTTGGCTTTAATTTGTGCAATTTCAGTGCATGCATGTTCATAATATGACATTGAGGGTTATGTTAGTGTATTATTATATAATATTACTAAACTATATAAATTAAATATTAAATTAAATATAATAACATATAAATAAAATAAAATAACAGAAAATAATACAAATTAAATTAAAGAAAATAAAAAAATATATTTTCTTAGTTTACTTAATTTTCCCTACTAAAATCAACTAAGTAGCATTTACTTAGTTTTCACAACTAAATTTATATCAACTAAGTAGTATTCACTTAGTTAATATTACTTAGTTTTTCAATACTAATTAAAATAAATTAAGTAGCATTAATTTACTAATTAGTTTTACACAACTAAATAAAGTATTATAATATAATAGAATTTATTGTATTTTATATTACTTTGTATAATATAATATAAAATAAAATAATATACCATAATATATCATAACATAACATAATTCATGACATAACATAAATAGAGCAATGCTACTATCACATAATTTGGGTCACATAAAGCTCACATACACACATATGCATATTTGCGGGCCCTGCATGTCACGCAAGGCCCACAGTATGCATGTGTGTGTATGTGAGCATTATGTGACCCAAAATTATGTGATAGTAACATTCTTTTATAATATATTACAAAATAAATAAATAAAATAATACGATTTAATAAAAAAAAAATAGAATGACAATGATTTAATTAAAATAAATAAAAGAGAGAACATACTCTATCAATAACTCAACTGCAGCATCCTTAAGACCGACTTATTTCGAATGTTTCGTAACCAAATATCATCAATTTCTTGGAAAATACTTTCTCTCACAATCTCTATCATGAAAGTATAATATGAATTTGCGATCAACCTAATTAGTCTTGAATTTGACTTCACAAAGCAGTATCTCTGATATATATACAACAAATTGGAGAAAGATGAAAGTGTGCACTTACTGAAAGATAACTTGTCACAATTAGATGGAAATTCAAGTTATATATAATGTACAACAAATACCTTCATCATCGCCCATGAGTAATGACTACTAGGAGAAAAGTCAAGAACTTCCTTGTATGTAGGATTCGACATAGCAGTTGCTGCTAATACTCTAACTGGTTCCTCGGCAGCAAAAAAACTATGGGCCGTGTAGTTCCTGTTTGTGTCCCATACTCGAATAATAAGTTAATTGAATTACTGCAGACATTCTTCACTGTTCCATTATAACAGATGACAACATCCCGAAGGAGTGCCATTAAGTTGTTGAACAGAACGTCTCACCTCTTTTTCTGTGAGAACTAACCATCTAAGGAATTCAGAGTGGTGAGAAGCTGTCTATGTCATGAATCAGACCCATATCAGGCGATGATTCATTCATAGTAGAGAACGAACGATAACTTCTCTACAATGAATGAATCGTCACCTAAAATTGTGAAATAATCCATGATATAGACATCTTCTAACCACTCCGAATTCCTCAGATGGGTAGTTCTCACAGAAAAAGAGGTTAGAAGTTCTGTTCAACAACTTAATGACACTCCTTCGGGATGTTGTCATCTGTTATGATGGAACAGTGAGGAATGTCCGGAGTAATTCAATTAACTTATGATTCGAGTATGGGATACAAACAGGAACTACACGACCCATATTTTTTCGGCTGCCGAGGAACCAGTTGGAGTATTAGCTGCAACTGCTATGTCGAATCCTGCATACAAGGAAATCCTCAACTCTTCTCCTAGTCATTACTCATGGGCGATGATGAAGGTATTTGTTTTATATTATATATAATTGAAGTTTCCATCTAATTGTGACAAGTTATCTTTTAGTAAGTGCACATTTTCATCTTTCTCCAATTTGTTGTATATATTTCGGAGATACTGCTTTGTGGAGACTAATTAGGTTGATCGCAGATTCATATTATACTTTCATGATAGAGATTGTGAGAGAAAGTATTTTCTAAGAAAATGCTGATATTTGGTTACAAAACATTCGAAATAAGTCGGTCTTAAGGATGCTGCAGTTGAGTTATTGATAGAGTATGTTCTATCTTTTATTTATTTTAATTAATTCTTTGTCATTCTATTTTTTTTAATTAAAGCGTTGTCATTTGAGTATATAAACATATATATCTTTCAGTATTTTATATACACATCTTGATGATATTATATTCTGTGAACAAACAGATTGCGATTTCTCATTCACTATAAATTCAAGACTAGTACGATAAAGTTTTTCCCCAATACTCCTTGAGAAGTGTAAAAGCTGGTTTGTCCCACCTCTCCATGAAATCGAAAAACATCATCGGTTTTAAAGCCCTAGGCCTTTCAGCTGTTAATCCTGTTTTTGAAAAATTAACTAGCATAGAGTGAAGGGTTGTCAACTAAGATATTTTTTACTTATAGTCTTATCTGACTCAATGTTTGCATGAAATATGAGAGACAAATGGAGAGTTACATGAAATTCAACAGTTCCCAATAAGTGGTTCAATTAATTCAACTGTACTTCCTGCTGAATTCCTTAATAAAGTGGTTAAACGATTCGGAATTACCATTTTAATTTATTCGGGAATTAACCACTTTGTTCTGGAAATTCGAGAGAAAGTACAGTATGGTGAAATACTTATTAGAAATTGTTTTATTTCTTGCAACTCTTCCTTTGTCTCTCATATTTTTCCCAATAAGTTTGAGTTTGCAGGAAATATTGTGGTTCTTTGTTAATTAATTATCTGATCAATGATACCTTGGGTACAATCTCTACTACACATTTAGTACATACAGACCTTGAGTCAGATAAGACTACGAGTAAAAAATATCGAATTTGACAACCCTTCACTCTATGGCAGTTATTTTTGCAAAAACAGGAGTAACAGCTGAAAGGCCTAGGGCTATAAAATTAAGGATGTTTCCCGATTTCATGGAGAGGTGGGCCACAACTAGCTTACACCTTCTCAAGGAGTAATGGGGACAAACTTTATCGACGACGACCGACTATCAAGATCGTAATCTACTTCTTACACTTGGCGGACATTAGCTTATGCAGTGGAGAACGTTAACACAACAGCAGAATGATGATGCCGAGGTAATTTTGTCATGAATTTAGCTTTATGTTTAGTTACTTATGGTTCTTCTATTGTATCTTTTCTTCAGGAAGAGTTTCTCTTTGCAGGAGGTCTATAAATACTATAAGACCCCAACTTTTATGATTAAAGATTTAATTTTCTTTATATATTATTTCGAAATAGTAAGGTGTTGATTTGATAATGTGAAAAATTATGGGTGAAATGTGTAAATATTTTAAAATAAGCAAGTGGTTATAAAATATTCATTGTTGTCGGGGAATATTCGTTTGGTCGTGGAATATTCTTGTTGTCGGGGAATATTCGTACGATGGCGCAGCTATTTGTGGGCCCCACAATGGAATAACTGTCGGATATAGAAAGCGACAGAAATAACCTTTTTATAAATAAACGGTAAAACTGTTACAGTTAAATTGTTGAAATACCCAGTGATAAAAATACAGTAATACGCGTTGTGCACAGTAGCACACGGTATTGCACATTATTTTGAATTATTGGTTCTTACGTAAGAAGTCACTTACTCAATTATTGTTACAGTAATTACTGTTCAATATTTTATATTATTGATTCAATAATTGCATGATATTTTATTGGTTCAATAATTGCTACGTTGATATTTTATATCAATAATTGCTACGTTGATATTTTATATCAATAATTGCTACGTTGTTATTTTATATGATTGATTCAATAATTGTCACTGCACAGTTTTCAAATTATCAACTCAATAATTCATATTATTTGAATAATATTATTAGATAGCATTATTGACAATGTCTAAGGAAATTCTGTCTAGGAGGGGTTATTTAATTGCGCACCAGTAAGGAGAAATCCTTATCGGAAGGCCCCATCTTTCCTGTGAACGACCTGGTTGTCAATATTGTAGTTCTGTAATATTATTTGTGAATAATTAATTATTGATTTATATGATAAGAAAATATTTATTTTGTGAATATAAAAGAAGGAATTAGTATTGAGGTGTTTTTATCAGTATTTTAGTGTGAAAAATCACCCGTTTGTGGATTTCGGCCATTTTCGGTTGGGAATTTGGAAAATTTTTCTTCTACAAAGTTGTAGAGAATTAAATTTCCTATGAAAAAGATATAGAATTTGTATTTTTCTGACAAAAGGGCTATTTATTATGAATTATTGAAGTTTCAGAAAATAAATATTTTTACATGGGTGGGCCCCACTTTTTTTTTATGGCATGTAAATGCTGAATTTTCAAATCTCACGAGGTGTGCGTATGAGCCGCCGGTAGCAAAAGTCTACTTTGGCATCCTAAGCTTTTCCTATAAATAGGGTGCTTAGTTAAAAATGAAAATCACACCAGAATCAGAAAATTTTCTCTCTATAATATCGAGCGTATTTTTGTGAGTATTTCGATACTCTGAGTGTTGCTATTCAGTGCAAGTTTTTTTCAGCCTTATATCCGATATTCCAGTCAGAAGTATTATTCTTTTGAGGTAAAGGATGTTATTTTCTTTCATAAACGATGTTATTCTTTTCAATATCATTATACCAAAATATTGTCATGGATTTTATTATGAAATTCTTACCTTTTTCCGTCGGGGTTACTATTCACGTGTACGGCACTATTCACGTATACGGCACTATTCACGGAAAAATTAATTTTTTTTTATATGTACAAGTTGCTTGTTAAGGTTCCTATCTTTGATTGAATCCAATTTTTGAACTCTATTCTTGAATTTTGATCCACAAAGTATTATTATGGAGTATTTTTAAACTTGGATAAACTAAAATGCGAATCCTTAATCTTTGTTCTTTATCTCACTGGATTCGTTATTTATATTATTTTTCATCATCCTCAGTTCTAAATGGTGATATAACTGAATATCTTTGGCTTGTAGAGCAAAGTTGAATGATTACCTGATGAATATCTTTGGCCGTAGTGCAAAAATGGACAGGTGTTGAGATGAACATAACCAACTGGTGATACAAATGAATATCTTTGGCCCGTAGTGCAAAGATGAATATTTGATTCAAGATATATATTGATTGATGTTACAGGGATAAAATATTGATTATGGACTTTCAAATCATCGAAGATAGTAGACATTATTTCCTACTTAATTCTTCTGATGCATTGTTATTTCCGCTGCAGTTGTTGATCTAAATCTTGTGGTCTGGTCCATAATATTTTATCTGATTTGTTGAAGACTAACGATAAATTATTCTTTATTATCTTAGTCATAATATTCTTTACTGGGCTAGTTGAACTCACCTTTTTTATATATTGTCCACTTCAGGAAATGAGAATGTCGCAGGAACTAGTCGGGGGACAGAGTGATGGTCCGAGTTAGAGCAGTAGTAGTCCTCACTATTTTTAATAAATAGTGTGATAATAATTGTAATGAGAACTTAGTTTGAATGTTAATATTTTTTACATATTTGTATTAACACTTACAGTTGTGTGGTCGTATTTTGCATGACCGTGTGATATAAAAGATTGTATTTGAATTCTGTACCATATATTTGGCGACTCAGAATGGGTTGGGTTGACTGGACCTATTCTGGGGGCGTCACAAATACGACTAGTAAGAGTAGTTGAGATGCTATATATATCTAGAAAAAAATAGAAAATCTTTAGATTATAATATTCCCTTTCACTACGACTATTCGTTTACTTTTTGAGTTGTTTGATGTCAAAGACAATGGAGTTAATTATAGTTTTAGATTCAATATATAATTTGTATATAAATTTTAGTCGCTCGATTTGTTTATTGTGTTAGTTTATGCATGTGGATCGATGAATTTATATAGTTTTGGTGATTTATATATACTGCTGTGTGTTGAGATATAAAACAAGTACAAACAGGTATAAATTTTTTTGGGAAAACCACAAAACAGGATTTTTTTTAATTTTATTAATCAGCGACCGCAGATGGTTGCTATTACATATCAGCGACCGCGAGTGACTTGAGGATATCAGCGACCGTAGTGGTCGCTAATGGTGGTCTCTGACACGTGGGCCACGTCATCAATGAGACCTGACTCACGGTGACTCAGCTTAGCGACGACATCGGTTGCTATATGTCGGTCGCTGATGTTCCGGTCGATCGCTAAAAGTGATCGCCGATGTACAGTCAGCGTCCAGAATATATGCGACCTCTATCTGCCACCGTATTGGATCGCAGATACCTATCTGCGACCGTTATTGGTCGCAGATGGGCAGTCGCTAATAAGCCTTTTTATTGTAGTGATTGACGGATCAATCCGTTAAAAAACTGACCTCTCTCTCTCTATATATATATATGAGTAAAATACAGTGACACCCCCTGTAGACAATCATAATAACACTCACCTCCCCTCTAGTTTTTGAAGTAACAGTTAGTACCCCTACAACTTTTTATGTTGACTAAATAGATAAAGTTATATATTTATCCTTGTATGTTGTCAAATTTTAATTCAAGAATAATAGATATATTTTTAATGACAAAATTATCTTATTTTAATACAATACATTTTAATTATAGTTTTATTTTTAATTAAGATCATCTCATTCAAATTGTTGGTAACTTATAAAAAAAATAATTTAATTTAATTAACACATTTATGGATAAATGATACAAATATTAAGAATTTTAAATTAAATTATTAATGGAGTTATACTAATTAGAGTGAATTGGGTATGTTGCTAGTTTAGTTTTTAGTGTTTAATAACAAAAATTATTATTTGAATTCTTATATAGTTATATATTATGATTTTCATATGTTAATTTTTTTGAGTATATGTCAAAATATGGGATGCCTATGATTTTAATTTAAATTTTTACTATATAATTGGTGTTGTCTTGTAGCAATGTTGAGTAAAAGAAAATGTAATACTATTTATTATTACTTTTATTTTGTAAAAAGATTTTTCTTTTAATATATATATATATATATATATATATTTATTTGAGTAACAACATTTGTCATTTTTACTGTAAATAATTATGCCTAAGTGTGACTTATGTTTAGTTTAATATTTGAGAAAAATAATTAACATAATTTTCAATACCTTTTTATATGAATTATAAGATTCGTTCAGTAACAAGTTTTGTCTAAGTTTGTTTTACGTAAATTTTAATATTTGGAAAAAAATAATTATAATTTTTTGTTGTTAATTTGCAATTTTTATGGGTGTTAAAATTTTACTTTTTAATTAGAAAAAATTATATTTGAATGTCTATTACGTAAATTTTAATATTTGAGGAACTTAATTAACAAAAAGTGTAAGAATATATTTTCTTTATAAAATGAATATTTGTTAATTTTTGACATTTATGTTATGTATTGCACAAATTCATAATTTAGTTAATTAGATCAAGTTAAGTGAAAAGTAATGATAATATGTGTGACGCCCCCAAAATAGGTTCAATACTCCACCCATTTTGAGTCGCCAAATACACTCAATAAAATTTAAATACAATCTTTCATATCACACGGTCGTGCAAAATACGACCACACAACTGTGAGTGTCAATACAGACAGGTAAAAAATATTAATATTCAAACTAAGTCCTCATTACATTTATTATCACACTATTTTAAATAAAATAAATAGTGAGGACTTCTACAGCTCTAACTCGGACCATCACTCCATTCCCCGACTAGTACCCGCGACATTCTCATTTCCTGAAGAGAACAATGGAAGAAAAGGGTGAGCTCAACTAGCCCAGTAAAGAATATTATGACTATGATAATGAAAAATAAATTATCGTTAGCCTTCAATAAATCGGATAAAATATTATGGACAACAAGTTTTAGATCAATATTCGCAGCGAAAATAATAATTCATTAGAAGAGTTAAGTAGAGAATGATGTCTACTATCTTCTTTGATTTAAAAGTTCCATCATCAATATTTTATCCCTATAACATCAATCAATATACATCTCGAATCAAATATCCATCTTTGCACTATGGGCCAAAGATATTCATTTGTATCATCAGTTGGTCATGTTCACCTTAAACCTGTCCATCTTTGCACTACGGCTAAAGATATTCATCAGGTAATCATTCATCTTTGCACTACAGGCCAAAGATATTTATCACGTAATTTTTCATCTTTGCACTATAGGCCAAAGATATTCAGTTATATCACCATTTAGGACAGAGGATGATGAAATACAATATAAGGAACGAATCCAGTGAGATAAAGGACAAGGATTCGGGATTCGTAATTTAGTTTATCCAAGTTCAATAATACTCCGTAATAATCAATTGTGGAGCAAAATTCAAGAATGAAGTTCAAAACTTGGATACAATCAAAAATGATTTGGAAGAAGAAAAAAAAATATTTTTTTATACCGTGAATAGTACCCCGTGAATAATAACTCGTGAATAGTAACTCATGAATAGTAACTCGACATAAAAAGATAAAAATTTCACAAGAAAGTTCAGACCAATATTCTAGTTAAATAATATTAGATGAAGCGCAAAACTCAAGTAATATCTGATCATTTCAGGAATTATAGAAGCAATACTTACCGTAGTAAGTTTAGAGTTAAGAATCTGAAATGAAACAATATACGAAATTTCAATTGGATTTTCACCTGTCTGGCGGTAGTCCACTCAGGCAGATTATTTTCACAATTTAATAACAACTGAATACGAAGATTCACCCGTCTGGCGGTAGTTCGCTCAAACAGATTATTTCCACAATTTAATAACAACTGGATACGAAGATTCACCCGTCTGGTGGTAGTCCGCTCAGACAGATTATTCCAACAGAATAATAAGGAATGGAATAACAACCTTTACGAGTATTGAAAGAAAATAACTCTCTTCATGAATACGAAAGAAATAATACCCCTTACCTTAAAATTTGGAGATTGTACTAGCGTTATAACAGAATACTCTTCTTATTTCTCTCTTATTCTCTCTATACTTCCTCTCTCTATAGCTTTAGTTGGTAAGAAATAATGAAGAAATGAGCTTCTATTTATAGGCTCGGCATAGTAAGGGTAAAATAGTCTTTTCGTCATAATTTATGACATCATCGTTTGCATCATCGCTCCGATGACATCTTTGCTTACCTCATCGCTCCGATGACATCATTGCTTTCATCATCGCTCCGATGACATCATTGTTTGCATCATAAGAGTTCAAATTCAATTTGCACTCTTCCACCTCGTTTAGCTTTTATACCATGAATTTACTATAATAATGTTACCATTCAAATTATAAAAATCATACTATTATATAATCACATCATACTACTATAATGTAATATTATAATAATATATTTAAATAAATTATTTTATCGGACAAAATAAAATACCAACTTTCAACAAATGTCACATGTTAAAAAAATTCCTCCGTCTAAATCCACATTGAATAAATATTTACTTATCATATATATCAAAAATTAATTATTCACAAATAATATTACAGAACTACAATATTGACAACCAGGTCGTTCCCAAGAAAGAGGGGGCCTTCCGATAAGGATTTTTTTCCTTACTGGCGCGCAATTAATCAACCCATTTCTAGACAGAACTTTTTTAGACAGAAATAATGTGCAATGACAATTATTGAATCAATAAAATATTATGCAATTATTGAATCAATAATATAAAATATTAAACAGTAATTACTGTAACAATAATTGAGTAAGTTCCTTCCTACGTAAGAATCAATAATTCAAAATACTGTGCAATACCGTGTGCTACTGTGCAACACCACGTATTACTGTATTTTAACCACCGGGTATTTCAACAGTACTAACGGTAACAGTTTTGCCATTATTATATAAAAAGGTTATTTCTGTCGCTTTCTATATCCGACATTCATTCCGTTGTGGGGTCCACCAATGACTGCGCCGTCGTACGAATATTCTCCGACAAAAAGAATATTCCTCGACGAAACGAATATTCCCCGACACAACAAATATTTTATAACCACTTGCTTATTTTGTAAACTTTGCATATTTCACCCATAACTTATCACATTTATCAAATCAATACCTTATTATTTCAAAATAATATATATAAAAAAATTAAATCTTATTCATAAAATTTGGGGTCTTACAACCTCCCCTCCTTATGAAATTTTGTCCTCGAAATTGACGTACGTACCTGGTATGTCGAAAAGGTGAGGATACCTCGTTTTCATTTTCGATTCTAACTCCCAGGTCATTTCCTCGATATCATGGTTCCTCCACAAAACTTTAACTTGAGGTATAACCTTTGAGCGTAAGACATGTTCCTTCCTATCCAAGATCTTAACAGGTACCTCCTCGTATGTTAAATCTTCGGCTATCTCGTCTGGTTCTAACTTAATAATGTGGTTTAGATCTTTCACAAATTTACGAAGCACAGATATGTGAAAAACGTTATGAACACGAGACATGCTTGGAGGTAAGGCGAGTCTATAGGCCACATTTCCTACTCGGTCAAGGATTTCAAATGGACCAATGAATCGTGGGTTGAGCTTTCCTCTCTTTTCGAATCTCGTAACTCCTTTCCATAGAGCAACACGTAATAATACATGATCTCCGACATTAAACTCCACGTCCGTTCGATGAAGATCAGTATAACTCTTTTGTCGATCTTGTGCAGTTTGTATACGTTGCCGGATCATTTGAATCTTTTCCGTAGTCATACGTACTAACTCCGGTCCCAACAATGTTGCTTCACCCACCTCGTCCCAGCATACTGGAGAACGACATTTTCGTCCATACAACGCCTCGAATGGAGCCATGCCTATACTTGCCTGATAACTGTTGTTGTAGGAGAATTCCACCAATGGTAGGTACTTATCCCAACTCCCTTTGAAGTCTAGAACACAGAGTCTCAATAGATCTTCAAGAGTTTGGATAGTCCTTTCCGATTGCTCGTCCGTTTGTGGATGATATGCCGAACTGAATCGTAAATCCGTGCCCATAGCTTTCTGCAAGCTGACCCAAAATCGTGAAGTGAATCTTGGGTCACGATCCGAAACTATGGATACTGGCATACCATGCAATCTCACAATCTCATTCACGTACATACGAGCAAGACGTTCAAGGGAATAAGTCTCTCGTATCGGCAAGAAATGAGCAGATTTGGTTAATCTATCAACAATAACCCAAATCGCATCTATGCCTTGAGAAACCTTGGGAAGACCAGTAACGAAATCCATGGTAATGTGTTCCCACTTCCACTTTGGAATCTCAAGTGGTTGTAATGGACCCTTTGACACTTGATGCTCCGCCTTGACACGTTGACACGTTAAGCACCTCGAGATAAATTCCGCGATCTCTCTTTTCATATTGCTCCACCAAAATGTATGTCGAAGATCACGATACATTTTGGTACTCCCAGGATGGATTGCAAACGGTGTGTTGTGTGCCTCCATCATGATTCTATACTTTAAATTAGAATCGTTAGGAACACAAAGTCTAAAGTTGACTCGAAGTATTCCTTTTTCATCAATCCTTGCTTCTGGAATAGCACCTTCTTTCACCTTCTTCTTCATCTTTATCAGCTCCGGGTCTGTAGCTTGAGCAGCTTTAACTTTATCAATCAAAGCTGGTTCTACGCGTATACTTGACATCATCGCATAGGTCTCCAGAGTCTTGAACTCTATCTCCATCTTTTGTAAATCACACAAGATAGGCCTTGAAAGTATCGCATTCGTTCCCGCATATGATCTTCTACTCAACGCGTCAGCTACCACGTTCGCTTTTCCAGGATGGTATTGGATGGTATGGTCGTAATCTTTTAACAGCTCAAGCCAACGTCGTTGCCGCATGTTGAGTTCCTTCTGGGTGAAGAAATCCTTGAGGCTCTTATGATCCGTATAAATCTCCACTTTCTCCTCATACAGGTAGTGCCTCCAGATCTTCAACGCGAAAACGACTGCCGCCAACTCTAGATCATGAGTAGGATAATTCCTCTCATATTCCTTGAGTTGTCGCGAGGCATAGGCTATGACTTTCTCATGTTGCATGAGAACACATCCTAACCCTTTGCCCGAAGCATCGCTGTAAATGAGAAATCCATCCGAACCAGATGGTATCGTCAGAACAGGTGCCGAAATGAGTCTTCTCTTGAGCTCTTGAAAGCTCTTCTCACATTCCTCGTTCCATACGAATTTTGTATCTTTCCGAGTCAGCTGAGTTAATGGAGTAGCGATTCGAGAAAATCTTTTCAAGAATCTCCGATAATAACCAGCTAAGCCCAGAAAGCTACGTACTTCAGTCACCGACTTCGGTTGCTCCCAACTTTGTATTGCTTCAATCTTCGTCGGGTCCACAGATACTCCACGTTTTGATACTACGTGCCCAATGAATGCTACCTCCTCAAGCCAGAACTCGCATTTCTTCAACTTGGCATATAGCTTATTTTCACGAAGCCTTTGAAGTACCAGCTTCAAGTGGTGCTCATGATCTTCACGGCTTTTGGAATAGATGAGGATGTCATCAATAAAGACAACCACGAACTGATCCAAATATTCCTTGAATACACGGTTCATCATATCCATAAAAACAGCAGGAGCATTAGTCAATCCAAAAGACATGACTAAGAATTCATAATGCCCATATCGAGTTCAGAAAGCAGTCTTCGGAATATCCTCAGTTTTAATCTTCAGCTGATGATATCCAGAACGAAGATCAATCTTTGAAAAGAATTGTGCACCTTGCAACTGGTCGAACAGGTCATCAATACGAGGTAACGGATACCTATTCTTGATGGTGACATGGTTCAACTCCCGATAGTCAATACAAAGTCGCATACTCCCGTCTTTCTTCTTTACGAATAAAATAGGAGCACCCCAAGGAGATGTACTAGGACGTATAAAGCCGATGTCTAATAACTCCTGTAGTTGGAGTTTTAACTCCTGAAGTTCTATAGGAGCCATTCGATATGGGGTTTTAGAAATGGGTTTTGTACCGGGTTCAAGGTCAATAAAGAATTCAACTTCACGTTCCGGGGGTAGACCGGGAAGTTCTTCAGGAAATACATCAGGAAACTCATTAACAACAGAAATATCATTCAAACCTGACGTATTCTGGTTTAGATCAGTGACATGGGCTAAAAAAGCTTGGCATCCGTTTTTCAATAAACGAATAGCTTTATAACTCGAAATAACATTGATTGATTTTAGTGGTTTGGTTGTTTGAATTCGCACAATAGGTTGGCTAGGAATATAAAAACTAACAACCTTACGAAAACAATCAATTTTGGCATGATAAGTGGTCAACCAGTCAATTCCTAAAATCACATCAAATGCAAGTATTTTCAATGATATGAGATCAACAGGTAGGGTAAGGGTACCAATTTGAATTAATCAAGATTTGTAAACTGTAGATGTAACGAAAGTTTCTCCTAACGGAGTTTCAATAGATAAGTCAAAGTCTAACTTCTCAGGTGTCAAATTTAATCGTTGAGCACAAGCAAGTGAAATAAAAGAATGGGTAGCACCGGTATCTAACAAGGTGTAAACTTCGCAAGAGTTTATGATTAGCTTACCCGTAATCACCTCGTGCGGGTTCCTCGTGTTTTGGGCTGTCACGACAAACGCTCTTCCAAGAATCACCGACTTTGACTTGTCCAAAACCGCCTTTGGAATCACCACCCCCACTGGACTTGATTTTGCTACAGGACAATCTCGAGCTATATGTTCTTCTTTTCCATAGTTATAACATGCTTTGAATTGTTGTGGGTAGTTTTGGCTGATGTGTCCCTCTTTCTCGCATTTATAGCATATGACCGGTGATCGTTCTCCTCCCCTAGAAACAGTTGATGCTGGTGCTGATGTCGACGTCTTCACGGTCTCATTGTTGTACCTTCTCTTCTTGAAATCTCCTCCCGATTCACTTTTTCTATTATCATGGCCACGATTACCACTGGAGTGGTTACCGCTTCTGTCATGATACTTTCCTCCCCGCTGGTTATCATTGTTCCGATGACTGCTGCCACCGGTACGACCTTGGTTGTTGTCCTTTGGTTGAACATAATCATTATCTCATTCTAATAACTGGGCCCTGTTCACTACATCCGAATATAGAGAAAATTTATGAGAAATGAGGTATTGACGAATCTCGGGTTTCAAACCTCTCAGAAACATCCTCGTCATACGTTCCTCATTCTCCACCAAATGAGGTGCAAACCGGGATAACTCCGCGAATTTAGCCTCGTACTGGGACACAGTCATGTTGTTATGTTCCAGTCTGATGAACTCTACCTCTTTCATGTGACGAATACTTTCTGGAAAGTACTTGTAATTGAACAGTTTCTGGAACGCTCCCCAAGACATCTTGAGTGCGGCAGGCTGGGTACGCTTCACAGATTCTCACCAGTAATCTGCCTCTCCACGGAACATAAAGGTGGCAAATGGAACCTTCTGTTCCTACGTGCATCCCAATACATCAAATATCTTGGTAATTTGCTTAATCCAATTTTCCTCCTTGATTGGATCTGGCTTTCCCTGAAACTCTGGTGGTCCCAACTCTTTAAACTGCTTGGCAGTGACAAGCCGCGAGTTGTTATTTCCACCTGTATTATGAACACGAGTCTCCCTCATCTGATTTTGCATGAACTGCAAAAAGCTTCTAAACATCCCGTCATTTATCATTTCTTCGGTAGGGTTGTTTGCAGGAGGAATATAGTCTTCCTGTTGTACGTTCTCCTCGTTGTTGATTAAAGGTGTCTCAACGGTCTCATTCACTTCATTGTTTAAACTTTCAGCTGCCATTCTCAAATACTGCCACAAAACAAGGGTTAATCAAACAAATTAACATATCACATATTAACCCTATAATCCAACCGACCAATTAAATAACAATTAAGCTTAGGTATGACACACTAGCGAAGGTTTTACTCGTCTCTCCCCTCCTAGTTCTATTCCCAGATCTCCGCCAGAGATCATATCCCTAAGCTCTGATACCAACTGTGACACCCCCAAAATAGGTTCAATACTCCACCCATTTTGAGTCGCCAAATACACTCAATAAAATTCAAATACAATCTTTCATATCACACGGTCGTGCAAAATACGACCACACAACTGTGAGTGTCAATACAGACAGGTAGAAAATATTAATATTCAAACTAAGTCCTCATTACATTTATTATCACATAATTTTAAATAAAATAAATAGTGAGGACTTCTACAGCTCTAACTCGGACCATCACTCCATTCCCCGACTAGTACCCGCGACATTCTCATTTCCTGAAGAGAACAATGGAAGAAAAGGGTGAGCTCAACTAGCCCAGTAAAGAATATTTGACTATGATAATGAAAAATAAATTATCGTTAGCCTTCAATAAATCGGATAAAATATTATGGACAACAAGTTTTAGATCAATATTTGCAGCGAAAATAATAATTCATTAGAAGAGTTAAGTAGAGAATGATGTCTACTATCTTCTTTGATTTAAAAGTTCATCATCAATATTTTATCCCTATAACATCAATCAATATACATCTCGAATCAAATATCCATCTTTGCACTACGGGCCAAAGATATTCATTTGTATCATCAGTTGGTCATGTTCACCTAAACACCTGTCCATCTTTGCACTACGGCTAAAGATATTCATCAGGTAATCATTCATCTTTGCACTACAGGCCAAAGATATTTATCACGTAATTTTTTATCTTTGCACTACAGGCCAAAGATATTCAGTTATATCACCATTTAGGACAGAGGATGATGAAATACAATATAAGGAACGAATCCAGTGAGATAAAGGACAAGGATTCGGGATTCGTAATTTAGTTTATCCAAGTTCAATAATACTCCGTAATAATCAATTGTGGAGCAAAATTCAAGAATGAAGTTCAAAACTTGGATACAATCAAAAATGATTTGGAAGAAGAAAAAAAAATATTTTTTTATACCGTGAATAGTATCCCGTGAATAATAACTCGTGAATAGTAACTCATGAATAGTAACTCGTGAATAGTAACTCGACATGAAAAGATAAAAATTTCACAAGAAAGTTCAGACCAATATTCCAGTGAAATAATATTAGATGAAGCGCAAAACTCAAGTAATATCTGATCATTTCAGGAATTATAGAAGCAATACTTATCGTAGTAAGTTTAGAGTTAAGAATCTGAAATGAAACAATATACGAAATTTCAATTGAATTTTCACCTGTCTGGCGGTAGTCCGCTCAAACAGATTATTTCCACAATTTAATAACAACTGGATACGAAGATTCACCCGTCTGGTGGTAGTCCGCTCAGACAGATTATTCCAACAGAATAATAAGGAATGGAATAACAACCTTTACGAGTATTGAAAGAAAATAACTCTCTTCATGAATACGAAAGAAATAATACCCCTTACCTTAAAATTTGGAGATTGTACTAGCGTTATAACAGAATACTCTTCTTCTTTCTCTCTTATTCTCTCTATACTTCCTCTCTCTATAGCTTTAGTTGGTAAGAAATAATGAAGAAATGAGCTTCTATTTATAGGCTCGGCAGAGTAAGGGTAAAATAGTCTTTTTGTCATAATTTATGACATCATCGTTTGCATCATCGCTCCGATGACATCTTTGCTTACCTCATCGCTCCGATAATATCATTGCTTTCATCATCGCTCCGATGACATCATTGTTTGCATCATAAGAGTTCAAATTCAATTTGCACTCTTCCACCTCGTTTAACTTTTATACCATGAATTTACTATAATAATGTTACCATTCAAATTATAAAAATCATACTATTATATAATCACATCATACTACTATAATGTAATATTATAATAATATATTTAAATGAATTATTTTATCGGACAAAATAAAATACCAACTTTCAACAAATGTCACATGTTAAAAAAATCCCTCCGTCTAAATCCACATTGAATAAATATTTCCTTATCATATATATCAAAAATTAATTATTCACAAATAATATTACAGAACTACAATATTGACAACCAGGTCGTTCCCAGGAAGGAGGAGGCCTTCGGATACGGATTTTTTTCCTTACTGGCGCGCAATTAATCAACCCCTTTTCTAGACAGAACTTCCTTAGACATTGTCAATAATGCTATCTAATAATATTATTCCAATAATATGAATTATTGATTTGATAATTTGAAATAATGTGCAATGACAATTATTGAATCAATAAAATATTATGCAATTATTGAATCAATAATATAAAATATTAAACAGTAATTACTGTAACAATAATTGAGTAAATTCCTTCCTGCGTAAGAATCAATAATTCAAAATACTGTGCAATACCGTGTGCTACTGTGCAACACCACGTATTACTGTATTTTAACCACCGGGTATTTTAACAGTACTAACGGTAACAGTTTTGCTATTATTATATAAAAAAGTTATTTTTATCGCTTTCTATATCCGACATTCATTCCGTTGTGGGGTCTACCAATGACTGCGCCGTCGTACGAATATTCTCCGACAAAAAGAATATTCCTCGACCAAACAAATATTCCCCGACACAACAAATATTTTATAACCACTTACTTATTTTGTAAACTTTGCACATTTCACCCATAACTTATCACATTTATCAAATCAATACCTTACTATTTCAAAATAATATATAAAGAAAATTAAATCTTATTCATAAAATTTGGGGTCTTACAATATGCATATTTATATTTAGTGGATATATTAAACATTATAATTGAGGGGTGTATTGGTCATTATATTAAAAATATTTGTGGATATTAGCTATTCAACCACACTATGAGTAGTGAATGTTATAAATCGGTATTTAGCAAAAAAAATGTTATAAATTGTAGACTAGATCGAGGTGTACTGACTGTTACTTTAAAAATTAGAAAGATGATGAATGTTATTATAATTATCTAGAGAGGTGTTAGTGTATTTTACTCTATATATATTCAACCTAGCTAGCCGTTTTTTACCATCTGGTGGTCCTTTGGTTGTCTCCTTTCTTAATGGAATACTGAAACATATTGTAAAATTAAACTGATATAGTATATATTTAACACATGTTCATAAACAAAAGAAAAATGATACACAAACTGATTTGAAATACTACTTATGACACGTACATATGAAAATTGACAATTAAGAATTGACTAGATACAGTACAGAATTTGACTAAAGAAAAACATGTCCGATATATCGAGTTATATAACTAGTGCAGGTGTTCAAAATTAGGCACTATTGCAGTCAACACGGAGTGGGAGCGATGTTGAAGCTTCTTAATTCGGTCTTTCCTATGAGTCTCCTTCTCTCTAAGTCACAGTTCATTTAAAATTTCAAAATAATAACCTCATAATAAACATGTTAGATAGTTTACTATAATATTGTCTTTTAGAGAAAGTGAATATTAATCTTATATTTTAAAAATGAAAGATTATATATATAGTTTGTAATGTATAATTACTATAGTTTGTAATCTTCTTTGTTTCCAAAGTACTGTAATTAGAAATTGCTTTCTTGATATTCAACTCGAATATGCTCGGTGTCTTAGATACTACGTTTGGATTGAAGTAATAAAGGTAGGAATGGAATAATTTATTCTTATGGAATGAAAAAAATTGTGTTTGGTTACGAATGAAATGGATTGAATCATTATTTTTTTTTGCTATTTTCAACTGAAATTTAACATTCTTGTCCAAGATTTCATGCTCAAAGTCTTATGAGTAATTTTTTTTATTATTGAACCATGAGAGTTTTGGAGGAGGAAGAGTATGAAATAACTAATTCTAATTAGAATGTAATGAATCATTACAATCTCCATTCTATTCCTTTAATCCAAACGCAACTTTATGTATAGATCATAGTCTTATCCCTCTGGTCATGTGTTTCCTAACTCATTTTTTCTATCGTTAAGGTTGAAAACTGAACTAAGAATATAGTTCTCTTTCTTCATCATTAATTAAATCGTTATTTACGAATCAGGATTTTATTTTGTCATCATCAATCCAGTTGTCAGTTGACATGATTTATTATACTCATTATGTTTTAAAATTATGGATATATCTACTTAAGGTTTGTTCAACTACATATTAGTGTTAACAGTGGCAGCGTTTATAGTGTTTGAACCTCTAAACGAACGCATTAATTTTGATGTGTTGTGTTTAAAGCCCAAACGTTGTGTTTGTAAATTAAATAAAATGTGTTTCAAATAAATTGCTACTACACGAACAAGATTTCAAATGCATTTGAACTTCTAGATGCTTTAAATGCATGCTTAACTAAACATGCACTTAGTAGTAGTGATGATATATATAATGTTAAAACTATTGATAATAAAATAAAATGATAAATTAAAAACATTATGTCATTTTATAATTCAAAAACATAAATAAATATGTTGTCTTTGCAATCAACAGAAAAAGAAATTGTATCCCTAAGGTATGAAGGGATTATTATGGATACTATTTCAACAACAATGATCCTAGTAGTTGATCTCAATAATGAATGACCGAAATTGGATTCATTTACCTTCCTGCCACGGTATTAATTAAATAATAATACTAATAATATTATTTCCTAACCTGCCGTACGGCAGATGAAGTAATTAAGGCCAAGTGTGGAGCGCCTTCAATTAAGTCAAGCTCATCTTTTTAGTAATTCTCATCACAAAGTTGCCTGAAGTTAATTGTCTGCAAGACGATGAAATTACACGATGATGACATCACCATTTTTTTTCTTTTCATTTTGTACAAGTTGACCCCATTTATTTATTTATGTCCAAAATGAGAAATATAAATCGTGGCCGCGCAAGGGCATGTTCATGGCATCTTCTAATACTAAATGATATATGGACTTTATTTACTTATCTGTCTATCTATCTCATAATTAGAAAGTTGCAATATTATATTTAGAAACACGGTTCAGTTTTTCAAGTTGTATTGTATAAATAGAGTGAAGTCAATTGGCAACAACACAAGTGTTATTCCTGGCTAGCTAAAGATCACTTAGTCTTCCTCAAGCTCAACTACTAATTAAGAATGGTGAGATCAACTTACATTGACGAAAATGGGATGAACAAAGGTGCATGGAGTAAAGAAGAAGACAATAAGCTGAAAGTTTACATCAACAGATATGGCCACTGGAACTGGAGGGAACTTCCCAAGTATGCTGGTATGTACATATGCATACTAGTTCTTAAAATTAAAGAAGAAAAAGGAGAAAAGGAAGAGGAAGAAATAACTTATCCAGGGTGGGTAGGTTATGTAAAAATTAATACTAATGCGTTTTGATTTCAGGTCTATCCCGATGTGGGAAGAGTTGCAGATTGCGGTGGTTGAATTATCTGAAGCCGAATGTTAAAAGGGGAAGTTATACTACAGAAGAAGAAGACATCATCATGAAATTACACGATCAACTTGGAAAAAAGTATGTATAGATCACTTCTTCAGTACTACTTAATTATTCCCCTTTTTATTTTCTGAAAACAAATTAAATTAATTAGTTCAACAAATATAATTAAGTTCAATATATATTAAAGTTTATTTGATCAGGTTGGCCTCTATTGTTTTCTTGGACACTGAAATAGAAGATCGATGGCCTTAATTTGGGCCCAAACTCACCTATGAATTGAAGAAGACCATCTCCTTTTCTTTCTTTTTCATACAAAGATGAAGATCAATATATCATCCGATCCAATATCATTAACAAGGACTAATCTGACCAAATAAATAAGATACTTGTAGATTCTTTTAATTTTTCCTAGTTAGTTAGGTCATAACATAATGTTGTCTGTATCATTACCAGATGGTCAGTCATTGCCAAACAGCTACCTGGAAGAACAGACAATGAAGTAAAAAATTACTGGCACACCTATCTCAAGAAACGCACAAAACTAGTACAAAATCCAATATTGTCATCGAGCAAAGAGATGGGGGAATCTAGTAGTAGTGACAGTTGCCAATTTGAAGGAAATCAGGAGAATTCTTGTAATCAGTCTTCCCAGATATTAAAAGAGAATACCAATCAAGAGATAGAAAGAGAATCATTTTCATATAATATTCCCTTGGAACATAAGAAAAGAACTAGTTCCGACGAAGGGCTAACGTCTTCAGAAGCATCATCATCTTGCAGTGACTTGTCCTTGAGCTATTCTGATGCCCCTTTAAGTGATCTAATGACTTGGGTCGGAGAAGATAGTTTTACTTCTTTTGAATCTTTGGCAAATTTCATGAGCCCACCATTAACGGATCCTGGATTTTTATATTCACCTTCTCCTATTATTGAGGAAGAATTTCTATGGTCATATCACTTGGGTGATGAAAGTAATATTAATTGGTAAAAACTAGTCAATTTAGCTATTTTTTTTTAGTTCAAAGTACTACTTTGTAATCTTTTTCGACTTGATATGTTGCTCTACGTACCTTATTACTGAGCTTTAATTACTGGTTTGAGAAGAAGATCATATAATAAATGTTGATGCAGTAATAAAGAAGCTCATTGTCTACTTAGTACTGCAAGATATTGTAAATGCCTGATTCATGTTAATTCATGTTAATTGTGGAAACAATTAATGGCATATATTTTTGGACTTCTTTAATTAATTTAACTTTTTTAGTCTGCAGAGGGGGGTATAGATCTCAAACCTTACAAGAAAGAAGACAATATTAATTAGGCTACAGATACTTGCCACCACTAATACTTTGAAATTCTGAGCATTTCCATTTAAGAAGGGGCTTGATACCACTTATTTGGAACTCGTTTTAAAACCTCAAATTCTAAAGATGTTCTTGATCTATAGTTCAAATATGGACAGATGACATTCATTGAGAAGGTCGGAATCTTCTTTTTAAGTTTGGTTAACAAAATTTGACAATTTACCATTACTAAAATCAAAATTTTGACTAAACACTCTCTCCCTTTTCCAAAGAAATTCCTTTGTTTGTCTAAAATTGAGGGATTAAAGCATAATGTTAAATCGAGGACATATAGAGGCGGAACTAGGGGGGCGGGGGGGTCATCTGACCCTGGTAGGCTACCGGCGCAGAGGCGGAACTAGGGAGGGCGGCCGGGCGGGGGGAGGGGCATCTGAGTATTTGACCCTGGTAGACTGCCGGCGCCCGTGGCGAAAGAGAAGTTTCATGTGTGGAGGGGTGCGTTTTCATGCAGGATGAGGGTAGCGCGTTTTCATGTACCCTCCGCCACTGCTCTTCACTCAACCATTTCATCGAGCAGGTGGTGTGCATCTTCATCTGGAACAGGGGAGCAACGATCTCAACTTTAGCTTGAAATTTCGGGGAGGGCGGGAGCAGTTGCTAAGGGTTGCTCTCAAGTAGCTCTGCCATTCACAATATTCATATGGTGCTAAGCTCTTTGATTGATTGCAATGAAATTTATGGGTACTGCTGCTGCTCCATTTTTGTTCCTTTTTCTGTCACAATGTTTTCTAATGGCATCATCATCATCATCATCAACAATACCAGATAGTTTGAGCATAGGCACATGTGACAACCCGAGAATTTGTAAGATTAATAAAATCTTAAATAATTAAAATTAAAGGTTAAAGTTTAAAACCTAGAGTGAAAATAGAGGATTAATTAAAAAAAAATTAAAGAACCTATACGGTTTGATTTAAAATTTTTAAGTAATGTAAAGAAATTAAATGAGAATGCTAGACATTTTGAAATTAAGAAAAGATTATGTAATAGTCTAATCAGTAAAGTACTAGAGGACTAGCTCAATTTATTTAAATAATCAAGCCCAATTATTTAAGGATGGACTTGAATGTTAATGAATGAATTAATTAATCTAACCCTATCGGTTTATTTATCAAGCCCACTCCAATTAATTGATAGTGGACTTGAGTTATTAGATGGTATATATTAACCATCACATGTGGGAGCCCAATAATTTAATTAGCTAGTGTCCCAACAATGAAAATAATTAATTTGATTAAGCTTGATTTCTAATAGCCCAAATTAGTCTAATACTAATCCAAATGAATTAAATAAGACCCAATCTTTGAACCACTAAGGAGGGGCTTTGTAGTCATTGGATAAGTAAGTAAGTAATTAAAACAAAAGCCAAAAATTGGGAGGCAATGGCTTGGAATATCCGGCCATCAAGGGGGATATTTTGGGGAGAGAAATGTGGATTTATTAAGCTTGTCCAAGATATTAGATATAATCTACCTACCCTCTTAGGTGTCACCTTGTGATCAAAGCCAACAATTTTGTTAATGTGTACAAGCAAGCTCAATGTAATAGATGAGAATGATATTGGGAGATTGGTATAGATATACATTTTGTATATCTACATACATCTACTAAAAAAAAAAAAACTTATTCACTTTGTTCTTCCCATTACACCTCTTATTTCCAAAGAAAGCTAAAAGAAATAGAAGAGAGAGGGAGGAAGAACCCACGGCAAGAAGGAAGAAGAAAAGATGGTTCCAAGCTTCAAAGCTCCATAGCCATCTTGGAAGGAAGGAGAATGATAGCAACAAAAAGGGTAAAACCAAAACTAGTTGATTCTTTTTTCTTTTAATTGATTTTGGTAAAGTAAAAATTATGATCTTGAGGCCTAAAACCTTGATCAATATGTTTCCTAAGGTTTTATGTTTAGATCTTACCTATTTGAGGATCTATATGTGTTTATGTGGAAAAAGTTTGGAAGAAATAAAGCTAGAATGATTATTATGAATTTTCTAATTTTCTAGTGTCCTAAAGCATGATAATCTTGAAATCTATGCTTGGTATTTGTGATTTGTTGTGGGGGTATGCTAGATCTATGAGATATGTGAATAATCCCTTTTGAATGACCCAAAAATATTGTGGGAGGAATAAGTTATGGAATTTTTAGTAAAACACATCCTTGATGGAAAAACTTAGAAAAATTAGTATACTACTGTCACAAAAAGTAAATTTCGGGATTAGCTAGAGTATTCAAAAAATTCTGGGCTATTGGTATGTTGTAGTACACTGAATAAGCTTTCCATAGACTCTGGAACGGACTAATTCCGACTTCGGAGCAAAGAGTTATGCCATTTTAAAGTAGCCGAGTCAAAACTGGGAAACCATTTAGGTTCAGTCTCTTTCCACGAAATTTCTGGAATTTTGTGCTTGGAATTTGAAGATGGTCCAAAAACAAAAGTTGTAGTCCCGGAATTTAGCTTCGCGTGGGCTCAAGAATCGCTCAAAAATGTTTTAAAATGACTAAGTTATGATTGTTTTAGTACAAGAGGGTCAAGCTGGGAAACTAAAACTGACCAGCCACTTCTGGCTGTTTTCCGTGACCAAAACAGAATCAAATTTGGTGTTTGATAAACGAAAACTGTAGTTCAAGAAAATACGAATCCAAAGCTTTCGACAGAACTTAATTCCGAGTTGTAGATTTCGTATTACAAGTGTTTCCGTAAAGGACCCCGAATCTGAAAATTTTGGGCGAGAATGACAGAATTGTAATTAAATGAACAATGTTAATAAATGATTTTAAAGCCACTAATTGGTTAGTAAATTAATTACATTTAAAATTAAATATAATTAACTATTTAATTATTATTTAAGTGATAATTAAGTAGATTTAGTGTTAATAAAGTAACTAGTTATTATTAAATGATAATTAGAGTTAATCAAGTGATTAATTATTATTTAAATAATATTAAATAATGATTAAAGAATGTTTAAGTAAGATTATGTGATTACTTACTTACATTAACATAAAAGTGTATAATTATTTATTATTTAAATATTAAATAATAAATAAGGACAAGTAATAATTAACTATTCTTAATTTAATAAGAAAGAATGATTAAAGATTTATGAAATGAATTAATTATTTATTATTAAATAATAAATAAGGACAAATATTAATTAATTATTCTTTAAATAATAATAAGGAATAATTAAAGACTAATGAAGTAAATAAAATAATTATTTACTATTCAAGGATAATTAATTAATTAATTATTATTTAATATTAAATAATAATTAAAGACACATAGTAAGTAATTAATTAATTATTATTTTATTAATATTAAATAATAATTAAAGACAAACAATAATTTGATTATTCATTACCTAATTAACATTAAATAATGGATAGATCTAATTGGCTATTATTTATTAGTTAAATAATAACTAAAGGTAATTAATTAATTACTATTTAATTAATATTAAATAGTAATCAAATGAAGGTATAGATTAATATTATGATAATAAATTTATTTAATAATTATATTAAATAAATTATGTAGAAATAGTTTTAATGTTTTAAAAATCATTTAAAAATGATTTAAAGGTTATAAAAAAATATTTTAAGTTATAAAGCATAACTTTTAATATTTCGTCATGAATTAAATTAATATTTTAATATTAATGGCAGTTATTTAATAATAGTTTTAAATGTTTTAAAATTTATTTAAAGGCGATATTAAGGTATTAAAAATACTTTGACATATTATAAATAACTTATAATATTACGTCATGTATTTCATTAATATTTAAAATTAAATAAATATTAATGATAATAAAATTATTTGGTATTTAAATCATTTAAAAATGATATTAATGATTGAAAAATCATTATAACTGATAATAATTATTTGAAAATTATTATGAGCTATTGAAAAATATTTTGATTAAGTAATAAAATACTTAAGATAATACTAAAGCGTTTAATTAGAGTCTTATTGATAATAGGCTCGATAAATGTTCGATTAGGCAATCGGGATGTCGAAATAGTACTGAACTCAACTCAGACTGAAATAGTTTAACTTGATACTAGGTCTTATGTGTTCTGTTGACCGATAGGATTATGTGATAATGTGTTTAGGTTATTTTATAACTGTAATTAGCAATAGTTATTGCAATGATATTATTCTAATTGGGAGATCGATATTATCAATATTAGGTCTTCAGATGAAGCTAACTAGATTACGTAGCAGTAGTCGGCGATAAAGGCAAGTTTTCTAACTCGAACTCGAGTTGTTAATTTAAGTATGCTAGTGGTTAATCATTATTGATTACATCACATCTATGAATTTTTGATTCGCACGTTGTGCATGTTGCATATGTTCATCAGGTATGAAAGACTGATCACCTTCATTACCATTTGGTCCAGTTGATTAATTCATGTTCATTATTGACCATTCATTTTTATTGTCTCAATCGTTCAGTTACTAAAATTGATTCATGTTATTTCACAATTGTTATATTGTTGAAAGTCAGCCAGCTTATTGTTCATTCTTTCAATCATGATATATCTTTCCTTGAACTTAAACTTGCTGGGCAAACTTGTTGCTCACCCTTGCTATATCATGATAAACATTGCAGATTAGGATGAATAAATCAGATACACGCAAAGTCAAAGACAGTTCCAGCATTGGTTTGTCATACAGATAAAACTTGTAATAGTATTATATGCTAATGACATTGTATGTCGAGTAGAATATTGAATTCAAGTATTAAGTTAAGGTTACAGACCTTGGGAATTACATTGTAAAAGTTATTGTATAAACAATTTATGTTTATATCTTCCGCAATAGTTATAGAAATGATGTATCGTAACGTACCAGGTCCGAGGTTCTGGGGACCCGGATTTGGGGGCGTCACAGCACATCTCTGTCAGTCGAAAATCCGGCGGCCGCTGTTGCTTCCTTGCTCCGCCGTCAATAATTTTTTTTATTGATATATTTTGACCCCCCTATAAATTCGTTCCGGTTCCGCCACTGAGGACATATAAGTAAATATACCTAGTGGCGATACTGTAATACATTGAATATAGTTAGTTAGATAATGCTTCTGTATAAATACTGTAATTATAGTATTAACTATTTTAGTAAGATTAATGGAATGCATATCGGTATGAAAAATGAACTAAGGGATATATATATATATATATATATATATATGGTCCGGATCTTAAACTCACCCTTTATCTAACATACCTTGCTCACCCCCCTTTAGCGACGGACCGGGCGACAATTCGGTCCGTCGCTATATATACAACCATCGTCTTAGCTTTTAGCGACGGACAACATATAACGACGGACATCATATAGACGACGGTTGCATATATAGCGACGGACCGAACTGTCGCCCGGTCCGTCGCTAAAGGGGGATGAGCAAGGTATGCTAGATAAAGGGTGAGCTTAAAATCCGGACCGTGTATATATATATAAACTTATTTGTTATACACTTGGCTTGAAATGCAGAAAATTAGTATGTCATTATGTCAAGATTAATATTTGGTACTATGTCCTTAAGACAATTATGCCCTCCTTATTAGTGCTTAGAGTTAACGACACTTGTCTCTTAGGATATAAGCCGGGAGCAAACTGTAAAAAGTCGAGCCCCTAACGTACAATTATTGAAACTATATTTTTCTATAAATAGGAGCCATTTCTCTTCATTTTTTTCAAAACCAAAAATATGATTAGAGAGATAGTGGAGAATTTTGGCTAGAGAGAGAAAGAGATGAAAGTTTTTGAGTTTCAAGATTTCAAAGGATTAGTTAAAGCTTGCAACTCCAAGAGGTATTTACTCTTGTGGTTATTATGTTCATTATTCTTTATATATTTAGTAAAAAAAAAAATACTTTTACAAACAGTTATAATGCCCAAATTATTTTAAGTAAATAGTACAAAAGTCCTATTTACAAGCAGTTAGAATGTCCGATTTATTTATCTTATAAAGTAGAAAATATACTTTTATAAGCAGTTATAATGTCCAATTTATTTCTCTTATAAAGTAGAAAATATACTTTTATAAGCAGTTGCTATGTCCGATTTTCTTCAATTATTTAGTAAGAATACTCATGTTATAAACAGTTATAATGCTGAAATTATCTCAAATAGAATAGTAGGATATTCATTTTATAAAGCAGTTATAATGCTCGATTTATTTGAAATACAGTACACGAATATTTATTTTTACAAGCATTTATAATGCTCAAATTATTTAAATATTAATGATATTAAATTTATTTAATAATTATATTAAATAAATTACTTAAAAATGATTTTAATACTTTAAAAATCATTCAAAAATATATTAAAGTGTTAGGAAATATTTTAAGTTATTTTGGATGACTTTTAATATTTTGGGATAAATTTCATTAATAATTAATATCAATGGTAATTAATTTATTTAATAATTATATTAAATAAATTATAGAAAAATATATTTAATGTTTTCAAAATCATATAAAATAATTTAATGGTTATAAAAAATATTTTAAGTTATAAAATATAACTTTTAATATTTTGGTATGAAATACATTAATATTTTAATATTAATGACAGTTATTTAATAATGATTTTAAATATTTTAAAATCAATTAAATGTGATATTAAAGTATTAAAAATACTTTGTGATATTAATGAATGAAAAATCATTTTAAATTGTAATAATTATTGAAAATTTATTATGAGCTTGTGAAAAATATTTTGACTGATTAATAAATTATCTATGATAATAATAAAGCATTTAGGTAGAGTCTTATTGGAATTAGGCTCGATAGTTGTTCGATTAGGCAATCGGGAGGTCGAAGTAGTACCGAACTCGACTCAGACTATAAAAGTTTGACTTGATACTAGGTCTTATGTGTTTTATTGATTGATAGGCTTATGTGGTAATGTGTTTAGGTTATTTTATAATTGTAATGATATTATTCTAATTTAGATATCAATATTATTTATATATTAGGTCTTCAGATAAAGCTAAATAGATTGCGTAGTTGTAATCGGTGATTCAGGCAAGTTCTCTAACTTGAACTCGAGTTGTATTTTTATAAAGTATACTTGTGGTTAATCATTGCTGATTATATCACGTCCATTGATTATTGATTCGCACGTTGTGCATGTTGCATATGTTCATCAGGTATGAAAGGCTGATCACCTTCATTACCATCTGGTTCAGTTGATTTATTCATGTTCATTGTTCGTTCAGCTATGAAAATTTGTTCATGCTACTTCACAATTGTTATAGTGTTAAACGTTAGCCAGCTTATTGTTCAATTCTTTCAATCATGATATATCCTTTATTGAACTTAAACTTGTCGGGCAAACTTGATGCTCACCCTTGCTATATCATGATAAACATTGCAGATTAGGACGAATACGTCAAAAACAGGCAAAGACAAAGACAGTTCCAGCATTGGTTTATATTATAGATAAATCTTGTAATAGTATTGTATAATAATGACATTGTATGTCGGATAGGATATGGAATTCAGGTATCAAGTGAAGGTTCTCGACCCTGGAGATTATGTGTAAAGTTTAATGTATAAACAAATTATGTTTATATCTTCCGCAGAAGTTATAAAAATGATGTATCATAACGTACCAGGTCCGAGGTTCTGGAGACGCGGATTTGGGGGCGCTACAGTTAGTATCAGAGCTGTAGGTTATAAACCTTAGGTATGGTTACCTTAGGCTATAACCACAGAAATGAGGAATAGGAATAAACTCAAATAGAGTTTAAGTTCTAAGCGATGAATTTGGGCAAAGGTATTAATAAGTCAATAAGATTCAAAGAAGAATCTTGACAAACAATAAAGATCCATAGTTACCTAACTCTGATGATAAAGATGAACAGTAGTAATGAATAGATAGAGTCTAAAAGACTAAAAGTATAAAGGGAAAGAAGATCGTAAAACAAAACGATCATAACATAGAGAAGAATCGTAATATAATACGATTATAATATGAGATCACAACGTGATCTGATAAGGTCATAGCAGGAGGAGGATCAATCAAATGATTGAAAACTTTATAGCAGAATTGCTATAAGAATATGGTACTATGAAATAGTACGAGTTAAACTCAGGAAAGAGTTGTGAATTGTAGATATGGATTAAATGAAATTCGTATCGAGTATTGAGGGAGCTAAGATTATGTGGGATTTCAATTGAGGACTCATGTGATAGTAGAGTTGTACAAACCTTTGTACGGGCGGGGGTTTCTTGCTTGGTCTAACAACTACTTAGTTTATCACATTGATAATCATTGAAATGTCGGTGTCGCGCTATTCGCTATATATATGATAAGAAGGTGATTCTTTTCTCATGTGTATAACGGATAGGTAGAGAATATAAGATTAGTTGTGAGTTCTTAAAACTCATACTTATGGTAAGTTCGTGACTTATAATTATATGAAATATTTTGAACCCCTCAGCGAATGGACGCCAATGGCCTGTCTAGGACAAGTTCTTAAACTCATATGATTGTGGAAAGTTCCTGAACTTATAACGTGTGGTAAGTTTGACGAACTGGGTATAATTAAGTGTGAATGGAGTATTAAGGATAATAGGAATAGATAGACTGATTAAGCAATGGATCATTAGTGGAAGTGTATGTATTCTAAATCTTCTAGCTATGCTAGACTTCGAAATTTTTGACATCAAGCTAAATACGCACTATGTGCCTTTTAAAAATGAATTTTTATTCTCAAATCCCGGTGACTAGTGTGTATGTGTGGACTTCGGGACACTGACACATTGTTACCTGTTGAGATGATAAAACTGATTTACAATTATTTTTGAACCGTTTAAAGAATAATCTATGCTAATTGTTTCGGCTAGACGACAATGATTTGAAATATCAAAATGTGTTTTATTTATCATTGATGCATCATGTAACCTGGTGCAGAGATGATAAAAAGTTGATGAAGTTGTAAATACAGGAATACTTAGTGTTGAATTCGATCTAAAAATCGTTATCCCACTATTGTATGATGTGTTATAACAAAGTCACACAATGACGGAATCCTCAAACGGGCTGTAAATACAGTACGGTATCATGACGTCATTTTTAAAATATTTTTTTATAATTAATTGCCAACGGGGTTTGGCTATACATAAATATTTCGATTGAAATTGAATTATTGGTATGAGTCTAAGCTATTTGATTCAGCTAGAACAACGTTTATGAAAATTCTGAGCGTTCTTTGAAAATTTTCCCGAACCAAATGGTTTTGGTGCAGAATCCGATAAGACTGAGGTAAGCATCCCAAAATTTGGGAAAATTTTGTGCGCCTAAGGCGGATAAGAGGAACGGGGAAAAAATTGTTCCGACCAGCAGTACTTAATAAGTATAGGGCATAACGGGCTAATTATCCTCTGTGTCCGTAAGTCATGACGGTTAGCGGATGAATTTCTGTATAACCTTTTTAAAAATAAAAGTTCATAGTCAATATGACTCCTCAGCATGATTTGAAAAATTCAACTCTGGTGAGTGATGTTTTGGGTAGCATATGCTGATGAGTATGAAAGGTGTAAGGTTTAAGGTAAATTTCGGGGATAAATTCTTAGAAGAAGGGGTGCATGTGACAACCCGAGAATTTTGACAATTTATTAAAATCTTAAATGATTAAATTAAGATTAAATAATAGACCTAGACAGAAAATAAGTGTATGGATTTGACATTTTTGTGAAGGATTTTGGTGGATTTAAAATTTTTGCGAAAGACTTATATGATTTTGTGATTATATGTGTGTACAGTATAAGGTTAAGGGTTGAGTATGAATCATGTAAAGGGTAACATGGAAAAATTCTAATTTTAAATTGATAAACTCTAATTCAGTTGATGAAAACCCTAACCCTAATTACAGATAGAGATTTGATAGTTAATACAGTTATTATAATTGTATCTATGATTGTGTGTGTATAGTAAGGGATTAATGATCAAATATTGATCAGATAAGGTATAACCTTAGTAAACCCTAATGGTAAAAACCTTAATCTGCAGTTAGGAAATCCTAATTTCTTATTCGGGAATCCTAAATCCTAATTTGTAAACCTTAATGGTAATTAGCAAACCCTAATGTTATTTATCAAATCCTAATGGTTAAATTTTAAGGGAAACATAGGAAATGACCGAACTACCCTTAAAATTGTGTGGAAAATTATTAGAATACCTTTTTGGAGGCGAAATGACCGAACTACCCTTAAAATTGTGTGGAAAATTATTAGAATACCCTTTTGGAGGCGAAATGACCAAATTACCTTTAAAATTATCTGAAAAATGACCAAAATACCCTCCAATCCATGTGAACTTAAATCAATCAATCAAAGAAGAGATGATGCAAGCATGATGCAAGCATGACATCATTCTTAAAGAAACACAGATGATGCAAGCATGACAACAGCATTAAAGAAACACAAAAAGATGATGTCATCATGATGTCACCCAGGGACTAAAGTACAATTAATGAGGTACTAAAGTATAATTAACCAGAGTACCAAACTGTAATAAGCAGGGGGCAAACTGTAAAAAGTCGAGCCCCTAACGTGCAATTATTGAAACTATGTTTTTCTATAAATAGAAGCCATTTCTCTTCATTTTTTTCAAAATCAAAAATATGGTTAGAGAGATAGTGGAGAATTTTGGCTAGAGAGAGAAAGAGAGGAAAGTTTTTGAGTTTCAAGATTTCAAAGGATTAGTTAAAGCTTGCAACTCCAAGAGGTATTTACTCTTGTGGTTATTATGTTCATTATTCTTTATATATTTAGTAAAAAAAATATATACTTTTACAAACAGTTATAATACCCAAATTATTTTAATTAAATAGTACAAAAGTCCTATTTATAAGCAGTTATAATGTCTGATTTATTTATCTTATAAAGTACAAAATATACTTTTATAAGCAGTTATAATGTCCAATTTATTTCTCTTATAAAGTAAAAAATATACTTTTATAAGCAGTTGCTATGTTCAATTTTCTTCAAGTATTTAGTAAGAATACTCATGTTATAAACAGTTATAATGCTGAAATTATCTCAAATAGAATAGTAAAATATTCATTTTATAAAGCAGTTATAATGCTCGATTTATTTCAAATACAGTACACGAATATTTATTTTTACAAGCATTTATAATGCTCAAATTATTTAAATATTAATGATATTAAATTTATTTAATAATTTTATTAAATAAATTACTTAAAAATGATTTTAATACTTTAAAAATCATTTAAAAATATATTAAAGTGTTAGGAAATATTTTAAGTTATTTTGGATGACTTTTAATATTTTGGGATAGATTTTATTAATAATTAATATTAATGGTAATTAATTTATTTAATAATTATATTAACTAAATTATAGAAAAATAGATTTAATGTTTTAAAAATTATATAAAATGATTTAATTGTTATAAAAAATATTTTAAGATATAAAATATAACTTTTAATATTTTGGTATGAAATACATTAATATTTTAATATTAATGACAGTTATTTAATAATAGTTTTAAATATTTTAAAATAAATTAAATGTGATATTAAAGTATTAAAAATCCTTTGTGATATTATAAATAACTTATAATATTATGACATGTATTTTATTAATATTTGATAGTAAATAAATATTAATGATAATGAAATTAAGTGGTATTTAATTCATATAAATATGATATTAATGAATAAAAAATCATTTTAAATTGTAATAATTATTGGAAATTTATTATGAGCTTGTGAAAAATATTTTGACTGATTAATAAATTATCTATGATAATAATAAAGCATTTAGGTAGAGTCTTATTGGAATTAGGCTCGATAGTTGTCCGATTAGGCAATCGGGAGGTCGAAGTAGTACCGAACTCGACTTAGACTGTAAAAGTTTGACTTGATACTAGGTCTTATGTGTTTTATTGATTGATAGGCTTATGTGGTAATGTGTTTAGGTTATTTTATAATTGTAATGATATTATTCTAATATAGATATCAATGTTATTTATATATTAGGTCTTCGGATAAAGCTAAATAGATTGCGTAGCTGTAGTCGGTGATTCAGGTAAGTTCTCTAACTTGAACTCGAGTTGTATTTTTATAAAGTATACTTGTGGTTAATCATTGCTAATTATATCACGTCCATTGATTATTGATTCGCACGTTGTGCATATGTTCATCAGGTATGAAAGGCTGATCACCTTCATTACCATCTGGTTCAATTGATTTATTCATGTTCATTGTTCGTTCAGCTATGAAAATTTGTTCATGCTACTTCACAATTGTTATTTTGTTAAACGTTAGCCAGCTTATTGTTCAATTCTTTCAATCATGATATATCCTTTATTGAACTTAAACTTGCTGGGCAAACTTGATGCTCACCCTTGCTATATCATGATAAACATTACAGATTAGGACGAATACGTCGAAAACAGGCAAAGACAAAGACAGTTCCAGTATTGGTTTATATTATATATAAATCTTGTAATAGTATTGTATAATAATGACATTGTATGTCGGATAGGATATGGAATTCAGGTATCAAGTAAAGGTTCTCGACCTTGGAGATTATGTGTAAAGTTTAATGTATAAACAAATTATGTTTATATCTTCCGCAGAAGTTATAGAAATGATGTATCGTAACGTACCAGGTCCGAGATTCTGAGGACCCGGATTTGGGGGCGTTACAGTTTCGAAAGACTTCACAACTATTGGTTCGTTGTAGAAGTATACCTCAAAGAAAATATTTACTTCTTTCAGCTAAAGTTTATTAACTGCTACTACTTGCTGAGCAATTAAATGCTTATTCTTGCTTTAAATTAAATGTTTTCAGCTAAGCGCGATCAACTAGAAGGCTCTGGCAAAAACAAAGGGAAAGGAAAGCTGCAAGAATAAGTTTATAGTGTCTTGTGTAATAGTTAGACTTTATTAAGAAGATAATATTTATTATCTATCATGTAATTAATGTTTTAAAGGTCGTGTACCTGGGATTAGACAACTCTGATATGTAAATTAAGTTTATTTATCTATTTTATGAAATTATTCCTCTCAAAGAAATGATATCGTGTAACACCAAGTTCGGGTTTTAAGTACCTGAATTTGGGGGCGTCACACATTGTATGACGGGCACGAAAATCACACCGTCTTATCTGCAGTAACTTTGTTTTTACACTTCAAGAACGAGCATGACTGTAGCTAGAGAGGTTTTAATGAACTGCTAAACATTGTGAATGAGTGCTTACCTGCAGGCAATAAGTTATCGGAGTCGTACTATGATGTGAAAAAAATAGTCAAAAGGCTCAATCTAGGGTATGAGAGGATTGATGCTTGTGAGAATGACTGTATGTTGTATTACGGTGATGTCAATAAAGATAAGAGGTCATGTGATGCGGTACAAGTAGATACTGTGAACAACGCAAGAAAAAGGGAAAAGACTTGCCGAGAAAGATCTTACGTTACTTTTCCATTGCGCCGAGGCTTCAGCGGTTGTTCATGTCAACACATACCGCCGAGGATATGAGGTGGCACTCTACACGGGATATAGTCGAAGGTCAACTGACGCACCCGACAGATGGGCTTGAGTGGAAAAATTTTGATAACAAGCACCCCTCGTTTGTTGAAGAGGTTCGCAATGTTAGGCTTGGACTTGCTATGGATGGGTTTAATCCGTTTAATGGGCCTTACACAAAGCCCTACTCAATCTTGGCCGGTGATTATTGTTGTGTATGGTTCCCGCCTTCGATGTGCATGAAAGATCCCTACATGTTCATGCCTTTACTGATTCCAAGTGATAAGAGTCCAAGTAAAGACATCAATATATATCTCAGTCCGTTAGTTGATGAGTTGAAGATGTTGTGGAAAAAAGGGGTTCAAACTTATGATGTATCTTTTAAGCAGAACTTTGACATGAGGGCAGCTTTACTGTGGACAATAAATGACTTCCCGGCATTAAGAATGATCAGTGGATGGTCAACTCACGGGGGCTTGTCATGTTCCGTGTGCATGGGGTCAGTTAAAGCTATGCGGCTCAAGCATGGGGGGAAATGAATTTCTTTGCAACATCCAGACAGTTTTTGCCGATTGAACATCGTTATCGACGGATGAGTAGACAATTCAATCGAAAAACAGACAAACGTCAAGTACCTGGCCGTCTTTCTGGGACAGCAGTGTTGAGTTGGATTAGTCACTTGAATTTTCCACCTCCTGGAAGAATCACAGAGTAGAGCGAACTTATGCTTACGGCAAGGTTCACAATTGGACACACAGATCCATGTTCTTTGACTTGCCTTATTGGGCTACACTCTGCATCCGTCATTGTTTAGATCCGATGCATACTGAGAAAAACGTATTTGATAACATTTTTTATACAGTCCTAGATGTCAGTGGTAGAACAAAGGACAACAACAAGTCGAGGCTTGATTTGGTAGAAATGAACATTAGGGAAGATCTGTGGCTGTATCAGGAGGGTAGTAAGACGGTAACGCCTAAAGCTGATTATACTTTGACCAGGGAACAGTTGATATTGATATGTAATTGGATCAGTGGACTAAATCTCCCAAATGGATATTCTTCGAATATAGCAAGGTGTTGTAAAGTCGAAGAGCTAAAGTTTCGGGGTCTCAAAAGTCATGATTGTCACGTATTCATGCAGAAGTTGATCCCTGTGACATTTATCGACTTGTTACCGAAACGTGTGGTTGAAGCACTGACAGAGCTTTCTAATTCTTAAGAGATCTATGCTTGACGGAACTCCAGCTCAAAGACATAGATAAAATGGAGATACAGATAGTGGAAATAATGTGCAAGTTAGAAATGATATTCCCTCCATCGTTTTTTGATTCAATGGAGTATTTGCCTATTCACTTGCCATACGAAGCTAAGTTTGGCGGTCCCGTGCAATATAGATGGATGTATCCATTCGAGAGGTAATGAAATTAATGTTTTTAATACGATAAAATGTTCATTCTTGTTTGCTAATCTATACATGCATATATATCACATAGGTATATGCGACGTCTAAAGCAAAAGGTGAAGAATAGAGCCCGTGTAGAGGGGTCAATTGCTGAAAGTTATGTTATGGAGGAACTTGCTAATTTCTGCTCATTGTACTTTGAGCCGAATGTTCAGACGAGGCACAATTGCTTACGTCGGAATGAGGCTATTGCGCATGAGAAAAATGGAGAATTAACGGCCTTTTACTAGTAGAAAAAAGTAAATAGATAACGTTTAAAAAACGTTGTAATAGGCCCCCCAAAAACGTCGTGGTTAGCAGTGTCATCTATTAAACACAAATAGACAACGTTTTTAAAACGTTGTCTTTTGACACATTAGACAACGTTTTTTTAAAAAAAATATTGTCTATTTGACACATTACACAATATTTTTTTCTAAAATGCGTTGTCTATTTGATACAATCCACAATGTTCTTTTTCTAAAAAGCGTTGTCTATTTGACACAATCCACAACTTTTTTTTTTCTAAAAACGCTGTGTATTTGACACATTACACAATATTTTTTTTCTAAACAACATTGTCTATTTGACACAATCCACAACGTTTTTTTCTTCTAAAAAACGTTTATTTGTTTTCCATAAGATATAATACATTCATATATATAATTATTACACATTACCTACAATGTTGTATCAGTACCAAACAAGTGAAAAATAGAGGTGTTACTTATATAATTACTCCACATCTATGGCCACAAATTAGTGAAAAAATTCTTCAGTTCACAAAGCAGTGGCAATAACAAATGGTGGGGCGTAAATCTAATATCAGCAAAATTTTGTTCATAAAATATTCATTACACATGCACCAATTATCAAGCATAAAACTCGTTGGCAATTTGTCTACGAGCACAATCTCAGTAATGTTATGTTCAGATAATGTGAAAGCACCTGAACCTATGAAATCTTCCGTTGCTAAGGCTATCTTAGCACCTCATTTCACAAGGTAATGTTATATAATCAAACACTTGAAGAAGCCACCATGACATAGAAGTACAATAAGGTCTAGCTTTTTAGTTGAAGACGGTAAAAAACTTCCTGAGTTCCCTTGCAGCAACATCAAGAGGGCTGGCTGAACTTACGACCAGACATCTTCTCAGACTCGTATAGCATGTGATTTATTATATTAGTCCCCTTGCAGCACTGCAAAATAACACATATAGGAGTTTTACAAATACTGTTACACTTAAAAAGATAGTTTGTATGCACAAATGCACTTAAAACTAAACCAATCATGACACTCGGTAAGTTTTGAATCAAGGAACAACATAACCATAAAGAAAGAATGACAAATCAGCAAACAAAATAGGTTCATTTGAGGATCCATATACAGAATCCCACAAATTGGCAGTTATGTGAGAAACAAGGTGGGATGAAACTCACTCATCCTTCAACTTCTGAATCTTTTCCAAATCTGTTTCGTGCATATGTTTTCTGAATTGTTGCCTCACCATTTCAACAACGAGAGGTGTATTGTGTTGCTGCAGATTAATGGTTCGATATAAGTTAGATAACGAGTTAATCAACAATTTTTTTCTCAATAATTTTCAGAGGATAACTGATTTTTTTACCATTCTATATAATATTAGAGAATGTGAGATTGGCATTCAGATTGTGATTACAACATATAAAAATCAGTCTTACTTTATCCACCCGGCCAAACATTGGACAAGATCAAAAAAATAATGAAGAAAAGAAGGGAGAAATCCATATTCCATATCCAACCAACAACATTTCACTACACATAAAAAAAAATGGTTCAATTGATTCTTTCACAAAGAGCACCAATATAAAACTATAAATATCCTACCATTGCATTATTCTTCTACCAGTTTACAGTTAACAGAATCGTTACATAGTGATTTGATATAGTTGTGAAAAACATGTAATCAACAAACAATAATATAAACCACAGTCAAGTTGTAAACTCACGTTGAAGCAAGCATGCCCCAAATGGACTAAGCTGGTAGTAAAGCTTACAGTGAATCCCTCATACCCCCATCATATTCACTTCCGAGCCTACAGTGAAAAATAGAGGTGTTATTTATTTTTATTTTTTTAATTTCTCACAATCAAACAAAATTAGAGATAATTATGTTCTTGTAATTGGGTACGAGAGACTACCAAATAGCGGTTCCTGACCAATTCAACGAGCTCCTGGGGATCAGATTTTGTCTGTGTGTAAGCATCAATCTTGTTTAGTTCCTGCATGCCCAGGATTCGTGAATTGATAACACCAACAACATGGAGACTCAAATCTCGTTTCATTCTCTTGTCCAAGTACTTCTAACTTCTGGATTTACTCGAAAGAAAAAGAAAAGAGAGTAACAAAAAACAAAAGAAATGTTTTCTGCCAAAGCGTGACAGAAGAATAACTTATTTTGATGAAATTGCTAGAACCACCACTTGTTCTGGCACATATTTTGAGAGCTTCAAACCAAAGGGAAGGTATATCAATCACAGACTCACTCTGAATCTAGACATACATGCTAATGGAACAATATGATACAGCACTTCAATCGCTAGTTAAAACATGTAATCAGCTTCCACATATGGCTACAGAAATACTTCCCTTTTATTTTACATTAAAAATGTCCCAGGCACGAGATTAATATTGTACTCCACTTTAAGCAGATAGTAGCCACCAATTGCATCAAAGACCTTTAGAGGTCACGATGAACAAAATCAATAACCAAACAACATGCAATTATCAAAGGCCACTTTCGGTATTACTTTTGAACCAGCAGATATAGGGCATCTGTGTTAAGTAGAGACGTCCAACAGAGAATCTAATCAAGCGATATATTTGGTATTTTCCCATAAGAATTAAATTAGTGTACTATACCTCAAACCATGTTGCTAGTATATACCTCAAACCATGTTGCTAGTATATAAAATTATAAACCATGGCTTGCTTGAGATGCTCTTCGAGTCTGAGAATCACTAGTTTGCGAATGTGAACGAAAGTTAGAGTATGAATGTTGATTTTGAGATTGAGAGAGAGAGAGAGAGAACCTTTCGTTTCCATTTGAGAACGTCGGAAAAGCCTCGTATTTTCGTTTTTTAATACCTTCGTGTTTTTCAAATTCACATATACGACATTTTTTTATCCTAAAAACGTTATGCCAAAAGAATACTACAACGTTTTTTTATAAAAACGTTATTATTTAAGTGTCATCTTTTTACTCATTTATAGTAGTGTTTAGTCATCCTGTACGCCCATTCGGCGGTAAAAAAAGGCGATTCTTGACCAATAGTGAGTATGCAGCTACCACATTGTATGCGCTTGTCAACATGAATGAAGTAGCGCCATACATTAAGTAAGTAGTCGTAACCTATATATGTCTGGTGTAACTGTGTCAAGTTCCTTTACAAACACAATAAGTATATAACTGTACTGCAGTCAATATAATGCTGAAGTACGTGAAGCGAATCCGAGTATATCAGACGGGGATTTGCAAAATATGAGAAATGGACAATTTGTGCAATGGTTTAAAGATCATGTAAGTCTAACCTTTACAAGTTCAATGAATCTACCATCAGTAGATTTATTCTTATGGCGTAATTAACTTTAGAATATGTTGTGTTAATGTACATTAGGTCCTCACAAATGAGTTAGCTGACAATCGGCTAAAGCTTATAGCCGACGGCCCTGAAAGATCTGTAGATACTTATACATGCTGCATTGTCAACGGTTACAGATTTAAGTGCTGCGATATTGGGGAAGTCGTTTCTGCTGATTCTGGTGTTGTGGTTAAAAGTAGCTGCTACGATAATATTTGGGATGACTGGTATGGACGATTGGTAGAAGTTGTCGTTCTCAAATATTGGGGTCATAAAGAGTTAGTTTACTTCAATTGTCATTGGTTTGATGTTGCGAATGGAGTTAAAGTAGATAAAAAATCAGGACTGGTGACTGTTAATGTTAAGTCAAAACTAAACTCAAACGAGCCTTTTATTTTAGCCAGTCAAGCAACACAGGTGTACTAAGCGCGGAGTGTTAAGACTCCTGCAAGCCCATGGTATGCTGTTATAACCACCAAAGCCCGTGGTTTTCAAGGCACAGCTCCTCGTCCAAACAATGAACCTTTACAAGTCGAGTCTACTAGTGTCACACCTATTGATGTGACAATTATTAGTGAATCTAGTGAAGAAGAGGATGATGTTGTCGCTGTCGAGAGTGAAGACGATGTTGTTGAGGAGGTAGATAGAAATAAAGAAATCGTTGAGGATGACGAAGATGGTGATGACAATGATATTGAAGATCTACTGCTCGAAGATGACGATTCTGATATTGATGGCTTTGATGATATAAATGATTAGGAGTATGTACTCTTTATGTCCATTTAGTTGTATTCATATGTAATAGTTTGTAGGAGTGCAATCATTATCTAAAACTTATATTATCCTATCCTTTTAGGTTACTATTTATGTTGTATTCTTTTAGTTGTATCTGTATGTTATCCTCTTTGTTACTGCTAAAAATATTTTGATTACGAATGTCTAATAATATTTAGTTGATGATTTGACAATATATATACAGATATGACGCGTACACCACACGACAATCGTGGTTGGCGTGCTGGTAGTTCAGGCCGTGGGGGCAGTGGAGGTAGTGGCGGTGATGATCAGGCTGGATCATCAGATATAATTACATGTTTTGTTGTTAAACATCTTATTATTTTTAATTTTATATAGTATTGACATTATATTCGTTTATATAAATATTGTTGTATTTCACTACATAGGTGATCGACGTAGGCCTCCGCGGGGACTAGCACGTGGATTGTTAGGGAATCCCCCCAGGCGCAGCTTATATGCCGTGTCGGGACTAATAGGTAATTTCATATTTAACATTTTGTTTGTATTAATTATTTAGTTTTACATATTCTTTGTAATTTGCAAATGTAATAATTTCAATTTTAGTATCCTTGATGCGACGCCAAGGACCATGTACGTTGCTTGGGATCGTCCGCAACCGATTCTCCAGCCCGTAGATGAGGTGGGCGGATGTGGATGACCGCACATCAGCTAATTATTGCTGAGTTTAGGGTAAAATGTCATTCATTCATATGTTAGTTTTAACTTGTTTCTTTTGAATATTTTTTTACCGCTTTGCTTTATGTTGTCTATTAAGTAACAGTTGATATTCATATGTTGTCTACTGTAGAGATATTATCGCTTTGAGGACGGGCAGGAAGCCCATGGCAGCATTGTTCTCGGGAAGTATCTCGAGATGAATTAGCACAAGTGGGTCTACGACTGGAAGAAGAAGGCCCAGACCAAGATGGCTGATGGACAGACACTTAGAGATGTCCTGCCAGATTTCATTGGTGTTGCGGTGTGGGAGCAGATGTGTAGCATTTGAGAGGACGAGGCGTTCAAGAAGATGTCGTCACAGCGTACAGCTGCCCGACAGCAGAGTCGTCTCCCACACTACACTGGGTCTCAGTCGTACGACCTCTACAGGGAGAGACCCGAGGTGAGTCTAAAGCACCCACCTTCTAGCCTAGAGTTTTGGTGGCACTCTCACCAGAAGAAAGGTGACGGTGGTTATATCTCACCTGAGGCAGATCGCATTGCTGTAAGTAATTTAAGTTATTTTATTTAGTATGCATTTAAAATCTTGAAATTCTTTTGTATTTTTTTGTTTTATACTTTGCTTTTCATCTATTTTTATGTTTTTTTTCAGACACGATTCGAGGACCTTGCTGTGGTCCGAAGCAGCCAGAGAGGTGACACTCCTGTAGATGATTCTACTCGTGCAAATGAGGAGATGGAGGACTGGATGCAGGATACAGGGGGGCCGAAGAAGGGTAGAGTTATGGGCATTCCCCGTGTCCCAGCCTACACTTTAGTCCCTGCTGCGATATCTCACGTCGCCCACCGACCGGAGGTAGTGGTGCGAGTGGATCGGGCGTCGGCCCTTCATTATCTGACGACTTCTTCAATCGGATCATTGAGGGGTGCATGACGAGCAGTGTCGTGCAGTCAGGCGCACCATCACGCGAGCGAATCTATCAGCTTGCTCAGGAGGTTGTCCACGGCTCTATAGATCCTACACCTGCCGCTGACGAACTCATGTGTGTAGTCCGGGAGGATGCCATCCATGTATATGCGGTTGTCTTGGCCAACATCTTCCCTCCACATATTCGACAGGTAAAAACATACTTCATTGATATATTTCCTTATTTGTAATTATATTGCTTATAACTATAAACTATCAAACAAATAGTTAACATATAGCACCGCAGTAGGCCTAGGCACAGCGTTACAACTGACGGGACTTCGATTTCGATATACTGAAGCCCGAGTTCGAGTCTCGTCTGCCTAATTTACTGCAAACTGAGAACAATAGTCCAAAAAGAGGCCAAAATCCGCCTCAGTCGTCGAAACGACACGCAAACACAGACATAGCACCGCATAGGCATTAGGCATGCGTTACAACTGACGGGACTCGATTTCGATATACGGAGCTCGAGTTCGAGCCCCATCTGTCTAACTTATGCAAACTGAGAATAATAGTCGAAAAAGAGGCCAAATCCCGCCTCAGTTGTCGAAATGACACGCAAACACAGACATAGCACCGCATAGGCATTAGGCACGCATTACAACTGACAGGACTCAATTTCGATATACGGAGCCCGAGTTCGAGCTCCGTCTGCCTAACTTACGCAAACTGAGAACAATAGCCGAAAAAGAGGCCAAAACCCGTCTCGGTCGTCGAAATGACATGCAAACACAGACATAGTACCGCATAGGCATTATGCATGCGTTACAACTGACGGGACTCGATTCTGATATACGGAGCCCGAGTTCGATCCCCGTCTGCCTAACTTACGCAAATTGAGAATAATAGTCAAAAAGGCCAAAACCCGCCTCGGTCGTCGAAACGACACACAAACACAGACATAGCACCGCATAGGCATTATGCACGCGTTACAACTGACGGGACTAGACTCCAATATACGGAGCCCGAGTTCGAGCCCCGTCTGCCTAACTTACGCAAACTGAGAATAATAGTCAAAAAAGGCCAAAACCCGCCTCGGTCGTCAAAACGACACGCAAACATCGACATAGCACTGCATAGGCATTAGGCACGTTTTAAAACTGACGGGACTCGATTTTGATATACGGATCCCGAGTTCGAGTCTCGTCTGCCTAACTTACGCAAACTTAGAACAATAGTCGAAAAAGAGGCCAAAACTCCCCTCGGTCATCGAAACAACACGCAAACACAAACATAGTACCGCATAGACATTAGGCACGCGTTACAACTGACGGGACTCGATTTCGATATACGGAGCCCGAGTTCGAGCCCCGTTTGCCTAACTTACGCAAATTGAGAATAATAGTCAAAAAAGAGGCCAAAACTCGCCTCGGTCGTCGAAATGACACGCAAAAACAGACACAACACCGCATAGGCATTAGGCACGGATTACAACTAACTGAACTCGATTCTGATATACGGAGCCCGAGTTCGAGCCCCGTCTACCTAACTTACGCAAATTGAGAACAATAGTCGAAAAAGAGGCCAACCCACCTCGGTCGTCGAAACAACACGCAAACACAGACATAGCACCGCATAGGTATTAGGCACACGTTACAATTGACAAGACTCGATTCCGATATACGGAGCCCGAGTTCGAGTCTCGTCTGCCTAACTTAAGCAAACTAAGAACAATAGTCAAAAAAGAGGCCAAAACCAGCCTCGATCGTTGAAACGACACACAAACACAGACATAACACCGCATAGGCATTAGGCACACGTTACAACTGACGGGACTCGATTCCGATATACAGATCCCGAGTTCGAGCCCTGTCTGCCTAACTTATGCAAATAAATTGAAGAACACAAACTAAAATAATGTAAATATGTTTTCATTTGGGTTTTTTTATTAATATTTTAATTTTGTAGGGTCTTGTTGACGAGACTCGTGGAGGTGGGGGCACAGGTGATGACCGCCGAGCTGATGGCGATGACACTCTCGTACAGGGGTGATGACCGCCGAGCTAATGTTAAGCAACCTCTAGTAGAGGGTGATGACCGTCGAGCTGTGGTGAGAAACCTCTAGTACAGGGCGGGATCGGCGATGAGATCGACGATGGGACCGGCGCGACTCCTAATTTGGGTTGTAGTTAGTTTATGATATATTCTGAGTTTCATGTATGTACTTGTATAGTTTTTGAGTTGTACAGACAGCCATTTTTTATCTATATATTTGATTTGAATTACTATTTGATAGGTGAATCGTATTAGATTTGATTGTTATTTGATGGTTTTTATTAGTTTATAACAGGTTATATGTATATATTTGTAAATGAACAGGGAAAATTTGAAATTATAAAAAAAAATTCAAAACTCTTCTGTCGACAATCTTGGTGGCGGGCAATTTATTCCTTGAATATAAATGTAAAAAGGCATTGCCGACGGCATCACTGTCTTTCGCGACGGCGAAGCCGTCACCAATGAGTGCCTTCTAAAAAATTCTGGTGGATGATTGCCGACGGGAGTGTCGTTGTCCTGTCCGTCATCAATGACGTATTGCCGTCGCCAATGACCCCCGTCGCCCATGACAGTGCTGCCGACGGGAACTAGGGGCGACGACCTGGGAGGCGACGGGAGGGGCGACTGCCATGTCGTCGCTAGTGTACTCAGTGTCGACGGCAGTGTAGTCATTGGCGACGGTATGGCCTGTCGATAATGACTGTTTTTTTTGTAGTGTAATTAGGCATGCTTCTAGCCAAATCTATCTGGTAGATGAATAATTTTGCCTCGACATGTAGACGCTAAAAGGATTTTTTGAACAAAATTTAATGTTGTCTTTTAAACACGTACAAGTTTTAAATGTTGGTACTTGGTTAATTTCTTTTTGGTCTCTCTTTGAAGTGCGTTAGTGACCGATAACAATAAAATTTCAGGTATGCATAGTACTCCCTCCGTTCCTAAATGATTGTCGTTTTAGAAGAAAAAATTTGTTCCAAAATATTTATCGTTTACAACTTTCTAGAAGAATAAATTATTTACTTTCCTATATTACCCCTATCTTCTCTCGTTGTCCCAATAAATTCTCTCCCTTATATTAATAATTTTTAATTTTCCATAAAGGGGTAGTGATGGAATTTCAAATAAATTTTACTAGTATTAAATAACTTTCTTAATCCATGTGCCAAAATCTTAAATGACAATCTTTTAGGAAGGGAGGGAGTATATAGTAAAGTAATTAAACAAGTTTAATTTGTTAGCATTTCTTTATCTTTCAAATTATGAGTAGTTGAGAATTGTCAATAAAAAGTGTTACCTCATGGGGGGGCAAAATTACATAGATTAGTGCTCAATCAAATTTGTGGTAGGGTAACTTCATCTCAATTGCATATGATATATTAAAGTTGGATCCCAATTCCAAGTTGTTGGTTGGACAATTTATTGGACAGTCTTGCATTTATATAGCTAGCTAGAGAAAGCTGTAATTGTATAATACTTATATAACAATAACAAAAGGTACCAAAATGCAACTCATCGCCAAAAACAAACTGCGTGCCTAGAATCCAAATCTACTAAATTTCTCCATTTTTAAATATTATACCAGCTACTTCATGAGTTTGCAGCAATATCCTTTCTGAGCTTGTATAAAATATGCTCGCTTGCGCTATAGCCTCTCCTCTTTAACTCAACCCTTTACTTGATACTTTCCTTGGACCTTTAAACTCTTTTCCCACACCAAAGACAAAAAAGAAAATGGTATCCAAAAGCACAGCTGATGTTCAGGCTGCATCTGAAGCCAACTATGACCGGAAAAGTGAACTAAAAGCCTTTGATGACACCAAAGCCGGAGTTAAAGGACTGGTTGATGCCGGAATCACCAAGGTCCCTCGTATATTCATTCAACCACAATCACAATCTAGTAACTCCGACTTAAAACCCAATTTTAGTAACAAAAATTTCACTTTTCCAGTTATAACCTTAATGGCCTTGATAATGATCCGATCCGCCATAAGGAGACAGTTGACAACATCCGAGATGCATCCGAGAAATGGGGTTTCTGTTTAGTGGTGAATCATGGTATCCCACTTAATGTTTTGGAGGAGACCATGGAAGGGGTACGTCGTTTTTTTGAACAAGATGTAGAGGTGAAGAAAAGGTGGTATACACGCGAAAGCATTGGCACGAAAAGGGTTGTGCATAACAGCAACTTTGATCTCTATAGTGCACCAACAGCAAACTGGAGGGATTCATTATATTGCACTATGGCTCCTCAACATCCAAATCCTGAGGAGTTGCCTGAAATATGCAGGTATTATTTGCATTTTAGAAAGTGTATATAATTGTACGGATCAAAATCTCCTCCATTACATCTTTTACTAAATTTCCCTTTCATTTAGTAACAAAAAATTTACATTTCACGACATAATAACAATTGCCCCAAGTATGTCGCGCTACTATGGTTAAAAACTATTTGAGTGTATTGGGGGAAATTTGATAAAAACTATAATGAAAAGTATCTTAATCCTGTATTTCCACAAGGGATATACATATTCATATCTTAATTCCTGCAGTCTAACAATAAACGTCTTATTTGAGTTGTTGACTGTTTTTTAGTAGTATGAAGTATTGCCTAGTTAGGAGAAAAACTTGAGACAGATTTTTTCCACAACTAATTAAATCTTCAAACGTAATTATTAAAAAAAAATTATAATCTAAGACAACATTAATTTTCCTGCAGAGATAATTTAACGGAGTTCTCGAAGCAAGTAACGAAATTGGGATATTATTTGTTTGAGTTGTTATCAGAGGGTCTTGGGCTAGATAGAGGCCACCTCAATGACCTTGATTGTGGCGAGGGGCTTGCAACCCTTTGCCATTACTATCCGGCGTGTCCTGAGCCAGAACTAACCTTGGGGACTACCGGGCATTCCGATTATGACTTCATCACGGTGCTGCTGCAAGACTATATTGGAGGCCTTCAAGTTCTACATCAGAATCAGTGGGTAGATGTCCCACCTTCTCCTGGATCACTAGTAGTTAATATTGGAGACATTTTACAGGCAAGTCTTTTACTTTATTTATATATATATATATTAATTATGTTTCTGCCTTTTCAAGAAATTTTCAACACACCATAATAATATTGTATTGAAATCAACATTTAATCTATGAATACGATCATATAATTTGGTTCTTTATGGTACATATTTAACTATAGTGTGTTATTATTTGAATTTTTCAGCTGATATATATATCAAATGACAAGTTTCTTTTATTATACAATATTAGAATTTAACATTTTCTTTTTATTATTGGAAATTTTAGCTTATAACAAATGACAAGTTTATAAGCGTTGAGCATAGAGTACTTGCAAACCATGTTGGCCCAAGAGTATCGGTGGCCTGCTTTTTTGGCTCAGGTCTGTGCCAAACCTCAAAGATCTATCAACCCATCGAAGAGTTGTTATCCGGGACAATCCCCCAAAGTATAGGCCAACAACAGTGAAAGACTATGTACAGTGCTTTCGCGATAAAGGACTTGCCGGAAAATCTACGCTGTCACATTTACAAGCTCTAACTTGAATGTGGAAATTTGTGTTTTTATTATTTCAAAAGTATTGAAATATATTATTTCCTCCTCTTACTAATTATCGTTGTTAAGTGTATAATAATTTTGAGTAGTGCATTGCACATTCAAATTCTTGTACTTTGATACGTACGGCTAAGAATTTCTATCAAAATTCGTATCCTAATGTGCTATTCGGTTGTGAAATTACTTATCAGATCAACGGTTTAAATTTAATGAGACTCTTTTTATGAAAGAAAAGGAGTATTTCATAATCATATCTTAGCTAGTGGATTGTTTGTATGGCATGTTGTGAGCTTGTGAGCAGTGACCTATTCAGGATTTTTATCAAGGGTGGTCACCTTTATAACAAAAAATAATTAAAAAATGACAAATAAAAATAATAATTAATATAATTCAACAAATATAGAGTTTATTAAAAATGTATTAAAATCATTTCAAATTTTTTTATCGAGGCCCAATTTCTTAAAAATATAATTTAAAATCACCTCATTTCTAATGATATTTAATAAATATTGTTAATGTAAACCACCATTTATCAATTCTCGAGTAGAGTTGAATCGAGGACGGTTACTAGCTAGTCCCAAAATTCGTAAAATAGTTACAAATATTATTTTTAGCATCCTATTTAAAAAAAACATCAATACACAGAAAATATACAATCAAGTACAATTAGAAAAACCCTAAAAATATACAATCAAGTACTCATAAAAAATATACTCCACATATATAATACATATGTATTATATATTAAAATAATTTAGGACAAAATACTCACTTTCTTATCAATTATTCATAGCATATTTTATATGTAAATGATCAATAAATAAAATCAATTTAAGACAATATGCAGAACAAATTAGAAGAGGAGAAAACCCTAAAAATTTAGGGGAAATTGAAATTTAAAGAAACATATCATAGAATTTGAGAGAAATTGAATATCATAGAAAAGAAGTATCAACATAGTTACAACTTTAATTGAAATTAAAGATAGGACATACCTAATTTTTTGAAAAGAGATTACAATTAAATTTTGTACATAAGTACTTGTAACTGGAAACCCCAAATTTGTACAAGTTGTGATTTTTTTTAGAGGTGGTCGCGCTTTACCTACTACTCTTACTAGTTAAAATTTTTACAAATTTAAGGATGGTCAAGTGACCATCCTTGCCCATAGGTCGAGACGGCTCTGATGGTGAGGAGCCAAAGCCATCCAAAAGATCAACTACAATAATTTAATATTTCACGTCCATCGATTCAAAAGCATGAAGTTTTCTTTGTTGCCTCTAAAGTTGTAGCTTTAGAAAATGCAAGTTCTACATACAAAATCCGTTTGCAGTTTGCTTACTCTAGAATAGCGAACGTGCATCAAGTATGTAATTTTGTGTATATGCACACTTAGAGGGGGTGAATAGGTGTATAAACTAAAACGTGTTTATCAAACACCAATTTTTGATTTCCTGTACAGTACTAAAATAGACAGATGAGACTAGTGATTTAAAGTGTTGCTTTAGAGTAAATTTTACTTTTCTTATAATGCAGACAGAATAAAGCAACGACAGATAGTGTCTGGATTAGACAAAAATATATTTTGCTATAATGTAGACAGATGAAACGTATGAAAGACGGTGTCTGGATTAGTATACTTTTTCTATCAGGAGATAACTTTTACGTGAGTGTGTTGAGATGCAAAGTGAGACTCAAACAATCAAGCACACGAAATAGCAAACTGTGACGCCCTCAAATCCGGGTTCTCTAACATCGAGTTTGGTGCTCACAATACATCAATATTATAAATATTCTATAACTATTGCGGAATAATAAACGTACATCGTTCATTAATATAAAGTATTACAATAATAATCTCAAGGTCTTCTTAACCTTAACTTAAACTTACCTTTACTATTACAAAAGATTTACATAAATAATTACATCATATTAGATCATAATTAAACATCTTTAACAACTACTATTCCTGAACCTTGCCCTTGCCTTTATCTTTCTTATTTGATGTCTCTGGCTTAGCTGAAATAAACGTCATGATATAGCAAGAGTAAGCAACTAATTTGCTTAGCAAGTTTAAATACAAGGGAGATATATCATGATTAGAAAGAAATTTAACGTTCAATGTTCAACAATGGAATTCGATTGTGAAAGAACATGAATTAAGTCTCAATAATTGAATAATAGATGCTGAGTGGTTCGAAATAACCATGAACATATACTAAGGTTGTCAGTATTTAAACTGGTCATTTTAGTAAGTTTTGGTAGTCAAGGGGATCAACCCTTCATACCCGGTGAATTATGCATAAACACTTAATAGTCGAGCAACAACTTGTTTTTCAATATAATGCTTTAATAAAATTATTCTTTTCCTCAGTCTCGAGTCCTTACCAAATCAATTGGTTAAGAACAGCTTTTAAAACCTATTTGACTTATCAAATTTAAAACATATTCGATCTAACTGACACAACTAGCATAGATCTATCTCATAAACAGTTCACGAATGAAAGAACTTTAATTGATTCACAGTTCAATAATTATAGAACAGGAATTCAGTTGCACAAAGTGCGATTAACAATAATCATTAAGGAATGTGGAATAATCAACAATAATTATCCACTAACATGCTTTGAAATAATAACTCGAGTTTGAGTTAGGAACTTGCCTTGTCTGCGGACTACTAATACGCAATTCTATAATCCGCTTAATGAATTTAACTTATCCTATTTGGAAAGACCTATCATAGATCTTTCAATTAGTATAACATATAATTATTCATAACATTATTATTCTCATATATTATCTAACATTAATCATATAATTAAATATTAGATATCACATTAGCTCCTTAATAATATTATTATTAAGTAATCATCTGAACGCTTGAATAATATTATTAACCTTGTAATAATATTCTATTCGTTTCTAATATTATTAATTATTTAATAATATTTTGATCTCTCTCTAATATTATTAATCTTTTAATAATATTTTAAGTATCTAATATTATTAATCCTTTAATAATATTTTAACTTTCTAAAATTATTAATCATTTAATAATATTTCAATGATTTAATATTATTAACCTTATTATTATATAGTATTAATTAAATAATAGTTGATTAATATTTGTACTTATTTATTATTAAATAAATAATAAATACTTAATCTATTTAGCCTTATGAGTCTTTAATTATTATTTAACTTTAATTAAATAATAATTAATGAATTAATATTTATCTTTATTTATTATTTAATATATATTAAATAATAAATAATTAATTAGCACTTATCTTTATTTAATATTAATTAAATAATAAATAAATAATTAACATTTATCTTTATTTATTATTAAATAATAATTAATTAATTAACATTTATTCATATTTATTATTTAATATTTAATTAAATAATAAATAATTAATTTATTGACTTTATACTACTTAATTAACTAACATGTGAGTAAGTAATTATAATTATTTATTACTTATTCTCGCTTAAATAATAATTTATTTATTTATTTACTTTAAACATTATTTAATCATTATTTAATATTAATTAAAAGAATAATTAATTAATTAATTAACTCTAATTATTATTTAATCTTAATTAAATAATAAATAGTTATTTTATTAACACTAACTCTACTTAATGATTACTTAATATCATTTAAATAATAATTAAATAGTTAATTATATTTAGCTTTGTATGTAATTAATTTGCTAACCATTTAATGGCTTTAAAAAATTAATTTTTAATAATTATTCACTTTCACTTAATTACGATTATGCCACTCACGCCAAAAATTTCCAGATTTAACGTCCTTTACGGAAACGTAAAACGAAATGTACAACTCGGAATTAAGTTCCGTCGGAGGCGTTGGATTCATAACTTCTTAAACTACAGTTTTCATTTATCAAACACTCAATTTGGTTCTGTTTTGAGTTCGAAAATTGGGTCAGAAGTGGCTGTTCAGTTTGGTTTGTTCAACAGTTTGCATAGCTTGGGATAAAATCATATCTTGCTCATTTCTTAACATTTTTGAGTGATTCCATAGGAATTTTATCCTTAACTCATTTATCTAGCATGTCAAGAAGAAAAAATCTCAAATACCACTTATAGATTTCAAGATTAACATGCTTTATCACACTAGTAAATTACACTTTTCATAAAATTCAACTTACTTCATTTCTTGCAAACTTTTCCATACCAAATCATGCAAATCCATCATAATCACATACTAAACTTAAGATCTAGTATATTAACATGATTTTAACATCAACCACATGATCTGCAAAGATCTAACAATAAAATACCTATAGCATACCTATTAAAGCATTTTTCTTGAATAAGATGAAATAAACTTGGTTTTCTCTCTTTAGTTCCAACTAATAAATTGAAAAATACTTAAATCCTCATGTAAAACACTTATACACTTATAAAACAAGGGTTTACAAAGATCATGAACCATGCTCCTTGTTTCCTCAAGATTAAACCAAGTAAAGTGTACAAACTTGCAAAATTTTCTTAGAAACATACCTTGATCTCTTAGCTATTCTTCTTTCCTTCCAAAATAGGTTAAAAACTTGAGATACATGAACAATCTAACTCTCCTTTGTGTGCACTAGAGCTGCCGAAATGAGGGGGAGGGTTCTCTCTCTCTATGTTTTGTTTGTTTAGCAAATAGGAAGCTTGGAATGAAAAGTGAGAGAAGTGTAGTAACTTTTTGATTTTTGTTTACTAATTGGTGTAAGTATTCAATACATTCATTGTATGCTATTTCACCCACATGTTGCTTGTTCTACTAACCATAAGTGTTGCATTAGTTTGCCATTTGACACATGGAGAGTTGGTAAGATAGTTGGTAGATTTTCTCCACAAACTTGGACAAGCTAGCAAAAATAAATTTTGCTTCCCTTCTACCCTTGTCATGGCCGGATATTCCCTTGCCATTACCTCCCATTTTTGATTTCTTTTTCATGCCAAATAATGCTTTAGCAAATGACCATAATGCCCCTCTTCAATTGGGCTAGGTTTGGGCCACTCATTTAATTCTTTTGGGCTTCCAATTTCACTTGTTTGGGCTATGTAAATTAACATGACCCAAAATCTAAATTTTATTTTACCCTAATTAGTTACTTAGGGTTTCCATTCCATTCAATTTGGAATTTAAAATGATTCAATTTCATAACCCAATTAGACTTGTCTTAATTAAGTTTAAAATAATTAGCCACTTGAGATAATAAAAATTATCCCTTAAGTTAGTATAATCATACATACTAGCATTCTTCATTGCTATAACCCTTAGGTTATTTACTTACTAACCTAATGTATAATTAGGTTACACAGTCATCTAGTTTAATTCTCTTTACAATAATTCAATATATGACCATATAGAGAATACATATACTTACTTAATCACATTCAATCTACATAGGTCACAAAGTTTTCAATAACATTGATATTTAATGAATATATTTACTTACAATGTGACTTAGGAATTCTTAGAGAGGGGTGAATAGGTGTATAAACTAAAACGTGTTTATCAAACACCAATTTTTGATTTCCTGTACAGTACTAAAATAGTACAGATGAGGCTAGTGATTTAAAGTGTCTGCTTTAGAGTAAATTTTACTTTTCTTATAATGCAGACAGAATAAAGCAACGACAGATAGTGTCTGAATTAGACAAAAATATATTTTGTTATAATGTAGACAGATGAAACATATGAAAGACGGTGTCTGGATTAGTATACTTTTTCTATCAGGAGATAACTTTTACGTGAGTGTGTTGAGATAGCAAAGTGAGACTCAAACAATCAAGCACACGAAATAGCAAACCACAAGCACAAGAATTTTTACGTAGTTCAACCCCTATCCTCTATCTAGTGGCCTAATCCACATCCAATACCAAATGGTATTAGAGACCTTTTTTATTAATTTGACAACTCAATTAAATACAATAAAAAAAACTCCCTGTTCAAATAAGCTTTCTACTGTGATTGGACACCTCTGCCCCTTTTGCATCTCTGCAACCTTTGCACCTCTGCAACCTTGAAAGCTTCTCTTGAACGAACATATTCACTACTAGGACCGTACAAGCTTAACAGTGCTTAAACTATGAACTTGCTACAAAGTATTTTGAATACAATATGTTGTGTTTTTCCAGCAAAGAAAAGACTAACAATATGACTGACTTGCTGGAAAAAATTAAACGATTAAAGCTCTCAATATGGAAGTGTATATCGTATATGACTAATATAGGTTTCAAGCTCTTCTTTACTGATATAAACTTCCTGTGTTCGTATGTCCCTGTGTTAGCCGAATAGAAGATATATACACACACACACACACACACACACACACACACACACACACACACACACACACACACACACACACACACACCCCCCATTTTAGGCGGAATTAGATGATAAGTAGATGATAGAGAAAGAATAGAAGAGTGGTGCATAAATTAACCCAGCAATTACTAGTAAAACATAATATTATTAAATATAAAAATATGTACAAGGGAAATAACTTACAAGGTAGCACAAGCTACAATCTTGACTAGTACATTTAGAGAGAAGGGAGAGAAGAGAGAAGAAGAGAAGAGGTGGACGAAGCCTGCCTCCCAAACTGACTCTGTCTTTCTTTTATAATAAGAAAGAACTATTACAAACTTTTACAAAAGTAAACAGTAACTGACTTTTACTATTACAAACAGTATCTGACCTTTACTATTACAAATCGAATCTGACCTTTACTATTACAAAAGTGAATAATTACAAACTACTTTTGACTGAGAAAACTTTCGGCTGCTTTAGACATAAGGCCGACAGACTGATTGAGCGCATAGAGGCGCAATTTACGAAAACTTTTGACTATAATCCTGAGGGGCATCTGCATGTGACTGAAGGCTACTTTCGGTGGGAAAGTAGGAGCATGATTAGGCAAATGGGTCCTGAGCATCTTGCAAATTAATGCTGCCATACGGGTCATTGTCATCATCATCTTCATCAGCTTTACTGGTTTTCTTAGAGGAAGAAGATGAACACTCACTAGGTTCAATTTCTTCATGAAGCTGATTAACTCTGTCTTGGATGGCTTGAGCTAACTTTTGTAACTCAAGACTAGAACACTTTTTAATTCTTGAAAAATCTAAAGAGGCAGAAGGACGATCTTCTTTAGATTTAGATTTACTGGAAGAACCCTTCTTAGGGATAGATTTAATAGGATTGGAGGGAAATTCTTTTTGAACTTGACCTACAATTCTGTTAACGTCAAATTTATCCCACCATTTAACAAAGAAAATTCTTGACTACTGACTTTATTGGCCACAGTGTTAATGGACGATTGAGAAGGAGACTGAAAAACTGACTCTATGACTGGTGTATGAAGATTATACTGCCATTTTAAAATCCAAGGAATCGTATATTTACTAGAAAACTGGAGCAGTATAAGGATACCTTCAAACTTTGGATTATATTGACTATGATTTGCGAAGTGATGAACTTGTGACTGAAGCAATTCTGGGAAAATATCGAAGGTGGGACCATAGCGAGACCACCAAAGAATAAACCAAAAAGGGATATGACTCTTGAATTTATGATCAAATTGAATAAACCATGAATGATTGAAAGCTTGGTTTTGATGAAGGAAAATCTTATGTCAGGCTTCAATATAATCATAGAAACAAAAATAATGATTTTAACTAGCAATTGGACTAAGATCCGAAGGATGCTTTCCCCAATTAGATTGAGAAATAATCTGTTTAATATAAAGTGAATGAAAAATGATTTTTGAGGAATCATTTTTATCATAAATGGGCTTAATAACAATTGACTCAGTTTGAAGAAGGATGTGCTTATAAAATATGAGTGATTTATAAGAAGCAAAAAGAAGGAAATGTCATCCAGTTGGGAAGAACTGTGCAGCCAAACTAACTGGATCATTCTTGGGTTTCATGCTTGTTTCGACATGAAAAAGAATGACTTGATAATTAGGAATATATTGTGAGTTTTGACTTTTAGGAACATTTTGCTGGGGAGAACAAAATGGATCAATAGGGATTGGTTTACTGGCTAAAACCGTATTATATGGCTTGGAAACAGAACCAAGTTTATGAAATCTATTAGCTAGATCCACTGAAGGGACACGGTTAACTGGATGAGGGACCAAAGAACCTTTGGGCTGATTACTAGGGCCTGAAGGGAGACCCGAACATCGAGAAGAAGAACCTCCTCGAATACTCATTTTGAAACAGTAGGGGTACCTGAATTAATAAATTTTCGGGTAAGAAAGTCGGGAATAGAATTATCACTACCTTTAATATACTCAATATCAAAATCAAATATACTCAAAAGAGCTTGCCATCTAGCAAAAGTTTGGTTAGCGGCGATATTTTCAACATCTTTATCAAGAATGTATTTTGCTGATTTACAGTCTATTCTAACTAGAGATTTTTGATTTAACAAATCACTTTGAAATTTATTAATACATAAAACTAAAGAAAGAATTTCTTTTTTAATAGTAATGTAATTTAATTGTGTAGGATTCCATACACCAGAATGAAATCGAACAATTTGTTCAGATGAAGTGGGAGTTAACTTTTGTTTTAGAATACCTCCGAATCCAACTTCAGAAGCATCAGTTTCAACAATTTTGAATGCAGATTCATTGGAAATGCCAAGGCAAGGCAATACCTTAACATACTTTTTAACTTGTTGGACGATGGAAGTATGTTCATCTATCCAATGAGGTGGATTATTTTGTAAACGTTGAAAAAGAGGTTTACAAATTTTTTGAAGATTTTTATAAAATTTACCTACATAATTAAGGGATCCTAAAAATCGCTGAAGTGAAGTTTTATCAATAATTTTATCAGAAAATCTGTCTGCAAATTGAATAACTCGCTGAATAGAACGAATCAGACCATGATTAATATCATGTCCTAAGGAATTTGACTCTAGTATGGAAAAGACTACATTTAGTAAGAGATAGAACAAGACCATTGACTTTTATAGTTTTGAAGAACGGATTTAGATGTTTGTGATGTTCTTCAATTGACTTAGAAAATATAAGAATATCATCTATATAAACAATAATAAAATGACTGAAAGGATTTAAAATATCGTTGAGGATATTCTGGAATTCACTCGGGCATTTTTGAGACCGAATGGCTGAACTATCCATTCGTAATGACCAAAAAGAGTGGTAAAAGCAGTTTTATACCTATCATTGGGATGGATACTGATTTTCCAAAAATCCAACTTGAGGTCAAATTTACTGAAAATGGTGGCATTACTAAGTCTAGGCAATAGATCCTCTTTGTTAGGCAATGGATACTTAATCCATTCTAAAACTTTGTTTAGGGATTTATAATTAATGACAAGTCTAGGGACACCTCTTTCATTTTCTGCTTCTTTATTGACATAAAACGCTGGGCAGGACTAGGGTGACTTACTGGGTTTAATTAAACCTTTATTGAGTAGATCATTAATTTCTTGTTTACAAAGCTCCATTTGTTGATGATTCATTTGTATAGATCTCGCCTTAGTAGGAATTAAATGTTCTTTAAATTCATTGGCATAAGGTAACCTAACAACATATTTTCGTCTATGCCAAAAAGCATTAGGAGAATCAGAACAAAGGTTTTTAGTCATAAAATTCTTAAGATCTTCAATCTTTTCCTGAACCTTTTTATTAGCAAGTAGATCTTCTACTTGTTTGTATTTGATTTATTATTTTAAGAATTTTAACTGAGTAGTCTTACAATTTAAAAATTTTAGATTCGTCTTGAATAAATTTCAAACCTTGTGACGCCCCCAAATTCAGGTACTTGAAACCCGAACTTGGTGCTACACGATATCATTTCTTTGAGCTGAAATAATATAATTAACAAACTTAATATACATATCAGAGTTGTCTAATCCCAGTACACTGACCTTTAAAGTACTTCATTACATAATATATAACAAATATTATTGTCTTAATAAAGTCTAACTATTATACAAAACATCATAAAACTTATTATGTCAGCTTTCTTTTCCTTTGTTTATGCCAGAGCCTTCTGGTTGATCACGCTTAGCTGAAAATATTTAATTTAAAGCAAGAATGTAGCATTAAACTGCTCAGCAAGTAATAGCAGTTAATGAACTTTAGCTGAAAGAAGTAAATATTTTATTTGAGGTATACTTCTACAACGAATCAATAGTTGTGAAGTCTTTCGAAACATATCTTAATAACATATAAAATCGTTTAAAATTTTGAAACGACGTAGTGACTATAAATGCTGAGCAATCAATGGACCATGAACTTTTATTTTTCATTTTCTAAAAGGTTTAAACAGAAATTCATCTGCAAACCGCTTTGGTCTTACGGACATGTAGAGTGATTAGACCCGTTATGTCCTGTATTGATCAATACTATCTATTTGAAAGATAATTCGTTCACTCTGTTCGCCTTGGGCACAAAAATAATTTCTCCTATTAAGGGTTGTTCATACTCAGTCTGAAGTCCTAACTAAACAATTCAGTTGGATGACCTTATCATAACCAATGCTATTCAGCAGTATAATTTACACTATGTCTAGCCGAGTCAAATAGCTTAGACAATCTTTAAACCGTAAACACCTACCGAAGTTTTAATAGGATGTAGCAGGATTTGTCATATCAAAGAAACTTCTTAGTTCAAGAGTTCTTGCATTAATACAATAGCTCATACAAGTGGGGATACTTGTATGATAACAAACAATAATGAGATGTTAATAAGAAATAAACGAATCATGGATTTCATTACTAATATGAATAAGAATAAGAATTTGAGTAAAGAAACTTGCCTACAAAGATTCATTTCATACAGTACTTGCAATAGTTAGAATACTTGCTCAATATAAAATTTGAGTAGGGTTAAGGATTTTGCCTTGATAGCTGATTACTGCTACGTAGTATAGCTTAAGCTGTTATCTTTAATACAAAGTTCTATCATCAATAGAATTATTCTTTTAATTAGAATAATACAACTTAACACATAATACTGCTTATTTACAGTCATTATACAGCTTAAACATGTTGTCACATATTCATATCAATCATTAAAACACATAAGAACGTATTCCTAGTCAAACTATGTCAATTTGGTTTGAGTTCGGTATAGTTTCGGCATCCAGACTGCATTATCGGATAATTAATGACTTTATTTTTAATGAAACTTTGTTCAAGAACTTAAATATTATGTTAGATAATTTAATTATCATTTATAATAGTTTTTCCAAACAGTAAAATCAGTAATAATGATTTTTCAAACACTTATATCATTTTTAATGCTTTAATTGTTAAATAATTTTATTATCATTAATATTTAAATAATTTAAAATATTAATGAACTTCATGTCAACACTTTAAAAGTTATTCATTATAACCTTAAAACATTTTTAAAACCTTAATATTACCTTTAAATAATTTTTAAGATATTAAAATCATTTTTAAATAAATATCATTAATATTAAAATATTAATTTACTTCATTTTCAAATATTCAAAGTTATTTATTATAACTTAAAACATTTTTAAAACATTAATATTACTTTCAAATGATTTTTAAAGTATTAAAATTATTTTAAATAATTACTATTAATATTAAAATATTAATATTGTTCATATTAAAATATTAAAAGTTATTTATTATAACTTAAAATATTTATTTCACCTTTAAATAATTTATAAAATATTTAAATCATTTTTAAATAATTTATTTAATATAATTATTAAATAAATTCATTATCATTAATATTAAGATATTAATGAAATTCTTATCAAAATATTATAAATTATTTATTATAACTTAAAATACTTTTTAAAACTTTAATATCATTTTTAAATGATTTTTAAAATATTAAAACTATTTTAAACTAATTTATTTAGTATAATTATTAAATAAATTTATTATCATTGATATTAAATTATTAATGAAATTTATCTCAAAATATTAAAAGTCATTTATTATAACTTAAAATATTTTTTAATACTTTAATATAATTTTAAATGATTTTTAAAATATTAAAATCATTTTTAATTAATTTATTTAATATAATTATTAAATAAATTTAATATCATTAATATTTAAATAAATTAAATTATTAATAAAATATATCTCAAATTATTAAAAGTTAATTTTTATAACTTAAAATAATTTTTAAAATAATTTTATAAATTTTTAATAATTAATTTTATTTATTTTAATTAATATAATTAATTTTAATTTATAATCATCACTAAATGGCTATCGCGACGGAAAGTGTCGCTATAGGTGTTCTTGAGCCCTCAAGAACATCCCTTAGGTACCTAGTTTGACCGCTTGTAATTCTTTGTTCATGATGTTTTTGGGCATGAGAGTGCTTCAGTGCTTCTACTTATGTAATACTACAAGTGTATAGCAATTTTTGGGTCTAACTATATCATATGAAGAAGATATAAGAGATCAAACTAGCTATCAGAGCTGTTCTTCATTTTTTGAAATTTGCAGAAAATGAAAACAGTGCGAGGGGTCAATTTGTGGCTTTAATAACTTGGATTCTGGGCGATGTTTGTGCGTTAAAGTGCTACACTTGTGTAGTATGTATGTCAAGGTACAAATAGAACACACTTATGTAGCTTAACAACATCACAGAATCAAGATATAGCTTAGTCAAAGTACATGTCAGGACTTGTTCTTCAATTTTCTGGAATTTCCAGAAAATTAAATTTTCAGTTTGGTCAACCCATATTTGACCATGAATAACTTTCAATCTACACATGCTATGATCATGATTCCACTTCCAGTATACTGACATCATGTCATAGAACACATACAAACACATAAACACAACATATCATGAACAGATTGAGATCTATAGGCCCCGACTTTGGGCTGTCAGACAATATTTGTAGATTTTTTCCAATTTTCAAAAATTCATATTTTTGTGCATCTAGATGTTATGGGTCCATGATATAACAACCTAGATTCACTTATTAACATGATATACAACATATTTAAACACTTAATCATAATATTTAACCAAAAATTAAAGATCTAGCATGTGGGTTAGGGTTTTATACCTTTATTGAATAAATTTTGATTTCTGATCTTTTGATTTGATCTTGGTTTGCTATGAGGTGTTCTTAGCTGATATTGGGAGTGAGTTTGAGAGAAAATTTTCGTGGGTCTAGAGAGAGAAAGAGTAGCTTGGCTTGTGGGGAAAAATACATGAAGTTTCTTTTCTTTCTCTTTCTTTAATTTCTAACTTTTGATTCATTAAATCTAGGATGTGTTAACTGTCAAGATTTGGCTGATACATATTGATTTTCAGCATGTGTACAATCTAGAAATGGTGAGTCATGAGATTATGTAAAGATTTGCAAGCAAACTTGATAAAATAATTTCAAAAATGGTATTTTTGTAAACTAACAAATATTTTAAGGGTATTCTTGTCCATTGTACATAATTGGGTTTAACCCTTAGGTTTTAACCCTTAGAGTTTCCCAAATAATTTCTAAGGTTTGAAAAATTAAGTATGAATTTAATAAAAATTTAATTAAAACCCACTAATTAAAAATTAGGATTTTTCAAATAATATATAGTTAGGGTTTTGTTTAAAAATTAAGGATTTCTTGCTATAATTAGGGTTCCCAAATTTGTGAATTAGGGTTTTCTAATCATTATTCTTAATCACACAATATGCATACTTGCATTTAAATATAAACACATTCAATTACTATGCTTAATATTTAAACAAAATAAATAAATAAATTCTTAACATATATTCATATAATTATTTCAATAATCATAATTATAATTAAAATTCATAATCATAAATCATATTAACATACTTACATATATTTGAATACAAATATAATTAATAATCACATTTAATATTCAAATTCCTTAAGAAAATAATTTTTTATTATTCATACATAAATACATTCTTTTTAAATACAATTATACAATAATTGTATTAATTCATGAAATTTCATAACATAGATCAACATTAGAGGTTTTGATCTATAATCACACTTTACCTTATATCCCATTATTAATTAAGTTAAAATAATTAACTTAATTAATATTAATAAATTCATATAATAAAATAATTATTATAATAATTCTAGTAATCATTTCATATATTATTTAATTAATATATTAATCATATTTTCATGGAAACATAAATAATAAAATATTTTTACTACAATATTAATTTATTTTAAGAATATAATTTTTAATAATCAACAATTCCTTTATCGAAAAATTAATTCGAAATCATTCATGTAATAAATAATTATATATTTATCACATATATACATATTCTTTTCCTTGGACATATTCCCACATTTATTTTGATAAACATAATATATATAAAAAAAATTATACGAAAAATTTCTTATTTAATTATATAAAAATCTTGGGTTATTACAAAATCTCTTTCTTTGGGTTGGGTAGTGAATTTAAATTCTACCTTTTGACCCAAATCTTTAGTGGTTAATCCATTATTACTAGTAGTAAATGGATATAATAGATATATAAACGGTAGACCCAAAATGATCTTATCTGTCAGATTGCGTATTAAAACAAAGGTTGTTTTAAAACGCATATTATCTTGACAAATATGAACTTTAGGAAGTTTATACTTTATCTCTATCTTACTACCATTAGCAGAACTCAATTTTTCACTAGTTTTCTTATAAAACTTAGTAGGGATTAAACCTTCCTGAATACAATTAAGATATGCACCAGTATCAACTAAAGCAGGAAGCTCAATTGTAAAAGTTTTATCGATAACTAGCTTGATGACTATATACCATTTTTGAATGGTAATATCCTTTAATCTTTTAAGGAGTATCCTTGAACCATAAGAAGTGACTCATCCTTAGTATTTGAAGATTCTGGAATATCATCATCATCTGATGACTCAGAGATGTAAAGATCTGAATCTTTAGTAGCTAGATTAGTCATTTCTTTACGTAAATCAGAAATTTCAGTTTTAAGGTTCGAAATTTCTTTTTTTAAGCTTATAAACTTCCTGATTTAATTCTAGAAGAGTGATTTCTTTATCAGGCGATTTAAATCTTTCAAGGGTTTTATTAAGACTGATAATGAGTTTTTCTTTTCCTTTAGCAATCTTATTTTTAATCGTACTGGTCTTAGGTTAATAATTCTTTTAGCTGTTTCATATACTAAATCTTTAACTCAAAATTAGTAATTTTACTAATTAAATCAATTAACAAAGAACTTTCTTCCTCTTCTTTGTTAAGAACATTAATTCTTTAATTGCAGCAATCAGATCTGTAATTATCTGTGCATAAAGTGACTTCTTCGGCTTCACTTTCTGTTTGTTTATTATCATTGCTATTAGAAGAATAAGGAACATCAGAATAATCATTGTTGTCAATGTCATTTTCTATCCTTATTAACTCTAAAAGTTGTTCAGTATCTTTATTAGAGATATTTAACTGAGATAACTTTTGTTTAATCTTACATTCATTTTTATAGTGACCTTTTTGACCACAATTATGACAAGTGATTTTACTCTTATCATATTTTTTAGACTTCTTAGTAGATTTTTTATTATATTTTTTACTGGATTTTTCATAATAATTATATTCCGTTTTATTCTGCTTAGATCAGTTTTTTATGATGTTTACTACTTTTGTGATTTTCAATATGTTTACGCCGATACTTTCTTCTAGTGGGAGCAACAGGAGGTAAACCATATTGTTCACAAAAGGTTCCAAGCTCATATTTAGCTTTATTCTTATCTTTACCAGCCTGTTTAGCGATTTTGAAATCAATACATATTTTTAATCCAATTTTTTGAATATAACTGATTATGTCACCATAAGTAAGGTTATCATAATCAATATACGCCAAATCTTTACTCAGCGCTTCTCTAACTTTATGAGCAAACAAATTAGGTAAGTCATTAACAAACTTTTCTTTCCATAAAGGTTTGTTACTGTCATTACGCATCATGACTCGAGAAGTAAAAACATCTTTATATATACCATCTAAAATCACTTAGAGTGGGACAAGTGAGATTACTTAACTGATCATGAATTCTTTCAGTAATATTACGGGGAGTTCCTAATAAAATATTTTATTATGGTAAAAATTAAAGTGTTTATCCCATCAAGAGGGCCAACACCAATATTATCATCCCAAATAGGGTTACCATCATCATCCATTTGGACAGCATAAATTACTGCTAACCTAGAATCTTCTGTGAGATGTTTTTCCCACCAAGATCTAAGAGTACCAGTAAATCCATTAGTTAATATTTCAACAATATTAGGTTGTGAAAGATGACTGAATGCTGTAATATAACTATTGGCTACCATAGACATATGATTTAATTTATTAAGAATTTGATGTTCACTTAAACCATCAATATTTCATTCATAAATTTTATTAGAAGAAACAGAAAATTGATTATCTAGATTTTTCTCTTCAAACTGAAGGTCTGGAGGAGTAGGTGTAGTATACCAATTTTTTGTTATACTAGTTTTATTAAAAGTTAATTTATTTAGCTGATCGTTAATATCTGGAATTGAAACAGTTTCAGATTTAATATCTGAAGAACTAATGCTCTCACTTTTAGATTCTTCAACCTGATCTATGACAGCAATAATTCCACTAGTTTCACTAGGAGTTAATTTTTTAAATAATTTATCAATAGATTTAATCAACTCAGATTCTTTATTAGGCAATCCCAAACCAACTCTATTTTCAGGAAGGCTTAATAAAGGTTGATCATTCTTTTTATCAGGTTTTTGAATAACAGTTTGATCAAATTTTTCTTCAATTTTATCCAACTGTTTTCCTAGAGTTGCAAAATACTGATTAGTGAAGTTATTTTGTTCAATAATCTTTTTTTCATCTTTATGACCATCTGCTAATTTAAAAGGGCTAGCTATAACTGAAGTGTTTTTAACAGATAAAAGAACAGTTTCTAAAGGAGGATGGCTAGACGACACCTTTGTCTTATCCTCCTTGATCCACTGACTTTTAGTTAAAACATTACATTTAGAATGATATTCGTCATACCAATCATAAAAAGTAATGTTTCTCTTTTCATTGGTAATAAATCATTTCCATTTATTAACAATTTTATTTCTATCCTTTTCATTATAATTAGTACGGAAGGCATGCCTTTTAGCTTTATTAGACTTAGAATTAAAATCTTCAACAATATTTTTCCAATCTAATTTAAATTCTTTGTTAAGAACTCTCAATTGAGGATTAATAGGAGTTTCAAAATCTGACTGAGTGGGTAACTCTGAAGGTGCAGGAGAAAGATCTTGCTCATCTTCTATAGATTCATTAGTGGTGTAACAAGGATGACTAGTTTGACCATGGTTTAAAATACCTTTCATTTTAATATCTTGTATGGAAGTATTACTAAGTATTTCAGTATTTCTTCTAGAAGGGATTGAAGAACTAGTAAAATCTTCTATAATCAAGGGTCTTCGAGTATGTTCAAAACTTATACCGTCAGAAAATTGTTTTACATTTTCAATGTTCAACAGAATGTTATTAACAGGTTGTTGAGGTATTTCACTTGGTAAGATCCATTGACTAGGTAAAGTAATGTCCTTCCAAAGAATGGTTCTTGGAGTCTGAACATTAGCATTACTAGTACTGCTTTGAATTAAAACAGTTTGATCTTTTGGACTTTTATTAAGTGCATGAACATTTAAATTGGTTTTCATTATTTTATAATAAATTCTATACATTAAAGCCAAAGCCTGAGAACCCTCAATCATTTGAGTAATTTCTCCTGCTGTTTTAATGTTTAAAGTTAAAGCTTTTATTAAATTAGGATCACTAAGGCTTAAAGTGAAATCAGGAAAGCAATTAAAATGGATAAGTCCATCATACAGACTTGATTCCATGATACCAATAATACTAGGAAAATAATTAAGGAAACGAGCATCTCTGAGACACAGATAAATACTAGAATTAATTCCCTTAATATTTAATGGCTTTACTGCAACTTGAACTAATCCTATGTGAATAAAATTGTAACCCTTCTTCCTATGTTTTTTAATAACATCAGGAGTTAAAAGACTATAATTTTCATATTCTTTATTAATAGCACTAGACACGTTCAACAGTTTTAATATTATAATCAGTTTTAAAATTATCAAGGAAGGTTGACTGATATATTTCTCTAGGAGAAACACTAGGAATATTTCAATTACTTAAAACTTGATTAATATTTTCATAACTATGTTCTTCTTGGTTAATTATATCTGGAACAGGGGGCAAGGTTGACCGGTTGCTAACTGAAGAAATAGACCTGAACAATCTACTCATTTTTAAAAAATAAAATTTTTACTCTTTCAAAGTTCTTCCATACATACCCTTCGAGCATAGGTATGCATCTACTTAAGGTAGGAAGAGTATGTATGGAAGAACTTTGAAAGAGTAAAAATAAACAAGAAATTAATCATCTACTTCCGCCTAAAATGGTATTAGAGCCAAGTTGTTTGTTTCCTTATTTGTTGATCTTAGAACCTATTCATTCTTAGTCATTTTTCAAAATTCAGATTTATACTTATTTCTTTGTCCTAAAGTCACCTAACTTACTGTGGAACACCTTGTTCGTTTGTGTCTCAAACCCTTGTAAGTCTCAGTGTGGAACAGTGTCGGGTCGTGACTTAGAGCATAGGTATGCATCTACTTAAGGTAAGAAGGGGATATATGGAAGAACTTTGAAAGAGTAAAAATAAACAAGAAATTAATCACTACTCCCGCCTAAAATGGTATCAGAGCCAAGTTGTTTGTTTGCTTAATTGTTGATCTTAGAAAAGATGAGAATATCATCTATATAAACAATAATAAAATGACTGAAATGATTTAAAATATCGTTGAGGATATTCTGAAATTCACTAGGGGCATTTTTGAGACCGAATGGCTGAACTATCCATTCGTAATGACCAAAAAGGAGTGGTAAAAGCAGTTTTATACCTATCATTGGGATGGATACTGATTTTCCAAAAATCCGACTTGAGGTCAAATTTACTGAAAATGGTGGCATTACTAAGTCTAGACAATAGATCCTCTTTGTTAGGCAATGGATACCTAATCCATTCTAAAACTTTGTTTAGGGGTTTATAATTAATGACAAGTCTAGGGACACCTCTTTCCTTTTCTGCTTCGTTATTGACATAAAACGCTGGGCAAGACCAGGGTGACTTACTGGGTTTAATGATACCATTTTCAATGTTCAACAGACTGTTATGTTGAGGTATTTCACTGGGTAAGATCCTACTAGGTATATATATATATATATATATATGAAGGAGACTAACGACTATCTTTAAGATATTCTGGCCTCTGATATTATCCAACGGGTGTAAGAAAGAGGTTAGCATGAATATCTCTATCACAGTTGTAAAGAATAAAGATTTAACGAATATAAAATTGGTTAGCATAAAAATCTCATATCTTAGATGGAATATCTCATGTTTAAAATAAAGAGACCAACAGTTATTAGATATCACAGGTGGGAGGACACATGCTTTCAGCAGCTTTAACGGATATAATATATAATATTTCAAATATATAGTATCCTAGTCAAAATATAATAGCTGAAAGAAAAGGAACAAAGAATATATGTATATCAGTTTAAATCCAATAACAAGTCAGAGTATATCAAGGACTCCTTTTCAAATAATATAACACGTTTCATGTTAAAGGAAATCTCTTTAGAAAACCAATGAACCATAATACAAAATGGGCTAATTAATATTTAAAGGAATTTAAACCAGCCCAAACAATTAAAAACATAAGTCCACTAAATTAAATATAAACCCAATAATATTGTCATCATTAAAATCATAAACTAACTTTCTCTCCCTTTTTGATGATGACAATATATAATGTCATTTAATTAATATGTTCCCCCTAACTTAATGACTCCCCCTAAATTTATGCCTATAAAGAGAATCATACAACCTGTTATGAAAGATAATAATATGCAATATGACCAGCTATAACAACCATGACAGATAATGAAAATATCCAACCATTATCACCAACAAGATGTTATTCAATATAACCATATATAAAAGTTATCATCATTCATGCTCAATAAACATCAAAAAATAATCAGCAACCAAAGAGCATCCAAAACATTTCAAATCAATTCCAAAAACATATAATCCCAAATATAATATATCCATTCCCCAATCTTCTCCCTCTTTAGCATTATCAAAAAGGGTCTATGATGCCTCAAAAATAGTTTCATTAAAAACTGCGTCAACCTTTTTGTCAAGAGCCATCAGCTTGATTTCCATGGAAGCAATCGTGTTAGACAGAGTGGATACTGTAGTAGTTAAAGAGCTAAGGAGTTGAAGAATTTCAGAAGAGTTTGGATCAGGAATGGAAGTTGAAGAATGATGAGAAGGATGAGTAGATGGAACAAGGAGATGAGTAGATTCAGCCATATCTCAAGACAACATGCCATCAACACTAACTTTTAACATCGACTTCTGAAGATTAGTCTCATCAATGATATCAGTGACATGAACAACTTCCTCATTCACAAAAGAAATTTTAAAATGTTCAAAAAATTTTGTGAGAAAACCTCCATATGGAAAACACTTTGATTTGTTCTTAAGACAACTCTCCATATGTTTTATCATAAACAAAAAAAAATTAAATTTTATCCCTGATAAAATCAGTGCTAACAGTATGAGGTCTTGGAAAGTCATGTCCGACCGACCACTAATTCGGAGAACTAAATTTGCCCGAAGCACCTTATGAATGACACTGTTTATAGGAGAAGTTTCAATCACAGTAGGTAATTCAACAAATTCAATTTCAGAAGAGTTTAAAACAATATTTAACTATTTAAGAATACTGAAATTAGGAAACTCACAAGGACCTTTAAGAGTAAAAGGGCAAATACAAGAACAAGAAACATATAGTATTGTACTAAGAATTTCAGAATCAAAGGAAAAGACTTTGTTTTGCACATAAGTGTCTACCTTATCAGATTTGATAGTTATATTGCCAAAGAATTGCTTGATTAACAGGGGATATGCATTCGGAGAAGGGTTTAACATACTCTTTAACCCGACAGATTCAAACAAGGTAGAAACCCCAATTTGGTGAAACAAAACAGGGTCAACAAGTTTACCAAAAATAATTTTCTTAATGACCATGAATTTCTGAAAGCGATTGGAAAACTTGAGATAACGAAAAATCGAATATAGTACCAGGGGAATTAGGAACCGAAGGAGGTGATTCAAGGATACTCACAGAGGTAAGGGCTTTACCCTTTGAAGTTTTCCCTTTTCGTTTTATGCTTGAAGAAGAAACCCCCAAATCAGTATCCGATTTTACTCGATGTCGGTTCAATCGCCTGCTAGTTCGTGCAGCCACAAGCGATGCATCTTCCTTGCAAATTAATGGGTTGTCATCCGGTGTTGAAAGTATGCCCTCCCCTTGTCTTAGCCATTGAGAGGAAAATCAAAATGGGTGATAAAACCCTAGGTTTCGTATGCCAGACTGCCGCCAAGTATTCACCTTCCATACTAGACAAGGCAACTGATGTTTGTTTCTTACTGTGCCAAGCCACAAGGCTTTGACCTAAAAATTCACAAGCTCCACTTGTGCTTTTCCTAACAACTTGGCACCCTCGATACATTGTTATTTCAACATCTTTACCTATAGCATTTGCAGTAAGCTTGATGGTAGTACTCATTGGTGTTGACTTTGGTTTGGTATTTTCAAAACCAAATCTTTCAATAACTCCTTTACATACTTCGATTGATGAATGTAAATCCCTTCATTTGATTGTTTGATTTGAAGCCCTAAGTAATAGTTTAACTCACCCATAAGGCTCATATCAAACTCATTATGCATACATTGAGAAATCCACTCACACAAAGAGTTAGTAGTAGCTCCAAAAATTATATCATCAACATAAATTTGAACAATTAATATATCCTTATTTTTTGTTTTAATAAAAAGAGTAGAATCAATTTTACCACGATTAAAACCATTATCTAATAAAAACTTACTTAAGCTTTTATAACAAGCTCTTGGAGCTTGTTTTAATCCATACAAGGGCTTTTTCAATTTAAACACATAACGAGAATATTTTTCATGTTCAAATCCCAGTGGTTGCTTAACATACACTTCCTCATTTAAATAGCCATTTAAAAAAGTACTTTTCACATCCATTTGATATAATTTAAATTTTCTATAACATGCATAGGCTAAGAAAATTCTTATTGTTTCCAACCTTGCAACAGGGGCAAAGGTTTTTTCATAGTCTATACCTTCTTGTTAATTACAAACTTGTGCAACCAATCTAGCTTTGTTTCTAGTTATAATACTATTTTCATCTAATTTAGTTTTGAAAATCCATTTTATACCAATAATAGATACATTTTGAGGAGGCTTAACAAGATTCAATACCTGACATCGTTCAAATTAGTTTAATTCTTCCTGCATGGCAATGGACCAATTTTCATCTTGAATTGCTTTCTTAGCATTCTTTGGTTCTATTTGAGAAAGAAATGCTGAAAATGCATAATAATTCCTTGCTTTCCTTCTTGTGTGCATCCAAGTGTCGGGATCACCTATAATCAGATTTGGAGGGTGATTTCTTATCGTTCGGGATGATTTAGGAAGCTTGGCAGTAGTTAGTTGTTCTTCAGGATCAACCTCTCTAATCTCAGTTTCAGCATCCGAAAGTTCATCTGATTTATCTTCAAAAACAGACTATTCGATTTTTCTGGTTTTAGGCTTTTGCAGATCTAAGTTTCCTTCTAAAACAGACGAGTCAGTCAGTCTGTTTTCACATGTTCGTATTCCTAATTTGCTTGATCTTTCTTTTGATGCAGAACGTTTAGGCTGTTTGGATCTAGCTATTTGGGTTCCACGAATCTGATCATCTTTTCCTACAGAAATCTCATTTTCCTCTTTTGACAGATCAAGGTTAAACTCATCAAAAATAATATGCACAGATTCTTCAACTTTTGACTTATCAAGATTATAAACCCTATATGCCTTTTTATGTACTAAATAACCAAGAAAGATAGCTTCGGTTGATTTAGCATCAAATTTTCCAAGATTACCATGAGTATTTAAAACAAAACATTTAGCACCAAACACTTTAAAATAATAAATATTAGGAATCCTCTTGTTAAGTAACTCATATGGTGTTTTCAATAATATGGATCTAATCAATACTCTATTTAAAATGTAACATGCAGTACTTACAGCCTCTGCCCAAAATCTTTTAGGCAGTTTACTTTCTTGAAGTTTTCTTGCAGTTTACTTTCTTGAAGTTTTCTTGCAGTTTCTTAGAGAGTACGATTTTTGTGTTCCACCGCACCATTTTGTTGAGGTGCTCTTGGTGCGGAAAACTCATGGGTAACACCTTTCTCATTGCAATATGGTATATAGTCTTTTTCAAATTCACCATCGTGGTCACTTTTTATACCAATTAGTTTGAGGTTGTGTTTCGTTTCAACATTCTTTATAAGCTTTTCAAATTCTGCAAACGCTTGATCTTTAGCTTTCAAAAATAAAACCCATGTAAACCTTGAAAAATCATCAACAATAACAAAAGCATAGTTATTATTTCCTAAGCTAGCATATCTCTCGGGTCCAATAAATCAAGATGCAAAAATTGAAGAGGTAAAGAAGTTGATACATGATTTTTGCTTTAAAAAAAATTTCTTGCTTGTTTACCTGACTGGCATGCATTGCAAATACCTGTCTTTTCATATTTTAGCTTTGGTAATCTTTAACAAGATTCTTTGCAACTAACTTGTTAATCAGCTCCATATGTACATGCCCTAACCTTCTATGCCATAGAAAGGTTTGATCTTGAACAACAGTTAAGCAGATATCATCATTTTGATTTTCAAAATTAATTGTATAAATATTACCTTCCCTGTTAGCTACTAAAGGAACATTATGAAAGGCACGAATAATAGCACATTTATCTTTTTCAAAAATTACTTTATGTCCACTATCCATTAGTTGACTTACACTAATTAAATTATATTTTAAACCTTCAACATGATGGACATTATCAATAAAAACCTTACCATTACAGCTTTACTGATGATTTGGCATGTGGTGTTATCTCCAAAAAAGTAACAGTTCCTATTTTCTTTGCAATAAGTGAGGTAAATTTTGTTCTATCACCCGTCACGTGTTTAGAACATCCACTGTCTTGTACCCATTTATGTGATGGTACTTTAGCTTTTAAGCATACCTACAAAACAAAGAAGTAGTTCATCGTTTTGGTACCCAAATATGTTTGGGTATGGTATTGTTAGTAGTAATTAAATCTCATTTCTTTACCCAAACTTGTTTTATTTTTATTTTATTGCAATTATAATCAAAATGTCCTTTTAATCCATATTTTTTACAAGTAATATAAGGTGAGCAATAAAGAGGCTTGTTCCTTGGTTTATTATTATTACTCTAATTTATTAGTAGTGTTTTTTATATTTTTAACAGGATTATATCTAATTCCTTGTTTATCTAGGCTTGACCTTTGAGCACCTAATATTATATTTAAATTTTCTTCTCCTTGAACAAATTTTGCAAGTTCCTTTTTCAAAGATATTATTTCTTTCTCATTGTCATTTTGCATGTTTATTATTTTTCCATCATTAAAAGCATCAATACAAACATATCTCATTTTCAAACTTTCTTTTAAAACATCATTTTTCTTTTTAAGACCATTGAATTCTTCATTTAATCTATTTGCACGATTATATAAAATTTTATTATAGTTATCAAGATAATCAATTGTAGCATTTAACTTAGATACTTCACTTGATGAGCAATCTTTAACTATTTCTTGTTTTTCCTCAATCAAAGTTTCTACTTCTTTCATTAAATCATTTATCCAATTTTTGAAATGATCATTTTTCTCTTTCATACGAATATTTTCATTCTTTAAAACAAGATAATCAGAAATAGTAATATCACCAAGTTCAGAGTTTACCTCGGATGATTCTTGACTACTTAATCCAGTGAAGCACAATTGAGTCGTTTCATCATCTTGATCTTCATAATCAGATTCAACGTAACTCTATGTCATTAATGCCTTTATTTTTGAATTGTTTGCTTTGCTCTTCCTTTTTAATTGGATGCAGTCTATCTTAAAATGTCTTGCTTTGGAACTTTGACTTGTTCTTCTTTCTAATCAGCTCTCTCAATTTTCGAGTTATCATTGCTATTTCCTCATCGGAGTCTTCATCATCACCTTCCATATAGCTTTCAGCTTGTAGAGCTAGAGTCTTCCTTTTTGGTCCCTCATCTTCTTCATCATACCTCTTTAGTTGATTTTCAAATTCTTCAAGCTCTCCAAATAAGGTGAGAGTCTCCATAGTACTGATTGTAGTTTAGTATTGAAGAGTTGTGACCTTTGGTGGGAACCGTTTAGGCATGACTCTAAGTATCTTTCTATTTATCTCTCTTTGATCAATTTTTCGGCCGAGCATACTTAGAGAGTTCATAAGAGTGAGGAATCTAGCTTGAGCTTATTTGATAGATTCATTCTTCTTTAACCTGAAAAGCTCATATTTTTGCATTAACATACTTAGTTTGACTTCTTTTACCTTAGTAGTTCCCTCGTGGCTCATGATGATTGTATCCCAAATTTCTTTTACGGTAGTGCATGCATAAACCTTGTCAATTTCAGTTTGAATCATTCCACTCAGTAGTGTGTTCATAGCTTTGGAGTCACAGGATACCATGTACGATTCATTTGAATCCATTTCCATGAGATTCTTGGGTCTCCCATAATCATGTCTCGTAATGACATGCCCATTTTCAACAACCCACCACTCCCATGGGTCTCGTTTGAGATAGACCATCATTCTGAACTTCCAAAAGTAGAAGTTCTCACTTCCGAGCAATAGAGGAGGACTGCTTGTGGATTGACCTTCTTGAAAGTTGAGATGTACCATAGGATCTTTTCCTACGACCTGCTAAGATCAATATTAGTAGAACAAAGCTCTGATACCAAATGTAATTTTGTGTATATGCACACCTAGAGGGGGTGAAAAGGTGTATAAACTAAAACGTGTTTATCAATGACCAATTTTTAATTTCCTGTATAGTACTAAAATAGACAAATGAGGATAGTGATTTAAAGTGTCTGCTTTAGAGTAAATTTTACTTTTCTTATAATGCAGATAGACTAAAGGAACAATAAATAGTGTCTGGATTAGACAAAAATATATTGTGTTATAATGCAGACAGATGAAACGTATGAAAGACAGTGTCTGGATTAGTATACTTTTTCTATCAGGAGATAACTTTTACGTGAGTGTGTTGAGATGCAAAGTGAGACTCAAACACACGAAATAGAAAACCACAAACACAATGATTTTTACGTGGTTCAGCCTTTATCCTCTATCTAGTGGCCTAATTCACGTCTAATACCAAATGGTATTGGAGACTCTTTTTATTAATTTAAAAATTCAATTAAATACAATAAAAAGAACTCTCTGTTCAAATAAGCTTTCCACTGTGATGAACACCTCTGCCCCTTTTGCACCTCTGCAACCTTGAAAGCTTCTCTTGAACGAACCTATCCACTACTGGACCGTACAAGCTTAACAGTGCTTGAACTATGAACTTGTTACAAAGTATTTTAAATACAATATGTTGTGTTTTTCCAGCAAAGAAAAGACTAACAATATGACTGACTTGCTAGAAAAAATAAAATGATTAAAGCTCTCAATATGGAAATGTATATCGTATATGACTAATATAGGCTTCAAGATCTTCTTTACTGATATAAACTTCATGTGTTCATATGTCCCTGTATTAGCCGAATAGAAGATATATATATATATATATATATATATATATATATATATATATATATATATATATATATATATATGGAGGAGACTAACGGCTATCTTTAAGATATTTTGGCCTCTGATATTATCCAACGGGTCTAAGAAAGAGGTTAGCATGAATATCTCTATCACAGTTGTAAAGAATAAAGATTTAACGAATAAAAAATTGGTTAGCATGAAAATCTCATATCTCAGATGGAATATCTCATGTTTAAAATAAAGAGACCAACAGTTATTAGATATCGCAGGTAGAAGGACACATGTTTTCAACATCTTTAACGGATATAATATACAATATTTCAAATATATAATATCCTAGTCAAAATATAATAGCTGAAAGAAAGGAACAAAGAATATATGTATATCAGTTTAAATCCAATAACAAGTCAGAGCATATCAAGGACTTCTTTTCAAATAATATAACACGTTTCATGTTAAAGGAAATCTCTTCAGAAAACCAATGACCCATAATACCAAAATGGGCTAATTAATATATTAAACGAATTTAAACCAGCCCAAACAATTAAAAACATAAGTCCACTAAATTAAATATAAACCCAATAATATTGTCATCATTAAAATCATAAACCAACAAAGTATTAGTCATATTATGGCTGGAACTTACATGAAGCTTCTACTTGAAACTTAAAAACCACACCGGAAGATATTAGCATGATATATATATATATATGGACTATATGTATATACACAAGTGTGTAGTACACAGTCGCTTATGGCTATCGTTTTTTTGGGCTATAGCGACGGTACCCGTCGTCATAGACCAGAATAGCTATAGCGACAGATAAACCGTCGCTATAGCAAAAAAAACAGTCGCCATAGACGACTGTGTACTACACAACTGTGTATATACATTTTTTTCTATATATATACAGTCTGCTTCCTATGCAGGTGGTCCGCAGCAATGGAGAAAATAATCGCTAAACCCGTCGTCATAAGGTTTGAACCGGGTTATAGCGACGGTTCTAGGCTATCGCAACGGTTCAGACCCTATGACGACGAGTTTAGCGACTGTTTTGTCCGTCACTAAAGGTTGCGGACCACCAGCATAGAAAACTCTCTGTATATATATATATATAGTGTTGTGTCTTTTTTTAATATCTTAAGCTTTAGAGGAGTTGGTTATTTAATACTCTCTCCATTCCATAATAACTGTCGTTTTAGCTTTATGCACATGAATTAAGAAAGTCATTTAATGCTATCATTTATTAATTAAAATTTGTATAAAATTTCATCATTACCCCTTTATGGGAAGTTAAAAACTATTAATACAATGAGAGAATTTCTTGGGACAATAAGAGAAGGTAGGGGTGATATAGGAAAGTAAATAATTTATTCTCCTAAAAAGTTGTAAACGACAAATAAATTGAAAAAAAAATTTCTTCTAAAACGACAGTTATTATAGAATAGAGGGAGTATATATATATATACCAGAATTCTGGGTGTTCGACCGCACATTACCTTTATAATTAATATATACTATTATTTTTAAAGGAATTGGTTACTTAACTGAAAATATAAGAAAAAGAAACCAAAATAAATGTAATTAGAGTGAGTTATATGTATCATATATCTGCTAGGTTGTGTAGGCAATTACATATGCTTGTAACTCCTCCCACTTGAGATATTTTTCTAGGGTTCTCTTAATATGTGCCCTAAGAGCACATGTTAAACATATAGTTTAAGAGAATATTTTCTTGAACTGTGTACATATTCTCTTAATTTCTGTATTTACACAAAGTTCAAGAGAATATGCACACAATTCAAAAAAATATTCTCTTGAACTGTGTGCTTAACATGTGCCTTTAGGGCACATGTTAAGAAATTCCATTTTTCTAATGGTAATCTTTAATTAGTCCCATCGAGTTGTAATTCTGCTACTATTACTAATAAAATCCTCGGGAAAGTCATTTTGATATAAAAAATCATTTTTGTCTCTCAAACCAATCATCTCTATCTCAAGGGTATCAAACCTCCATTAAATGGGAGTGTGATAAAGGATTAAAAACCTTGAAGGAAGCACTATTCTATACACGTGTATAATTAACTTCTTTTCATAATATCTGAATTCAATTTTAAAATTTTACATATATAATCTCCGGTTATACATCATCTATAAATCAAAACTGTATAAGAAAAAAAATCAATCATAAAACTGAGCTCCTTTAACAAATAAATCAACTAAAAATCATTTTAGGCAAAGACTAATAAGGCCATTTAAAACCCGGGGTGGGAAAAAAATGCTTTCTATCAAAATTTTCTTGCATCTTCACTTAGAATACATCAACCCTTGTATCCATGCCCAACAAAAAGAACAAGTGCGGCCTAAAACTAATCCGTCAACCCTTGTATCTTTATATTTGATCGTCCGGAGATTTAATATACTTTGTGTAGTTCTATTTCTTTATTAATTTTAGTAGTTTTAGTAGTTTATTTTTTATTTTTTGAATAGATTTAATATTTTTTTATTTTTTATTTAATATACAAGTTACAATGATATATATAACTTGAATTCATTATATATATCATTTTTGTTTTCAATTTTTATATTTCTAATTCTAATGTTTAATTCTAATGATATATATAACTTAAAGTCATTAGAAGTTTAGAAGTATAGAAATTCTAAGGAACGTTTAATTGTAATGTTTAATTCTAATGATATAACTTGAAGTCATTAGAAATTCTAATGATATACCTTCTAAACTTGTTTTCAATTCCTATACTTCTAACGTTCCTTCCACAAAAAGAGTCAAATTACAATGACAAGAGTCAAATTTTATTTATAATTAAATTATTATTATTATTAATACTATTATTACTATTATTAATACTATTATTATTATTATTTTAATCCCCAACCGCTACACATAATAATAATAGTAATAATTTAATTTAATTTAAGGTAATAATAATTAAATAAAACAATTAATATTATTACTATTATTATTATTAATAAATCAAACAATTAATATTATTATTAGTTATTATTAATATTAGTATATTTATTAAATCAAACAATTAATTATTATTTATAATTTTATTTATTATTATTAATAAATCAAACAATTAATATTATTATAATAATAATATAATTTTAGAAGGTTAATATAATGAAAGTGACAAAAAAAATGGGACAAATGAATTGAAAGAGCCGCTACAAGGAGTAGCGGCTTGGGGGTTTTTTCCTCCTAATGGGCCCACTGTACTTGATTGCTTTGACTTTTGAAATTGATACACAAGCCGTTACAAGGAATAGTGGCTGAGATAAAGTAGGTTGCTACGACAACCGGTTGTCATGGATTAGCTCCCTATATATATATATATATATATATATATATATACACGGTTATCATTGCTAAAAAAAATTGTTATTTAAAAACAATATTCATTTTTTTCTTGAATAATGCTGCTATCACATAAAACAAGTAACCTAATGCTCACATACTGCGAGGTGACAGTATGTGATTTGTTGTTGAGTTAAGTAGGTCATGTCAACAATAAATTGTATATTACCACATCAGCAGTATGTGAGCGTTATGTGCTTATGTGATAGTAGCATGACTCTTTTTTCTTGGTAAAGGATATGCGTATTCCTCCGCCAGTAGCTTAGGAGTTAGGACAGAACATGCATGCACATTGTCTCAACTGAAACAATTATGGAACAAAATATTTTGTGCTACCATTAAATAATTGCAATGATTGCAGGTGTTCCAAATGATGTCTCATCTTCTGCCCCAATGAAAAGATTTTGTCATGTGACAATTTTTAAGGTAATTTATTTTAAAAAAACAAACAAAAAAACCAAATAAAAAGACTCGGTAAAAAGACTAGGATTAAGCCAATTAATCTTCTTCCCGATTTACGATTGCCTCTCTCCTCTTTGGGTTCAGTTGGATCACGGCAGACGGAAAACAAAATGTTATTTCCTCTCCTCACTTGATTGCAAAGGAATATACAGGAATATAGTTTACTAGATAATAATTTTCCATTCATAATTTTTTTATTTCTTAATCAGTGAAATATTAGACAGAATTAGTTGAATTTTTTGGATTGGGTTAAAGAGAAAGATCTAAAAAATAATACTGAGAGTAATCAATGGAGTTTTCAAGTTTTAAGTTTTCCACCTTCATCAATCATATAGATGTTCTCCCAAAATAAATAACTCAGTAGGTCTTGAGTTATCTTCTATCTTAGGAGATGGTCTCCCCCGTTCCCCCAATTGGCCGATATTTCAAAAAAAAATATTAACTGAGACCTGATTTTATTTTATTTTTATTGTTAAAAAAGTGCAACACGGCTAAATCCTAATATTGAGACCGGAGATGGTACACATTGTTGAGACAAATGATATCGATCTAGCCCAAGGTAGTTAGTTAATTGGTGCCAAATATTTTAGTGTGATTGTCATATTGATTATTAAGAAATATATATTCCAAAGATAATATATCAAAAGATATTTTGTCGGGTTGTAATCATTTTACTTAATAATGTGTTTATACGAACATGAATTTCAATAAAATTCAAAAACGGTAGAAAATTTATAAAACACTTGCAGTTATGAAGGCAAAAATAAGAATATCTAAGAATGAGAGTCCACATCAAAATTAACATACTACTCTCTCCGTTTCTAAAAGATTATCGTTGTTTTAGAAGAAAAAATTTGTTCCAAAATATTTGTCGTTTACAAGTTCCTAGAAGAATAAATTATTTACTTTCTTATATTACCCCTATTTTCTCTCATTGTCCCAATAAATTCTCTCCCTTGTATTAATAGTTTTCAATTTTTCATAAAGGGGTAGTGATGAAATTTCAAACAAATTTTACTATTATTACTCTAAATGACTTTTTTAATTCATGTGTCAAAACCTTAAACGACAATCGTTTAAGAATGGAGGGAGTAAGACTCAAAATGAGAGTCGCATTAATAAGAAGATTCTAAACGGATATAGTATCGTTACAGATATTAATCTATTTATTTATAGACTACTCCTATATGATAAAACAAATTATGTTGATGAATTCTACTTTTATTAACAGCATGTTTTGAAATTGTGTCTTGCCAAGAATAGGACACCCTAACCACAGTTTAGAATATAAAGCAATCTGCAATCAGTGAAGTTATTTAATGGCAGCCCAAAATATTTTGTTCCAGTGCGTTGTGCATGTTTTGTCGTAAGCCGTTGGCGGAGGAATATGTAAACATGCCGGTCCATATATTTCATAATTTCCATCTGTCATAAGCCATTGGCGAAGGAATATGTAAAGCTGGAGTAAGGAGATGCCAGTTTATAGAGATACTGTATATGGTAAGGTATCTTGGAAATTGGAATAATTTAAAGTTGATAAGCTGTCATTTTATATATCCTAATACTATCCGTTTTTTAGTGGTACTCCCTCTGTTCCTAAAAGATTGTCGTTTAAGATTTTGGTACATGAATTAAGAAAGTCATTTAATATTAGTAAAATTTATTTAAAATTCCATCACTACCCCTTTATAGGAAATTAAAAACTATTAATACAAGAGAGAGAATTTTTTGGGATAATGAGAGAAGATATGAGTAATATAGAAAAGTAAATAATTTATTCTTCTAAGAAGTTGTAAACGACAAACATTTTGAAATAAATTTTTTCTCCTAAAACGACAATATTTTGAAGTATATGGTAAGATTCTGATGGTACACCAATCAGCTTTGTTCGTGGGAGTGTAATCGGTAGAAAGAAAGTAATAACACATTTTCTATAGTGGAAAATATTTTGTTATTTTTGACTAAAAAATTCATATATCTTTTCTCCTAGTATAAATTGTCTAATTTAACTACACAAAAAAAATTGTACGGTATAATCGGTCTATTAGAGAATAATTGGTTGAGACAATTAATAAGGGTAGTATAATATTTTCATTAGGTATTAATTACATTCATTAATCTGTGTACATTAACCTTAAACGACAATCTTTTAGGAACAGAGGGAGTATTGTAGAGTCAAATTAATTTTGGACTCATTAAATTAGACAACATGCGTCGAGTTTAGGGTTTGGGGTACAATCCGTCAATGAGTTATACGGTATAAACAGGGATTAGGATTCCCTCCATTTCAATTTAAAATAGAGAGTCTCCATTTAAAGGTTAAGATTTAAAGTTAATAGATCTAAGGTCTCGAAGTTGCCACCTCATTTAAAAATCACTAACTTAACTCTAACCACCTCATTTAAAACCCACTAATCTAACTCTAGTCACTTCATTTAAAATCTACTAACCTAACTCTAACCATTAATTTAATATAGCACTATTATTATTATTATTATTATTATTATTATTATTATTATTATTATTTTGTATTCTGTTTTCTTCTTCTTATGTTTACTATTTAATTAATAGTTATGTGAATAAATTTTAATAATAATTTCTTTATAAAAATATATAATAAATAAAGTTTTTTATAGTTTTTATTAATATTATATATTAATAAATTTAATAATTATAATTCAATATAAATTTATCGTAATACATAATGTGAGTTTTTACAAAAATTCCACTGTATCTCATGAAAATTTTCATAAAGAAGCACTAGTTTTGCGTTCCAAATAAAGAAGTGCATAACATAACTCTCAAAATGAAAATTGCGTCTTAATATTTTACAAATTTTATTTTAAGACCCACCGTCATGTCATGTGTGGACAACTTATGAAAAAATATTATATTTTTATTTTAAAGTATCAACTCTCTCTAAACTGTAATATAGAAGCAATATTTTTCCTTTAAACTCATACTCAGGGAAGATAAATGTAATTTTTACTTAACTACATAGTCCACGCACTTTAATTAATTAATTAATAATAATAATAATAATAACAACAACAATAATAATAAAATAATTATTAAAAAAACAATGAGGGACATAACAAAGTGCTCATAATAATAATAATAATAATAATTATTATTATTATTATTATTTTATTATTATTATTATTTTGTATTCTGCTTGTCAATAATTATTATTGTCAACTTTTGATTTTGATAAATATAAATTCAAGCGTTAGAGATAATTTTTCTATGTTTTCGGTGAACCTCTTGTTCATTTGCCTATGGATTTATTTGTTTACCTAACCCGCATGATAATCGTTATTCTTCACAGCGTCAGTTGGTATCAAAACATCAACATCTTCCTGAAAATAGATTCCATCAGTTTAATGGCTGGAGGTCGTGGTCGTGGTCGTGGTCGTCGAGGGTAGGTTTCGATTGAGGAAGTCCCGAACCGTGGTCGTAACATTAAGAACGTGATGATTTAGGATTTACAGATACAAGTTACAGAGTTAACATGGAGTCTAGTGACGCAAAATCGGGGTCAACGTGGACAGGTTCTGAATGAGGAATTAGTCCCGCAGCTTGATCACTATCATGGACAGGTGTCGTCTGAGGAAGTCCCGCACCTTGACCATGACGAGGAGTGTTATTACACTTATGGACGGATTCCGTCTAAGGAAGTCCCGAAGTATTTCTCGCGTCTTGATCGTGATGAGGAATTTTATGATTTTGAATCCAGTTTTGATAATCCATACCACCATTGAGAGCAACTATGGGAATGACGTGGTCGAATAGATCATCGTCGAGATCTAGGCTTTAAGGTGGATCTATCCGAAATTAAAGAACAGTTGGAAGAACAATAGGTTGAGTAAGACGTGGAAGAAGAGTGGACGAGTATGGTGAACTAGTATATGACGAATATGAGGATGAAGAAGTTCTTTATGGTGAACCTATATATGACAAATATGAGGATGGAGAAGTACATTGCGGAGATATTACGGATGGGGATTGTGACGCCCCCAGAATAGGTCCATTCAACCCAACCCATTCCGAGTCGCCAAATACATGGTACAGAATTCAAATACAAACTTTATATCATACGGTCGTGCAAAATACGACCACACAACTGTGAGTCTCAGTACAAATATGTAGAAAATATTAAGATTCAAACTAAGTCCTCATTACAATTATTATCACACTATTTATCAGAAATAGTGAGGACTACTACTGCTCTAACTCGGACCATCACTCTGTCCTCCGACTAGTCCCCGCAACATTCTCATTTCCTGAAGAGGACAACAGATGAAAAGGGTGAGCTCAACTAGCCCAGTAAAGAATATTATGACTAAGATAATGAAAAATAAATTATCGTTAGCCTTCAACAGTTCAGATAAAATATTATTGATAACATGTTTTAGATCAATATTCGCAGCGGAAATAACCGTTCATTATAAATATTTTATCCCTGTAACATCAATCAATATTCATCTCATCAAATATTCATCTTTGCACTACAGGCCAAAGATATTCATTTGTATCATCAGTGGTCATGTTCATCTCAACACCTGTCATCTTTGCACTACAGGCCAAAGATATTCATCAGGTAATCATTCATTTTTGCTCTACAGGCCAAAGATATTCATCAAGTAATCATTCATCTTTTAGGACTGAGGATGATGAAAAACATTTAAAAAAAACGAATCCAGTGAGATAAAAGACAAAGACTAAGGATTCGTATTTCAGTATATCCAATTCAAAAATACCTCGCAATAATCAATTATGGAGCAAAATTCAAGAATAGAGCTCAAAACTTGGATACAATCAAAGATAGTAACCTTAACAAGCAATTTGGACAAATAGAAGAAAATTTAATTTTTCCGTGAATAGTGCCGTATACGTGAATAGTGCCGTATACGTGAATAGTAACCCCGACGGAAAAAGTAAGAATTTCAACATAAAATCCATGACAATATTTCGGTATAATGATATTGAAAAGAATAACATCATTTACGAAAGAAATAACATCCCTTACCTCAAAATAATAGTACTTCTGACTGGAATATCGGATATAATTTCGAAAGAAACTTGCACTGAATGCTAATACTCAAAGTATTAAAATACTCACAAAAATACGCTCGATATTATAGAGAGAGAAAACTTCTGATTTCTGGTGTGATTTTCAATTCTAACCTAAGCACCCTATTTATAGGAAAAGCTTAGGATGCCAAAGGAGACTAAATGAATAAAATAATATTTTTTTAAAAAAAATCCTACAGCCGCCGGCTGCTTCAAAACATCAGATTTTTCAACAAACCAACAAAAGTGGGGCCCACCTTTTATTTAAAAAATATTTATTTTCCGAAACTTCAATAATTCATAATAAATAGCTCCTTTGTCAGAAAAATACAAATGATGTGTCCTTTCCATAGGAAATTTAATTCTCTACAACTTTGCAGAAGAAATTTTTTCCAAATTCCCAACATAAATTATCCGAAATCCACCAACAGATGATTTTTCACACCAAAATACTGATAAAAATACATCAGCACTAATTCCTTCTTTAATATCCACAAAATAAATATTTCCTTATCATATAAATCAATAATTAATTATTCACAAATAATATTATAGAATTACAATATTAACAACCAGGTCGTTCCCAGGACAGAGGGGGCCTTCCGATAAGGACTTCTCCTTACTGGCGCGCAATTAAATAACCCCTCCTAGACAGAACTTCCTTAGACATTGTCAATAATGCTATCTAATAATATTATTCAAATAATATGAATTATTGAGTTGATAACGTGAAATACTGTGCAACGACAATTATTGAATCAATACTACAAAATATCAACTGTAGCCATTATTGAATCAATCATAAAAAAAATAGCAACGTAGCAATTATTGAGTCAATAAAATATCAATGCAGCAATTATTGAGTCAATAATATAAAATATTGAACAGTAAATACTGTAACAATAATTGAGTAGGTTCCTTCTCACGTAAGACTCAATAATTCGAAATACTGTGCAATACCGTGTGCTACTGCGCACCACCGCGTACTGTATTTTAACCACCGGGTATTTCAACAGTACTAACGGTAACAACCACGCCGTTATCTTGTAAAAAAGTTATTTCTGTCGCTTTCTATATCCGACAGTTATTCCATTGTGGGGGCCCACAAATAGCTGCGCCGTCGTACGAATATTCTCCGACAACAAGAATATTCCACGACCAAACGAATATTCCCCGACAACAAGAATATTTTATAACCACTTGCTCATTTTAAAAATATTTGCACATTTCACCCATAACTTTCATATTTATCAAGTCAACACCTTACTATTTCGAAATAATATATAAAGAAAATTAAATCTTTATTCATAAAAGTTGGGGTCTTACAACCTCCCCTCCTTATGAAATTTCGTCCTCGAAATTGACGTACGTACCTGGTATGTCGAAAAGGTGAGGATACCTCGCTTTCATTTCCGATTCCAACTCCCAGGTCATTTCCTCAATTGCATGGTTTCTCCACAAAACTTTAACTTGAGGTATAATTTTCGAGCGTAGGACATGCTCCTTCCTATCCAAGATCTTGACAGGTACCTCCTCGTACGTTAAATCTTCGGCTATCTCGTCTGGTTCTAACTCAATAATGCGGTTTGGATCCTTCACATATTTACGTAACACGGATATGTGAAACACGTTATGAAGGCGAGACATGCTTGGAGGTAAAGCGAGTCTATAAGCCACATTTCCTATTCGGTCAAGAATCTCAAATGGACCAATGAATCGTGGGTTAAGCTTTCCTCTCTTCCCAAACCTTGTAACTCCTTTCCATGGAGCAACACGTAATAACACATGGTCTCCAACATTAAATTCCACGTCCTTTCGATGAAGATCTGCATAACTCTTTTGTCGATCCTGTGCCGTCTGTATACGTTGTCGGATTATTTGGATCTTTTCTGTAGTCATACGTACTAACTCTGGTCCCAACAATGTTGCTTCACCCACCTCATCCCAACATACTGGAGAACGACACTTTCTCCCATACAACGCTTCGAATGGAGCTACGCCTATACTTGCCTGATAACTGTTGTTGTAGGAGAATTCCACTAATGGTAAGTACTTATCCCAACTCCCTTTGAAGTCTAGAACACAAAGTCTCAATAGATCTTCAAGAGTTTGAATAGTCCTCTCTGATTGTCCGTCTGTTTGAGGATGATAAGCCGAACTGAATCGTAAATCCGTACCCATAGCTTTCTGCAAACTAATCCAAAATCGTGAAGTAAATCTGGGATCACGATCCGAAACTATGGATACTGGCATGCCATGCAATCTCACAATCTCATTCACGTACATATGAGCAAGACGTTCAAGTGAATAAGTCTCTCGTATCGGCAAGAAATGAGCAGACTTGGTTAATCTATCAACAATAACCCAAATCGCATCTAAGCCTTGAGAAACCTTGGGAAGACCCGTAACGAAATCCATCGTAATGTGTTCCCACTTCCATTTCGGAATCTCTAGTGGTTGCAATGGACCCTTCGGTACTTGATGCTCCGCCTTTACACGTTGACAAGTTAAACATCTCGAGATGAACTCCGCGATCTCTCTCTTTATATTGCCCCACCAAAATGTATGTCGAAGATCACGATACATTTTAGTACTCCCAGGATGGATTGCAAACGGTGTGTTGTGTGCCTCCATCATGATTCTATACTTCAAGTTGAAATCGTTAGGAACACAAAGTCTGGAGTTGACTCGAAGTATTCCCTCTTCATCGATTCTTGCTTCTGGAATTGCACCTTCTTGCACCCTCTTCTTCATCTTCATCAGCTCCGCATCTGTAGCTTGAGCAGCTTTAACTTTATCAAGCAAAGCTGGTTCTACGCGTATACTTGACATCATCGCACTCGTTCCCACATATGATCTTCTACTCAACGCGTCAGCTACCACGTTCGCTTTTCCAGGATGGTATTGGATAGTATGATCGTAATCTTTCAACAGCTCAAGCCAACGTCGTTGTCGCATGTTGAGTTCCTTCTGAGTGAAGAAATATTTAAGGCTCTTATGATCTGTATAAATCTCCACTTTCTCTCCGTACAAGTAATGTCTCCAGATCTTCAATGTGAAAACGACTGCTGCTAACTCTAGATCATGAGTAGGATAATTCCTCTCATATTCTTTGAGTTGTCGCGAGGCATAGGCTATGACTTTCCCATGTTGCATGAGAACACATCCTAACCCTTTGCCCGAAGTATCGCTGTAGATAACAAATCCATCCGAACCAGATGGTATTGTCAGAACAGGTGCCGAAATAAGTCTCCTCTTGAGCTCTTGGAAGCTTTTCTCGCATTCTTCGCTCCAAACGAATTTCGTATCTTTCCGAGTCAACTGTGTTAATGGAGTAGCGATTCGAGAAAATCCCTCTACGAACCTCCGATAATAACCAGCTAAGCCCAGAAAGCTTCGTACTTCAGTCACCGACTTAGGTTGCTCCCAGCTTTGTATTGCTTCAATCTTCGCCGGGTCAACAGATACTCCACGTTTCGATACCACGTGCCCAAGGAATGCTACTTCCTCAAGCCAGAACTCGCATTTCTTTAACTTGGCGTATAGCTTGTTCTCACGAAGCTTTTGAAGTACCAGCTTCAAATGGTGTTCATGATCTTCACGGCTTTTAGAATAGATGAGAATGTCATCAATAAAGACAACAACGAATTGATCTAAATACTCCTTAAATACACGGTTCATCATATCCATGAAAGCAGCAGGAGCATTAGTCAATCCAAAAGACATGACTAAGAACTCATAATGCCCGTATCGTGTTCTGAAAGCAGTCTTTGGAATATCCTCAGTTTTAATCTTCAACTGGTGAAATCCAGAACGAAGATCGATCTTTGAAAAGAATTGCGCTCCTTGCAACTGGTCGAACAGGTCATCAATACGAGGTAGCGGATACCTATTCTTGATGGTGACATGGTTCAACTCCCGATAGTCAATGCAAAGTCGCATACTCCCGTCTTTCTTCTTTACGAATAAAACAGGAGCACCCCAAGGAGACGTACTAGGACGAATAAAACCGATGTCTAACAACTCTTGTAATTGAATCTTTAACTCCTGAAGTTCAACAGGAGCCATTCGATATGGGGTTTTAGAAATAGGCTTTGTACCGGGCTCAAGGTCAATAAAGAATTCAACTTCACGTTCTGGGGGTAGACCGGGAAGTTCTTTGGGAAATACATCAGGAAACTCATTAACAACGGAAATATCATTCAAATCTGATGTATTCTGATTTAGATCAGTGACATGAGCTAAGAAAGCTTGACATCCGTTTTTCAATAAACGAATAGCTTTATAACTTGAAATGATATTGACTGATTTTAGTGGTTTGGTGATTTGGATTCGCACAACAGGTTGATTAGGAATATGAAAACTAATAACCTTACGAAAACAATCAATTTTGGCATGGTAAGTGGTTAACCAGTCAATTCCTAAAATCACGTCAAATGCAAGTATTTTCAAAGATATAAGATCAACAGGTAAGGTAAGGGTACCAATCTGAATCAAGCAAGATTTATAAACTGTAGATGTAACAAAGGTTTCTCCTAACGGAGTTTCAACAGATAAGTCAAAGTCTAATTTATCAGAAGTCAAGTTCAAACGTTGAGCACAAGCAGGTGAAATAAAGGAATGGGTAGCACCGGTATCTAACAAGGTATAAACTTCGCAAGAGTTTATGATCAGCTTACCCGTAATCATCTCGTGTGGATTCCTCGCGTTTTGGGCTGTAACGACAAACGCTCTTCCAGGAATCACCGACTTTGACTTGTCTGCAACCGCCTTTGGAATCACCACCCCCGCTGAGCTTGGTTTCGCTATAGGACAATCTCGAGCTATATGTCCTTCCTTTCCACAGTTGTAACATGCTTTGAATAGTTGTGGACAGTTTGGGCTGATGTGTCCCTCTTTCCCGCATTTATAGCATACGACCGGTGGTCGTTCTCCTCCCCTCGAAACAGTTGATGCTGGTGCTGATGTTGACATCTTCGTGTTCTCATTGTTATACCTTCTCTTTTTGAAATCTCCCCCCCGATTCGCTTCTTCTACTATCATGGCCACGATAACCACCGGAGTGGTTACCGCTTCTGTCATACTTTCCTCCTCGCTGATTGTCATTGCTCCGATGACTACTGCCACCAGTACGACCATGGTTGTGGTCCCTCGGTTGAACATAATCATTATCTCGTTCCAATAACTGGGCCCTGTTTACTACATCCGAATATAAAGAAAACTTATGAGAAATGAGGTATTGACGTATTTCGGGTTTCAAACCTCTTAGAAACATCCGCGTCATACGTTCCTCATTCTCCACCAAATGAGGTGCAAACCTGGACAGCTCCGCGAACTTAGCTTCGTACTGGGATACCGTCATGTTGTTTTGCTCGAGTCTGATAAACTCTACTTCCTTCATATGACGAATACTTTCAGGAAAGTACTTATCATTAAACAGTTTCTGGAACGCTTCCCAAGACATCTGGAGTGCGGCAGGCTGGGTACGCTTCACGTATTCCCACCAGTAATCTGCCTCTCCACGGAACATAAACGTGGCGAATGGAACCTTCTGTTCCTCTGTACATCCCAAGACATCAAATATCTTGGTAATTTGTTTAATCCACGTCTCCGCCTTGATCGGATCTGGCTTTCCCAGAAACTCTGGTGGTCCCAATTCTTTGAACTGCTTGGCAGTGACAGCTCGCGTGTTGTTATTATCTCCACCTGTATGTTGCACACGAGTCTCCCTCGTCTGATTTTGCATGAACTGCAAAAAACTTCTAAACATCTCATCGTTTATCATCTGACCAGCGTTATTTTCAGGATGAACATTGCCTTCTTGTTGCACGTTCTCCTGGTTAACGATTAAAGGTGTCTCCACAGTCTCATTCACTTCGTTGTTAACATTCTCAGCTGCCATTCTCAAATACTGCCATAAAACAAGGGTTAATTAAACAAGTCAACATATCACATATTAACCCTATGCTCCTACTGACCAATTAAATACCACATAAGCTTAGGTAGGACACACTAGCGAAGGATTTACTCGTCTCTCCCCTCCTAGTTCTATTCTCCGATCTCCGCCAGAGATCATATCCCTAAGCTCTGATACCAACTGTGACGCCCCCAGAATAGGTCCATTCAACCCAACCCATTCCGAGTCGCCAAATACATGGTACAGAATTCAAATACAAACTTTATATCATACGGTCGTGCAAAATACGACCACACAACTGTGAGTCTCAGTACAAATATGTAGAAAATATTAAGATTCAAACTAAGTCCTCATTACAATTATTATCACACTATTTATCAGAAATAGTGAGGACTACTACTGCTCTAACTCGGACCATCACTCTGTCCCCCGACTAGTCCCCGCAACATTCTCATTTCCTGAAGAGGACAACAGATGAAAAGGGTGAGCTCAACTAGCCCAGTAAAGAATATTATGACTAAGATAATGAAAAATAAATTATCGTTAGCCTTCAACAGTTCAGATAAAATATTATTGATAACATGTTTTAGATCAATATTCGCAGCGAAAATAACCGTTCATTATCAATATTTTATCCCTGTAACATCAATCAATATTCATCTCATCAAATATTCATCTTTGCACTACAGGCCAAAGATATTCATTTGTATCATCAGTGGTCATGTTCATCTCAACACCTGTCATCTTTGCACTACAGGCCAAAGATATTCATCAGGTAATCATTCATCTTTGCTCTACAGGCCAAAGATATTCATCAAGTAATCATTCATCTTTTAGGACTGAGGATGATGAAAAACATTTAAAAAAAACGAATCCAGTGAGATAAAAGACAAAGACTAAGGATTCGTATTTCAGTATATCCAATTCAAAAATACCTCGCAATAATCAATTATGGAGCAAAATTCAAGAATAGAGCTCAAAACTTGGATACAATCAAAGATAGTAACCTTAACAAGCAATTTGGACAAATAGAAGAAAATTTAATTTTTCCGTGAATAGTGCCGTATACGTGAATAGTGCCGTATACGTGAATAGTAACCCCGACGGAAAAAGTAAGAATTTCAACATAAAATCCATGACAATATTTCGGTATAATGATATTGAAAAGAATAACATCATTTACGAAAGAAATAACATCCCTTACCTCAAAATAATAGTACTTCTGACTGGAATATCGGATATAATTTCGAAAGAAACTTGCACTGAATGCTAATACTCAAAGTATTAAAATACTCACAAAAATACGCTCGATATTATAGAGAGAGAAAACTTCTGATTTCTGGTGTGATTTTCAATTCTAACCTAAGCACCCTATTTATAGGAAAAGCTTAGGATGCCAAAAGAGACTAAATGAATAAAATAATATTTTTTTTTAAAAAAATCCTACAGCCGCCGGCTGCTTCAAAACATCAGATTTTTCAACAAACCAACAAAAGTGGGGCCCACCTTTTATTTAAAAAATATTTATTTTCCGAAACTTCAATAATTCATAATAAATAGCTCCTTTGTCAGAAAAATACAAATGATGTGTCCTTTCCATAGGAAATTTAATTCTCTACAACTTTGCAGAAGAAATTTTTTCCAAATTCCCAACATAAATTATCCGAAATCCACCAACAGATGATTTTTCACACCAAAATACTGATAAAAATACATCAGCACTAATTCCTTCTTTAATATCCACAAAATAAATATTTCCTTATCATATAAATCAATAATTAATTATTCACAAATAATATTATAGAATTACAATATTAACAACCAGGTCGTTCCCAGGACAGAGGGGGCCTTCCGATAAGGACTTCTCCTTACTGGCGCGCAATTAAATAACCCCTCCTAAACAGAACTTCCTTAGACATTGTCAATAATGCTATCTAATAATATTATTCAAATAATATGAATTATTGAGTTGATAACGTGAAATACTGTGCAACGACAATTATTGAATCAATACTACAAAATATCAACTGTAGCCATTATTGAATCAATCATAAAAAAAATAGCAACGTAGCAATTATTGAGTCAATAAAATATCAATGCAGCAATTATTGAGTCAATAATATAAAATATTGAACAGTAAATACTGTAACAATAATTGAGTAGGTTCCTTCTCACGTAAGACTCAATAATTCGAAATACTGTGCAATACCGTGTGCTACTGCGCACCACCGCGTACTGTATTTTAACCACCGGGTATTTCAACAGTACTAACGGTAACAACCACGCCGTTATCTTGTAAAAAAGTTATTTCTGTCGCTTTCTATATCCGACAGTTATTCCATTGTGGGGGCCCACAAATAGCTGCGCCGTCGTACGAATATTCTCCGACAACAAGAATATTCCACGACCAAACGAATATTCCCCGACAACAAGAATATTTTATAACCACTTGCTCATTTTAAAAATGTTTGCACATTTCACCCATAACTTTCATATTTATCAAGTCAACACCTTACTATTTCGAAATAATATATAAAGAAAATTAAATCTTTATTCATAAAAGTTGGGGTCTTACAACCTCCCCTCTTTATGAAATTTCGTCCTCGAAATTGACGTACGTACCTGGTATGTCGAAAAGGTGAGGATACCTCGCTTTCATTTCCGATTCCAACTCCCAGGTCATTTCCTCAATTGCATGGTTTCTCCACAAAACTTTAACTTGAGGTATAATTTTTGAGCGTAGGACATGCTCCTTCCTATCCAAGATCTTGACAGGTACCTCCTCGTACGTTAAATCTTCGGCTATCTCGTCTGGTTCTAACTCAATAATGCGGTTTGGATCCTTCACATATTTACGTAACACGGATATGTGAAACACGTTATGAAGGCGAGACATGCTTGGAGGTAAAGCGAGTCTATAAGCCACATTTCCTATTCGGTCAAGAATCTCAAATGGACCAATGAATCGTGGGTTAAGCTTTCCTCTCTTCCCAAACCTTGTAACTCCTTTCCATGGAGCAACACGTAATAACACATGGTCTCCAACATTAAATTCCACGTCCTTTCGATGAAGATCTGCATAACTCTTTTGTCGATCCTGTGCCGTCTGTATACGTTGTCGGATTATTTGGATCTTTTCTGTAGTCATACGTACTAACTCTGGTCCCAACAATGTTGCTTCACCCACCTCATCCCAACATACTGGAGAACGACACTTTCTCCCATACAACGCTTCGAATGGAGCTACGCCTATACTTGCCTGATAACTGTTGTTGTAGGAGAATTCCACTAATGGTAAGTACTTATCCCAACTCCCTTTGAAGTCTAGAACACAAAGTCTCAATAGATCTTCAAGAGTTTGAATAGTCCTCTCTGATTGTCCGTCTGTTTGAGGATGATAAGCCGAACTGAATCGTAAATCCGTACCCATAGCTTTCTGCAAACTAATCCAAAATCGTGAAGTAAATCTGGGATCACGATCCGAAACTATGGATACTGGCATGCCATGCAATCTCACAATCTCATTCACGTACATATGAGCAAGACGTTCAAGTGAATAAGTCTCTCGTATCGGCAAGAAATGAGCAGACTTGGTTAATCTATCAACAATAACCCAAATCGCATCTAAGCCTTGAGAAACCTTGGGAAGACCCGTAACGAAATCCATCGTAATGTGTTCCCACTTCCATTTCGGAATCTCTAGTGGTTGCAATGGACCCTTCGGTACTTGATGCTCCGCCTTTACACGTTGACAAGTTAAACATCTCGAGATGAACTCCGCGATCTCTCTCTTCATATTGCCCCACCAAAATGTATGTCGAAGATCACGATACATTTTAGTACTCCCAGGATGGATTGCAAACGGTGTGTTGTGTGCCTCCATCATGATTCTATACTTCAAGTTGAAATCGTTAGGAACACAAAGTCTGGAGTTGACTCGAAGTATTCCCTCTTCATCGATTCTTGCTTCTGGAATTGCACCTTCTTGCACCCTCTTCTTCATCTTCATCAGCTCCGCATCTGTAGCTTGAGCAGCTTTAACTTTATCAAGCAAAGCTGGTTCTACGCGTATACTTGACATCATCGCACTCGTTCCCACATATGATCTTCTACTCAACGCGTCAGCTACCACGTTCGCTTTTCCAGGATGGTATTGGATAGTATGATCGTAATCTTTCAACAGCTCAAGCCAACGTCGTTGTCGCATGTTGAGTTCCTTCTGAGTGAAGAAATATTTAAGGCTCTTATGATCTGTATAAATCTCCACTTTCTCTCCGTACAAGTAATGTCTCCAGATCTTCAATGTGAAAACGACTGCTGCTAACTCTAGATCATGAGTAGGATAATTCCTCTCATATTCTTTGAGTTGTCGCGAGGCATAGGCTATGACTTTCCCATGTTGCATGAGAACACATCCTAACCCTTTGCCCGAAGTATCGCTGTAGATAACAAATCCATCCGAACCAGATGGTATTGTCAGAACAGGTGCCGAAATAAGTCTCCTCTTGAGCTCTTGGAAGCTTTTCTCGCATTCTTCGCTCCAAACGAATTTCGTATCTTTCCGAGTCAACTGTGTTAATGGAGTAGCGATTCGAGAAAATCCCTCTACGAACCTCCGATAATAACCAGCTAAGCCCAGAAAGCTTCGTACTTCAGTCACCGACTTAGGTTGCTCCCAGCTTTGTATTGTTTCAATCTTCGCCGGGTCAACAGATACTCCACGTTTCGATACCACGTGCCCAAGGAATGCTACTTCCTCAAGCCAGAACTCGCATTTCTTTAACTTGGCGTATAGCTTGTTCTCACGAAGCTTTTGAAGTACCAGCTTCAAATGGTGTTCATGATCTTCACGGCTTTTAGAATAGATGAGAATGTCATCAATAAAGACAACAACGAATTGATCTAAATACTCCTTAAATACACGGTTCATCATATCCATGAAAGCAGCAGGAGCATTAGTCAATCCAAAAGACATGACTAAGAACTCATAATGCCCGTATCGTGTTCTGAAAGCAGTCTTTGGAATATCCTCAGTTTTAATCTTCAACTGGTGAAATCCAGAACGAAGATCGATCTTTGAAAAGAATTGCGCTCCTTGCAACTGGTCGAACAGGTCATCAATACGAGGTAGCGGATACCTATTCTTGATGGTGACATGGTTCAACTCCCGATAGTCAATGCAAAGTCGCATACTCCCGTCTTTCTTCTTTACGAATAAAACAGGAGCACCCCAAGGAGACGTACTAGGACGAATAAAACCGATGTCTAACAACTCTTGTAATTGAATCTTTAACTCCTGAAGTTCAACAGGAGCCATTCGATATGGGGTTTTAGAAATAGGCTTTGTACCGGGCTCAAGGTCAATAAAGAATTCAACTTCACGTTCTGGGGGTAGACCGGGAAGTTCTTTGGGAAATACATCAAGAAACTCATTAACAACGGAAATATCATTCAAATCTGATGTATTCTGATTTAGATCAGTGACATGAGCTAAGAAAGCTTGACATCCGTTTTTCAATAAACGAATAGCTTTATAACTTGAAATGATATTGACTGATTTTAGTGGTTTGGTGATTTGGATTCGCACAACAGGTTGATTAGGAATATGAAAACTAACAACCTTACGAAAACAATCAATTTTGGCATGGTAAGTGGTTAACCAGTCAATTCCTAAAATCACGTCAAATGCAAGTATTTTCAAAGATATAAGATCAACAGGTAAGGTAAGGGTACCAATCTGAATCAAGCAAGATTTATAAACTGTAGATGTAACAAAGGTTTCTCCTAACGGAGTTTCAACAGATAAGTCAAAGTCTAATTTATCAGAAGTCAAGTTCAAACGTTGAGCACAAGCAGGTGAAATAAAGGAATGGGTAGCACCGGTATCTAACAAGGTATAAACTTCGCAAGAGTTTATGATCAGCTTACCCGTAATCATCTCGTGTGGATTCCTCGCGTTTTGGGCTGTAACGACAAACGCTCTTCCAGGAATCACCGACTTTGACTTGTCTGCAACCGCCTTTGGAATCACCACCCCCGCTGAGCTTGGTTTCGCTATAGGACAATCTCGAGCTATATGTCCTTCCTTTCCACAGTTGTAACATGCTTTGAATAGTTGTGGACAGTTTGGGCTGATGTGTCCCTCTTTCCCGCATTTATAGCATACGACCGGTGGTCGTTCTCCTCCCCTCGAAACAGTTGATGCTGGTGCTGATGTTGACATCTTCGTGTTCTCATTGTTATACCTTCTCTTTTTGAAATCTCCCCCCCGATTCGCTTCTTCTACTATCATGGCCACGATAACCACCGGAGTGGTTACCGCTTCTGTCATACTTTCCTCCTCGCTGATTGTCATTGCTCCGATGACTACTGCCACCAGTACGACCATGGTTGTGGTCCCTCGGTTGAACATAATCATTATCTCGTTCCAATAACTGGGCCCTGTTTACTACATCCGAATATAAAGAAAACTTATGAGAAATGAGGTATTGACGTATTTCGGGTTTCAAACCTCTTAGAAACATCCGCGTCATACGTTCCTCATTCTCCACCAAATGAGGTGCAAACCTGGACAGCTCCGCGAACTTAGCTTCGTACTGGGATACCGTCATGTTGTTTTGCTCGAGTCTGATAAACTCTACTTCCTTCATATGACGAATACTTTCAGGAAAGTACTTATCATTAAACAGTTTCTGGAACGCTTCCCAAGACATCTGGAGTGCGGCAGGCTGGGTACGCTTCACGTATTCCCACCAGTAATCTGCCTCTCCACGGAACATAAACGTGGCGAATGGAACCTTCTGTTCCTCTGTACATCCCAAGACATCAAATATCTTGGTAATTTGTTTAATCCACGTCTCCGCCTTGATCGGATCTGGCTTTCCCAGAAACTCTGGTGGTCCCAATTCTTTGAACTGCTTGGCAGTGACAGCTCGCGTGTTGTTATTATCTCCACCTGTATGTTGCACACGAGTCTCCCTCGTCTGATTTTGCATGAACTGCAAAAAACTTCTAAACATCTCATCGTTTATCATCTGACCAGCGTTATTTTCAGGATGAACATTGCCTTCTTGTTGCACGTTCTCCTGGTTAACGATTAAAGGTGTCTCCACAGTCTCATTCACTTCGTTGTTAACATTCTCAGCTGCCATTCTCAAATACTGCCATAAAACAAGGGTTAATTAAACAAGTCAACATATCACATATTAACCCTATGCTCCTACTGACCAATTAAATACCACATAAGCTTAGGTAGGACACACTAGCGAAGGATTTACTCGTCTCTCCCCTCCTAGTTCTATTCTCCGATCTCCGCCAGAGATCATATCCCTAAGCTCTGATACCAACTGTGACGCCCCCAGAATAGGTCCATTCAACCCAACCCATTCCGAGTCGCCAAATACATGGTACAGAATTCAAATACAAACTTTATATCATACGGTCGTGCAAAATACGACCACACAACTGTGAGTCTCAGTACAAATATGTAGAAAATATTAAGATTCAAACTAAGTCCTCATTACAATTATTATCACACTATTTATCAGAAATAGTGAGGACTACTACTGCTCTAACTCGGACCATCACTCTGTCCCCCGACTAGTCCCCGCAACATTCTCATTTCCTGAAGAGGACAACAGATGAAAAGGGTGAGCTCAACTAGCCAGTAAAGAATATTATGACTAAGATAATGAAAAATAAATTATCGTTAGCCTTCAACAGTTCAGATAAAATATTATTGATAACATGTTTTAGATCAATATTCGCAGCGAAAATAACCGTTCATTATCAATATTTTATCCCTATAACATCAATCAATATTCATCTCATCAAATATTCATCTTTGCACTACAGGCCAAAGATATTCATTTGTATCATCAGTGGTCATGTTCATCTCAACACCTGTCATCTTTGCACTACAGGCCAAAGATATTCATCAGGTAATCATTCATCTTTGCTCTACAGGCCAAAGATATTCATCAAGTAATCATTCATCTTTTAGGACTGAGGATGATGAAAAACATTTAAAAAAAACGAATCCAGTGAGATAAAAGACAAAGACTAAGGATTCGTATTTCAGTATATCCAATTCAAAAATACCTCGCAATAATCAATTATGGAGCAAAATTCAAGAATAGAGCTCAAAACTTGGATACAATCAAAGATAGTAACCTTAACAAGCAATTTGGACAAATAGAAGAAAATTTAATTTTTCCGTGAATAGTGCCGTATACGTGAATAGTGCCGTATACGTGAATAGTAACCCCGACGGAAAAAGTAAGAATTTCAACATAAAATCCATGACAATATTTCGGTATAATGATATTGAAAAGAATAACATCATTTACGAAAGAAATAACATCCCTTACCTCAAAATAATAGTACTTCTGACTGGAATATCGGATATAATTTCGAAAGAAACTTGCACTGAATGCTAATACTCAAAGTATTAAAATACTCACAAAAATACGCTCGATATTATAGAGAGAGAAAACTTCTGATTTCTGGTGTGATTTTCAATTCTAACCTAAGCACCCAATTTATAGGAAAAACTTAGGATGCCAAAGGAGACTAAATGAATAAAATAATATTTTTTTAAAAAAAATCCTACAGCCGCCGGCTGCTTCAAAACATCAGATTTTTCAACAAACCAACAAAAGTGGGGCCCACCTTTTATTTAAAAAATATTTATTTTCCGAAACTTCAATAATTCATAATAAATAGCTCCTTTGTCAGAAAAATACAAATGATGTGTCCTTTCCATAGGAAATTTAATTCTCTACAACTTTGCAGAAGAAATTTTTTCCAAATTCCCAACATAAATTATCCGAAATCCACCAACAGATGATTTTTCACACCAAAATACTGATAAAAATACATCAGCACTAATTCCTTCTTTAATATCCACAAAATAAATATTTCCTTATCATATAAATCAATAATTAATTATTCACAAATAATATTATAGAATTACAATATTAACAACCAGGTCGTTCCCAGGACAGAGGGGGCCTTCCGATAAGGACTTCTCCTTACTGGCGCGCAATTAAATAACCCCTCCTAGACAGAACTTCCTTAGACATTGTCAATAATGCTATCTAATAATATTATTCAAATAATATGAATTATTGAGTTGATAACGTGAAATACTGTGCAACGACAATTATTGAATCAATACTACAAAATATCAACTGTAGCCATTATTGAATCAATCATAAAAAAATAGCAACGTAGCAATTATTGAGTCAATAAAATATCAATGCAGCAATTATTGAGTCAATAATATAAAATATTGAACAGTAAATACTGTAACAATAATTGAGTAGGTTCCTTCTCACGTAAGACTCAATAATTCGAAATACTGTGCAATACCGTGTGCTACTGCGCACCACCGCGTACTGTATTTTAACCACCGGGTATTTCAACAGTACTAACGGTAACAACCACGCCGTTATCTTGTAAAAAAGTTATTTCTGTCGCTTTCTATATCCGACAGTTATTCCATTGTGGGGGCCCACAAATAGCTGCGCCGTCGTACGAATATTCTCCGACAACAAGAATATTCCACGACCAAACGAATATTCCCCGACAACAAGAATATTTTATAACCACTTGCTCATTTTAAAAATGTTTGCACATTTCACCCATAACTTTCATATTTATCAAGTCAACACCTTACTATTTCGAAATAATATATAAAGAAAATTAAATCTTTATTCATAAAAGTTGGGGTCTTACAGGGATACTACAGTGGACAAAATTGGCCATGAGATTATTCAAGTGTTTGAGGACATTAAAATTATTAATTTTGTTGTTCTTGAAAATTTCTTTGTCATACAGGTAAACTGGAAGATGTTAGTATTTTCTCACTTATTTTCGGGATTATTCTTTGAGAAGAAAATTCATAGAGTTTTGATCCCGCGAAGGTTGAAAATTCGTTCTTGCAGGTGTTTGATACTCGTTTGCTTTAAAATTTGAGGACATATTTTTTCTAAGAAGGGAATAATGATGATGTGAACTCGAGCACGAGTTCATTTCAACCCGGGGTGACTGATGCAGGAGGATTTCTGTGACGCCCCCAAATTCGGGTACTTGAAACCCTTATTAAGTGCTTCATGATATCAAGCATTTAACTTAACATAATATCAAACTTAATAAAGTTATTACATCAGAGTTTTTCTAATCCCAGGTATATTGACCTTTAAGTGCTTATAACATGATAGTTAAATATTTACAAACATATAAACTATCTATTACATCATATTCAAACTACTCAGTAGCTTTTACTTTTCCTTTGTCTCTATTAGACCCCTCTGCTGGAGCCTGATTAGCTGAAAACATTTATAACAAAGCAATAATGAGCATTCAATTCCTCAGCAAGTAATAGCATTCTTTAATATCTTAACAATAAATAAATATTTTCTTTGAGGCATGCTTTGATAGTGAAACAAAACTGTAAAACAATTAAATCTTGAATCACTCATATTCTAGGAATATCGTGTCAATATCAAATTGCTGAGAGGTCATAAGACCATGAACAAAGCTTTTTCTCTTCTTGAAAAGGTTCTATCAGAGATTTATCTGTGAACCGCCTTATCTTACGGGCACGATGGGTGATCAACCCTTTATGCCCTGTATTGATTAATACTATCTTATCCAGAACAATTTTTATGTTCAACATCACCACTCCCAGAGTGCAATAAAAATATCTCATTTCAGGGTTTGTTCATTCTCAGACTGGAATCCAAACTATAACAATATAGCTGGATAGCTTAAATCATGAAACAATAATATTTCAAGTCTTATTATAAAAAATTGAAATATTTTACATCTATGTCTGGCCAAAACAAATGGCTCAGACTTCCTTGCAATCTGTTCATGCATATTGAATTTCATTTGGTATACATGAAAATACATAACCCAATCTTTTGAAGCTGATTGGAATAAAAAGGTTATTTAACCTTGTATTATTCATAAATAATGAGAGACAGTTTAGAATTTAGAGAACCTGTCCATATATAAATAATCCTAGAATACTTGCTCAATAAAGAGTAAGATTTAGATACTTGCCTTGTTCGTAGACTATTGATAAAATTCAGCTTTACTTGATTTCACAAAGCCTACATAATTATATTTGCATGTACAAGTATATTAGCCAAACATCCAAGTCATATAGCTTGTATATTCACATATCACATTGATTATATTTTTAGCTTGTGTTGTTACTTTTGAAATACTTGTACACATTTTTCAAATACCTCATCCATACTCTCAAAATAGCCATTTTTCTCTTTAATAGAGTTCGGTATGCTTATCACATGTAACCACATTACAATAATTATTTACACTCTATTAGTAACTTAGTATATGAGCATTTCATGCTTTTGTTACTTACTTTCTAGCACACAAGGTGTCTTCATGGCTTAGTTCATGTTTTGAAAGTATTTCCTACATATGGTTAACTTATAGTCTGTGACGAACGAGAATTTTGTAATTTAATTTGAATATTTATTGAATTAAATAAATATTTTTTTGATTATTTAATTATTGAGTTAAATAATTATTTGATGGAATTGTGGTTGATTAATTTAATTATATGTGTCACATTGATTAAATTAATGTAGAGAATTTTATAATTCAAGGTATGTGATTAATTGAGCTTATTTAATTAAATGAATCATTTAATAAGCATAATGTTATTCTAATTAATTTAATAATTAATTAGAGATTTAATGATTTGACATAATTAATAAATGAGAATTTTAATTATGTGATTATGTGATTTAATATGGATTTATTTTATTTTATTTTATTGATTTAAATAAGATTATTTGATTAATAAAAGTGTGACATTATTAAACTATATGATAAGAAGTTAATTAAATTAAATGAGAAAGGAAGAATAAAAGGGGCAAACAAACAAGGCCTTAATAGGGGTTGGGGATAGTTAACCCATTATTAGATTAACTGACGACCCATGACTCACCAGTATTATATACGTGGTTATATCTTATATGCATATATTCTCATATATTATATATTCTATATCCTATCTGAGAGAAAAGTTAAGAGAACTTAGAGAGAGATTGAAGATAACTTAGAGAGAAAAGATTGAAGGAGAGTTAAAAAGTTTGAGTTTCTATCATCATCTTCATAAACTAGCAAGGGTAAATCCCTCCTTTTTAGTTTTCAAATTTAGTTTCAAAGTTTTTCATTAACGTACTTTGAAGTTTTTTGTAAAAGACTATTTTGTTGATTAATGCATGATATGATTATATATATGTTAGTATATGTCCATAATATGTTTTATACCATGTATGCATGAATTAAAGTAGTTAACTTCATGTAATTATACGTTAATTGGAGTTTCATGAATTTCAAAGTGAAAGTTGTATGTATGGCCCTTACGTATAAATTAAATGCTTTAAATCAGTTTGATTAACTTTAAATTGATGATTAAATATGATTATACATGTTTAAACGAATAAAACAAACTTTGAACGGATATATTCAAAGTTATAACGAATCCGTGACGTTGGATTTCATGTTTTCTTTCAAAACTTTATAAAATACCAAGAACCGTGAATTTATGTGATTTGATTTGAGTAATTACATGATATAAAGTTTTAAAAGCATGTTAGAATCATTATTTGATGTTCATATGAAGTTTATACTTCATAGGAATTACTGTGTTGGTTTAATTTGAATTTTTTTGGCCTTAACTGTCAAAAATCGTGAACTGGGGCTGAACTGCCGGAGCCACCCGCCCCAGTGGGCTCTGGAGCCGCCCCAGAGGGTACCATGCAGCAGCATGCCCGCCCCAGCGGGCCTAACACCCGCCCCAACTAGTGTGGTGCAGCGGAAAAATGAATTTTACTCCATTTGTGTGTTTTTAAGCTATAGCATGATGAGTAATCTAACTTAATGTACTTGATGACATAATGAACATGTAATACTATGCTACAACATATTGTTAACACATATTATATACTTTGAAGTTTCATGTTAACAAACTAAGTTGTTGACATGTGTAATATAATTTGAAGTTTCAAGTTAACAAACTAAGTGTGAACTCGGATATTGTGGTAATACGACTTGATTATGATGTGTCTAAGAGTTTACACTTATATGGTATGCATGTTATGAGTTTATACTCATGTTATGTGGTTAGTTAACGAGTTAATGTTATAAACCAAGTTGTAAGTTGAACTTAAGTAGAAAGTTCAACGGTTAAACATGGTAGTTATGGAAACTAATCGATGTCATATACATAATGTAATGTAGTAGGACGTTGAGGAAGTGAATTGTAGTTTTATTTGTAGCTTGCGCAAGAGGCAAGTTTCCTTACCCTAACTCAATTTCGATTACGCAAGTATTCTATCTTATTATCGTTAAGCAAGTTTTCTTATCTATACTCTTTACGTTGAATAAGTGTTTTATTCCTTATTCCTATGCCAATCAAGTTACTAAACTCGAAGTTTACTTTTATTGAGCAAGTTTTCTATTCTTGATATACTATCATAATGCAAGTTCTTATACTTGTGAATCAAGTTGAGATTCTATATAAGATATTATAATACCTTTTAAAGCATGATTCCAGTTATACAATACTTATTCGATTGTATACTCTTGAGAAGTCATTATTCAATTTGAATATCGTTTATTGTTGAACCTTGTAAGACTAGCGAACCCTTATTGATTCGACTAGTCCATAGTTGATGAACGTTCTAAATTCTAGAATTGTTAGTGAGCTTATCCAAACTAAACTTCCTTTGGTGCGGATTTTGATATCAAAACTGAGATGAACAACCTTACTATAGGGGATTGATGATGCTTTAGCATTGAGATATTGTGCACAGTATGGTACTAAGGGCAGATCCTCCTAAGTACAAGAAGTAAAGTCGATAGTCTAACTACTGTTAAAGGTTTAAGTGAAAATACTTGACAACCTAGGACATAGTTCAAGGTCTTATGACCCTCAGATGTTCTTTTGATTCTTATATTCATTCTCAATTCAAAAGTTAAGTTTTCTTCATTCAGAAGTCTTTGATTCACTCGTATGTTATTATATTATTATAATGTTATACTTGTGGGCAATCGTGCTCACTTATGCATAATAACATTGCAGTTAAGAACGAAAGATCTGACGAGTCTTCCACTAGCAAAGGCAAGGGAAAAATTAACAAGTGTTGAAGACTTGTTATTTAGTTTGAGAATATTGTTAAAGACTATGAAGTTTCTTAAGAGTTTATGTGTAATGATTAAGACTTATTATTTGTTTACATTTTCGCAACAGAGATTTAAGGTTAAGTATGACTTGGGATTGATTATGTATTTATTTAATGAGATGTTGTAACCCCTTATGGGACCCCATAAGAGGAGATGATGGATTTATTTCTATCTATTGCATGGTTTGCATTTATTATAGGTAGATAGATATATGATATTTGTACAGTGAACACCAAATCTCGTGGAAATTGAAGTACCCGAATTTAGGGGTGTCACATAGTCTTTCCCATGATTTATAATTTCATTTTTGTATGCCATAGTGTTACATAATCTTGGTTTCCTTCGTAATGTCAAAACAGTTCCCTTTTCGACTAAGTGCATCAAACAACCCTTTTTATTGAATAACAGTTCCAACTTGACTAGCCATGTGGGCAGCCAAGGTTTACTTGGCCCCGTGGGGCTTAGCCAAGCTTGGTGCGGCCTAGGTTGGCCTCGCAACCCCAAACATACCTAATAGCCCCTAACCTTGCCACACTTTCGTTTGATAGCTTAATTTTATAACTTGTTAATTCATTATAGTTTCTACATATGCGAGCATCCACATTGAATTGGAGATTTGATGTAAATCGTATATACTTCTTAATTTATTTAGAAAGTTTTAAACCCGTTCATGTTAGATTTTGGAACCTAAAATAGGTGATACCTTTGCTTATAAAAAGGAACCAATAATTAAGCATCTATAGACATATAAGTGCACTAACTGAAAGCTAATGTAAAGCTCCCAGTCCATGCCGATTATGCTCACTGCTGCTGCCGAGGCAACAGCCCTGTTCCCGTTCTCCTTCAACTCTAAACTTACATATCCCAAAGGAAAGTCTATATATATAATTATAAAACCAAATAAAACCATACTTGATAATTAGTTTTATAAAATTATGTTAGTTTGTCAAAATGGGCTACCCAACTATTCACCAACTGCTGCTGCTGGTACCTGTTGCTGCCGCTGGGCAGCAGCTTTTCCCTTTGATTCATGCTTTGCTACACTTTTATCCCAACATTCTTGTTTTGTTTGAGTTGGATTTTAAAGCTACTATAGATGATACACTTGCCTAGTAACGAGATACAATAGCTAAGAAATTTGGTTGGCTCAAATGAGTTGACTGAGTGCCAAGGAAGCCCCCAGCCATTGCCCCATCATGGCCACTGTTGCTATCCGCTACTGGTACACGCTGATGCCCCTGGGCAGCAGCTCTTTCCCCCTCCCGCATGGTCACTTTGCGGTCTTGTATAATTTAGTTCATATGCCGGATTGTGACAAATTTTACATAGGTTGTGTATCATGCAAGGGACTGTATTTAGAAGTTCTAATCACTCCAGTTCAGATTCCATAGGCCACTCAAAACAGTGGCAGAAACTGACCCATCAAACAAATTCCTGACTTTTCATTGAAGCTTGAAATTGAATTTTGTTCTAACTTGACATACCCAAATACTATAATTATCACCATGTGTGGTATACATATCCGACCCAGGCTTTAATTCTATCAAATAATCAATTTTTACGTTAAGCAGTCCATTAGGGACTTTTATCGAACAGTTAGTGTGCATAGTTTTAAGACACCCTTTTCATAGCTATTGGTTTGCTCTTCAATCCCATTTTTAACTCCCTTATGCCTCCACACATCCAACCTGTAAGACCCCGAATTTTAATAAATAAAGATTTAATTTTCTTTATATATTATTTTGAAATGGTAAGGTGTTGATTTGATAAATGTGATAAGTTATAGGGTGAAATGTGCAAATATTTCTAAATAAGCAAGTGGTTATAAAATATTCATTGTTGTCGGAAGAATATTCGTTTGATCGTGGAATATTCTTGTTGTCGGAGAATATTTGTACGACAGCGCAGTCATTTGTGAGCCCCACAACGGAATAACTGTCGGATATAGAAAGCGACAGAAATAACCTTTTTATAAATAACGGTAAAACTGTTACCGTTAAACTGTTGAAATACCCGGTGATAAAAATACAATAATAAGCGTTGTTGCACAGTAGCAAACGGTATTGCACAACATTTCGAATTATTGATTCTTACGTAAGAAGACACTTACTCAATTATTGTTACAGTAATTACTGTTCAATATTTTATATTATTGATTCAATAATTGTTACGTTAATATTTTATATGATTGATTCAATAATTGTTACCGTTGATATTTTGTAATATTGATTCAATAATTATCATTGCACAGTATTTCAAATTATCAAATCAATAATTCATATTATTTGAATAATATTATTAATAGCATTATTGGCAATGTCTAGGAGGGGTTATTTAATTGCGCGCCAGTAAGGAGAAATCCTTATCGGAAGGTCTCCTTTTTCCTGGGAACGACCTGGTTGTGAATATTATAGTTCTGTAATATTATAGGTGAATAACTAATTATTGATTTATATGATAAAGAAATATTTATTTGTGGATATAAAAGAAGGAATTAGTGATGAGGTATTTTTATCAGTATTTTTGGTGTGAAAAATCATCCGTTTGTGGATTTCGGTTATTTTCGGTTGGGAATTTAGGAAAAACTTCCTTCTACAAATTTGTAAAAAATTAAATTTTTTATGAAAAGGACATAGAATTTGTATTTTTCTGATAAAAAGGCTTTTATTATGAATTATTGAAGTTTCAAAAATAAATATTTTAATATATATGTATATATATATATATATATATATATATATTTATAAAGCATGTGGGATTTTTGGTGGAAAAGTCTTTGATCAATCTTGGTATGCTGCTAACCTGCCAAACTTTGAAGAAATGCTCCGTTGGTTTTAAAAGTCTATTTTGGTGTCCTAGCATTTTCCTATAAATAGGGTGCTTAGTTAGAAATAAAATCACACCAGAATCGGAAAATTTTCTTTCTATAATATCGAGCGTATTTCTTGTGAGTATTTAGATACTTCGAGCGTTCATAACAGTGCAAGTTTTCGTCCACATAATATCCGATATTTCGGTCAAAACTACTTTTCTGTTAAGGTAATGGATGTTATTTTCTTTTGTAAATGATGTTATTCTTTGCAATATCATTATACCAAAATATTGTCATAAATTTTATTATAAAATTCTTACTTTTTTCGACGAGGTTACTATTCACTTATACGACACTATTCACGTATACGGCACTATTCACTAAAAAATTAAATTTTCTTCTATTTGTCTAAGTTGCCTGTTAAGGTTCCTATCTTTGATTGGATCCAAGTTTTGATCTTCATTCTTGAATTTTGTTCCATAAAATATTATTATGAAATATTCTTGAACTTGGATAAACTAAATTACGAATCAATAATCTTTGTCCTTTATCTCACTGAATTTGTTATTTATATTGTTTTTCATCATCCTTAGTCCTAAATGGTGATATAACTGAATATCTTTGGCCTGTAGAGCAAAGATGAATGATTACCTGATGAATATTTTTGGCCCGTAGTGCAAAGATGAATAGGTGTTGAGATGAACATGACCACTGGTGATACAAATGAATATCTTTGGCCTGTAGTGCAAAAATAAATATTTGATTCGAGATGTATATTGATTGATGTTACAGGGATAAAATATTGATGATGGACTTTTAAATCATAGAAGATAGTAGACTTCATTCTTTACTTAACTCTTTTAATGAATTGTTATTTTCGCTGCGAATATTGATCTAAAACTTGTTGTCAATAATATTTTATCTAAATTGTTGAAGACTAACGATAAATTGTTCTTTATTATCTTAGTTATAATATTCTTTACTGGACTAGTTGAGCTCACCCATTTTATCTATTGTCTTCTTCAGGAAATGAGAATGTCGCAGGAACTAGTCGGGGGACAGAGTGATGGTCCGAGTTAGAGCATTAGTAGTCCTCACTATTTCTAATAAATAGTGTGATAATAATTGTAATGAGGACTTAGTTTGCATGTTAATATTTTCTACATATTTGTATTGACACTCAAAGTTGTGTGGTCGTATTTTGCACGACCGTGTGATATAAAAGATTGTATTTGAATTCTGTACCATGTATTTGGAGACTCAGAATGGGTTGGTATTGAACCTATTTTGGGGGCGTCACAGTTGGTATCAGAGCTTAGGGATATGGTCTATGGCGGAGATCTGGGAATAAAACTAGGAGGGGAGAGACGAATAAAACCTTCGCTAGTGTGTCCTACCTAAGCTTATTTGTTATTTAATTGGTCATTTGGAACATAGGGTTAATAACCCTTGTTTTATGGCAGTATTTGAGAATGGCAGCTGAGAATGTTATCAATGGAGTGAATGAAACCGTGGAGACACCTTTAATCACCAACCAGGAGAATGTGCAACAGGAAGGCAATGTTCATCCTGAAAACAACATTGATCAGACGATAAACGATGAGATGTTTAGAAGCTCTTTGCAGTTCATGAAAAACCAGAAGAAGGAGACTCGTGTGCAAAATACAGGTGGAGATAATAACAACACGCGAATTGTCACTGCCAAGCAGTTCAAAGAATTGGGACCACCAGAGCTTTTGGGAAAGTCTGATCCGATCAAGGCGGAGACATGGGTTAAGCAAATTACCAAGATATTTGATGTCTTGGGATACACGGAGGAACAGAAGGTTCTATTTGCCACCTTTATGTTCTATGGAGAGACAGATTACTGGTGGGAATCCGTGAAGCGTACCAAGCCTGCCGCACTCAAGATGTCTTGGGAGGAGTTTCAGAAACTGTTCATGACAAGTACTTTCTAGAAAGTATTCGTCATATGAAGAAGGTAGAGTTTATCAGACTGGAACAGAATAACATGACTGTGTCCCGATACGAGGATAAGTTCGCGGAGTTGTCCAGGTTTGCACCTCATTTGGTGGAGAATGAGGAACGTATGACGCGGATATTTTTGAGAGGTTTGAAACCTGAAATTCATCAATACCTCATTTCTCATAAATTTTCTCTATATTCGGATGTAGTAAACAGGGCCCAGTTGTTAAAACGAGATAGTGATTATGTTCAACCAAGGGAAAACAACCAAGGTCGTACCAGGTGGCAGCAATCATCGAAACAATGACAACCAGCGGGGAGGAAAGTATCATGACAGAAGCGGTAACCACCCTGTAGTAATCGTGGCCATGATAGTAGAAAAAGCGAATCGGGAGGAGATTTCAAGAATAGAAGGTACAACAATGAGAACGTGAAGACGTCGACATCAGCACCAGCATCAACTGTTTATAGGGGAGGAGAACGACCATCGGTCGTATGCTATAAATGCGGGAAAGAGGGACACATCAACCCAAACTACCCACAACAATTCAAAGCATGCTATAACTATGGAAAAGAAGGACATATAGCTCGAGATTGTCCTGTAGCGAAACCAAGTCCAGCGGAGGTGGTGATTCCAAATGCGGTTTCGGACAAGTCAAAGTCGGTGGTTCCTAGAAGAGCGTTTGTCGTGACAGCCCCAAACGCGAAGAACCCACACGAGGTGATTACGGGTAAGCTAATCATAAACTCTTGCGAAGTTTACACCTTGTTAGATACCGGTGCTACCCATTCTTTTATTTCACCTACTTGTGCTAAACGTTTGAACTTGACTTCTGATAAATTAGACTTTGACTTATCTGTTGAAACTCCGTTGGGAGAAACCTTTGTTACATCCATAGTTTATAAATCTTGCTTGATTCAAATTGGTACCCTCACCCTACCTATTGATCTTATATCTTTGAAAATACTTGCATTTGATGTGATTTTAGGAATTGACTGGTTAACCATTTATCATGCCAAAATTGATTGTTTTCGTAAGGTTGTTAGTTTTCATATTCCTAACCAACCTGTTGTGCGAATTCAAACAACCCCTAAAATCAATTAATGTCATTTCAAGTTATAAAGCTATTCGTTTATTGAAAAATAGATGTCAAGCTTTCTTAGCTCATGTAACTAATCTAAACCAGAATACGTCAGATTTGAATAATATTTTCGTTGTTAATGAGTTTCCTGATGTATTTTCCGAAGAACATCCTGGTCTACCCCCAGAACTTGAAGTTGAATTCTTTATTGACCTTGAGCCCGGTACAAAACCCATTTCTAAAACCCCATATCGAATGGCTCTTATTGAACTTCAGGAGTTAAAGGTCCAACTACAGGAGTTGCTAGACATCGGTTTTATACGTCCTAGTATGATCTCCTTGGGGTGCTCCTGTTTTATTCGTAAAGAAGAAAGACGGGAGTATGCGACTTTGTATTGACTATCGGGAGTTGAACCATGTCACCATCAAGAATAGGTATCCGCTACCTCGTATTGATGACCTGTTCGACCAGTTGCAAGGAGCACAATTCTTTTCAAAGATCGATCTTCGTTCTGGATATCATCAGCTGAAGATTAAAACTGAGGATATTCCAAAGACTGCCTTCAGAACTCGGTACGGCCATTATGAGTATTTATCATGTCTTTTGGATTGACTAATGCTCCTGCTGCTTTCATGGATATGATGAATCGTGTATATAAGAAATATTTGGATCAGTTCGTTGTTGTCTTTATTGATGGCATCCTCATCTATTCTAAAAGCCGTGAAGATCATGAGCACCACTTGAAGCTGGTACTTCAAAAGCTTTGTGAGAACAAGCTATATGCCAAGCTGAAGAAAATGCGAGTTCTGGCTTGAGGAAGTAGCATTCCTTGGGCACGTGGTATCGAAATGTGGAGTATTTGTTGACCCGGCGAAGATTGAAGCAATACAAAGTTGGGAGCAACCTAAGTCGGTAACTGAAGTACGAAGCTTTCTGGGCTTAGCTAGTTATTATCGGAGGTTCGTAGAGGGATTTTCTAGAATCGCTACTTCATTAAATCAGTTGACTTGGAAAGATACAAAATTCGTTTGGAGCAAGGAATGCGAGAAGAGCTTCCAAGAGCTCAAGAGGAGACTTATTTCGGCACCTATTCTGACGATACCATCTGGTTCGGATGGATTTGTCATTTACAGCGACGATTCGGGCAAAGGGTTAGGATGTGTTCTCATACAACATGGGAAAGTTATAGCATATGCCTCGCGACAACTCAAAGAATATGAGAGGGATTATCCTACTCATGATCTAGAGTTGGCAGCTGTCGTTTTCGCATTAAAGATCTGGAGACACTACCTGTATGGAGAGAAAGTGGAGATCTATACGGATCATAAGAGCCTCAAATATTTCTTCACTAAAAAGGAACTCAATATGCGGCAACGACGTTGGCTTAAGCTGTTGAAAGATTACAGTCATACCATTCAATACCATCCTGGAAAAGCGAACGTGGTAGCTGACGCGTTGAGTAGAAGATCATATGCGAGAACGAATGTGATGCTATCAAGGCCTATTTTGTGTGATTTACAAAAGATGGAGATAGAGTTCAAGACTCCGGGGACCCACATGATGATGTCAAGTATGCGCGTAGAACCAACTTTGATTGATAAAGTTAAAGCTGCTCAAGCTACAGACTCGGGGCTGATGAATATGAGGAAGAAGGTGCAAGAAGATGCTATTCCAGAAGCAAGGATTGATGAAGAAGGAATACTTCAAGTCAACTCCAGACTTTGTGTTCCTAACGATTCTGACTTGAAGTATAGAATCATGATGGAGGCACACAACACACCGTTAGCAATCCATTCTGGGAGTACTAAAATGTATCGTGATCTTCGACATACATTTTGGTGGAGCAATATGAAGAGAGAGATCGCGGAGTTTATCTCGAGGTGTTTAACGTGTCAACGTGTAAAGGCGGAGCATTAAGTGCCGAAGGGTCCATTGCAACCACTTGAGATTCCAAAATGGAAGTGGGAACACATTACGATTGATTTCGTTACGGGTCTTCCCAAGGTTTCTCAAGGCATAGATGCGATTTGGGTTATTGTTGATAGATTAACCAAGTCTGCTCATTTCTTGCCTATACGAGAGACTTATTCCCTTGAATGTCTTGCTCATATGTACGTGAATGAGATTATGAGATTGCATGGCATGCCATTATCCATAGTTTCAGATCGTGACCCAAGATTCACTTCACTATTTTGGGCCAGTTTGCAGAAAGCTATGGGCACGGATTTACGATTCAGTTAGGCATATCATCCTCAAACGGACGGACAATCAGAAAGGACTATTTAAACTCTTGAAGATTTATTGAGACTCTGTGTTCTAGACTTCAAAGGGAGTTGGGATAAGTATTTACCATTGGTGGAATTCTCCTATAACAACAGTTATCAGGCAAGTATAGGCGTGGCTCCATTCGAAGCGTTGTATGGACGAAAGTGTCGCTCTCTAGTATGCTGGGACGAGGTGGGTGAAGCAACATTGTTGGGACCGGAGTTAGTACGTATGACTACGAAAAAGATTCAAATGATCCGGCAATGGATACAAACCGCACAAGATCGATAAAAGAGTTATGTGGATCTTCATCGAAAGGACGTGGAATTTAATGTTGGGGACCATGTGTTATTACGTGTTGCTCCGTGGAAGGGAGTTACGAGGTTTGGCAAGAGAGGAAAGCTCAATCCACGATTCATTGGTCCATTTGAGATCCTTGATCGAGTAGGAAATGTGACCTATAGACTCGCTTTACCTCCAAGCATGTCTCGTGTTCATAATATTTTTCACATATCCGTGTTACGTAAATATGTGAAAGATCCAAACCACATTATTGAGTTAGAACCAGACGAGATAGCTGAAGATTTAACGTATGAAGAGGTACCTGTCAAGATTTTGGATAGGAAGGAGCATGTCCTACGCTCAAAAATTATACCTCAAGTTAAAGTTTTATGGAGAAACCATGCTATTGAAGAAATGACCTGGGAGTTACAATCGGAAATGAAAGCGAGGTAATCCTCACCTCTTCGACATACCAGGTACGTACGTCAATTTCGAGGACGAAATTTCATAAGGAGGAGAGGATGTAAGACTCTGAATTTTAATAAATAAAGATTTAATTTTCTTTATATATTATTTTGAAATGGTAAGGTATTGATTTGATAAATGTGATAAGTTATGGGTGAAATGTGCAAAATATTTCTAAATAAGCAAGTGGTTATAAAATATTCATTGTTGTCGGAAGAATATTCGTTTGGTCGTGGAATATTCTTGTTGTCGGGGAATATTCGTACGACGGCGCAACCATTTGTGGGCCCCATAACGGAATAACTGTCGGATATAGAAAGTGACAGAAATAATTTTTTTATAAATAACGGTAAAACTGTTATCGTTAAATTGTTGAAATACCCGGTGATAAAAATACAGTAATACGCGTTGTTGCACAGTAGCACACGGTATTGCACAGTATTTCGAATTATTGATTCTTACGTAAGAAGGTACTTACTCAATTATTGTTACAGTAATTACTGCTCAATATTTTATATTATTAATTCAATAATTACTACGTTAATATTTTATATGATTGATTCAATAATTGCTACCGTTGATATTTTGTATTATTGATTTAATAATTGTCATTGCACAGTATTTCAAATTATCAAATCAATAATTCATATTATTTGAATAATATTATTAAATAACATTATTGACAATGTCTAAGAAAGTTCTGTCTAGGAGGGGTTATTTAATTGCGCGCTAGTAAGGAGAAATCCTTATCGGAAGGCCCCCTATTTTTTGGGAACGACCTGGTTGTCAATATTGTAGTTCTGTAATATTATGGGTGAATAACTAATTATTGATTTATATGATAAAGAAATATTTATTTATGGATATAAAAGAAAGAATTAGTGCTGAGGTATTTTTATCAGTATTTTTGGTGTGGAAAATCATCCGTTTGTGGATTTCGGTCATTTTTGGTTGGGAATTTGAAAAAATTTTCTTCTACAAATTTGTAGAGAATTAAATTTTCTATTGAAAAGACATAGAATTTGTATTTTTCTGATAAAAGGGCTATTATTATGAATTATTGAAGTTTCAAACATAAATATTTTAATATATATGTATATATATATATATATATATTTATAAAGCATGTGGGATTTTTGGTGGAAAAGTCTTTGATCAATCTTGGTATACTGCCAACCTGCCAAACTTTGAAGAAATGCTCCGTTGGTTTCAAAAGTCTATTTTGGTGTCCTGGCATTTTCCTATAAATAGGGTGCTTAGTTAGAAATAAAAATCACACCAGAATCGGAAAATTTTCTCTCTATAATATCGAGCGTATTTCTTGTGAGTATTTAGATACTTCGAGCGTTGATAACAGTGCAAGTTTTCGTCCACATCATATCTGATATTTCGGTCAAAACTACTCTCCTGTTAAGGTAAGGGATGTTATTTTCTTTCGTAAATATTGTTATTCTTTTCAATATCATTATACCAAAATATTATCATGAATTTTATTTTAAAATTCTTACTTTTTCCGACGGGGTTACTATTCACATATACGGCACTATTCACGTATACGGCACTATTCATGTATACGGCACTATTCACGAAAAAATTAAATTTTCTTCTATTTGTCCAAGTTGCCTGTTAAGGTTCCTATCTTTGATTGGATCCAAGTTTTGATCTTCAATCTTGAATTTTGTTCCACAAAATATTATTATGGAATATTCTTGAACTTGAATAAACTAAATTATGAATCCCTAATCTTTGTCTTTTATCTCACTGGATTCGTTATTTATATTATTTTTCATCATCCTCAGTCCTAAATGGTGATATAACTGAATATCTTTAGCCTGTAGAGCAAAGATGAATGATTACTTGATGAATATCTTTGGCCCATAGTGCAAAGATGAACAGGTGTTGAGATGAACATGACCACTGGTGATACAAATGAATATCTTTGGCCTGTAGTGCAAAGATGAATATTTGATTCGAGATGTATATTGATTGATGTTACAAGGATAAAATATTGATGATGGACTTTTAAATCATAGAAGATAGTAGACTTCATTCTCTACTTAACTCTTCTAATGAATTGTTATTTTCGCTGCTAATATTGATCTAAAACTTGTTGTCAATAATATTTTATCTAAATTATTGAAGACTAACGATAAATTATTCTTTATTATCTTAGTTATAATATTCTTTACTAGACTAGTTGAGCTCAGCCCTTTTTATCTATTGTCCTCTTTAGGAAATGAGAATGTCGCAGGAACTAGTCAGGGGACAGAGTGATGGTCCGAGTTAGAGCAGTAGTAGTCCTCACTATTTTTAATAAATAGTGTGATAATAATTGTAATGAGGACTTAGTTTGAATGTTAATATTTTTTACATATTTGTATTGACACTCACAGTTGTGTGGTCGTATTTTGCACGACCGTGTGATATAAAAGATTGTATTTGAATTCTATACCATGTATTTGGCGACTCATAATGGGTTGGTATTGAACCTATTTTGGGGACGTCACACAACCTATCTCCTCTATACCAATTCCAGCCATAACAGTCTGGTATACACAGTTAAACTCAACATATTAGTTTGCAAACTAAATAATTTCTAACTTGATCATCTTCAATTTACTTTAAGTTTTCCATAACATATCCTTTGCTACAAATGATATCAATACTCTGTAACTAATAAGTGGTTATATAATCTAACATCACACACTGTTATTTCACAGTTAAACATATTATTAACCAACTAATGGAGTAATTCTCATATATCACAATATAGCAAAGGAGTACTTACCTCTTAATTACTTAATTAAATCTGCTGAGTTCTTCAATGTTCTTAATTAATCACTACTCTCCCATCTCCGATTAGTCACTGTTCAGCTCTCCAAGACCTTAGTATTGTTGAACTTCAGTATATAAGAATGGGAGATGAAAGGATTTTGAGCAAGAAGAAATTGAGATTATGGTTTAGGGAAAACAATACTGAAAGTTTGAAGTCTTGATTTTATAAAAGAACTCAGCCTTGCTCTCCAAGAATTTTGCATGCAGGTTACTCACATAGGCTTGATGAATTCCTTGCCTATATTTCCTATTGAATGCCAGCACCAGCTTACATTACTAAATACTCAAATGATACAATAGCTCATGCTTGCTTATATAAGACTTGCTTGTCTTGTTTTTTTTAAAACCAATATTGACTCCTTTACCCTACATTCCTTATAAATAAGCATCTCATAAAAAAAATCCATACCTTTATTAATATAACTTCATAATACAAATTTATTATATCATAAATAATATTTAATGCTACATTTTTCTCAATATTAAAATAATTTAACCTCATGAATTATTATAATATATTTTTACTATTTTCACCAATATTCAATCCACATTGAACCAATTCACACATGTATCATAAATAATATTAAAATAAAAATTTTATTTACTAAATTTTTACTTTAATATCAATCTGAAAATTCAATTTATTACATTTTCTGCCTGATGATCAATGTTGAGTTGTCCGATGATGCTTAGCTATCGGATTGACGCAAAGAATGGCGAACACTGATGTCTTCGTTATAGGGAGTCAGTTCAGTTTAGGTGACTTCAGAAGTTCGGCTTCGGCTTCGACTTCGACTTCGACTTCGGTTCCTTCGGGTCGGCGTTTGGGATTGGGGAGAGGATTCCTTCGAGGTAGGGAGTTCGGCTCATGTCTTCGGGGTTGAGAGTTCGGCTCAATTGGATTAACTTCAGAGCGATCGGCTTTGGGATAGGTATTCGGATTCGTGGTGAAATTCTTCGGGAATGACGTTATGACTTTGGGAAGATCAAGTTGGCTTCGGTTATTAATATTATTATCATAATTATATAATAGTAATTATTATTATTATTTAGTTCTTTTGTGGTAGTATTTTAATTATAATTAGAAGGTTGGTATTTATTAGAAGTTGTTACCATAAATATAGGCGGATTATTAGGAAGTTGTTTGCTATTGGAATTCTATTGCGTGCTGATAAAGAAATCTTTTAGCTATAAAACCCGCTTGTGAGTTGAGTTATTGACAATTTTTAATTTTGATAAATATAAATTCAAGCATTAGAAACGATTTCTCTGTGTTTTTGGTAAACCACTTGTTCCTTTGCCTGTGGATTTATTTGTTTACCTAACCCGTATGATAATCGTTATTCTACCCGACGACAAATGGACAGAATCACCACCATCCATGCAGTATGCCCATGCAAGCACGGGCGAAACTATGCTGGGTTTTTTATATAGGTATAGGGGTAGGAGCAAATATATAATTTAATAAGTTTAAGGGGGGACAAATTAATGAAAGATTTAAACTTAGAGGAGCAAAAAATAAATTTCATTAGTATTCTAAATATAATTATACAAGTACAAACTACGTACTATGCTTTTGCTCTTTTCATTCTCTCATTCCTTGTGTGACTCTGTCTTCTACATCTCGTCTCCACGGCTCCTCCACTAGTTCTTCTACATCTTCGCGGCTCCGCCACTAGGCCAAGTACTTCTTCTACATCTCCACTATGGTCTATGGCACTACCTTTTAGCTTTTAAAAGGTAACTAAATTAGGGCTTTTAAATTAGGGCTTTAAATTAGGGCTTTTTTTGTTTGATAATTTAAAATTTATAGTTTGTTTAAATTTGTTGTTGGTTGGGGACTTGAGGTTAAACCCAATTCAATTTATTTGATGTATTTGGCCATGGATCAACACATTAATCAAATAAAATGTTTCTGCAATAAAGTTCATCTTTTTAGTTCCTAGTTATGAAATTTATGGGTATTTTAGATGTTGAATTATTTGTTTTGGGGGTTATTTATCTTATGTGAATTTGATGTAATTTTAAGATTTCAAAATTTTACCACTCCAACTAGCTATAGGACCCAATTTTGGTTTGTTTCTTGTTTATATAATTCTCTTTTCTTTTAACCCATATTCTTCAGTTTCCTTTTAGCTTTTACTAATAACTGATTTTATGTTTGTATTGCAGCAAAGTACACTAACCAAGTAACCAAGAAGGGGTTTCATCATTGATTTGAAAGGTAGAATTTTGTTGCTTAATTTTAGCATTTATTCTGCAAATGCTAAATTTAAGTAGGTAAAGAAATTAGTCAAGGGTTAATCGATCTATGTCTTTAGGAGGTAATTTATCATTGTATTTTGTTTCAACATCTGGGATTTTTTCTGCAATTGTCTTTCAATATTGGGAGTTAATTTATTATATATCTTGAGGCATCCAAATCGTTTTATTTCCTTCAGTTCTTTCATTGACATGTATTCTAGCAAATAGTAGTAGTTTGCATCTGCAACAACAATTTATGTAATTAAACTACTATTGACATGTATCTTTCAGTTCTTTTTGACTGAGGTTACATTTTTTATAGTATGTATAGATTATTAGGTGTTTATTCATTGTGTTTAAAGAGTAAGTATTTATTTTCTTTTCCTTTTTTTTCGTTGTATGATATTTAAAGTCATATATATCCTCTTAGGATATTAGGACGTATATAATGCAATTGTTAAAAATCTCTTTAATGCAAATCTGGGTTGAAGTTTTGAAATTAAATCGTGATTTTGTTTGAATATAGAAAATAAATTTAGTTTGTGACTTTGAAAAATTTGCCCCTGCTGGAAAAAAATTCTGGATCCTGCATGCAAGATAGGTACGTAGTAGGTACAAACTAGGCAAAATATATAAACAAGAACTGAATAAATAAATACTGGCCTAGACCTGGCAAAAAATAGTTTTGGATTCGTTTTGAGTTACATTAAATAGGTTTGAGTTGGTTTTGGAACCAAAACTATATTACCTATATTTAATATGGGTTATATGGTTTGGATTTAAATGGTTATGGGTCGAATCCAGGTTGACCTATTTTTCAAATTATAGTTTCACTAAAATCTTAATTTATGTTATACTAAAAGAGTCTTATTTTAATTTTTTAGACCAAAATTTAAAACTAAAAATTTAAATTGATGTGACTAATTTGAGTATTAAAAACATTAATTTTGGTGGGGGCGAGGGTGTGGGGGTGAGTGGGTGGGGGAGGACGGGGCGAGGGCGTACTGGGCGGGGGCGGGGGCGGGGTGGGGTGGTGTGCAGGGTGGGGGTGTATACATAATCAATAAATATTATTTTTTTGGGGGGTGAGGGGTAAGGGTGGGGGTGGAGGTGTATACATAATTAATAAATATTATTTGTTGGGCCGTGATTATTTGGGCAGGTCGGGTCATATTTATTTTGGGGTTTCCGGATCAAACCCATCTTAATCCTTGGAGTATTGGGCTATTATTTAACTAATAATTTAAATAAGGCTTGGGCTGATAAATCTTGAAGTGGACAAGTGGTTGCTTGTGGGTCCCATAACTTGGCTAATATGGGTTAGCTATAATCTATGAGATTAGCAAGCGACTGATTGAAGGGATGAGTCAAGCCGTCTTAAGTCGTCTTCATTAATGAGGACGACATAATATTGGCTTAGTGGGGAACAAGGATTTGATAAAGCCTGTATAAAATAAGGTGACGTCAGCAAAGGGGCTACATGCAAGGTGATGAAATGAATATAAGGGTACAGAACACTACATGAAAAAGGTAACTGACCATTCTTACTCTCGAAACACTAGAGAACACGACCTCCATTGTTAATCCTTTTTCCGGCCTGTACTTATTCTCACACCAGAGCGATCCCCGGCGGCCCAAGCCGTCGAGATCCGGTGCTGACCTATTTCCTGTGTAGGATTGGACGCGATTTTGGTGATTGGGGCGCGTGAGAGAATCTTGGCGTTAACATTGGAGCTAGAAGGAGGGGTTTCTAAGTGTTTCTGGTTTTCAATCACAACTTATTGAACGTCTTACATCACAACTTAGCCGAAGGGCTACCGATGACAGCTAGTTCTTCTTTGCAAAGGGTTTCAGTGAAAGATAGGTTGGGTCCTTCAAAGAGTATTCATGATAGACTTGGGTCATAAGAAGTTCCTGGAGGATCTCATGCTTGAGATCACGGTGATACCAAGAGAAAGTTATTTTTTACTGCCAGTAAAGGGCCTGACAGGGATCGTAAAGGGGTGGCAAGCACGCATCCTAAAACCCAATACTGAGAAGGTCAGGCAAACAAGATTTCTACTCTGGCCAAGATGGTGCAAGAAACTGACACGGCTTTGAAGGCACTTCTGCAACAGAGAGAGGAAATTTCTAGGCAAATGGTTCTTGTGGCTGAAAGAGAAGATGAGGCATCCAGTTACACCCCACCAGAAAAGCGAAGCAGGTCACCGGATCGACGAGCAAAGAGAGATGAGGATCCCAGACAGTCTGAAAGTAGGCTTCGGAGTCATTCGCCTGACAGAAGGCGAAGCAGATCAAGAGGACGTTATCCCGAAGCCTCAAAGAAGGTACCTCGTATTGAGTATCATTAGAACAGTAGAAAGGATAGACGCCGAAGTAGTTCAAAAGATCGTTCTCCGAAGAGTCCGAAGAGGGTGTACCGTACTATGGGTTCTCACCTCAGCCGAAGTGTCAAACGAAGTTCTTCAGGATCATCTAGTTCGGATAGAAAGAACCGAACTGAACAGAAGAGAAAGAACTCTCCAATGAAGGAGGTTGTTTCGCAGCCCGAGGGGGTTGAGGACCTGGCTAAGGAGATGAAGGAGCTTTGGAAACAAGTTAGCGGTGTTTCAACTGGGGAAAGAGACTCCGGGTAAGAAAGCCTCTCCTTTATCTTCTGAAATTCTAAAGGAGAAGACGGATCCTGGTAAGAAGCTTCCCCACATGGAAAGTTATGATGGTTCAGAGGACCCGTATGACCATAGTCAGAAGTTTGATAGGTTGATGGATTATTACGACTACTCCGACGTAACTAAGTGTCAGACCTTTGGGATGACGTTGAGGAGAGATGCGAAGGCAATGGCTGGGGACTTTGGCTTTGGATTCGATTTCATCCTGGGTTGATTTGTGCAATAAATTCCAAAGCTCGGTTTGGAAGCAACAAGAGAAGGGGAAAGCCCACAGGGTCGTTAGCATATATTAGGCAGTATCCAAGCGAGACCCTAGGCCAATATGTGAAAAAGTTCAGAGAAGCGGTGGGACAACTGTCGGATCTCAATGACCTTCAGGCTGTGGGGTTGTTTCAGAATGGCTTAGATCTGGTGAAGTCCGAGAAGTTACTGAAGAAATTGATGTTCAAGCATCCGAAGAGTTTGGCTGAAGCATTTGAGAAGGCCGAAGGCTTCATCGTGGTAGAAAAGGCAATGGCTAGTTTGAAACAGGGCTCTTCGGAGAAAGCAAAGGAGAAAGGGAAGGAATCGACTGATGGTAATCAGAAAAAGAGTGGTGGCAATAATGACCGATTTGATGGAAATCAGAAGAGGTATACCAATAATTAGGCACCCAGAGGAGACTGTCGCCTGCCTCGAGTCAAAAGGTAAATAAGGTGTACACCCAGCTTAATACAGATCGGGCTACTATTTTGGAACAGATAAAAAATCAGCCGTACTTCGAATAACCTCGAAATAATCCTAGGCCGGGATCAGGAGATTCCGCTAAGTATTGCGATTACAACCAGGCGGTTGGGCATGACACTAATTCTTGTTGGATTCTGAAAGAGTTCATTGAAAGGAAAGTTCAAAGTGGAGTCTTGGTTCAGTACGTGGAGGGACGAGAGTATCAAAGGGAGCACCCGAGGCAATAGGGAGCCAGTTCAAGTTAACCAGCCAGTACAACCAGTTCAGAATCAACAGGCAAGACATGTGGTGGACGTGATTACCGGAGGTAACTTTGGTAGGGCTACGGGGAAGAAGCGTCGAGACTATCTAGATTCGGTGATGGCGGTGATGGGTAAGCCTCTGAAGGCTGAGATGGCGTATCCAGGGTCGGTTATCTCCTTTACAGATGATGATTTCCCTTCAGAACCAATCGAACCGCACGAAGGAGCTCTGGTTATTACTGCACAAGTGGGTTCGGTGGACATGAAGAGAATGATGATAGACAATGGGTCTTCGGTGGATATTCTGTACGCACATACATACCATAGGATGCCTTTGGATGGTCAGAAGATGGAAATTGGGCAAGGAGGCTCCTTTGTATGGCTACAGTAACGATCCAGTTAAAGTGGCGGGGACTATCGAGCTGCCAGTTATCTTCAAAACGGCTCCTCAACAGGTTCAAATTATGTGTAAATTTTATGTTATACATGTAGATTCTGCACTATAATGCTATTCTGGGGAGACCTACTTTGACAGCTCTTTAGGCAGTTACATCAATTTCCCATTTCAAGATTAAATTTCTGACGCCACACGGAGTTGGTGAAGTTGCAGGAGATCTGGACTTGGCGAGAAGGTGTTATTGGAATGCTTTGATTACTTTGGGAGTAGGAGTTAGCAGGCATAATCAGACAATGGCCATCGAGATTGAGCCATTTACGGAGAGCAGTACGGAATCATTGGTTATGCCAGCAGAGGAGACCGAAGAAATTGAACTAATACCAGGGAAGAAAGAAAAGACTGTGAAAATTGGTTCGGGGCTGCCAGAGCCTTTCCAGACAAACCTGATGGAGCTGCTTCGGTGTTATACAGATATCTTTGCTTGGATTCCCAGTGATATATCGGGGGTGAGTCGTAAAGTGGCCGAACATAGACTGCACGTAGATCCAGCGAGGAAGCCAGTTCGGTAGAAGAGGAGGATCTTTGTGCCAGAAAGGCAGAAGGTAATCGATGAGGAAATAGCGAAGTTGCTGGCCGCAGACTTTATCTTTGAGATCGATTATCCGGAGTGGATGACCAACGTAGTTCTTGTGCAGAAGCAGAATGGAAAGTGGCGGGTTTGCATAGATTATATCGATCTGAATAAGGCGTGCCCGAAGGACTTCTATCATTTGGCTCACATCGATCAGCTCATTGATGCAACTTCGGGGTATGCCTTACTTAGCTTCATGGATGCTTTTTCGGGATATCATCAAATTTCTATGTGCAAGGAGGATATCCCGAAGACAGCTTTTATTACTCATCGGTCGGTGTACGCCTACAAGAAGATGACGTTCGATTTGATAAACGCGGAGCTACATATCAGAGGATGATGAACCACGTCTTCACAAAGCAGCTGGGGAAGAATATGGAGGTCAATGTCGATGATATGATAGTAAAGAGCGTGTCGGTTCGTGGTCATCTGGACGATCTAGAGGAGTGCTTCCAGACGATTCGACGTTATGACTTGAAGCTGAATCCTACCAAGTGCACCTTCGGACTTGGGGCAGGCAAATTTTTGGGTTATTTGGTCAGAAAAAGGGGTATCGAAGCTAATCCAGAGAAGATCCAGGCTATTTTGGACATGAAATCTCCACAGTCGTACAAAGATGTCCAATGTTTGACTGGTCGGATAGCAACGTTGCGGAGGTTCATGTCTAAGTCGGCAGAAAGATGCTTACCGTTCTTTTACACATTGAAAGGGCTGAAAAACGCGAAAACGTTCTAGTGGACTTCGGAGTGCGAGGATGCTTTCCAAGGAATCAAGAGGTATTTGACTTCGGCACCTTTGTTGGTGAAGCTAGTTCCTGCTGAGCCTTTATATTTGTATCTGGCTGCAAGTTCATTGGCAGTAGGAGCAGTTTTGGTGCATGAAGTTGGGGGTAAGCAGCATCTGGTTTACTATATGAACCATGCCCTTAGGGATGCAGAAACAAGGTATCCAAACCTTGAGAAGTTTGCCTTTGCCTTAATAATAACAAGCCGAAAACTTAGGCAATACTTTCAAGGTCGGATAGTAGTGGTATACACGGATCAACCACTAAAGAAGGTAGTTGGGAAAGCCAGAGATTTCGAGAAGACTTGCTGCATGGACGATGGAATTGTCACAGTTCTTCATAGAATATCATCCACGGACAGCGATTAAAGGTCAGGCCTTGGCCGATTTCGTGGTAGAATGCTCTTTCTCCGAAACTGATGAGAGTTTGAATGAAGTTGAGAGATCTACAGAAACGGTAGCAATACTTCGGCAGTCTCACAGTTTTTGGACGTTATATGCTGATGGATCTTCTACTTCGAACATCAGTGGTGCTGGGGTCATTCTGACGAGTCCGGAGGGATTCAAAGTGCAGCAGGCTATCAGATTTGGATTCAAGGCAACAAATAACGAGGCTGAATATGAAGCAGTGTTAGCCGGGTTGAGATTGACAAAGAGCTTGGAAGTTCAGAAGCTGATCATCTATAGTGATTCTCAACTGGCCATCAAACAAGTTTCGGGGGAATATGAAGCTCGGGGCTCGAAAATGGTTAAATATCTTACAAAGTTAAAAGATCGGCTTCAGTACTTCGACTCTTACGAGTTTCAAGGGGTTGGTCGAACTGATAATTCAAATGTCGATGCTTTGTCAAAGTTGGCTACAACTGAATCGAGTTCTTTTGATGGGACAGTTTACTTGGAGGTTTTGAAGCAGCACAGCATCTAGCACGAGGAAGTGATGTGCATCGAGCGATCTAATTGCTGGATGACACCATATGTAAACTATCTGGCAGTTGGCGTACTACCTTCGGACTAGATGTTAGCCAAAAAAGTGAAGTATAAAAGCTCAAACTTCGTAGTTATTGATGAAGATCTTTATTGAAGGGCTTATTCTTCTCCATTGCTGAAGTGTTTGGTTCCGTCTGAAGCTGATTATATCCTTCGAGAAGTTCATGAAGGCACCTGTGGCGATCATATGGCTGCGAAGTCGTTGGGGTACAAGGTGCTCCGTCAGGGTTATTATTGGCCAATAATTTTTAAGGAAGCTACCGATTATGTTAAGAAATGTCAGAAATGCCAGTTGAATAGTCCAATCCCACGTCAGCCACCAGAAAAGCTATACTCGGTTTTATCTCCTATACCTTTTGCTGTCTAGGGGGGTGGATATACTAGGTCCATTACCAAAAGCGAAAGGTCAGGTCAGTTTTGTTATAGTGGCGATTGATTATATGACTAAGTTGGTAGAGGCGAAGCCACTTCGGCTGATTACGGAGCAAGAGTGCTTAAAATTTCTGAAGGAGTCGGTGGTGTTCCGTTTTGGTATTCCTATGGTGGTAGTTTCAGACAATGGTCGCCAGTTTGTGGGATCGAAGTTTGAAGCATTCTTAAAGGAGTTAGGAATTCAGCATTGGAAGACTTCCGTTGCTCATCCTCAATCTAATGGGCAAGTTGAAATAACCAACAGAATACTCCTGAATGGGATTAAAAGAAGGCTGGATGATGAAAAAAGAAGATGGCCTGAGGAGCTACTTAGCGTATTATGGGCTTATCGAACTACGACAAGGACTACAACGGGAGACTCGCCATTTCGACTGGCTTATGGTTCGGATGCCCTGGTTTCTGTGGAAATTGGGTCTACAAGTCTTCGGGTCAGTCAGTTTAAGGACATATATAATGATGAGGGACTTAAAGTCAATTTGGATTTGCTTGAGGAAGTCAGGGAAGCAGCTTTGATAAAATTAGCTACATATCAACGTCGTGTTGCTAAGTATTACAATAAAGGGGTAAAGCTTCGAAGGTTTGAAGTCTGAGATTTTGTTCTTCGGGAGGTAGAAGCTTCTACACCTCAGAATATGGGGAAGCTCATGCCAAATTGGGAAGGCCCTTATGAAGTTGTTGGTGTGCCAAAGCCAGTGACTTACCGATTGCGAGCGTTAGATGGGTCTGAGATAAAGAATACTTGGCATGCTGGACGACTTCGTAAAATTTTTAGTAGGGTCAGCGTCGAAGTACAGGAGTCTGTAATTATGATAGCAGTTATCAATAAAGATGGCTTTTTTCTTCAAGACTGATTTATCTACCAAATTGTTATAAGGATGGATCCCTTCGACTCCTCGTAGCGAAGTGGAATATCTTTGGGTTAAACCTGTTCGGCTCTCGGAGAGAACGAGGTTGCCAGCTGGGAATAAGGTTGGATTCCTTCGTCCCCTCGTAGCGAAGCAAAATATTGGTTGGTCGAACCCGTTCGGCTCTCGGAGAGAACGAGGTTACCAAATTGTTATAAGGATGGATCCCTTCGACTCCTCGTAGCGAAGTGAAATATCTTTGGGTTAAATCTGTTCGGCTCTTGGAGAGAACGAGGTTGCCAGCTGGGAATAAGGTTGCATTCCTTCGTCTCCTCGTAGCGAAGCAAAATATTAGTTGGTCGAACCCGTTTGGCTCTCGGAGAGAATGAGGTTACCAAATTGTTATAAGGATGGATCCCTTCGACTCCTCGTAGTGAAGTGGAATATCTTTGGGTTAAACCTGATCGGCTCTCGGAGAGAACGAGGTTACCAGTTGGGAATAAGGTTGGATTCCTTCGTCTCCTCGTAGCGAAGCGAAATATTGGTTGATCGAACCCGTTCGGCTCTCAGAGAGAATGAGGTTACCAAATTGTTATAAGGATGGATCCCTTCGACTCCTCGTAGCGAAGTGGAATATCTTTGGGTTAAACCTGTTCAGCTCTCGGAGAGAACGAGGTTGCCAGCTGGGAATAAGGTTGGATTCCTTCGTCTCCTCGTAGCGAAGCGAAATATTGGTTGGTCGAACCCGTTTGGCTCTCGGAGAGAACGAGATTACCAAATTGTTATAAGGATGGATCCCTTCGACTTCTCGTAGAGAAGTGGAATATCTTTGGGTTAACCTATTCGGCTCTCGGAGAGAACGAGGTTGCCAGCTTGGTATAAGGTTGGATTCCTTCGTCTCCTCGTAGCGAAGCGAAATATTAATTGGGTTGAACCCGTTCGGACTCTCGGAGAGAACGAGGTTGCCAGTTATAAGGGTAGATTATATTATAAGTTTTGTGGAACAACTATTCTTATTGGAAGTTCGATGATTTGTTCATGATAACGATGGTTTACATCATTCTTCGGTAATGAGTAAGTCTTGCCTTACATTGTTACTTGATTTTACTTGAAATCTTGAGTTCAGATTATATATTGTTCGAATAAACAGTATATTTTAAATTGAAAAGGAGTAACACGGAACAAAATATATATTTCATTACATAAATAAACGGAGGTTACAATATTAATTGAAATTTCCACAAGTACATAAAACTAAAGTAAAGACAAGTTATTTTCGCCGCTACTCTTCGTCTTTAGATTCGGAGGAATCAAGGAGTAATGGGTTCCGAGAGGCAGCAGCTAGTTTTGCTTTGCCTTTACTTCGGGCCTGTTCATAGCCTTTGGCATACATCTGAACTATCTTATTTGTAAGCTCAGGAGATTTGCGATATGCAATTTGAATCTCTTTTCGAAGCTCCTCGGTAAGTGGGTGACCAGCCAGTTTAAGGTCATGAAGCTCCTTCTCGACTTTGCCCCGAAGGTCAAGATGTCGTTCTTCAGATTTTTTGGCTTCGGACACAGCTTGGGTCAGGCTTCGGTTGTTTTGGGACAACTGTTCGTTGGCCATTTGCAGTTCTGTGTTCTATTGGGTGATAGTTGGATTGAGGGCTTCAGATGCGGTTAGTTGTTCCTTCAGCATGGCAAGATCCTTTTGGAGGCCTCTACAGTTGAAGCGGATATTTTCATTTTATCTTCTCTTTTTCGCCAAGGCAGACTTTAATATTGCATTTTCTCTTCGGGCTTCCACCTCATCAGCTTCGACTTCTTTATACTTCTGGCGAAGACGCCCGAAGACTCCATTTGCCTGCAGTTATTCAAAGTTAATAAAAAGCCTCAAGAAGATATTTGTGAACGAAAATGGTTAAGAATATGTACTTACTCTGGCGTGGTTGGTCAAGCCCTCTTCAATCAGATCAGAAATGGAACTGTTGACGAACCGATGGTTGTTTGCGTCCAGAACGAAGGAGTTATAGAGGTGCAGAGGGAATTCCTCATTCTGGTCAGGCCATAGGCTGGGGGATCGGGAAGCTCCAGGCATTGATCCAAAGAAAGGAAGGGTTGATCGTTGTGGAGTTTGGTCTTCGGTTATTGGCTGGTCATCTGAAGGGTGCTTTTTCTTTCGAATAAGAGGAGAACTGGGTTCAACCTCGAATTCATCAATTTCGGTTGGCGAAGGTGGAGATTGATTAACTTTGGGAAGTGGTACTCTTAATTCTTCGGATGTGAGAGGAATAATTTTGGCTTTGGCTTTTCGCTTTTTGGTATGGAGGATTTTGGTACGATTAGCGATAGGCATGTCTAGGAATCTTTCGGTAAGGGTAGGGATTGGAACGAGTTTTGTTTTTTTGACAGCATGTTTCTTTCTACGGGGTTGGCTTGGCCCTTCGTTAAGATTTGGTTCGGTAGTTGGGGTTTCAGTTGGTGGGCCTTCAGCAGCTTGTGCTTCGGAATCTTGGGTTTCAGTAAAAGTTGGGGTAGATTTGGCGATGAGGAATTTCTCTAAATCCATTCGGTCAATGGAAGTAGGCTTAATCAAAGATACTATAAAAGACAGAAAACGATGCTTCAGAACGATTATTGAAGGAGATTTGAAAAAATTGCACAAATATAGGGTCCAAAGCTTACATTTATGGTTATATAACCAAGCTTGTTTACCAAGGAGTCCGAAGCTCCATTCTTTCATCGGAAGTTTGTCCAGAAGCTTTATCATTTCAACCTCACGTTATTCGGTAAGGTCGCCGAAGTCGAGAGAAAGGACTGGGGCAGTGGTCCAATCCGGGACGGAGGAGATTTCAGATCCGCTGACGAAGAGCCAATCCTTATGCCATCCTCGGTTGCTTGAAGGGGTGTCTATCAAGGATCTCCTCTCAATTTTGACACTGGAGGGTTTGCTCAGGCCCTTGAACCCCTTCTTACGTGACAGGCCGACCACGAAGAGAGAAAAGAAGAAATCAATGGATGGGGGGATGCTTTGCTCAAAGCACCAGGCTATAAAGACAAGAATGTAGATGTAGGAGTTGGGGACCATTTGGGCCAACCCAACCCCTAAGAATCCTAGGACATTTATAACAAAAGCGTGAAGAGGGAAATGAAGTCCCTTCTCCAGTAGAGTAAGGGGCACAGCAATGTAACCATCAGGACGGTGATACATCCTATTTGTTGGAGTCGGTGCTCACAGCTGATAGGTGTAAGGGATTTGGTATCGTTCACGAATGGCTAGAATATCGGTTTCGGTGATCTTGGAAGGAGTATTGGCGTGTGCGAATTGCTTTATATCGGTGAAATTGAAGGGAGGTTCTGATTGGGTGTCTTTAGAAGTATCAATTGGGGGATTCTTGTCGGACGATGATTTGGGTTTAGGGTTCTTTTCTAGTGCGGATTGGGTAGGGTTTTGAGCCACCGGAGTAGAAGATGAAGGAGTTGCAGCGGGAGGAATGATGTTATATTGATTTTGGTAGAAGATGAAGGAGTTGCAGCGGAAGGAATGATGTTATATTGATTTTGGGAAGCCATTGATGACGATTTGCAGAGAGGAGAAGCTGAAGGAAGAAGATGAAAGCTAGAATATTTCGAGATTCAAATAAGCAGGTAAAGCTATCTAAGTTGAGGGCTTGGGACTTTATAGTGGAGTCTTTTTGGTGGTTCACGAAACATGAAAACGGTACATTAATTGAAGGTAATGACAGAGATGCAGAGTTGGCGTCTGTCTTGAATTTGAAGAGTTGACGTCTGTTTGTGAGCTTTCTTTCAATTGGGCTGTGTTTGGATCCATTCGAATTTTCTTGTTGATTGGGCCGAGCTCTGGTATACTCTTTCATCAAACATTCTGTTTGATAAAAGACTGGGGGGGCAATGTTGGCCCGTGATTATTTGGGCCGGTTGGGTTATACTTATTTTGGGCTTTCCGGATCAAACCCATCTTAATTCCTTGGAGTATTGGGCTATTATTTGACTAATGATTTAAATAAGGCTTGGGCTAATAAATCTTAAAGTGGGCAAGTGGCTGCTTGTGGGTCCCATAACTTGGTTAATATGGGTTAGCTATAATCTATGAGATTAGCAGGCGGTTGATTGAATGGATGAGTCGAGCCGTCTTAAGCCGTCTTCATTAATGAGAACTTAACATAATATTGGCTTAGTGGGGAACAAGGATTTGATAAAGCCTACATGAAATAAGGTGACGTCAGCAAAGGGGCTACATGCAAGGTGATGAGATGAATATAAGGGTACAGAACACTACATGAAAAAGGTAACTGACCATTCTTACTCTCGAAACACTAGAGCACACGACCTGCGTTATTAATCTTTTTTAGGCCTGTACTTATTCTCACACCGGTGCGATCCCCGGCGGCCCAAGCCGTCGAGATCCGATGCTGACCTGTTTCCTGTGCAGGATTGGACGTGCTTTTGATGATTGGGGCACGTGAGAGAATCTTGGCGTTAACATTACTAAAAGTATTAACTTTATTATGGATTAATTCCATAATTAGTGAAATAGTTTTTATACATAATTACAAATGTATAAATTACAAAAGTATGTAATATGTATATGCGTTATATAAGAATGTAGTGTAATAATGCATACATGTTGATGTATTAGCTCTACAAAGTGTAAAAAATTATTATAGACTAATATGAGTCAAAACTAATTAAACTAGATCCAACCCATATTTGTAATAATAATATGGGTCCAAAACCAAATCAATCCATCACCTAAAATCTAGTTAACCAACCCAATAGATCTAAATGATTTTGGTTAACTATATTGTTTTCAACTTAAATTGTCAAGTCTATACTAGCCGTATGTGATCACAATATGGCTCATCAAACTTAAGTAATTTATTTACCGATTGTTTGTGAATGAAATTAATATGACCATAATATCCCTTTTGTTTTTGTTATAGGATTATATAATTACCGAAATCATAGATTTTCATGGTCTGGTATATGGTAATTAAGATTCATGGTCTGGCCGTAGGTGAAATGAATGCCTCAACGCAATAAATTAGTTTTGTTTGTAAATGGAAGGAATCTTCCTTTGTTTTTGTTATTTAATTACCAAAATAAGTTATAGGCATGCATGATTAATTCAATTAAAAGAGTCGAACAAGCGGCGTGTTATTCGATCTCCACTCTACTAAAAAATGACTTAATTAGGGCGGTGGGTTTGATTAGTTATACAAGCTACTCTAGCTGCGCGAATCCTCCATGGCCATAAGCAATATGAAGCCAACTTGACTCGAGTCGACCTGTCTTGTATTTTTGGTTTTATTTTTAATTTTTTAACAAGTTAAAAAAAAGCTCCTGTTGTTAAAAAATTAAACTATATTATACATTATTAGTAAAATTAAGAATACATATATATATATTACCATTTTGTGAGAATATTATGTAATTTTACTGAAAATTGGCACTATAAATGAGAGCTTACATAAGCTTTAGCTCGAACTTAACGTGAGCTCTTGAATAGCTCATGTGGGCTTGTAACTAGAGTACACGGCACACTTTTAGGCTCGAGCTTTAACAGCTCAAGCTTTAGTTTTTAAGGGGTTAAATGATATTTTAATTAGTTTATTAGAGGTTTATTTTTATTCTGATTATTGAGTCATTTTTTTGTTATAAAAAGTATTATTATTCAAAAACAATATTACAAACTAGTCATTACTTGACATTCGGTCTAAAAATTTGATGAAAGTGTTGAATAGACTATACGTTTAATAGTTGTCATGTGGGGAACTTGAATATGTGGCAGGTGAGTTCCTGTTATGTGGAGAGTTAATTGATATTTTGGTTACTGTACTAGGGGTTGAATTTTTTTTTGGTTATATACGGAATCTTTTTTTATTAGAAAGACATTACTATACTCAAAAAAATGTTAAAAACTCACTTAACATCACTTAATTGATGTGAGTTAATTATTGATACTGTGGCACATGATATTACTGCATAAATTAAAAAGGGTTAAAAAATTAGAGCACGATTTTGTTGCGATTCTTGTTGAGATTCATCTTGGCCACAAATATCTTGTTCGTTTCTTTTTTGTAGCCAACAATACATATGATTTTACACATGGCAAAATATGTCACATCATTAATAACTAACTCACACATCAACTTTTTTGTCTCGTGTGATATGCACGATTCAACATTTCCATCAATTTTTTAGACAGAATGTTAAGTAATGACTAGTTTGTACTATTTTTTGAGTACAATAATGATTTTGTAACAAAAAAAATATTCAATAACCAAAATAAAATTATTGACTCATAGTACAGTAACCAAAACATCTATCAACCCTCCACGTAACAGGGTCCTACTTGTCACATATTCAAGTACCCCGCATGACAGATGTTAAATGTTATTCTATTCAGCATTTTCGTCAAATTTTTGGATATAATATAAGTAATGACTAGTTTGTAATATTTTTTGAGTATAATAATGTTTTTGAAATAAAAAAAATTTAATAATCAAAATAAAAATCGATCATTACTACAATAATAAAAATATCAATTAACCCGTGTTCTAAGTGACCAAAGTAACCTCGACCCATTGGAAAAAAGAAGGAGATTGAGTTTACGACACTAACTAATTAACAAGACTATTATTTTTTGTCATTCTCCGAAATGATGTGCTACATCCGCGGTATGCAGCAATTAAATTAGTTTCACCAAGTGTACTTCATATTGAGGAAATAAGTTATCTACAAAAGATATATATTTATGTGCTATTGTTTTTACTTTTAATCTAAAAAATCTTGTATTTTTTTGGATGATTTTGACAATAACAAAAAAGTCACATGTTAATATGATTACTTTAACTACCACTCTCAAAACTCTTAGATTTTGTTGTGATAGCCCTGACAATCACAGTTTAACTTGCTTATGTGATTGCTTTAACCATCAATCTCAAAAGCCTTTTATTTTTTTGAAAAGAATTAATCACTTGCTAATTTTATTGTTTTAACCATCACAAAATCATTTTGACTTTGTGTAATTGTTAAAATCATCATGAAATGCTTTTAGACGAGGGCATATAAAAGAGTATTTGTCACGGTTAAAATCATCTCAAAAACTCTTGTGAAGAGAGTAGACTGGTGCTGGTGTAGTATTTTGTATTGATCTCCTCCACCAGGCCAACCTTTCGTTGATTTGGAGGTTGGGGCAGATAAGTACCTCTATTTTGTATTACCGGTTCTAATATTTACCCTTTCTGGAGGAGAAGAAAAACAAATCAGAAAAAAAAGAAGCCCTAACTACCTACACTACCCCATTATTCCAAAATGCAACTTTGTGCCTACGTAATGTTTCCATTCATAAGTTTAACTAATTTGCTAATCCCTCCCTCAAGTTACAATTATAATTACAAAATTGTCTAATTTAAGATTGTGGGCCTAAGTGCAAATTAGAGTTCACATGACCTAATTGAATTAAATGCACAATTAGGGTTCCACGACCTCATTAAATGTACAAATTAGGGTTCGCATAGTCTAATTGAATGATGACGGAAAAGCCGCAAATAAATGTACTAGACCCGAGAGAAGCCTCCACGTATCCCGAGGCAGAAAGCTCGTGGAGGCGGCTCGTTTTGTGAATTGATTGAGGGATTAAATTGATGACTAGAAGGACAGGACGATATAGGCATTATTCTAATGACTAAAGGATATTTCTGGAATTTTCCTGAAGGCATGCGTCTGACATGTGACTACTTATTTAGTTCCAGGAAACTCTATAAATAACCCTTCCATTCTATGAAAGAGTGGACCTCTTTTTGAACTTTAGACTTTTGGAGCTGAGACCTCTTGTTGGACTTGGAAGCTTGAATCTCTTGGAATCTCTGCTATCCTAACAAGGTTTTCGGATTCTAAGAGTTCTTGGACATTCTCTCTGAACCCGAAGCACTCAAGAAGGCTCTCTGAATCCCTGCTACCCTAACAAGGTTTCCGGATTCTAAGAGTTCTGACACGCGTCATTGGAGTAATTGCTGATCACCTGTTCTTCTCCTCTCTTCAATCAATCAATCAATTCCATACCTTTCGTGAATTTATCTCCTCCTCAGCCAACACGAAACCCTAGCTAGCAAAGCACGATTTCCTTATCCACAAAGATATAATCAGTTGTGCAAAACTGACAAAAACGAGATAATTTTGAACAACTGATTGTGCCTTGAGAAAATAATTTATTTAATATCGAAAACGTCACATGGATAAGCTGAAAAGAAAGTTTTGCGTTTCAGTCCAATTTATGGGACATAGCCACATGCTTTTGTCTTTTATTTCTTCTTAATTAGCTTTAAACAATTCAAGGTTTGCATATAAATATATTTCTCATGCATGCATGCAATGCACTATCAAACTAAACTCATATTATTTGCAAATTGGAGAGAGAAAAAAAACAAAAACAAAAGATGGTGACAAGCAATGGTGAATCACAAACAATAGCTATGCCTCCAGATTACGACTGGATAGCTGAACGGAGAGCTTTCGATGACACAAAAGCGGGCGTCAAGGGGCTCGTTGATGCCGGAGTTACAAAAGTTCCACGTATGTTTGTGGATCACCAACTAAAGCTTGTTAATCAGAATTCTTGCCCTAAAAATTCCCACTTTGGTGTTCCAGTCATAGACTTCAAAGGCATTGAAACAGATGCAACTATACGCGGTGAGATTATAGACAAAGTTAAAAATGCCTGCGAAAATTGGGGATTTTTTCAGGTGGTAAATCATGGAATTCCGGTTAGGATTTTGGATGAAATGCTTGAAGGAGTACGTCGATTTAATGAGCAAGAAACTGAGCTGAAGAAACACTATTATTCGCGCGATACAACACGACCATTTTATTTTAATAGCAATTTTTCTCTGTATAGTCCACCAGCAGCTAACTGGAGGGATACAACTGAATGCACTATGGCTCCGTAATCCACCTGACCCTAAAGAATTGCCAGTTGTTTGCAGGTATGTGCAAAATCTTTATTGATTTCTAGACCTTATAATTTAATTAGGGTATGTGCAAAATTAGAGAAGTTCATTTTTGTTATGTATTTGTATGACTTACAGAGATATAATGATTGAATACACAAGTTATGTTAAGAAATTGGGAAATACTTTGCTAGAATTGTTCTCTGAGGCTCTTGGACTCCAACCAAACCACCTTGAAAGAAATGGATTGTGGTAAGGGGCTTATGCTCATGGGAAATTACTATCCCATATGCCCTGAACCAGAATTGACACTCGGCGTTAGCATCCATTCTGATATTGGCTTCCTTACTGTACTTTTACAAGACCAATTGGGTGGACTCCAAGTGTTATATGAAAATCAGTGGGTTAACATTCCCCCTTTGCCAGGAGCTCTTATAGTAAATGTTGCTGATCTTCTCCAGGCAAGTAATTGCCTTTTCACAAGTTTATAGATATTGTTCACTTTCTTCATTAGAAAACCAAATGAACTCGAATTTAAAAATACATCCTTTGTCCTAATATGACAGTCTCACATTATAAATCTATGCATTTTATTTTATATAAAGTTGTCAATTAATATTGATACTCTCTCTGTCCCACGAAAGGGTCATATTGGCAAATACTAAATATGTATTTGCACATTTTACAAATAGTGATGTCATTATAATAAAATTAATAGCGATGACATGATATTATAGTTATGATGAAGAAAATATAAGACTCTTTTTGTGGGATAAAAAGAATTGATGAGTGTGATTATTTTTAATTGTACAACGGGAGGAGTATTAAATAAAAGATTAAAATGCAAAACTCTACCATATATTTGTGTCTGTATGATATTTTCATCCTTGAGTTTGACTAATTGGCGAATTCCACTCTCAAATACAATTTCAAGTGCAAAATTATACCCTTTAAGATATAACTAGCAGTGCAAAACGAATAATTTTGCACTATTAATTATATTACAAGATAGTTATTTTCTATTATGTAAAGTTAGGTACCATATCTCCAAATAATGATAAAATCAGGATAGATTTTTGCATTTTAGTCTAAATAAAAGACAAGGGTAACCACTTTTCATTAGTGAAATAATTGAAACGTCATGTCACTTTTTAGTAAAAAGAGGTACCCTAGCTTGTTTTGAGACGTGTTGTAGTAAACATATAACATATTATATTAGTGTTTTATGTGCAGCTCATCAGCAATGATAAGTTCACAAGCGCCCGGCACAGAGTGCTCGCTAACAACAAAAGCACCCCAAGAATTTCAGTGGCTAGTTTTTTCAGAATGCATTTTCAGGAAGCAAGTGCCTCGAGACTATATGGCCCAATAAAAGAGTTGCTATCAGAAGAAAATCCCCCAAACTACAAAGAAACTACCATAAGAGACTTCCTCAAGCATCGCTACCAGACAGGCCTTGATGGAAAGCCCTCATTGTCTTATTTGAGGATTTAGACTCACTTTTAGTGACTCTTTAATAAATGGGCTGTCCACTTTATTGTACTCTATGTTGGGCCTCTGAAGCTAAGTTAGAATTTTGGGCATTGTTTCAAGTTATTTATAATAACATCAAAGCTGAATAAACTTTATTCTGCAATTGATATTTGTTCTTATTTCTTGTGCGATTGCTGAAAAATCCATTCAAATACTCATAACCCCAACTCATTTAGGGCTTTTGGCGATAATTTTTTAATAATTCTCAAAGTAGAGCTTCTGCACATAGCTCTCTGCAACTACTATTATAAAACTGTTATGTTGCGTTTAGATTAAAGGAATGGAATAAATGATGGAATAAAATTGTAACAACCCGGGTCAAATCCAGAGTCCGGAACAAATCTCGGGTCAAATCTCAAGTCCGAATCGAATCAAATCTATCAAAATAAGGCCTTAAACCATTGGCCCAATAGTATCTTCTTGGGTCATCTTAGCCCACCACAGGCTCACCCAAAAGTCATGACTAAAGGTACTATTGGTAGTAACTTATTTTCTTATATACAGACAAATTTTTCCCCTATCTTCGATGTTACTTAAATTTCTGACGTCCCCGTCAGAACTGATCACACGTACGGTCCAAAGATCTTTGCCTCTCTAGCCATTGTGGGATAATACCGGCTGACTTCGTGTCCACTCCATCTCTCCATTGTAGAATAATATCACCAGCCTTCGTGTCCCCACCTCCGGCAACCCGATCGGTGACCCTACCCGATCTTTCGAGAGTCGGCTCTGATAAGATTCGAGATTATCTTACTTGTGTGGAGCAAGCTGAGACGATTTTAGATCGTCAAGAGCAGGTGGGATTAGTTGATGCGTACCATGACGGAGTGTCCAATTTTATGAACAAAGCAATAGAACATGCTGATAATCCGAATGGAAAGATGAGATGCCCGTGTCTCAAGTGTAAGAACATGATATGGAAGACTGCCGATGAAGTGAAATTTAACTTATATTCACGAGGGTTTGTGGATGGGTATTCGGTATGGATTCATCACGGAAAATCAGTTGAGTTTAGAGAACTGACAGACAGTACTGTAGACCAACCAGTTCACGGGGATTCCCAATCAGATAACTATGATGTTGTGGAGATGTTGGTAGATGCGTTTGGCCCTACCAATATTGACTGGGCTGAAAACGAGCATACGTCAAGCAGAGCTGATCAACAAAAGCCAAATGATTCAGCAGTTGCCTTCTACAAGATGCTATCTGAATCAAGGATTCCATTGTATCCTGAAAATAACAAGCACATCAGGCTTTCTGCAGTGACGAAGCTTTTACACTACAAGAATGAGCATGACTGCAGTGAGAGAGGATTCAATGATTTGCTTGCTATTATCGGGGAGTTCTTGTAACGACCCCAAAATTCATAAAATAATATTTTCCTTCTCGATCGTTAACAAGACAACTTTAATCTCTCATTACATCCTTATTCGATATTAAAAATCACTAAAAATGCGGAATATTTAAAACTTTTACAAACTTTCTTTCTATATTGCCCTGAATCGCAACCTTTACATTACATCTCTTCGATTCAAATCTATATCATGACTCGTTACAACAAAATGACTATACAAAGTCTTTCATAATAAAACAATATCCATCTACATTGGATAACTCTATTATAACTCAGCGACATATTTCATTCAAAACATTAACTATAATTTGAAATTGAACATAACTAATATTCTTGAACATTGATCTCTATAAATCACTTAACACGTATCTTTACCTTGCATCATTGACCTGCAAAAATGGTTAATTGCAAGAGTGAGCTCGACAGCTCAGCAAGATCTAACAGTTTTCATGCATCACATAGCACATAATTAACATGCTCAATATTAAAGTAACATGGCATACATGCTTTAATCACATAACAAATATAAAGATTGAGTTCCTTGCTCAATCAACATTATTAAATCAATCAATGTAGTCATAAATTGACTTTAACATTTCATGCTTGCAACATATACAACATAGCATACTCTTTGCAATACAATTTAAAACAGTTCATAATATCATCAAGTTCACATAAAAAATAGGAACCGAAAGACTTGCCTTGATCGTTATTTACCAATAACAGTTTAACAGCTTACAGATATCTGCACTTCACGTGCCCTACACAATTATATAATCATTCACATAAACTATTAGTCACATAGCAAAGCATATTAGTTGTAATGTAAACTTTACTCTACATCTCATAACCCTTCCTATTATCAATACACAATGTTCAACTTGATTGTGTTAACTATCGACTTATATTTCACTATATTTCTTTTTCGTAATATTCGAAATTTATTCAAGTGTTTAAATCTTGCTAGGACTAATTATTGGTTTTATACTAACCCCATTTTATATCTTATAATGTTCATTTCATTAGAATCGAAACACTATTTAAGTGTATTACCATATTACACGGCGTTTCGACGTTTATACGTCACACGCCTAACTCGCCTCTTTTGCATGTACTTTGCATGCTCCTAGATTGGGTTACATTACTCTATAATGTTTCATTATTATTAAAAACATAATATTAAACAAGGTCATACACACTCGTTGCGGTGTTGAAACGTTTGCACATCCGTATGCCAAACATGCCTATTCGAACGCCCAAACGACACGCATTTGCGCACGCTTAGCACGCCCAACCGAATTGTCTAATACTCAAGGGTTAATGCTAAGTATCATTATAATACCTAATAGTCATGTTATGAAAGTTAGAACATCATTTTCCATGGTCGGGACCATTACATGTGCTTACGTGCATGCCCGACGCCCCCCGATTGCCTTCAAAAACATATCAGTCCCACACATGACCATTTTGACCCTAGCTAACGACCTCAAATTGAAAAACTTAAAGAACAAAAGTTGTAGGTCTACTCGTGCTCGTTCCGGATCATCTTGAATCGCCTCAATCGGAGTTCGTATGAAAACGTTATGACTGTTTTACCAGAGGAGGTCAAAACAGTCCCGGGCTAACTTTTCCTCCAGGCGCAGTTGCGCCCCAAATAGCCTTGGGGGAGGCGCAGCTGCGCCCCTGGCAGTGTGCTACGCGAAATTTTCCTCCAGTATGTTGTTCTGGAGAATTTTCTAACCCTTTTCTCCTTCCAATCATCATAAATCAAGCTATACACATCCGATTGAGTCCGTTTTCGACTCTACGGATTCGTAATTCATAGAACTACACATCTACATGATAATTATAACACTTTAAAAATATTAACGATTCCTTTTAAGGGTTCCAATTCAGTGTTCATGCTAATTTTTTATATTTTACACATATTTAGCGAATTCAATCACTACGAATTCGTTTTACATCCGTTTGGACTCGTTCAACTTGGGTTGTTTTTGTTTTTTTTGAGTACTATCATAATACATCATCAATTTCAGATTTCCACCAAGAATTTATCATCAATTTTCATTCTAAAATTCAACCAAAACACATAAACCCATAAGAACACAATTTCTCCATTAGAAACTTGTTTTTACAATACTTTGATTTCTGAAAAATCGTTTATAGTATATATGTAAGGGATTACAACATCTATCAATTCATTCGTAAAAACTCATGAACACGTTATGTATATATAATCATGTATATACCAATTTTCATAGAAGTTCAATTAACATAGAACTAACAATGAAAAATATAAAACAAACTCTTTAAAATACAAGGGTTCAAATCATACCCTTGATGCTTAGTGAGGAAGAAGAGGGTGAGGTTTAGCAATGACTCTCTCAAGGCATTCCTCCTTTCCTCTTTTTTTTCTCTCTTCTTCTTTTCTTTTCACTCCATTTTTCTCTGTGTTTTCTCTCTAACACAGACTAACCTTTTTCTTTGTTTTAGACTTAGGTTTAGAATAAGAATTAACGTAGTTTTTTTACAAAACGTAAACTGATATCATATATATTATATGTATAACTATATAATATATATTTAACTCCCAATTAAATCATCCTTTAATACCATAATTGCATTTAATATATATAAGTTACAACATTTAGAATTTAAAAAGCCCTAAGGCTTGTTTGGCAAAAAATTATTTTAAAAACAGATTTTTAGTAGTTAAGGTCATGTTTGGGTAAAACAGTTTTAAAACAAAAGTAAGGGTCTTATTTGGAAAAAATCATTTAAAAACTCTTTTCTTTATTTTAATAAATCCTTTTAACACATACTTTAATGTTACTCTTTAATTAATTAAATCTTAACATTCTAATTTAATTAATTAAAAGTCTAACATCAATTAAGCATATAAAATTGTCACATAATTACAATTAATTGCTAATTATAATTGCATGTAACACTCATCACATTACTCATCTAATTTAATTATCTCAATTCAATTAGAACTATAACATACAATCATTATATCAATTAAATTAAATACTAAATATTCATTTAATTAATATACTACACTTAATTACATTACTCCATAATAATCACATAATTATTTGTTTAACTCAATAAATAATTCAATTAAAATATTTATTTACTCCAATAAATATTAAAATAAATATTTAAATTATCTTCACATAGATTCACATATTTCACCATATATGACACGTATTCACATACTTAAACTCAAAACATCAGATAATAAGAATTTTATTTATTAAATTCTCATTTATAAATTCTAAAAATCTGGGATGCCACATTCTTCCCTTCTTATAAGGATTCCGTCCTCGGAATCATCGAAACCCTACCTTACTCAGGTTTTCATCAAATTTCTTTAAAAACATTTATCGTTGAATAACTTCAACACATTACATTAATATAGGTTTTATATTTCCTACTACATTAAGTTCTTCAACAAATTCTAGGTTTTATTTCGTAATCCTAAATTAAACACAATTATGTTTTAAATATTATATATTCTCTAACTCGTTCATTACTACATACTCTACTCGTAGAATTAATATATTTCGTACTTCACCATCTATAATTATTCGGGTTATCACATTCACCCATTCTTCTAAGAATTTCGTCCTCAAAATTTAAGTCTATCAATCTATATATATCATTCTATCAAAATAGCTTTTACGTTAATCTCTACTCACTGGATTAAGGCATTAAACAACTACTTCTTTCAAAATAATAAGAATCTTCCACAATTGCTCAATAATTGGGAAGCGATATAAATAACCCAGGAATTTAAAAGATTCCAATAATGCTGAGTGGTCACAAGACCATGAACTTCTTTCTAGGTTTAATAGTGCTTCACCTCCGGTACTTCACACTATAAACCGCATTGGTACTCTAGGTGGCCAGCCTATCGTACCCCTACGTCGGGCCCAAACGTAGTACATCGTAACGACTATATGCGTTACCTTCGGAACTATAGTCTCCGATAACATGTCCCCCTTTTATAGGGTTGTTCAACTCAGCTTCTTAACATTTGAATCCGCACCAAAATAACTTGGTTTGGCATAGTTTGACCAAGAACGCTCGAATTTCATAAACATCATTCAACATTCGTCTAGCTGAATCAAGTAGCATAGACTTTTAGCAAAAATTCGGACATCAATCGAAATATATATATTTAACCAACTCAATAAAATAATATATATAATTTTTTTTTAAGGAAACTAAAAGTAAATAAATCTTTCTTTTTTTTAAGGAAAGTAAAATAATAAGTAAATCTTTTCATAATATCTTGATACCATACCGTAGTAATGATACGTTGAGGATTTCGTCATTACATGACGTCGTCATACTACATCATACCATAGTGGGCTGACGATCATACGATCACATCCAACACTAGGTTTAACTGCATTGATAACTTCCTCGATTGTTTTTACACCATATCAAATGATGCATATGAAATACATTTTGAAGATTTAAAATCATTTTGTCCAGCTGAAACAATTAGCATAGACATGTGAATAATAGCACTATTTTAAAAATTCATTGGTTCCATCATTGATCCAATATTTTTCAAGAAAACAGAAATGCAACATCAGCACGAAGTCAATAAATTTTGAAAAACTAGCAAAGCTAGGAGATTTAGAATATAAAAACTTTCTCCATCAATATAAATCTTTACTCCATCATTACTTAATCATTCTATCAACCTTAAATAACATCAATGCTTTCTATATTATAAACTTTCTATACCCAGTATAGTTCATTGAACTTACCACACTTTGGAAGTTCAGGAACTTGCCATAATAATATGAGTTTAAGAACTTGTCCTAGCAATACGTAGTCAAAGAACTGATCAGAGACTGTTCATATGCTTAGGGGTTCAAAACATACATACGATTATGAGTCACGATCTTACCATAAATATGAGTTTTAAGAACTCGCCTAACCTTAAGATCATCTAATGTAATCTTAATATCATCTAATCTAATTTTTATTGACTCTAACTATCAATTATAATATGAGAAAAGAATCACTTTCTCGTCATATATATATCGATAGCGCTACACCAACCTTCCAACGATTATCAATATGATAAACCAAGTGTAAGCACAAAACCCTGCCCATACAAAGATTTGTACAACTCAGCCACAACATGAGTCCTCAGTTGAAATCCCACTTAACTCTATCTTCTTCTTAACTTCTCGCTCTATACTCGATACAGATTTCCTGTATCCCATCATTTATAACTCCTCGTGAGTTAATCTCGTACTATAACATAGTACATTCTCGTTATAGCATCAAACTATAACTATTCAATCATTACATACCATCTGTCTTTTACAACTTCAAAAGATCACGTTGTGATCTTATTCTATAATCATCTCACTTATGATTCTTCCATATCTCATTATCGTTTTATTTTAAAACTTCTTATCTCTACCTGTCATCATGACATATCATAATTTCATTATGCTTTCAATCTTATAGACCTCGTCTATTCATCGTTATTCGTCATCTTTATTATTGGAGTTAGGCAACTCCTGATTCTCATCTACATATCTTTCCAAGATTCTTCTTTGAATCTTTTTGTTTATTAAACAACTCTTTCTTTAAGAATTTCTAACTTCGTTCATATAGTTCAATATTTTATTCGAGTTTTAGAATCACCTTTTCGTATACGTAACTTAACTTCTTATTCTCTAAGGTCATAGCCTAAGGTACTCTTACCTAAGGTGTATAACCTACAGCTTTGATATCAACTATAACGACCCCAAAATTCATAAAATAATATTTTTCTTCTCGATCGTTAACAATACAACTTTAATCTCTCATTACATCCTTATTCGATATTAAAAATCACTAAAAATACGGAATATTTAAAACTTTTATAAACTTTCTTTCTATATTGCCCTGAATCGCAACCTTTACATTACATCTCTTCGATTCAAATCTATATCATGAATCGTTACAACAAATGACTATACAAAGTCTTTCATAATAAAACAATATCCATCTACATTGGATAACTCTATGTATAACTCAGCGACATATTTCATTCAAAACATTAACTATAATTTGAAATTGAGCATAACTAATATTCTTGAACATTGATCTCTATAAATCACTTAACACGTATCTTTACCTTGCATCATTGACCTGCAAAAATGGTTATTTGCAAGAGTGAGCTCGACAGCTCAGCAAGATCTAACAGTTTTCATGCATCACATAGCACATAATTAACATGCTCAATATTAAAGTAACATGGCATACATGCTTTAATCACATAACAAATATAAAGATTGAGTTCCTTGCTCAATCAACATTATTAAATCAATCAATGTAGTCATAAATTGACTTTAACATTTCATGCTTGCAACATATACAACATAGCATACTCTTTGCAATACAATTTAAAACAGTTCATAATATCATCAAGTTCACATAAAAAATAGGAACCGAAAGACTTGCCTTGATCGTTATTTACCAATAATAGTTTAACAGCTTACAGATATCTGCACTTCACGTGCCCTACACAATTATATAATCATTCACATAAACTATTAGTCACATAGCAAAGCATATTAGTTGTAATGTAAACTTTACTCTACATCTCATAACCCTTCCTATTATCAATACACAATGTTCAACTTGATTGTGTTAACTATCGACTTATATTTCACTATATTTCTTTTTCGTAATATTCAAAATTTATTCAAGTGTTTAAATCTTGCTAAGACTAATTATTGGTTTTATACTAACCCCATTTTATATCTTATAATGTTCATTTCATTAGAATCGAAACACTATTTAAGTGTATTACCATATTACACGGCGTTTCGACGTTTATACGTCACACGCCTAACTCGCCTCTTTTGCATGTACTTTGCATGCTCCTAGATTGGGTTACATTACTCTATAATGTTTCATTATTATTAAAAACATAATATTAAACAAGGTCATACACACTCGTTGCGGTGTTGAAACGTTTGCACGTCCGTATGCCAAACATGCCTATTCGAACGCCCAAACGACACGCATTTGCGCACGCTTAGCACGCCCAACCGAATTGTCTAATACTCAAGGGTTAATGCTAAGTATCATTATAATACCTAATAGTCATGTTATGAAAGTTAGAACATCATTTTCCATGGTCGGGACCATTACATGTGCTTACGTGCATGCCCGACGCCCCCCGATTGCCTTCAAAAACATATCAGTCCCACACATGACCATTTTGACCCTAGCTAACGACCTCAAATTGAAAAACTTAAAGAACAAAAGTTGTAGGTCTACTCGTGCTCGTTCCGGATCATCTTGAATCGCCTCAATCGGAGTTCGTATGAAAACGTTATGGCTGTTTTACCAGAGGAGGTCAAAACAGTCCCGGGCTAACTTTTCCTCCAGGCGCAGTTGCGCCCCAAATAGCCTTGGGGGAGGCGCAGCTGCGCCCCTGGCAGTGTGCTACGCGAAATTTTCCTCCAGTATGTTGTTCTGGAGAATTTTCTAACCCTTTTCTCCTTCCAATCATCATAAATCAAGCTATACACATCCGATTGAGTCCGTTTTCGACTCTACGGATTCGTAATTCATAGAACTACACATCTACATGATAATTATAACACTTTAAAAATATTAACGATTCCTTTTAAGGGTTCCAATTCAGTGTTCATGCTAATTTTTTATATTTTACACATATTTAGCGAATTCAATCACTACGAATTCGTTTTACATCCGTTTGGACTCGTTCAACTTAGGTTGTTTTTGTTTTTTTTTGAGTACTATCATAATACATCATCAATTTCAGATTTCCACCAAGAATTTATCATCAATTTTCATTCTAAAATTCAACCAAAACACATAAACCCATAAGAACACAATTTCTCCATTAGAAACTTGTTTTTACAATACTTTGATTTCTGAAAAATCGTTTATAGTATATATGTAAGGGATTACAACATCTATCAATTCATTCATAAAAACTCATGAACACGTTATGTATATATAATCATGTATATACCAATTTTCATAGAAGTTCAATTAACATAGAACTAACAATGAAAAATATAAAACAAACTCTTTAAAATACAAGGGTTCAAATCATACCCTTGATGCTTAGTGAGGAAGAAGAGGGTGAGGTTTAGCAATGACTCTCTCAAGGCCTTCGTCCTTTCCTCTTCTTCTTCTCTTTTCATTCCATCTTTCTTTGTGTTTTCTCTCTAACACAGACTAACCTTTTTCTTTGTTTTAGACTTAGGTTTAGAATAAGAATTAACATAGTTTTTTTACAAAATGTAAACTGATATCATATATATTATATCTATAACTATATAATATATATAACTCCCAATTAAATCATCCTTTAATACCATAATTGCATTTAATATATATAAGTTACAACATTTAGAATTTAAAAAGCCCTAAGGCTTATTTGGCAAAATAAGTTATTTTAAAAACAGATTTTTAGTAGTTAAGGTCATGTTTGGGTAAAACAGTTTTAAAACAAAAGTAAGGGCCTTGTTTGAAAAAAATCATTTAAAAACTCTTTTCTTTATTTTAATAAATCTTTTTAACACATACTTTAATGTTACTCTTTAATTAATTAAATCTTAACATTCTAATTTAATTAATTAAAAGTCTAACATCAATTAAGCACATAAAATTGTCACATAATTACAATTAATTGCTAATTATAATTGCATGTAACACTCATCACATTACTCATCTAATTTAATTATCTCAATTCAATTAGAACTATAACATACAATCATTATATCAATTAAATTAAATACTAAATATTTATTTAATTAATATACTACACTTAATTACATTACTCCATAATAATCACATAATTATTTATTTAACTCAATAAATAATTCAATTAAAATATTTATTTACTCCAATAAATATTAAAATAAATATTTAAATTATCTTCACATAGATTCACATATTTCACCATATATGACACGTATTCACATACTTAAACTCAAAACATCAGATAATAAGAATTTTATTTATTAAATTCTCATTTATAAATTCTAAAAATCTGGGATGTCACAGTTCTTACCTAGGAATAATACCCTGCCCACGAATTACTATGAAGTGAAGAAGATGGTTAAGGGGTTGAATCTCGGGTATGAAAAAATCGATGCTTGTGAGCAGGACTGCATGTTATACTATGGGGAGGACAAAGATAATGTGCAGTGTGATATATGTAATTTGCCTCGGTACAAGATCACAAAACGTGGGGGGAAGGAGAAACATGTTTCGAAGAAGATATTACGGTACTTTCCTCTTGCGCCGAGGTTGCAGCGGCTATTCATGTATTCGCACACTGCACCAGTATGCGTTGGCATAGGACAAAAGATGTCGTCCTTGGTCAGCTTACTCACCCAGCAGATGGAGATGAATGGAAGAATTTTGATGCCAATTTTCCATAATTTGCCGACGAAGTTAGGAATGTCAGGCTTGGCATGACTACAGATGGATTTTGTCCATTTAATAATTTTAGTCAACCATACTCTGTTTGGCCAGTGATTATGGTAGCTTACAATCTTCCACCGTCAATGTGCATGAGGGATCCGTATCTTTTCTTGACTATACTAATACTGGGGAATAAGAGTCCTACAAAAGACATCAACGTGTACCTTAGACAGTTAGTCGATGAACTTAAGATGTTGTGGGAAACAGCAGACTTTAGATAAATCTATCAGGCAAATTTTTTTGATGAAGGCAGCCTTGTTGTGGACTATCACTGACTTTTCGGCACTTGGGATGATCAGTGGTTGGTCGACTCATGGTAAGTTGTCATGTCCAGTCTGTATGGGGGATGTGCAGGGAACACAACTACGTCATGGACGAAAAACTAGTTTCTTTGGAATAGCTCGAATATTCTTGCCTGTTGAGCACAGTTATAGAAAGATGTCTACACAGTTCACCAGAAAGACAAAAAATAAGGGGGTTGTTGGTCACTTATAAGGCAGCGATGTATTGGGCTGGCTAAATGATCTGACATTTCCACCACCTGGGAAGGAGCATGGTAAGTTGAGAGCAATAGGGTACGATAAAACTCATAACTGGACACACTCGCCCATTTGGTTTGAGTTGTCATACTGGGTGACACTAGCACTTCGTCATTGCATAGATGCCATGGATACGGAGAAAAATGTGTTCGAGAACTTATTTTACACTGTGCTAGATACGAGTGGTAAAACAAAAGATAATGATAAAGCACGTAAAGACTTTGAGGAAATGAACATCAGGCGGGAATTGCAGCTCCGACCTAACAACTGAAAACCAAAAGCTCCATTTTGTCTTACCAAGCAACAGGTTGTAAACATTTGCAAGTGGCTTAGTGCATTAAAGCTTCCAAATGGTTATGCTTCTAACATCTCTCGTTGTACTAAGGTTGAGCAGTTGAAAATTACTGGTTTCAAAAGTCATGGCTGTCATGTATTCATGCAGAAGTTGAATCCAATTGCATTTCGTGAAGTATTACCGAGGAATATTAATAATGCCTTTGCTGGACTATCAAATTTCTTTCGGGATATTTGCTCAACTTTTATAAGGTACAGTGATGTGGAGCAGATGGAGAAAAATATAGTGTTAACAATATGCAAGCTCGAAATGATCTTACCTCCGGGGTTCTTTGACTCGATGGAGCATTTGCCTATTCATCTGACATATAAACTTAAGCTTGGAAGACCGGTGCAATATCGATGGATATATCCTTTTGAGAGGTAATATCACATACATTGTGTTATAATCATCACCTGAATAATTATTTTAGCTGATATATTATTATATTTCAGGTATATGCGTCGATTAAAACAGAAAGTTAAAAACAAAGCTCGTGTAGAGGGTTCTATTGCTGAACGCTATACGGAGGAAGAGCTTGTCAACTTCTGCTCGTTGCACTTTGACGATGTAGTCTCAACAAAGCACAAAAGCCTAAGTCGGAATGAGGTCGTCGTCGATCCCCAAACGCATGCTGATGAGTTGGCTGTATTCACTTATTCGGTCAAACCATTTGGACATGAGGCGAGGACTTACCTAACCGATAAAGATTTAAAGATTATATCTACATACGTGCTTCTAAATATGCCTAAAGTATCGTTGTACATCAAGTATGTATTATTACAAGTTGAAAATGATTTATCTAACCTTAATCAACAATTAAACAATTGCCATATTATTGTACGCAGTTCATTCGAATTGGAAGCGCATGTTTCTAACCCGGGGTTGACTGCATCATAGATGGAAGCATTCACTAATGAAAATTTTCAACAGTGGTTTAAGAGAAGGGTCGAAGAAGAGAACGCTTATGAGCGTTTTAGAGATGTCATTTTAGGCCCGTACAAACTTATTAGTTCATTTTTAGGCTGCATCGTGAATGGGTATAGATTCAAGGTTGATGACTTGAATGAATTGACATCAGTCAACTCTGGCGTTGTCGTGTTGGGAAGTTGTTATCAAGATTCTGAGTCCAATTACTATGGAAGATTAGAGGAAGTTATTGTGCTCAATTATCCAGGGGCCAAAAAAGTTGTTACATTTAAGTGTCGCTGGTTTGATACTGCAAAGGGTGTTAAAGTTGATCGTAATAGAATCGTCACAATAGATATAAAATCCAAATTCAAGTCACAGTGACGAGCAGACTGACGAGCGGGCTAACAATGCTGAGCAGTTGGACGACGACGACGATTTTCAGACTCTAGAGCAGCGTCGACGCCCGCTCAATGATCCTCCTCAAACCGGGGGCTCTACTAGCTTGACTTAGTTTACATTATTTTGCAGTCTACATTATTTTTGACTTAGTTTACATTATTTTGAGTTACATTATGTTGTAGTTTACATTATTTTTGACGTATTGTAGTTTAAACCTTGTCATTACTTTAGTTTGAAATATCTCTTTACTTTTGTTTAATTTGTTTATGTTTGACATTTAGTTTAGTTTAGCTTAATGGGATGTTTGATATACTTTAGTTTAGATTAATGGGATGTTTGATATTTTTACTTCTCATTTAGTTGGTTTTTGACATATTATTGGCCTTGATAATTGTAATTCATGTTATTGGGCCTTATTAAGTTGATGTGAATGTTGTTGGATAGTTAGTTAGCTTGTATGTGCTGTTGGGAAAAATGAACAGGTTTACAGGTACAAAAAAATGTGGGTTAAAACCCTGGATATTGCAAAAATAAATAAAACATTAAAAAGACACTATTCTAGACGGAATAGTGTTAACCTCGGCAGATTTCCGTCAGAATTAAACCCTTGCCATTTTTGGCCAACCTACCACGTGTCACGACTAATCTCGACGAAATAGTTTTAATCTCCACGGAATTCAATCAGAATTAAGTCCCTAGCCATTTTGGCCAGACTGCCACGTGTCATAATTAGCCTCGACTGAATATCCTCGACTGATTCTATTCAGTCAATAATAGATTAAGTCCGACCGAATATTCGGTCGAGGTTAGTTCTGTCGAGTTTAATTATCCCCGACTGAAAGATCGACGGACTTAATTTCGACGTGCTTATATCCGGCTGAATTTCCAACCGAATATTCCGTCGGAATTAAGCATAACCTCGACGAATTATACTTAATTCTGACAGAATATTCCGTCGGAAATAACCCTTTTTGTTGTAGTGTATCCTTATACTCAAAAAAAATACGCACAATATTATAGAAGAAGAATTCTCCAATTCTGGTGTGATTTTCCTTTCTTAACTAAGCAACCTATTTATAGGAGAATGGCAGGGCAGTATTTAAAAGAAAATCACGGACTAAATAGTAAACATTCACAGATTTTCTAAATTTCGTCTTATTTTTACTATTTATCTAAATTATTCTAATAAAACAAATAACTTTATATATATTATAAAAAGTTTTTTGTTTTATATAAAAAGTTTTCTGTTTTATTACTATTATAATAATAATAGAACAAAAATTGAAATAATTTTCTGCTGACGGTTTGAAAATTAGCATGTTCCCCCATGGAATAATAAGTCAAACTTACAACAAACGCAAACCCCTCTATTTATATCAAAAATTGAATAAATATCTATCACAAATCACTTATCTTCAATCAACACATTTTTAATCTATCAACAACTATTCATCATTAATATTATAGCTCACAATATTGACAACCAGATCGTTCCCAGGAAAAAGGAAGTTTTAATTTTCGATAAGGATTTCTCCTTACTGGCACACAATTAAATAACCTAACCCCTTTCCTCATCAGAACTTTCTAGACATTGTCAATAATGCTAATAATAATATGAGTTACTGTGTCGTGTCAATTATTGATTTAATAATATAAAATATTGTTCAGACGTTACTGTAATAATTATTAAATCAATAATATGAGATACTATGCAGCAACTACTGTGGCAATTATTGAATGAAATACAAAGTGACTTCTTACGTAAGAATCAATAATCAGAGATACTGTGCAATACCGTGTGCTACTGTTCAACAACGCGTATTACTGTACTTTTATCATCGGGTATTTCAACAGTTTAACGGTAAAAGTTTTGTCATTATTTTTATAAAAAATTTATTTCTGCCGCTTTCTATATCCGACAGTTATTACGTTGTGGGGTCCACCAATGATTTTGCCGTCGTACGAATATTCTCCAACAAAAAGAATATTCCCCAACCAAACTAATATTCCCTGACAAAACAAATATTTTATGACAACTTTCTTACTTTATAAAATTTGCACATATCACCCATAACTATAGCATTTATTAAATTATCACCTTACTATTTAGAATACTATTCAGAGAAAATTAAATCTTTATTCATAAAAAGTTGGGGTCTTACAGGTAGGGTCGAGTAAAGTCTAACTCCGAAGGTCGAGATGTCTTCTTCTGAAGTTGATTGATCACTTCGATCATATCATCATTCGTCACATATTGGCTCATGGTATGGATTCTTTGGAGTGTTGGGATGTATTGATTCGTTTGCGGTGTGTATGGTAAAGAGATCGACTGATGCACACTTGCATCGTGCAAAGCTTGCATTGGTTGTGCTTGTTGGCTTGTTCGTTGGACGTGGCTCAGGATGGTTGGTATCTGTACTTGTTAAAATGCGGGGAGAGTGGTAGAGATGATGGTTGTCTGAGGTAGGCTTGCGTCCAGTCTGGATTGTGGCACATCACCACTGTTCTGGGGTTTTAAGTTGATGATTGGAATTGACTAATTCTCCGTTAGTGGAGGTACAGTCTGATTCTCTTTGCTGCTGTTGTAGTTGTTGTTGTCCTCCACTCCTGCTCGTTCTCCCTGCGGATTGCCTGGGAATATGGCCTTGAAAGTGGGGATTTGCATCAACTGCTGGCGAAAATTCCCTATTTCCTCTTGCTTCCTCTACATCTCGAGAATCATAGCCATCATCATTCCTTGTCCTTCTCGTGCTTCTTTCAATGCCTTGAGCATCTCTAGTTGCACAACATTTATCTTCTCTCCACTTACTTCCTCGCCTTGCCTTCCCACGCCTGTCTGCCGGACATTCGTTTGTTGTTGATCAGCCATGTATGGTGATGTTGAACTTCCTTCCGAAGCGTCTTCAAGGATGGGTTGATCGAAATCCAGATTCGCGCCCTGGAAAGCTTGATTTGCTTGCCTTGGAACTGGATTCGGTGAAGTAATGCTATTTGTCGGTGAAACTCTTCCTGTAGTTCCCCCGTTTCAAGTTGTGGACATACCTTTCACAAATTCTAAACCTCCTCAGCAGAATCGCCAAAGAAATGTGGGTAAGGAAATTAAATCGTACCTTGCTAAGGTTAGGGTTTTGTGTTGGCTGAGAAGAAGAGAAATCCATGAAGAGTACAGAATTGATTGATGAATTGAAGAGGGGAGAAGAACAGGTGAGCAATTACTCCAATGATGCGTGGCAAAACTCTTAGAATCTGGAAACCTTGTTATGGTAGCAGGGATTCAGAGAGCCTTCTTGAGTGCTTTGGGTTGAGAGAGAATGTCCAAGTTCGTCAATCTTCCAAGAGTCCAAAGTCCAAAGAGAGTCCAAAAAATTTTCTTCCTCAATGGAATGGAAGGAGTGTTTATACAGTTTCCTGAAAAGTGGTCACGTGCTAGGCACATGACCTTGGGGAAATTCCAGAAATATTCTTAGTCACCAGAGTAATGCCTAGATCATCCTGTCCTTCTAGCCACCAATTCAATCCCTCAATCAATTCTCAAAATGAGTCGCCTCCATGTGTCTTCTGCCTCAGGACAAGTGGAAGCATCTCTCAGGTCTTGCTTATTCATTTCCTGCTCTTCCGTCTTTTCATTTAATCATAATGTGAACCATAATTTGTGCATTTAACTTGTACTTGAGCCCATAAAGGTCTTTTGAAAACTAGGGTTCTGTAATTGTCTTTTGAATGTTTTCACTACTAAAAAAATAATTATTTGTTATGGCCAATATCCATCATAAAAATTAAAAAAATCATCACAAAAAGTTTACGTGATGGCTTTAAGCATTGCAAAGGAATATAGTTTAACTGATAGCTGATTCTATTTTTTTTTATTGTTATAAAAGTGCCACACATCTAAATCCTAGCATTGGGACAGGAGATGGTACATTAATGTTGGGACAGATGATCTCGTCTCGTGGTTGGGGTGTCTTATTTTCTTTTCCCTCCACAATTTTAAAAAATATAGTACTATCTCCGTTCCTAAAAGATTGTCGTTTAAGGTTTTTATACATGAATTAAAAAAGTCATTTAATACTATCATTTAACAATTAAAATTTGTTTGAAATTCCATTACTACTCCTTTATAGGAGAAGTTAAAAACTATTAATACAAGGGAGGGAATTTCTTAGGACAATGAGAGAAGGTAAGGGTGATATAGAAAAGTAAATAATTTATTCTCCTAGAAAGTTATAAACGACAAATAAATTAGAACAAATTTTTTCTTCTAAAACGACAATCTTTTATAAACGGAGGGAGTAGTTGATAAAAGTAGGAGTCACTAGCCCAATGTAGTTATTCGGTGCCGATTACTCCTCCCGTTCCTTAATATATGATATTTTAGAGAAGTTTTTTTGTCCCTTAATATATGATGTTTTAGAATTTCAAATAAACATTAATTGCTTAGTTTCTAATATTACCCCAATTATTAACTATAATTTCGGTTCTCTCACTATTTTTTGCCCAATAAATAACAAACTTTTTTTCCACTACAAGGACAATATAAACATTTGATATTATATTTAATGCTATACAATCATTTCCTTAATACTTGTGTATAATTTTAAAAAGTCTTATATTAAGGGATAGATAGAGTATTAAGAAATGTATTATATATTCAAAAGATAATATATCAAAAGATAATTTGTCGGGTTGAAATCATTTTACTTAATAATGTGTTTATACCGACATGAATTTCAATAAAATTCAAAAATAATAGAAAATTTATAAAATACTTGCCGTTATGAAGGCAAAATTTTCCATTTTTCTTAGAATGTGAGTTAACCTATCTTTTTGGAATATCTCCTAACGAGAGTCCACGTCAAAATCAACGTACTAAAACTCAAAACAAAAGTCACATTAATAAGAAGATTCTAATCCGATATAGTATCGTTACATTTATTTATTTATTTATAGACTATATGACAATTGACAAAACAAATTATATGGTGTCTTGCCAAGAATAGGACGCCCTAACCACAGTTTAGAATATAGGGCAATCTGCAATCAGTGAAGTTATTTAATGGCAGCCCAAAATATTTGTTCTAGCAGTGCGTTGTGCATGTTCTGTCGTAAGCCGTTGGCAGAGGAATATGTAAACATGCCGGTCCATATATTTCATAATTTCCATCTGTCATAAGCCATTGGCGAAGGAATATGTAAAGCTGGAGTAAGGAGATGCCAGTTAATATACAGATATATGGTAGTAGGATAAGCTAATTAACTACTAGCCGCAAATGCTAAGGTATCTTGGAATAATTAAAGTTGATAAGATGTCATGTTATATATCCTAATCCTATCCGTTTTTTAGTGGTATATATGGTAAGATTATGATGGTACACCAATCAGCTTTTGTACGTGGATCGAAGTTGTAATCGGTAGAAAGAAGGTGATAACTTATTTTCGATAGTGGGAAATATTTTGTTATTTTCTGACTAAAAAATTCATGGAGAATATATTTTTCTCTTGTAGTGCAAATTGTCTAATTTAAATATACAAAAAAAAAAAATTGAATAGTATAATCGGTCAATAAGTTATATCGTACAATAAATCAGTTTTTGGCTCATTAAATTAGACAACTTGTGTCTAGTTTAGGGTTTGAGGTGCAATCCGTCAAATAGTTATACCGTATAATCAAAGGTGTTTTAGTGTTTTGGCTCATTAAATTAGAAAACTTGTGTCGAGTTTAGGGTTTAGGGTTTTGTGTGATGATCTACTTACCTAGCACTCATCGTGGCCGATCTCTTTTGGAATTGTAGTGTAGGACAGGTAAGCCACCCAATCTTTAATTTGTAGTTACTGCAATGGACAGAATCACCACTATGCATGCAGTATGCCCATGCAAGGTAGGTACGTAGTAGGTACAACTAGGCTAAATTTCTCTCATGTGATCCGGATAATTTAGTGTGAGAATAACTAATCTATGTTTCCCTCTTATGGTGAATGTCTATTATACAGACTTTAGTTAACGCTCGGGTAATATAATTAGGGATTCCGTCTAAATTAGACGGCTTTTACCAAGATTAAAAAAATATATAAAAGTTTAAGGGTCAAACGTTTGGGAAAAAAAAAGTTTGGGTACCAAATGTGAAAATGGTGATAAGTTCAGGGCTGGTTGGAGGGTTATCCCTAAAGAAAAAGAGAATGCTTAATGAATTTCTATAAAATGGATATAAGATTCTCAGTCTCTCTGTTACACAAATTTTTAAAAAATATCCAATAAATTTGTATTTCTCTTTTACTTCTCTCTCTTATTGTTATTTTTTCTTTTCTTTTAGGTGATTTGTGTAGAAAATTACAGTGGCTCATACTAAATGTGATTATGATTAACATGTATTCATCAAACTCTAAAAAAGGAACAGACATGGATGGGTATTCAATAAATGCTAAAAAATTTACATCTATCATTAATACAACAAATAATTAAACATAATATTAAGGTTGAATGACACTTCTGTCCCTCCAAGTTGCCACCCATTTTTAAAATCATCCCTAAAGTTCAATTTTCGTCAGTTAAGTGTTTAAAGTAGAATTTTATTGGCGTTTCCGTTCTTTCAGCCCAATTTGATTTCAACCCGACCCGACTTAATCCAACCCGACTTAGTTTGACCCACCCCAAAATTTTAATATTTTAAAATATAATATTATTTTAAAATAATAATTATATTTAACATTTAAAAAAATATTTAATATTTTAAAATAAATTACTATTTTTCAAATAATAATTATTTTAATATTATAAAATAAAATAATTATTTTAAAAATAAATATTTTTAATATTTAAAAAAAGTATTATTTTTAAAAAAAAATTAAAATAATAATTATATTTAATATTCAAAAATAATAATTTTAAAGTATTAATTATTTTTAATATTTTAAAAGTAAATATAATTTTTAAAATAATAATTATATTTAATATTTTAATATAAAATATATTTTTTAAAATAATTTGAAAATAATAATTATATTTAAAATTTTAAAATAAAATATTATTTTTTAAATTTATAAAAATAATTATTATTCCAAGGAAAAAATATTAGAAACTTTATTTTTTTTCAAAAATGAGTAAAGTTTCATAAAATATAGATTCAAAAAAATTACATAAGAAAATAAAACTTTTTTTTCAGGAAAAAAAGAGTTAATATCGTTACCATTAGGTTGAATGGCACTTATGTCCCTCCAAGTTGTCACTCACTTTCAAATTCGTCTTTAAAGTTCAATTTTCGTCAATTAAGTCCTTAAAGTGGCATTTTATTAGCGTTTCCGTTCCTTCAGTCCAATTTGACATCAATACGACCAAGTTTGACCCAACCTAAATTTTTAATATTTTAAAATATAATATTATTTTAAAATAAGTTTAAAATAATAATTATATTTAACATTTTAAAAAAATAATATTTAATATTTTAAAAAAAATAATTATTTTTACTATTTAAAAAATATATTATTTTTTTAAAAAAAATAATAATTATATTTAATATTCAAAAATAATAATTTTAAAATAATAATTGTTTTTAATATGTTAAAAGTAAATATAATTTTTAAAATAATAATTATATTTAATATTTTAATATAAAAATATTTTTTTAAATAATTTGAAAATAATAATTATATTTAATGTTTTAAAATAAAATATTATTTTTTAAAATTTATAAAAATAATTATTAATCCAAGGAAAAAATATTAGAAACTTTATTTTTTTCATAAATGAGTAAAGTTTAATAAAATATAAATTCAAAAAAATTACATAAGAAAATAAAACTTTATTTTTTAAAAAGTAGATTTTTTCATTTTTTTTAATGTAAAACTTTATTTTCAGGAAAAAAAGTTTAATATCTTTAGCATTATTATATGTATTTTTAATATTAGAATTTTTAAAAACAAAAACTAAAAATAAAATTTTTAATGGTTAATATATTTACCATTATTATTTATTTATTTATTTAAAAATTATTGAATCATTTTTTAAATCTTTTACTATTTTTTATATTTTAATTTCTATTTTTAGTTTTTATTTTTAAAAATTCTAATATTAAGAATACATATAATATAAAAAAAGATATTAACTTTTTTTTTCTGATAATAAATTTTTACATAAAAAATGAAAAAAAATCAATTTTTTATGTAATTTTTTTGAATCTATATTTTATGAAAGTTTACTCATTTTTGAAAAAATAAAAGTTTCCAATATTTTTTCCTTTGAATAATAATTATCTTTATAACTTTTTAAAAACAATATTTTATTTTAAATAAAAATATATATATTATTTTAAAATATTAAATTTAAATATTATTTTAAAAATAATATTTTCCTTTAAAATTTTAAAAATAATAATTATTTAAAAACTATATTTTATTTTAAAATATTAAATATAATTATTATTTAATTTGTTAAAAATAAAAATATTAAATATTAAAAATAACTATTTTATTTTAAAATATTAAAATAATTATTATTTTAAAAATAATTATTTATTTTAAAATATTAAATATTTTTAAAAAAAATGTTAAATATAATTATTATTTTAAACTTATCGTAAAAATAATATTATATTTTAAAATATAAAAAAATTAGTTTGGGTCAAATTGGGTCGGGTTGGGTTAAAATTGATCAAAAATTGGTCGGGTTACGGTCAAATTGGGTTGGAGGAACGGAAATGTCAACAAAATATCATTTTAAGAACCTAACTGACGAAAATTAAACTTTAAAAACAGAAGTGCCAATCAGCTTTACCATTACTATATGTATTCTCAATATTAGTATTTTTAAAGACATAAACTAAAAATAGAATTTTTAATGGTTAATATCTGTACCATTATTATTTATTTAAAAATTATTGAATCATTTTTTTAATCTTTTACTGTTTTTTGTATTTTAATTTCTATTTTCAATTTTTGTTTTTAAAAATTCTAATATTAAGAATACATGTAATAAAAAAAAGATATTAACTTTTTTTTCTGAAAATAAATTTTTACATAAAAAATGAAAAAAAATCATTTTCTTATGTAATTTTTTTGAATCTATATTTTATGAAAGTTTACTCATTTTTGAGAAAATAAAAGTTTCTAAAATATTTTCCTTAGAATAATAATTATCTTTATAACTTTTTAAAAACAATATTTTATTTTAAATAAAAAAATATATATTATTTTAAAATATTAAATATAACTATTATTTTAAAATTATTTTAAAAAAAATATTTTCTTTTAAAATTTTAAAAATAATAATTATTTAAAAATTATATTTTATTTTAAAATATTAAATATAATTATTAGTTAATTTTTTAAAAAAATAGAAATATTAAATATTAAAAATAACTATTTTTAAAATAATTATTTTATTTTAAAATATTAAAATATTTATTATTTTAAAAATAATTATTTATTTTAAAATAATAAATATTATTTTTCAAAATGTTAAATATAAATATTATTTTAGACTTATCTTAAAAATAATATTCTATTTTAAAATATTAAAAATTTGGGTTGGGTTAAACTGGGTCGGTTGGGTTAAAATTGGTCAAAATGGGTCGGGTTGAGGTCAAATTGGGTTGGAGGAATAGAAACACCAACAAAATGTCATTTTAAGAACCTAACTGACGAAAATTGAATTTTAGAGACAACTTTGAAAATGGATGGCAACTTAGAGGGACAGAAGTGTCAATCAACCTTATTCAATTTAAGGCCTAAAACATGTTCGCTCATTTAAAAATCACTAACTTAACTTAACTCAAATAAAAAAAGTTAACTAAGGTTTATGAAAAGTAAACATTAACGTCGTTTAACCCATTGTTAACATTAGTTTGAAGAAAAAAAATGGCTTACTAATGACTATGGCCAACTCTGCCAGAGGAGAGGGGAAAAAGGGCGGAGTTACCACAAGATAACTGGATCTCATCTCTTTGGGGTCATAAAATCCTATCAATTCCGTAAAGGGGTGGAGGTGATGAAGACGGCGTTGTCGTCGTCAGCGGAGGCTGGAGGTGGTGTGTAAGGATTTGAGTGGCTAAATCCTTAGTGAATTCAGCTACGACTAGTCTCAATAGAGAATTAGTCAACTAGAGAGAAGATCTAGAAGAAGGTAGAGAGAAATTGAGAGAGATGTAGACTGAATCAGAATTTAGAGAGAGAAAGTCAATTCATCAAATCATTCATAATCCTCACAAATACAATGTGACGCTATATATATCTAACAACCACTACCTCAGCTCACGCATAGCAAACTTACGGATAAATGCTTGATAGACAAAAGACTAAAGTAACCTTACAATGGATAAGAGAAAGACACTTATACCCCTGATAGCAGAATGTTATGTTTATTCCTTCATGATGACATCCTTACAATCCACCCTCCATAAGAACAACCTTGTCCTCAAGGTTGAAAGTGAGGGAATTGCTTCTGAAAATTTACCCAATCCTCCCAAATAGCTTCTGATGGTAAATTATTGGACCATTGAATCAAAACTTCAACAGCTGTAGCATTGTTCCTTTTAACCATCTTCCTGTCCAGAATAGCTAATGGTTCCAACAAAAAAACTATCCTTGAGCATCCAAGTAAAGAAGATCAACTGAACTGGACTATTTGGAGCTAGTTTGCCAAAGAAATTCTGGTATAAGGTAAACTGCTTATAAGGTTTGATTCGTAGATAAACCAAATCACCAACCACAAATGACCTTTCACTTCTGGATTTATCTACATCCCAAATGGTGAATTCCGTCACTTGAATAGAATTAGAAATTGGGCCAAAAACTCCCGCTTCTCTGTACATTGCCAGAATAAAGGCTACACATGCTGTTGATTTCCCATCACTGTACACCCATTCATCTTGTTTCGGAATGAGAAGTAATTGATCAAAGGTTAAACCTCGTGATTCAGTCTTCGCTAGAATTCCATACAAATCCAAATCCTCAGTCCCAAGTCGCTTATTCAAAGCTTCATTCCACATTTTTGCAGCATATGCAGGCTGCATTCTAGACCCCATAAACATGACAAAAGTGACCACATGTGCATCAAGATATGGAGGATAGTTGTCAGCTATGGTGTCAATACAACTGGATATCATGTTGTGGTAACCATATGGCTTGCCAGATGAGGTAACACCTGAAGAACATAATATGTCTTGACCAATTTCGACAATTTCTGCCTGAACTTCCTCCCATTCACTATCTTTCCCGTCACAGGCTAAAACTTGCTCTTGAATCTTAATCAATGTATCAGCCAATATAGCCAGTATCTTTGCAGGAAGTGGCATCACTGTCCCCATGCAGTTAAGACCCTTCCCCAGTAACCTATGACGTAAGAGTCGCCCTTCAAGCTTCGGACGTGAATCCACTACAACAACACGAAAGATTTTACCAAGCTCTTGGGCATGTGTTATTTCAACAGCAGACGATGACCCATATATGAGAAGAACATCCCCATCCCTGACTTTTGTTACAGCATGACTTACTATCACCTCATCAGCTAGTATTATTTTCTCATTTATAAAACAATCAATATTTGACAGAAGAGTTGTTTTCGCTTCTATCTCAGAGAAAGTCAAAGGTAAGTTAGCAATTCGTGTTTTAATCAACTTAATTGCATTTCCCATGCCAATTGCCTTAATAGCAGCATAGAGGACCTGCTCAACAACTCCATTGTTGATCACAGTCGAGAACTTAGCAACAGCTGAAAACATGTGAGCATAAAGAAAAGGATATTCATGCACCCCTATTACCATGTCCTCAGAAAGTATTTTCTCTAAAAGGTTCCACAAATTGACTCCAGAAAGGCTAGAAACCTCTATTTCAAGTAATTGTACAGACACAGAAGCCAAAGCCAAAAGATTAGCCTCCCTCATTCTCCACCAGCCAGGAAAACCAGCAGCTTCCTGTTGTTGAGACTCAATAAATTGTTTTCTAGCAGCCTCTGTAATAGCATGAATTCCCTCTGTACCACAAGAACTTACAATCTCTTCCAGCAAAAGGAAACCAGAAACACGACAACTGAAGGTGTTTTCATCCTCATCTGCAACATATTGATTTACATCCAGTGACCAAGTATGAACCTGTTGTTCAGTTATTTGGAGAAAAATAATAGTGTAATAAGCCAACTCATTGACGTTATATCCAAAAACCTTTACAAATCTTACACTACCCACAATAGTCAATAGGAACCCAAATAACTGGATGACAAAGGACTTAAGGCTTCCTCTCTGCACCATCAGAGAACCGAAAAAAGAAAGTGGGAGAAGCTGATTTAAGATTTTAAAATTGAAGTGTATAAAATATAATAAGACCGAATGAACAAACACTCCTTCAATTTTTCCCCCAGGGTCAAACACGCCTCTAATTGTCACACCATTTCGAACCTCTGCACTAGGCTCATTAGCAGTACTTAATGTCGCTTCAGCTTTATTAAGAAGATCCATTTGAAAGCATGATATGGCAAACAAGTATCTGAATTTAGCTATTTGTGGTTCCTTTAGAATATAATAAACAGAGTAAGCTTGATTGCTTTGCAAATAACAGACAGCTAACAGCTGCAAATTTGTCTCCAAAGGAAACTCGGCGCAAAGACGCTCGCACATGAAGATTGTTTTCCGGTATATCCTGTGACGGAGACTGTTCTGCAAACAGTCGATTATTATTGTCTCCATTTTGGAAGAAATTTCAAACTTCTGATCCTTGCTATTGTAAAATTCCACAGAAACTTTTTCAAATGTTTCTTCATTTTCATTTGGAAACATAAATTTCTGATTTGTCACATCTTCATAGATCTCAACACACAAGCAATCTTCATCTTGATTATAACCAGAAATTAAGACCTTCTTATTTGATATACCTCTTGTAGAGTTTTTATCAAACACCTTGTGAACCTTACCATTTCCTTTACTTCCATTTGTTGCAACTTCGATTTCTTCATGATCTGGTAGTGTGATTTTCAGTTCCTGAATCATATTAAGAGCTCTTTCGTTAGAAGCCCTTAAATCATCAATTGTCTTCATGACTTGCTTGAAATTTTCATTCATCGAACCCATCGAAATCTGCAATTCCTTCATCGATTCCCGGATTATCTCCTTCATTGATTCCCGGATTTCCTCCAAATTATTTTCTAGGGTTGCAGAATTTTGATTTCCAGTTACCATTGTTCTTGGGATCGGAACGGCTTTGATACCAATTGTAAGGATTTGAGTGGCTAAATCCTTAGTGAATTCAGCTACGACTAGTCTCAATAGAGAATTAGTCAACTAGAGAGAAGATCTAGAAGAAGGTAGAGAGAAATTGAGAGAGATGTAGACTGAATCAGAATTTAGAGAGAGAAAGTCAATTCATCAAATCATTCATAATCCTCACAAATACAATGTGACGCTATATATATCTAACAACCACTACCTCAGCTCACGCATAGCAAACTTACGGATAAATGCTTGATAGACAAAAGACTAAAGTAACCTTACAATGGATAAGAGAAAGACACTTATACCCCTGATAGCAAAATGTTATGTTTATTCCTTCATGATGACATCCTTACAAGGCAGGATTGTTAATCTCTAGTGATGATCTGGCGGCGGTGGTGCGACGAAGAGTTGGAAGACACGATTGGCTGCAAATAAGTTTTTTTTTCTTATGTAATTTTTTTGAATCTATATTTTATGAAACTTTACTCATTTTTAAAAAAAATAAAGTTTCTAATATTTTTTCCGTAGAATAATAATTATTTTTATAAATTTTAAAAAATATTAAATATAATATATTATTTTCAAATTATTTTAAAAAATATATTTTATATTAAAATATTAAATATAATTATTATTTTAAAAATTATATTTACTTTTAAAATATTAAAAATAATTATTATTTTAAAATTATTCTTTTTGAATATTAAATATAATTATTATTTTAATTTTTTTTAAAAAAATAATATTGTTTTTAAATATTAAAAATAATTATTTTTAAAATAATTATTTTATTTTAAAATATTAAAATAATTATTATTTTAAAAATAATATTTTATTTTAAAATATTAAATATTATTTTTTAAAAATGTTAAATATAATTATTATTTTAAACTTAGTTTAAAATATTAAAAATTTGGGTTGGGTCAAACTGGGTCGGGTTGGGTTAAAATTTGTCAAAATGGGTCGGGTTAAAGTCAAATTGGGTTGAAGGAACGAAAACGTCAATAAAATGTCACTTTAAGAACTTAACTGACGAAAATTAAATTTTAGGGACAACTTTGAAAGTTAGTGACAACTTAGAGGGACAGAAGTGTCATTCAACCAAATCCAATCCGACAATAATTATACCAACTATATAAATAACTATTCTAATAGCTCTTGAATGTTTACCATTATTTATTTTCAATGTCTCTTTGCCTTCCAGTGACTTCGATATAGCAATAGCCATGACTTTGTTATGAGATAAAAATTTTCGTTATTTGTTTTCATTGTCTCTGCCTTCCAGTAACTTCCATATAGCAATAGTCCTGACATTGCTATGAGATTATTAATGGGTTAACGCAAGTTTATGGGTGGAAACCACCTATTTACTTGCTTGCTCCTATCTTAAGCAGTAAAAGTTTATGGAATTTCTTAACATGTGTCCTTAGGGCACATGCTAAGTACACAGTTCAAGGTAATATTCACTTGAATTGTGTACATATTCCTTTGAACTTGGTGCAAATGCAGAAATCAAGAGAATATACACACAATTCAAGAGAATATTTTCTTGAATTGTGTGCTTAGCATGTGCCCTTAGGGCACATGTTAAGAGGACCTAAAGTTTATATCTTTTAACTCAAAAAAATGTCATAAATAGTTTATTGCCTATACAATGCTGAAACAAATGGTTGCTTTATTAAAATCAAATTGTTACCTCTGCTTTTGGGCATAGAAACAGAGGCCTGACTGCCAAAAACTCTCCTTCAATTTGCAGTCCCTTTATGCCACCACTAGAGTCAGAAAATTTTCAGCTAGAAACTATAGGCAGAGATCTTCACCGCTACCATTGCATTCTCTAGATTCAAACAGGAACTCCTCTGGTCTTCCTTTCAACCCCCGACTGTTTGCCTCCCTCTCTACCGAGTTGTTAGCGTCAATTTGTGTAAGAGTTTTTATTTTTACACAAGTTAACATTAGTTAATGTTGGTAACTAAAAAAAATAAAAGAGTTAACTTTTGTTGTATTAACCAAGTTAAACTACAGCTAGAGTTAGGTTAGTAGTTTTTAAATGAGGTGGCAGATTCTAAACCTTAGATCCAATAATTTTAAATCTGGACCTTTAAATAGAGAGTCTCCATTTTATTTAAAATGAAGAGGATCCTAATCCGGAAAGGAGACACCCCAACGCACATTACAAGAATATTATAGGCAGTGGCGGATCTAGGTTAGGGGCAGTGGGGTCAATTGACCTCACTGAATTTTTAGGGATAAATTTTTTTTTAGGGTGTTTAATAAAAAATTTAAAGTTAAAATTGAAAAAATACTATCTCCGTTCCAAAATTAGAGAAACATCTTGACTTTTTAAAGTCAATTTGCGAAATTCTAAAATTCAAAATTGATATGAAGTTATTTAGTTTTAATACAACATATATAACAATTGTAAACTAACTATAAAACACTAATAATTCTAGATTGGAGGTAATATTAAATTCTTCAAAGTTCATATCCTATACTATATTGGTCAATACAATACTTTTTGTCTCTCCATTTCTCGTCTAGCGACTTGACCTAATTTTTGTGACTAGTTCGACTTTAGAAAAAATTGGATATATTGTATTTTTTTTATTTATCATGTCATAAATTTAGCAATTACTTTGAGATTTTTTGTAATTACTTGCGGGTTTTTTTTAATTGCTTGTGAATTTTTGTAACTAATAAAAATGAGACTATCATACAATAATTTTAAATAACGAAATTTTGAAAAATGTTACTATAAATAATATTTTGGCATTATTTAGTTTTGTAATTTATTTTACTATATTATTTTTTTTGCAAAAAATCGTTGTTTTCAAATTTGACTCCACTGACCAAAGAGTCTGGATCCGCCCCTGATTATAGGGCAATCAGCAACCAGTGGAGTTATTTAATTAATTGCAGCCAATAATGTTTGGTTTCATAATTTGTTCCAGTTTATCACTGTGTGCCCATGCACGCCTAGCTGGTACAGGGAGGCAATAAATGATTGAATAGTTTAAATTCACTATGTGATAAATTACACCAGTCTCGATCTACTACAAATAAGGGTGTAAATGAACCAAGTCGAGTTGAGTATTGAATTGTTCAAATTTAGTTCACAAAATTTATCGAGTATAAAATAAAGTTTGATCGAGACTCGTTTAGCTACCAAGCCGAGCACAATCTCGAAATGAGTTTAAACTTTTCAAACAAATATGATTCGAGTATCAATAGAAAATTATAATTTGAGGAAGTTCGAGTAATGTATCGAACTTTAAAATTTGCTCATATTTGAATAATTTATATTTTGAATCGAACAGCCTTAAACTACAAAACACATTGATTTGTTTTTTCTCTTAGCATAATATCCTTGGACTCTATAGGATCCTAAAGCTTAACTAATTGAATATCACATAGGCCTGGATTTGATCATGTTTTCCGTGAAGCAAACCAGTGTGCAGATGGCATTGCCAATATGGGATGCACTAATTCAAATTAGGATGTTATTATTATGAGTTTTATTTTAATGATGACAACATATGTTTTGCATGGAGTTGTTTTGTGATTCACAGGTTATGAATGTTCATGCAAGATATTAAGTGAGCATGTGTGAAGAAAAGGTGTTTAGTGTCACCATATGATTAGGTCCATAGAATTTCACTTAGGAAATCAAATGTAAAAATTTCTAGCTTATTTAATTAATTTTAAGGTAATTTCATTGTGCTAGAAATTATTTTAAAAAGACTATTTCATATGCTTAAAAGTTTTCTATTTTATTATTTTTGAAAGCTTAGTCAATTCCTTATTTCAAAGAGCTGTTATTTTAAATTCAAGTATTGGAAGCCTCTTTTTGGAACCAAATCGATCCGGTTTAAATTCAAAAGATGGGAAGTTATTTTGGAAACAAAAACGATTATGAAAATCTCAGCCTTGTTTTACAAAGTCAAAAGATCTTTTCCTGTCTAATTTTCTGGTGCTAATCCTTCTGTGGGCCAAAGTGCAAATTAGGGTTCACATGCTCTAATTAAATTAAATGCACAATTAGGATTCCACGACCTCATTAAATGTACAAATTAGGGTTCGCATGACTTAATTAAATGAAGATGAAAAAGCCAGAAATAAATATGCTAGACCAGAGAGAAGCCTCCACGTGTTCCGAGGCAGAAAGCTCGTGGAGGCGGCTCATTTTGGAAATTGATTGAGGGATTGGATTGGTGGCTAGAATGACAGGACGATTTGGGCATTACTCTGGTGATTAAAGGGTATTTCTAGAATTTTCCTGAGGGCATGTGTCTGGCACATGACCACTTTCCAAAAAATCCTATAAATACCCTTTCCATTCCATTGGGAAAGGGGACTTCTTTTTCAACTTTGGACTTTGGACTCTTAGAAGCTGGGAGGACTTAGACATTCTCTCTCAATCTGAAGCACTCAAGAAGACTCTTTGAATCCCTGCTACCCTAACAAGGTTTCCGGATTCTAAGAGTTCTCAAGAAGGCTCTCTGAATCCCTGCTACCTACCCTAACACGGTTTTCCGAATTCTAAGAGTTCTGCCACGTGTCATTGGAGTAATCGCTCACCTGTTCTTATCCTCTTTTCAATCAATCAATCAATTTCGTGCTCTTCGTGGATTTCTCTCCTCCTCAGCCAACAACCCTAGCAAGGTACGATTTTCTTGCCCACAGTTCTTTGGCGACTCTGCTGGGAAGGTGTAGAATTCATGAAGGGTATACCCACAACTCAAAGTGGGAGAACTACAGAATGAGCTTCACCGACAAATAGCATTACTTCACCGGATCCGATTCCAAGGCAAGCAAATCAAGCTTTCCAAGGCGCAAATTTGGATCTTGATCAACCAATTATTGAAGACGCTTCGGAAGGAAGTTCAACATCACCTGCATATATATCTAATCAACAGCAAACGAGTGTCAGGCAGACCGGCGCAGGAAGGCATGACGAGGATACAAGCGGAGAGCGGACAAATGTTGTGCAACTGGAGATGCTCAAGGTATTGAAGGAAGCACGGGTAGGACAAGGGATGATGATGACTATGATGCTGGAGATGTAGAAGAAGCAAGAGGAAATGGGGAATTTTCCGCCAGCAGTTGATACAGATCCCCACTTTCAAGGCCATGTTCCCAGGCAATTCGCAGGAATAACAAGCAGAAGTGGAAGACAACAACAATGGTAGCAACAACAAGGAGAACCAGATTGTACCTCTATTGACGGAAGAATCAGTCGGTTCCAATCATCAACTTGGAACCCCAGAATAGTCGTGACGTGCCATAACTCAGACAGAAGCAAGCCAACCTCAGACAAACATCATCCCGACTGTTCTCCCCGCATTTTCACAAGTGCAGATACCAACCATCCCAAGCCATGTCCAGCGAATGAGCCAACAACTGCCACCAGCACAAGTGTTGCACGATGCAAGTGTACACCAGCCAATTTCTTTACCATACACACCGCCAATACAACAGTACATCACAACACCCCATAGATTCCATGCCACGAGCCAGTACGTGACGAAGGATGATATGATCGATGTGATTAATCAACTTCGCAGGCAGACATCCCGACCTTCAGAGTTAGACTTTACTCCACCTTACCCGTCACACATTCGAAGGTAGTCTTACCCAACAGGGTATATTGAGCATCCCCCACAGTTTCCAAAATACAATGGGGAGAAAGGAAACATACTGCTAGGTTCGTGGATTCGATGTCTCCGTGGCTAGGATATGATGAAGTAAACTAACCACAACTTGTTAATGAGGGAATTCAACAAGACTTTAACGGATAGTGCCTTCAGTTAGTACTACAATTTGGAGAAGGGATCAGTCCATGATTGGGATGATCTAAAATTGTAATTTCTAAAGAAGTTTTTCTATGTGCAGAAACAGGTAACCATTGTAGAGCTGATGCGATTCAAGCAGAAGCTGAGTGAGGAGCTGTCAAATTATGTGCACAGATTTAGGGCCCAAGCACAGAAGTGTTCAGAGCCAATCGAGGAAAAGAACTTGGTCAGTATATGCAACAATGGTGCTTTAGACTCCTTCAAGCCTCATCTCATTACAAAGGCCTGTGATTCATTTGCGACCCTCTCATCCTTTGCACAAGACTTGGGCGGAATCATGACATTGCCCACCAGTCATGCAACGGTTACATGGAGGGGCAAGAAGACAGCAACTGTGGCTTTGGCTGACTCTCAGTCAAAACCACAAGAGGGCAAGGAGAAAAACGAGAGAAATTTTGAACGGAGTAAAAGAAAACATAGGGACAAGTATACCAGAATGCCAGTTCTGGAGGCTATTACATGCAGTGAGAAGGCTTTTAGGGGCCTGTATGAACAATGTGTCGAGCACGGAGTGGTGAAACCTCCAAGGCCTAGATTTTTGGTGACGGAAGAGATGAAAAAAGACCGAATTTATGTGTGTACCACTAGTACGCGAGACATTCAACTATGGACAATTATAGTCTGCGGAGGATATACCATGAGAAGCTGGCAGCCAAAGAAATTGAACTGGGAAAAGAGAGCAGCGTGCATGACAAGCCACTTCCGATCTACAAAGGAAAAGAAACATGCAACACTATTACCCATGGTGTAGTCCCAGAAGTCGAAATTATGGAAAACTTAAAAATGACATAAGAAAGAGAGGATTGTGATTCGGGCTTACAAGTGACGGCGCTAATGAACGGAGCCAAGTTCAGAAATTTTTTCGATCAGATAGGATTACCAAGGAAGCAAGGATAGAAGCAACCAAGGCAATCATTAAAGCTGCCGAGACACAGGAGACCTGTATGGCCGTAAGCAAAGGATTCGTGAAGACTATGGAAGAGGAAGAAAACAAGATATCTTTCTCCAAAGCTGATATAGAGATAAGATACCTGCACAACAGGCCGCTGTATGTGACAGCAGTACTCAATGGTGTAGAAGTGCGAAGGGCATTCATCGACAACGGAGCGTCTATAAATATTATGCCCTACACCGTGTTTAAACGGTTAGGCCTGCCAGAGAAGAAGATTGTGAAAGAAAAAATAAGCATTACAGGATTCGCCAACCAAAGTTCCAGAACTCTTGGGCACATCAAGGTGGATATGCAAGTTGGGAAGATTTGAGGACCTGTAACGTTCCATGTTGCCAAGGTGGATGCAGCATATTATGTCTTGCTAGGAAGGGCCTAGCAAAATGACTATGGGGTGGTACCCTTAGTTTTTCATCAATGCCTGAAAGTTATCTAGAATGGGAGAGAAGTGAAGGTATCAGCAATAAGGAATCCCTTTAGACCGGAGGAAGCACACATCACCAAAGCAACTTTCTTCAAAGATGTCGCTGAAGAGGGAGAGAACCAGATTGCAAGGCCTGATTCCCTAAAACTAGCAAGCTGGGAGGAAGTGCAGGAAGATAAGTTCGTGCCTGTAGAAAAAGAAAAGAAGAAGACCTCAGAACAAGGAGAATGTTCCAAAAATAAGAAGCCAGTGGTAGTAGACCTGAAGAAGGAAGAAAAAGGAGAAAAAAAGGCCAGCAGACCCTGAAGATGCCAAAAACATAATAAATGCCAAGCGGACAACACAATCAGAGGATGGCCAAAAAATAAAATGGGAAAGGGTTGTTAAACCCGATGAAAAGGTGGTGTTTCTCTTGTGACGGTGCAAGGGGGAAAATCCCAAGGGAGCATGCAAACCTAACGGCTCAGGAGGTGTCTTCCACTCCAGCAATAATGAAGAATGAGAAGTTGTGCAGCAGAAGGTAGAACCAGCTCCAGAATGCTTTAAGGATAGGCCAAAACCTCAACAAAATGAATTAGAAGAAGTTGATGATTTGGCAACAGATGGAGGAACGTCAAGACTGACTTATGTAGAGCTGGATGCTGACCAGAAGGAGGAGCTCGTGAAATTACTGTGAGAGTATAGAGATGTCTTTGCTTGGAACTACGACGAGATGCCCGGGATTAACAAGGAGCTGGTAGAGCACAATCTAAATATAAGCCTGGGAATAAGACCAGTGAAGCAAGAACCTCTCAACTATGCACCCGAAGTCGAAACCCAAATAAAGGAGGATTCAAGAAGTTGCTAGAAGTAGGGTTCATCAAGCCAATCCAACATCTAATATGGCTATCCAGCATTGTACCAGTAAAGAAATCAAACGGTCAGTTACGGATATGTGTGGATTTCAGAGACTTGAACAAGGCATGCCCGAAGAACATGTACCCATTACCTAACATAGACACTTTGGTAGGTGCAATGGCTAATCACGAGATGATGTCATTCATGGATGGGTTTGTGGGTTACAATCAAATAAAGATGTCCGTAGAAGATGCAGAGTTGATGGCCTTTCGTACCCCGTTTGGGAATTTTTACTATGTAGTAATGCCATTCAGGTTGAAGAATGCGGGGGCAACTTATCAAAGGGCAATGCACACTATATTTCATGACATGATTCATGATACAGTGCAGGACTATGTGGATGACGTAGTAGTGAAATCCAAGAAGGCGACAACCCATATGGAGGACCTGAGGAAAGTGTTTGAGCGATGCCGAAGGTACAAGTTGAAGATGAATCCGAAGAAGTGCGCCTTTGGAATGACGGCTGGAAAATTCTTGGGCTTCCTGGTTCACAACATAGGTTTGGAGTTAGACCCAAGTAAGGCAAAAGCAATTACAGAATGCCCCCGCCAAAAATGTAAAAATAGTTGAAGAGCTTTCTAGGGAAAGTTTCTTACATGAGAATATTCATGTCAGCATTAGCAGAAGTCACAGAACCTTTCGGCAAATTGCTAAAAGGAATGGCAGAATGGGACTGGGGGCAAGACCAACAATAGGCCTTTGAGAAGGTAAAAAGAACTTTGGCTTCAGCGCAAATGATGGTAGTGCCACAAAGAGGAATCCCGTTGCAGTTATACATCACATCTACCAAGAAGTTTATAGGCAGATTGATCACGCAGGAGGTGGATGGAGAAGAAAAACCTATGTATTACATTAGCCCGATAATTAGAGGACCGAAAACTAGGTACTCACCGGTGGAGAGGCATTGCCTAGCGTTGGTGTTCATTGAGCAGAAAATGCGACATTACGTTCTGGCGCATGAAGTGAAGATTGCAACCAGAACTGATCCGATCAAATATCTACTGACTAGGCCAGCATTAATAGGAAGACCCACTAGATGGATGATGATCCTTTCAGAATACGACATCAAGTGTGTGACACCAAAGGCGATACGATGTCAAGCCTTGGCAGACTTGCTAGCTCAATTTCTAAATGGAGAATATAATCCTCCCTCTAAGGATCTTCCAGGTAGAGAAGTGGAAGCAATCGACTTAATGGACGAAGACCTAGAATGGTGGAATTTGGCTTTCGACGGATCATCTGCAAAAGGTAAAGGCAGAGCAAGAGTAGCGTTGACCACCAAAGAAGGGAAAAAAGTGGCTTTGTCATACAAATTGAACTTCACTTGCTCAAACAATGAAGCATAATATGAGGAGTTTATATTGGGATTGTTGGCGGCTCAAGAGTTGGGAGCCAAGCATCTTAAAGTAAAGGGAGATTCAAATCTGATAGTACAACAAATAAGAGGCCAATTCGCAGTGAAAGAACCTATCTTGGCACCATATCGAACTGTAGCACAGAAAGTGATGGAGGCTTTCAAAACGGTGGTGATCGAGTATGTGCCGAGAGGACAAAACAAACAACCTGACGCATTGACAACTGTAGCATCTCGAGTGTTTGTCCAAGGAGAAGACTTGGATGTGAGGGTAATGAAGAGAACCCTCCCAACCACGGTGCTAGACTTGTTCCTGAAAGACATGATAGATGATTGGAAACATGAGATCTTCCATCAATTGCAAACAAAAAAAGGAAAAATATCACCAGTAGAGCTTCAGAAATACAGCATTATAAAGGGAGTCTTGTATCACAAAGAAGCAGATGGTGTATTGACACGATGCTTGGGGAGGCAAGAAGCGGATAAAGTCTTGCATCAAGTGCATAACGAGAACTGCAGATTGGCAGACATTGGTTTGTATCGCAAGTTGCAGCGCCAATGGTATTATTGGCCCGAAATGAAGAAGGAAGCAGATGCACTTCAACAAAAATGTGCTTCGTGCCAAGAATGCCCTGGGGATGAGGAATGCGCCTTCATTGATGACATAGTGGATTGGCAAATCCCTTATGTGGAGTTTTTACAAAGCGGCAATCTACCTGCCGAAAAGGACATAATTATAATAAAGAGGAAGTCACAACGATTCTTATTGCAAAATGAAGAATTGTTTAGAAGAGGGTTCGATGGCAAACCCTTACGGTGTTTGGAGGTAGGAGAAGCCAAAGATTTGGTCTATCAAATGCACAAAGACGAACACCAAGGGGGAGCCAAGTTGTACAAATAACTTATTGATCACGGTTATTACTGGATGAAAATGGAAGGAGATTGCTTGGATTTTGTCAAAAAGTGCCATATTTGCCAAATCCACGGGAATTTGATTCATGCTCCTGCTATAGACTTGCGAACTATAGCAACACCATGGCCTTTCCATACATGGGGAATGGATCTTATAGGTCCTATTCACCCTAATTCCAAGGCTAACATCTGGATTTTAACTGCCACCGAGATGTACACAAAGTGGGTGGAAGCAATACCCTTGAAGAAGGCTATGGGACCAATAGTGGAAAAATTTATCAAAGAGTACATCATTTGTTGTTTCGGGATCCCGAAGATCATTTTATCAGATAATGGAACTCCCTTTATCAATAGAGACATCAAAAATCTGATGGAAAGATACAGGGTGAAACACTACAAATCATCACCTTACTACCCAAAAGCCAACGGACAAACGGAGGCTACAAACAAAACCTTGATCAAAATCTTATCAAAAACCCTAGACGATCATCCGAAGACACGGGCAGAAAAATTACCAATAGCGTTATGGGCATATCGAACTTCAAAAAGAAAGCCTACAGGAGAAACCCCATACGCTTTGGTTTATGGTGAAGAAGTTATCTTGCCCACCGAAATAGAAATCCCTTCGGCTAGAATGAGACTTCGAAGCTTAGTCGAGGAAGGGAACCGACCAGCTGCCCTGGAGGCCTTAGCTGGCTTCCGAGACAAAGCTAAAGAAAGACTTGAACGATATCACGAAAGACCGCTACGATAATACAATACCAAAGTGTACTGCACGACAAATTCTGGTGGGAGACTTGGTGCTCAAAACAGCAACTCAAGTCATGAGGGGAACACCAACCACCAAATTTTATCCCAAATGGGAAGGCCCATATAGGGTACAAGAGATCTCCGAAAATGGGTATTGCAAGATATCTCGTGTGGGATCAGATACTATCTCAAGACCATTGAACTTGAATGGGTAAAGAAATACTACACATGAGATGGTCATCACACTAAAAGTATACTTTCAACTTCAAAAGTAATCGAGGCACCTAACTATAAGTCCTCAGACTAGAAAAGTTATACTTTCAACTTCAAAAGTAATCGAGGCACCTGACTATAAGTCCTCGGACCAGAATAGTTATACTTTCAACTTCAAAAGTAATCGAGGCACCTGAATATAAGTCCTCGAATCAAAAAGTTATACTTTCAAACTTTAAAAAAGCAATCGAGGCACCTGACTATCAGCCCTCGGAAGTTACACTTTCAACTTCAAAAGTGATTGATGCACCTGAGTATAAGCCCTCAACCCCGAAAAAGTTAAACTTTATCTCTAAAAGTGGCGAACGTTATACTTTCTCCGACAAAAGCAAGATTTATTATTTGAAACGTTATGCTTTTCGTTAAAAGCAATCTGATTATCAATAAATTGTCAAACTTTCACTTATACTTGAATGTTTTTTCTGATTTCTTAAAAAAAAGAGTATAAATTCAAGTGTTAGTTTGCGAAAAATATATATACATGTTTTTTGACAAAATTCATGTTTACCTGTTCATAATGCCTATTGTTGACTTGGAGTATTAATTTGAATAACTTAAGATTCAATGATAAATATTGAGTTTTAAGGAATCATTCAAATTAAAGGCAATCAACAAGGTTAAAGAAACTCAACTTTGATAAATGAAATATGTGTAAATGAGTTTCTCATACAGAAAAAATAAAAAGACTACAGAAAGTTATGATCTAAAGGCCATGACATATCAAACTGAAGAGAAGGCATAGCTAAGGCCTCTAAATCAGTAATGGCAGCATCCTGAATCTCGAGATTTTTAGCTTTCAATTTCTTGACATCTCGGGTAGTTGACTCTAAGTCCTGAAGCTGACGCTCTGCCTCCTGAAGCTGGGACTTTAGATCTTGGGAATTGATCTTCAATTTGTTTGCGGCTTCGTCAAGCTCCGAAAGATATACTGAAAAGGATTCATCTTCACACTTACGTACAGCAACCTTCGAATGTAGCCCAACAAGATTAAAATTTAACTTGAGGAGATCCAGTCTAGCCCGAAAAGAAGATATATCAACACCCACGACTTCAAGGTCGTCTACATCATCGCTAAATTTCTTCAAGTCCTCGACTCGCAAAGAATATAAAGAAAGAGTGTGCAACTCGAGAACAAGGCCTGCGAGCTGATCTAGGAAGAAGGTCTGGGCGGAAGCCACCTTAATAATCAGTCGTTCAAGTATCTATGGGAACTGAACTAGGACACGCTCAAGACTTTCCTGACTAGAAGAGGATATCTGGAAGCCCCTCCAAGAAACAAGATCTCCACTTGGATTGAAAGAAGCTCTGGCAGAAGCTACTTTAGAGGCCATCATAGAATTTGTCGAGACCAAGGATGGAGGAGCAAGGGGCTGCTGTGCTGCTGATGAATCCTCGAAGCCTTGGTCATTGGAAGACAACCCGGAGGATAACCGAGGTCACTATATGGCGAGGTGTCAACATCCGAATTGAGAGCATCAAAGGCAAGCCCATCAATAGGCAAAGGCAAATCTTGCATCTTCTCGCTCTAAAAACAAGATGATAAAGCATAATATATTTGGAAAAAAAATTTAAGAAGAAAATGATATCTTAACCAAAGAACGTACTCACAAGATAGTCAATGGAAAAATAGTCGGAAGATGCCACAGAAGGCGGAATGTCATTCAACCCACCCAAAGTGCTATCAATAATACCCTTCCAAGAAATCACCAACTAGGCAGAATCCTTCTGGGGAGGATGAACATCAGCAATAATCTCAGAAGGATTCCCCCTCGAGGAAGCAGGAGTCTCATCAGTATCTTCAGGCCTATCATGTGGAGAAGTCATAAGAGGGCTTGAGGAAATTGTTGTATCATCCACAGCAAGGCTCGAGCTCACATCAGATAAAGTGTTCTTAGCATCAAGACTAACACAAGCATCATGTGATGTAGACGACTCAACACTAATAAGGATAGGTCGAAGAGGCTCACGACTAGTAGAGGCTTTCGCGATTGCCCCATTTGCAATACTAGGCATAAACCCAGGAGGAACATCATCATCCTCTTCATCAGTAGCGACAATCTGAAAACGGTGGAAATAATGACATAAGGAATCAGGAAAGCAGCTATGTGAATAGTAACAGACATAAATAAAGATACTACAAAAAAATTACCAAACTTCTACGACGTTTGTTGACCAGATCCTCGGCAGCCGGCACACTAGGACTAGCATCATCAAGTGGGCGCTTTGATAATGGCTTTAACCGAAGCCTAATGACAGGGCGACTAACCGGGACAATGATAGAAGCAATCGGAGGATCCACCTCAGAATCAGTAGTGGTAGATGTTCTCGTATTAGAACGAGTAATTCTCATTTCCTTGGCATCAGAGGATCCCTGGGGAGGAGCTGGAGGAGGCATCTAAGACAGAGATATCTGAGACGAAGCCCGTGGTGGAAGAATCCTGGAAATAGTAGGGTCCTATGTGGGAAGAGTAGCCGAGTCACTTTGAGAAAGAATATCTGCTAACTGAGGAGGAGAAGACCTAGTGTAGCGACCCCAAATTCGGGTCCCCAGAACCTCGGACCTGGTACGTTACGATACATCATTTTTATAACTATTGCGGAAGATATAAATATAAATTGTTTATACAATAACTTTTACAACATAAATCCCAAGGTCTACAACCTTTATCTTGATACATACCTTAATTACTTAATGGTTTGCATAATAATTTGCATCAGATAACCAAATAGTTAACGTGCATAATCATCTACTATTGGATTCTATCTTTGACTTTGTCTTTCTTCGAGCCTTCGCTTTAATCTGAAAATGTTATCATGATATAGCAAGAGTGAGCAACAAGTTTGCCCAGCAAGTTTTAAATACAACAAGGATATATCATGATTGAAAGCATAAATAATAAGCTGACAAACTTTCAACAATATAAAAATTGTGAAAGAACATGAATCAATAATGTTGAATAGTCAACAATGAACATGAATAAATTTAACTGAACAATATGGTAATGAAGGTGATCAGCCTTTCATACCTGATGAACATATACAATATGCACAACATACGAATCAATAAATCATAGATGGGATATAATCAACAATGATTAATCACGAACATACTTTACAATAACAACTCGAGTTCGAGTTAGGAAACTTGTCTTTGCTGCGAGCTACCACTATTTAGCTTTAAATACAACCCTTTGAATGACCTAACATTGATAATATAGGCCAATCAATTAGTATAGCATTTAAATGTACAATACTACGTCACTTTGGCTATTATCTAGCAAATAATTCAATCACAAAGTACATATAATATAATGTACTATCATTAATCATATAAGATATTTAATAAATCTTAGGTTAATGATTTAATAAATTAATCATGTTTTTCTTAAGTGTTAAACACTTATTAGATCCTTAAATAATTTATTATAATTGTTTACTTAAGGAATTATTTAAATTTCATTTATTTATCAATTCCATCTTTATTTGATCACTATTAATTAAATAGTAATTAATTAATTACTTTTAATTATTATTTAATAATAAATAATAACCAATTAAATCTTCTCATTATTTAATGTTAATTAAATAATAGATAATCAAATTCTTATTTGTCTTTAATTATAATTAATTAATTCCTTATCCTTGAATAGTAAATAATTCACTTATTTACTTCATCAGTCTTTAATTATTTCTTATTATTATTTAAAGAATAATTAATTAACATTTGTCCTTATTTATCATTTAATATTAATTAAATAATAAATAATTAATTCACTTAATAAATCTTTAATTATTCTTTCTTATTAATTTAAGAATAATTAATTATTACTTATTCTTATTTATTATTTAATAGTAATTAAATAATAAATAATTATATTATAAATTCTTATGTCAATGTAAGTAAGTAATTACATTATTATTACTTAATCTTACTTAAACATTCTTTAATCATTATTTAATATTAATTAATCAATTGTTTAAGTCTAATTATTATTTAATCTTAATTAAATAATAAATAGTTAGTTTATTAACACTAACTCTACTTAATTATCACTTAAATAATAATTAAATAGTTAATTATATTTAAATTATATGTAATAAGCTTAATAACCATTTAGTGGCTTTAAAGTCTATTAATTAGAAAATTTTAAATGATTTAAAAGAGGTTAACCCATTAATTACTCAATAATTACATAACTGTCCTAGAAAAATTCTAAAATTTTCAGGGTAGACTCCCATCTTGATCCTTTATTTGAATATTAAATTTTGTAATTTTTGGAGTTACACACACAAAGTTATTCATGTTTATTTTTACAAGAGTCATTTCTTATAAAATACACAACTCCTAATCTACACATCTAAAAATGTTCATTCTTCTTTCTAACTGCAGATAACTCATCAAAGTATGTTCCCAAATTTTCCCAAAATTTGTAGTGCAAAATAATCGGACGAAATTGCCCAAAAATAGTTTTCTCTTTTCTATTTTCAGCTTGGACAGTTGGTACAAAAACAGTCATAACTTTTTCGTTTTAAAACATTTTTGAGCGATTCTTGAGCCCACGCGAAGCTAACTTCCGGGACTACAATTTTTGTTCTTGGACCATCTTCAAATTTCAAGCACAAAATTTCAGAAATTTCGTGGAAGGGGACTGACCCGAGTTGGATTCCCAGTTTTGACTTGGCTACTTTAAAATGGCATAACTCTTTCCTCCGAAGTCGGATTTAGTCCGTTACAGAGTCTATGGAAAGCTTATTCAGCGTACTACAACATCCCAAAAGCCCAGAATTTTCTGGAATATCTAACTAATCTCGAAATTCCCTTTTAGGGTCAGCAATCTACTAATTTTCTTAAGCTTTAAAAACTGTTTTACTTTTCTTTCTTTGATCAAGCTTTCTCAACACCAAAAATAGTTATATCCATACATAATACACTATATAACATGTAGATCTAAGATTTTTAGAATTCAAGATCATAACTCCTTTATTTCATTAAACCATAAAAATAAAATACATAAATTTAAGGTTATGGTTTTAGAGATCTTATACCTTTGTAGTATGCTATTTTTCTTCCATCCATGGCATGAGAGATACTTCTCTTCCTCTTCTCTCTATGTGGCCAGCCGACCACTCTCTTCTTTCTCTCTATTTATATTTTTTTTTCTCTCTCTTATCTTTTCCATATTTATCCAAAATATATACACATGAATTAACCAGATGTTGCTATTTCTTTCTCTTTTCTTCTTAGGTGTCGGGTGTGGGTGAGAGAAATGAGAGAAGTTCTCCTTTCTTTTCCTTCTCTCTCACTTATCTTTTAGATTGCTTGTGTAACTAAACAAAATATTTGGAGCTAATATTTGGGAGACACATGGGCTAGGGAGATATGAAACAAATCTTGCCAAATTCAATTAACCATGTGCTAATATACTCCCTCCTTGCCCATCCGTCCATTCCCACTTCTTTGGCCCAAATTTTATTTTTTTTTATTTGATACATTTGCTAATTAAATGATCTAAATGGTCCACAAGACTTTGGGCCAAGTTTGGGCCAATCCCTTAAGTTGTTTGGGCTTTAAATTTTAAGTTGTTTGGGCCATGAAAAATAATCATAGGTCCAATTTACTAATTTTTCTCTTACCCTAATTATTTAATTAGGGTTCTTAATCCACTCATTTTGGATTTTAAATAATTACTTACATAAATTTAATTATATAACCCATTTAGATTTTCTTTAATTAGGTTAATATAACTAATTAATTGAGATAATAAAAATAAATCTTTTAAGTTCATTTACTAGTACATAATTTAAATACTAGCAATATCAAATAATTATAACTTTTAGGTTAATTAATTCTTATACATAATATATAAAAATTAGGTTACAATAGCTTTCTTTTATTTGTTTATTATATAATAAACAAATATATATATATATATATATATATATATATATATTCACATAATATTCATATTCATTTACTTCACATATTCATTCTATATATGCTACTAAATAATTTAATATGTTGAGACATGTCTCAAAAATCTCTTTCATTCCTTCTTGTAATTTTTATCATTCTCATTTAATTTCTTTACATTACTTAAAATTTTAAATCAAACCATATAGGTTCTTTACATTTTTTAATTAATCCTCTAATTCAAATCTAGGTTTTATTCTTTAACCTTTAATTTAATCGTTTAAAATCTTATAAATTTTTGAGTTGTCACACCTAGGCATCAAAGCCTCACGCTTAATAAGCCGATTACTGGCTGGCCAAAGTTCTGAGCGGACATTGGTTTTAGGAGAACATAGCAGCCGATCCCATTGGAGTAGTTTCGGAATAGAAACTGGCCTCGAACAAATCAGAGTATCATCTCTTAAGATTAATTTCCAATAAATACGCTCACCAGAGATATATCACCCGCTCCGAGAATCATCTGGTATAACAAAAGAAAGGGATCTATAAGGAGTTTTTGGAGATCTTGGAAAGACCCATGAAAAATAGGGGGAGGTAGAGAAAAAGTTGAGAAGAGCAGCCTCATAATTCCCCTGGCAAGTGTGACCGAAAGGGAGTTCCTGGTCGAATCCGAACTGCCTCATGACCCTGTGTGGACAATAAAGTACAGTGCCAAAACCATTATTTTCAACGAAATAGGGAAGCTCGGTGGTCCGGAGGAAGACGAACCAAGACAGTACATAACTACTCAATCTGTTGGTGCTGGAGAAAGTGCGAAATTTACCCTTATAAAAGTGAGGCAGATGACCGCAACCTCCTGAATTAATGGTATAGGGACGAGCGGTGAAGAATGAAAATTCATCAAGGAAAGGCTATAAATCTGTATTATCTGGACTAAATCATGATCAATCCAACGTGTTGTGCGGGGGATAATGTTGGGTGATGAAAAAAGGGGTGGAGACTTCTTCTTCTTCTTAAAAAGATGTTCAAGAGTGGAATAGCCTGAAAAGTGCTCGAAAAGAAAGATCTTAAGAAAGGAGTATGGAATGAAGCAATTGACGTCATACCTGAGTAAATGAGAAAAAAAGGTTGATAAGAAGAAAAGAAAAGGTGCAGTTTGAAAGATAATTAATATATATATATATATGAAAATAAGTACCTCATAACAGATTCTCTCATTGCTAAGGTTGTTTCGTCCAAGCGACGATATAAAGTCCCTAAGAAGAGAGAATCAAGAGGAATCTCCAAGCCCCGAGATAATAAAGCTGCCAAACTAAACATACGGACTGAAGGACCGTCTACGGGAGACCCGGGCAAGAGGAAGCGGGACAACCATATAGCCAGATAAGCTGCCAGAGGAAAAGGACAAGTCTCTTAACGGAAAGCAAGAACAGATTTGTTATGAACAGAACTATCCCACTAGTTAGTCTTGTAGTCACGGAAAAAGTAGCGAACCCAAGATAACCACTAATTTTTCTGCTGACTAGAGGTCTCGAAGTCTGGAAGGAGTGTATCGCACTTGAATCGGGAGATGCAGTGGGAAGATTGCTTGAAGGCTTCCATCAAGTATGCAACACAGTCGTTATCTATAGTGGATATGCTAGAAGGGCCGCAAGAGGACGAAGCAACAACAGGAAGGCTACAATATGCAACTCAGAATAAATATCTATATTTCAGATAAATTAGAATGAATGAAAGGAATAGAAGAAAAAAAAAGGAAGAAACTTACTGACAGAAGGAATAGACATCCTTTAGAGTAGGGGTGAATTCCCCCCAGGCAGTGATAAATGTGCTAGTAGAGGAGCACCATCGTGAGATCAATACTGTAACGGTGTTATGGTCATGTTGGATACGCATGTCTCTATATAGTTGAACACAACGAAGGATGCATGCACTCTTGAGTATGTCCACATAATCAGCGTTCCCAAGGATCTCGTCAGTCCAATTCTGCCATCCTTGAATGAGACCAGGATAAATCGGACAGAAAGCGAAGAGGGCTGAAAGAGTACTTCGTTTCTCCATGCATATGCGAGGAATGCGATAGGTATGGGGGAAGTTGTCCCAACCTCCGCAAGCCGCGACATATAGAAACAAGCCTTCTTTCTCTGGCGGGGGAAAAGCTCTATAGTTATAGCTCTTGACTTTCTCGCAGAAGATGTTAGAAGGACTAAAGAAATGAGCCCTTCCCCAATCAGTGACGAAGGGGGACGCCTGGGTGGTTTTCGGGTCTGCAGAACATTCAAAAAAAAGGGCCTGCAAACAAGAAAAATTCAATATAAGGATCTTAAAGAGCAAGAAAAAAATGTCAAGGCAATAATTTAAACTCAAACCATAGCAAAGAAAGAAGTCTAAGATTTAAGCTTAAAGACGCCTGAAAAGAAGATGAAACAATGTTAGGAAAAGTTAGAAATCACAATTACACAAGAAAAAAAAATTCAAAAAATTTCAAAAAAACTTCGAATAGCTAAAAAGCATTCTTCGGAGCCTTTTTTGGACAAATTCAAGTATCTATTATGGCCAAAGACCATAACTTATGTAGGTCTCGTCGTTAACTTCATTTTGATATATTATGGGCCTCGAAACTCCAAACGAGTCAAAAGTTATGATCAAAATAGTGATTGCTCCTCCCGGACTTTATTTTCACCAGATAATTGACGATTTCTCCCAGGGTTCGGTCCCCAAGGGTTCGGCCACCTAGGGTGGCTCTGCTGCAAAATATTTCGTCCTTTGTGTTTTTGTCCAAAAACGTCAATCTTTCTTTATGATCCGAGGGAAAAAATCAAGATATAATCAACGTTATGGAGCTCATAAGACAAAAGAAAGATTGGAAGTACCTGAAAGAAGGAGAGAAAAAAAGGGTTCTATAGGGTTCGGCCCCCCATATGGTTCGGCTACCTAGGGGGGATTTTCCCCTTTATACCTTTAAGTTTTGTTGCTCCGCAAATCAACTGCTCGGAACGAATGCTTCTTTGCCGCGAAAATTATAGCCTTTCTTTGATAATATCCGAGGGAAAAACCAAGATATGATCAAGGTGATGGGGCTCGAAAAACAAAAAAAAGACTACAATTGCCTAAAAAGGGAAACAGATGAAGAAAATCAAGAAAAATCCGGAAGAAGGCATGCAAAATTGAAAAGCGAAGATGAGAAGAAGGAATGGAACCCCAAGGGTTCAAGTCCCCCTAGGGTTCAGGCCCTATAGGGTTCAAACCCTAGGGTTCGGCCTTATAGGGAGGAATCCTCCTTGTTACGTCTTGCTCGGATTGAAGAATGTCTCCTTGCTGCTCCCTTGATGATCTTCCTGGCTCGTAGGAAGAGAGAAAAAATCCAAAACGAAACATGATGAAAAAGTGAAGCGTGAATGGCTTGACATATGTATATATATAAATGCATATATATATTCTCAAGTATGCTTGCACCAGAAAAGGAAGCAGTCACCATGTTCCCATTAAGGGAAGGATTCAATCTGGTTTCCAAAAGATAAGTAGATTTGATCTTGCTTCTAAATATAAATATATAAAGATATTATTTTCTAAACATAGAAAAGATTTGATTTTTATTTCCCAATAAAGGGAAATTTCAAAATTTAAATTTTCTTCTAAATAATAATAATAATAATAATAATAATAATGAGGAAGGATATTGTCTTCAAAATTAAATAAAAATATTTTTTATTTTACTTCTAAAATAAAATAAGATTTATTTTATTTCTAAAATAAAATAAGATTTTATTTAGAAATATTTGATTTGATTCCTAAATAAAAAGGAAAGATTTGATTTACCAAAAGAAAGATTTTATTAGATTGAATTTTATTTGGTAAGATTTGATGATCTTTCTTGTTATAATTTCCAGGAAAAAATAAAGAAACAAATATTGGGCAAGCTATGGAAAGATTTGCAGAAGGTTTCTCATTATGTCCAAGGAAGAGTCTTGGTAGGTTTTGCCTCCCTAGGGTTTAACCCTAAGGGTTTGGCTCCCTAGAGGTTTCCTCTTCTAGGACCCTTGCCTTCAAGACCTGTTGAGTGAAGTCCCGTAAAATCGTTCAAAAGCTTGAAGTATTCTTGCACGATCGTCTCTTTGGAAACGTGACTCTTGCACAGGGGCAAATGTGAGCCTAAGTGCAAATTAGGATTTACATTCCCTAATTAAATTAAATGTACAATTAGGGTTCCACGACTTCATTAAATGTACAAATTAGGGTTCGCATGACCTAATTAAATGAAGACGGGAAAGCCAGAAATAAATATGTTAGACCCGAGAGAAGCCTCCACGTGTCCCGAGGTAGAAGGCTCGTGGAGGCGGCTCGTTTTGGGAATTGATTGAGGGATTAGATTGGTGGCTAGAAGGACATAACGATATGGGCATTATTATAATGACTAAAGGGTATTTTTGGAATTTTCCTGAAGACGTGTGCCTGACATGTGACTACTTAAGTTCCAGGAAACTCTATAAATAGCCCTTCCATTCTATGAAGGAAGGGACCTCTCTTCAGACTCAGGACTTGGACTCTTGAAAGATTGAAGGACTCAAACATTTTTCTTTCAACCAGAAGCACTCAAGAAGGCTCTTGGAATCCCTGCTACCCTAACAAGGTTTTCGAATTCTAGGAGTGGAAGAACTCAAGAAGGCTTTCGGAATCCCTGCTACCTTAACAAAGTTTTCAGATTCTAGGAGTTCTGCCACGTGTCATTAGAGTAATTGCTCACCTGTTGTTCTCCCCTCTTCAATCAATCAATCAATTTCGTGCTCTTCGTGGATTTCTCTCCACCTCAGCCAACACAAAACCCTAACCCTAGCAAGGCACGATTTCCTTGCCCACAATAACATATTTATCATCATTGATAAATACTTTTTATATTTAAATATTCACTATACTTATTCACTATATGTCACAAAGATTTCAATATCATTAATATTTAATTAATATATTTATTTACAAAGTGACTTAGAATTCTTGATTATTACAACAACTCTTGTCTTGGGGTATCTGATGATGGAACTTTGTTCTCGGATGTTGAGGCTCAAAATAATTCTATGGATAATCTGCTTCATGGTCTTCCATCTTTTACTCCATCCCCTTCCTTAGGTCTCGCACCTTCCACATCTATTCCTCCCTTTGCTTATTCCACTTCAGAAATGTAATCTCTTCTACAATCAATGATGACTAAGGTTGATAGTATGGTGGAAAAGGTTGATGCGGTTTTTGTAAAGATCAACTCAGTCACAGAGAAAGTAGATGGTATTGTGGTCCAACAAGGTGTGATTGAAGCCAAGTTGTTTGTTGTGGACAAGAAGATAGATGAAATTTACTTTGAATCTGACAAAGAATGAAGTTTTAGTTTCTTTTTGATAATGACAAAGGGGGAGAGACTATATGATTTAAATCAATGGTGGTGGCTTTTATTTGATACTTGCTGGTTTTTGATACACTGATGGTTATTATTTTGGACTTATGAGATATTTTGTTAATGCTTGTCGGTATTGGACTGACTATGATTGTAATACCCGTAAAAAAAATATTCTTAAACTTTTTAATTAAACTCTTTATAAGATTGACTAAATTTATATACAGGGTTACTTTTTTTGTTATGATTAGGTCAAATTTATGTGGGCTAATTAGAAGTGATGGATAATATTATTTGATTAAAATTTGGGTCTTAATATTAATTGAACCCAATTAAAAGTTCATTAGGGTAAGTCCATTAATAAATAGCTAAACCTAATCTCATCTTTCATTATACAAATCGAGAAAGAGAGGAAGCGGCGGTAGAAGAACAGAAAACCAAAAGGAAAATTCTTGCAATTAAGGTAATATTTAATCTTTTAATCACTATCATTCTTTCATACCATATGCCTCATGTTTATTCCTGCAAGTATTATACACTAGATTCCAATGGAATCATAGCATATGACTTTTTTTCATCAATTCTATATATTCTCTCTTTCTCTGTAAAGCATTTGAGAAGATAATTGTTGCTGACTTTCAAATTGAGTTACTTTACTTAAGCATAAAAATCACCGCATCATATGGCTTTTACAATTTCGTTTTGAACAAAGCATCAATACTGTGAAAAATGATTTTATTAAATTTATGAAAGCTTGAATTCTATTAAGTTAATAGATTAACGTAGCATGTGATTTCTTTAAGTTACATGTATAATTAATGTTTTTGTGAGATTTAGGACATGATTATGCGTAGTACACAAAATTGAAAGAATTGATGTTGGTAATGTATTATAATATTATTATTACATAAAAGTTAAATTATTAATTTATTTTTAGATACTTGCAAATGTAGTAGAATCATGTATGAAATTAGTAAAGAAGTTCTGCAAATTGTGATGGAACATTATATTTAGTTTTGTAGTTATAAGTTGCTTTATATACTTGTTAGAACAAAAGGTACTGTTAATATATTTCCCTAGTCTGTACATAAGGAATCATTAAATTCTATATAATATATGTATGCTTTCTGGAGTAGGTATATATATATATATACTTTATTCTAAATGTGTATGTGGTATTAAAAATTTCATAACATATGTATGATTTATTATACTATAGCATATGTTTTGATTTTATAATATATGTATACTCATGATTAGAGATAATAATGTTCTGAAAATAATATGCTTTCTGGAAATTATATTTTTTTTTATCATAGTATGAGCATAGTGCATTAATGCATAGATAAATGATTGATAACTAAATACTAAATCAATGAAATTGTGTTTAATCAAAAGAGGAGTAATTAAACTCTTATTAGATAAACATGTGTGGAGTTATAGTGTTGCAGTTTGATAACATCACTATGCTCTAGATATATATTAGTTTTGAGATGTATGTATGTAATGATTTATATCATTATATATTTTGTATTCCTTTTATTATGACAGAGGTAATTTATATTATGAGCAGTCACATTATTGTCACCTTAAAGTTTTGCATAATAATAATGTTAATAATAACAAATCTTGAGAAAAAGAAATTAGTAATTTAAGATATGATTTATTATTTTATTTATGTTAATTTGTGTAATTAGCTCGGACGAAAGGAATTTGACGAGTTATAATTGGGATATAAATTTTGGGTATTACGTTGCTCAATCCAGGTACGGATTTTCGTACTTCATCAGCAATACTCCTTTGAAATTTAATTAATTTGTTTTGTTTCTCATTTTGATTTTCGTTATTATTTCACATAATTGTTTCTTGTGAAATTCGCAGAAAAATTTCATTTTGGAGTTGATACTTAGGACTCGTATTTATACTCTTTGAATTAGGTTATCATGTCTAGTATTTATTTTGATATATATAGAGCGGTACATGTTGTTACTTTCTTTTTTAGACATTACGTTTGGTATTTGATCCGGTTCAACATGTATATATAGAACCTTTTTTGTTGATATTATGTCGCATGTGTTACGATATAGTATCTTTGTTAGAATATACCGTAGGGTATACCTGAACTATAACAACCTGTGGGGGTACCACAGGCATGTCGTCTTGGCACGAGAGACATGACACTTTTTGTGGCTGTGTGATTAGTCCACGGCGTCTTCGTTTTGGGCTCCGGAGGAAGTAGGGTCATTTGGTGTTTTAATTTGTTGTGAGAGGCGTATGGGTTGACCCTAGTTTTTTGTTCTGCGGATTGGTGATGTTGTGCCAAACACACCTATCTGATTTGCATACATTTGGATTTGTGGTCCAATGTGTGATTTGCCAGTGTGGCATTATTTTGATTTGCCTGTGTGGCATTATTTTGACTTGCCTGTGTGGCAAGGTATATTTATGAGCTTAGTATGAAATTATAACCCAACCATTGATTCAGTCTATTAATTTATTGTGTTATCTTTGTTCGGTTCTGTTTTCTGTTCAGTTCAATTAATTGAGTTATTTATTTCAGTTCATTATTCCTTTACCCTTCTATTTGTTTCGTTAATTCTGTTATTTTATTCAAATCTTTGGAGACTAAATTTTCGTCGATATTTAAGCTTGAGGCTTTGTTTAGTATTTTATCTCAGTTGATTCTGTATTTCAATTGTACATCTTTGTATATCTATATCCGTACTGGGCACTTGACTAATGCTGTGTTTTTCTTCCGGCAGATTTGCAGGGGTGATTCAAGGCTAGTGTGTGATGAAAGAGTTCCTTCGACCATCTAGGTTGATTATATTTTAGGTTTGGATTATTATGTCTTCTTTTTGGAGAATCATATTTTATTCGGCATTGATGGATCACCACTATTAATATTTTGAAGTTTTTAGCGCGCTATTTACTTATTTTGAGGTTTGTTGTGCTTTGCACGTGACCTCCCTTTCCTATTCGGGAAGGGGGTGTTACAATGATAGTCTGGTTTTTTATGCTACCTAGATTTTGGTATCTTATATGCAATGATGATTCTATGGTGCTTTCTTATGGACTCACTATGTTATCTATTTACATGTTCAGTTTATTTTTGCTCTTTAATATGCATAATCTTAGGGGGAGCATATAGTTAGGGGGAGTAATATATTGTCATCATCAAAAAGGGAAATAATGTTGATTTATGAGTTTTATTTTAATGATGACAACATATGTTTTGTATAGAGTTGTTTTGTGATTCACAGGTTATGGAATGTTCATGCAAGATATCAAGTGAGCCTGTGTGAAGAAAAGGTGTTTAGTGACACCACATGATTAGGTCCATAGGAATTCACCTAGGAAATCAAATGTAAAAATTTCTAGCTTATTTAATTAATTTTAACGTAATTTCATTGTGCTGGAAATTATTTTAAAAGACTATTTCATATGCTTAAAAGTTTCCTATTTTACTATTTTTGAAAGCTTAGTCAATTCCTTATTTCAAAGAGCTGTTATTTTAAATTCAAGTATTGGAAGTCTCTTTTTGGAAATCGAATCAATCCTGTATAAATTCAAAAGATGAGAAGTTATTTTGGAAAAGAAAATCGATTATGAAAATCTCAGCCTTGTTTTACAAAGTCAATAGATCTTTTCCTGACTAATTTTTTGCTGCTAATCCTTCTAAATATTTATTCCTTGATTCTAGCAGTTTAGCTTCAAAATTCAAATCCTCTCCTTTCTTGGTTCTGTTCATATATCTCTTTTGAGATTCTGAATTTAAAAAAACTGGTTTCCTGTCGTTAGCCTTTATATATATATCCTCTCGGCTAAAGCTTAAAAGGACAACGAATTGAAAAATCATTCTTAACAGTGCTCCTATTGAAATACTTCTAGCAATTTGTTTGTGCCTTGATATTAATTTTTTGTTGCTAGAAATTTATAGATATTGTTATAATTAATATTCTTTCTTAATCAAAAAGTGTATACAAGCCTATTGTGACTTGTGTTTGATCCAGTGGTGGATAGGATAATGCAAATCAGACTCTGAATGTTGCTATGGAGCAAAGGTTGATGTGGAGCAAGAGGTGCCTGTTGTGCAACAAGGGGCAGTGGTGTCCATCATTATCTAAGTTGCTTTGTACAGGGAGTTAACTATGTAATTGCTTGAATATTAAATTTAATAAAAGAGTCTCCAATACCAATTGGTATTGGACGTGGATTATGTAAGACCCCAACTTTTTATGAATAAAATTTAATTTCCTCTATATATTTTTTGAAATAGTAAGAGGTTGATTTGATTAATGTGGTAAGTTATGGGTAAAATGCACAAATATTTTAAAATAAGCAAGTGGTGATAAAATATTCATTGTTGTCAGGGAATATTCGTTAGTTGTGGAATATTCTTGTTGTCAGAAAATATTCGTACAACGGCGCAGCCATTTGTGGGCTCCATAACAAAAAACTGTCGAATGAAAAAAACGACAAGAATAAGTTTTCTAAAAATAACGGCGTAACCGTTACCATTAGAACTGTTGAAATATCCGGTGATTAAAAATAAAGTAATACTGCGTCGTTGCACAGTAGCACATGGTATTGCACAGTGTATTATATTTCAATAATTGTCATTGCACAGTATTTCATATTATCAAATCAATAATTCATATTATTTGAATAATATTATTAGATAGCATTATTGGCAATGTCTAAGGAAGTTCTGTCTAGGAGGGGTTATTTAATTGCGCGTCAGTAAGGAGAAATCCTTATCGGAAGGCCCCCTTTTTCCTGAGAACGACCTGGTTGTCAATATTATGGTTCTGTAATATTATTTGTGAATAATTAATTATTGATAAAAAATGATAAAGAAATATTTATTCGATGTGGATATAAATGGAGGAATTTTTAGCAAAAGAGACAATTATTGAGAATTGATATTTTATCTTTTCTGATAAAATAATTTATTCAAATATATTATTATATTACATTATAAGTGTATAATGTGATAATATAATAATTGTGATATTTTTACAACAAATTCACGATATATGAATAAAATGAGGAGAACGAGAGCAAATTGGGTCCGAATCGATTTTGTTACAATAAATGCTAAAAACATGTTTTGTGAGTTGGTGGGGCCCACTTGTTATTGTAAATGCTGATTTTAATTTTTCAAAGTTGGCATACTGAGGTTTTTGTCAAAATGGAGGTGTGAAAAAACCATCCGTATGTAAATTCAGGTCATTTTTCGTTTAGAATTTGGAAAAACTTTCTTCTACAAAATTGTAGAGAATTAAATTTCATATGGAATGAACATAAGGTTTGTATTTTTCTGATAAAAGGGCTATTTATTATGAATTATTGAAGTTCCAGAATATTGGGTATGAATTATTTTTTTGGTTGCAAAAGGTGATTAAAACATATTTTGTGTGGGTGGGTCCCACTTCTGGTTGGCGAATTGTTGGAAAATTTTGCTAGTTGGCGTCTGAGAAATTTTTTTTTTATTAAATTTTCTGCTTTGGCGTTCTAAGCATTTTCCTATAAATAGGGTTCTTAGTTAAAATTAAAAATCACACCAGAATCAGAAGTTTCTTTCTCTATAGTATCTATCATATTTCTTGTGAGTGTTTAGATATTTTGAGTGTTGATAACAGTGCAAATTTTTGTCAGTATAATATCCGATATTTTAGTCAGATTCAATATTCTACTAAGATAAGGGATGTTATTTTTTTTTCAAAAATGATATTATTTCTTTCAATATCAAGACACCGAAATATTGGTATGAATTTTATTATGAAATTTTTACCTTTTCATATTAGAATTACTATTCACGTGTACAGCACTATTCACGAATACGGTACTATTCACAAAAAAATTAAAAAAAAATTCTTTGTCCAAGTTGTCTGTTATGGTTCCTCTCTTTGATTAGATCCAAGTTTTAATCTTCATTCTTGAATTTTATTCCACAATTAATTATTATGGAGTATTCTTGAACTTTGATCAATTAATTTACGAATCCCTCATCTTTGTCCTTTATCTCACTGGATTCGTTCTTTAAAATATTTTTTATCATCCTCCGTCCTAAATGGTGATACTTGATGAATATCTTTGGCCTGTAGTACAAAAATGAATGATTATCTGATGAATATCTTTGGCATGTAGTGCAAATATGGATAGGTGTTGAGATGAACATGACCACTGGTGATACAAATGAATATCTTTGGCCCAGTATTATAAAGATGAATATGTATTTGACATATATATTGATTGATGTTACATGTAAGACCTCGACTTTTATGAATAAAAAAATTGAATTTCCTCTATATATTATTTTGAAATAGTCAGGGGTTAATTTGATAATGTGGAATGCTATGGGCTAAAATGCGCAAATATTTTAAATAAGCAAGTGGTTATAAAATATTTATTGTTGTCGAGGAATATTCTTTTGGTCTTGGAATATTCTTACTGTCATAGAATATTCGTACGACGGCGCAGCCATTTGTGGGCCCTATAATGGAAAACTGTTGGATGAAGAAAACGACAAGAATAAATTTTTTATAAATAACGGCGTAGTTGTTACCGTTAACACTGTTGGAATATCCGGGGGTAAAGTAAAGTAATATGCGTTGTTGCACAGTAGCACACGATATTGGACAGTATTTTTATATTATTGTTAATTCAATAATTGTTACTGCACAGTATTTTTCATTATCAGATCAATAATTCATATTATTTCAATAATATTATTAGATAACATTATTGGCAATGTCTAAAGAAGTTCTGACTAGGAGAGGTTATTTAATTGCGCGCCAATAAGGAGAAATTCTTATCGGAAGGCCCCATCTTTTCTAGGAACGACTTAGTTGTCAATATTGTAGTTTTGTAATATTATTTATGAATAATTAATTATTAATTTATATGATAAAAAAATATTTATTTTTATAGATATAAAAGAAGAAATTAGTGTTGAGGTATTTTTATCAGTATTTTGGTGTGAAAAATCATCCGTTTGTGGATTTCGGACAATTTATGTTTAGAATTTAGAAAAACTTTCTTCTACAGAGTTGTAGAGAATTAAATTTCCTATGGAAAGGACGTAAGATTTATATTTTTCTGATAAAAAGGTTATTTTTCATGAATTATTGAAGTTCTAGAATTTTGGGTCGGAAGTGATTTTTGGAGTTAAAAAAAAAATTTAAGAATTTTTTTTTTAATGGGAGGTGGGCCCCACTAGTGGCTAATGAATTTTAGTCAAGAGGTAGGCGTGAAAAAAAAATTTAAATATTATTTTATTAAATTTTCTGTTTTGGCGTTCTAAGTATTTTTCTATAAATATGGTGCTTAGTTAGAATTTGAAAATCACACAAAAATCAGAAGTTTTCTCTCTCTATAATATCGAGCGTATTTTTGTGAGTATTTTGATACTTTGAGTGTTACTATTCAGTTCAAATTTTCTTCAGTATTATATCCAATATTCCAGTTCGAAGTACTGTTCTTTTGATGTAAGGGATGTTATTTTTTTTTGTAAATGATGTTATTATTTTCAATATCATTTCATCAAAATATTAGTATGAATTTTATTATGAAATTTTTACCTTTTTCATATTGGGGTTACTATTCACGTGTACGGCACTATTCACGTATACGACACTATTCACGAATATGGTACTATTCACGAAAAAATTAAATTTTCTTCTATTTGTTCAAGTTGGTTATTATGAGTTCTATTTTTGATTGGATCCAAGTTTTGATCTTCATTCTTGAATTTTGCTCCACAAATAATTATTATGAAGTATTCTTGAATTTGGATAAACTAAATTACGAATCCATAATTTTGGTCCTTTATCTCACTGGATTTGTTCTTTAAAATATTTTTTATCATCTTCAGTCTCAAATGGTGATACAAAAAAATATCTTTGGCCTGTAGTGCAAAGATGAATGATTATTTGATGAATATTTTTGGCCTGTAGTGCAAAGATGAATGATTATCTGCTGAATATCTTTGGCCCCTAGTGCAAAGATGAATATTTAATTCAAGATATATATTGATTGATGTTACAGGGATAAAATATTGATTATGGACTTTCAAATCATAGAAGATAGAAGACATTATTTTCTACTTAATTTTTTTGATGCATTGTTATTTTCGCTGCAGTTGTTGATCTAAAATTTGTTGTCCATAATATTTTATCTGATTGGTTGAAGACTAACGATAAATTATTCTTTATTATCGTAGTATAACATTCTTTACTGGGCTAGTTGAGCTCACCCTTTTTATTTATTATCCTCTTCAGAAAATGAGGATGTCGCAGGAACTAGTCGGGGGACAGAGTGATGATCCGAGTTAGAGCAGTAGTAGTACTCACTATTTCTAATAAATAGTGTGATAATAATTGTAATGAGGACTTAATTTAAATGTTAATATTTTCTACATATTTGTATTGACACTCACAGTTGTGTAGTCGTATTTTGTACGATCGTGTGATATAAAAGATTGTATTTGAATTCTGTACCATGTACTTGACAACTCAGAATGGGTTGGGTTGACTGGACTTATTTTGGGGGCGTCATATTACAGGGATAAAATATTGATGATGGACTTTTAAATCATAGAAGATAGTAGACATCATTTTCTACTTAATTCTTCTGATAAATTGTTATTTTCGCTGCAGTTGTTGATCTAAAAATTGTTATTTATCATATTTTATCTGATTTGTTGAAGACTAACGATAATTTATTCTTCATTATCTTAGTCATAATATTCTTTACTGGGCTAGTTGAACTCACCATTTTCTTCCATTGTTCTCTTCAAAAAATGAGAATGTTACGGGGACTAGTCGGAGAACAGTGTTATGGTCAGAGTAGAGCAGTAGTAGTCCTCACTATTTTTGTATAATAGTGTGATAATAAGTGTAACTGTTGAGGACTGAAATTGAGCATTTATATTTCGTATTATATAATATATGTATTGAAGCTCACAGCTTGTTTTGTTATAAAAAGATTGTATTTGAATTCTATACCATGTATTTGACGACTCAGAATGAGTTGGGTTGATTGGACCTATTCTGGGGGCGTCACAGATTAAGCTATTAAATTAGAGATTAAAGGTTGAACCACGTAAAAAATCTTGGTGTTTTTATTTACTATTTATTTTGCATGCATTGTTTAAATTCTGCACCTGAACAGTGGTTAGATTCACTACTGATAACAACAAGGAAGTTACCGCATAATAGATTTATAAATATATCTAAACAGACTAATTTTGTCTTGTTTAAATAATTCAAAGAAGATTCTGCGTCACAGTAGGTTCTGCATATACTTAAGCAGACATGCAATAACCTGTCTAGATAATTCAGTTAGCAAAATATTTTAAAAGTTTCATTGTCAGTCGTATAAATTAGATACACCTATTCACCCCCTCTAGGTGTGCGAACACTTCTGAATTTCAATTATGTATTGCAATATTTCAGATTGTATTAGTATATAATGTATTGATGACTGATGCTGTACGTAGGGACTAAGATTGTGTTTGATAAATCTGGCGATTAAGATCTGAATGATTATGATGTCTTAATAAATTAGATCATCTGAATGGTTATGAGGTCTGAATCTAAAAAATTATTTGATAACTAAAAAGTAAATTGCCTCTTAATGGCACTATTTTACTATTTTAAAGGGTAAATTTTTATTTAATAATTTTAAATATTCAATTTAATAAAAATGAGTGAATAATATTGTTGAATATAATTATATAAAAAAAATTATCTAAAAAAATTCATTGGGAGGTACCTCTTAATTATTAAGATTTCATTTTCTGTCTTACCGATTAAGAGGCATTCAGAGGTAACAAAAAAAAAATAAACAGCATCATGCCTCTTAGCGAATAAGAGGTAGTCTATTAAGAGACAATCAGATGTAAACAAACAACACCTATGTTCTCAAGACTTATTTTGGTGAATTAATATTATCTCCATATTTAACCCAAAAAAAATAGGTTTGAAAAACTTTTTTTTTTTTCGTTTTTTGAAGGCTTATTTAAGTTAAAATTGAATTTTTCACCCAAAAGTCACGACATTTTAATTTTAAGGGTTAATTGCATATTATATCCCGAAGTATACACTCTTTTCTCATTCGTACCCGATGTTTAAACGCTCCCTTCTCGCAACCCAAGTATCGTTAAGTAATCACGATGGACCCTTTTGTAATTTTCGATCAATTTCTTTTACCGGAAAATAGCCATGTGTCAGAATTTAATATTTAAATATAGTTGACCGTATAAATATGTATTTGACTTATTAAAATAGTAAAACTACATAAAAGAAAAAAATGATAGTATATTAAAGATGTATAAAAATTCATACATAATTATTTTTTAACCAACAAAGTAAAGTAATTAACTCAAATAATTAACACAAAATAAAGCAATTAACATACTAAATAATCTAAATAAAATAATTAACATACTTACTAATATAATAAAATAATTAACAAAATAAATTATGTCAAATAAATAACTTAATTAAACTAATTAAATCAAATATAGTTATCAGCAAACTAATTACCCAAAAATAAAATAAATAATCAAATTTATCAACTCAAATACAATCCAAGAAAGAAGGATTTGAAACCCAAATCCCAATCTGGGTTCTCTGTTTCTCCCTCAAAATTGTTGGATTCCTTAAGAGAAAGTGCGATTTTCTCGCCTTGGAAAAAGGGGGAAGATAGAGAACTGGTTTTAGGAACAGAGAACAACAACAGCTGCAATGGGATGATTAAAAATAAAGAGGAGAGAAAAGGGTACCTTAAAAAAGGATGATTTTCCATGAATGATGATGTTCTATAGTCATTGATGAAAGCTGAAAATTAGGACGAATTTGAATACAACTTTTGATTTGGGTTCCATAAGGAATGACATTTCTTGTCCAGAATCTTGAAACTAATAAGAATATTTGAATCTGAAAGAGCCAAACAAATCTTCTCCTCGTCCTCCTCCAGCTTTCTGGCTCACTCGTGCTTTTTATCAGAGTATGACTCGCTTTCAAAAGAAAAAAGGGAACCCAAACCTCAAGATCTACAACTCTCACTTGATCTGCAAATAATTATTCATCATAAAGGCGCCAATTAAGTGTCATTATCAGCACCCAAAAGCTACAGCTTTGACCACCTAGCTAACAGACGTGACAATCTTAAACCCAAAAACCCCGAGCCAAAAACGTAAAATTAAAAGGCTTTTAGCAAATCACATAAAGAAACATTTTATTTTAGGAACAGAGAACCATTGTTGAATTGATTTAGGTTTTGGGATTTTTGATAGAACATAGTTTTCAGATTTGGGTTTCATGTTTTAGAGAGAGAACATGCTTCAGATTTAGATTTCTTCCCCAATTTGTGTTTCAAATTTGAGTTTCATGAATGATTTGGGTTTTGGGAGTTTTGATAGAACATAGACCTAAGATTTGGGTTTCATATTTTAGAGAGAGAACATGCTTCATATTTAAATTTCTTTCCCAATTTGTGTTTCATGAATGATTTGGGTATTTTGGATTTTGAAATTTTTTAGTTTAATGGTGGATGGGGAAGATGATGAAGAAGAGAAAAAAAGAAATTACATTATTTTTGGTATTTGAAGATGATTGGTACGTAATTTTGAATAAGATTAATATAAAATTATTTTTAAGTTGATTTTATACGGTCAAATGTAAAAATATACGGTCAAAAGTACAAAATATACGGTCAAAATTATTTTTTTGGCCGAAAATTACAAAAGGGTCAATTATGCTTACTTAAAAGTACTTTGAATAGCGGGATAGGAGCAGTTTAAACATCATGATACGAATGATAAAAGGATGTATACTTCGGGATTTAATATTCAATTAACCCTAATTTTAATGAATAGGTTAAGATCTCATCGAAGAGACCTGAAAAACTGAAACTTAATAGATTGCTACACTGGTCTCACTTAGTTTTCAAGCTCCGGCCATTATTGAAAACGGCCTATATATATATCTATATGCATATTTCATATAAATATTCAAGAAATACAAAAATAAAACACATTATATATATAGTATTATCTAGCCCAAGACCATGCTTTAAAAGTTACAAAAGTTTAAAACTAATTACAAAAATTTAATATTTTAAGAGTTAAATAGATCACATTAATTTTTAAATTAAAAATATTTGAAATTAACGTTAAAAAGTGAAAGTACAATTAGTTAATTGTGATAAAAAGTCCGAAACGACTTAATATATATGAGGATTACTAGACTGTTGTTGCTACAATTAGTTAACTGTGATTGTGATAATTGTGTAAAATGACTTTATTTTCAAAATTTTATTAATGCTTGTTTTGTAATTTGACCATTTTTATTAATGTTATTTTTGTCATTTGACGATGTTTTGGATCTTTCCACAGTCATGTGCAGCTCATTAGTATTTAGCGGGGATGATTTCACAAGAGCCTGGTGGCCACAAAACAAAAGCTAGCATGCCCATCTATTTCAGAGCGCATTTCAAGGTAGCAAGACGATATTCGTGGTCCAATAAAACTGTTTGTTACCAGAAGAAACTTCCCCCATTTAGAAAGAAAAGAGCATCATATATGTACTTTCGTAGACGTCTCTATCAAACGATAGACGTTGTGTGGAAAATCATTACTTAGAAGATGCTTGATAAAAATTGAATGAATGTGAATTTGAATTTGAATCTGAATGAGCTGAATATAAATATGAATGAAAAAAATTGTTTGATGATTAACATGTCTGAAACATCTGAATTATATAATTTTATTATTTTACCCTTCTAAAAAAATTCAAAATTATTGTAAATTTATTTAATATTACTTAATATAATAGTTAATATTTATTTTATTTTTTTAAATTTTTTAAATTTTATTTTATTCAGCTGCTCATTCAGTGACTTAGCCATTCAGCTCAATCATATGATCGATTCAGCCATTCAGACAATTTTTTTTCAAAATAAACGCACTTAATGACTGATCAATTCAACCATTCAGATGTATTCAGTACTAATCAGACAATCCCTTAGTGTTTCAAGACTTAAATAGATGACATCAATTTTAAAGTTGAAGATATTTTAATTGACTTTAAAAAGTGACAAGTACACGTAGTTGATTTTGATAAAAGTCCGAAACGGCGGCTTAGCATATGTGGGGATTACTCGACCGTTGTTGCTACAATTAGTTAACTGTGATTGTGATTGTTGTGATAAGTGTGTAAAATGACTTTATTTTCAAAAATTCTATTAATGCTTGTTTTGTAATTTGACCATTTTTGTGAATGTTACTTTTGTCATTTCATCATTTGAATTTTTGGATCTTTCCATAGTAATGTGCAGCTCATGGGAAACTGATTACATAAACTCTACATGCATTGAAACTAGCTATCATCTAAAAAGTAATTAAGGAGCCATGGGGGTCACAAAAGTGCTGCACATGAATCCAGGCAACGGAGAATCCAGCTATGCCAACAACTCAATCATTCAGGTCTCTCTATCTCTTTCTCCATCGCTAGTTATACATAATTCTCTGAACGTACATATTTAATTTATTAGTTATGTTTCTTAATTGGTTTAATCATGTTAATTTTCAGAAAATAGTGATTTCGAAGGTACGGCCTGTATTAGAGGACACCATCAAGGATATGTATAATGAAACCTTCCCCGAGTGTTTTAAGATAGCTGATCTGGGTTGCTCTTCGGGGCCAAACACCATCTTGTCAGTTTCCAATACTATGGACATTGTTCATGATCTATGCCTGCAAAAGAAGTGTAAAATACCAGAGTTTCATGTCTATTTAAATGACTTACCAGAAAATGACTTCAACAGCGTTTTCAAATCGCTGCCACCGTTCTATGACAAACTCAAGAAGGATAAAGGTGACAAGTGCAGGTCTTGTTTCGTGTCGGCTATGCCAGGCTCTTTTTATGAGAGGCTTTTCCCTGCCAGAACCATACACTTTGTTCACTCCTCATACAGCCTTCATTGGCTCTCTCAGGTAGTTTCAATTTATTTTTTAAAATTTTATTTTTCAGTTGTCTAAATAATCATGTAAACGGAAAAGTCAAACTTATGTTATATTTTGGAACTGTGATTTGTAGGTTCCTGAAAGGCTGGAAAATAACAAGGAAAATATTTACTTGGCGAAAGGAAGTCCACCCGATGTGTTTCAAGCTTATTTGAAGCAATTTCAGAGGGATTTCTCGACATTTCTAAGGGTACGCTCTCATGAAATAGTACCTGGGGGGTGTATGGTCTTAACGTTACTCAGTCGGAGCATCGCAGACCCCTATAGCAAAGATGCTTGTGGCCGTTACGAGTTGCTTGCAAAATCACTTCTTGACATGGTGAAAGAGGTACTGATCAATTCAATAATGGTTACCATTCAATATATTTGACATAATACCATCATAAAGGCGCATAGTATAGAAAAAGTTTTACCAAATGAGATGTGTATTTGCTGATCATTTCATTAATGACTGCCTGTAGGGGATTGTTCAAGAGGCTGATTTATTCTCATATAATATCCCTTGGTATTTGCCGTATGAGGATGAAGTGAAAGCCATTATTCAGAAGGAAGACTCCTTTAAGCTTGATAAGCTAGAGGCTTTTAAACTGAATTGGGATGCTAGTGAAAATGATGGTCTTGTAAGGAGTGCAAAAACTATGGCAAACGGTATAAGAGCTCTTCTAGAACCCATGCTGACTAGCCATTTTGGAGACTCTATTATCGAAGATTTATTCGCTAGGTTTGCAGATCTTGTGGAGAAGTATTCATCCATGGAGAAACCAGATTACTTCAATATAGTCATCTCTCTAACAAAGAAGTAATTAATTACCTTATTTTAAAAGTAAGGAATAAATGTAATATGTTGATCATTAATATTGAGCAATTTGCTGCAGCATGATGTAATAGAAAATTTGTGGTTGTGTGCGATCTTGTTGATTGATCAATAATATCAGGATTGGCCAATCAATAGGACATTTTCTCCAGGGTTAATTGCATATTAAACCCCTAATTATACACCCTTTTTTCATTTGTACTCCGATATTTAAACGCTCTCATTCCGCTATCTAAAGTACTGTTAAGTTACCACGATGGACCCTTTTGTAATTTCTGGTCAATTTCTTTTGCCGGAAAATGGCCACATGTCATAATTTAATATTTAAATATAGTGACCGTATAAATACATATTTGACTTATTAAAATAGTAAAAATACATAAAAGAAAAAAAAATGATACTCCCTCCGTCCCATAATAAGTGATGTTTTAGAGTTGGGCACAACTATTAGGGAAATGATTGTATAACATTAAATATAGTATCATTTGTCTATAATACCCTTTGTGTTAATAAGGAGAGAGAAAGAGAGTTAAAAGCATCTGAGTATTGAAGTAAGAGTAATGAGAGATAATTTTAGAAATATTGTAATTAATGCTCCTAGATTTTTTAAAGCATCAAATAATTTGGGACAAATAAAATCACCTAAAACATCAGTTATTATGGGACGGAGGGAGTAATATATTAGAGGTGTATAAAAATTCATACATAATTACTTCTTAACCAACAAAGTAAAGTAATTAACACAAAATAAAATAATTAACATACTAATTAATCTAAATAAAATAATTAACAAAATAAATTATGTCAAATAAATTACTTAATTAAATCAAATAAAGTTATTAGCAAACTTATTACCCAAAAATAAAATAAATAATCAAATTTATCAACTCAGATACAACATGGGAAAAAGTATTTGAAACCCAAATCCCAATCTGGGCTCTCTGTTTCTCCCTCAAAATTGTCGGATTCCTCAAGGGAAAGTGTGATTTTCTCGCCTTGCAAAAAAGGGGAAAGATCGATGGAGAACTGGGTTTGGAATTGAAGTCACAAAATGGGTCTTTTCGATCTCTTTCTTTCGAATTCTGGGTGTTCATCTATGACACCCCCAAATTCGGATCCCTTGAACCTCAGACCTGGTACGTTACAGTACTTTATTTTCATACATATTCTATAACTAATTCGGAATTACAAACATATTTAGTTTATACAATAAGTTCTTTCAACATATCTCAAGGCCTATTAACCTTAACTTACATACATACCTTTAAAATCACAAAAGGTTTATATCAGATAACTAAATAGTTAATTGTGCATAACAATCTATTATTGTCATTTGCTTGTGTCTCTGCCTTTCCTGGAACATTCGTCTTAATCTAAAATTTGTTATCATAATATAGAAGAAGTGAGCAACTACTTTAATCAGCAAGTTTAAATACAATAAAGATATATCATGATTGAAAAGGAATAAGCTGTCAAGTTTTCAACAATGTATAATAATTGTGAAAGAGAATGAATCAATTTCAATAATTGAATGACTGAATCAATAATGATGGGTGGTCAACAATGACCATGAACAAATTTAACTGAATTTTATGATAATGAAGGTGATCAGCCTTTCATACCTGATGAACATATGCAATTTGCACTAAGTGCGAATTAATAATCAGAGATGTGAAATAATTATAAATAATTAAACCACTAGCATGCTTGAAACATAATAACTCGAGTTTGAGTTAGGAAACTTAGATGTACCGCTGATTATCGCTAATCAATTTAATTTAATCTCTTATGAAATACCTATCATTAATAAGATTGATCTTTTCATTAGCATAATACACTATATTTCACAATACTATTAGTCAAATAATAAATTAGCTAAGATTTAGCTACATAATCAAACATTAAATAATTCTTTAACTCATTAGTAATGTTATTATCCCTTAATAATATTACTATCACTTAACCATTATCTTAAACTCTTGTCTAATATTATTAATCCTTTAATAATATTTTAATTATTTAATATTATTAATCACTTAATAATATTTAATCACTTCTTAACATTAATTATTAATCATTTAATAGAATATTAATTATTCACAAATATTATTAATTATTTAATAATATTTTAATCATTTACCAATATTATTAATCATTTAATAATATTTTAATTCTTATCTAATATTATTAATTATTTAATAATATTTTAATCATTTATTAATATTATTAATCAATTAATAATATTTTAATAATATAATATTATTAATTATTTAATAATATTTTAATTGCTTATAAAAGTCTCACACATTTTAAGATGTAAATATTTTACATCTTGAAGCTTAAACCATTTATATTCCATTTCGAAAATATCTTTTACTTTTACTCTCAAATTCGCAAATTCGGGATTTAAACAGCCAATATATAGCTTTTATAGTAAAACTCAATTTACTATATTATTTCTTTAATTTAAATAATTTTTATATCACTTTGTTCGTTCATGAGTCAACACAGTCCGTTGTCTAATATATAAATATTTTATCTTGCTAGCACATTCGCTTTATATTTTTCGTTTTACGAATATTCGTATTTTTGCTTTGTATATATACATATATATATATATATATATATATATATTCATAAATCTCAGCTCAAAAATCTCATTTTGAACTCTAGAAATCTCAAAACATCATTTTTATGATTAATACAATTTTTCAAAGGTTTTACGTTCTTTGTTGCACCACAAAATAGTTTCATAGGCAACTATAGTTTTTATTTTGCTTAAATATATAAATTTATATTTATTACATATTTTTATTGCTTTATTTATGTTTGAAATGAAATTTCTCGGCATAAAATATCACTTATAGTCAAATCTAGCTCCGTAGGACTTTATTAGATTTATTATGACTTATTATATAGCCGGAACGCGATTCAGAACGTCGAACGTCAAAATCGCTCGACGTGTCGACACTCAGCATTCGCTCGTTTTTAAGTTCTAACATGCTCCTTTGCTCATTTTTAAATCTCAAATCATGAGTCCTATAATAGTAAAAAAAAATTGGGCATGCTATAGACCTTATGATGTAGTATTTTAGAAAAAAATTTAATCGCAAAAACGGATCACGAAATCGATCAAAACAGCGCGTCAAAAAGCATGTCAGGTAGCTGTCCAGCAGCGCAGTGCGGCAACGCACGCCCAGCACGCGCAAGCTGCTGCCCAGCAGCGTTGCTGCTCCGCCGCTCGCATACCAAATCCGCTATTTTGCGAATTTCGTACGCGCTGTTCATTAATCGAATTGATCTCATTTTTGGATATATTATACATTGCATACCAAAGTATTTTTAAAAAATATAACCCACTAATTTCGTATCTCATAGGCAGCCTAAAACAAGCTCTAAAAATGTCCTCTCGTAACAGTTTTCAAATATTTTTCAGCTTGACCCTCTTGCACTAAAACAAATATAACCTTTTCATTTTAAAACATTTTTAAGCGATTCTTGAGCCCACTCGAAGATAACTTCCGGGACTACAACTTCTCTTCAGATCACAAATCCAAATTCCCAACCGAACAGAACAGAAATATGCTCTAAGTGGACTGCACGACCCTCCTTCACTAAAATGGTTATAACTCATTCATTTCTCAATATTTTTAAGTGATTCTTGAACCCATGCGTTCGTAACTTCCTTCTCTACAACTTCCCCTACAGATATGTTTCCAGATTCCAAACATATCAGCCCAGAAATTCATGCAAATGGACTGAACCGCATATGTTTTCCAGTTTTGACTCGGCTACTTTAAAATAGAATAACTCTTTCCTACGAAGTCGGAATTAATCCGTTTCAGAGTCTATGGAAAGCTTATTCAGTGTACTATAACATACCAAAAGCCCAGAATTTTCTAGAACATCTAGCTAACCTTGAATTTGGCCTTAAGGGCAATCACTAATTTTTTGGTTTCTAACATGTTTTACCAAAACATTCACTATAAATTTTATTTAGCTTCGTTCCAATTAGATTATTGTGGTCCAAAAAGGTGTGATTGAAGCCAAGTTGCTTGTTGTGGACAAGAAGATAGATGAAATTTGCTTTGAATCTGACAAAGAATGAAGTTTTAGTTTCTTTTTGATAATTAATGACAAAGGGGGAGAGACTATATGATTTAAATCAATGGTGGTGGCTTTTATTTGATACTTGCTGGTTTTTGATACACTGATGGTTATTATTTTGGGCTTATGAGATATTTTGTTAATGCTTGTCGGTATTGGATTGACTATGATAGTTTGGTTTTTTATGCCACCTAGATTTTGGTATCTTATATGCAATGATGATTCTATGGTGCTTTGTTATGGACTCACTATGTTATCTATTTACGTGTTCAGTTTATTTTTGCTCTTTAATATGCATAATCTTATGGGAAGCATATAGTTAGGGGGAGTAATATATTGTCATCATTAAAAAGGGAAAGGGAAAGAATGTTGATTTATGAGTTTTATTTTAATGATGACAACATATGTTTTGTATGGAGTTGTTTTGTGATTCACAGGTTATGGAATGTTAATGCAAGATATCAAGTGAGCCTGTGTGAAGAAAAGGTGTTTAGTGTCACCACATGATTAGGTCCATAGGACTTCACCTAGGAAATCAAATGTAAAAATTTCTAGCATAAAAGCTCGACTTCCTAAAGGGCAAGAAGTTTCATATATTGGGAGAAAAGGCATTCCTACACAAAACATAATGGCAGTATGTGATTTTAACATGTGTTTTACATTTATATGGCCTGGATGGGAGGGTAGTGCTCATGACACTTGGATATTCACACAAGCACTTATAAGAGAAGAGCTCAAATTTTCGCACCCAACTGGTGGTATGGTCTCATATTTTTATATTTTCTTTGTTCATTTTTATATAATATTTTTTATTGATTACATTAGTTTCTTGTATTTTCTTAGATAAATATTATGTTGTCGATGCGGGTTACCAAAATACAAAGGGCTATATGGCTCCTTATACAGGTGAATTTATAAGGTATCACCTCCCAGATTTTCGTCGTGGTCGAACAAAAGAAGCAGGTGCACCAAAAGGGGTTAAAGAGAAGTTTAACTATTTACATTCCCCTTTAAGAAATGTTATTGAACGTACATTTGGAGTGTGGAAGGCAAGATGGGCTATTTTGCGTGATATGCCATTTTTCTCCATCGAGACACAAAGAAACATTGTTATTGCATCAATGGCCATCCACAACTACATAAGAAAAAAATCTAGCTCAGATAATGCATTTCAAGTAGCTGAGAAGGAGGGATATTTTTCAGAAGATGTTATTGGTGGCGGTGATGACAATGTTGTATATGGGGGGTGGATCTACTTCAGTTACTAATGGTTTAATTATGCAAGCAATGAGAGATAATATTGCATTAAGAATCTCTAACTTGGAATAAAATTGTTATTCATATGTTTGGATAATTTGTTTAGGTTTTTATTTAGTGCAATTGTGGATGATTGTTATGATATGATATTGAATCAATATTTCTTTTTATAATTTTCAATAATAAGTTGTTTAAATAATAAGTTATTTACTAATAAGTTGTTTAAATAAGTTATTTACCAATAAAGTGATTTAAATAATAAGTTGATTACCAATAAGATGTTTAAATAAGTTATTTACTAATAAACTGTTTAAATAATAAGTTGGTTATCAATAATAAGTTGTTTACCAATAAGCTGTTTAAATAATAAGTTCTGTAAATAATAAGTTGTTTATCAATAATAAGCTGTTTAAATAATATGTTTACTACTAATAAGCCGTTTAACAATAATAAGTTGTTTATCAATAAGCTATTTAAATAAGTTGTTTACTAATAAACTGTTTAAATAATAAGTTGTTTACCAATAAGCTTGTTAAATAAGTTGTTTACCAATAAACTGTTTAAATAATAAGTTGTTTAGCAATAATAAGTTATTTACCAATAATAAGTTATTTACCAATAAGCTGTTTAATTAATAAGTTGTTTACCAATAAGTTGTTTATCAATAACTGTTTAAATAATAAGTTAATTACCAATAATCTTTTTAAATAAGTTCTTTACCAATAAGCTGTTTAAATAAGTTGTTTTCCAATAAACTGTTTAAATAATAAGTTGTTTAGCAATAATAAGTTGTTTAAATAATAAGTTGGTTACCAATAAGTTGCTTAAACAATAAGTTATTTACTAATAAGCTGTTTAAATAAGTTGTTTACCAATAAGCTGTTTACTAATAATAAGTGGCTTACCAATAAGCTGTTTAAATAATAAGTGGTTTACCAATAATAAGCTATTTACCAATAAGTTGTTTACTAATAATAACCTTCGATATGATATTGAATCGATATATCTTTTTATAATGTCCTTTTTAGTAATCTTTACATTTTATTTGAACTTATAAGTAATTATCAGCCGAATACCTTCATAACTTGTTTTAACTTAATTTCTGACTTCTAAGTCATTATCAGCCAAACACTTTTACTTATAAGTCAACTTAGATTTTAACTTATAAATTATTTTAAAATAAGTCACTCCCGAACAGACCCTTATAAGTAGCTCCCGAACAAACTCCTAGAGCATGTTCTAAGAGCCTCTTCGGGAGCTACTTATAATTAATCTGCATGATGAAATTCAAAGTTTCGAATGCATTTCCATGTTTATTAATAACAAAAACATTGACTACTTTTATGGATGTAAAATTAGCCTATAAAGCAAGAGTAATTGACCAACTTCCCAGAGAGATTCAGGATAATGAAATCGGGAGAGAATAGAGATGGAGAGGAACACTTGATCTCAGAAGGAATTGGGGGACGTGACAGAACTTTTGGGACTGATGAAAATTAACTCCTAAAACCTAAAACCCAATAGTTAAGTACTCCCTCCGTTTCTTAATATAAGTCGTTTTAGAGAATTATTTTTGTTCCTTAATATAAGTTGTTTGAAAATTTCAAGTAAGTATTAATTGCTTAGTTTTTAATATTACCCCAAATAATAAATATAACTTTGGTTCTCTCACTATTTTTTGCCCAATAAATAACACTCTTTTTTTTCAATATAAGGGCAATATAGACAATTAATATTATATTTAATACTATATAATCATTTCTTTAATACTTATGCACAATTCTAAAACGACTTATATTAAGGAACGGAGGGAGTAGTAACTGAGCTGCTTGAGCATGAAAAATAGTCAAAATTAGCGTCTACTGGTGCGTTATACTCCCTTCGTTAGACCTGGCAAACGGGCGGTCTTGAGCCTGACCATTGAAAGGGCCAGGCCAAAATGGCCCAGCTTTTGATGGGCTAAAATTGTGCAGCCCAAAGCTCGGCCCGTGGCAGGCGGGACCAGACCGATTTATACCTACATTTTGCTAAATTTCTGGGCTTGACCCAAACGGGCCGGCACATTGGCGGGCCGGGCCAAAACTGCCCAGTTTTTGCTGAGCTGTAAATGTGCAGCCCAAAGCCCGGCCCGGCCCGGCCCACGGGCTTGGGCCAAAGTTTTGCCAGGTCTACCCTTTGTTTTGCACAAAATGCGTCACATATGTCAAACTTTCAAAGAAAATTCATTGTCTTAATATCAATTCCTATATCTAAAAAAACCAAATTTAATTATCTAAAAGAACCAAATTTAATTCTCATTTACAATGGTACACAAATTTTGATAAGTTGATTGACACTTTTATCAATTATTGAATCATTCGTGTTAGATATGTCATCATAAATACATGTTTTTAAAAAGAATTTACTAAGAAAGGAGAAAAAAAGGTTCAAAATTTTATAATATTATATCTTACTCTCTAGTAATTATCCTTCTTCTATGCAAAATTAGTTAAGGATACTTCTAACTCTTTAAGAATTCAATTTATCAAATTTTAAATACATTGCACTTAAAGATGGTTTATAAATTTTAACAAAAAATCGTAACATTGTTTCCCAATTATCCTTAAGTTTAATAATGTTCAAATACATTAATATATTATAAGACCCTTCATATTATTCATAAATTTTGTGGTCAATGCATGAATGAATTAATCAACAATATTGTTGGGCCGTAAATATTTTGGGTCGGTCAATTTTAATTCGTTATGGGCTTTCCGGGTCAGACCCATTTTTACTGTTGGAGTATTGGGCTACTATCCAAAAGTTCATTTAGATAAACTCTAGATTGAAGCTGGTAGTGGATGACAGGTGGCAGTTTATAGACTAAAGATTACCCCTAATCTGTGAGATTAGCAGGCTGCTGATTGAGGTGATGGGCCCAGCCGTCTTAAGCCACCTTCATTAATGAGGAGTTGACATAATGTTGACTAGGGGAAAAGCAAGTAGAAAAAAGCCTGCATGCAGCCAATTGACGGAGACATCGGGGGAAAACATGCAAAGGTGATGAGACAATAAGAGGGAAAAAGGGCACTACACAGACGGGGTAAGAGATATATTTTCATTTTCTCTCAGAACACAAAAGCACACCACCTCCATTGTTAACCCAATTTCTCTCAAAATCTGTACTCATTCTCACACCGGAGCGATCCCCGGCGGCCCAAAACCGTCGAGATCCGGTGCTGACGTGTTCATTGTGCAGGACAAAGAGTGCTTTTCGTGATTGAGGCGCGTGACGAGATTGTGGCGTTAACAAATATATATGTTACACATGTTTTAAAATTTACAGTGATAGTATTTACATAAATTTTACATACTAATATTCAAACAGGCCCGTGTCTCGCACGGATTCATCTACTAATAAAAAATAAAAATAAGATAATATTTTTAAATCCATTCTCGCATTTTATTATCATATAATATTACAAAGTAAAAACTCAATAAATTTTATTTTATTTTTAAATTTATAACTTTACAAGTGGAACTTTGTTCTTTTTATTTTTATTTTTTCCGAATGGAGGGAATAAAATTTATATTTTTTATTCCTTGGAGTAGTGGATATCTTGGTGTTCTTACCTCGATTAATCAGTTGTGAACCAAACATCTCTCGAAGCAAGTAGGATTCAACTCATGAAACTTTCCCAACTTTGCCAATTTCTATTTATATCTATGATTATTTCCTCCGTCGAAATTTACTTGTTTTAATTTCTTTTTGGTATGTTCAAATTTATTTGTCATTTTTTCATTTTAATACTATTATTTACCTTACTTTACTTGTACTACCCTCATTTAAATTAATTTTTTATTATTAAAAACAACATTATATACATTGAAAAAAGTAGTACTATTACTTTTGACATTAGAAACATAACCACACCCTCTTTTACCCTCTCTTCTCTATTTTATTATTCAAAGAAAGAATATAGAGATTAAATACAACAAAAAACATGAAAATAGAAAAGTTATGATGGGTAAACACTCGAGATAATTTTATCTTCTTAATAAACGTGTATTTTCAAATTTGGACAAGTAAACTTGGCCGACGGAGAAAGTAATATTAAGTTATTAACTAAGTGAGAATTAGCAGTAATATTCTTTTAAATGCATTAATTTCTGTCTTAATGCAGAATTTCTTAACATGTATCTTGTTGAAGATATAAAGAAAATGATTATGACCCAAATAAGCATGAGAGTACATATACAAAAACTTTATATATCTTCTATCTAGCTTCTAATAGTGTGTTGCTGATTTCATTGGCTGAAAATTGTGCATTACTGCTTGATGTGTAATCAACTTCAAAAACCAGGTTTCTTTTAGTGAAAAACCCTGGCTCTTTAGGTCGGGGTAAGGCTCCTTCATTCCCCAACATATGAACAACTGACGACATGTTTGGCCTATCTTCGGGATGTTGTTGTACACATAACAAACCTACATGAATTGATCGTAGGAGTTCAAATACATAGCACGTCTCGCTTAGATTTGCATCGATCAGCTCCAAGGACCTACCTTCCTCAAATAGTAACCATGCCTAAACAAATTTTTCGAGCCGATATTAGTAATGCTAGCTTTAACATAAAGACTGGGAAAATGTATCTACACAAAACACTTACATGGCCAAGAAGGTTATGGTGGTGGTCAGGATGACTAAATCTTCTGTTTCTCCTTCCACTCACAATCTCCAATACCAACACCCCAAAACTAAATACATCTGATTTTACTGAAAATATCCCATCCCCTGCATACTCTGGAGACATGTAGCCACTGCAAAACAATGACAAAGGAAGAAACAGTGCCCATTATAAGTTGTATAATTGAATTATGTATAATTTTTATATACTTGTGGACTAGTTGTAGGGATTCTAACTATGTTCCAACAACTCTTTTTGTATTTGCCGCAGTTTCATTTCCACCAAAACTTCTCGCCATGCCAAAGTCCGATATTTTTGGATTCATGTCTTTATCTAGCAAAATATTGGCAGCTTTGAGATCTCTATGAATGATTCTTATGCGTGAATCTTGATGAAGATAAAGAAGGCCTCGAGCAGTCCCAATGATAATATTGAAGCGTTTCGGCCAATCCAATAGTTTACTTCGAGTATGATCTGCTCAAAATATTTGCTTTAGTCTGTGCTTCAGCTAAACAAAAGACTTGAAGGTAAGATGTTTTGCTAAAAGCTAATTCATTATGATTTAAGAATCAAACCAAAAAGAAACGAGTCCAAGCTATTGTTAGGCATGTATTCATAGATCAACATATTTTCTTGTCCTTGAATGCAACATCCTAGTAGCCTCACGAGATTCCGATGTTGAAGTTTTGTAATGCAGACAACTTCATTCTTAAATTCATCAATTCCCTGTGCAGAATACATAGAAAGTCGCTTTACAGCTATTTCTTGTCCCTCTTCCAGCATTCCCTATAAATGGTTACAATACATAACAGTTTTAGAATTTTTATATGCAAAAAAGCATTAAGGGAGTTTTTTTTTTTGTAATTACCTTGTAAACAGGTCCAAATCCACCCTCTCCTATCTTATTGTCTACTGAAAAGTTCATTGTAGCATCTGATATTGTGGCAAAATTGAACATTGGCAACTCTAGATCTTCCGTTTGGCTTTCAGTGATTCCTGCAGCGTAAAATATTGAATGAATTAAATGAACATATTTTTATCCATAAAACAACGCGCGTACTCACAAAACTAAAGGCACAGAAGTAGATAAGCTACTCTTTTGATTTACTTTCTTTCTGTAGGTGTTCAAGCTGTTGTTGCTTCTGCTGCTTCTTTGCTTTCTTCTTCTTCCTCTTCCTCGCATACATCAGACTTAGGACAGCTAGAAGCACTACTGCTAGTAATGCCAAGCCAATTTCCATCCTCTTCCATTTTTTCTTATTGTTGGAGCCTGTAGAGTCTTTATTACAAACAAAACTGTTGCTCATTCTAAAATTAATATCAAAAGATTGTTCTTCCATTAAGATTCAGAGTGCATATATATGTTTGAAAAGCTATGAAAGCCCTCCTTTTTATCCAACAATTTCACTAAACATAGAAATAGAATCTTAACCTAATCTAGTATCTGTATTATTTGAAATTATATGCATTAGATGAACAAGTAGGATCTAGTTAGATAAGTACTTATATTCCTTAGCTTATTTGCAGAAAGAATGATTAATATGTCATATATACCTAGTTCAGAAGAAGCCATCCTTATGTAAATATCTTGCCTACTCTCAGTTAATACTCTTATGTCCATTAGGTCTTCAAACCAAAGCAAGCAGCCACTCCCTCTTCCTCTTATGTCTGAATTTGCATAAGCCATACAGGTGCAGTTTTTCAAGCACATATTCTTGCACTCCTCCAGATTCATCCTCATGTCATACCACGAATGGCTTGTGTCTGGTACCTTGATCCCCGAATACTTGACAAAACCATCTCCATTTTTGCAATCCAATGGCGTTCTGCGAACACATCCACCAGACCAGTCTGTTCTATCCCAATCTTTTTCATTCTTGGGCACAAATTTATCCAAACATCCACATATCGGAGACTTATTCATGTTACAGCTACTATACCCATAACATAATCCAAAAAAATCACAGTTATCTTGTGGTTCACTAAGGTAAACAACCCATTCCTGCGTACGTTGGTTCCATGTAAACCGCTTCACCACACCAATCTCATTCAACACCATCCTCGAGTAAACAGAGCTGTCAATAAGCCAATAAATGTAATATACCTCCTCCTTGTTGAACACAAAATCATATTTATAAATGTTGTTTGGTTTCAAACCAGGTGTACCGCTAAAACTGACACCATTCCATGGTCCACTCCTGAATTGCTTAACAGAATCTTTTTCCAAGAACGCCTGTGGAAACCCATGTGGATCAACTCTAAATGCATATTTCCCATTTGATATAACCCTATTAACCCCTGTTGCCAAATTCACTCCGAGCTTCATGCCTGCCATAAAAGTATCTGTTGGATGATCAAAACTCTGCCACGGGTAATTATCGGGATCATCACCATTTTCGCCCACTACAACAAGATTTCCAGACTCCAAGAGTTGCGCAACTGGATTCTGCATTGTTCTTGAGGAATTAGCAGACCAAAGGGTGCTATTTGTATTGTTCATAAGCGAAAGAATTCCTTTCTCGTTGAACTTTAAAACAGTACTGGATGTATCACTTAGAGGAGTATCTCTGTTGGCAATCCAGATTACAGTTCGAGTAGAAACTTTCTTGTACCATATACCCAAGAACCAGGTCCTGGAATTATCCGAGCTGAAAAATCCCATCTCGAATGTTCCACCGGATGAAACCAAGGTGTTGTTATTAGTAAGAAACTGAGTTGTGGTGATGGTATCAACTCCATTGGCTATGATCAAGCTTGAAAAAAATAAAGAAAAGAAGAAAAGAAGCTTGGCAACTCCTTTCATTGTGATGTATGGAGCAATATTTCTGTTATTCATTCTACCCCAGAATATACTCCCTAAAGAACAATACACATTGTTTATTGTATTCATCCTCCTCCACTTGTTTATTCAACTGGTGGCCAAGCTCTTGAATTTGCCCAAAATGGGTAGGACAAAGCATCAATCTCACATTAATTTGACTAATACTAATACTATCCTCTCTTTTCTCCTACCTACGGATAAAGTGAGTATTTATTCATTAATTGTAGTCATCCTCCTCCACTTGTTTCTTCTTGAAAGTAATCTTGGACCAGATTTTTTCGAGTTATACTAGTAGCATCCAACTAGTGCCCAAGGTCTTGAATTTGTCCAAATGAGTGGGACATTGCATCAATCTCACATTAAGAAAATTCTCCCTCGTGCTTGACTAATACTATCTCTGTATTTTTTTGGCATAATGAATTTTTTTTTTTGAAACATAACGGTCTTAAAAATTAGTCGGTATTTCCATTATAGTGGGTCTTAACCAGGGATCCGGTTAGTATGAAATTATTTTTTTGATAAGTTGGTCAATTGACCAATAGAATGTTGACACACATACAGCCTCGTCTGCGTGTCTGTATTCTATTGACTAATTGACCAACTTACCCAAAATAAACTTCATACTAACCACTTCCTTTAACTAGTTAGGTAAGGTTAAAATTAATGAATAGTAATAGTACTCCCTCTGTTTTGAAAATAAGATAATTATTGACTTTTAACAAGTCAATTCAAAATATTTTAAAATTGATATGATAACAACAACTCTTATAACTAGTACTAATATTTTTTAAATAATTTATTATACTTATAATTGTATTGACATAAACAATTTATTTCAATTTTGAGTTTAAAAATATTTGAAATTGACTTTTGACAAGTCAATATTGATTTTATAAGTTTTAAAATAAAAACTTATCTCTAATTTTGCACTTTACAGTCTTTTTGATTTGCACCCACATAATGAACTTGAGTAGTAGAAAATAAAAAGATCAAAATTTTACCTTTGATGATGACAGACTAAAACAAAATAGAAAAATCTGGGTTTTGTTTACTTGTCAAAAAAAAAAAGAAGTCTGGGCTCTGCTCAAAATCAATTGTCTAAATAAATTCAAATTATTCATTTCGGCTTCTGAGTACTGAGTAAATGTGCAGTTTTCTTTTATATCTCATCCCAAGAATCAGTACATCTAACAATCAAAACAGAGTGTTACACACAAATAAAGGTTAATACCAGCTCAAGAACAGAAGCAAATTTTGACAATTATGAAAGAAAGAAGGAAATAAAATGAAAAGGAATACGTAAGTGTGGAGAGGAAAGAACCTGGAGCGGTATTTTAGTAGGCAGATGAGGCTGTAATCTGAGAGAAAAACCCTCAAATATTAATTAAATCTCTCTGTTTGACCAGCAGAAGCAAGCAGATAATACACTGAACGAGAATAATGGTACCTCAAAAAATTCAGATGGAAGAGAAAGAGTGGTGGGTCACCCCAAATTTAAAGCTTTATACGGGATAATATAGTATAGAAAAAATAAAGAATTTTTTAAAGGCAGTACTAAGTACACAGTTCAAGAAAATATTTTTTTGAATTTTGTGCATATTTTTTTGAAATTGTGTGCTTAACATATGTTCTAAGGACATATGTTAAGAAGACTCAAAAAATAATGTATGTGTTGAAACAAACCACTTTCTTATACGGTTTAGACAAAAAAATGGCTGAATAACACTTTTGAGTCTTCAAATTGTTATCCACTTTTAAAACTATTCTAAAGTTTTTTTTTTTGTGAATTAGGTTTTTAAAGTGATATTTTTTGTCGATTCTGTTTCTTTTACCCAATTTAGACTCAATCCAACCCATTTTAACCAAATTTTGACCCAATCCGATCCAGTTTGACTCTACCCCAATTTTACTAATTATTTTTTAAAAAAAAACAAAAAATGGTTAAACAACACTTTTGACCCTCCAAATTATCAATCACTTTTAAAGTCGTCTCTAAAATTTATTTTTTGTCAATTAAGTTCTTAAAGTGACATTTTTTGTCGATTAAATTTTTTTACCCGATTTGACCCCAACCCGGTCCAGTTTGACCCGACCCGAATTTCACTAATTAATTTTTTTTAAGAAAAAACAAAAAAAAGTTAAATTATTTTAAAAATAATATTTTATTTTAAAATATTAAAAAAATTATTATTTTAAATATTAAAAATAATTATTATTTTAAAAAGTTTTTAGAATAGTTTTTATTTTTAGGAAAAAATATTAGAAACTTTTATTTTTTTCAAAAATGAGTAAAGTTTCATAAAATATTGATTCAAAAAATTTAAAGTTTAAAATTTTTAATTATTTTTATGAAATTTTATACATCTTTAAAAAAGAGATTTTTTATGAAAATAAAGTTTTTTTTATTTACTTTTTTAGAAATTAAGCAATTAATTCTTACTTGAAATTTTCAAATGAGTCATATTAAGGGACAAAAACAATTCTGTAAAACGTCTTACACTAAAGGACGAAAGGAGTACAAATTATCTAAAAAATACTACTCATTTTAAAATTTATTATTTTATAATTTTAATAAATTATTTTAATTTTAATTTAAAAATATTTTATTTTAATTTTTAAAAATTAATAATAACCTTGGAGGGAGGGAAGGAGTATTAAACGTTTTTTTTTTCTGGTTTTACGTGGGGCCATCGCCATCATCAAGAGCATGCATGAGAAAGAGAGACACTGAGAGTCTGAGACAGTGGCAAAAAATCTGGAGAGAGAGAGAGAGAGAATGGGTATTGGACAAATGCCAGCCAATCGACAGTCTAATAATTCAGCGGTGTAAGCAATACGCTCTTTTAATATTATTACAATGAAAAAATCTATGCTATGAAATTTGGCTTTATCTAGTTTTTCTTTGGCTTGAAAGATCATACTACCCAGTCAAATAACTCTTTCCAAGATATTTAAGCATCTCAATTCCCAAGAGAAAGCAAAGAAGAAGCCTGCAGAAAGACAAAGGTAGGAGAAATGGTGGTTTCAAATGTTCTTCACATGAATGCAGGAAATGGTGAATCTAGCTATGCCAATAACTCAATCCTTCAGGTCTCTCCCTTTCTCTGTCTCTCTCTCTCACACAGACACACAAAAACTTAACACACAAAGAGACTTGCCGAAGCTTGTCTGATATATATATATATATATATATATATATATATATATATATATATGTTCATGTCCTACTCTCCATCCATTACAAAAAAAATAGTCTCATTTTTCATCCAAATCTTGGATGAGGAGACGTACCATGTAACTTAATGGAATTTCACAGTACACATTAATTGATAGCAACATGACTATTGGTGACAAATAATTATTGTCACCAAATATAATTATCACTAAATGTGTATTGAAAATATAGATCTCCGGAATGTTGACTCAATAACTTTTGTAATATTACTCTTTAGAAATTGCATGTAACAGCTTACAACTCTCTTTCTTTCTCTTACTCTGTTTCTCTCTTCTCTCTTGCTCTGGCTTTTACAAAATGACACACAGAGCTCTCTATTTATACCAGTGCATAGAGAAACAACTTTTGTAATTTAATATGGGTCCATATTTAATTTTCAATACATGAACCAGCATATTCAATGTACTAACATGAGCCATACTAGTACTATGAACTTAGCTATCATATCTTTCTTCTTCCAATGAGCACAAAATACAAAGAGTCATTAATATCCATTTTTTTTTGGTTTGCTCATCTTCCAACACGGAAGCGTAATGGAGAGGAGTTGAGACCCTAATTTTGGGCGGTTGATGCCAAAGCAAAAGTTATGTTGCCGCTATCTGTCACTAGCAATTTTAAAAGTGTCGCTAAATGTACACATATGACATGCAGTATTAGTAACACAAAAATTCATTATTAATACTTGTAAATTTTACAACTGGGAATCTTCTTGTGGAATGAATTGAAAAGAGTATCTATTATGTCACTCTGACATTAATTGAAATATTTAATCATGTTAATTTTCAGAAAATAGTGATTTCGAAGGTACAACCAATATTAACGGACACAATCAAGAATATGTATAGTAAAACCTTCCCGGAGTGTTTTAACATAGCTGAGCTTGGTTGCGCTTCGGGGCCAAACTCCCTCTCCTCTGTTTCCAATATTATGGACGCAGTTTCTGATTTGTGCCTGGAAAATAATCGAAAAATACCGGAATTTCATGTGTCCCTAAATGATTTACCTGAAAATGACTTCAACAACATTTTCAAATCACTCCCAGCTTTCTATGACCATGTCAAGAAGGAAAAAGGAGACGAATTCGGGCCTTGTTTCATATCAGGAATGCCAGGTTCATTCTATGACAGGATTTTCCCTAGCAAGAGCCTACACTTTGTTCATTCTTCTTACAGTGTTCATTGGCTCTCTCAGGTATTTTTCATTTTTTTCATATGTATAAAGAAACTTTCATTGAAGATCGATATACTCTTTCTGATGTTATTGTATAAATTTGTTAGATCTATGCGTGTAGGGACATTCTAATTTCTATGTGAATAGGGGCGGATCCAGGATCTGTTCCCAATCTGGGAGGATTTTTTTGAGTTGAAAACGGAAAGGAAGGGCTGAAAGCTTAACGAGTTAGAAAGTGAGAGTTTGAATACATTATACACTGTGTGATTATTTTCTTTTTAGAGTAGTAGTAGTAGTTTAAGTTTTTTTTTGCCCTTCTAAATTTAATTTTTTCATAAATCTGCCCCTTTAAGATTATTAAGTTTTTTTTTTTTTTTGCTAAGTTAAGTTTTATTTTTACACATGCCCCTATACCTATAAAAAAAAAGTCCAACATAGGCACTCTGCCCTTTGAATAGATCCGGGACTGTATGTGAGCAATAATTATTTACACAATGTCAAAAAAGCATTAGTAAGTGATTATATTAAAGCATGATCACGAATCCATAATATGTTTTTTGATAAAGTCCTAGTAGACCATTACTCTTTATTACATCATTTCTTTTAAGTGGCCAAAAGAAATTTTATAACACCAAAAAAAGAAGGCGAATCCATAAAAATTATAATATGTTTTTTGATAAAGTCCTAGTAGACCGTTACTCTTTATTACATCATTTCTTTTAAGTGGCCAAAAGAAATTTTATAACACCAAAAAAAGAAGGCGAATCCATAAAAATTGGATAAGGCCACAAGGGAGTTACATCATTGATAATTATGTTGTACGTATTAGTTTGTTTATCCGTTGGCGATAGGAGAAAAAGAGGTAAATTGATGCAACAGAAATACAGACACACCGTTGTGAGGACTTTTAGAGGTGCTAATATTTTGTGTGTACTTCACCGCAACTTCTTTTTGGTTTTTCCTACTAAATACAATATGGAATACAAGAAAAACACAAAAAATATTATGCATGTTATGTTTTTGTACGTATATATACACCTAATAATCTGTTAATTAATGTTGCTGATTAGTACACGGTAGCAGGTTCCTGAAGGGCTGGAAAATAACAAGGAAAATATATATCTGGCGACGGGGAGTCCTCCTGACGTGTTTGAGGCGTACTTGAAGCAATTTCAGAGGGATTTTTCATCATTTCTAAGGTTACGCTCCCATGAAATGGTACCAGATGGCCGAATGGTTTTAACATTGATCGGTAGGAGTATCGCGAATTTCTCTAGCAAAGATGGTTGTGGCCGTTTCCAACTGCTTGGAGAATCACTTGCTGGCATGGTAAAGGAGGTATCAAAATTAGCCTAATTAACTAGCTTTTTAACCGATAATATAGGCCGTTGGTATTGTCAAAGCAAAAAATTATATTGTCATAGTAATAAGTATCGTTTTAAAGTAGTATTGAGTGTTGTTAAAACAATGCAAAAATGTCGTTAAAGATATATTTGCTTTTGACAACATCATTTTTGCTCTGACAACCGCATACATAATATATTGTTTTTATTATTCAATAGTTTTAATTTCATATAGTATGTCGTTGTACTTAAACTACCATATATGGTTGTTACATACTTTTGTTTAACAGTTTACTGATCATTTCCCGGTTGCCTTCAGGGGATTGTTGTAGAGGCTGATTTATTCTCATTCAATATCCCTATCTATTTTCCATACAAGGATGAAGTGGAGGCTATTATTCAGGATGAAGGCTCCTTTAATCTTGATAAGCTACACACTTTTGGAGTGAATTGGGATGTTGGTGAGAACGATGGCGAGTGTAGTAGTCCAAAAACTATGGCATATGGTATAAGGGCTTTTATGGAACCCATGCTGGCGAGTCATTTTGGAGATTCTATTATCCCCGATTTATTCATTAGGTATGCAGATCTTTTGGCTGAGGTTCCGTCAATGGATGATCTAAATTGCTTTAATATAGTTGTTTCTTTAACAAAGAAATAACCAAGTACGTACTGATAATCTGTTTTGGACAATTTGTTGCAACTCCTCACACAAAAAGATGCTAGTACTGCATGTTGGATTTTTGCTAAAAAAATCATATTTATCTATTAATTTAATGTTTTTTTTATTTATGTTGGACGTTTATATATTAATAAAAGTACATCATTCATCAATCATTAAATGGTCGTTTAAGTTTGTTTATATAAATATTCTCCATATTATATATATGGGAAAAATGTATATATACACAGCACAACTGTGTAGTACACAGTCGCCTATGGCGACGGTTTTTTAGGCTATGACGACGGTTGAAAAAACAGTCGCCATAACATGACTGTGTACTATACGACTGTGTACTATACATATAGCCCTATATATATTATGATTTATGTGTATAAATAAATGTTATACACAAAATACATAAATCATATATATGTAATATATGAATAAATAAATAATGGTTTATAAACAACCTATGATGATTTAATTTGAAAATATTGTCATGTTGGTTATAGTACTTTAACAGAGATGATTTATCTTGATCATGGAAGTTGGACTTCTAATTAAAGTATTAGTGCATTAACAACGTGCATTAAACGGATCACGTGATAACATTTTTTTTATAAAATATTTTCACATAAATATTAATTTGTAAAATTTCTTAATTTTGAAATAATAATGGATTTAATATTGTTATGTATATTAATTTGATGTTCCAATGAGTGAGATTATATTGTGTTAATTAATACCTCGGAATGTCTATTAATATATTTAATTAATATTAGAAAATTTATTATATATTGTCAAAACATCTATAAGATTTTTCATAAGATAATTTATCATTACCTTGGTCGTGTCTTTTAATATTTATTATTAAAATGATTGATTTAATTGTTAAATCAATTTATGATCAAATAAAGATAAATTATGGACTTATCAAATTAATTTAAATGTATCGAGATTATATTAATTCTAAAATATTTATGTATATCTATAGAGGAAATATTTATAATTTATTTGTAAAGGGTTTATTTAATTAATTCCTGGATTGAAGTGCAATTACAATTATTTAATGAAATTAATTGTAATTAATATTTATTTTGAATATTATTATTAGACAATAATATCTATATAAGTATTAGAGTCAGAAGATAAATCTCTTAAAATCCCATTCCTAGCCTAATATGGAGCAGATTCATAAGAGAGGGTAAAGATTAATGTTATTATATATATCATTGATCATAAACGTATTTAATTTGATACTTTTTGTGACACTCCCAAACCCGAGTACTTTTAAACTCCGGATATGGTGTTCCACGGTACTTCTCATTTAACATAATAATAATGAAATAAAGCTAATTACTAATTATTACAATATGTCTTACTCTAAATCTCATGTTCTTAGGCCTTTAAGTCTTCAACACATAATAAGGTATCAAGTAATTATTACAATACTTCTAAATATTACAAATAGTTACAATTATCTTCTACTCGTCCATCTTTCCTTTTCTTTGTCCTTACGGAACCCTTCAATTTGCTCTAGCTTCGCTAAAAATATATTAATTTAAAATAAGGATGAGCTACAAAGCTCAACAAGTAAGAACAGTTGAATAAACAACAAAATCAAGAGTCATGTTACTATTTCTACAACTGAATAATAGTTGTGAAAGCATTCTGAATAAATAGGAATAATAACAATAAATTCTTTTTTATCTAACATTTTTGAAACGACGTACTGAGCGGTCAAAAGACCTCAAACATTTTTGTTTTCTCAAAGGTTCAATAGTAATTCAACTATGAACCAGCCTAACTTACGGGCGCGTTGGGTGATCAACCCAATGTTCCCTTTGTTGTACAACACTCTGGCTAAACGACTATATGCATTTGTGTGACCACCTCAGGGGTCTGTCGGGATTTTTCGACGTACAAATACCCCAATATTAGGGTTGTTCATCTCAAATTTGAGTCTGAATCCCCAAAAAAATTTGGGTGGACAACTCTACCTAATCCAAATAACTTTTCAGAGAATAGTATTCAAATTAATAAAACATTTTATCATTTGTCTAGCTGATACAATTGGCATTAGCATAACTCTTAAACAGTTCATGAATATAAAAACTTTAAAACTTGAACAATTTATGATAAAGCAAAGCTTGAACAATTTATGCATTATATATAGCAAACGTTAAACAATTTATGCATTATAGCATAACTGATGTGACGCCCCCAAAATAGTTCCACACAACCCATTTTGAGTCGCCAATTAAATACACACTACAAAATCCAAATACAAATCTTCGTATTCCCACTATTAAACTGTCGTGCAAAATACGACAACACATAAACTGTGAGTTTCAATACAAATAACAATACTCATACTCCTTATCAATGATATGTTACATAAAGGTACAGTCAATAACTATTTTAAGAATTAAAATCTTTGAAAAATACTCAAGAAAACCTACGTACATAGGAGGCCATGCTTCTAAGTTATAATTGATATCGTAGGACTTGAGAATTAACCTTGGTTGACCTAATAGACCCCAAAGAAGAACGAGAAGATTACTATCCTGTTCATTCCAATGGTGGGTATTCTCTTGCCATATAATTATTTTCATTGTCTCAAACTGAGGATTATATTCCAACCATACTCCAAGATTATATAGGTAGTGCTCATAGATATAATCAGCAAGTGGATGCGCACAACCATGTCTTATGGTAACACGAAATCGTATGTGGTTAGACATCTTATATGATAGTTACAACACATCTTTCTAAAATCGGGTTCACCTCACCTAAGTTGGGTCACCAAAATTAACTGTTAAATGACGTATAAAATACGACGCACACATTTAAAGTTCTCAATACAATTATATATTATCATGCTGTTTTATAATGTATTGAAAAACTTCAACAGTCACCGACCATCACTCTATTCCCTTGTTATCCCCGCTCGACCCAGCTACACTCTTATTACCTGAAAGGAGTTGTGAAGCAAAAGGGTGAGCACAAATAGCCCAGTAAAGAATATTATGACTAAAGATAATTAAATTATTAATAGCCTTCATCAGTAATAAATCTGATATTTAGAACATAAGGTAGATGATAAAAGGTTTCAACCATAGTTGCAGCGGAATAAACAATCTATTAGAAGAGTCAAATAGGCCATAATGTCTATTATCTTCTCCATATTAAAAGTCCACCAATAATATTTTATCCCTGTAACATCAATCAACAGTTCCTCTCCACAATCATATAAATAGTTCATAATCATAATTATGTTGATAAATTCCTCTTCGCACCTAGGACGAAGATAATTTTCATCACATGTCTTTACCTGAAACACCAAAGATCATGGTTATACCAAATCATAGTTCCTTTTCATAATCATTCTAATAAATTCATACTTGCACTTAGGCTAAAGATATTCATTTGTAACATCAATAGTCATGATTATAGTAGTCTACAGCTTTTAGTCATAATCATGTTAGTCAATTCATCTTTGCATTACGAGCCAAAGATATTCAACAGTAACATCAATGGTCATGATCATGCCAAACATCTGTCCATCTTTGCACTACGGGCCAAAGATATTCATCAATCAACAGTTCATCTTTGCACTACGGGCTAAAGTTATTCATCCATAAATATTTCATATTTGCACTACGGACCAAAGATAACTTTACCACAATTTAAGACTGAGAATTATGACAATGATATAAAGAATGAATCTAGTGAGATCAAGGACAAATATTAGATATTTATAATTCAATTTATCCAGAGTTTAAGAATATCCAAATTGTCAACATGAAGATCAAAATATGGATCCAATTTCAAGAATATATTTCATAAATCAAAGATAATTTGGACAGAGAAATAAACCAATTTTTATCGTGAATAGTACCCCGTGAATAGTATCCCGTGAATAGTACTTCGACATGAATAGTACCCCGGATGAATAGTACTCTTGTATGAATAAAAGATAATTTGGACAAAAAAAACCAATTTTGTCATGAATAGTACTTCGTGAATAGTATCTTGTGAATAGTACTCCGGCATGAATAGTACCCCGGATAAATAGTACTCCGACATGAAAAGATTAAAATCTCAATAACAAGTTCATACCAATATTCCATTGAAATAATATTTCATACGAGTATGAAAGAATATACAAAACTGTAAATGGATTTTCCCCCATCATGCGGTAATCCGCGTAAACAGATTATTTTCAGAATTTAATATAAATGAATACGAAGTATTATTCACCATGCATGCGGTAGTCTGCGTAGACAGGTTATTCCCACAGATTAATAAGGAATAGAATGAATATGAAAGGTTATTCACCAGGCATGCGGTAGTCCGCGTAGACAGGTTATTCCCACAGATTAATAAAGAATGAATACGAAGGGTTATTCACCATGCATGCGGTAGTCCGCGTAGACATGTTATTCCCACAGCTTAATAAGGAATAGAATAACAACCCTTACGAGTATTGAAAGAAAATAACATCCTTTACCAATACAAAAATATTAATACCTCTTATCTCAGTAGAAGATTGAATACTGAAATAGTGTAGTGGCAGAATACTCTTCTTCTTTCTCTCTCTATAATTTCTCTCACTATAGCTTGTGATTATAACTTTGCTCTTCAAAATGGTATGAAAAAAATGAATGGATGTAGGAGTATTTATAGCCTAGAAAAAGATGGGCTAATTACACTTTAGTACCTCCATCTTTACCTCTATTTTTAATTTAGTCCCTCAAGTTATCAATCTTGCACCACCTCCCCTAATAGTATTTGCATTTATTGCAACCACCCACCCACCATCCATCATCCACCAATCAGTTGCCCCCACATGTCTACCACTAACCACCCATTAATTCCAATTTAAAAAAATAATTCCAATACACTTTAATCATTTCCACCCCAATTAATTCATATGTAAAATTTTATATCTATTTAATAGTATCATTATATAAAAAAAATATTATAAAATTATACTATTATTATCACCTTATATTATTATAATATAGTATTACAATAATATATTTGAATAAATATTTTATTGGAGAAAATAATTGCGATTCCTCAGAAAATATGTCAAACTTTCAACAAATATCTCATTCTAAATTTCTCCATAATTGAACCAATTATCATACTTTTATTCATCAATTATTATTCAAAATTAATATTACAGAATCACAATATTGACAACCAGGTCGTTCTCAAGAAAGAGGGGGCTTTTCGACAAGGATTTCTCCTTGCTGGCGTGCAATTAAATAACCTAACCCCTTTTCTTAACAGAACTATCTAGACTATTGCCAATAATGCTATCTAAAAAAATCATTTAAATAATATGAGTGACAATTATCGATTTAATAATGTAAAATACTGTGCAGTGGTTACTGTGATAATTATTGATTCAATAATATAAAATTTTGAACAGTAATTACTGTAACCATTATTGAATAAGTGACTTCTTACGTAATAATCAATAATTGGAAATACTGTGCAATACCGTGTGCTACTGTGCAACAACGCGTATTGCTTGTATTTTTATCACCGGGTATTTTAACAGTTTAACGGTAAAAGTTTTGCCATTAAAAAAATATTATTTCTGTCGCTTTCTATATCCGACAGTTATTCCGTTGTGGGGTCCACCAATGATTGCGCCGTCGTACGAATATTCTCCGACAAAAAGAATATTACCCGACCAAAATAATATTCCCCGGCACAACGAATATTTTATGACCACTTGCTTACTTTGTAAAATTTGCACATATCACCCTTAACTTTAACCTTTTTATCAATTTAACCATTTACTGAATAAAATAATAATTATAAAAAAATTGAATACTTTTATTTCATAAAATTTGGGGTCTTGCAACTGAACACTTATACAACTAACAGAGAGCTAGTTTGTATAAGTCTAAAGGTTGCACAATCGATAAATATTGTGTAAATCGAAGAATACATAAGGAATATTCATAGGAATATACATTCAAAAACTGTCATTCAAACGAAAGTTTAATGGAGTTAGAATACTAGCTCAATAAAATTTGAGTAAGTTTAGGAAACTTGCCTCAAACATCTTCTATACTTTGACGTTAATCGCCCTTTGAAAGTCTTACACATTTAGTGCATATAGACATACCAATTAGCCACGTATAGACGTTACTCATGGTTTATGTTAACTCTATTTCATGTTTTATAATGGTCGTTTCATTAAACTCAGAACACTATTTAAGTACATTAATATTTGACTCGGCGTTTCAACTTTCGTACGTCGCACGCCCTACTTGTCTAACCCGAAGGCCCAACCGACATGCTATTGTGTACGATTGATACATCCAATTCATCTACCACTCCTCAGTTTACATTCCCCTAGACATATATTTCCAAATTTCAATTATTAGAACTTGGAAATACTAGTCAAACATGACTTGGCGTCACAACGTTCCGAAGAAACCACCAAACCTTGCCCCCGATTACACAACAGACCTAAAGATACTCATTTTCAACATTGATTCAAACCTTAAATCTCAAAACTTAAAGAATAAAAGTTGTAGGTCTACTCCTTATCTTTCCGAATCATCTTGAATCACCTCAATCAGAGTTCGTACGAAAATGTTATTATCAATTTAGTAAAGCATGTTCGAGCTGACTTTGGCCTAACATTGGCCCGACGTAATTACACCCAAAATTTGCCTGTGACCGACGCAATCCCAGCGTAATTATGTTCGGCCTTGATGCCCAAACTCAATTTTTTTCTAGTTTGATGCAACTACTTCCCTGTTCCATAACTTCGTCATCCGATATCGAATGAGTCCGTTTTTGAGCCATTTTCTTCATTGTAACAAATTCTTCAAATCCCACTGGACAGAAAAATTTTCACAATTCTCTAACTTGTCGGGAAATCGGCTCAAAACCCCTTTGGGAGCCATTTTTCACCAGAAGATGTTTTCAACGTTAAATTTTCTAAACTCCACAATCTTGTTCATCCGAAGTCGGATTGAACTCGTTCATGAGCCCACGGCTCACATATTCACCCAAATACAAAACCCCCAGAAAGAAATAATTTTTCGGAAGCGTTAACAACCCGTAAACTTGGCTCTAAAAAGAGTACCAAGCTAGGGTTTTTCTTAGTACTTGACACCTTTTACGAAAAAAATTTAGAACGTATTTTTCCTCCGTTCCACTTGGAACACTTCCACAACATACTTATCTAAAAATTCTTCTTGTCGATTTCACAAATAATAAACATTAAAAGTCCAATTTAAGTCCTCTACTATGTTTTCCATCATTTACGCTTAGGCTTATGATTTTACCATCCATTTTCATTTTTCATGCATACTAACAAGTGATTTAACATATCTAAACCACACACAATCTTATTTCTCCAAGATCCTTCATGATCTTCCATTAAAAATAACAACCACTAACAAAATAATTCAAACTCAAAGAAAACAAAAGATGAAAGTTGAATGGTTCTTTGATGTTCTTCTTGTTCTCCTTCCTAAGCTTGATTCAAGCTAGAACTTGCCCTCTTTCTCTCCCTAGAAATCCGGCCACTCCTCTTCTCTCTCCAATTTGCTAGAGTGTTCCCTCTTAGTTAATGAATTGGTGAGAAATAAAGAGAAAATGAGCTCTATTTATAGGATTGGCAAGAGTTAGGGTATAATGGTCATATGTCATCTCCTACTAACTTAACCATGCTCTCAAGTGTTGACCATCCATGATCAACTAACTTAAGCTAGACAAAATTATAGCATTAAGGTCATGTTTGGTTGAAATAAAATGAAGGAAAGGAATCAACATTAAATGGTTTTCTTCTTTTAGACCTAAACTTACTAAAAATGAAAAGTTTCCATCCAACTCCATCTCCTCTCCTCACCCATCCACCCACTTCCTCTTCTCTCTCTCTTTTCCTCATTCATTTAACCTCATGCACAATTCCTAACAAGTGACACATGCCTCTCCAAGCTTTTGACTCATCCTTGTGACTCACCACTTATCCTTTTCATCCTCCCTTATCCCATGTGCTAAATTGGATTCAAATGACACTTGCCCCTCCTTAGCTTTGGCTCCAAGTTTGGCCCACCCATTAGCTCCAAGGTTGGCTCATACTTTGGTTTGAAGTCAAGCCATGGCTTCAAGGCTTAAGCCTCCCTAACCCTAAGTTTGATCCTTGGCTAAACCCTAAGTCAAACCACCTCAAACCCTAGCCAAGCCCCTTTTTTTCTAACCAAGTCATTCAAACCCTAGGCTTGGCTAGACCAAAATTAATTTAATTTCTCATTTTCTTTTTAGTTATATTTCATAATTCATTTAGTTAGCAAAAAGTCTTTTTTTCCCTTTCGTACAATTGATTAAGGTTTACTTCCCGAACTAAGTCAGCTACCTGATTTCTTTCTAGTTAGAATTTTCCTAACTTTTTCGGTTACGTTTTCGTAACACGTTCAGTCAGCCGAAAAATCGACTTTCGATTTTTGAAAATCCGATTTCGCCACCGTTCCCTCTTTCTCGAATAAACTTTTTGTCGCTCTTTGAAAATTCGAAAAAATGAAGTAGTGTTTTTAGCGTAAATTGGGATTTTACGTCTTTTCTATTAAAAATATTTTTATTGGAGATTTCGTCTCCATTTTCCAAATAGACAGTATGCCGTAATTTGAAAAGTTCAAAAACACGAAAAAGCGTTTTCTGCGTTTTATGAATAGTGCTTTTGTGTTTTTCTCAGAAAAAATTATTTTCTCCCAAAAATTCTATACACTCATATTTAGTCACGTAACACGTAAACTAGGTTATTAATCGACCTAAAACTCATAATTCACAATTTGTTCTATTAAAATATTTATTTTATTTAATAAATATTAGAAATCTTATTACAAAAATATTCTACGATCTCGATCGTTACACTTTTCTTATTAGAAGAAAATACCAAATTTCGTATTCTCTCTTTCAGCTTAGAAAAAACACAACTAGGCTTATTTCGAGAAGGGTGCTTCTAAAACTAGTGGCTGTACCGATTTTTAAAACGTGTTAATCCAACCAAACACTAGGTAATAAATTCGTACTCTAGATACATAGTATATATATTTGTTGTTTCACATAAAACCATAAAGATAATCTTGAGTAAATTATTTTTTTTAAAACCTATTTTCGGAATATTTTTCCAACAACAACTACATTATTCCATTATGAAAGAAAAAATTGTTGTAGTATCTGATATGTTTTTATGAAGTGCGTGATGCTTATGTTGAAAAAGATTTTGAAAATTGATTTATGAATTTCTTATAGTCATTTAATGAATTAAAAAAAGGTAGTATGTTTTCAAGTAGTATGTTTTATTTTTTGGTTCATGTTCCAATATGAACTGCTGTTACTAAGTGTAAAAAAATGAAAAATCTTTGGTACTTAGTTCAGTGCAAGAACTACTAAAATGACAAGTATATATTGAAATGTATATGATGAACAAGAACCAGTTTTTCAAGAATTTGAGTACCAACACGTGCTTGATTGTCAACTGGTAACAATACTTTTATTGAGATGAATTACCCAAAGTAAAACAGAGTGACGTTTCAAATTAAATTCTAAAATATATGCCGGACAAAAATTAATATTAGATCAATTTTGATTTTTTGAATACAATTTTGTGATATTTTTAGATTATAAATTGATTTTATGTCATTTAACTTTAGACAATACAGTTATAAAATTTATAAATTATCTATAAATAATACTACTACCTATAAGATTTACTATTTTCAAAATTAAAACTTGATTTTATATTTTAAGAGGGATGAAGTACATTTCTTTATTCAGCAAAAAATAAGTAACATATATTTCTTTAATAACGAAAAATAACTGTTACAAACAGAGATCGAATATTGGGCAAAAAGTAATCTATTTTTTATTTACTTGAAGAGTACATCTTTCTATTTATAAAGCTACAAGATTGAACTAACTCTCAAACTAACACGTTTAAATTAAAATGGGCTATGTACAATTTAGCCCTTGAATGCTGAGCTTTGATGAGAAGACTCATCCTTAACATCCCCCCTCAAGTTGGGTGTGGCAAACAAATTGTAAACACCCAACTTGGAAAGTAAAAATCACTAGGCAATGCTTTTGTAAAAAGATCAGCATGTTGTTGAGTAGTAGGTAAGTAGGATGTAGTAATGATTCCTTGCTTGAGTTTGTCTCTAACAATGTGACAGTCAATTTCAATATGTTTAGTTCTTTCATGAAAGACTGGATAAGCAGCAATGTGAAGAGCAGATTTGTTATTACAAAAGAGTTTAACATGAGTAAGATTATAAACTTGAAGATCATGAAGAAGAGCAAGCAGCCATTTAATTTCATAGACAGTATTGGCCATAGATTGATATCCTGACTCAGCAGAAGACCTGGATTGTGTGGATTGTTTCTTACACTTCCAAGAGATGAGAGATTGACCAAGCTGCACACAATAACAAGTAAGAGATTTTCTAGTTTCACCACAATCAACATCACAATAGGCAGTGAGTTTCAATGAACTGTTGGCAACAAATAGAAGACCTTGGCCTGGTGCATATTTGAGATATCGAACTAATTTTTAAACTGCAAACATGTGGGCAGGTAAATGATTATGCATAAACGGACTTAAGATGTGCACAACATATGTAATGTTTTGTCTAGTGATAGTAAGATAGATTAGCCGCCCAACCAATCTCCTATAAGAACTGCAATCAGAGAGAACTGAGCCTTTAGCTTTGTTGAGATTATGATTTTGTTCAATTAGAACTTTGGAAGGCTTTGCTCTTAGCAAACCAGCATCTGTGATAATATCCAAGGCATATTTGCTTTGGCTGATGTAAATACCAGAAGAGGAGTAAGCAATTTCTAAGCCAAGAAAGTATTTCAACAAACTCAAGTCTTTGAGCAAAAACTGAGAACTGAGATAAGTTTTTACTTTATCAAACATAAACTAATGTGTACCAGTAAGCACAATATCATCCACATACATTAGTAAAATTTTAAAGGAGTCATTAGATCGATAAGTAAATAGAGAAGAATCATTGCAAGATTATTTAAAGCCATAATGTAGAAGAGCTGTGGAAAATTTAGAAAACCACTGTCTAGGTGCCTGCTTAAGACCATACATAGATTTCTTAAATTTGCATACCAATGGAGAAGCACAGCTGGAGTAAGAAGACTTAAAACCTGGAGGCAATGTCATGTAAACCTTCTCATCCAAATCAACTTGTAGAAAAGCATTTGTAATATCCATTTGAAACAATTTCCAACCTTTAATAGCAGCTAAAGCCAACAGAGTTCTAACAGTTGTCATTTTGGCAACAAGGAAAAATGTTTCAAAATAGTCCATTAAGTGTCTAAGTGAATCCTATAGCTACTAATCTAGCTTTACATCTATCAATGGTACCATCTGAGTTATATTTGATTATGTAAATCCACTTACATCCAACACAATTCTTTCCTGCAGGTAAAATTGTTAATTCCCAAGTATTGTTCCTTTCTAAAGCATTATTTCAATTTGCATAGCTTGGCACTACTCAGAAGATTTAACAGCTTGAGAATAGGAAGAAGGTTCAGAAAGAACATAAGTGGCATCAAAAACTTATGATATGATGGAGAAATCTTACAATAAGAAAGAGAATCACTAAGATGATATGAACAATTAGAAGCAAAGGAAGAATGAACTTTAGAAGAAATATCATAGTCTTTGAACCAAATAGGTTGTTTCTTTTGGCGAGATGGTCTATCATAAGTAGTAAAAGAAGGAACACAATAGGAGAAGCGGAAACAGTAGGCTCAAGAACATGAGAAGATGGGACATAAACATTTTCTATATCAATATGAATTAATTCATATTGTGTGTAAGAAGGAAATATAGACTATGAAGACTCTGAAAAGGAAGACATAAAAAGAAATTGATCTTCATAAAACACTACATCTCTAGATACAAACACTTTCTCGGTCTCTAGATCACACACTTTGTATCCCTTTTTACCATAAGGATAGCCTATGAAATAACATTTAACAGCTCTAGGAGAAAATTTGCAGTTGCTATACGAAGAAGTAGAGGCGTAACACAAGCAACCAAACACTTTAAGATGAGAATAAGTAGAAAGATAACCCAATAAAATCTCATAAGGAGTATTATTCTGAAGAACAGAATTTAGCATTCGATTAATGAGATAGGTAGCAGTCAAAATACAATCTCCCCAATAACAAAGAGGAACATGAGAATGAAACATTAGAGACCTTACAACACACTTTGTATCCCTTTTTACCATAAGGATAGCCTATGAAATAACATTTAACAGCTCTAGGAGAAAATTTGCAGTTGTTATACGAAGAAGTAGAGGCATAACACAAGCAACCAAACACTTTAAGATGATAATAAGTAGAAAGATAACTCAATAAAATCTCAAAAGGAGTATTATTCTGAAGAACAGAATTTAGCATTCGATTAATGAGATAGGTAGCAGTCAAAATACAATCTCCCCAATAACAAAGAGGAACATGAGAATGAAACATTAGAGACCTTACAACAACTAACAAGTGCCTATGTTTGCGTTCTACCACTCTATTTTGTTGAGGAGTGTTAGTACAACTAGTTTCATGAATGATACCAAGAGACTTTACATCAAAAAAATTTGAACCATTGTCAGACCTGATATCTTTAATAGAAACAACAAACTGAATTTGAACATATGCAACAAAAGTTTGGAAGAAACATAAAGCCAGAGATTTGTATTATCAGGATGCATTTTATGTCATGGAGGATAACAATGTAGCTTGAAGCATTTATCTTAACATGTCCTTTTTCATGACAGTAATGACACACAATAGCAGATTTTTTTCTTGAAAGACTTGTGACCTTTGGTTGCTTCAGAAAAAATTTTAATTGCTAATGCAAGAGTCTCAGAAAACATATGGTCCTGGTGTACTCAAAATAGCACACTCTGTTTTTCTTCTTACAATAATAGAGCATATATAAGTCTGTTCAACTGTTGGAGAATTAGCCATGAGCAGAATTTCCCCCCTTACATTTTTATATGTATCATTGAGCCCCATCAAAAATTATGTCAATATTTCATTCTGAATATTTGTTCCTAAGTGTAGTAGATCCACAACTACAGACACAAGTACACTTAGGTACTCCAATCAAATTATGAAGTTCTTCCCTTAAGACTTTGAACTTAGTATAATAATCAGTAATAGATAAATTTGCTTGAGTAAGATCTCTTATATCTTTCCTTAACTGAAACAACTTTGGTCCATTAGTCTGAGTGAATCTAGTTTCTAGATCAGTCCAAATCTTTCGAGCAGTTGGTGAATATACCACACTAGAAACTATCTTAGGTGTTAAGGAATTAAGTAACCATGAAATTACCATATCATTACATCTATCCCAGTGCATCAGATATGAACTAGGTTTAGGATAGATACCATTTATCATTCCTAGTTTGAGTTTAGCTGAAAGAGCTAAAGTCATAGATCGTTTCCATTGAGAGTAATTAGTACCATTCAATGATTGAGAAACCAGAATCAAAGCCGGATGATCAGAAGGTTGTAAGTAAAGTGGATGGCAAGCATCAAGTTCCAGTACAAGAGAAGCATTATCATATATATCAATAGTAATAGAGGCATCAGAAGCCATGAAACCAAATTGAGTGAAGTAATTTGACGAACAATTGATATGCAAATAAGCAGATCAAAATAAGGAAAAATCACCGAATCTTCAAACTAACACAGGATTCTGAGCTAATTCAATTACAGAATTTAATCACGAAAAAATTAGAATTCTAATTATAGAATTCAGAAAATTACAGATGAAGATACAAAAAATACTATAAAAAGATAAGAGTTGGAAAGAAATGTGATTTTGCAGAAAAATGGAGATGGAGATCTAATCACGATGGAAGAGAAAACCCTAGATAAAGTTCCATTAGCTCTGATACCATGTTACAAATAGATAATATTGGGCAAAAAATAATCTATTTTTTATTTAATTGAAGATTACATCTTTCTATTTATAAAGCTACAAGAATGAACTAACTCTCTAACTAACATGTGTTTAAATTAAAATGGGCTATTTACAATTTAGCCCTTGAATGCTGATCTTTGATGAGAAGACTCACCCTTAACAATAACGGTGGCAAACTTCTTTAGCACAGGTCTGTTGCCAACCTCGTCTGCGAAAGAGTATATATGTTTTGTGTTGCTTAAAGGAAATCTACACTGGTGCAATTCAGGCTTGTCGATTGTATTTCATGTGCTTTTCTATTGTAATTAAAGATGTGTGTATTTATGCGGAATAATATTAAAATATTATTTTTTTTCCCCATTGATGGGTGTATAAATTTTTTTAAAAATGGTGCATTTCACTTAGTTTACCTTTTGAGTAATGTATGTAGAAATTTCCATCAAAAGAATATGAAATTAAGCATTGACCAGTTTTTAGCGACAAATAACGACATATATAATCTAATTGTTTTGTCACTAAATGTGTATTAGCAATAGCCTACACTATGTTCATTGGATCTCTCAGGTATTCTTCATTTTTTTTATGTATAGACAAAGTTTCATTAAAGACATACTCTTTTGATAATATTGGAAATATAGATAGAATGTTAGGACATTAGAATTTTTATGTGTTCAATTAATTTTTTTGATATTAATTAGACAAAGAGCATTTGTAAGTAATTATATTTAACCATCTTGAATCTATTTTGGATATGATCCTAAAGTAATAGTAAATCTCCACTACATTATTAATTAATTTATTTGATTTTCACTAATAAAAGGTTATTTTCCGTTCAAAAATAAACAAATTAATTCATCTACAGATAGATGGCAATAAATTATTAATTTGAGCAAGATGCGTCCTGCAGAAAATACTTAATTATTTGTAATAGATCTGACTTTCATATTAGATTGCTAATAGAAATTAAATAATGTATTAGATTCGGATTAAAACTTGTTTAATTAGTCCACTTTTAGTTCCCATCTGCAACTTGTAAATTGTTTTATAGATAAAACATAAGAAACCGCCTAATATTAAAAGGAGGAAGTTTTTGTAAATCCCAACTTCTATGTAAAATATGGGATATGTTTTTAGTAAATTCCAATTTTTGTAGTGATAGCGGGATATGATATGAAAATAGAATAATGCTATAAAATTTAAAGTATTATGCACTAGTGAGATGCATATTAATATAATTAAATATGTTTTTATTAAATGTGCCTCAAGACTAATTAAATTTTAGCATTTCTAATACATGTTTAACATAAATAATGTTATAATAATACATTTTATATTAAACAGAAAATGTCGTCAAGAGGAAGACCTCGAGCCCAAAGAACGCCTCAAGAATCAGATAATGAAGAAAGGGAACCTAATCAGAATCCCTTGCCGCAATTAGTAGATTTATTGGTAGGAGAATTACAAGCGAGTAATATCAACATGAACCCCACCCGTAGCACCGGTTACAACGTTTAAGGACTTTAAGAAGTTAGAACCCCCAGACTTTAAGGGAACCACGGAGCCTATAGAGGCTTGTTGGGGCATGAATATTTGAGCCCGGATGATACGGTGGACTATAGTCCACTTTCCCACGTAAGAATTCGTTTGGGAAGTTGAGTATTTTAAGGAATCTAAGATTCCTAATTTTATTTAAATTCCAACTCGTAAAAAGGAAAGTGTCAGTATATGATTCGACTTCATATCCTTCAAGAGATTAGGGCCAATCTCATTAATTTACCTACCTAATGAGGAATTCTATACAGGAAAGGATTTAGAGAAGATGGTGTGATCACTATAAATACAAGACTATACATTGGTTCTCAGGTACACACAATATTATTTACACCACTATAGCATAAAGCCTCCATTGTTAAACCTTATTCAGCTTGTAATTATTCTCACACCAGAGCTCTCCCCCGGCGGCCCAAGCTATCAAGTTTCGCGTGTGATTTCGTTTCTGTGCAGGATTGAACGGGCTTTTGATGATTGAGGCACGTGGACGAATCTTGGCCTTAATAGTGCTACGTATTTTTCAATCACAAAGGAGTTTTTGTTGGTATCATGGTAACAAGTAAGACAGTATCTGGACATGGAAAATCAACGGCTAACCTATCTGATTAGCCCAAAGGTTCGGTTGAGGACAGGTCGAGCTCATCCAAAGACATCATGGACATGCTCGGGCCCCGCAGTCATTCAGTTGGTCAAAAGAACACTCATGGTTGTGACGTTAAACGTTGGTTGTTCTCGACATCCAAGAAGGAAGCGAGATCTAATGAACGTGTCGAGGACAATTCGTCCCAAACACGAACCCAGGATGATCAAGACTCTAGGCAGAATGACAGAGACGAAAGGAGGACCATTCTGGCAAGGAAAGTTCAAGAGGCCAACGATGTCGTAAAAGTTTTGCTCTTTAAAAAGAAAGAGTGGGACGCTCAGTTAGCTCGTCTTGATGGTGAGGATGGTGCTTCTAGCTATAGCCGAAGGCGTGAGTGTTCACCAGGGAATCAGTCTAGGACACATCTTTCGGACGATTCTCGGTGGGTCGGGAGCAGGCACCGAAGTCTCTCACAGGAAAGGATCAGGCATCAAAGTCATTCTCACGAGAAGAGCATGCACCAAAATCGCTCGTAGGAAAGGAGCAGACACTAAAGTCGCTCGCAGGATAAGAGTAGGCATAGATGCCGCTCCCGAGATGGAAGACCAGAACCAAGAAGACGGGTCGCCTCTCCAGAACATCGAGGTCGGAACAGGCGAGAGTCGTCCCCCCAAACAGATGGTGTCGAGGCATAGGCACAAAAGTTTGCAGACTTAGAAAAGAGGTTATCTGAAGGCAATAAGGAGAAAGATGCTACGGTCAATTCTTCATCACCCTTTTCCCCGGAGATAGATCGAGAAAGGGCCGACCCCAACAAGAAAGCCTCTCATATGAAGAGTTACGATGGTTCATGAGCTCTTTATGAGCACAGCCAGGCATACGATAGGCTGATGAACTACTATGACTATTCTGATGCTGCTAAGTGCCAGGTGTTCATCACGATTCTCAAAAAAGATGTTCGACAGTGGATGACGTCGCTGACTCCAAACTCAATCACTTCATGGAGGGAGCTCTGTGAAAAGTTCCATATCCGGTTCGGGAGCAACAAAAGAAGAGGGAAGCCGACCGGATCTTTAGTCCAGATAAAACAGTACTTAAGCGAGACCTTGGGCGAGTATGTTAAGAGGTTTCGGGAGGCGGTCGGACAAGTGACAGATTTGAATGGTTCCCAAGCTCTTGGGTATATCCAAATGGGGTTAGATTTTGATAAATCAAAAAATTTAGTGAAGGATTTGTTGTTTAACCATCCGAATGATTTGTCTGAAACATTCGATAGGGCAGAAGGCTTCATAATAGTTGAGGAAACAATAAGCAGTCTGAAGCCGAATACAGTGGAGAAACCGAAGGATCGAGACATGAGCAATTATGTGAAGTCAGATAATAATAACAGCAGGTCCGACAATCAGACAAAGAATTTCAAGAACGGGGGTTCTGGAGGAGGCTGACCGCCCTTCTCAAACCATGGAGTTAACAAAGTCTATACTCCTCTGTAAGACCCCAAATTTTATGAATAAGATTTAATTTTCTTTATATATTATTTTGAAATAGTAAGGTGTTGATTTCATAAATGTGATAAGTTATGGGTGAAATTTGCAAAGTTTACAAAGTAAGCAAATGGTTATAAAATATTCATTGTGTCGAGGAATATTCATTTGGTCGAGGAATATTCTTTTTGTCGGAGAATATTCGTACGACGGCGCAGTCATTGGTGGACCCCACAACGGAATGAATGTCGGATATAGAAAGCGACAGAAATAACTTTTTTATAAAAATAACGGCAAAACTGTTATCGTTAGTACTGTTGAAATACCCGGTGGTTAAAATACAGTAATACGTGGTATTGCACAGTAGCACACGGTATTGCACAGTATTTCGAATTATTGATTCTTTCGTAGGAAGGCACTTACTCAATTATTGTTAGAGTAATTACTGTTCAATATTTTATATTATTGATTCAATAATTGCATAATATTTTATTGGTTCAATATTTGCTACGTTGATATTTTATATCAATAAGTGTTACTTTGCTATTTTATATTATTGATTCAATAATTTTCATTGCACATTATTTTAAATTATCAAATCAATAATTCATATTATTTGAATAATATTATTAGATAGCATTATTGGCAATGTCTAAGGAAGTCATGTCTAGTAAAGGGGTTGATTAATTGCGCGTCAGTAAGAAAAAATCCTTATCGGAAGGCCCCCTCTTTCCTAGGAACGACCTGGTTGTCAGTATTGTAGTTCTGTAATATTAGTCGTAAATAATTAATTTTTGATATATATGATAAGGAAATATTTATTCAATGTGAATTTAAACAGAGAAATTTTTTTAACATGTGACATTTGTTGAAAGTTGGTATTTTATCTTGTCCGGTAAAATAATTCATTCAAATATATTATTATAATATTACATTATAGTAGTATGATATGATTATATAATAGTATGATTTTTATAATTTGAATGGTAACATTATTATAGTAAATTCATGGTATAAAAGTTAAACGAGGTGGAAGAGTGCAAATTGAATTTGAACTCTTATGATGCAAACAATGATGTCATCGGAGCGATGAGGTAAGTAAAGATGTCATCTGAGCGATGAGGTAAGTAATGATGTCATAGATCGATGATGTAAGCGATAATGTCATAAATTATGGCAAAAAGACTATTTTACCCTTACTCTGTCGAGCCTATAAATAGAAGCTCATTTCTTTATTATTTTTCATCAATTCACTAAGCTATAGAGAGAGAAAGTATAGAGAGAATAAGAGAGAAAGAAGAAGAGTATTCTGCTATTACCCTAGTGCAGTCTCCAAATTTTTAAGGTAAGGGGTATTATTTCTTTCGTATTCATGAAGAGAGTTATTTTCTTTCAATACTCGTAAGGGTTGTTATTCTATTCTTTATTATTCTGTTGGAATAACCTATCTACGCGGACTACCGCATGCATGGTGAAATCCTGTTGTTATTCTATTCTTTATTATTCTGTGGGAATAACCTGTCTACGCGGACTACTGCATGCCTGGTGAATAACCCTTCGTATTCAGTTGTTATTAAATTGTGAAAATAATCTGTTTTAGCGTAGTACCGCCAGACGGGTGAAAATCCAATTGTAGTTTCGTATATTGTTTCATTTCAGATTCCTAACTCTAAACTTACTACGGTAAGTATTGTTTCTATAATTCCTGAAATGATCAGATACTACTTGAGTTTTACGCTTCATCTAATATTATTTCACTGGAATATTGGTCTGAACTTTCTTGTGAAATTTTTATCTTTTCATGTCAGTTACTATTCATAAGTTACTATTCATGAGTTACTATTCACGGGATACTATTCACGGTAAAAAAAATATTTTTTTCTTCTAAATCATCTTTGATTGGATCCAGGTTTTGATCTTCATTATTGAACTCTAGATAAATTCTCTAATATTTGTCCTTTATCTCACTGGATCCGTTATTCGTATTATTTTTCATTATCTTCAGTTCTAAATGGTGATATAACTGAATATCTTTGGCCTGTAGTGCAAAGATGAATAATTACGTGACGAATATCTTTGGCCTGTAGTGCAAAAATGAATAATTACCTGATGAATATCTTTGGCCCGTAGTGCAAAAATGGACAGGTTGTAACGCCCCCAAAATAGGTCCAATCCACCCAACCCATTCTGGGCCGCCACGAAATACACTCAACAAAATTCTAAATATAAATCTTCAAATTCCAACTTTTAAACTGTCGTACAAAATACGACCACAATTAAACTGTGAGTTTCAATACAAATACAGTGCCCATACTCCAAATCAATAATACGTTACAGAAAGGTACAGTCAATAACTGTTTTAGGAATTAAAATCTTTAGAAAATGCTCAAGGAAACCTTCGTACATGGGAGGCCATGCGTCTAAGTTATAATAGATATTATATGACTTAAGAATTATCCTTGGTTGACCCAATAGACCCCAAAAAAAATAAGAAGATTACTATCATGTTCTTTTCAATGGTAGGTCTTCTCTTGCCATATAATTATCTCCATTGTCTCCAATTGAGAATTATATTTCAACCAAACTCCAATATTATATAGCTAGTGCTCATAGATATAATCAGCAAATGGATGTGCACAAATGTAAGACCCCAACTTTTATGAATAAAGATTTAATTTTTTTTATATATTATTTCAAAATAGTAAGGTGTTGATTTGATAAATATGAAAGTTATGGATGAAATGTGCAAATATTTTAAAATGAGCAAGTGGTTATAAAATATTCTGGTTGTCAGGGAATATTCGTTTGGTCGTGGAATATTCTTGTTGTCGGGGAATATTCGTACGACGGCGCAGCTATTTGTGGGCCCCACAACGAAATAACTGTCGGATATAGAAAGCGACAGAAATAACCTTTTTATAAAATAACGGCGTAGTTGTTACCGTTAGTACTGTTGAAATACCCAGTGGTTAAAAAACAGTGATACGCGATGTTGCACAGTAGCACACGGTATTGCACAGTATTTCAAATTATTGATTCTTACGTGAGAAGGCACTTACTCAATTATTGTTACAGTAATTACTGTTCAATATTTTATATTATTGACTCAATAATTGCTACGTTGATATTTTATATGATTGATTCAATAATGGCTACAGTTGATATTTTGTATTATTGATTCAATAATTGTCACTGCACAGTATTTCACATTATCAACTCAATAATTCATATTATTTGAATAATATTATTAGATAGCATTATTGATAATGTCTAAGAAAGTTCTGTCTAGAAGTGTGACGCCCCCAGAATAGGTCCATTCAACCCAACCCATTCCGAGTCGCCAAATACATGGTACAGAATTCAAATACAAACTTTATATCATACGGTCGTGCAAAATACGACCACACAACTGTGAGTCTCAGTACAAATATGTAGAAAATATTAAGATTCAAACTAAGTCCTCATTACAATTATTATCACACTATTTATCAGAAATAGTGAGGACTACTACTGCTCTAACTCGGACCATCACTCTGTCCCCCGACTAGTCCCCGCAACATTCTCATTTCCTGAAGAGGACAACAGATGAAAAGGGTGAGCTCAACTAGCTCAGTAAAGAATATTATGACTAAGATAATGGGAAACAAATTATCGTTAGTCTTCAACAAATAAGATAAAATATAATGGACAACCAATTTTAGATCAATATTCGCAGCGGAAATAACAAATCATTAGAAGAGTTAAGCAGAGAATCAAGTCTACTATCTTCTATGATTTAAAAGTCCATCATCAATATTTTATCCCTGTAACATCAATCAATATACATCTCGAATCAAATATTCATCTTTGCACTACAGGCCAAAGATATTCATTTGTATCATCAGTGGTCATATTCATCTCAACACCTGTCATCTTTGCACTACAGGCCAAAGATATTCATCAGGTAATCATTCATCTTTGCTCTACAGGCCAAAGATATTCATCAAGTAATCATTCATCTTTTAGGACTGAGGATGATGAAAAATATTTAAAAAAAACGAATCCAGTGAGATAAAAGACAAAGACTAAGGATTCGTATTTCAGTATATTCAATTCAAAAATACCTCATAATAATCAATTATGGAGCAAAATTCAAGAATAGAGCTCAAAACTTGGATACAATCAAAGATAGTAACCTTAACAAGCAATTTGGACAAATAGAAGAAAATTTAATTTTTTCGTGAATAGTGCCGTATACGTGAATAGTGCCGTATACGTGAATAGTAATCCCGACGGAAAAAGTAAGAATTTCAACATAAAATCCATGACAATATTTCTGTATAATGATATTGAAAAGAATAACATCATTTACGGAAGAAAATAACATCCCTTACCTCAAAAAGATAGTACCTCTGACTGGAATATCGGATATAATATTGACGGAAACTTGCGCTGAATACTAATACTCAAAGTATAGAAATACTCACAAAAATACGCTCGATATTATAGAGAGAGAAAACTTCGAATTCTGGTGTGATTTTCAATTCTAACCTAAGCACCCTATTTATAGGAAAAGCTTAGGATGCCAAAGGAGACTAAAATAATAAAATAATATTATTTTTACAAAACTTCTCCAGCCGCCGGCTGCTTCAAACATCTGATTTTTTTTCAACAAAACAACAAAAGTGGGGCCCACCATTTATAAAATAATATTTATTTTCCGAAACTTCAATAATTCATAATAAATAGCCCCTTTGTCAGAAAAATACAAATGATATGTCCTTCTATAGGAAATTTAATTCTCTACAACTTTGCAGAAGAAAGTTTTTCCAAATTCCAAACATAAATTATCCGAAATCCAAAAACAGATGATTTCTCACACCAAAATACTGATAAAAACACATCAGCACAAATTCCTTCTTTTATATCCACAAAATAAATATTTCCTTATCATATAAATCAATAATTAATTATTCAAAAATAATATTATAGAACTACAATATTAACAACCAGGTCGTTCCCAGGACAGAGGGGGCCTTCCGATAAGGACTTCTCCTTATTGGCGCGCAATTAAATAATCCCTCCTAGACAGAACTTCCTTAGACATTGTCAATAATGCTATCTAATAATATTATTCAAATAATATGAATTATTGAGTTGATAACGTGAAATACTATGCAACGACAATTATTGAATCAATACTACAAAATATCAACTGTAGCCATTATTGAATCAATCATAAAAAAAAAATAGCAACGTAGCAATTATTGAGTCAATAAAATAAAATATCAACGTAGCAATTATTGAGTCAATAATATAAAATATTGAACAGTAAATACTGTAACAATAATTGAGTAGGTTCCTTCTCACGTAGGACTCAATAATTCGAAATACTGTGCAATACCGTGTGCTACTGCGCACCACCGCGTACTGTATTCTAACCACCGGTTATTTCAACAGTACTAACAGTAACAACTCCGCCGTTATTTTGTAAAAAGTTATTTCTGTCGCTTTCTATATCCGACAGTCATTCCGTTGTGGGGGCCCACAAATAGATGCGCCGTCGTACGAATATTCCCCGACAACAAGAATATTCCACGACCAAACGAATATTCCCCGACAACAAGAATATTTTATAACCACTTGCTCATTTTAAAAATATTTGCACATTTCACCCATAACTTTCATATTTATCAAGTCAACACCTTACTATTTCGAAATAATATATAAAGAAAATTAAATCTTTATTCATAAAAGTTGGGGTCTTACAACCTCCCCTCCTTATGAAATTTCGTCCTCGAAATTGACGTACGTACCTGGTATGTCGAAAAGGTGAGGATACCTCACTTTCATTTCCGATTCCAACTCCCAGGTCATTTCCTCAATTGCATGGTTTCTCCACAAAACTTTAACTTGAGGTATAATTTTCTAGCGTAGGACATGCTCCTTCCTATCCAAGATCTTGACAGGTACCTCCTCGTACGTTAAATCTTCAGCTATCTCGTCTGGTTCTAACTCAATAATGCGGTTTGGATCCTTCACATATTTACGTAACACGGATATGTGAAACACGTTATGAACACGAGACATGCTTGGAGGTAAAGCGAGTCTATAAGCCACATTTCCTATTCGGTCAAGAATCTCAAATGGACCAATGAATCGTGGATTGAGCTTTCCTCTCTTCCCGAACCTCGTAACTCCTTTCCACGGAGCAATACGTAGTAACACATGGTCCCCAACATTAAATTCCACGTCCTTTCGATGAAGATCTGCATAACTCTTTTGTCGATCCTGTGCCGTCTGTATACGTTGTCGGATTATTTGGATCTTTTCTGTAGTCATACGTACTAACTCTGGTCCCAACAATGTTGCTTCACCCACCTCGTTCCAACATACTGGAGAGCGACACTTTCTCCCATACAATGCCTCAAATGGAGCTACGCCTATGCTTGCCTGATAACTGTTGTTGTAGGAGAATTCCACCAATGGTAAATACTTATCCCAACTCCCTTTGAAGTCTAGAACACAGAGTCTCAATAGATATTCAAGAGTTTGGATAGTCCTTTCCGATTGTCCGTCTGTTTGAGGATGATAAGCCGAACTGAATCGTAAATCCGTGCCCATAGCTTTCTGCAAACTGATCCAAAATCGTGAAGTAAATCTGGGATCACGATCCGAAACTATGGATACTGGCATGCCATGCAATCTTACAATCTCATTCACGTACATATGAGCAAGACGTTCAAGGGAATAAGTCTCTCGTATCGGCAAGAAATGAGCAGACTTGGTTAATCTATCAACAATAACCCAAATCGCATCTAAGCCTTGAGAAACCTTGGGAAGACCCGTAACGAAATCCATCGTAATGTGTTCCCACTTCCATTTCGAAATCTCCAGTGGTTGCAATGGACCCTTCGGCACTTGATGCTCCGCCTTTACACGTTGACAAGTTAAACATCTCGAGATGAACTCCGCGATCTCTCTCTTCATATTGCTCCACCAAAATGTATGTCGAAGATCACGATACATTTTAGTACTCCCAAGATGGATCGCAAACGGTGTGTTGTGTGCCTCCATCATGATTCTATACTTCAAGTCGAAATCGTTAGGAACACAAAGTCTGGAGTTGACTCGAAGTATTCCCTCTTCATCGATTCTTGCTTCTGGAATTGCACCTTCTTGCACCTTCTTCTTCATCTTCATCAGCTCCGCATCTGTAGCTTGAGCAGCTTTAACTTTATCAAGCAAAGCTGGTTCTACGCGTATACTTGACATCATCGCACTCGTTCCCACATATGATCTTCTACTCAACGCGTCAGCTACCACGTTCGCTTTTTCAGGATGGTATTGGATAGTATGATCGTAATCTTTCAACAGCTCAAGCCAACGTCGTTGCCGCATGTTGAGTTCCTTCTGAGTGAAGAAATATTTAAGGCTCTTATGATCCGTATAAATCTCCACTTTCTCTCCGTACAAGTAATGTCTCCAGATCTTCAACGCGAATACGACTGCTGCCAACTCTAGATCATGAGTAGGATAATTCCTCTCATATTCTTTGAGTTGTCGCGAGGCATAGGCTATGACTTTCCCATGTTGCATGAGAACACATCCTAACCCTTTGCCTGAAGCATCGCTGTAGATAACAAATCCATCCGAACCAGATGGTATTGTCAGAACAGGTGCCGAAATAAGTCTCCTCTTGAGCTCTTGGAAGCTCTTCTCGCATTCCTCGCTCCAAACGAATTTCGTATCTTTCCGAGTCAACTGTATTAATGGAGTAGCGATTCGAGAAAATCCCTCTACGAACCTCCGATAATAACCAGCTAAGCCCAGAAAGCTTGTACTTCAGTCACCGACTTAGGTTGCTCCCAGCTTTGTATTGCTTCAATCTTCGCCGGGTCAACAGATACTCCACGTTTCGATACCACGTGCCCAAGGAATGCTACTTCCTCAAGCCAGAACTCGCATTTCTTTAACTTGGCGTATAGCTTGTTCTCACGAAGCTTTTGAAGTACCAGCTTCAAGTGGTGTTCATGATCTTCACGGCTTTTAGAATAGATGAGAATGTCATCAATAAAGACAACAACGAATTGATCTAAATACTCCTTAAATACACGGTTCATCATATCCATGAAAGCAGCAGGAGCATTAGTCAATCCAAAAGACATGACTAAGAACTCATAATGCCCGTACCGTGTTCTGAAAGCAGTCTTTGGAATATCCTCAGTTTTAATCTTCAACTGATGATATCCAGAACGAAGATCGATCTTTGAAAAGAATTGCGCTCCTTGCAACTGGTCGAACAGGTCATCAATACGAGGTAACGGATACCTATTCTTGATGGTGACATGGTTCAACTCCCGATAGTCAATGCAAAGTCGCATACTCCCGTCTTTCTTCTTTACGAATAAAACAGGAGCACCCCAAGGAGACGTACTAGGACGAATAAAACCGATGTCTAACAACTCTTGTAATTGGACCTTTAACTCCTGAAGTTCAATAGGAGCCATTCGATATGGGATTTTAGAAATGGGCTTTGTACCGGGCTCAAGGTCAATAAAGAATTCAACTTCACGTTCTGGGGGTAGACCGGGAAGTTCTTCGGGAAATACATCAGGAAACTTATTAACAACGGAAATATCATTCAAATCTGATGTATTCTGATTTAGATCAGTGACATGAGCCAAGAAAACTTGACATCCGTTTTTCAATAAACGAATAGCTTTATGACTTGAAATGATATTGACTGATTTTAGTGGTTTGGTGATTTGGATTCGCACAACAGGTTGATTAGGAATATGAAAACTAACAACCTTACGAAAACAATCAATTTTGGCATGGTAAGTGGTTAACCAGTCAATTCCTAAAATCACGTCAAATGCAAGTATTTTCAAAGATATAAGATCAACAGGTAAGGTAAGGGTACCAATCTGAATCAAGCAAGATTTATAAACTGTAGATGTAACAAAGGTTTCTCCTAACAGAGTTTCAACAGATAAGTCAAAGTCTAATTTATCAGAAGTCAAGTTCAAACGTTGAGCACAAGCAGGTGAAATAAAGGAATGGGTAGCACCGGTATCTAACAAGGTGTAAACTTCGCAGGAGTTTATGATCAGCTTACCCGTAATCACCTCGTGTGGATTCCTCGCGTTTTGGGTTGTAACGACAAACGCTCTTCCCGGAATCACCGACTTTGACTTGTCTGCAACCGCCTTTGGAATCACCACCCCCGCTGAACTTGGTTTCGCAACAGGACAATCTCGAGCTATATGTCCTTCTTTTCCACAGTTATAGCATCCTTTGAACTGTTGTGGGCAGTTTGGGCTGATATGTCCCTCTTTCCCGCATTTAAAGCATACGACCGGTGGTCGTTCTCCTCCCCTCGAAACAGTTGATGCTGGTGCTGATGTTGACATCTTCGTGTTCTCATTGTTGTACCTTCTCTTCTTGAAATCTCCCCCCGATTCGCTTCTTCTACTATCATGGCCACGATTACCACCGGAGTGGTTACCGCTTCTGTCATACTTTCCTCCTCGCTGATTGTCATTGCTCCGATGACTACTGCCACCAGTACGACCTTGGTTGTGGTCCCTCGGTTGAACATAATCATTATCTCGTTCCAATAACTGGGCCCTGTTTACTACATCCGAATATAAAGAAAACTTATGAGAAATGAGGTATTGACGTATTTCGGGTTTCAAACCTCTTAGAAACATCCGCGTCATACGTTCCTCATTCTCCACCAAATGAGGTGCAAACCTGGACAGCTCCGCGAACTTAGCTTCGTACTGGGATACCGTCATGTTGTTTTGCTCGAGTCTGATAAACTCTACTTCCTTCATATGACGAATACTTTCAGGAAAGTACTTGTCATTAAACAGTTTCTGGAACGCTTCCCAAGACATCTGGAGTACGGCAGGCTGGGTACGCTTCACGGATTCCCACCAGTAATCTGCCTCTCCACGGAACATAAACGTGGCGAATGGAACCTTCTGTTCCTCTGTACATCCCAAGACATCAAATATCTTGGTAATTTGTTTAATCCACGTCTCCGCTTTGATCGGATCCGGCTTTCCCAGAAACTCTGGTGGTCCCAATTCTTTGAACTGCTTAGCAGTGACAGCTCGCGTGTTGTTATTATCTCCACCTGTATGTTGCACACGAGTCTCCCTCGTCTGATTTTGCATGAACTGCAAAAAACTTCTAAACATCTCATCGTTTATCGTCTGACCAGCGTTATTTTCAGGATGAACATTGCCCTCTTGTTGCACGTTCTCCTGGTTAACGATTAAAGGTGTCTCCACGGTCTCATTCACTTCGTTGTTAACGTTCTCAGCTGCCATTCTCAAATACTGCCATAAAACAAGGGTTAATTAAACAAGTCAACATATCACATATTAACCCTACGCTCCGCCTGACCAATTAAATACCACATAAGCTTAGGTAGGACACACTAGCGAAGGATTTACTCGTCTCTCCCCTCCTAGTTCTATTCCCCTATCTCCGCCAGAGATCATATCCCTAAGCTCTGATACCAACTGTGACGCCCCCAGAATAGGTCCATTCAACCCAACCCATTCCGAGTCGCCAAATACATGGTACAGAATTCAAATACAAACTTTATATCATACGGTCGTGCAAAATACGACCACACAACTGTGAGTCTCAGTACAAATATGTAGAAAATATTAAGATTCAAACTAAGTCCTCATTACAATTATTATCACACTATTTATCAGAAATAGTGAGGACTACTACTGCTCTAACTCGGACCATCACTCTGTCCCCCGACTAGTCCCCGCAACATTCTCATTTCCTGAAGAGGACAACAGATGAAAAGGGTGAGCTCAACTAGCTCAGTAAAGAATATTATGACTAAGATAATGGGAAACAAATTATCGTTAGTCTTCAACAAATAAGATAAAATATAATGGACAACCAATTTTAGATCAATATTCGCAGCGGAAATAACAAATCATTAGAAGAGTTAAGCAGAGAATCAAGTCTACTATCTTCTATGATTTAAAAGTCCATCATCAATATTTTATCCCTGTAACATCAATCAATATACATCTCGAATCAAATATTCATCTTTGCACTACAGGCCAAAGATATTCATTTGTATCATCAGTGGTCATATTCATCTCAACACCTGTCATCTTTGCACTACAGGCCAAAGATATTCATCAGGTAATCATTCATCTTTGCTCTACAGGCCAAAGATATTCATCAAGTAATCATTCATCTTTTAGGACTGAGGATGATGAAAAATATTTAAAAAAAACGAATCCAGTGAGATAAAAGACAAAGACTAAGGATTCGTATTTCAGTATATTCAATTCAAAAATACCTCATAATAATCAATTATGGAGCAAAATTCAAGAATAGAGTTCAAAACTTGGATACAATCAAAGATAGTAACCTTAACAAGCAATTTGGACAAATAGAAGAAAATTTAATTTTTTCGTGAATAGTGCCGTATACGTGAATAGTAACCCCGACGGAAAAAGTAAGAATTTCAACATAAAATCCATGACAATATTTCTGTATAATGATATTGAAAAGAATAACATCATTTACGGAAGAAAATAACATCCCTTACCTCAAAAAGATAGTACCCCTGACTGGAATATCGGATATAATATTGACGGAAACTTGCGCTGAATACTAATACTCAAAGTATAGAAATACTCACAAAAATACGCCTGATATTATAGAGAGAGAAAACTTCGAATTCTGGTGTGATTTTCAATTCTAACCTAAGCACCCTATTTATAGGAAAAGCTTAGGATGCCAAAGGAGACTAAAATAATAAAATAATATTATTTTTACAAAACTTCTCCAGCCGCCGGCTGCTTCAAACATCTGATTTTTTTTCAACAAAACAACAAAAGTGGGGCCCACCATTTATAAAATAATATTTATTTTCTGAAACTTCAATAATTCATAATAAATAGCCCATTTGTCAGAAAAATACAAATGATGTGTCTTTCTATAGGAAATTTAATTCTCTACAACTTTGCAGAAGAAAGTTTTTCCAAATTCCAAACATAAATTATCCGAAATCCAAAAACAGATGATTTCTCACACCAAAATACTGATAAAAACACATCAGCACAAATTCCTTCTTTTATATCCACAAAATAAATATTTCCTTATCATATAAATCAATAATTAATTATTCAAAAATAATATTATAGAACTACAATATTAACAACCAGGTCGTTCCCAGGACAGAGGGGGCCTTCCGATAAGGACTTCTCCTTATTGGCGCGCAATTAAATAACCCCTCCTAGACAGAACTTCCTTAGACATTGTCAATAATGCTATCTAATAATATTATTCAAATAATATGAATTATTGAGTTGATAACGTGAAATACTATACAACGACAATTATTGAATCAATACTACAAAATATCAACTGTAGCCATTATTGAATCAATCATAAAAAAAATAGCAACGTAGCAATTATTGAGTCAATAAAATAAAATATCAACGTAGCAATTATTGAGTCAATAATATAAAATATTGAACAGTAAATACTGTAACAATAATTGAGTAGGTTCCTTCTCACGTAGGACTCAATAATTCAAAATACTGTGCAATACCGTGTGCTACTGCGCACCACCGCGTACTGTATTCTAACCACCGGGTATTTCAACAGTACTAACAGTAACAACTCCGCCGTTATTTTGTAAAAAGTTATTTCTGTCGCTTTCTATATCCGACAGTCATTCCGTTGTGGGGGCCCACAAATAGCTGCGCCGTCGTACGAATATTCCCCGACAACAAGAATATTCCACGACCAAACGAATATTCTCCGACAACAAGAATATTTTATAACCACTTGCTCATTTTAAAAATATTTGCACATTTCACCCATAACTTTCATATTTATCAAGTCAACACCTTACTATTTCGAAATAATATATAAAGAAAATTAAATCTTTATTCATAAAAGTTGGGGTCTTACAAGGAGGGGTTATTTAATTGTGCGCCAGTAAAGAGAAGTCCTTATCGGAAGGCCCCCTCTTTCCTGGGAACGACCTGGTTGTCAATATTGTAGTTCTGTAACATTATTTGTGAATAATTAATTATTGATTTATATGATAAGAAAATATTTATTTTGTGGATATAAAAGAAGGAATTAACGCTGATGTGTTTCTATCAGTATTTTGGTGTGGAAAATCATCCGTTTATGAATTTCAGATAATTTATGTTTGGAATTTGGAAAAACTTCCTTCTACAAAGTTGTAGAGAATTAAATTTCCTATAGAAAGACATAGAATTTGTATTTTTCTGACAAAAGGGCTATTTATTATGAATTATTGAAGTTTCAGAAAATAAATATTTTTTAATGGGTGGGCCCCATTTTTGTTGTTTGGTTGAAAATTCTGATGTTTTAGAGGCGGCTGGAATAAAAAATAAATAAATAAATATTATTTTATTCAAAAGTCTACTTTGGCATCCTAAGTTTTTTCTATAAATAGGGTGCTTAGGTTAGAATTGAAAATCACACCAGAATCAGAAGTTTTCTCTCTCTATAATATCGAGCGTATTTTTGTGAGTATTTAGATATTTTGAGTGTTACTATTCAGTGCAAGTTTCCTTCGGTATTATATCCGATATTCTAGTCAGAAGTACTATTCTTTTGAAGTAAGGGATGTTATTTTCTTTCGTAAATGATGTTATTCTTTTCAATATTATTATACCAAAATATTGTCATGAATTTTATTATGAAATTCTTACTTTTTCCTTCGGGTTTACTATTCACATATACGGCACTATTCACGTATACGGCACTATTCACGAAAAAACTAAATTTTTTTCTATTTGTCCAAATTGTTTGTTATAGCTACTATCTTTGATTGGATCTAAGTTTTGAGCTTTATTCTTGAATTTTGCTCCACAAAGTGTTATTATGGAGTATTCTTGAACTTGGATAAGTTAGATTGCGAATCCTTAATCTTATCCTTTATTTCACTGGATTTGTTATTTATATGGTTTTTCATCATCCTCAGTCCTAAGTGGTGATATAACTGAATATCTTTGGCCTGTAGAGCAAAGATGAATGATTACCTGATGAATATCTTTGGCCGTAGTGCAAAGATGACAGGTGTTGAGATGAACTTGACCACTGGTGATACAAATGAATATCTTTGGTCGTAGTGCAAAGATGACAGGTGTTGAGATGAACATGACCACTGGTGATACAAATGAATATCTTTGGCCTGTAGTGCAAAGATGATTATTTGATTCGAGATGTATATTGATTGATATTACAGGGATAAAATATTGATGATGGACTTTTAAATCATAGAAGATAGTAGACTTCATTCTCTACTTAACTCTTCTAATGAATTGTTATTTTCGCTGCGAATATTGATCTAAAATTGATTGTCCATTAAATATCTGATTCATTGAAGGCTAACGATAATTTATTTTCCATTATCTTAGTCATAATATTCTTTACTGGGCTAGTTGAGCTCACCCTTTTCATCTGTTGTCCTATTCAGGAAATGAAAATGTCGCAGGGACTAGTCGGGGGATAGAGTGATGGTCCGAGTTAGAGCAGTAGTAGTCCTCACTATTTCTGATAAATAGTGTGATAATAATTGTAATGAGAACTTAGTTTGAATATTAATATTTTTTACATATTTGTATTGACACTCACAGTTGTGTGGTCGTATTTTGCACGACTGTATGATATAAAGTTTGTATTTGAATTCTGTACCATGTATTTGGTGACTCAGAATGGGTTGGGGTGACTGGACCTATTCTGGGGGCGTCACAACAACCATGTCTTATGATAACCCGAAGTCGTAGGTGATTAGACATCTTGTATGATAGTGGCAAAATACCCTTCCAAAGTTGGGTTCACCTCAGCCTATTTGGTTCACCAAAATCAACTGTTAAAATGACGTATAAAATACGACACATACATTTTAAATTCTCAATATAATTCCTCTCATACTATTTTATGAAAAACCTCAACAACTATAGACCATCGTTCTATTCCCCTGTTATCCCTGCTCGACCCCGTTATACTCTTATTACCTGAAAGGAATTGTGAAGCAAAAGGGTGAACACAAATAGCCCAGTAAAGAATATCATGACTAAAGATAATTAAATTATCAGTAGTCTTCATCAGTAATAAATCAGAGATTTATAATATATGGTAGATGATAAAAAATTTCAACCATAGTTGCAGCGGAACGAGCAATCCATTAGAAGAGTCAAATAGACCATAATGTCTATTATCTTCTCCATGTTAAAAGTTCACCAACAATGTTTTATCCCTGTAACATCAATCAACAGTTCCTGTTCATAATCATGTGAATAATTCATAATCATAATTGTGTTGCTAAATTTCTCTTCGCACCCATGACGAAGATAACTTTTATCACCTATCTTTACCTGAAACACCAAAGATCATGGTTATACCAAATCATAGTTCCTGTTCATAACCATGCTAATCAATTCATCTTTGAACTACGACTAAAGATATTCAACAATTAATTATTCATCTTTGCATTACAGGCCAAAGATATTCATCAATAACTCATCTTTGCACTACAGGCCAAAGATATTCACAAATCAACCGCTCATCTTTGCACTACAGGTCAAAGATATTCAACAATAATTCATCTTTGAACTACAGGCCAAAAATATTCATAAATCAACAGCTCATCTTTGCACTACAGACCAAAAATATTCAAATCCCAAATAAATATCTAATCATTTCAGAATTTATAGAAACAACATTTATAATCATGTTGATCAATTCACCTTTGCACTTAAGCTAAAGATATTCAATTGTAAAATCAATGATCATGATCATACCAGTCAACAATTCATCTTTGCACTACTGGCCAAAGAGAACCCATAGTCATGATCATACCACTAATCTACCCATCTTTACACTCAAGTCAAAGAGAATTTTCATCATCCGGATTATAAAAATATTATATATGAGAATAAGAACAATATGATCCAATTGTCAACATGATAACCAATTATGGAGTAAAATTCAAGAATGAAGTTCAAAATATGGATCCGATCAAAGATAGGAACCTTAACAGGCAACTTGGACAAATAGAAGAAAATTTAATTTTTCGGTGAATAGTACCGTATACGTGAATAGTGCCGTATACGTGAATAGTAATCCCGACATAAAAAGGATAGAAATTTTATAAGAAAAATCATACTTCGTGAATAGTACTCGTGAATAGTACCGTATTCGTGAATAGTGCCGTATACATGAATAGTAACCTCGACGGAAAAGGTAAAAATTTCATAATAAAATTCATACCAATATTTTGATGAAATGATATTGAAATCAATAACATCATTTACGAAAAAAAATAACATCCCTTACCATCCCTTACCTCAAAAGAATAGTACTTCTGACTGAAATATCGGATATAATAGCGAAGAAAACTTGTACTGAATAGTAACACTTAAAGTATCTAAATACTCACAAAAATACGCTCGATATTATAGAGAGAGAAAACTTCTGATTCTAGAGTAATTTTCAATTCTAACCTAAGCACCCTATTTATAGGAAAAGCTTAGGATGCCAAAGTAGACTTTTGAATAAAATAATATTTTTTTAAAAAAAAATTTCAGCCGCCTCCCCAAGAAAAGCCATCAGCATTCACCAACCAAAAGTGGGGCCCACCATTTTATTAAAAAAAATTATTTTCCGAAACTTCAATAATTCATAATAAATAGCCCCTTTGTCAGAAAAATACAAATTTTATGTCTTTCTATAGAAAATTTAATTCTCTATAACTTTGTAGAAGGAAGTTTTTTTAAATTCCAAACATAAATTATCCGAAATCCACAAACGGATGATTTTTCACACCAAAATACTGATAAAAATACATCAACACTAATTCCTTCTTTTATATCCACAATATAAATATTTTCTTATCATATAAATTAATAATTAATTATTCAAAAATAATATTATAGAACTACAATATTGACAATCAGGTCATTCCAAGGAAAGAGGGGGCCTTCCGATAAGGACTTCTCCTTACTGGTGCGCAATTAAATAACCCCTCCTAGACAGAACTTCCTTAGACATTGTCAATAATGCTATCTAATAATATTATTCAAATAATATAAATTATTGAGTTGATAATGTGAAATACTGTGCAGTGACAATTATTGAATCAATAATACAAAATATCAACTGTAGCCATTATTGAATCAATCATATAAAATAGCAACGTAGCAATTATTGAGTCAATAAAATATCAATGTAATAATTATTGAGTCAATAATATAAAATATCAACGTAGCAATTATTGAGTCAATAATATAAAATATTGAACAGTAATTACTGTAACAATAATTGAGTAAGTGCCTTCTCACGTAAGAATCAATAATTCAAAATATTGTGCAATATCGTGTGGTACTGTGCAACACCGCGTATTACTGTATTTTAACTACCGGGTATTTCAACAGTACTAACGGTAACAACTACGCCGTTATTTATAAAAAAGGTTATTTCTGTCGCTTTCTATATCCGAAAGTTATTCAGTTGTGGGGCCCACAAATAGCTGCGCCGTCGTACGAATATTCCGCGACAACAAGAATATTCTACGACCAAACGAATATTTCCCGACAATAAGAATATTTTATAACCACTTGCTTATTTTGAAAAATTTACATATATCACCCTTAACTTTAAACTTTTATCAATTTAACCATTTACTAAATATAAAAATTGAATACTTTTATTTCATAAAATTTGGGGTCTTACAATCTCCCCTCCTTATTAAATTTCGTCCCCTAAATTTACGTACCTGGTATTTCGAAAAGTTGAGAATACCTTGCTTTCATTTCAGATTCCATCTTCCTTGTCATTATGATTTCTCCATTGCTCATTCTAGAATACCGCTTCAAAACAAGGTTAATTGACATATAACAATTGTCAATTTATTAAGTAAGAAAAGTCAGCTTAGGTAAGTCACACACTAGCAAAGTATATTATTCGTCCCTCCCCTCCTAGTTCTAGACTCCAATCTCCGCCAGTGACCATATCCCTAAGCTCTGATACCAAAATGTAACGCCCCCAAAATAGGTCCAATCCACCCAACCCATTCTGGGTCGCCACCAAATACACTCAACAAAATTCTAAATATAAATCTTCAAAATCCAACTTTTAAACTGTCGTACAAAATACGACCACAATTAAACTGTGAGTTTTAATATAAATACAGTGCCCATACTCCAAATCAATAATACGCTACAGAAAGGTACAATCAATAATTGTTTTAAGAATTAAAATCTTTGAAAAATGCTCAAGAAAACCTTCGTACATGGGAGGTCATGCGTCTAAGTTATAATAGATATTATATGACTTAAGAATTATCCTTGGTTGACCTAATAGACCCCAAAGAAAATTGAGAAGATTACTATCATGTTCTTTCCAATGGTGGGTCTTCTCTTGCCATATAATTATCTCCATTGTCTCCAATTGAGAATTATATTTCAACCAAACTCCAATATTATATAGCTAGTGCTCATAGATATAATCAGCAAGTGGATGTGCACAACCATGTCTTATGATAACCCGAAGTCGTAGGTGATTAGACATCTTGTATGATAGTGGCAAAACACCCTTCCAAAGTTGGGTTCACCTCAGCCTATTTGGTTCACCAAAATCAACTGTTAAAATGACGTATAAAATACGACACACACATTTTAAATTCTCAATATAATTCCTCTCATATTGTTTTATGGAAAACCTCAACAGCTATAGACCATCGTTCTATTCCCCTGTTATCCCTGCTCGACCCCGTTATACTCTTATTACCTGAAAGGAATTGTGAAGCAAAAGGGTGAACACAAATAGCCCAGTAAAGAATATCATGACTAAAGATAATTAAATTATCAGTAGTCTTCATCAGTAATAAATCAGAGATTTATAATATATGGTAGATGATAAAACTTTTCAACCATAGTTGCAGCGGAACGAACAATCCATTAGAAGAGTCAAATAGACCATAATGTCTATTATCTTCTCCATGTTAAAAGTTCACCAACAATGTTTTATCCCTGTAACATCAATCAACAGTTCCTATTTATAATCATGTGAATAATTCATAATCATAATTGTGTTGCTAAATTCCTCTTCGCACCCAGGACGAAGATAACTTTCATCACCTATCTTTACCTGAAATACCAAATATCATGTTATACCAAATCACAGTTCCTGTTCATAACCATGCTAATCAATTCATCTTTGAACTACGACCAAAGATATTCAACAATTAATTATTCATCTTTGCACTATAGGCCAAAGATATTCATCAATAACTCATTTTTGCACTACAGGCCAAAGATATTCACAAATCAACCGCTCATCTTTGCACTACAGGTCAAAGATATTTAATAATAATTCATCTTTGCACTACAGGCCAAAAATATTCATAAATCAACAGCTCATCTTTGCACTACAGACCAAAAATATTCAAATCCCAAATAAATATCTAATCATTTCAGAATTTATAGAAACAACATTTATAATCATGTTGATCAATTCACCTTTGCACTTAAGCTAAAGATATTCAATTGTAAAATCAATGATCATGATCATACCAGTCAACAATTCATCTTTGCACTACTGGTCAAAGAGAACCCATAGTCATGATCATACCACTAATCTACCCATCTTTACACTCAAGTCAAAGAGAATTTTTATCATCCGGATTATAAAAATGTTATATATGAGAATAAGAACAATATGATCCAATTGTCAACATGATAACCAATTGTGGAGTAAAATTCAAGAATGAAGTTCAAAATATGGATCCGATCAAAGATAGGAACCTTAACAGGAAACTTGGACAAATAGAAGAAAATTTAATTTTTCGGTAAATAGTACCGTATACGTAAATAGTGTCGTATACGTGAATAGTGTCGTATACGTGAATAGTAACCCCGACATAAAAAGAATAGAAATTTCATAAGAAAAATCATACTTCGTGAATAGTACTCGTGAATAGTACCGTATTCGTGAATAGTGCCGTATACATGAATAGTAACCTCGACGGAAAAGGTAAAAAATTTATAATAAAATTCATACCAATATTTCGATAAAATGATATTGAAATCAATAACATCATTTACCAAAAAAATAACATCCCTTACCATCCCTTACCTCAAAAGAATAGTACTTCTGACTGAAATATCAGATATAATACCGAAGGAAACTTGCACTGAATAGTAACACTTAAAGTATCTAAATACTCACAAAAATACGCTCGATATTATAGAGAGAGAAAACTTCTGATTCTAGAGTGATTTTCAATTCTAACCTAAGCACCCTATTTATAGGAAAAGCTTAGGATGCCAAAGTAGACTAAATTAATAAAATAATATTTTTTTAAAAAAAAATTCCAGCCGCCTCCCCAAGAAAAGCCATCAGCATTCACCAACCAAAAGTGGGGCCCACCATTTTATTAAAAAAATATTTATTTTCCGAAACTTCAATAATTCATAATAAATAGCCCCTTTGTCAGAAAAATACAAATTCTATGTCTGTCTATAGGAAATTTAATTCTCTACAACTTTGTAGAAGGAAATTTTTCCAAATTCCAAACATAAATTATCCGAAATCCACAAACGGATGATTTTTCATACCAAAATACTGATAAAAACACATCAGCACTAATTTCTTCTTTTATATCCATAAAATAAATATTTTCTTATCATATTAATCAATAAATAATTATTCACAAATAATGTTACAGAACTACAATATTGACAACCAGGTCATTCCAAGGAAAGAAGGGGCCTTCCGATAAGGACTTCTCCTTACTGGCGCGCAATTAAATTACCCCTCCTAGACAGAACTTCCGTAGACATTGTCAATAATGCTATCTAATAATATTATTCAAATAATATGAATTATTGAGTTGATAATGTGAAATACTGTGCAGTGACAATTATTGAATCAATAATACAAAATATCAACTGTAGCCATTATTGAATCAATCATATAAAATAACAACGTAGCAATTATTGAGTCAATAAAATATCAATGTAACAATTATTGAGTCAATAATATAAAATATCAACGTAGCAATTATTGAGTCAATAATATAAAATATTGAACAGTAATTACTGTAACAATAATTGAGTAAGTGTCTTCTCACGTAAGAATCAATAATTCAAAATATTGTGCAATACCGTGTGCTACTGTGCAACACCGCGTATTACTGTATTTTAACTACCGGGTATTTCAACAGTACTAACGGTAACAACTACGCCGTTATTTATAAAAAGGTTATTTCTGTCGCTTTCTATATCCAACAGTTATTCCGTTGTGGGGCCCACAGATAGCTGCGCCGTCGTACGAATATTCCCTGACAACAAGAATATTCTACGACCAAACGAATATTCTCCGACAATAAGAATATTTTATAACCACTTGCTTATTTTGAAAAATTTACATATATCACCCTTAACTTTAAACTTTTATCAATTTAACCATTTACTAAATAGAAAAATTGAATACTTTTATTTCATAAAATTTGGGGTCTTACACAGGTGTTGAGATGAACATGACCAACTGATGATACAAATAAATATCTTTGGCTCGTAGTACAAAGATGGATATTTGATGATGGACTTTTAAATCAAAGAAGATAGTAGACATCATTCTCTACTTAACTCTTCTAATGAATTGTTATTTTCGCTGCGAATATTGATCTAAAACTTATTGTCTATAATATTTTATCTGATTTATTGAAGGCTAACGATAATTTGTTTTTCATTATCTTAGTCATAATATTCTTTACTGGGCTAGTTGAGCTCACCCTTTTCTTCCATTATTCTCTTCAGAAAATGAGAATATCGCGGGTACTAGTCGAAAAATGGAGTGATGGTCCGAGTTAGAGCTGTAGAAGTCCTCACTATTTTTTTTATTTAAAATAGTGTGATAATAAATATAATGAGGACTTAGTTTGAATGTTAATATTTTTTACATGTATGTATTAACACTCACAGTTGTGTGGTCGTATTTTGCACGACCATGAGATATGAAAGATTGTATTTGAATTTTGTTGAGTGTATTTGGCGACTTAAAATGGGTTGAGTATTGAACCTATTTTGGGGGCGTCACATCCTCTAAACAAGGACCGGGCAACAATACTGAAGGAAATGAAGGATAAGCCATATTTTGAGCATTGCCTTAACAACACTCGTCCAGAGAGAGGAAATCATAACAAATAGTATAATTATCACCAGACATCCGAACACTCTACAGAAGACTGCAGGGATTTGAAAGACATAGTTGAGAAGAATGTTCGGAGTGGGGAATTAGTTCAGTACGTTGCGGGCCGAAAAGGTTCAAGAGGCGGACAAAATAATATCGGTCAGGAGCAGAACCCTAGTCAGCCACAACCGAAACAAGTGCAAACAGTTTGGCGAGTGGTGGATTTGATAACAGGTGACTCGGTCGGGAAGGTGATGGGGAGGAAAAGGCGTGGGGTGCTAGATTCTATGCTAACAATGTCTGAACAGCCTGCGAGGAGGGATCAGCAGTACCCTGGCATGGTCATCTCTTTTTCTGATAAGGTTTACCCATCAGAACCTATTGAACCGCATGATAGAGCGATGGTAATCACTTCACTAGTTGGATAGGTGGACATGAAAAGGATCATGATTGATAACGGTTCATCGATCGATATATTGTACGCCCATGCATACCAAATGATGGATTTAGAGGGAAAGAAGATGAAGATTTGGCAGAAGCCCCCTCTAAAAGGATTCAGCAACAACCCAGTTCGAGTAGCAAATGTCATCGAACTGCTGGTCATCTTCGGGATAACTCATTGGCAAGTAGAAGTGATCTGCAGATTTTTCGTGGTACATGTGGATTCGCCGTACAACGCCATACTTGGGAGAGTGACACTAATGGCTCTGCAAGCGATGACTTCTATACCCCATTTTAAAATAAAGTTCCCCACACCAAACGACATCGGTGAAGTCGTTGCGGATCTTGACTTAGCAAGAAGATGTTATCGGAATGCTTCAGTCGTAAGAGCCCGAAACTAAGGTCTATCTCCAAAACTGAATTTCAGCAGCCCACGATGCTAGCCATACAACATAAGCTTAAGACATGAATGTAATTACTACATTATTACAACAATACACTTCTAATCCCAAGATTTATTACCTATAATATCAATGAATATTACATTATTCAAATATTACAATTATAAGCTTCTAATATTGCAATATAATCTGTAATACTACACATTTAAAATCGATAATTAACGAATTCCTTTAGTTGAACACCATCCGGCTACTCAAGTCCATCTGTTATATCTGCAAAAGGTTATATTTTTACAAGGATGAGCATTTAATTTCTCGATAAGTTAAAGCAGTTGAATAAACAACAAATCAAGAATCAAATTAATATTCTTTGAAAACTTCATCAACAAAACAAAAGTTGAGAAGCAGCTCGAATAAACAGGAATGAATTAAATCCTTATTACTCTCAATCATCACTTATCTTGATTTTCTGAACCTAGAGATCCTCACTCAATATCATTTCCTATATAATGCACCTCGACATCAACATGCCTCTGCTCTCATTTAATAGTTAGCATTACTTAATCATCACATAGATCATGAATAAATCATAACTTTAATAATCTGAACAGTTCAATAATAGAACAATACTTCACAAAAGCACATAAGTGCATATATTGGCAAACAACACAATTCATAGCTAATGACATTGTACACAATTGCACAAAAACATGAAATTAACTTGCATTCAATTCAACAATTTGAATGAAATTGGACGAATTGCTCAACAAAATTTGAGAACGTTCAAGAAACTTTCCTGAAACATTCTTTAATTTATACGTTAAATATTCCTTCAATTAATAACCTACATTATCCATGACAATTTATTTGATTAAATTAATGATCACCTCATATAAAATAAGCATCGACAAACGCATATAATTATCGTAACCTATTCTGATAATTAATCTTTCAACTTAAACCAACGTAAAACTTTCCTTATATCTTTTGTATAAGATTCTCATAAAAACATGTAATTAATCTTTATATAGACTCATAAGTCATGAATCAACATATTCAAGTCGATAGAAATTATTTCAACGACTCCCGACTTGTCGGTTTTTAATTATTTTCATTCCGTTGAAAGCCTAATTCCCCCATTAAGCCTTCCTAGCCACTTTATTATTTTTTGTCTTTTCTGGCCACACATATATAAATATATTTTACACACAAAACTATTTTTGTTGAAATTTTTCAATTTCCTTTAGTATTTTTCAAAAGCCCGTTTTTAGTTTGTAACTTAGCAAAATTAGCTATATCTTGCTCAACTCCAAAAATTCCTAAATCTTGGCAGAATCTTACACATATTAACATGAACTTTCAGTTTAAATTTCGTGGTTATCGGAGTTATAGAACTCTAGTTATGACAGTTTTCATAGGAAAATTTTTAATATTGAATTAGTCAGAACTCATTCGTTTTAAGTCGGAATTTGTTCATCTTCAGACCAGGGCTTCCTTATATCATATTTTTTTCATGTCCCAAAATACCTGAATTTATTTCATTTTTAAGTGGCCCAACAAGTGCACGGAACAAATTGGACAGTAGGCTTTTTCGGTTTTCCAGTTTTGGCCTGTTTTAGTAGAAACTGTCCACACGAAAATCCACAAAAATAAAAATTATGTTCTTCCAATTGGATGTGTTAGAGGACTTCCATATCTAACTCTAAAACTTGACCATACTCCCAAATTCAAAATAGACTGGGAGTTATGCTTGTTCAAATTTCAATCTCCGTTTTCTCGAAAAATAGTTTTTTCGATTCTTAGGTTGTCTAGGAAAGCTTTCTTGTTTTCATGATTCTTCCTACATAAAACACATAAATAGCATATATATATATACTCCAACATAACCTTCCTTATATCATAGGAACCATCATGATCCACTATACAAACCATTCTCCCACAACAAACATGCTTAAACAAATTTTAAACATAGTTTAAGGGTTAGGGCTTCATACCTTGTTTGATTTTCTAGCTTTGTTTCCTCTTTCATGTTTTGGTTGTTCTTCCTTTTTCTTGTTCTTACTTAATCTTGATTATGGCTTGCTAGATTTTGCTCTTCCTCTTCTCTTCTTTCATCTGTGGGCCTCTCTTTCTTGCTTTCTATTCTTTCAAATGTCTTAGATGAAAAATGAAGAAATGACTTGGGCTAAATTAATTGAATCATCCACCAACTAACTCAACTATGCCCAAGGTTAGATAAAATCATGTGAGGTTAGGGGACCAAATGATGGTTGAAGGCTTTATTTGGTTGTAACAATCTTGTGGGATGGAACATACATTTAATGTTTGGTTTAATTGGATGGAAGCTTACTATATTTGGCAAGTGACTCACCAACTTGTCCCCCCATCTCTCTTGCCCTGTTCCTTCCATTCTTCTCTCACTTTTTCAAATTCAATTCATCTCATGTTTAATTGCTAGCTTGAGACACTTACCCCTCTTAGCTTATGACTCACCAACTTAGCCTTTTAATCCTTCTTTATCCCATGTACTAATAATATAGCAAATGAAACATGCATCCCTTAACTTTGGCTCCAAGTTTGGCTCACTCCATGACTCAAAGGTTGGCTCACACTTTGGCTTAAGTCTTCAAGCCATGGGCTCATGGCTTCAAGGCCTTAAGCCTCCCTATCCTAACCAAGCCTCTTTTATCTCCTAGCCAAGCCATTTAAACCCTTGGCTTGGCTAGACCAAAAATTAATATGATTTCTCATTTTCTTTTCTTTTTAGTTAAATTCTCATAATTCATTTAATTAGGAAAAGTCCATTTTGCCCTTTTGTACAATTGATTAGAGTTTACTCCCCGAACTAAGTTGGTTACCCGATTTCTTTCTAGTTAGAATTTTTCTAACTTTTTCGGTTACGTTTTCATAACACGCTTGGTTATCCGAAAAATCAACTTTCGATTTTCAAAAATCTGATATCGTCACTATTTCCCCTTTCCCGAATAAAAACTATGTCGTAATTCAAAAATTCAAAAAACGATTTTGCGTTTTCAGCGTGAATAAAGTTTTAGGGTTTTTTCCCAAAAAAACTTTTATTACATATTTCATCTCACCTTCTCAAATAAACGCTACAACGTAATTCAAAATTCTTGAAAAAGTACGTTTATTAACGTTTTCTACGTTTTTTGCGTTTTATGAATAGTGACTTTTTCGTCTTTTTCTCAAAAAAATTTATTTCCTTATACGATCCTAAAACTCGTAAATTCCATCACAGAAACACGTTTCACCACAAAAATTCAACTCTTAACACATAAAACAAAATAATATTCATAAAATCTTATTTTATGAAATAATATTCCAAATTACTTAATTTACAAACTAAATAGAATTTTTGGGTCGTCACACTCTTCGGGAATATGGGTCAGCAATCAAAGGGATCAAACCAAGGAGGTTCGAGGTTGAAGTGCTGAAATCAGGAACTTACCGGCTTCGAGTAATGGATATTACGAAAGTCAAAAACACTTGGCATGCTGGGAGGCGTAGAGAAAATTATCAAGTTGTTTTCTTTTATGATTGTAAAATTTTCAAGTTATTAATAGGAATGAGCATTCAATTTTGCCAAACGATAGTTTTCGTTTTGTGTATCAGAGGTATAAGGTCGGATGACGTTATATGGTGGGATTGAATCCTACCACAGGGGTTGGGAAGGCTATTAATTATGATATAAGGAAGGATAACGTCCTTCAAAACGGACCAGCGTCCTCCCGAACGGATAACATCCTTCGGGACGAACCAGCGTCCTCTTGAACGGATAACATCCTTCGGGACGGACCAACGTCCTCTCGAACGGACAAACATCCTTCGGGATGGACCAACGTCTTCCCGGACGAATAAACATTCTTCGGGATGGATTAACGTTCTCCCAAACGGACAAATATCCTTCGGGACGGACCAGCTTCCTCCCAAACGAAAAGCATCCTCTCGTATGGATAACATCCATCGGAACGGATCAACATCCTCCGGGACGGATCAACATCCTCCCGAGCGAATAACATCCCTCGGTAAACATTTTCCATGACTAATTGATGTACTCTCTTATTTTAAGTCACTTATAAATAAGAGAGTGGGGGCAATGTTGGGGCATGAATATTTGGGCCCGGATGATACGGTGGGCCATAGTCCGCGTGGAGGAATTTTCCCACGTAGGAATTTGTTTGGGAAGTTGAGTATTTTAAGGAATCTAAGATTCCTAATTGTATTTGAATTCCAACTCTTAATAAGGAAAGTGTCAGTATATGATTCAACTTCATTTCCTTAAGGAGATTGGGGTCAATCTCATTAAGTTACCTACCTAATAAGGAATTCTATACGGAGAAGGATTTAGAGAAGGTGGTGTGATCACTATAAATACAAGGCTATACATTGGTTCTCAGGTATACACAATGTTATTTAGACCAGTATAGCATAAAGCCTCCATTGTTAAACATTATTCAGCCTATACTTATTCTCACATCGAAGTTATCCCCCGGCGGCCAAAGTCGTCAAGGTTCGCATGTGATTTCGTTTCTGTTCAGGATTGGACGCGCTTTTAGTGATTAAGGTGCGTGGACGAATCTTGGCGTTAACAAGGCTCAAGCATGGATTAAAGAGATAAAAAGTGCGTTTGTAATCGCTAAGGTTGGCGAAGAACAGAAGACGGTGTTCGCCACTTATATGATGAAGGGTGAAGTCAATTGATGGTGCGAAGCAAATCCAAATAAGGTTGGAACAAGAGTAGTACCATAGGAACGGTTTAAGGAAATGCTCTTTGAGAACTACTTTCCAAGGAGCATGCAGAGTCACATGGATATGCGATTTCTAGAACTGAAGTAGGGAGATATGTCGGTAGCCCAGTATGTCGCAAAAATTTAACGAGTTGGTAAGGTTTGCACCTCACCAGGTAGACACGAAAGAATGGAAGACGAGGAGGTTTGAGTAGGGCCTTAAACCCTGGCTATATAGTAAGTTATATTTGCTACAGATAGATAGTTTCGCTACCATGTTGGAGAAAGCCATAATCGTCGAGGGTGGCGGGGATTTGATAGAGTTAAATCAAGAACAAAAGAAGAAAAAAGAATGAAGGAGGATCGAAAGGTGAAGGGAGTAGTCGAGGAAATAATAACAAAAGAAAGTGTTAGTGTGTGTTTTAATTATTTTTTAATATTTAGTTGTTTTATTTTATTACTTAAAATGACAGTATTTAGGTGAAATTACTATTTTACCCTTAAAAAAGTCCTAACTCAGTCAGAGGATTGAATTGTGAACCCAATTGGTTCGATTTTTGGCCATATTAAGACTTTTACCAATTAAAAAGTCACGTACATCGAAATTGAATGATAAGTTGGAGGGACATATTTGCTATTCTTCCATATATATATATATATATATATAAAACGAACAAAGACGAAACAATTATAGCGACGGTTTTCTGAGATATAGCAACGGTTCGAATCGTCGCTATAACTATGTCGTCGACTTTGTACGTTATAGCGGTGGAAAAAACCGTCGCTATATTCGATTCATTTTTGAATCCATGAAGAAGGGGACCGTATATATATATATATATAATCAACTAATAAATTGAAAAAAATCACAATATTAGTATTTAATGTGAGTCCCGACAATTATATATAGTATGTATTTATTCGTTTTTGGAACAAAATCTGTAATTAGAAAGAAAAAAAAAGGCATATCATATATAGAATTATACATAAATAATATTTAAAAGAAAACTAAAAATTTTATCTACAAAATAATTCGGTGCTTCGCACAGAAAATGGACTATTTGCTAGGAACTTCATATATTTAATTCTTATGTTCAAAAGGATTTCCTTCACCAGATTATTGATCACGCTCATTAATCTCTTTCTTGTTTTGAATTGGTCATGTTATGTATATTAAGTGGCTACCATTTTTTCTGCATCATATCTACAATTTCTTCCACCTGTACAATTAAAGAGAAAATGCGCACAAAGAAAATAAATAGTATGGGATACATGCGTTAATATTTCATATTTTGTAGGGTAAAATATTTTCTACTTATGGACTGAATTTCGAAAATAAGTGTGGTGGGACCAAAAAGACCAAGCGGCAGGCACCTGCTTTTTATATAGAAGATGCAGCAACAAAGATCAACAAAGAGTAATGCTACTATCACATAAAGTAGCTCACATAAAATTGGGCAGCATCCCCTGGTGATTTGTTGTTGAGTCAAGTGGGTCATGTCAACAACAAATCAGGGGGTGCCACCAGACTTTATATGAGCTACTTTATGTGATAGTAGCATTATTTATCAACAAAACTAACTAAAATAGACTACAGAATAGCCAGCTACAAGGTGAATTGAGTGTTCACAAGGGAAACACCACTTGTAAAATTACTTTTAGTGATATTCCAAAACAGTCAGGAACATAGATGTTAAAGTATGATGGGCCTATAATATGCATAAACTATATGGAAATTGAATAATGTTAAAGTATATATGTTGTCTCACATCGAATACCTTAACCAAATATGTCTAGTATATATAATGAGTTGGGTCAACTCTTCTTATAGTCAATTGAATTTGAGTGAGAGAGTATTTTGATGTCTTTATATATACTAGACTTGATGAGCCGGCTATACTTCTTCATGTCCTTTAATCTTAATTGTCCACTTCTTACGGATCGTAATCATTTGCATGGTTAAAGAGGGTTTGCATATATTTCAGATATCTTCATTGTAAATAGGTGGTAAGGGCATTTGATAATAATGTATCCCATTTGTGATGCATCTTATTTTTGATACAGAATCTCCTTTCCACAAACGCTGACAACTCAGTTCTAAAGATTGGAGATTTTGGGTTTGCAAGGTACTATAATCAAATGCAGATTTTTTTCATATATTCCCCTGCGTTTATGTGACAATGAATGCATTGGGCCAGCTATGGAAATTATTGAATTCAGTAACATGTTGGAATCTGCTGGTATGGTGTTTGTTCAGTCCTTGTAGGAACTCGGAAGGTACACACATATTTTGTATTTTTATTCCTCTTTCTAAGATACCTTGCATTTCTTGTTGGTATATGTTGTTTTTCTATACATAACTAATTGAATTTGTCGCTAGATGGGTCATCTTTATAAGCATCTTTGATGTGTTTGATTATGAAGGAATCAAATCATTTCTTTTCTTTCTTGTTTTGCTAGATAGATTATATAGATGAAGAAAATTGAACAAGATCAAGGGGCATGCCCCGCGAAGCCTCTATAGCAGGCACATCAGAGATAAACCAATGATGCTAATGCTATAGACAAAAAAAAAACTATAACTGCCAGACCCTTAAAGAAGGGTACCTATCTACACATCTTCTAAATTTTTGGATAGGAAATAATTTACACTTGATGATATTAATACAGTCTTTTTCAATGACTGATACAACAGAGGGATTTTCTCCATGAGATCTCCGGTTTCTTTCATTCCATATCTTGTAAACCATAGTAGCCAAACAAAGTTTTATGATTTGAGAAGTCATTTTGTCCATCCGAGTTAAATTGATATGAAGGATTAATTGGTCCTAGCTGAAAGGTATCCCAAACCAATCATGATGAGCAAGAACTTTTCTCAATATATGCTGTGAGAAATCACATTCGAAAAAGAGATGAGCAAAAGATTCGGCTGTCTGGTTACATAGGCAAAAGATATTAAGACCAAAGTACAAGTCTGTTGTGAAAGGCCAACCAAAGGAAGAAAGAATATCTTGGAATCTGCATGTTGTGCCAAACTAATTTACACCAATCAGCAGTCGAACTAGAGGAACGAATGGCAGCCCAAATAGTGGAAGCCTTGAAATTAGATTGTCCAGCCCAAAGAACTTGATCAGGACCAAAAGAAGGGGCGATTGATGGATAGGAGCTTCTGCTTAATGAGAAGAAGGCTAGCGCGTTGGATAAAGGGGGTGCCCAGGTGCAATTACTGATAATTTCGCTAACAGTGGCATTCAAAGAGAGCCTAGAGTTTGTGACAATGGGGCCACGTGGATGATGAGCAAGGGGGTGAGGTTCCAACCAAGGATCCTGCCAAATTCGAATGTCACGCCCGTTTCCAACCTTATATTCAATGAACTGAGCAGCTATATGTCTGAGTTTTAGGACTTTTCTCCATATCCAGTATGCATCATAAGGCATAGGAGTGGTCTAGAAATTGTGCTTCAGAAGGATAGTTTTACGAACCCATTCGGCTCAGTAAGAAGTGGAGTTGAAGTTTATAACTTGCCATAAGTGGTAGATGTTGAATATTGGCATATTTTTCTTGGTCAACAAAACATATTACCTACTCCTCCCACCACATCAGCTCCCTCATTAATGCTCCCCTCTTGGTTTCGGCTATAAAAGGAGAAGATGGATAGCATACTACACACCATCTCTTACATTAACATTGAGAGAGTAAGAGAGTTAGATAGAGAGAAAGCTAGATAGAGAGAAAGCTCAGTTGAGCATTTGAGAATTAGAGAGGTAGAGAAATAAACAGTTAATTTATTTCTTAGAAGAGAGTTTGTAATCTCCATATTATTTTCATAGTGAATTTTGAGATCTTTCCCCGTGGTTTTTTTCAGTTGGGTTTTTCACGTAAAATTCTTGTGTTATTATTTTATATCTCATACAGTAGTGTGTTTGTATTTATCTTAGTGTATTTCTGTGAGCCTGATTTCTCAACAATTGGTATCAAAGCTTCGGTTCACGCCAACGATCAGAGAAATTAGGCAGGTCACAAATACAAAGATGGCAAGCACAAGTGGGAGGTATGAAGTTGAACCATTTGACGGTAAGTCAAATTTCAGTATTTGACAGTGTACGGTAAAAAATGTATTTGTAAGACCCCAACTTTTATGAATAAAGATTTAATTTTCTTTATATATTATTCCGAAATAGTAAGGTATTGATTTGATAAATGTGAAAAGTTATGGGTGAAATGTGCAAATATTTTAAAATGAGCAAGTGGTTATAAAATATTCTTGTTGTCGGGAAATATTCGTTTGGTCGTGGAATATTCTTGTTGTCGGGGAATATGCGTACGACGGCGCAGCTATTTGTGGGCCTCACAACGGAATAACTGTCGGATATAGAAAGCGACAGAAATAACCTTTTTTATAAAATAACGGCGTAGTTGTTACCGTTAGTACTGTTGAAATACCCGGTGGTTAAAATACATTAATACGCGGTGTTGCACAGTAGCACACGGTATTGCACAGTATTTTGAATTATTGATTCTTACGTGAGAAGGCACTTACTCAATTATTGTTACAGTAATTACTGTTCAATATTTTATATTATCGACTCAATAATTGCTACGTTGATATTTTATATTATTGACTCAATAATTGTTACATTAATATTTTATTGACTCAATAATTGCTACGTTGCTATTTTATGTGATTAATTCAATAATTGCTACAGTTGATATTTTGTATTATTGATTCAATAATTGTCATTGCACAGTATTTCACATTATCAACTCAATAATTCATATTATTTGAATAATATTATTAGATAGCATTATTGATAATGTCTAAGGAAGTTCTGTCTAGGAGGGGTTATTTAATTGCGCGCCAGTAAAGAGAAGTCCTTATCGGAAGGCCCCCTCTTTCCTATGAACGACCTGGTTGTCAATATTGTAGTTCTGTAATATTATTTGTGAATAATTAATTATTGATTTATATGATAAAGAAATATTTATTTTGTGGGTATAAAAGAAGGAATTAGTGCTGATGTGTTTTTATCAGTATTTTGATGGGGAAAATCATCCGTTTATGGATTTCGGATAATTTGTGTTTGGAATTTGGAAAAACTTCCTTCTACAAAATTGTAGAGAATTAAATTTTCTATGGAAAAGACATATCATTTGTATTTTTCTGACAAAGGACTATTTATTATGAATTATTGAAGTTTCGGAAAATAAATATTTTTTAAATAAAATGGTGGGCCCCATTTTTGTTTTTTGTTGAAAAATCCTAGCAGCCAGGCGGCGGAAAAATTTAGAAGAAAAAAATATTATTTTATTAATTTAGTCTACTTTGGCATCCTAAGCTTTTCCTATAAATAGGGTGCTTAGGTTAGAATTAAAAATCACACCAGAATTAGAAGTTTTCTCTCTCTATAATATCGAGCGTATTTTTGTGAGTATTTAGATACTTTGAGTGTTAGTATTCAGTGCAAGTTTCTTTCGGTGTTATATCCGATATTCCAGTCAGATGTACTATTCTTTTAAGATAAGGGATGTTATTTTCTTTCGTAAATGATGTTATTCTTTTCAATATCAATATACTAAAATATTGTCATAGAATTTATTATGAAATTCTTACTTTTTCCGTCGGGGTTACTATTCACGTATACGGCACTATTCACGGAAAAATTAAATTTTCTTCTATATGTCCAAGTTGCTTGTTAAAGTTCTTATCTTTGATTGGATCTAAGTTTTGAGCTTTATTCTTGAATTTTGCTCAACAAAGTATTATTATGGAGTATTCTTGAACTTGAATAAACTAAAATACGAATCCTTAATCTTGTCATTTATTTCACTGGATTCGTTATTTATATTGTTTTTCGTCATCCTCGGTCCTAACTGGTAATATAATAGAATATCTTTAGCCTGTAGAGCAAAGATGAATGATTACCTTATGAATATCTTTAGCCGTAGTGCAAAGATGACAGGTGTTGAGATGAACATGACCACTGGTGATACAAATGAATATCTTTGGCCCGTAGTGCAAAGATGAATATTTGATTTGAGATATATATTGATTGATGTTACAAGGATAAAATATTGATGATGGACTTTTAAATCATAGAAGATAGTAGACTTCATTCTCTACTTAACTCTTCTAATGAATTGTTATTTGCGCTGCGAATATTGATCTAAAATTGGTTGTCCATTATATTTTATCTGATTTATTGAAGGCTAACGATAATTTATTTTTCATTATCTTAGTAGTAATATTCTTTACTGGGCTAGTTGAGCTCACCCTTTTCATCTATTGTCCTCTTCAGAAAATGAGAATGTTGCGGGAACTAGTCGGGGGACAGAGTGATGGTCCGAGTTAGAGCAGTAGTAGTCCTCACTATTTCTGATAAATAGTGTGATAATAATTGTAATGAGGACTTAGTTTGAATATTAATATTTTCTACATATTTGTATTGACACTCACAGTTGTGTGGTCGTATTTTGCACGACCGTATGATATAAAATTTGTATTTGAATTCTGTACCATGTATTTGGCGACTCAGAATGGGTTGGGTTGACTAGACCTATTCTGGGGGCATCACAGTTGGTATCAGAGCTTAGGGATATGGTCTCTGGCGGAGATCGGGGAATAGAACTTGGAGGGGAGAGACGAGTAAATTCTTCACTAGTATGTCCTACATAAGCTTATGTGGTATTGAATTGGTCAGTCGAAGAATAGGGTTAATATGTGATATGTTAATTTGTTTAATTAACCCTTGTTTTATGACAGTATTTGAGAATGACAGCTGAGAATGTTAACAATGGATTGAATGAGATCGTGGAGGCACCGCTAATCACCGACCAGAATAATGTGATGTCGGGGAAGAAAAAATTAAAAATATCCATGTGGTAAGTGAAGAATTAATAGTTGCACCCGAGCTAGTCGCAGAGGTAGCAGCTGAGAGTGAGGAAGAAGAGGAACCTGAGGAGGAGAATTTATTAGGAGAATTTTATGATCGAAATGTAGAACTGCAAAATCGTATTCTTGAGTTAGAAGAGCAGGGTGAAGAATGACAGACAGCCGTGGAACAAAGGGATACAACAATTCAAGAAAGGGATATAGAAATTCAAGATTTTGCTACTCGTTATGCGAGGCTTGAACAGAAGCTCTCTCTGGCAGAGCATATGATATTAGAGCTAGAATCTGAAAATGCAAATGTCAACGATCAGCTGAAAGAAAAAGCAACGGAACGAGTGAGAATTGAAGATGCATGGGTAAAAGCCGCACGACGCGTTGATATTTTAGAAAGAGACGTCCGATCTAAGAAGGCCAAAATAGACGATATGGATTTCACTTTTTGGACAAAAATCGAAAGAATCCAACATCGAGTTTGGAATTATCCTGTGCATAGCGGTCAACCCCAATTCGATATGGATCAAAGAGTAATGATTCAAATCATGGATCAGGAGTGTGACGAAGCAGTTGAGGGTGGAATGAGCTGTATAGCAAAGTCAAGACCAGTTGGGATAGTGACACCAAAGACTGTTCCATACAAATCAAAGTCGGTGGCCCAAAACGCGAGGAACACGAAAGAATTTATCACAGGTTAGTTAATTATAAATTTTTGCGAAGTCTATACCTTGTTAGATACCGGTGCTACCCATTAATTTATTTCACCTGCTTGTGCTCAACGTTTAAACTTGACTTCTGATAAATTAGACTTTGACTTATTTGTTGAAACTCCGTTAGGAGAAACCTTCGTTACATCCACAGTTTACAAATATTGCTTGATTCAGATTGGTACTCTTACCTTACCTGTTGATCTTATATCTTTGAAAATACTTGCATTTGACGTGATTTTAGGAATTGACTGGTTAACCACTTATCATGCCAAAATTGATTATTTTCGTAAGGTTGTTAATTTTCATATTCTTAATCAACCTGTTGTGCGAATCCAAACCACCAAACCACTAAAATCAGTCAATATCATTTCAAGTCACAAAGCTATTCGTTTATTGAAAAACGGATGTCAAGCTTTCTTAGCTCATGTCACTGATCTAAACCAGAATACGTTAGGTTTGAATGATATTTCCGTTGTTAATGAGTTTCTTGATGTATTTTCCGAAGAACTTCCCGGTCTACCCCCAGAACGTGAAGTTGAATTCTTCATTGACCTTGAACCCAGTACAAAACCCATTTCTAAAACCCCATATCGAATGGCTCCTATTGAACTTCAGGAGTTAAAAGTCAAATTACAGGAATTGTTAGACATCGATTTTATTCGTCCTAGTACGTCTCCTTGGGGTGCTCCTGTTTTATTCGTTTGGAGCGAGGAAAGCGAGAAGAGCTTTCAATAGCTCAAGTGAAGACTTATCTCGGCACCTGTTCTGACAATACCATCTGGTTCGGATGCATTTGTTATCTACAGCGATGCTTCGGGCAAAGGGTTAGGATGTGTTCTCATGCAACATAGGAAAGTCATAGCCTATGCCTCACGACAACTCAAAGAATATGAGAGGAATTATCCTACTCATGATCTAGAGTTGGCAGCAGTCGTTTTCGCGTTGAAAATCTGGAGACATTACCTGTACAGAGAGAAAGTGGAGATTTATACGGATCATAAGAGCCTTAAATATTTCTTCACTCAGAAGGAACTCAACATGCGGCAACGACGTTGGCTTGAGCTGTTGAAAGATTACGATCATACCATCCAATACCATCCTGAAAAAGCGAACGTGGTAGCTGACGCGTTGAGTAGAAGATCATATGTGGGAACGAGTGCGATGATGTCAAGTATACGTGTGGAACCAGCTTTGATTGATAAAGTTAAAGCTACTCAAACTATGGATCCGGAGCTGATGAAGATGAAGAAGAAGGTGCCATTCCAGAAGCAAGAATCGATGAAGAGGGAATACTTCGAGTCAACTCCAGACTTTGTGTTCCTAACGATTTTGACTTGAAGCATAGAATCATGATGGAGGCACACAACACACCGTTTGCAATCCATCCTGGGAGTACCAAAATATATCGTGATCTTCGACATATATTTTGGTGGAGCAATATGAAAAGAGAGATCGCGGAGTTTATTTCGAGATGTTTAACGTGTCAACGTGTAAAGACGGAGCATCAAGTGCCGAAGGGTCCATTGCAACCACTGGAGATTCCAAAATAGAAGTGGGAACACATTACGATGGATTTTGTTACGGGTCTTCCCAAGGTTTCTCAAGGCATAGATGCGATTTGGGTTATTGTTGATAGATTAACCAAGTCTGCTCATTTCTTGCCGATACGAGAGACTTATTCCCTTGAACGTCTTGCTCATATGTACGTGAATGAGATTGTGAGATTGCATGGCATGCCAGTATCCATAGTTTTGGATCGTGATCCAAGATTCACTTCACGATTTTGGATCAGTTTGCAGAAAGCTATGGGCACAGATTTACGATTCAGCTCGGCTTATCATCCGCAAACGGACGGATAATCGGAAAAAACTATTCAAACTCTTGAAGATCTATTGAGACTTTGTGTTCTAGACTTCAAAGGGAGTTGGGATAAGTACTTACCATTGGTGGAATTCTCCTACAACAACAGTTATCAGGCAAGTATAGGCGTGGCTCCATTCGAAGCGTTGTATGGGAGAAAGTGTCGTTCTCCAGTATGTTGGAACGAGGTGGGTGAAACAACATTGTTGGGACCGGAGTTAGTACGTATAACGACAAAAAAGATCCAAATGATCCGGCAACGGATGCAAACAGCACAAGATCGACAAAGGAGTTATGCGGATCTTCATCGAAAGGACGTGGAATTTAATGTTGGGGACCATGTGTTATTACGTGTTGCTCCGTGGAAAGGAGTTACGAGATTCGGGAAGAGAGGAAAGCTCAATCCACGATTCATTGGTCCATTTGAGATCCTTGACCGAGTAGAAAATGTGGCCTATAGACTCGCTTTACCTCCAAATATGTCGCGTGTTCATAACGTTTTTCACATATCCGTGCTTCGTAAATATGTGAAAGATCCAAACCACATTATTGAGTTAGAACCAGACGAGATAGCCGAAGATTTAACATACGAGGAGGTACCTGTCAAGATCTTGGATAGGAAGAAGCATGTCCTACGCTCGAAAATTATACCTCAAGTTAAAGTTTTGTGGAGAAACCATGCTATTGAGAAAATGACCTGGGAGTTGGAATCGGAAATGAAAGCGATGTATCCTCACCTTTTCGACATACCAGGTACGTACGTCAATTTCGAGGACGAAATTTCATAAGGAGTGGAGGTTGTAAGACCCCAACTTTTATGAATAAAGATTTAATTTTCTTTATATATTATTCCGAAATAGTAAGGTATTGATTTGATAAATGTGAAAAGTTATGGGTGAAATGTGCAAATATTTTAAAATGAGCAAGTGGTTATAAAATATTCTTGTTGTTGGGAAATATTCGTTTGGTCGTGGAATATTCTTGTTGTCGGGGAATATTCATACGACAGCGCAGCTATTTGTGGGCCCCACAACGGAATAACTGTCGGATATAGAAAGCGACAGAAATAACCTTTTTATAAAATAACGGCGTAGTTGTTACCGTTAGTACTGTTGAAATACCCTGTGGTTAAAATACAGTAATACGCGGTATTGCACAGTAGCACACGGTATTGCACAGTATTTTGAATAATTGATTCTTACGTGAGAAGGCACTTACTCAATTATTATTACAGTAATTACTGTTCAATATTTTATATTATCGACTCAATAATTGCTACGTTGATATTTTATATTATTGACTCAATAATTATTACATTAATATTTTATTGACTCAATAATTGTCATTGCACAGTATTTCACATTATCAACTCAATAATTCATATTATTTGAATAATATTATTAGATAGCATTATTGATAATGTTTAAGAAAGTTCTGTCTAGGAGGGGTTATTTAATTGTGCGCCAGTAAAGAGAAGTCCTTATCGGAAGGCCCCCTCTTTCTTGGGAACGACCTGGTTGTCAATATTGTAGTTCTGTAATATTATTTGTGAATAATTAATTATTAATTTATATGATAAGAAAATATTTATTTTGTGGATATAAAAGAAGAAATTAGTGCTGATGTGTTTTTATCAGTATTTTGATGAAAAAAATCATCCGTTTATGGATTTCGGATAATTTATGTTTGGAATTTAAAAAAACTTCCTTCTACAAAATTGTAGAGAATTAAATTTCCTATGGAAAGAACATATCATTTGTATTTTTCTGACAAAAGGGCTATTTATTATGAATTATTGAAGTTTTGAAAAATAAATATTTTTTAAATAAAATGGTGGGCCCCACTTTTGTTTTTTGTTGAAAAATCCTAGCAGCCAAGCGGCGGAAGAATTTTGAAAAAAAAATATTATTTTATTAATTTAGTCTACTTTAGCATCCTAAGCTTTTCCTATAAATAGGGTGCTTAGGTTAGAATTGAAAATCACACCAGAATTAGAAGTTTTCTCTCTCTATAATATCGAGCGTATTTTTGTGAGTATTTAGATACTTTGAGTGTTAGTATTCAGTGCAAGTTTCCTTCGGTGTTATATCCGATATTCCAGTCAGAGGTACTATTCTTTTGAGATAAGGGATGTTATTTTCTTTCGTAAATGATGTTATTCTTTTCAATATCATTATACCAAAATATTGTCATGGAATTTATTATGAAATTCTTATTTTTCCGCCGGGGTTACTATTCACGTATACGACATTATTCACAAAAAAAATTAAATTTTCTTCTATATGTCCAAGTTGCTTGTTAAAGTTCTTATCTTTGATTGGATCTAAGTTTTGAGCTTTATTCTTGAATTTTGCTCCACAAAGTATTATTATGGAGTATTCTTGAACTTGAATAAACTAAAATACGAATCCTTAATCTTGTCATTTATTTCACTGGATTCGTTATTTATATTATTTTTCATCATCCTCAGTCCTAACTTGTAATATAACTAAATATCTTTGGCCTGTAGAGCAAAAATGAATGATTACCTGATGAATATCTTTGGCCGTAGTGCAAAGATGACAGGTGTTGAGATGAACATGACCACTGGTGATACAAATGAATATCTTTGGCCCGTAGTGCAAAGATGAATATTTGATTTGAGATATATATTGATTGATGTTACAGGGATAAAATATTGATGATGGACTTTTAAATCATAGAAGATAGTAGACTTCATTCTCTACTTAACTCTTCTAATGAATTGTTATTTGCGCTGCGAATATTGATCTAAAATTGGTTGTCCATTATATTTTATCTGATTTATTGAAGGCTAACGATAATTTATTTTTCATTATCTTAGTAGTAATATTCTTTACTGGGCTAGTTGAGCTCACCCTTTTCATCTATTGTCCTCTTCAGGAAATGAGAATGTTGCGGGAACTAGTAGGGGGACAGAGTGATGGTCCGAGTTAGAGCAATAGTAGTTCTCACTATTTCTGATAAATAGTGTGATAATAATTGTAATGAGGACTTAGTTTGAATATTAATATTTTTTACATATTTGTATTGATACTCACAGTTGTGTGGTCGTATTTTGCACGACCGTATGATATAAAGTTTGTATTTGAATTATGTACTATGTATTTGGCGACTCAGAATGGGTTGGGTTGACTGGACCTATTCTGGGGGTGTCACAGTATTGGCTCAACAAGGATTGGCAAAAGCACTAGAAGGGAAGAAACCAGCGACTATGATAGATGAAAAATGGACGGAACTTAAAGTAAAAATCGTGGCAACAATTAGATTGAGTTTGGCGCCATAGATCAAATATCAGGTTTTGACAGAAACCTCTTCGAAGGACTTGTGAGAGAAACTTGAGAAAGTTTACAAGTCAAAGTCTCTGTCAAACCGGTTATATTTGAAGAAAGAATTGTACCGGCTTCGGATGGAAGAAGGGTCAGATTTGACCAATCATATTAATGAGTTTAATAGATTGGTGACCCAACTAACCAGTATTGATGTGAAGTTGGCGAAGAAGATAAAGCCTTATTGCTTCTTGTCTCTCTACCAGATTCATACTCAACTCTCCAGAGTACATTCCTTGTAGGGAAGGAAAAGCTTGCAATTGACGATGTGATGCCAGCAGTTCTGGACCAGGATAAGTTCAGGGGCACTACTTCCAGAGATCAAGGAGACAGTCTTCTTGCATTTTCAGATGAGCGTGGTAGGGGTCCTAATCGAAAGAAGTATTCTGATAAGGAACGAGAAAGGTCTCAGTCGAGACCAGGCAAGAAGGATAAATCTCAGGTTGAGTGTTATCATTGCCACGAGAAGGGCCACTACAAAAATCAGTGTCCATTATTGAAGAAGGATAACAAGAAGAAAGGTAAGCAGATATTGAAAATTCTGCTAATGTTGCTGAGCAAGCAGATGTGTGCAGCGATAGAGAGCTGTACATAGTGACAGAAAAATGAAGCTTCACAAGGTGATCTCTTGTCTGTTAGAGACAGTAGCAGCCTTATAGATTGGTACATGGATTCCGGTTGTTCTTTTCATATGTCCCCTCACAGGGATTGGTTTGATACTTTTACATTCTGCAATGGTGGTACAATTTTATTGGGTAACAATGCAGTCTGCAAAGTTACTAGAATAGGCACCATCAAAGTTAAAATGTTTGACGAAATTGTCAGAACATTGGATGATGTAAGGTATATTCCAGAATTGAAGAAGAGCTTGCTATCGGTTGGAGTACTTGAGTCTATAGGCTGCAATATCTTAGTCAGAGATGGTGTCATGAAAATTACCAAGGGTTCAATGGTAATTATGAAGGGCCAGAAAAAGGGCACCCTCTACAAGTTGATAGGGGATACAGTTGCTGGTGAAGCATCAATTTCTATGCAGGACAATTCCAATAGTGATAGCACAGAATTAAGGCACATGCGACTTGGTCATTTGAGTGAAGAAGGAATGAAAGAACTTCACAAAAGGCAGCTGCTGAAAGGTGTCAAAACGTGCAGTTTGGAATTTTGCAAGTTTTGCGTGTACGGCAAACAACGGAGGGTCAGCTTCAAGGCAGGAGCACATACCAGTAAGAATGTACTTGATTATATACATTCAGATGTTTGGGGGCCAATAAAGCATGCGTCAATGGTTGGAGCCCATTATTTTGTCAGCTTCATAGATGACTACTCTATACAGGTGTGGGTGTACTTTATGAAGCAGGAATCTGAGGTTTTCAGAATCTTCAAGCAGTGGAAAGCTAAAGTAGAAAACTAGACCGGAAAGAAGTTGAAGTATTTCAGATCAGATAATGGCATGGAATACAAGGAAAGGTCATTCCTACAGTTCTGCCAGGATGAAGGTATCACCAGGCACTTCTCAGTCAAAAGAACTCCAGAGCAAAACGGGGTTGCCGAGAGGATGAACAGAACTCTATTAGAACGTGCCAGATGTATGAGGTTGAATGCAGGTCTGCCTAAGAATTTTTGGGCTGAGGCAATCAACACAGCCTGTTATCTGATAAATCGATCTCCTTCAGCTGGAATTAATTATCAAATCCCCGAAGAGGTATGGAGTGGAAAACCAGTTGATTTTTCTGTGATGAAAATCTTTGGTTGTCCAGCTTATGTTCATCTGCTAGTCGAGGAGCGACAGTCCAATCTTGATCCAAGGTCAAAGGAATGTATTTTTCTTGGATATGAAGACGGAGTCAAGGGATATAGGTTATGGGATCCAGTATCGAAGAAGAAGGTTGTCAGCAGAGATGTGGTGTTCAAGGAGAAACACATGTTGAACAAATCTGAGAATGAAGAATCTGCAGCAAGTGAGTTACAGAAACACCCAGTTGAGGTGGAGCTTCCTGAAGATACAAAAGAATCTGAAGAAATTAAAGATGATCATTCTTCAGATCCCCAAGAGTGGTCCTATAATCTTGTTAGAGATCGGGAAAGGCGAGTCAGCAAACCAGTACAGAGATATGGGTTTGAGGACATGGTTGCCTTTGCCTTGATTGCTGGTAGTGGAGATCCAACTAGCTATCAGGATGCTATTCAGTCAGAGGATAATGATAAATGGGCAATAGCGATGGCAGAAGAGATGGAGTCTTTACAGAAGAACCAAACTTGGGAGTTAGTTCAACTTCCAAAAGGATCAAAGGCTATAGGATACAAGTGGGTGTTCTGAAAAAAGGAAGCTCAGTCTGATAAAGAAGGTGAAGGATTCAAGGCCAGGTTAGTGTCAAAAAGATTCTCTCAGAGAGAGGGAATCGACTACAATGAGATCTTATCACCAGTTGTGAAACACACATCGATTCGGTTGATCTTATCTATCGTAGCATCACAGGATTTGGAGTTAGAGCAGCTTGATGTGAAAACAGCTTTTCTCCATGGTGATTTAGAAGAAAAGATCTACATGAAGCAGCCTGAGGGAGGACTTAATTTGCAGTTTGAAAAAGTCTCTCTATGGTTTGAAGCAGTCCCCGAGGTAGTGGTACACGAAGTTTGAAAACTTCATAGTGGCTGATTGTGACGCCCCCAAAATAGGTTCAATACTCAACCTATTTTGAGTCGCCAAATACATGGTACAGAATTCAAATACAATATTTAATATCAAACGGTCGTGCAAAATACAATCACACAACTGTGAGTGTCAATACAGACATGTAAAAAATATAAACATTCAAACTAAGTCCTCATTACATTTATTATCACATTATTTTTTGAAAAAATAGTGAGGACTTCTACAGCTTTAACTCGGACCATCACTCCATTCCCCGACTAGTACCCGCGATATTCTTATTTCCTGAAGAGAACAATGGAAGAAAAGGGTGAGCTCAACTAGCCCAGTAAAGAATATTATGACTAAGATAATGAAAAAATAAATTATCGTTAGCCTTCAATAAATCAGATAAAATATTATAGACAACACGTTTTAGATCAATATTCGCAGCGGAAATAACAATTCATTAGAAGAGTTAAGTAGAAAATGATGTCTACTATCTTTTTTGATTTAAAAGACCATCATCAATATTTTATCCATGTAACATCAATAAATATACATCTCGAATCCAATATTCATCTTTTGCACTACGGCCAAAGATATTCATTTATATCACCAGTTGGTCATGTTCATCTCAACACCTGTCCATCTTTGCACTACAGGCCAAAGATATTCATCAGGTAATCATTCATCTTTGCACTACAAGCCAAAGATATTCATCAAGTAATCATTCATCTTTGCACTACCGACCAAAGATATTCAGTTATATCACTATTTAGAACTGAGGATGATGAAAAACAATACGAATAACAAATTCAGTGAGATAAAGGACAAATATTAGGATATTTATCCAGAGTTCAAGAATGAAGATCAAAACCTGGATCCAATCAAAGATGATTTGGAAAGAAAAAAAATAAATTTTTTTTATCGTGAATAGTACCCTGTGAATAGTAACTCGACATGAAAAAGATAAAAATTTCACAAGAAAGTTCAGACCAAAATTCCAGTGAAATGATATTAGATGAAGCGCAAAACTCAAGGAATTTCTGATCATTTCAGGAATTATAGAAGCAATATTTACCGTAGTAAGTTTAGAGTTAGGAATCTGAAATGAAACAATATACGAAATTGCAATTGGATTTTCACCCGTCCAGCGGTAGTCCGCTCAGACAGATTATTAATTTAATAACAACTGAATACGAAGGGTTATTCACCAGGCATGCGATAGTCCGCGTAGACAGGTTATTCCCACAGAATAATAAGAATGGAATAACAACAGGATTTCACCATGCATGCGGTAGTCCGCGTAGACAAGTTATTCCAACAGAATAATAAAGAATGGAATAACAACCCTTACGAGTATTGAAAGAAAATAACTCTCTTCATGAATACGAAAGAAATAATACCCCTTACCTTAAAAATTTAGAGACTACACTAGTGTAATACCAGAATACTCTTCTTCTTTCTCTCTTATTTTCTCTATACTTTCTCTCTCTATAGCTTTAGCGAATTGGTGAGAAATAATGAAGAAGCTTCTATTTATAGGCTCGGCAAAGTAAGGATAAAATAGTCTTTTCGCTATAATTTATGACATCATCGCTTAAATCATCGATCTTATGACATCATTGCTTACCTCATCTCTCCGATGACATCCTTGCTTACCTCATCGCTCCGATGACATCATTGTTTGCATCATAAGAATTCAAATTCAATTTGCACTCTTTCACCTCGTTTAACTTTTATACCATAAATTTATTATAATAATGTTACCATTCTAATTATAAAAATCATACTATTATATAATCACATCATACTACTATAATGTAATATTATAATAACATATTTGAATGAATTATTTTATCAGAAAAGATAAAATACCAACTTTCAACCAATGTCACATGCTAAAAATTTCTCCGTTAAAAATCCACATTGAATATATATCAACAATTAATTATTTACAAATAATATTACAGAACTACAATATTGACAACCAGGTCGTTCCCAGGAAAGAGGGGGCCTTCCGATAAGGATTTCTCCTTACTGGCGCGCAATTAATCAACTTCTTTCCTAAACAGAACTTCCTTAGACATTGTCAATAATGCTATCTAATAATATTAGTCAAATAATATGAATTATTGATTTGATAATTTGAACTACTGTGCAATGACAATTATTGAATCACTAATATAAAATAGCAAAGTAGCACTTATTGATATAAAATATCAACGTAGCAAATATTGAACCAATAAAATATTATGCAATTATTGAATCAATAATATAAAATATTAAACAGTAATTACTGTAACAATAATTGAGTAAGTGCCTTCCAACGTAAGAATCAATAATTCAAAATACTGTGCAATACCGTGTGCTACTGTGCAACACCACGTATTACTGTATTTTAACCACCGGGTATTTCAACAGTACTAACGGTAACAACTACGCCGTTATTTTTATAAAAAAATTACTTATGTCGTTTTCTATATCCGACATTCATTCCGTTGTGGGGTTCACCAATAACTGCGCCGTCGTACGAATATTCTCCGACAAAAAGAATATTCTTCGACCAAACGAATATTTTTCGACACAACGAATATTTTATAACCACTTGCTTACTTTAAAATATTTGCACATTTCACCCATAACTTATCACATTTATCAAATCAACACCTTACTATTTTAAAATAATATATAAAGAAATTTAAATCTTTAATCATAAAATTTGGGGTCTTACACTGATGGTTATTCTAGTTCGGAGTATGATCCATGTGTGTATTTCAGATCCCTTGTTGATGGTTCTCTAATATTGCTGACGTTATATGTCGATGATATGTTGATAGCAGCAAAGAAGAAGTCAGATATTCTTCAGCTGAAGAATTTGTTGAGCAGTGAATTTGACATGAAGAATCTTGGATCAGCCAAGAATGTGACAACTCGATAATTTGTAAGATTAATAAAATCTTAAACGATTAAATTAAATGTTTAAGAATAAAACCTAGATTGGAATTAGAAGATTAATTAAAAATTTTAAAGAACCTATATGGTTTGATTTAAAGTTTTAAGTAATGTAAATAAATTAAATGAGAATGATAGAAATTACAAAAAGGAATGAAAGATTTATGAGACATGTCTCAACATATTACATTATTTAGTGACATATATAGAATGAATATGTGAAGTAAATGAATATGAATATTATGTGAATATATTGTTTATTATATAATAAACAAATAAAAGAAAGCTATTGGAACCTAATTTTTATATATTAGGTATAAGAAGTAATTAACCTAAGGGTTATAATTATTTGAGATTGCTAGTATTTAATTCATGTACTAGTAAATGAACTTAAGAGATTTATTTTTATTATCTCAATTAATTAGTTATATTAACCTAATTAAAGAAAACCTAATTGGGTTATATAATTAAATTTATGTAAATAATTATTTAAAATTCAAAATGAGTGGATTAGGAACCCTAATTAAATAAATAGGATAAGATAAAATTAAGACATTGGACCATAGTAATTTTTCATGATCCAAACAATTATTAGAGAGCCCAAACTTTGGCCAAATCATATATGAAATTTCTAGAAACTAAATTAACCAAAAATGAGCATATAAAATAAAAACTCAAAATGGGCTTAAATGGATACATTGTATCCGGCTATTTCAAAGTGAGTTTAACATGTGGGGAGAATCATTTTATTAGATATACAAGCAACCCAAAGATTAAAGAGAGAGAATGAGGGATATGCAAGAGATTATGAGAGAGAAGGTGAGAGATTGCTTCTCATTTCCATCTTAGCATGAGCAAAGAAAAATAGAAAGAGAGAGGAGAGTGTTGGTTTGGCAGCCCCTTGAGGGAAGAAGGAAAATAAATTTTCTTGCCTCCAAGCTCTATAATCACCATTGGAAGGAGAGGAAGAAAAGCCATCAAAACATAAGGTTTAAAAGTTCTCTTATTTTAAAACTCTAGTTAGTTTAATATGATTTATTGTGATGATTTTTGTCAAGAACAAGAGTTATGTTTCTTGAACTGCTAAACCATAGATCTACATGCTTAATAGTATTTTATGTTAAGATCCAACCATGTTTGGTGTTAAAAGTTTGATCCAAAGAAAGAAAAGTAAAACAGTTTTCAAACTTAGAAAAATTAGTATACTGCTGCCATAAAAAGGAAATTTTGGGATTAGCTAGATTATTCAGAAAATTCATTGCTTTTGGTATGTTGTAGTAAACTGAATAAGCTTTCCATAGACTCCGGAACGGACTAAATCCAACTTCGGAGGAAAGAGTTATGCGATTTTAAAGTAGCCGGGTCAAAACTCGAAAACCATTTCGGTTCAGTCCCTTCTACGAAATTTCTAGAATTTTGTGCTTGGAATTTGAAGATGGTCCAAAAACAAAAATTGTAGTCCCGGAAGTCAGCTTCGCGTGGGGTCAAGAATCTCTCAAAAACGTTTTAAAACGAAAAAGTTATGATTGTTTTAGTATAAGAGGGTCAAGTTGGAAAACTAAAACTGAACAGCCCGTTCCCGAATTTTACTGTTCATGTTTCATAAGTCGGATTCATGATCCGTCAACATCTGGGTGTTAGAGCTATAAGATACGAAGATATTTCCAAGTGGAACGACTAAAAACCGATTTAAGATGAGCAAGCTATGAATTTATTAGCAAAACACCTCGAACTAGCTAAACAAACATGGACAGTCTGACTAGCAGCGATTTTTCGGGTCTGTCACTATTCTGAAAAATTTATTTGATAATTTTATAATATATTTCAGGGAGTCACGGTTCCAAGGAGACCAAGTGGGCTCAAATCGGAGTCGCAGATCTCCGTTTATAAATGTTTTAGTAAAAGATCCCAAAACAGAAAATATTTTCAAAACCTTGTATGGACAGTCGGTAGTGGCTTGTTTTACCGGGCCTATACTTGTCCAAAGTGGCTGTTTCTTAAGCCAAAAGTGTAGTTCGGGAAGTCAGCTTTCCAACGATACCAAGTGGGCCCACATCGAACTTGTAGATTTTCGTCTACGAGCGTTTCCGTGAAGGACCTCAACTTTGGAACGTATAATGAAAAGTTAAGAAAATTAACTAAAATTTTCACTAATTAATTATTATTGAACATATAATAATTAAAGAATGCTTAATTAAGGTTAAGTATTAAAATGTGATTATTTAATTATATTAGCATTATAAAATAATTATTTATTATTTAATTAATATTAATAATAAATGAGTATAAATGACCACTAATTGACTATTCTTTAAAGAAAAATTAAAGGTTTATAATAAGTGATTAATTTATTATTATTTAACTAATTTTAAATAATAATTAAATGCATATAATGATGTGATTAATTGATATTTAATTAAACATTAAATACTAAAGTATATTTAATTAGTTATTAATTATGTTAAATAATAACTAAAGGTAATTAATTAATTATTATTTAATTAATATTAAATAGTAATCAAATGAAGGTATAGATTAATATTATGATAATAAATTTATTTAATAATTATATTAAATAAATTATGTAAAAATGATTTTAATATTTTAAAAATCATTTTATATGATTTAAAGGTTATAAAAAATGTTTTATATTATAAAACATAACTTTTAATATTTTGTCATGAAATACATTAATATTTTAATATTAATGAAAATTATTTAAGAATGGTTTTAAATGTTTTAAATTCATTTAAAGGGGATATTAAGGTATTAAAAATACTTTGAAATATTATAAATAACTTATAATATTATGTCATGTATTTCATTAATATTTGAAATTAAATAAATATTAATGATAATGGAATTATTTGGTATTTAGATCATTTAAAAATGATATTAAAGATTGAAAAATTATTATAACTGATAACAATTATTTGAAAATTATTATGAGCTATTGAAAAATATTTTGATAAAGTAATAAAATATTTAAGATAATACTAAAGCGTTTAAGTAGAGTCTTATTGATAATAGGCTCGATAAATATCTGATTAGGCAATCGGAATGTCGAAATAGTACCAAACTCAACTCAGACTGAAATAGTTTGATTTGATACCAAGTCTTATGTGTTTTATTGATTATTAGGAATATATGATCATTTGTTTAGGTTATTTTATAACTGTAATTAACAAAAGTTAATGTGATGATATTATTCTAATTGAGAGATCGATATTATTAATAATAGGTCTTTCAACTGAAGCTAAATTAGATTGCGTAGCAGTAATCAATGGTACAGGCAAGTTCCTAAACCATACTTTTATTGAGCAAGTTTCCTAACTCGAACTCGAGTTGTTATTGTAAAGCATGTTCGTGATTAATCATCGTTCATTATATCACATCTATGATTCATTGATTCGCACGTTGTGCATATTGTATATGTTCATCAGGTATGAAAGGCTAATCACCTTCATTACCATATTGTTCAGTTAAATTTATTCATGTTCATTGTTGACTATTCAACATTATTGATTCATGTTCTTTCACAGTTCTTATATTGTTGAAAGTTTGTCAGCTTATTATTCATTCTTTCAATCATGATATATCCTTGTTGTATTTAAAACTTGCTGGGCAAACTTGTTGCTCACCCTTGCTATATCATGATAAACATTTCAGATTAAAGCAAAACTTCAGACACAGGCAAAGGCAAAGACGAGTTCCAGGATGAAATTATTATACGGTTAAAATAGTAACAATATTGAAGGCATATGACATTGTATGTTGTATAGGATATTGAATACAGGTATTAAGTTAAGGTTACAGATCTTGGGATTATGTGTAAAAGTTATTGTATAAACAATTCATGTTTATATCTTCCGCAATAGTTATAGAAATGATGTATCGTAACGTACCAGGTTCGAGGTAAAAGGTACCCGGATTTGGGGGCGCTACAAAGAAGATCCTAGGTATGGAAATTCATAGGGACCGTCAGGCAGGAAAGTTGTGGCTAACTCAGAAAAGATATGTGCAGAAGGTCTTGGAGAGGTTTAACATGAACAATGCTAAACCAGTTAGCACTCCGTTGGCAGCACATTTCAGATTATCTTCATAGTTGAGCCACAGACAGAGGATGAGGTGGAGTATATGTCCAAAGTATCGTATGCAAATGCGGTGGGTTGTCTCATGTATGCCATGGTATGTACAAGGCCAGATATCTCACATGCAGCCAGTGTGGTTAGCAGGTATATGGCAAATCCAGGGAAAGAACATTGAAATGCTGTCAAATGGATTTTTTGTTATCTAGCAGGTACAACCAATTACGGTCTTATGTTTGATCATAATACCACAAGAAGTGAGGTTACAGGGTTTGTTGATTCGGATTATGCTGGAGACCTAGATGTAAGAAAATCTACGACAGTGTTTGTATACAACTTTTATGGAGGATGTATATGTTGGAGGTCAGTGGTGCAGTCTACGGTAGTATTATTAACAACAGAGGCTGAGTATATGGCATTGACAGAGGCAAGCAAGGAGACTTTGTGGCTTAAGGGACTAGTTGAAGAACTAGGTTTCAAGCAGGGCAGTATCCAGATTTAGTGTGATAGTCAAAGTGCTATTCATTTAGCAAAGAACCAGGTGTTCCATGCCAGGACCAAACATATAGATGTTTGGTATCACAAGATTCGTGAGTGGCTGAACAATGGTGACATTGCAGTTCGCAAAGTTCACACAAAGGAGAATGCCGCAGATATGCTCACAAAGTCAGTTACAACAGAAAAGTTCAACCATTGCTTGGACTTAATTCACTTCGTCGAATACTAAGTTCGTGGTGGAGTATCCAGGGAGAGGGATACATTCACAAACACAAAGAAGTTCACAGTATTTAAAAATACTAGCCAAGGTGGAGATTGTTGAATATTGGCCTATTTTTCTTGGTCAACGAAACATATTACCTACTCCTCCCACCACATCAGCTCCCTCATTAATGCTCCCCTCTTGGTTTCGGCTATAAAAGGAGAAGATGGGCAGCATACTACACACCATCTCTTACACTAACATTGAGAGAGTAAGAGAGTTAGATAGAGAGAAAGCTCAGTTGAGCATTTGAGAGTTAGAGAGGTAGAGAAATAAACAGTTAGTTTATTTCTCAGAAGAGAGTTTGTAATCTTCCATATTATTTTCATAGTGAATTTTGAGATCTCTCTCCCGTGGTTTTTTCCAGTTGGGTTTTTCACGTAAAATTCTTGTGTTATTATTTTATATCTCATACAGTAGTGTGTTTGTATTTATATTAGTGTATTTGTGTTAGTCTGATTTCTCAACAGTAGATAATCTGAGCCTTATTCCATTTTTTCAACATTTTTCAGACCCAATCCTCCCTCATCAAAGGGGAGAGACTTTTTTCCATGCTAGCTTTGAGTCGTGATTAGCAAGAGATGTTCCCTTCTAAAGGAATCTATAAAGAGCTTGGTCAATATATATAAATAGTATTGTCTAATTTTTGCTTATTTTATAAATCAACTATGTTTTATAAGCTAGTACACGCTGTCCATAGCATTGATATGTTTTGCACATCAAGAAAGTTTTGCAATTTATGTATAATATAGATATAGATATTTATCATGTTCTCTATGTATTAATCCAAGAGAAAATTTCAAACTGTGGTGAAGGCAACTTCTCGGGTTGATAATTTCTCCATCTATTCTATCTGCTAATTTTGCAAAGTCAGGTTCTACTCTTCATTTTGAGCTTTGGTACCATATTCAACTTTGAGAACAAGATGATCTTTATTAATTTTCTATAGGTTTAAAATAATTGCTTGAAGCAAGTATTGATGAAGTTATTGTTTGCATGGTCCCTACTATTCAGCTTTACATTCACAGGTTCTTATATCTATTGATGCAGTATTGATGAAGTAAGTATTCAGTATTGATGAAGTTATATCTATATGAGGCAGTTGATGACTTGGTTTCCGATTCTTATTTCTTAGGTGGTCGGGGAGTCTTGCTTATGTACAAGAAGCTGGTGTCAAAGCGATAAGCCTATTTATCATTTGCCTCATATAGTCCATGATTATATGATGCAGGAGGGTCCGAGACCGAAGATGCCGAGCTATCGGATAGCACTGTTGATGACCTTGGAGTATCATGAGTTGAAAGATCGTCGTAGACATGACGAACATCAACTCCTTCGACTTTGGATTAACGGATTAACTTCGGGAGATTGGTTGTCTTCGAAGCTCGTGGCCTCAATGACTAGAGACACAGATTGATCTTTATTATTAGTTATTATTATCTTTTATGAGAGGAGTTTTATTAGAAAATAAATCTTTAATAATAGAAAGTTTGTTAGAATTTGGTTTCCATATCCCTAGGAAGATTTATTTCCGAATCTCTAGGAATTCTGTTAGATCTTGGGCAGAAAGTTATAGCTTGGGCAGAAAATTTTGTTAACTATATAAACCCGGCTTGTGGGTTGAATTGAAAAAACTTTTGATTTTGATAAATATATTATACACATTAGAGAGAGTTTCTCTGTGTTTTCTGGTGAATCTCTTGTTCCTTTTTTTGTGAATTCATTTGTTACCTAGCCTGCAAGCAGTGGCGAAGCTAGAATTTTTTGTCAGTGGGGTCAAAATTATTACTAAGCTAAAAATAATTTGGCGCGGGTTCGGGAGCAACGCCCCCGAGCCAATTTTTTTAATAGTTTATACCTTCGGGTCACATATATATACACACTATATTACAATGAAAATATAATAAGTAATAATATATGGTATGTATACACTATATTGACTCATAATAGACTTTTTTTAATCACAACTGTTTATAAGTAAGTAATTCATTATTTATTTTTAAAAATAATATAAATTAGATTATTATTTAGTTTAAAATATTATAGAGAGATATACATATATTGAGAGAATATGAGTCATATGTGGTTAAAATTTGATTGACAAAGTTATAAATTTTCAATTTGACCCCGTATAATAGAAAATTTATAAAATTTTAGTGGAGTCAATTTATATATAATACTTAAAAATTTTAAAATTTACCTTACATTATAAAATAATTTTTTTTTCCAGTGGGGGCGATTGACCCCACAAGTTCCCATGTGGCTTCGCCACTGCCCGCAAGATAATCGCTATCCCGCCCTGGCGTCATTATACCTCAGAAGTGAAAGTTGGAATTGTTTCGTTTACCAGCCATGTACAGAAGTGAAAGGTGATGCTTGTATATTTTGTTTTCCTGCTCACAACTGTGGTTTTACATGAAAAAGGATTCTACCTAAAACTTCGTACTACGGGTAAGACTGTGTTTTGGAAGAAGTCATAGTGATAGCTCAACTTTTTTGGTATTTAGGGATGCTGAGTATTATTATTATTGTAATATGATTTCAAGAGATTAATACTACAAGACTATTTTTATGTTATTTGTTTGTGTTTGATATTGTAGGGCATTGATTGGTTTGAAAACCTGAGAAAAACTGAAAAAAAATATTTTATTTTATTTTTTGAAGTTTTTAATAAGGTTATTTCTACGACATTTTATAGTGGAAAATAACTTATTTCTGACGGAAACAGAATCTTCAACGGATATTTACATTGGAATTAGCTTAATTTCGACGGAATTAGTTTATTTTCCACGAAAAATTTTGTCGAAAATAATATTTTTTCTTGTAGTGACTATCAGCGGTATTCACCACCATTATCAGTCTTGAGTTACTTCACTTTTTTCCCTACTTCAGTTTCTACCATAGCTTTTCACTTCTTAAAAACATTATACACATCAGACTTTTCTTTAATTGTATAAACACATGTTTTTCTTGAGAACTCATCTATAAATGAGACAAACAAGAATTATCACTTAAAATTTTACCTAAGCAGGTCCACATACATCTGAATATAGAAGGCCTAATTTTTCTACTTCCGCTACTTTCTTTCCTTTCTGAAAGCTAACTCGCTTCTACTGGCCATAAACATAATTTTCGAAGAACTGATCGAAATCAATATTTTTGGCATCAGGTAACAATTGTCTTTAGTGCAAATTCTTCATACCACTCTAGCTCACTCAAGTGCCCAAGTCTAAGTTGCCATAGCTTCGTACTAGCTCTCATCTACAGAAGTTGCCAGAAGAATACAATCATTCATACTATTAAGGACATACATACGGCCCATCAGATTTCCCTTAGTCCAGTACTACTAGGGATCCTCTAGATATCTTCCACCCATTGCCGAAAACAACTGAATATCCTTTATTGTCCAACCTGCATACATTCTTCTTCAATTCAGGATTATTTCATTAAGCTTCAAGTACTGATAATTATTGCATAACTTGAATAAGATAGTCTCTTTACCAACAACCCTATATTATATCTGGGATTGCTTAAAAATGTCATTAGTGATTTTGATTATTGTTTTTGCTTAGAATCAGTTTTAAGAAAGTAATTTGTGTTTAGTAAATAAAAAGTACTTAAATTAATAAAAAGTTAGTGTTTGATATAATTTTTTTTTGCTAATAACTTATTTCAAGTGCAAATTACTAAAAATGAATGTTTTGAGAAGTAGATGGGTAACAAATGAAATTACTAAAATAAATAGGGATAAGTTAGTAATATACGTGGTCAAACTTTATTAGATTTGGCAAATAATTAAAAGCTCCAAATTAGAGCTTCTGATTATTTTCATAAAATTAAAAGTGATTATAAGCAGTTTTAAAATCAGTTTATCAAACACTTTTTACTTCTTAAAATTGCTTATCAGCAATCTCAAGCACCCTCTTACACTTCTCCCCATTATCAACAATTACGTTCCCAAAATCTTCAATAACATAATAACCATTTAATAACGTCCAAACACATTTAATAACCATTATATATTCATATGTTTCTTATTTACAAACTTCTCTTTACATAGATCTTCTTATATTCTTACTATTTACCATTCTATCCCGCTATTACATATAAAAGACGGGATTTACATAACTTAATCATCAACATGTACTAAGGTTTAGGATGTACAAAAGATATCCCGCTAAATATACCAAAAGTTGGGATTTACCTTATAAACGTACTCACCTATATATATATGAATACTAATTAAACAACACTATTACATCATGCTAGACCCCTAGCAATAGCGTCAGTACGCTCCTTCTCTGTGATGACGATCACACGAGGTCGAGAGATAGTATGCTAGTTCTGCCCTATCTCCATTGGGTAATTAATACCATACCCTATCATGAACGCGTTCCATGGAAGTGGTGTACGCGTAATTCATCTTGTCCACCTTCCTTTTGTGGACTCGTACCTCATGTTCGAGGTCCTGTACCTGATTCTCGACCCTCAGCCGATTCAAAAACTCTTCATCCTTCATATTGTTCATCTCATGCCTTTCCACCTAAAGATAATGCACATCAGCCTCTAATACTTGGTTTCGATTATTGGTTGTATGCAGTGCCATATTCAAATCTGCATTGTGATCCACCAGGGAATAGATTAATGCCCCTAACTGAGTCAAGGTTTCCTGAACCATTAGACTGATATACTCTTCATCTTCCTCCTTGGATTCAACTACTGCATGTGGTAGTCCAGAATTTCCCCCAGTATCTACCTCAGCTGGTAAAGGCTGCTGTGAAATGTCACCCGTGATCCCGACTGACAAACCTACATCTAGCCTATAGTCGGGAGGATCATCCTCCGAATCCTGATCCATATCACTCTCAACCGAGCACAGCCGGCACTGGCTCGGGTACTAACTGTGGTGAAGCGATCAACTCCTCACTCGCCACCTGAATTTCTTTGACATCATCGTCTCCTGACATCTATAATCATACAATTTATCTTGATTAGTACATTTCATTAAATCACATTTAATATTACAAATAACAGTTTTATTTATGTTATCTTTACTTCTTTAGACTTTTATCGATGAATTTCCTTAATTCATCTTTTACAAACTCTATTTGAGTTTACTTGCCAATTTCTCTAATCTTGTAAGGTTATAGCCTAAGGAGCCCCACCTAAGGTTTCTAACATACAACTTTGATATCAACCTATGACGTCCCCAAATTCGAAATACCTTTAAACCCCAACTATGGTGCATCACGGTTCTCTTTACTAGACATAATCATAAAGACAGAAAGGTAATTCATAAATTATTACAAACCATCTGAATCTAACTTCCCAGGTTATATGACCTTCATAAGTTTGGAAGCATCATAATATAATAATTATTACATCATTATACTTAATAAATATCATTTATAACTTAAACTATTACATCACGTCTTTTATTGGAAACGTTTCCTCTTTCTTTATCTTTCTTGAACCGAACTTTCACCTCGCTCGGGCTTAGCTGAAAATATTTTATATAAAGCAAGAATGAGCTAAAAAGCTCAGCAAGTATAGCAATTGAATAACAACAAAATCAAGAATCATTTCTGTCTTTCAACAACTGAATAATAGTTGTGAATTTATCTCGAATAAATAAGAATAATAATATTAAATTCCATTTTTAACAATTCTTGAAAATACATTCCGAGTGCCCAATAGACCTTGAACATTTTCTTTTCCATAAAAGGTTTAACAGAAATTCATCTGTAACCGTCATTTTTAAGTACGTTAGGGGATCAGCTTATTATACTTATGTTGTGCACAACATATTCCTTTTAAACATTTTTTGTGTTTACTTTTACACCGCGAAGGCCAGTCAAAAATTCGACCAAAAATTTCCCTAACAGTAGGGTTGTTCATCTCAGACTTAAGTCAGAGTCCTTACCAATTTAATTTGGTTTGGATAGCATTTAAGAATTTAATCAATCCATTTCATAGCTTAACATGTGTCTAGCCGAAACAACAAGGTATCGACATAACTTTATAATAGTTCACGAATAATCGAACTTTAAATCATTAAATGAAGTTCAAGCTTGCCGAATAACTTGTGCAATTTATAAAATTTATTGCATAAATTTTGATTTCACGCAATATATAAATATTGCGTAAATTAATATTTTAATATAATCTGAATCGAAGCTGAAAAACTCGCAAAGTAATGCATACTGTGGAAAATAAATTCGCGAAAGAGTTCAAGAATACTTATCTAAAGCATTCTTTATTAATTACTTTAAACACGTTCTTCATTAACCTAAATAGTTATGTTCACATACACAAACCAATTAGTCACGAAAATACGACCTTTATGGTTTATATTTACTTTACTTCATATTTCACGTTACTTGTGTTATATGATTTAATCAATACGTATAACTTTTATTCTTCATATATTATGCTACAGGTATAAAGCAGACAGCTTAACCTGTCTATTATAACTTTAAACTCCTTGTCTGTCAATCCAGACGAGTTAACTAGCGACGCGGAGTGTCTGCTTTAACTTCAAACTCCTTATCTGTCAATCCAGACATGTTAACCTATCTGTTTTAGCCCGTATGTCTACATTAGTTCAAAACTCCCTAGATGAAAACGAAATAGGTGGTTTTTCCTCCTTATTGACGTACCCACTTTGTAACGTCAACTTAACCCTCCATTATCGAAATGAGTTCGTTCTTGAGCCAATCTTACGTCTACGAACTCGTTACTTAACGTACTACATAACCCCCAAAAAAAAATCTAGCAAACCATTTGGAACAGAAAACTGCTCAAATGTCAGGAGTTACACTAATTCCGTTTTTAACTACTTTTACTTAAAAATTTGTTACGACTTCGTTACAAAAGCTTTTGCTTCCGTTCTAATTGGGTGATGTTCATGAATCATAAGAGTATAACATGACATCCTAGAACTTAATTTTTATATTTCATAAGTTACCTCAAAAAGGCATCAAATAACCCATAACAGTCCATTAATTGTACGTTCTTGTATTCCTTTAGCATAGGTTAGTATTTTCATTTTTGGTTTCACTTTTCATACAATTAACAAGTAGTTTAACATATGATATATAACCTTATCACTCCAAGATCCTTCCATGACCTTCAAATAATACCAACCACCAATAAGGCACTTCTTATCATGCTAAAGAAAACTTTAAAAAGAAAAGAGTTAAAGGGGTTAGGGCTTACCTTTCTTGCTCTCCTTCTTCCTAGCTTTCACTTGATAATCAACTTGAACCTTGAGCTTCTCTTCTTCTTTTTTGGTCGTGCCCTTCTCTCCCTTTATCTCTCTTATTTTCTTTTTCTTGCTCTCTCTTTTCTCTTTAGTCTTAGAAATAAGGATGAAATGAAATGGCTAAGTATTGGTTGATTTAATGAATCATCCAACACTTAACCTTACCAAGTTTGGGTTAGGCCAACCTTACCTTAATTAAAATTAACTAAAGCTAGCCAAATGGTTTACCTAAGGCTTTGTTTGGATAAAATAAATGAATGGAGGGGACCATGCATTAATTGCTTGCTTATTCATGCTTCAAACTTTCCATTTGATAGGTCTCCAAGTTTTTAGTTTATTTTGATGATAACAATTATTAGTAATATTTAAAGGGTCTTCTTAATATGTGCCCTAAGGGCACATGCTAAGCATGCAGTTCAAGAGAATATTCTCTTGAACTGTGTGCATATTCTCTTGATTTATACATTTGCACCAAGTTCAAGGAAATATGCACACAATTCAAAAGAATATTCTCTTGAACAGTGTGTTTAGCATGTACCCTAAGGGCACATGTTAAGAAATTCCATATTTAAATAGGTAGAATCCTCTCTATAGGTCTATAACTTATTTATGAACTTTTTTTCTTTACTTTAACCTAAACTATTTTCTAGTTTTTATTGAATTAATTTTATTGACCTTGATAATTTAAATATCAAGTGTTAAATAAATTAGTTCACATATTAAAATTTCCTAAGGCAAGGAGATATTACTTCTTGACACGGTGACCGAGGTACATATATACTAAAATTAGTGTAGTTCATTTTTAGGGAATTGATATTTCCACAAGCAAAAAATGATAGTTACACAAGGTCCTTCTCACATGAATAGTAAATAGACCCCACACTCGTGTGAATAGGAGTCTGGAAATATTAAATTTTAGTTGTGGAAATATCAATTTCCAATTTTAGTTGTGAAAATATCAATACCCAATTTTTATTGTTCATATATATGTACGCATTGAAATCTAAATAGGGTACTCCATTTCACAAAAACAAAAGCAGTCTCAACTTATTGACTTGTTTAGTTCAGTAGTGACGATATCATAATTAATGAACAAATTGTGATCGTAAAGTTAAGAAACATTGTGTTATTTTATATTGTCAGGAAAAAATGAGTTTTTTTTTATTTCTCTTTTTTGGGAATTGGAGGGAATACACTATAAGCTTTACAAAATGGCATACCTTTGTTTTGAGTAATTAATAGTTATTCATTTTACACATGCTTTATAAGGGAATATTGTTGTTGAAGACTGAAGAGGCTGATTTATTCTCATTCAACATACCTATTTATTTACCATATATATGAAGATGAAGTGAAGGCATAAAACTTTTGTTTGTCAGCGCCTAGTTACTTATATTTAGGGCTGTAAATGGTAACAGAAAAATTCGTATTCGTTCGTATTCGTATTAAAAAAACGAATTTTATTTGTATTAAAAAAACGGATATATTTGTATTTCGTTTAAAGATATCCTCAAATAAAGGGATACGAAGACGAATATAGGCGTTTTCGTATTCGTTTGACATCATCCGACCGTAAATATATCCGGCAGATAACGGATATCCAAAAAGAAAAGCAAGTGGGATCATTCTATTTTAATATTATTTTGTATTTTAAAAGAATTTCAAAACGACGTAGTTTTAATAAAAGAGTGCTATATAAGAGAAAGTGCTATTTAAGAGGAGTGCTTTAGATCCGTTCTGATTATCACATATACATTATAACTCGCACTCTCCATAAATATAATAAAATAAAATAAATTTTTTATAACTATGTAAATTGTCTTCTATGTATTGAGGATAAATTATAAATAAAAGTCTCCACAAATATATTATTAAAGTTTTAATCAAGTATTTGAGAAAAAATAATTAAATATTCAATATAAACTTTTGAATCTAATTATAAATATTCATACACACTACAGTGTTATTCCACACACATAAAATAGACATCTACTAATTAATGGACATCTAAACATTAATAAGTAGAACATTTATTTTGAAATTTAGGATTTCAAAAATGATAAAAACTTATTTAAATTATAATTTAGAACATTGATTATTGTATTTAAATATTTATTAAAAATAAATAAATTAACATTCATTCATTCATAAACTAAATTTTAAAACTCATTAATAGTTTTATTCTAGGTATAGTTAGGGCTGTAAATGTTAACCGAAAAATTCGTATTCGTCCGCATCCGTATTAGAAAAAAAACGGATATTATTCGTATTCGAAAAAAAACGGATATTATCCGTATTCGATTTAAAAGTATCCACAAAAAAGTATATACGGATATTACTATATGCGGATCCGTATATATCTGTTTACACCCTACTTATATAGTTCCATCCTTCCTAATGATATTTTCTTAATAAAATAGCTTTTGAGAAGTCTATTTTTTCGACGAATTAACTCTACTATAAGAAAACTCTAAAGATAAGAAAGCTAAAGGAAATTTACTAAGAGTAAGGTCAACTATTTAAAGAAAGATATAAGATATGACAAATTAACTGAACTCTTTTCATGTCCATAAATATTTAATAAAATTGGATTGTTAACGATTTTTTTTTATTAAACCCTCATTTTTTTTCTTCCGCTTTTTGGATTCCATGAAACCTCTATAACCTGATTTTACATAATTGAGGTCATTATCTTTTACAGAATATAGAGGTCATCATCTCCTTTTCTCAATTCTTTTTCATTTAAAAAATGAAAAATAAATAAAAGAAGAAAAATCACAAACAATGAACTTTCTAAAATTTTAGGTTTACAAAGTCGTACACCACTTTCTTCCTAAAGTATTCCACTAATAAGAATTAAGAGGAACTTTTGTTAATAAAGTGAAACTTAAAATTACTTCTCTCTCCTTTCTCATTTTTTCTACCATTAAAAAAAGAAATTAATATTTCTGCAAAGAAAAATTAATATTTTTGTAAATTTCTCCTCACATAAAAAAGTGGAACTCACACTCATATAAGCTTGACTTTGTGAAAATATTATATATATTTTCCCTTGTCAAAATTGTAATTCCCTTAAAAACACTCAAATTTGGAAATAAAAACTTCTAAAATCATCTCTCCTTTTCTTTTCTTTTTTTGGGTCTAAACCCAGTGTATCTCCGAAACTAGGGGTGGGTATAATTTTTTGTTTTTTCGGTTTTTCAGTTTTTCGGACCGGTTCGAACTGGTCGGTTCGGTACAAAAATAACCAGTCCGATTTAGATACAAAAAAACCGGTATATCTGGTTTTTCGGTACCGATTTTGGTATTGAGTATTTATGGTTCGATTTAACCGAACCGTACCGACATATACCGATTTTTTAATTTTTATATAAATAATTAAAATAATAATAAAAAATATTAATAATATTAATAAAAATAATTATATTAATTTTCGATATTTATTCGATAAAAACAAATACCAAACCGGTTTGACTAATCACCGTTGCAACCAAGAGTTTTTTTCAAAGTGCTGGGACTCGAACTCGGGATGTTTCACCTCCACTCGAGATAGCCGCTGTGGTACTGAGTGCCCAACCACTGAGCCAACCCCATGGGTTAACCTCCACTTTTCTCTCCCCTTTCTAAAAACTCACAAACAAAAAAGAGCAGCTTGTAGTCAAAGACTCAAAGCTATCAATCTATCATGGCATTCCGGCTTCATCCACCCAGAAAAAGAAAGCGAGTTTTTCTATTCAAAGGAACAATAATGAGATATCCACTCATGTCCGAACCCCCCAATATTCCTCTTCCTCCTTTACACTTTTCTTCATCTCTACTAATTCTTTGCTTTTTCCAATTAGTCTCTTATATCTCCTATTACAGTTACAGACAATAATATCTGTTGAAAGGGAATGCCCAGCTTAATTTCTCCTCTCTCAATCCCAAAGCCATGAAATATTTAATGGGTAAGCTTTTTTGTTCCTTTTTCCTTAATATTTTTTTTTGAAAATGAAATTACCAGGAAAAAAATAAATGTTTTGGGTATGAAGCTTAATTCTCAACACTTGTTATGATTAGGTGTAAAATTGTAAATAGAAGTTTGCTGCTGTGAAATTAATGATATTGTTTTTTTGTATTATGTTGATGAATTGCTTATTGTGATCAAATAAGGATGGCTAATCTTTTGGCTTAGAATTACTTTTATTATGGGTATTAAGAGGGAAATCTGAAATTGGTCCTTGTGTTTGTTAGTTTTTTCTTTTCTTTCCCTGTTTTTTTAAACATCATAGGTTGGATGTATTGAAAGCTGATAATAGGATCAAATGGGTATAATGTTTATTGATTTGATTTGAATTTGGAAGAAAATTATTGAATATATATGTATCCTGATCTTGTTGAATTTATGCATAAATGAAGGAGCATTTAAATGGGTGGCTGACAATTGACAGAAGTGGTTGGACAATCCAATTCATTATTCCTGAGCAAAGCATGAATAGATGTTAGTAGGAACTAGGATAGACAACTAAATAGTAAAAGTTGGAAAAAAATACTAAAAATAAAGATTTCGAGTAGTTGAAAGTTTTCAAGATGTAAATGGATATTGTAACAGAAGTTCAAGATGAAAATGGATATAATAACAAAAGTTCAAGATGAAAAGGAAAGTTCTTGTTTTTAGAATTGAATAACAAAAGAAACAGCAAATAGTTTGAATGTTTTCTTTGGAAAATGAACCATAGATTAGTCTGAAAAGTCTAAATAATCTACAATCATCTGTCAAATTCGCTGTGGCACTGCCATGTGATGTGACATAGGGTATTACTGGTTGCATCAGCTGGTTAGGTCTGGTTGTTGCAGTGAATCTGTGGAATGAGAGAATTCTGTTTTCGTACCTAATTAGTAGCTGATTAAAAGAAATTATTGTGTGTATTTGTGCCTTGAGGGCGTACTATAGACATTATGGATAATCCATTTCTTTTCTTTCTTTGATTTTAATGAAAGTGTCCTTCTTGAGATGCTATGTATTATTGCATTAGGTTGTAAGTAAGGCATCACTATAGTTTGAAAGCATGCTTTAAAGACAAGAAGCAAAATAGCTGACAAGTACTTAAGTTGTATCTAGAGATGCATCTTTTAGGTGCTTTGTTATAACAAGTAAATAAAAGATGGATGTCTTTGCTTCAATCAAAATCCTGTGCTCTATGTGAATATAACTTTACTTTGTCGATTGTAAATCTTATTTGCCAACACAAATTTTGTTGCCAACACAACACTCGTACCTTTAGCACTCCAGACAAACATAGTCACCGAAGTTGGCACGTTTTATTGAATACCTGATTGAACTTTTAATTGTTCAAATTAACTCACTGAACTAATTATTATTTTCAAATTGGGTCACTCCGTTAAAAAAAGTTGACAGACGTTAAGATTTAATTTACGTGGCTATGAAAAAAATATACAAAAATTAAAAAAATTACACGTGGCAAAAAAAAAAAAAAAAAACTTCAACAGCGACTTTCCACATCAACAAAATAATAATATATAATGATCAAATATTACATGTGGCAAAAAATAATAAAAAAACTTAAAATCAAAACATTCAAAACAGATCTTGAGATCAAAACATTCAAAAGAACAAATCGTCCCTTCTTCCGGCCATGGCAGCCAGAATCCGGCCGAGCCTCAATGAAGTAATAATCGTGAGCGTAATTCTCGAGACCTTGACGGAGTCGCAGCCGGAATACGAGTCTTATGCGTTCGGATTTGAACGGAATTTAGGATCGGAGAGAGTGATGATGGAGACGGCTACGACATCGTCGTGGAGGTACCGGAGAGGAGGAGGTTTTTGGAGTCCAGTGTGAGGTACATCGGCGGATCTTCCCGGCGTAGCAAGTCGTTTGCGAACCCAATGTTCATGACGTCGTCGGCTGGAAATGGAACTACATCCACAATATTTTCGTCGTCAAGCCTACTGAGGAGTGGGGATCCCAAGGCATTGCTGTCACCGGAGAGGTTTAACAAACGGTGAGTGTGATTTCTGTTTCAACTCGAAGGAGACATTCCTCAAGAGCTCGCAAATCTAAATTTTCTTGGAAAACTGAATCTCTCCCACAATAATCATCTTAGAGGTCGTATGGAAGAACAAATCGATGATAAGGAAGAAGGGATGAACAGACCAGATCTGTTTCCATTTCGTTAGATCTGTCCATATGGAAGAACAGATCTAAAAAATGTAATCTGTTAAGATCAGCGCAAATCTGTTTAAAAATGTAATCTGTTAGAACAGATTTTTTAGAAATGCAAATCTGTTTACTAACAACATAGCGTCCTTCCTCAGTTCAATCGTGTATTAATGTTTTTTAGATCAGCGCAAATCTGTTTCCATTTTGTCCATAATTTTTTTTAGATCTGATATGTAATCTGTTTCCAAATTTGGGGAAGATGAAGATTTTGATAAAAGGGAAGATGAAAATTTTGATTTTGATTTTAATGTTTAATTATTAATGTTGTCTTTTTTTTAAGAAAAATATGTTTGGTTTTTTAATTGATTAAGATTTGATTTATCTTGATAAATAAATTTGATTTAATTAATGAAAAAATGTTTTATTTTTATTAGTTTTTGTTGTGTTTTATTATGTTTTTGCCATTTTTAAAACTTTAAAATGTTAAAAATGAGTCAAAAAATAAATTTTTTATTTTTATTTCCATGTCATTGTTGCTTATTAGCCACCTCATTTTTTATTTTATTTTCCCTTTCTTGTTTTGCTTCCACGTATGAAAAATCTTGAACCAATTTAACAGCCGTTAGCCAGATTTGACAGAATGACCCAATTTAACAATTTTAATTAGTTCAGTAAATTAATTTGAAAAATTAAAAGTTCAATCAGGTATTCAATAAAACGTGCCAATTTCGGTGACCAAATCATTAGTTTTGCCAATGATAACTATTACAAATGACAGACACCATGGTCAGCCAAGAGTGCCGCATTCTGTGTACTGTAATTCGATCAACTCCTGGAGATCTTCAGTTACATGCTATCCATTCACAACCACCAGCAGATTGATGCTTATCACTGAGGTCTAACTACATGTTACACCATATCTTTCTCATTTGCTGTTTGTGTAGCTAATCAGAACATTTTCCTCTCTCTTCTTTGCTAGATACGATAGTTACTTATCAGTGATATCTTGAACTATAACTATATTATTAACCACATTACATGCCTTACCCTCCTTGTCCTTGGCTACTTTTGACTGTAATAACAAAGATTCTACCATCAACAAATGTAGCAACTGCCAACTAACCTTCATTACATTCACTCATCATACCTCCTCCCTCCCATCACCTCCACCAAAACCCCTCTTCTAGCCGTTCTTCCCAACCTTAGTCTTTTCACCCCTTACGCTTCTCCATAGATACACAGAGATGGTTGATGATACTACCTTGATTGTTAGTTTTAAGTGAGAAATGACATCACTATATTATCTCTCATTTACCTAGAAAAATAATATGTAAAAGAAATTTTTGATGCAATTAGCATACATCTAGTTATAAGATAGACCAACTATGATCAGTTTGATATTTATAGTTGCTTTTGAGTTTTATTTTTTGGGGTGCTGTGTTTCTTAGGCACTCCCTCACCATGCCCTGCCTTGAAGTCATTATCCAACAAGGTAGGAGGCATGCTCTGCTGTGGAAGTACACCAAACAGATATCAAAGATTGGATACAAAGCTTGAAAGGAAAATTCTGGAGGTTAAAAAAAGTTCATCTGTTCATAAGAATTTTAGATCAGTCAATAGCATAATCTTGAGATTCCCTCAGTTCAAAGAGGGACTGAAAGAGGTCAGAGGAGTATTTGAACAGTGTGGTGAGTTTGGACAAGTTCCCTTTCATGCTTAATAGTTCTAGTCCTCCGAAGGGTTTTCTTTTCTTTTTCTTTTTACTCCTCTTTTTTTTAGTAATTTCTTCACCCTGGATACATGCTTTTCTATACAGATGAAGATTCTAATGGAACTATTGACCACAAGGAACTCAAGAACTGCTTACAGAAATTGAATCTTCAACTTACAGAAGAGGAAATTGATGATCTGTTTGATTATTGTGATATGGATGGGATTGAAGGGATACAATTCAACGAGTTCATTATACTTCTGTGTCTCATTTATCTCCTAGTGGATCCTTCCACCTCTTCCCATGCAGTATTGCACTACTCCTGATACTCATCTTATTTTGGGTGAATGTCTGCTTGTTAAGTTATTATTCTGATTATGTTTCAGACATTAGAGATGGGTTCTCCGCAGCTTAAAACCACCTTTGATGCTATAATTGAAGCGTTTATGTTCCTCGATAAAAATGGTGATGGAAAGCTGAACAAGAAAGACATGGTCAAAGCAATGAATGATGCTTCTCATTTGGAAAGATCACCTACACACATCACTAGAACGCGATTTGGTACTAACTCACTATCTGTACTGCTACTGATTATATTTTTGCAGTTCCATCTCCTAGAAGTTCTTTTTGATCTTTTTGGTTTTTTGAATATGTAGAAGAAATGGACTGGGACAGAAACGGGCAGGTCAGCTTCAGGGAATTCCTTTTTGCTTTTATCCAATGGGTCGGAATGGGCAGTGATGATGAAAACCCAGTAACAGAAACTTCAAGAGGGTAGGGAAAGCTATGATTGGAGTGAGGTAAACTCTCCGTCAGACAGATTGATTTGTATGTATGTATATATATATATATTATATATATATATATATATCCAACAGTTATTATATGGATGGATCGATGTTATTTCATATTTAGTCCAACTACAGAAAAATCCAAATATTTTTCTGAAGTATTAATTGTGAACATTACTATTATATTTCAGTCTTGTTTAATCTATATATCAAATGCTGGTGAATTTGTAAATTCTTCTATAGTTAGAACTTCACTTTTCATCATAATTGTTGAATATTGGCTTCATATATTTGGTCAAATGAGTGGTCCCTCATTAATTGCGTGGATTGCAATTAATTCTAAGTTTGTGTGTTGATACCAAACTTTCTAAGTTTGCGTGCTGATGGATTTGAAATCCTTGACTAATTTCCTTAAATTAAGGAAGCGTGTCTCCCAACTTTGCAAGGGATGCATCTTCAAGATGAAAGACGCACCAAGCTTAGTAGCAACAAGAGTTACAGTACACCAAAGTAGCTCCGTAAGAGCAATAGAGATAGTGAGGGTGTAGAGAGAAAATAAACAGTTAGTTTATTTCTCAGTTGAGAGTTTGTATTCTCCGTATTATTTTCATATTGGATTTCTGAGATCTTTTCCCGCAGTTTTTTCCAGTTGGGTTTTCCTCGTAAAATTTTTGTGTTATTATTTTATATCTCATATAGTAGTATGCATGTGTTTATCTTAGTGTATTTGTATGAGTCTGATTTCTTAACAATTGAAATCAGATTTTTTGGTTCACGCCATTAGTGTCTAAGAAAGTGGTTCAAAAGACAGTGCCTTTAAGAATGATAATTATTTAATTAGTCACCGTTGCAAAAGCACGGAGAGACTCCCACCCGACTTACACTTGGCCAACTAGTGCGATCCGTTTAAAGATAAATCTCGCAGGTCACAAATACGAAGATGACAAGCACGGGTATGAGGTACGATGTTAAACCATTTAACGAAAAGTCAAATTTCAGTATTTGGCAGAGTATTGTCAAAGATGTATTGGTTCAACAAGGATTGACGAAGGCACTAGAAGGGAATGAGAAGAAACCAATGACTATGACGGATCTTGAAGCAAAGGTTGTGATAACAATCACATTGAGTTTGGCGCCACAGATCAAATATGAAGTTTTGACAGAAACCTCTACGAAGGGCTTGTGGAAGAAACTAGAGAAAGTTTACAAGTCGAAGTCTCTGTCAAAACGATTATATTTGAAGAAGGAATTGTACCGGTTTCAGATTGAAGTAGGTTCAGATTTGACCAATCATATTAATGAGTTTAATAGATGGGTGACCTTGCTGACCAGTATCGATGTAATGCTGAACGAAGAAGATAAAGCCTTATTACTTTTTGTCTTTCTATCAGATTCATACTCAACTCTCCAGATTATTCTTTGTAAGGAAGGAAAAACTTGCAGTTGACGATGTGATGTTAGCAGTTTTGAACCAGGATAACTTCAAGGGCACTACTTCCAGAGATCAAGGAGACAATCTTTTTGTATCTTCTGATGGACGTAATTGGGGTCCTAATCGAAAGAAAAATTTCGGTAAGGAACGAGGGACAAGAAAGGCAAATCTCAGGTTGAATGTTATCATTGTCACAAGAAGGTCACTACAAAAATCAGTGTCCATTGTTGAAGAAGAAGAACAAGAAGAAAGATAAGCAGATTGAAAATTCTGCTAATGTTGCTGAGCAAGCGGATGTCTGCAGCGACGGGGAGTTGTACACAGTGATAGAAAATGAAGCTTCACAGAGTTATTTTTTATTCGTTAGAGACAGTAGCAGTCTTACAGTTTGGTATTTAGATTTCGGTTGTTCTTTTCATGCCCCCTCACAGGGATTGGTTTGATACGTTTACATCCTGTAATGGTGGTTCCGTGATATTGGGTAACAATGCAGTATGTAAAGTTATTGGGATAGGCATCATTAAAGTTAAAATGTTTGACGGTGTTGTCAGAACACTGGGTGATGTAAGGTGTATTCCAGAATTGAAGAAGAGCTTGCTATGGATTGGAGTACTCGACTCTATAAGTTGTAGTATCTTAGTCAGAGATGGTATCATGGAAATTACCAAGGGTTCAATGGTAATGATAAAAGGTCAGAAAAAAAGACACCCTCTTTAGATTGATATGAGACACAGTTGTTGGTAGAGCAGCGGTTTCTGTGCAAGACAATTCTAACAATGATTGCGCATAATTATGACACATGCGACTTAGTCACTTAAGTGAAGGTGGAATGAAAGAACTTCACAAAAGGCAGTTGTTGAAAGGTGTCAAAACATATAGTTTAGAATTTTGCAAGTTTAGTGTGTACGGCAAGCAACGAAGAGTCAACTTCAAGGAAAGAATACACACCAGTAAGTATGTACTTGATTATGTACATTCAGATGTGTGGGGCCTAACTCAATGGGTGGAGCCCATTATTTTGTCAGCTTCATAAATGACTACTCCAAAAAGGTGTGGGTGTATTTTATGAAACAAAAGTCTAAGGTTTTCAGAATCTTTAAGCAGTAGAAAGCTAAAATAGAAAATCAGATCGGAAAGAAGTTGAAGTATTTCAAATCTAATAATGACATGAAGTACAAGAATAGGTCATTCTTACAGTTCTGCCATGATGAAGGTATCACCAGACACTTCTCAGTTAAAAGAACTCCAAAGCAGAATAAGGTTGCAGAGAGAATGAATAGAACTTTGTTGGAACGAGCCAAATGTATGAGGTTGAATACAGGTTTGCCCAAGAGTTTCTGAGTTGAGGCAGTCAACATAGCTTGTTATCTGATAAATCGATCTCTTTCGGTTGGAATTGATTACAAAATTCTTGATGAGGTATGGTTTGAAAAATCAGTTGAATTTTTTGTGATGAAAATCTTTGGTTGCTCAGCTTAAGTGCATCTGCCAGTTGAGGAGCAACAGTTCAAACTTAATCCAAAGTCAAAGGAGTGTATTTTTCTTAAATATGAATATGGAATCAAGGGATAAATGTTATGGGATCCAGTATCCAAGAAAAAGGTTGTCAGCAGAGATGTGGTGTTCAATGAGAAACACATGCTGAACAAGTCTGAGAATGAAGAATTTGCAGCAAGTGAGTTATAGAAACACCCAGTTGAGGTGGAGCTTCCTGAAGAGACAAGAGAATCTGAAGAGATTTAAGTTGATCATCTTTCAGATCCCATGAGAGGTCCTATAATCTTGTCAAAAATAGAAAAAGGCGAGTCAGCAAACCAGCGCAGAGATATGGGTTTGATGACATGGTTGACTTTGTCTTTATTGTTGGTAATGGAGATCTAACTAGCTATCAGGATGTTATTCAGTTCTAGGATAATAATAAATGGGAAATAACGATGACAGAAGAAATGGAGTCTCTACAGAAGAACTAAACTTGGTAGTTAGTTCAACTTCCAAAAGGATTGAAAGATATATGATGCAAGTAGGTGTTCAGGAAAAAGAAAGCTCAGTCTGATAAAGAAGGTGGAATGAAATATTCAAGGCCAAGTTAGTGGGATAAGGGATTCTCTCAGAGAGAGAGAATCGACTATAATGAGATCTCACCAGTAGTGAAACACACGTCGATTCAGTTAATCTTATCTATTGTAGCATCACAGTCTGTAACATCCTCTTTCCAAAATAGAAAGAGAGGTTACACAAAAACACAACACAACTGACAAAATTATAACAAGACTTTAAGTCACAAAAGAATAGTCTAATAACCAATAAATGTTACAAGACAAACCATAATAAATGTCAAATAGGCTCAAACCACAATCTAATACATCTCCAAATAAAACAATGTTTTACAACCTAAACAGAATATCTAAGTCATAGGATAGAAGAGAGCTCTCATCACACTTGCCTTGATCTCCCTGATTATCTGCAAGAAGAAAAAACACATCATGAACCAAATACTCGGATATAGAATGAAGAAATAATGAGCTGAAATAATTAACTCAATTAATTAAACTGAAACGAACAAAACTAACACAACAAAATAGTAGACTGAATCAAATGGTTGGGTGTTGTTTTATACCGAGCTCAAAACAAAAATATATCTTGCCACACAGGCAAGTCAAATAATGTCACATAGGCAAATCACACATTGGACCACGAATTCAAATACATGTAAAATCAAAAAGCGTGTTTAGCATAAACATCACCAATCCGCAAAACATAACTGAAAAGAATCCCACAACAAAATCACCATATGGCCAACTCCCATCGGAACACAAAATAGAGACGTCGTGGACTGATCACACCGTCACGAAAGGTGTCATGCCTCGTTGCTAAGAGGACATGTCTGTGGTACCCCCACAAGTGTTTATAGTTCAGATATATCCTACGACATATTCTAACAAAGATAACATGTCACAACACATGCGACACAATATCAACACAAGAGGTTCTAATATGTACATGTCTACAAATATCAAAATAAATACTAGACATGATTAACTAGTTCAAAGAGTGTAATTTATGAAATTTCGAAAATCAAAATAAACTATCATATGAATTCCACTATGATCAAAGTACCGAAACAATATCTAAATTTAAAACAAGAAGCAAAACGAACAAACTAAAATTAAAGAGCATCGCTGAATAAGTGTGGAATCCGTACCAAGATTAAGTAACGCAATACCCAAAGTATTCCAAATATAGTTCTTTATACTCCTTTTGTCCAAACTAATAACCAAAATAAATAAATAAATGATGTATAAATTGAAGGTTAAATCATTAATCCTAAATTACCTTTTTATATAATTCTTTTTATTAGTGTTATATTATTACCATAATATAAGTAAACTTTTAAAACTTTTAAAGTTTCAGATTCTACACATCCATTGTCGCCACCTCTGTATTAATCAATATAAGTAAAAAAGTTCATAATCTGACAAAATACTATAATTATAATCTCACTTTGCAATCCAACACCCTCCGTTCCAAACAAAATTCTGCTAATGGTTATACATATATATTTACACATTTAACTATAAATTACCTCAATTTATAATTTTTAAATAAGATTCCTTAACCTGGGAATTCACAATTAATAATTATGGGTTAAATTAATTTAACTTCCAAGTCTGTTCATCCAATTTGATGTGCAAAACAGTATGCATGTGTTTATGTAACTAATATAGGTACTTTTTGTTTGCAATCAATTATTGCCCAATAAAGCCATTTGAATACTTAGATAGTTTACTTATGAACAAAATAAGGGCTTTACCTTGCTTGGAAAAATTTTTTCTTCCGCGGCCTCCTTTCTTTTCCGTTCAATGTTTGTATGAATCTTCAAGAGTTGAAAAGAGTTCACGCGAGTATAGTTTCAAGTACCAAAAACTAGAAGAAGACTGTTTCTATTTCTCAGAGGGGTATATAATTTCTCTCTTCAAATTATGAATAAGCAATGAGCTGCTGTGGGGAAAGACTAAAAGAACAGGGGATTGATTTGGCGCAATTTTATTAAATTAATGTTATTGACCCACCTACTTACAGAAATAAGACGCGTAATGGAAAGACTCACCTCCACAAGCCTGATGCCAATTGTTGAGAAATCAGGCTCATACAGATACATTAAGATAAACTCATGCACACTACTGTAAGCGATATAAAATAATAACACAAGAATTTTTACCTAAAAACCCAATTGGAAAAAATCAGAGAGAGATCTTAGAAATCCGCTATGAAAATAATATAGAGAATAAAACTCTCAACTGAGAAATAAGCCAGCTGTTTATTTTCTCTCTACACCCTCACTCTCTCTATTACTCTTACTGAGCTACTTTGGTCTAACTCTCGTTGCTACTAAGCTTGGTGTGTCTATCATCTTTTGAAGATGCATCCCTTTTATAGGCGAAGTTGGGAGACATACTTCCTTAAATTAAGGAACATAGTCAAGGATTTCAAATACATCAACACACAAACTTAGAAAGTTTGGTATCAGCACACAAACTTGGGATTAATTACAATTCATTCAATTAATGATGCGCCGCCCATTTAACCAAATACGAAGCCAATATTCAACAAATAATGATGATGTTAGTTGTGTACATCTGAATCCCGATGGCATAGATTTCAATTGATGTTTACTGCACAAACCCAAAACACTTTACAAATTTTAAACAAAGATAATAACAAACCCCAAAAAGAAAGCTCCAATTCCGAAAAGACATCTAGTTTTATTATCTAGCTATCATTGTATCCCTAGAGCTTGGATCCTCTTAATCAATGACAATGAGGAGTGGTTTTTTAGCTTCCATTCTTCTGCGCTCTCCTTCCTTTGCCCTTGTTCAATGAAGCATTTGTCATAGCCATCGAGTATGTTGACAATCTGCCTGATACTTGGTCTTAGCTTTGGGTCAGAGCGCGTGCATGCCATCCCTAATTTCACCATCCTCACCAGTTCCTTATGATTGTACTCTCCATCCATCCTCCAGTCTGCCAGTTCCTCATATCTCCTCTGTTGTGCCTCAAATTCATGGACTCTCTTAGCCAATAGTACCTCAGGCCGGCTGAAATCAACCGCCATCTGTCCACTAACCACCTCAAGTACGACTACACCAAAGCTATAAACATCAGCCATCGGTGTTGGTTCGCCACTTTCCATATACTCCGGTGACATGTAACCGAAAATTCCACGAACAGAATAGTTTTTGTCAGCAACATGATGATGGTCTTGCTCATTTCTTGTTAAAAACTCAGCAAGGGCAAAGCAACCGAGCCTCGGGTTCATGTCTGAATCAAGAATGATCGATGAAGAAGTAATGTTTTTGTGAATTACTTGCTCATCCCATTCCTCATGGAGATAACGAATTGCGGAAGCAAGTGATTTGACTATGTTGTATCGGTGATTCCATTGTAGATGCCGCCCACTCCTACGGTGTTGATGAAATAGGGGGTGCCGTAAAAGACGGGTTGCTGAGTAATCGTACACAACTAGCATTTCTCCTTGCTCAGTACACCATCCACGAAGTTGCACCAAGTTCCGGTGGCGCAGATTTCCCAAGTTCTGGAGTTCATTTGTGAAGCGCGCCCGCAGTGCAGGGCATGTTTTCATGCCTAGTCTTTTCACTAGCACGTGGTGCTGGTTGTCAAGAATGCCATGGTAAGCAGTTCCAAAGTCTACTTCTGCCACCCTCCGGGAATCTGCGAAGTTGTTTGTGGCAGAAATGATTTCTTTGAAGCTTATTTCACGTGGAGTCTCGATCATGGGGAAAGCGTTTGGGCGGCGGTGGCAGCTGTTGTCTGAGGGGCTGACATCGCCGTTTCCATTTTCAGCAGTTGCATATATTGTTTCTCCCTTGGCTGTGAAAAACATAGATGAATTAGAAGCGACTGTTTCAGTGGTGGAGGTGATTGTGGCGGTGGATATGTTGCTATTACTACTATTGCTCGTGGAAGACAGAGAGATATAGTTTGGGTGGTGTTTAAATGATGGAAGATCTGGCAATTTTGCACAAAGATTGCCAGAAAGTACTTCCAGAACCCATTTCATGTTAGGCCGTGACTGGGGGTCGTGAAGAGTGCATAAGAGCCCAAGATGGATCAAGCGCTCCATGTCAGAAAGCTTGTAAGACCCATCAGAAAGCCGACTATCCCCTGCTTGCAAAGCCATTCCTTCATCGTAGAGCCCTCGTATCCAGTCGAGCAAAATAATTTGATCATCTTGGCATGTGAGATCCACCGCCCGCCGGCCTGAGACAATCTCCAGCACAACAATCCCAAAACTGAAAACATCAGATTTTGCTGTGGCAGCGCTGCGTCTTTGGAAGCTCTCTGGCGGTAAGTACCCAATTGTTCCACCAATTCTAGTAGTTTGCCCCAGTCGAAACTGGTGATTGTTTATTGATGGTGTCCTAATTTGGTACTCATCAAGTTCATGTTCTATCCACCTAGCTAATCCAAAGTCACCTAGCCTTGCATTATACTTGGAATCAAGCATCACATTACTCGTCTTCACATCCCTATGAATGATCTGAGTCTCCAACTGTTCATGGAGATAGAACAGTGCAGCCGCCAAACCATTCATTATCTTTACTCGCCGCTCCCAATCAAGGGTCACCGCAGCTCCCACATTTTCCGGCCGCCTGAAAAGTATCCGGTCAAGGCTGCGGTTGGGCATGTAGTCATACACAAGAAGCAACTGATCATCGTGAACACACCACCCACGGAGGCTGACAAGATTACGGTGGCGTAGATGCGCCACCGCCACCAGCTCAGCCGCAAACGTCTTCTCAAACCGCTCCCCTCTCTCCGCCAAACACTTGACAGCAACCACCGTTCCATCACTAGGCAAAACAGCTCTATAAACCCTACCAAACCCTCCACTCCCAAGAATCTCGTCCTTGCTAAACCCATTCGACCCTATATACAGCTCGGCATAGCTGAAAGTTCTTGGATTATTGCCACCAACCTTTTCTAGAAGCTGAACCCCCTCCGTATCATGAAACAGACCGGAGGGGTTCTTTCTTGGCGCATGAAGATGGCGAAAAGTAGCCCATTTCGACTCAAAGAACCTATAAAGCGAATGTCTTAGAATTTCAAGAATATGGGCAGCACGGCGGCGATGTTGCGACTCTTTTTTGGTTGGGTTATGAAGTTGGGTATGATTCTTCTGCTCGACTTCATCGAAATCTGCAGGTAAAACGAAACAGAGGCGGTTCAACGGCATTATAGTGGTGGTGCTGTTGGCGGCTTAAATGGCATTTGGAATGGTTTGAAAGGAAAATATGAAAGTAGAAGATTGTGTAGTCATATATATATATATATATATATATATATATATAGAGAGAGAGAGAGAGAGAGAGAGAGAGAGGTTTAATATACTACTATGATAATATAGGTGTGGATATGAATATATTTTGGTATGATTATTTGGTGGGTTATGGTTATATTCAAACGCGGTTAGGTTGCATATATATATATATATATATATATATGGGTCCTAATCCATGACAACCGGTTGTTAGGGATACTATTTAGCAACCATGGCCTTCACCGTTGATCAATAAAATTAAGCGCTGAGATTGAAAATAAAAAGGCCCAGCCGCTACTCCTTCTACCGGCTGTTACATCAACTTTTTCAGTATAGTAATTTATTAAAATGTCCCTCATTATTATTAATATAATAAAAAGGCTGATTGACACTTCTGTCCCTCTAAGTTATCACTTACTTTCAAAGTCATCCTTAAAGTATCATTTTTGTCAATTAGGTCCTTAAAATGGCATTTTATTGGTGTTTCTGTTCCTTCAATCCATTTTAACCTGAACCCGACCCATTTTGATCAAGTTTAACCCAACCCGACCCGACCCAGTTTAATCCAACCCAAATTTTTAATATTTTAAAATATAATAGTATTTTTAAAATAAGTTTAAAATAATAATTATAATTAACATTTTAAAAAAATAATATTTAATTATTTAAAATAAATTATTATTATTAAAATAATAATTATTTTAAAATAAAATATAATTTTTTTAAAAAAAAATTATAATTATATTTAATATTCTAAAATAAATATTTTTTATTTTTAATATTTTAAAAGTAAAAAATATTTTTGTAAATATTATTTTTAAAAATAATATTTACTTTTAAAATATTAAAAATAATATTTATTTTAGAATATTAAAAAAATATTTAATTTAGAATATTAAAAATAATAATTATTTTAGTTTTTTTATAAAAACTTTTTTGAATAATTATTATATTTATATTTATATTTATTTTAATTTTTTAATATTTACTTTTAATATTTTAAAATAATTATTATTTTTAATATTCTAAAATAAATATTTTTAATAACTATTGTTTTTGAAGGAAAAATAGTATTTAATATTCTAAAATAATTATTAAAATAATTAAAATAATTTTTATTTAATAATTATTAAAAAAAATTAAAATAATCTTATTAATTATTATTTTAAAAATTAAAATAATCTTAATAATTATTATTTTAAAAACTAAAATAAGCTTAGTAATTATTATTTTAAAAATTAAAATAATCTTAATAATTATTATTATTAAATAATAATTTTTTTAATAAGCATTTCATAATATTAAATATTATTTTTCCTTTAAAAACAATAATTATTAACAATATTTATTTTAAAATATTAAAAATAATAATTATTTTATAATATTAAAAGTAAATATTAAAAAATTAAAATAAATTAAATTAAATATAATAATTATTCAAAAAAAATTAAAAAGTTATTATTTTTAATATTCTAAAATAAATATTATTTTTAATATTTTAAAAGTAAATATTATTTTTAAAAATAATATTTACAAATTTATTTTTTACTTTTAAAATATTAAAAATAAAAAATATTTAAAAAATATTCATTTTAGAATATAAATATAATTTTTATTTTTATTTTTTTTAAAAACTAATATTTTATTTTTAAATATTAAAAATAACTATTTTTAAAATAATTATTTTTTTTAAAATATTAAAATAATTATTATTTTAATAATAATAATTTATTTTAAATAATTAAATATTATTTCTTTTAAATGTTAAATATAATTATTATTTTAAATTTATTTTAAAAATATTATTATATTTTAAAATATTAAAATTTTGAGTTGGGTCAAACTGGATTGGGTTGGGTTAAACTTAGTCAAAATGGGTCGGTTTTAGGTTAAAATGGGTTGAATGAATAGAAACGCCAATAAAATATCACTTTAAGGACCTAACTGACGATAATGGTACTTTAGGGTCGACTTTAAAAGTGGGTGACAACTTGGAGGAATAGAAGTGCCAATCAGCCTAATAAGAAATATTCAACTGTCGCTACTACTAGTAGCGGCTGTTACATCAACCCAGCATGCAGCACTCTCTCTCCTCTTTATATATTATATATTATATTCTATAATTATTATAATATTCTTTTAACATTATTGATATTATTATAAGAAAAATAACTTTATCAAAATATTAAATGTCATTTAAAATATTAAGATGTAATAATTTAAAACTATTAATAAATATTTTGGTATGAGAATATTTTTATTATAACAATATTAATAGTCTTTTTTTAATGTATGTAGTACGAAATTATAAATTTTAAGACACATTAAAAATTATAAAAATATTAAGATGTCTTAAAATTAATTTAATTTAAAATAAAAAAAATATAATATTTAACAATATTAAATAGTCTTTTTTAATATTAATCAACGTTAGAGATCATGGTTGCTGAATAATACTCCCTAGCAACAGATTGTCATGGATTAGGACCCTATATATATATATATATATATATATAGAGAGAGAGAGAGAGAGAGAGAGAGAGAGAGAGAGAGAGAGAGAGAGGTTTAATATATTATTATGATAATATAGGTGTGGATATGAATATAGTAGGATTATTTGGTGGGTTATGGTTATATTCAAACGCGGTTAGGTTGCATGGTTGAATTGTATGAGAAAGGTGATAATGGGCCAACCAACCACGTCTGGCACCTTTATTTCCGTGATGTAAGCCATGAATGAATTAGATTAGATAATCTAGTAGCGAATGATTCTCTGTGTAGTTGGAAAAACCACCCCATTTTTTCACATCAATCAATCAATCAGTCAGTCAATCTTGTGCTTCCCTGTGGAACTTTCAGTCTTCTTGGAAGCTTTTGTTGGCAAGTCTATGGCTCCTGCTCCACGCCAATCTCTCTTTCTTTCCTTACGTATTCCCCATGTCCCACAGAAATGAATATTTTTAAGCGGACATGTAAATTGGATATGATAAAACAACTACTCATAAGACTTTGAATCTAAGAAATTTTGGGATTCATTCCTTCCAAAGTAAGAATGTTAAGATTTCAGCTTGAATTAGCAAAAAAAGATATGATAATTGGATCAAATTAGAGTCTCATCTTTCTCACCTTTGTGAAGTTTATTTCTTTCTTCCCTCATTTAAGACTAATTCTTTCTTTTACTTCTTTATTGTTGTGGTATTTGGTAAAAATCAAGTTCTTCTTGGTAAAATCTCTATGCACGTGTATAGTAAATTCAGATTTCAGACCAACTGGGTCCCATATTTAGGCTTCGGGAACTTTTAGGTTAGCATTACTCGAATTGAGAGCGGGTTAAACACTTAAACGTAACTAAGCACCAGGTGGCATAGTGTGCGTAAATTAAAAAATTTAAAAGACTAAATAGAAAAATATAAAAAAAAGAACAAAATAATTAAAATTGCAAGAGCCCGTTTTATAATATATAAATAGATATAAATATAGGTAGTAAGTACTCTTCCGGCCGGTCCAAATATCACAACTCCGTTTACTTTTACTTTTCTATATACATTTTAATTTTTTTTTCTAGAATCAATATCAATTATTTTTGTCACATAACTATAATATCCTAGTCAACGGAATTTTAATAAGAAAAATAAAAAACAAAAGTCGATTGGGGGTAAAGGCGTGTATGGTGACGACTATTTGGTTCTGGAATATCAGGCTGTAGTTATTTTCATCTATATATATTCGGTTAGTATTTCCGTTTTCCCTTCTTGTTCCGTTTCTTTTCTTTTCTTTTCTATTCTTTTCTTTTCATTCCTCTGCTGATTAGGCCCAAGAACCTAACAAAATTAAGCCGAGTTGTTAAAAGGAAAAAAAAAATACTAATAAATTAAACAAAAGTTGGTGTGCAAAGAAATAGAATTCAAATCTCATAATATGACCTTGGATCTCAATTTGGTAAAAGTAATGTTAGGAATTTCACATTCTTCATCAAAATTTAGAGTAATTTTAAAATAGGAAATTGATATTTTTACAGCACTTTTTTTGATATTTTCACATAAAAAGTGTCGTCATAGATTTATAACGATGAAATTGTGGAAATATCAGTTTCCTTCAAATAATGTGTCTTCAGGGTATTGATACCAAATTATCAGTAACATATTTTTATTTTTATTTTTGAAGAGCCCCATTTTAGAGAGCACAATATAATTTTATAATCAAGTACATCATGACTATTAAACAAACTCACAAACAAGGCTCCCAGAAACTTACCTACTGTGAGAATTAAACTTGAGAGTTAAATGTCACAGTATTTCAATCTTAACCACTAGGTTAAGACTTCATCGACACATTTTTTTTTTGTTGATTATATAAGTGAGTGTATTTTATGACAATCTTTTGTAATTTCAAATTTAGGAAATATTTGATGCTCTTCATATTAATTTTTTACTAAAACACCACTTGTTACGAAAACAATAATTTTTTTCTTCCTTTATATATATATATACGATATATATACGATAAGGATCTTAGGCTCACCCAAACTCACCCTCCTTTAGCGACGGATCGGGTGACGGTTCGTCCGTCGCTATATATACAACCGTCGTCTATATGTTGTCCGTCGCTATACGTTGTCCGTCGCTAAAAGCTAAGACGACGGTTGTATATATAGCAACGGACCAAACCGTCGCCCGGTCCGTCGCTAAAAGGAGGTGAGTTGGATGAGTTTTTAGTTGGGTGAGCTTAAAATCCGGACCGTATATATATATATATATATATATTATTTTTTTGTCATTCCCTCTTTTCCTTCTTTTGCTTCATGATTTTTTACCAACATATATATATATATATGGGTGATTTTTTATTTGTAATTATTTCATACACTTTTTTCTTTTTAGTTTATTTTATTCTTTTTCTCGTTATTATTTGTTGAGTCTCGCTATGTATTGCGATAAATTTATGTCTAATTACAATTAAGAAACTTATCAGAGATTGATAATAATTATAGAAGAATCTTACTTATTATATATCTCTCTAAAAAAATTATCACGGATACGTATCAACATAACTGACAATCAAAAAATTAATATAAACATTCGTAATATCGTATCATTTTCTTTATTTGTTAAGTTCTAGGTGTTACTTCAACCGTAGTAGCGTCATGATAGATACTTTGACTAAGGTATGAGTTATTCTAAGGTAAGGTTGCAAAGACATTAGAGTGACCATAGAGCTCTAAGATAGGAGGTGCAGAAGCATTAGAGAAGTAAATATATTCCTCCTTCCATGAAACTAAAAAAATGAAACATTGTTATATCATACTCGAGTTTGACTTTTGAAATCAAACGATAGCATATTCAATTTTAAATTGATGCGAATTTATTTAATTTTAATTGATACAATTACTATAAGTGTAAAGTATATAACAAAAATTATTCATTACAAAATTTATTTTATTCCAAATTTTTTTGAGTCATACTAATTTTAAAGTTTAATATGTCGTCGTTTGACCTCAAAAGTTAAATTATATTTCTAATTTTAGAACAAATGGAGTATGAATTTATTTTCATTGTACTATAAAATTTGTGAAGCCCCTAATTATTAGATGAATCATATTTTGAAACCTCACCCTATACTTTGCAATTTGAAAGTGATTAATTAGCTAACAAAAGCACGTGGAGCTGGGAACAAATTAAGGGGACCAAGAAAGTACATTATGCAGGGAGTCCTTCTACGCGAACAGGTAAATTAGACATGATAATTGGACCGAAAGAACAAAAAGAATTTATTTCAGCGAACATATGAATTGTACTGTCCAATTGTCAATTGTTCGCTAAAACAAACTCCTTTTATTCTTCCTGTCTAATTTACCAGTCGGCATAGAGTTATTATTATTATGCAGGTGATTTAAGTCCAACTTTTGAGGCCCAAAAATTGTCAACCATATTAGTATTCCAAATCTAGGGATTAGATTTTCCCAAGAAAAGCTAAATACATAGTTGCATGTATATAATTTAACTTCTACGCAGACATAAAAATTGGACCGGAGTGTACTCGAATTTTATCTATTTTTATTTTTACCCCCCAATGGGGATCAAAATATAAATAAGTAAAATTTAAATACACGGTTTAATTTTCATGTTCAATTTTTATGTTCACGTAGAATTTTTGTTTAAGAATAAGATGATGTAGAAATAAGGAAGTGGGTGCTGTTTGGTTGAGTTGGGTCACTAGTTTGCCTACTCCTGCCTTTGTTTTCTTCTTAATTAGCATCAATTTGATTGTGATATATAGGAATAATAAGAAAAAATGGAGAACTATATTAAGGACATATATGCAAACATTTCAATTAAATTCCTATATATCACTCCCACTTAGACCTGGCAAAAAAATTGGTTTGGGTTGGTTTTGAGTTACATAAAATAGTTATGGGTCAGTTAAGAAACTAAAATTATATTACCTATATTTAATATGGGTTATGTGATTTGGATTTAAATGGTTATGGGTCGAATCCAGGTCGACTTATTTTTCAAATTATAATTTCACTAAAATCTTAATTTCTGTTATACTAAAAGAGTCTTATTTTAATTTTTTAGACTCAAGATTAAAACTAAAATTTTTAATTGATGTGACTAATTTAAGTATTAAAAACATTAATTTTGTGATTATAGGCACTTTCAAAAAAAATTACATTAATAATTATTATGTTAATTAAAATTAATAAAATTATTGAGAATTTTATTATAATAATCAGCAAATATTATTTTTTTGAGAGTATATACATAATCAGTAAATATTATTTTTGGGGGTGGATGGATCGGGGGGCGGGGGCGGGGTGGGGTGGGGGTGGGGCGGCGTGAGGGTATATACATAATTAATAAATATTATTTTTTTTGGGGTGGACGAGAGGTGCTTCCTATGTTTACGTTTTTTAAAATGAAATATTTAATTTTCTCATTTTCATTATCTTAGATAATTTAAGTTTAAAACTGCAACATTTTGACCTGGCGTGGGCTGGGGTGGGGTGGAGTGGGGTGGCGTGGGAGTCTGGGAGAGAAAGAAGGGCAAAATGAGATGGCAACAGATATTTTGCTTATATTGCCGCGAAGCACTAGCCAAAACATGAACTTATTGATAAATGATAATCGTCTCAACGAGTACAAAACATTTTAGTTGCGGCAATATAAATATAATTTATAGTATTATAGAATATAGGTCAAAACTAATTAAACTAGTTCTAACCCATATTTGTAATTAATAAAATGAATTCAAAACTGAACAAATCCATTACCTAAAAATTAGTTATCCAACCCAATAGATCCAAGTAATTTTTGGTTAATTATATGGTTTTCAATCTAAATTGTCATGCCTACTCCCACCGTCGTTTAAAGCATATTTTAACTATAGTTTTTATATTTATTAAGTTAATCATATTTATATATAATTATTTTTTCAATAAATTTCAATGAATATGTTTTTGCAACTAATTACGGTAAAATGTAAAATTATCGGGAAAATGCAAAAATAACATATATTTTTTCCCCGAAACAGGAGGAATATTAACATCAAAAAGTGGAAGTATGACTTATTCATCACCAACTTCTATTTGGACTATGAATGACTAAAAAGCGTCTTAATCATGCAACTAATTAATATTTTGTAGTGATGAACTAATGAACTAACTTGATTTAGGTGGGTAAGGTTCTACTTAGTAATATTAGTAGTGGGAGTGGGAGTGGGAGTTGGAGTGGGAGTAGTGGTGGGTGGACATTTTCTTAGTGATTAATTATTAGATTTGGTGAAGATTAGATAAATAGATCAAATTTGTCAAAAATCAGTAGCATTTTTCTTAGAGAATCTTATTTTAAAGTCTTAGAGTGGGTGACATTGGTGCTTTTATTCAACTTTTGATTGGCTGCATGTTGAATTATGTATATGCTCTCAGGGCTAAGTAAGGAATCAAATTAGAACTGAAATCGCACCAAAAATTGTACAAACCGCACTAATTAAAATCGCACCAACGGTTCCGGCGTATGTGACGGTTTTAGGTTGGTTGAAAAACTAAATTTACTATTTCGGTTTAGTTACTAGCCAAAACCGCACACATAAAACTGAAATCGCACCAAATAATCATCATGTTTTTTCAATTTTGCTGCGAGTATATATAATTTCTCTACTGTAACATATTTTCCTCATTTTATTTTAGAATACAAATATTGCAGGGTTGAATGAAAAATTAACAGTATCAATTATGTTTGCAAATCAAGAATAGCTTGCTATTTCCTAAATCAAATGTGATAACATAATATTAATCAACCATATAATTGTTGATGACTGTAACTATTTTGCTAAGTTAGCTCTATGATTGTGTTCACTGCGTAATACGTTTGCAGATTCTTAGATTCATCAAAGGTCCATGAGTTGTGGTCACAACATTGAACAGATTCTGCATGAAAATTTGGTGGTTTAAAGTCCAGAGGTGATTGTGAGATTTAAAGAAGTATTGAAAAGCTTCCAAATTTTTGCCCAGATTAAATTAGTGGCCACGAGAGGGGGGGTCAAACTGGAGTTGGTGTGTAGCTTGTAACCAAATTTTCGGTTTTGTTATTTCAATTGGTTTTTGAAATGAAACAGCACCAAATGAAACCGCACCGCACGTTTCAAAATCGCACTGCACCAATCACAAACGGTTTCATGTGCGATTTTGAATTTGTCAAACCGCACCTAAGCGATTTCGTGTGCGATTTGAGCTTCAAACCGCATCATGCTCACCCCTATATGCTCCCACTATTTTTGAGAGAAAATTGATATTTCCACATCATATTTTGACATTTTCACACTTAGGGTCCATATATTAACTGACGTATCTAATTTTTATTGGCTAATATGTAGGTCATAATACGTGTGAAAATATCAAAAAATGATGTAAAAATATCAGTTTTCTTTTTAAAATAATATGTACATTAGTAACAAGTTGTGGTGTTACATCTAATTAGACGATGTGATATTATTAAATTTCATGATTAAGATATAGAAATAAAGGGGGGATTAATGAGATCTAACTAACTATCAATTACACTGTATTTTAATTTAGTGAGGGCCATTTTCCCATTTTATATATATATATATATATATATATATATATATATTAAAATTTTAAAATATCATAAATAATTATTAGACTTGTGTTTATTACGTAGTCAGATAACTTGAAGAAATTATCATCCAAATATAGTTATGAGACAAAGGGAACTGTTTTAATAAAGTTGAAACTTCTTCCTTCCTTTCATCTTTTATGTTTGTATCTTTTCATGAAGACTTAAATAAATAGAGCTGAGAAGAGATTGTTAGAATTATTGGATCACAAACACACACGATTATAGAGAAAATAATACAGAGAGATTTACGTGGTTCCCTAATTTGGGTAGTCCACAGGAGAAGCGTTCCTTTTCTTATTTAGAGTGAATTCGTTACATAGAGTTACACAATAGGTATTATTTATACCCCAATAATTCTATTCCTAACTCTATAACATATTATGGTATATTAGTTCCCATAATACCCTTACAATAGAAAAATTCAAAGTCCAAGCCGCAAATTGATTGCTGCTCGCTTCCGCCCCCCGCCCCGACGGGGGTTCTTCTCCTTGCCAACCCGCCCCAGCGGGGGTCCTCCAGAGAATCCAGAGCCCTCTCCCGCCCCGGCGGGTGTTTTCCCCTTTCTTTTCCCCCGCCCCGACGGGGTTATGAGTCATCAAGTCCAACAGAGATGAAGAAGAAGATCTATGATGCAAATAGAGATATAGGCTTTGTTCGATTATCAAGTATTTGCAGCGTTAGGGCTTGGCACGGTTCCCTTTTAAAGACAGTATTTTTGAGTTAAATAAGTTGTGTTTGAAATAAAATTATTTGTAAACAAACAAGATAGAACACGGGGATATAACAAGGAAACAACAATGTTCTCAATTTAAGACTGTTTCTAAACTGTGTTTGGTGCATTTGAAATCCCCAAACACGGGTAGACGAATATGATGAATACCAATAACTGTAAGTGGTAGCATCTCAACCTGAATGAATACTAACTGTTTGAATGTAAATTTATTATTTGTTTATTGATTAGTTTGAAAGATTTAAATTGATTTGTTTTCCTGATTTAACTCTCGGAAATGTGTTGCTGGAGAATTTGTTAGATATATAAGGCTAAAAGTCTATTAGGAAAAAAAAACTTAATTAACAATTTAAAAGAAAGATTGATATATGATCATAAATGTTATCACATCTTAACATTAATGAGCTATTTTGTAATTAACAATTTAAAAACAATTCATGCTAACAAAATTGAAGTTTAAAGTAACATTAATGAGCTATTTTGTAAATAATTTATTATTTTTAATATCTCATCTTAATTCTTTTTTTATATAATTATTGAATTTGTTCTGAAACTGATATGAATGTCCACTTTAAAAAATATATATATAGTACATAATTTTTAGTTTAAAATACTATATGTAAACATATTTAAATATAAATTGAAAATGTAAAATATATAATAATTAATATAAATAGTTTATACATTTTATATGTTTTTAACATTATAATTCGATCAGGAACTATAATGGGTTTAGCAACCTATTGACCAAACTCTACCCTGAACTTAAGGCTGTAAAATGAGCAAACAGTTCGGGACTCGATTCATACCCGCTCGACTAAAAGTTCAATTCGAGCTCGACTCGAAATATAAATGAGTCAAATATGAGCAAATTTTAAGGTTCGATAAATTACTCGAACCTCCTTAAATTGTAATTTTCTATTGATACTCGGATCATATTCGTTCAAAAAGTTCAAACTGCTCGGGTTTGATTCGGAATTATGCTCGACTTGGTAGCTAAATAAGTCTCAATCAAACCTTATTTTATACTCGATAAATTTTGTCTTAAAAATTAACACAAAATCTTAATAATAGTCTTAAAAATTAACTCTCATCTACCATTTTAACATTTTAAACGTTCCATGTCATCTAATATAAGCTTAAATATTTATTTATGTATAATTAAAGACGTATTATTTTGATACGTTTAATTAATTTTTAATATCTTTGCAAATTTCTTTCTCACGTAAGAATGAGGTTGTATTAAAATATCTAACTAAAATGTGAAAATATATTTCCCTTTGTTAAAATTACAAAGCATGTACAAAACTATTTGTGGGAAGAAAAAAAAAAGGACGACGACGTCGTGCCGCGTTAAACTTCTAGTCGAAACATGCACAATATCCTATGAACTATCAAGAACAACTGTACGAAACACTAGTATGAATTTTTCTCAGCAAATTTCAAAATATACCCATTATCATTTCAATTTTAGGGTTTCTAAATTCACAAACAGCAATCAAGAAGCAGAAAATCTCTTCCCAGAATCTCTCGAATTCTCTGTTTTTCACAGTGGGTAATTCTCCCTTTCTCTCTCTCATCATCATTTTGTGCGCATTTTTGGGTGCCAATAAGGAAAAAATTCGGTAAACTACACCCCTTTTAATTAAAGTCCAGTTCTTTTTTTGGGATTCTTCTTTATAAAAAAAAGGTATACAGAAAAGGGTTTAGTTGATTTCCATTTCTGATTAGTTTCTTGGGGATTAAACAGAAATTAGTTATATCAGGGAAAATGGCTTGCAAGGCTATGGATTTTTAGACTTTTAATGGGCTAGTGGGTGCTTTTCTTGATCTTGCTATAGCTTATTTCTTACTCTTTGCATCTAGTAGTGTATTTTTTGCCTCAAAATTTCTTGTTTTGTTTGGATTGAGCTTATCTTGTCCTTGTGATGGACTATTTGTCAACCGCAATAGCAATTACTGCTTGCAGAGGCTATTAGTTGATTTTCCGACTGGCAAAGCCTCTTCTGTTCAAATGTCTGTTAGAAGTAATCTCCCTTTCGATTCGGTGTTGGCAAAAGATCAAAACTTGGAGTCGAATTTCGGTTTGATGAATTGGCATCGTGTAGTTGGATTTCTGATGCAAAAAAGTCACAAAATGTGGAAAATTTTCTTCCGCGTCGTCTTATGATCAGATAGGTGGTGTTCCTTGGTCTCCCCCTAGCATGAATAAGGGGCAGGATGAGACGGTTGGAGGCAGGTCAGTTCCTGCTGATTTCGGAGGGACTCTTGTTGATGGTGCTGACATAAATACAATTAGAGTTTTAGAGGAGCAAGCACTTGAAGAGGAGCATACTGCTCGTGCTTCCCTCTACCTCGAGCTTGAGAAGGAGAGAAACGCTGCTGCGGATGAAGCTATGGCTATGATTCTGCGTTTGCAGGAGGAGAAAGCATCCATAGAAATGCAAGCACGACAATATCAAAGGAAAATAGAAGAAAAATCTGCTTACGATGCAGAAGAAATGAACATTCTTAAAGAAATCCTTTTGAGGAGGGAGAGGGAAAAACATTTCTTGGAAAAGGACGTTGAGGAATATAGGCAGATGATAAATCCTGCGAATGAGCAATTACAAGGTCATGTTCAGGATTTGGAGGACAACCAGAGACGAGAGCACGCTTCTTCGGTTCACCTGACTGAGTATACAGATCCGATGCTACACGAGCTTAGCGAATCCGTTAAACATAATGTTTGACAAGGAGTTGGATGTTCATATCATTGATGACAGCTCTGGGAAGCAAAGTTCCGTTAAACATAATGTTTGACAAGGAGCTGGATGTTCATATCATTGATGACAGCTCCAAATGTTGTAATGTGGTCAACGAAAAGAAGAGCGAGCTGCTGTCAGAAACTGATACTACAGATGTTAATAGTGGTGATCTCCCACATGAAGCTTTCATAATCCAGAAAAATTGGCACTAAAAGAGATTCCTCAAGTACTAGCAGGTTGGATATCGTGACAGACATTAACAGGAGCAGATCAGACATGGCCATTCGGCTACCATCATCTGGCTCAGTGGGCAGATTCTTACCATCTGATATGCGAAGAAGTTCCATGTCTGCATTAGATACTGAAAGGATAAAAATTGATAAACAAGTTGAGTGGCTTAGAGAAAAGTTAAGGACAGTGCAAAAGGGAAGGGAGAAGCTCAACCTCTCTGTGGAACATCAGGAAAGAGAGAAGTTGCAGTTGCAACTATTGGAGGATATAGTCTGCCAGCTTCGGGAGATTCCGCAGGTGTCTTTTTCACCTCCATCCTCTAAGGTTTGGCCTCAGAACACAGTCTATTCATACTTTTTAATCATATAGTTACCAAATAGATAGTGGCGAATGATCGGAAAGAAATCATTCCTACAATTTGCACTGAATAACTTCCAAAATCATTTGGATCTCTGAAGCTAATTCCCGTGTAGGCAGCGCTGTGTGTCGAGCATATAATTTTAATTATTACGTAATGATGCTCTTGGGATGTTCTTCATTAATAATAGAAATTAATAATGATCTTGGGCCTCTTGACATGTTATAGTCTACTGCTACTTGAAGTACTGATCACCAAGATTATGTTTTAGGTTATGTCAAAGAAAAGGAGGTGTCGAACTGCATCTTTAAACAAGAGCTCTTGAGGTATGAAATCTATTCGTATTTATGAGCTGCTTGATGTATTTTCCCCATACTAGGAAACATTTGCTTGATAATAAATATTGATAGTTGATTTCCTGGATTTTTACAGGCAAGTACTGGGGGCTGTCTTGCGTGTCTATGTTCTTCCCAACAGATTAGTGTTAGAATATATAAATCAGTGCAGCAGGGCAAAGAGTTGTAATATATGTTCTAAAGTCATCCATGTTAATTTCTATAAAAGCAAGTTTTGAATTCATTTTTGTACTATTTATGAATCATGAGGGGGAATTGTAAATATGAAACAGAAGGCATGCTTTCAAGATTATGTTTATCTTGTGTGCAGCAGCATATTGAGAAAATATTATCTGCTGGTGTCTAATTACTATTCATAGGAGTATATTTACAATTGAGAGGCGTCGTTAATTCGTTCATATTGGAGGGAGATCTTCCGCACCAGTAATTCCATCAAGTTCTTCCATAGCTGCAACCAAACCACTGCGTGGAAAATCTTTTGCTTCCGACCATCAGTAACTGCCTCTATAGCGTAATATGATTTTGTAAATACTTAGCAATAACAATCTAAAAATAAAACACTTGATATTAAAAATTAGTAAAAGAAATGAAGAATTCAACAAACACCAATCTAAAAATAAAACACTTGATATTAAAAATTAGTAAAAGAAATGAAGAATTCAACAAACACCACAGAAAATAAAGTTGTAACCGACCATCACGTATTATTAATCTAATAACTAATAAAACACCACATAACAAGTCAAAATAATGTCTAGACTCTCTATACACTAGTCTCTAAACATCGTTCAAGCAAACTTATCAAGAATAAGGTCATCTCCATCTCCTTCACGAGAACTACTCTCATTCAAAGGCGTGGGTGGTCTTTCTCCAAAATTATCCTCCACATCTTCATCATCATTTGAAATTCTCTCTTCTAATTCATCCACTTCATCATTGGAGTCGGAATCCATCAACCTTAATTCACTTGAAGTTGAACCACCACCACGTCCACGTCGAGGTCGAGAGTACGTAATGACATTATCACTAGTATTATCACGAACCCTCCTTGAAGGATTGCAACCCTCAAGCGTGTTGGATGCACCGGTTGTTCGATCCACATCATTCCATGTAAGATCTTCCCCGGGATGGACAACATCGGCCTCATTATTGAGCCATTCATTATCTCATTCAAAGTCATCAATGGCTAATGGATCAAAAAAATTCCAAGTTCACTCTTTTTTTGGAACCTTGAAACGATCTTTCGATTGTATTGGATGTACACCAAGTCAGTCAATCATTTGTATTCCAATCTATTACTTTTTTTTTCATATGAATCTAAAATAAATAAAACATAAAATAATAATATTAATGATAAAATTTTAATTTATAAAAAATAGTTAATATTAGTAGTGAATGACTTATTACTTTTGAACTAACAATATAAAGTACTTACAAACTCAAATGTACTCCAATTGTGCTCACAACCGGAAGAAGAACAACAAAGGCCTAGAATTCTTTTTGCAAACTTTGTAAGCTCAATAGCCCGCCCTCCAAAAGCGTTCCACCAATCAACTAGCAAGTATTTAAAAGAAATATAAATATTTTTAAAAGGAGGAAATGAAGAATGTATATGATTATAATTATAATTTATATCTTTATATATATTTCAGTATAGTTACAAGAATTCTTTAATTTCTGTTGCTTAATCGTCATTTCTCTCGCAAAAGTATCTCGAGAAGTATCATAGTTATCGATTAGATTGCTTATCTTGTCTAGCAAATCTAGCTCGAGCACCATCTTTGCAAGAATGTCATTGAAGTCTTCTCGTAAAATACCAACTAAAATCGAACGTTCCTCTTTGATATCAAAGTACTTGCTTGGATTGAGAAACAACGTAGCCCCTATAATTTTTGCTCCATTTGGCTTTCTCATCACCGCTCAACAATGTCAATCACCTTTTTGTAGTCTTTTTTTGTTATCAAATAAATCTTTGATTTTTTTCTTCGCACATTCCATCGCAAGCCAAAACTTCTGGTATAGCAAGTTTCTCATCACCATCAAAAATCCTCAAGGCTACAAGTGGTTGTGACGCCTTAATGCAATGCTCAACATGATGCCAAAATATAGTTGAAATTACAGTATTACATACATTCTTCCCCGCTTCGGTAGCCGACAACTTAGATTTTTTTCAATCCTCGCTTATGAACAAATGCCTCAATGCATCTCTATACTTGTACAAACTCTACAAGGTGAGGAAAGGTGTAGCAAATCTAGCAACTTCGGGTCTTACAAGATCCCTCCCATTTGTTTTTTTCTCATCGCATCAAGGAAATGACCATGCATGTAAATGCATGTAGTTTAAGTCGAGGAAGAAGAACATGTGTGAGAGAAGGTCAAGCTTGGGTAGCTAAAAAAAGAGAGCTAGACTTATAGCTGGGTCGACTCAGTTATTGGGTTCTTTCAAAGGACTCACAGTCGCCACCAGTTATGGAGTTGCCTGCTATGATGGTTCCGATGGGCTATGATGGTAGTTGAGCTGCGATGGGGCTGTGATGGAGTCGTCGGAGCTGCGATGGGTTGAAGAAGTCGTGATCGAGTTCAAAGAAGTCGCGATTGAGTCCAAAGTCCAAAGATGTTGTGCATCGCTGATTGCAGATAAGTGTTTTAAGGTTTTATTGATTGTCTCCTTGTTTTTTAATCGATGGGTCATGGGTTAATGTCCATGGGTCAATGGGTCAGAAGATGGCCAGAGTTGTTTAAGTGTTAAACACTTAAGATGGGACAGAGCTGCCAAGGCGCACGCCTTAGCAGCTCCACCTCAGGTCGACCCTCGCCGTGACAGTTTCTCCATCGCCTGGTAGTCTAGGCGACGCCATGACAATTATGGTAATTACTAGACTTTTATTTCCTTATTTAATTAGGCTACTTACTATTTTACTTAGCGTCCCATAATATATGACGTTTAAGAGTTTGCATAAAAATTAAGAAAATGATTGTATAACATTAAACATAGTATTAATTGTTTATAATACCTTATACCATATACTTATCTCATACTCTCTCATCTATAACATTTCTCCATGAAGGGTAATTTAAGAAACATTGTGGCTAATTCTCTTAGATTATATAAAACGTCAAATAATTTGAAAAAAATAAAATCATATAAAACGTCATATATTATGAGAGGTTTGAGTAAAAAATAAGAATTAGGTCCTAATTCCCTACCAATGACTCATAAATTTCCTACAATGTTTAATTATTTTTAGTGCCAACTTTGATAAGTTTGGAAATTTGAATACTGAAATTTAGAACTCATTTTAACATATGAGTTGAAGTTGGTAAAATGTTATGGAAGGTAAGAAATAAATTATAAATAATTATCATTCTTTAGTATTAAAAGCTGAGTAAACTATATAATTAACAGTCTTTAATATAATGTTTCAAAAACACTCTTTGATATAAAGTCAATAATGCTTTGTTGATATGATTAAAGAATAAACACTAAATGGTAAGGAATTACATACATTACAATTTATTGTAGAAAAAACCTGAAAACTATTATAAACTTAATTTACATAGCTTTTTTCTATATTTCCATAGTTTCATTAATATTTTTATTTTATTGAGAATGTTTCTAGAAGATGATTAAATGCATGTGCAACTTTTAAATTTGAAGTACTAGAAATTAAAATGAATATGTTTTTACATAAAGAAACAAAGAGAATAGTCAAAGTTAAAAATTTGACCCTGAACTACTAAATTCCAAATTATACCCTAAACTTTAACTTTAAAATCGATTTACACCCTAAACTTTATTTTGAATTAATCATACAAGTCCTAAATTTTTACTAATGAACAGTACCAAGGCTGAAATTAATACCAAAAAATAGAGCCAACATTTTTTTTTGTTAATGTGGAGTTTCTCAACGACCAGTTTTTAATTGGCCCTCACACTTGTTGCAGGCGGGAATCGATTCTAGGATGCTCGAATTTATGGTTCACCCCAGGTCGAAGCTTATCACATGTGCCAAGTGCTATGGTTAATAGAGCCAACATTTTACATTACTATGTGCACTTCCCTAGTATCCTATATCTGCACTCACAAAGCCAAAATAAAACAAAATAAATAAGCAAATACCCAACATGCCCTTAGTTATTTTCTGTACGTGATCCTTAAATATGATTCAACTACTCTTTAACCAATCAACGAGGCAACACTATAAGCTCATCACAAAAATTGATATTTTCACAAGTAAATTAATATTAGTAGTTCTACAAACTTCTTCTCATATGAATAATAAGTGGGATTCATCTCATGTGAGAGAAGAACTTATGAAACTATCAAATTTACTTGTAAAAATATCAATTCTCTTTATTTAAACTAATTTACCTGTCACGCTCTACGTGTGTGTTAAAAGTGAGAATATATGATTCTAAAATATACAAGAGTAGATAATTAGAGAGAAAATAGTGAAAAAGTGAATAAAGAAACCAACGTAAAGAAAGTTTAAAGGATAAAATAGAAAAATAAAAAGGCTTCACTTTTTTTTGTTTACGCTAAATTAAAGGGTAAATTTGAAAATTTAAAAGGTTTCACACAATTATTAACACCAAAAATAACTGTCAACTCTCCATCTCACTTTAATAATATAGATATATAGATAGATAGATATAACTTATAAGTGAAGATGCATTTTTAATTTATTAGCTTATAATGGAGTACTAGTATCAAAAATAACTGTCAACTCCTACTCTCGCTTATAATAGACATATAAATAGGAAATTGATATTTTCAGATAATTTTTTGATATTTTTATATGAAAAGTGTCGTTATAGATATATAGTGACAGTAAAAATCGTTGCTATAGAATCTATAGCGACGATTTTCATATAAAAATATTAAAAAATTCATGTAAAAATATCAGTTTTCTATAAATATAAGTAAAATGTATTTTTAATTTATTAGCATATAATGGGGTATGCCGTATGCGCGCGTCATCAATTATCAGAAAAATAATAACCAAAGATGAGGAGATAAATAGGGGAGGTTGACTTGAAATTTGAGAAGACTTTTTCTAAATTTTAAATGCCTCCATTAATACAATAGGCTTCTAAGAAAAGGAGAGAGAGAGAGAGACATGTTTTGCTATTTTATTGCATCCAACTCCCTTACTTTTGGGCCACTACTTAACCATATTATGTATCTATTTGTGTATTATTAAGTCACATTTATCTTATCGATAATCGATAGAGTAGATCATAATTTGTAAAATTGTTGTATAGTCTCATGGAGTTGATGTGCTATAATCTCCTTAATTAAATATTAAAAATAAAATAAAAGCATAATTAAATTGACATGAGATTTTTAGTGTCCTGTTGACAAAGATGAAGTGGTTTTATAAATAGCGCAATACAAAATGTCTTTTCAAGTTTTAAATTTGAGAAATTAAACTTTAATTGTTAATATGATTTCAAAATCAAATTTTGATATGTTTACACTCGATCTCTATTATTGAATGCATTCAATATGTTGTTAAACACTTTAGCGTAATGCATTACTACTAGCTGTGTCCCGTGTCTTCGGCACTACATCGACGGTGGGATTTATCCTAAATTTTGGACGGTCCAGATGATTTATTGAGTGAGCGAAAAATTCAAAATCATTTGTATTTTGTTAGATAGACTGAGCACTTTTAAGTACAGTTTGACTCGTTTTGAGTATACCATAATACACCTGTTGGACACTTAAATTTTAAGATATCAATAAATTGAATCCGTATCCTACAATTATATTAAAAATTAGAGACTATTAATCTTGTGCAAGTACTTAATATGGATAGTCTCGAGAAAATATTTGCTAAATGCTCCATCAAACATACATTTGAATTTATATTGTCAAGGACGTTAAATAAGTAATGTATTACTATAATTACATTTACATTCACATTCACATTCACATATACGTATACATATGCCGTTAGATATAATCAAAGTAATGAAATATATACGATAGATGTATTAAAATTTCTAGATTCGATAATCTTGAGAAAGTATTCGCTATTAATAATCTTAATTACAATTGTATAAATACAAGGGGGGCTTGGGGGGGAAATGCAGTGAAATTCCAACTCTACCCATCAATTCATAGCATGTGAAATAGGCTAGTGGGGGCATAATGGTATTTTGATGGATAAGCAGTAATAAACTAGGGTTAATCTGATTCAATCATCATCAATAAAAGTTACTTCACAAAATAAAGTAAATGAATATAAATACCAAACCATCCGTTTTAAGGGCCATTGCCATTTGACATCTTCATTTCCAATATCAATATGATATATGATATAATATCATATTGATTGTATAAACAGTTCTCTCTTTCTTTCTCACTATTGGTAAGTTTTTTTATGATTAAAGAAATGACAGCATTTCTCACATTTCTTCATCTGAGTTTTTGACAGTATACAATATTTCTTATATATTCTTATTGTACTGTCACTATTTTCTAATAATATTATATGATTAAAATTGAGGGTGTGGTTGTTTTAAAATTATTATTATTATTCCATCCTTTTGTCTTTCATTGAAGAGGAAGTACAATTTGATGTTGATGTTTCAATGTGGGTATCAATGCAAAGATTAAATTTTTATGAGACACTTTTTGATGATGATGGAAACATCAAACCCCACAAACCAAAAAACCTCTATTTTAATGCATTTTGTACCCAATCTGATATAGTATCTTTGGAATGTCAGGCAAAGATTATATATAGCCCAAATAGACTGTTAATTTAGGTTCTTTATTACTAGAGCCTAAAGGGTTCTGTTTCCTTTTTAGCCCTGTGTGTTTAGGGATGTCTAAGCTTTTATCCGATGGAGTCTCTCAGTTCCATCTATGGTACACTGATAAAGGAATTCATGGCTATTACAGCTATTCTGCACTCTGTAGCTGTATGTACCCATTATTATTTTCTTGGGTTTTGGTTATTTTACTTGATTCTTGGAGGCACTTCATCAAATGGGTGTTCTGATCTCATAATTTCTTGAAAAATTAAGGTGGTTTTTTTTGTCATTTCAATATTCTGTTCATTGTATGTTATTTGCCCCTTACCCTTTTTGTTCCTGTTTGATTCTACTCCATGTTTGGCTTCTATCACAACCCATTTTTGATTTGTGCACGGGATTAGTGAATTTATTATTCTTGGGAATTTTTAAGGTGTTTCTGTTTGATTTTGTCTCTGAAATTTATTTTGAAGCCTTGTGCTTGATTTATTTGTTTATTGCTTTTGTCTAGTGAAGTTGAGCAGGGGAAGTTGGCAATGGCATCATCATCTTCTGCTGCTAGGCAAAGCCCAATGCCTGTGAATTACCGTTCATACCCCCTTCCTTTGGCTAGATATGAGGATGTTGTAGCATCTTCAAAGCTCTTCATGGATACTTTGGGGAAGCTACATGGTACTATGGGGACCAAATTCAAGTAAGCTTACTATATACCCTTTATGTGCAACTTATTACTATTGTCCAATAGCCCCTTGATTCATCAGTTTTATGCACTTTCCATGTAAAATGACAACTTTTTGATATAGAAATATAGGTTTATATTGGGCTAATGAAAGTGTTATTTCCACGCGGAAATATGATATTTTCATATTGTTTCTCTCATACAAATAATGAGTGAGTCTCACATTCATGTAGGAGACACACATACATTATACTCTTTCCGTTCCAAATTATAAGATAACTTTCTAAAAGTCAATTTCAAACATTTTCAAATTTAAAATTGACATGATTTATTTAAATTTTGAAAACAATAAATCTTATAACTAGTAGTACTTTTTAGATAGTTTATAATATTCATAATTATAATGACATAAACTAAATGAATTCATGTCAATTTTGAGTTTGAAAATATTTGAAATTGACATTTTAAAAGTCAATATTGATCTTATAATTTGGAACGGATGGAGTATTTATTATTGAAGTCTTGCGAATACATCCAAATGCATAGACGCGCACATATATACATATACACACACACCCTATAGAGTTTGATTGTAATTTTGCTTTAAATATTAATATTGTTGACATAGAGATACCTCTATAAATGCAACAAAAAAAGTCCGGAGCATGGACATTTTTGCATTAATTTCTCTGTAAATATTTCCATAATGTTTAATTATTTTGTTATGAAGATCCGATGGACCCACTTAGAATGAAAAGCGGTTTTCTAACTTTGACTGCATAGTAATTTTAAATTTTAATCTATCAGTTATAATCAGACTATATCACAGCTTTGCAGCTCATCATTTTTTGTTGTTACTTGTTCTTTGTCATGGTTGCAAGTCATGACCAATTCAAAAAATAAGATATGAGCTATTTCCAGTTTGACCATTGCCTGCCTGCTAACTGTTGTATCTAAGGAGTTCAATTATATCTGTTACAATGTGCTTTGGGTTAGATAATTGCCTTTATTTCCACAGTATTACTTGTCAATGACATGTTATTATCCCTTTTCTGGAACCTAAGGATGGCCATTGAAAATATAATTACCTTGCTTTGCTTGATGCTGGTATCCCCAACTCTAAGTCATTAATTCTAAATAATTAACTTCAGCATTGCTTAATTAGGCTAATAGTATATGTTAGACTCTCAGTTGGTGGCCACACTTGTGTCGAGGGGTAACTGTGCAAAAATAACAAAATATTTTGAATGGTGTGGCTTGAAATTGTTTGTTATCATGCTGGAGCTAACAAATAACTTGTGCTTTTTGGTGTAGGAAACCATGTAAACATGACCACTCATCGTATATTATTTTTTATTTTCTCATGTTTTTCCATGCTTTACTCTTAATTGTTTTGTTGATACATACTTCTTGTAGGATCCCTGTCATAGGAGGAAAGGACCTGAACTTGCATCGCCTTTTTGTGGAGGTCACTTCTCGTGGTGGTTTTGGGAGGGTAATGTTGATGTTCTCTTCTGACTTGTAAAAAAAAAAATTTGATGTTCTCTTCTGATTTCGATTTGATTTGGAGTCTCTTGAGTTTTCTTAAGTTTATACATCAGCTTTCCCTGCTGTAAATAGATCCAATTTTGTGCTTCTGAAATGCTTTGCTGGATGACTGGATTAAATAGTACTAGAATAATGAGTATATACTTGAAGTCTTGCTCATAGTTTGTTTCAACATAAAAACAATTTGTTTTACTAGTTAGTGCCACTTAGTAAAATGCAGAAAATCAAATATGCATTAATTTTTGAAATATTAGATAATAATGGGAAAATTATATCCAGATCCTAGTACCAGAGAGAGCTGGATTTTTTATTTATTGTTTATTTTAGGTTCCCTGGTTGGGTTGAGGGAAAGTCTTCAACTCTTCATCAACGGGAGAATCTCTCAACAAGATTAAAAAAAAAGGCACTATAGTTCAAGACATTGTTGAATCTGTAAGGAGGCCTCCTCCACTTTGGTGCTGATTTTAAGATCATTGACATGCATAACTATACTTTCTTCTGGGGAGCACAATCACGTCCTAATAGAATCTTGTTGAGTTCTACTCCCTTCTGTAAATAACCCAAGAGAAGAACTTTAGCCATCACGTTTTTTGAACTAAATGACCTTCTATTTTCGGTCTTTATGTGTGAGATTTCAGCTAATTTCTCTTTCAATCAACCTTCTTCCACTCCCCCCCCCCCAGTGCCCCTTTGTTTTTCGATAGGTAAGTTTGACCCCCAAGTATTCAAGGTTATTCCTCGAGCTCTTTGCCCCAAATTTCAATAATGAACCAAGTGCTTCCTTAATTGCTACCAATTTGCTCTGCGAAATCAAAGCATTTTGTGGAGATTTTCTGTTTTTCAGTAGACCTAATTTCCCATGTTTCTTGGGTATAGAATTACTGGTATTATGTTTAATCTATTCGAACAAAGTTTACTTGTCAATTGTATTGTTTCGGAAATGTATTTGGAGCCCAAAAAAGCTATGATTACTGTTCTCTTCCTTTAGTCTCTTTATTTCTTTCTTTTCCTGTTTCTTTAGGGGATATGCAATGGTGACGTATTTGGATGTGTAACTATATTACATGTATATTCTTGTTTAGCTTACTAAATGTGGATTTGCTAACTGTATTACATGTATATTCTTGTTTAGCTTACTAAGTGTAGATTTTTTGCTTACTTATGGTAGAAATGAATCTGCAGGTTCGTAGTGAGAAAAGGTGGAAAGAAGTAACTGCTATTTTCAGCTTTCCTTCATCTGCTACAAATGCTTCTTTCATTCTGAAAAAATATTATGTGTCATTGCTTCAACACTACGAGCAAATTTACTATTTTAAGGCCAAAGTTTGGGCTCCATCTGCTGGTGCGTACAGATACTTAACATTATAGTCATTAGATTTTCTGTGTGGATTTCTCAATTATAGAACCAAATATCTTCTGCAGATGCTTCACAGAACGTGTCTACAATACCAACTTCAAATAATGGGTTGGATGAACCTGCGTTACCATTGTCAAAGGTTCATGAGGCTCCACTACAATCTCGGATTAACATAGCAAATTCATTCCATGGAGGTGTATTTCTTTCTCTAAAACGTTAAATGAAGAACTAAAAAGACAATGGCATGTTCAGCATCCACTTTGAACCACGGCAGCCCAGTGGTGGCATGTATTCTTAATATTTGCTCTTTTGAAGTGTATTGACAAATGACTTACTGGAAACTTGATCCCGTGATTCTCCAAGTTTCTTTACCTTGCTTTTATAGTCTTGCTAGTTTATGGTGCTTTTGCGCTAGCATTAAAAATTTCAAGTTTTCGATGCATTTAATTCTTTTTCTGTCCTCATTTTTCAATAGAAATCCTGCTTGTTACCAGCCTTTTACGGGGTTATGTTCCCAAATATCTATTTGCTTGCATTTTCTCTTAATGGTTCGTATATTCAATTCATAGCAGTAATGTATGCCTTCCCTTTTTTATCTGATGGTTGCAGCAACTTCAGCACCATTCACAGGTTCTTCTGTGGTGGGTGTTATTGATGGAAAATTTGATAATGGGTATCTTGTTACTGTCACAATTGGCTCGGAGCAGCTAAAAGGGGTCCTTTATCAGGCTCCACAAAACCCAGCTGATCAAATTCAACCAAGTCAAAGTGTAGTTTCCAACATTAATGAGAACGCGACTACATCAACAGGTGTGGTCCGACGCAGACGTAGGAAGAAATGTGAGATGAAAAAGAGGGATCCTGCGCATCCAAAACCTAACAGAAGTGGGTACAATTTCTTCTTTGCTGAGCAGCATGCTAGGCTGAAACCGCTTTATCCAGGGAAGGACAGAGACATCAGTAGGATGATTGGCGAATCGTGGAACAAATTAAACGAATCTGACAGAGCAGTAAGCACCCAAAATGATAATTATTTTGAGTCCATTAGAATTGTAACTTGCAGGATTGTTTTGTTATTTACTTTTTCATGGGCTGGGGTTCAGGTCTATCAGGAAAAAGCTGTGAGAGACAAAGAGAGATACAGGTTAGAGATGGAAGACTATAGGGAGAGGCTAAAGATGGGTCAAATTACCAGCGATGTTTTGCCAATAAACCAGCAGCCCCTTGAGCCAGATGTCCATGTGATGGAAATGGATGAGAAAATTGAAACAGAAGGTGGCGACTCTCCAAAAACTCCGGAAAATGATTTGAGTTCCGGGAAGAGTGATAAGAGCAACTTTGAAGACAATAACACTGCAGATAAGGACATAGATATGGAAAAGAATCTTGGAGTAGAGATTGAAGCTGAAAGTGTTGGGATGGAGACTTCAGCTGAGGAAAACGGACGAGTAGTCAAGAATGGACAGGAAGGTGAAGAATGCTTAAAGGATGGTCAAATGGAGTCCCAGAAAGAACCTTTTCCTAGTGAGGGGAAAGAATCAGCACCACCGGAAGAGGAAGAATCAGTAGCTAAAATTGAGAAAGAATCAGCAGTGCCTATTGATGATAAATAAGATTCCCTACAGTGCGAGAAGGTAGGCTTTGTAGTTTATCATAGCTTGCTCTAGGATAGTTTCATATAGTTTCTGCATTTGTTATCTTATACATGCTCATTTCCTTTAGTATGTTGTTTGTTGTTTGAACAATCTAAAGGCTGTTGAAGTGGTGCTTTTTGTACTGTTGTGGGTCTGGTTAGTTTGGACCAGCATTGAACATTTTGTAGTGGAAGATTTGATTCTTCAGCTAAATTAACATTAATATATTATGGATTGCATAATCCATTGGATGGTTGAGATTATTAAGGCTGAGTACCTAATTTCTAGTTATTTGACTTTTAATTAATAATATACTCCTTAAAGCTCGATTGTCAAACAATCGAGCTGAGTTGAGTAGCTTGCAAGTACCATTTGATATAAACGAGTCAAGTTCATGTCAAGAGTACTCAGTCTAATTGTACGACCACTTGCTGTTTATGTGAGACGGTCCTTGTGGAAATATTAAAAATACTAAGTATTACCTGGTCATTCCTATTTAAAACCGTCTGTTTGTGTAGTGTGGCGTTGCAACTTCGTTTAAGGCCAGAGCAATGGTACAGGGCCTTTGATGAGTAAAAATCACAGATTTAAGCTTTAGCCTCTCTGGGGCAGAAGAAAATAGATTCTTGGTGCAAAATTATAGAATTTAATTAGCTAAAGAAAGTGAGATATCCCCTTATCCAAACACATGTAATTTTGATAACATGGCCACAAAAGAGATTCTTAGTACTGTTCTTTTGGATAGCTACTAGGACACAAGTCTTAACAAGATGAGATTTTTATTTCTATCATCACAATATATGCTTTTTATGCCCCTTTAAATTGATCCTCAACTTTTGACTTGTCATCTGATGAATGGAATAAATGCTCATGGTTATCTTCCACCACAAATGGAAATCTCCAAGGGATTTCTAATTGATGTGTTTGAGCATATCCATTAGAATCAGAATCATAGGTAAAAGATCACCATTCCCTGAGGCCAGGGAGACTGCAAGACTCTTATCAATTGAGCATTTCCCTGATGGACACTAGTGCCCAACTGGAGATCCTTAGTTGACCCACTTTCTTTTGACTAGCAAGAGGTCATTGAGTAACATTATTTTTATTTTGGACAAGCTCCAAAATAGCCTAATACGAGACAATTTCGTATTGTATTGAATTCGTGGTTATGTTGTAAACTCAGCAATTATAACCTCAACAACACAGAATTTTGTAGTATTTTCCATGTAGAAATATATAAAAGATAAACAAGGTAGATTAGACATTAAAAGAAAAATAAAAAGAGGCGAAGAAAAGAAGGGAAAAAAATTCTTTTAAAAAGTAGGAAATTATTAAGAGGAACCAATTACCATGCCTCCAACTGAAATAAAGTAAAATCTGGTTTGAATGAAAATGCAGAAACATCATATATATGAACATGAAAATCAAATCGATCCTGCAGATTAGAGAAAGGCCATGTTCATGACATCAAGAATCCGAGACAAGCAGTGCATCCCAGATCATATCCATATCCAAAGATGGCATCCTACTCAAGCACTGAACATCATCAATATCTAATGAAACTTGCTTCTTGATGTTCTCAATTCCCTCGTCACACGCCATCATTCTTCCACCTTCTTTTGTTGAAAATTCTCGGGGTTTCTTGTTATTCTTCCGTGATGTTTGTAGCAATTCATAAGACCTTTTATTCGCGGGAATCCCCTGCAGTTTAGCTTCAAGAAGTGCCGCGGTGGTGCCATTCAAAGAACTGGCCTTAAGTTGATGCTTCATGTCTGGAAAATTCAGGTGCGCGTAATCTCCCCTTAACATATAGGCAGCCGTATCATAAGCAAAAGCGGCCTCTTGTGCTGTGTCGAAAGTGCCCAGCCAGACCCTTGTTCTGTTTCTTGGTAACCTTATTTCCGCAACCCATTTTCCCCAGTGCCTTTGCCTCACTCCCCTAAACAGCTTTGTAGGCAACGAGAAGGAGGGTTTCTGGATTCGGCTCCCTGCAGTAGTGTATTTCATAGGCTGAGTTTTTGTAGTGCCGAGCCAGTAGTCAGTAGTAAAGCCTCCTTTTGAGGGATGATCATAATTTGTCAGATTTTGTTGGATTTTGAGCCATTGAATAATATCAGCATGAGAATTATTTGGGATCTTGGAATGAGATTCAGATGCTTGTTTAGATATATCTAAGATCGAGGGCTTGTTTAAAAACAAGCTTAGCTTAGGGGGAGATGATAAAGAAGGCGATTCGGATGAACGAGGCTGGCTTGGTCCTGGAAAAGATTCAAGAAAATTACCGAGAGGAATGCTGCTGGGATATTGGGATAAAATTTGTGATCCAGCTTGAACTATTTCTTGAAAATTATCACAAGGCAATAATTCCTTGCGGAGAAAGGTTTCCATTTTAGGAAACTGATTCTCCATGAAGGAAAGAGAGGATTGGAGAGAAAGAGAGGAAGGAAATCAGCTACAAGGCAGTACGTATACTGATGCAAAATGACTGCACTAATATATATATACAGCTTGCTTGCTTGCTTGCTTTATTTTTTTAGTACTGGCAACCTAACACATTGTGATGTCACATAAGGTATCTTTATCTTTGGTGACCTTATTATATAAATGAAAGGGCACTACTTTAGTTTGTGTTAAAATTTAAAATGACCACGTAAATTATAGTCCAAGTAAGATCTGATTGTTCGTTCCAAAGAGAAAAAACTCATCTACCACAAACAAATATATATATATTACCACATGAATTCGTGCTTCCCATTCTTTGGGTGGCCAATAGAAACGTGACACCTCATCGTTTCGTCTTGGTTTTCCCTGTCTTGTAGGGTTGGCAAGATGTATGTATATATATTCTTTAAAGACAGTGACTTCAATGACCTCAAATTAATTAACCCTAACTTTACTTCTATCTCTCTCTTTTTATTCGTCTGTTGGCATTATTAGCTTAGGTGATTATATATTTAATTACTACTATTAGTTATCGACTTATCGTTGTGATTATTTCTCAAACATCCCCTCATCATTTTCTTTTCGCCTTTTAACTTTCCTTAGGGCTTCAATTCAATATATATATATATATATATATATATATATATATATATGTATGTATAGTACTAGTATAATTTATTCATATACAATAACTTAATTGCCTCGATTTCTTTTTCGTTAATTATGTTTGTGTTTAATTAAAGTACATCATTATAAGGAAAAATGTATAACCTTTTGACTTAAGGGTAGATGGCCATATAATTAATACTGATTAAAACCCCCACATGCACAGTATACTAATGCAGTTAGCACACCCTAATTATCAATATTATCGATATCATGATTAACATTGTGATTAATTAGCTTTAAACGAAAGGAATTAAAAAAGGGCCTTGATAAAGTTTTTTTATATATTACTAATTTAAAACAAATTTTGTTACACAAGTATGAGGCTGTCTTTTCTAGATGTAATGATAATAATAATAATAATAATAATAATAAGTAAATGGTCCTAGCTAGCTAGCTAGTCCAAGAACAAACAGCCACAGGTATACAATATTTGGCTTTATTTCTGGCATCTCTATATCTATACGTTTGTCCTTTGAGATGGGCTTGGAGACACTTTACCAATTCATCTACTTAATTGATCAAAAATGTCTACCTACAAAGTAAAGTAAAGATAGAGGAGCATATGGGAGTCATTTCCACCTCCAAATTTGAGCCGCAAATGATTAGTTTTCCATTGTTAGTAGTCATGTATGTTTGCAGTCTTCTTAAGCTACCTCTAATACAGTTTAAAGAATACACCAATTATATATATATATATAGAGAGAGAGAAGTTCGAATTTAAGTGGTATATATATATATATATAAATAAAAATGGACAAAAAACAAACCGGCTATAGCGACGATTTTTTTCATCACTATATCTCAGAAAACCGTCGTTATAACCCGGTTTGTATTTGGAGAAAATTTTCCTATATATATTTTTATCAGTTCCAAAATTCGATACATATTTGTCATCATAATAATTATAATAATACATCGGATTAATTTATCATAAAGAGCTAGAATAGTATTATGATCGAGTCATGACCCATGTTAAGTTATTGAATGTATTAATTAATTGACCCCTAATTCTACACTATAATAATAATTAAAAGAAAAATAATAAGAGAGAGAATCCATCCATGAAGCTAAGTCATGTTTAATTATACTTTTACTTTTGTGAGTATAAGTTATTGTATAAATGACCAAGTTCTTTCAATGGGGTGCAGTTTTTTTAAGCAATGTTAGATATATAATGAGAAGTAGCATGCACATGCATGACATGATGCTGCCTAAGCATTGTAATTACTAAAGCAAGCAGTATATATATGTTAATTAATTATTGGAGTGATTAATTAAATTAAAGAAGGGGGGACATGAGAGCATGTGTTTCTCAATTAAAGCTTCTTTGCTTAGTTTGCTTTCCTCGTCAAACACAAACACTGTTCTTTAATTAATATTCCTAGCTAGCTAGCTGCTAGCTCAAACACAAGAAAACAGATCAAAAGAATAAAACTGCTTTCATTGTACATAAAGAGAAGGATTAGACGTGTGAAAATTCCTTGACCAAATAAGCATACATGCATGATACTTAATTGGTGGAGAGATGGCTGAGCTGAGAGAACATGATCAGGTCTGGCTATAGATAGATAGAAATGATACTACGTCCCTCACTTTCAATATATATATATATATATATATATATATATATATATATATATATATATTAAAATCAATTTAATATATATTTTAAAGTTAATAATATAAAATTGATATTATTAACTTTTTAAAATCAATTTAATATATTTTCAAACTCGAGATTAAAATTTTCAACAATGACAAAAACTTGTTGAAAGTCATCATCATTTATTTTGAAAAGTGAGGTGCTAATTTTTAACTTTATTTTTTCAATCAGGCTAGGCTATTTATTTTGACTATTTTATAAATCAAAGGTATTGTAATTTTTAAATTGAGGGTACCATATTAAAATTTAACAATAAAAAGTGGCATATATGGGGTTCTAAAATATATAGTCCCCCAACCTAGCTAGCTATCTATATTAAATATTAAAATATAGCTCAACCCCTAATGAAATTATAATTAAGGGTCCTCTTAACATGTGCCCTAAGGGCACATGCTAAGCACATAATTTAAGAGAATATTTTCTTGAATTGTGTGCATATTCTCTTGATTTCTGCATTTGCATTAAGTTCAAGGAAATAAGCACACAATTCAAGGGGATATTCCCTTGAACTGTGTGCTTAACATGTGCCCTAAGGACACATGTTAAGAAATTTTTATAATTAATTAAATATTAGACGACAAGCCCTAATTAGAGAGATACTAGTCCAACTTCAACCCTAATAATAATGATCTTATCATAAAAGTATAATAGATTAACATGTCATTCGCCAAAATATTTTTTCCTAATTTTTAACTTCTAGGAGATGCATGTTCCCTCGTCAACTTTCACAATCACCCACAAAGTCTTTCAATTAATTAAAGATACAAAAGAACAATTAATAATAATTATTGACTAATATTCTTTTTAGCAGCTTAAACATACATAAATTAAAGTCACCAAGCAACTTTTTTGTCTGGTGCACCCACTTTTATCTTTGCACTAATTAAACAAGTAATTCTCCAACTAACCACTTAATTTGGCTTTATATTTTCTTCATTATATTGTTTACAATATTGTTACTATATATATATATATATATATATATATATATATATATATATATATATGTATATAACTTTTACTCTTTCATTGCAACACACTTTTGTTTTAATTATTGAGTTCTAGTAGAATATATATTTAATTATTTTCTGATAATTTGCTCCTACAAAACATTGTGTTTGTGACGCCTTCAGAATAGGTCCAGTCAACCCAACTCATTCTGAGTCGTCAAATATATGGTACGAAATTCAAATACAATCTTTTATATCACACGGTCGTGCAAAATAAGACCACACAACTGTGAGTGTCAATACAAATATGTAAAAAATATTAACATTCAAACTAAGTCCTCATTACAATTATTATCACACTATTTATTAGAAATAGTGAGGACTACTACTGCTCTAACTCGGACCATCACTCTGTCCCCCGACTAGTTCCTGCGACATTCTCATTTCCTGAAGAGGACAATTGATGAAAAGGGTGAGCTCAACTAACCCAGTAAAGAATATTATGACTAAGATAATGGAAAATAAATTATCGTTAGTCTTCAACAATTCAGATAAAATATTATTGACAACAAGTTTTAGATCAATATTCGCATCGAAAATAACCATTCATTAGAAGAATTAAGTAGAGAATGAAGTCTACTATCTTCTATGATTTAAAAGTCAATCATCAATATTTTATCCCTGTAACATCAATCAATATACATCTCAAATCAAATATTCATCTTTGCACTACAGGCCAAAGATATTCATTTGTATCACCAGTGGTCATGTTCATCTCAATACCTGTCCATCTTTGCACTACGACCAAAGATATTAATCAGGTAATCATTCATCTTTGCTCTACAGGCCAAAGATATTCAGTTATATCACCATTTAAGACTAAGGATGATGAAAAACATTTTAAAGAACGAATCCAGTGAGATAAAGGACAAAGATTAATGATTCGTATTTTAGTTTATCCAAGTTCAAAAATACTCCATAATAATAATACTTTGTGGAGCAAAATTCAAGAATAGAGCTCAAAACTTGGATTCAATCAAAGATAGGAACCTTAACATACAACTTAGACAAATTGAAGAAAAATAAATTTTTTTGTGAATAGTGCCGTATACGTGAATAGTGTCGTATACGTGAATAGTAATTCCGACGGAAAAATTAAGAATTTCATAATAAAATTCATATCAATATTTTGATATAATAATATTGAAAAGAATAACATCATTTACGAAAGAAAATAACATCCCTTACCTCAAAAGAATAGTACTTCTGGCTGAAATATCGGATATAATACTGAAAAAAATTTGCACTGAATAGCCAACACTCAAAGTATCTAAATACTCACAAAAATACGCTCGATATTATAGAGAGAGAAAACTTCTGATTATGGTGTGATTTTCAATTCTAACCTAAGCACCCTATTTATAGAAAAATGCCAGAACACCAAAGCTGACTTACCTGCTACCGGCGGCTTCAACCGTCGCACACCTCGTGAGATTTTGAAAAAAAAATCAACATTCAACAAGCAAATGACAAAAGTGGGGCCTACCATTTTATTTTAAAAAAAACATTTATTTTTGAAACTTCAATAATTCATATAAATAGCCCTTTTATCAGAAAAATATAAATTATGTCCTTTTCATGGAAAATTTAATTCTCTACAACTTTGTAGAAGAAAAGTTTTTCAAATTCTCAACCGAAAATGGCCGAAATCCATAAACAAATGATTTTTCACACCAAAATACTGATTAAAAACACATTAGCACTAATTCCTTCTTTATATCCACAAAATAAATATTTTCTTATCATATAAATCAATAATTAATTATTCACAAATAATATTATAGCACTACAATATTTACAATCAGGTCGTTCCCTGAAAAGAGGGGGCCTTCCGATAAGGATTTCTCCTTACTGGCGCGCAATTAAATAACCCCTCCTAGACAGAACTTCCTTAGACATTGTCAATAATGCTATCTAATAATATTATTCAAATAATATGAATTATTGAGTTGATAATGTGAAATACTGTGCAGTGACAATTATTGAATCAATAATACAAAATATCAACGGTAGCAATCATTGAATCAATCATATAAAATAGCAACGTAGCAATTATTGATATAAAATATCAACGTAGCAATTATTGAACCAATAAAATATCATACAATTATTGATTCAATAATATAAAATATTGAACAGTAATTACTGTAACAATAATTGAGTAAGTGCCTTCTTACGTAAGAATCAATAATTCGAAATACTGTGCAATACCGTGTGCTACTGTGCAACAAAGCGTATTATTATATTTTTATCACTGGGTATTTCAACAGTTTAACCGTAACAGTTTTACTGTTATTTATAAAAAGGTTATTTTTGTCGCTTTCTATATCCGACAGTTATTTCGTTGTGGAGCCCACAAATAGCTGCGCCGTCGTACGAATATTTCCCGACAACAAGAATATTCTACGACTAAATGAATATTCCCCTGACAACAATGAATATTTTATAACCACTTGCTTATTTTGAAATATTTGCACATTTCACCCATAACTTTTCACATTTATCAAATCAACACCTTACTATTTCGAAATAATACATAAAGAAAATTAAATCTTTATTCATAAAAGTTGGGGTCTTACAACCTCCCCTCCTTATGAAATTTCGTCCTCGAAATTGACGTACGTACCTGGTATGTCGAAAAGGTGAGGATACCTCGCTTTCATTTCCGATTCCAACTCCCAGGTCATTTCCTTAATTTTATGGTTTCTCCATAAAACTTTGACTTGAGATATAACCTTTGAGCGTAGAACATGCTCCTTCCTAACCAAGATATTGACAGGTACCTCCTCGTACGTTAAATCTTCGGCTATCTTGTCTAGTTCTAACTCAATAATGTGGTTTGGGTCTTTCACATATTTAAGAAGCACGGATATGTGAAAAACGTTATGAACACGAGACAGGCTTGGAGGTAAAGCGAGTCTATAGGCAAATTTTTTTACTCGGTCAAGGATCTCAAATGGACCAATGAATCGTGGATTGAGCTTTCCTCTCTTGCCAAACCTCGTAACTCCCTTCCACGGAGCAACGCGTAATAACACATGGTCTCCAACATTAAATTCCACGTTCTTTCGATGAAGATCCGCATAACTCTTTTGTCGATCTAGTGCGGTTTGTATCCGTTGCCGAATCATTTGAATCTTTTCCGTAGTCATACGTACTAACTCGGGTCCCAACCTCATCCCAGCATACTGGAGAACGACACTTTCTCCCATACAACACTTCGAATGGAGTTACGCCTATACTTGCTTGATAACTGTTATTGTAGGAGAATTCCACCAATGGTAAGTACTTATCCCAACTCCCTTTGAAGTCTAGAACACAGAGTCTCAATAGATCTTCAAGAGTTTGAATAGTCCTTTCTGATTGTCCGTCTATTTGAGGATGATAAGCCGAACTGAATCGTAAATCCGTGCCCATAGCTTTCTGCAAACTGATCCAAAATCGGGAAGTAAATCTTGGGTCACGATCCGAAACTATGGATACTGGCATGCCATGCAATCTCACAATCTCATTCACCTACATATGAGCAAGACGTTTAAGGGAATAAGTCTCTCGTATCGGCAAGAAATGAGCAGACTTAGTTAATCTATCAACAATAACCCAAATCGCATCTATGCCTTGAGAAACCTTGGGAAGACCCGTAACGAAATCCATCGTAATGTGTTCCCACTTCCATTTCAGAATCTCCAATGGTTGCAATGGACCCTTCGGCACTTGATGCTCCGCCTTTACACGTTGACAAGTTAAGCATCTCGAAATAAACTCCGCGATCTCTCTTTTCATATTGCTCTACTAAAATGTATGTCGAAGATCACGATACATTTTGGTACTCCCAGGATGGATTGCAAACGGTGTATTGTGTGCCTTCATCATGATTCTATGCTTCAAGTCGGAATCGTTAGGAACACAAAGTCTAGAGTTGACTCGAAGTATTCCCTCTTCATCGATTCTTGCTTCTAGAATGGCACCTTCTTGAACCTTCTTCTTCATCTTCATCAGCTCCGGATTCGTAGCTTGAGCAGCTTTAACTTTATCAATCAAAGATGGTTCTACGCGTATACTTGACATCATCGCACTCGTTCCCGCATATAATCTTCTACTCAACGCGTCAGCTACCACGTTCGCTTTTTCAGGATGGTATTGGATGATATGATCGTAATCTTTCAACAGCTCAAGCCAACGTCGTTGCGGCATATTGAGTTCTTTTTGAGTGAAGAAATATTTAAGGCTCTTATGATCCGTATAAATCTCCACTTTCTCCCCGTACAGGTAATGTCTCCAGATCTTCAACGTGAAAATGACAGCTGCCAATTCTAGATCATGAGTAGGATAATTCTTCTCATATTCTTTGAGTTGTCGCGAGGCATAGGCTATGACTTTCCCGTGTTGCATGAGAACACATCCTAACCCTTTTCCCGAAGCATCGCTGTAGATAACAAATCCATCCGAACCAGATGGTATTGTCAGAACAGGTGCCGAGATAAGTCTTCTCTTGAGCTCTTGGAAGCTCTTCTCGCATTTCTCGTTCCATATGAATTTTGTGTCTTTCCTAGTCAACTGAGTTAATGGAGTAGCGATTCGAGAAAATTCTTCTACGAACCTCCGATAATAACCAGCTAAGCCCAGAAAGCTTCATACTTCGGTCACTGACTTCGGTTGCTCCCAACTTTGTATTGCTTCAATCTTCGCTGGGTCAACAGATACTCCACGTTTCAATACCACGTGCCCAAGGAATGCTACTTCCTCAAGCCAGAACTCGCATTTCTTCAGCTTGGCATATAGCTTGTTCTCACGAAGCTTTTGAAGTACCAACTTCTAGTGGTGCTCATGATCTTCACGGCTTTTGGAATAGAAGAGGATGTCATCAATAAAGACAACCACAAATTGATCCAAATACTCCTTGAATACACGGTTCATTATATCCATAAAAGTAGCAGGAGCATTAGTCAATCCAAAAGACATGACTAAGAACTCATAATGCCCGTACCGAGTTCTGAAGGCAGTCTTCGGAATATCCTCAGTTTTAATTTTCAGCTGATGATATCCAGAACGAAGATCGATCTTTGAAAAGAATTGTGCTCCTTGCAACTGGTCGAACATGTCATCAATACAAGGTAGCGGATACCTATTCTTGATGGTGACATGGTTCAACTCCCGATAGTCAATACAAAGTCGCATACTCTCGTCTTTATTCTTTACGAATAAAACAGGAGCACCTCAAAGAGACGTACTAGGACGAATAAAATCGATGTCTAACAATTCGATATGGGATTTTAGAAATGGGTTTTGTACCGGGCTCAAGGTCAATAAAGAATTCAACTTCACGTTCTAGGGGTAGACCGGGAAGTTCTTCGGAAAATACATCAGGAAACTCATTAACAACGGAAATATCATTCAAACCTAACGTATTCTGGTTTAGATCAGTGACATGAGCTAAGAAAGCTTGACATCCGTTTTTCAATAAACGAATAGCCTTGTGACTTGAAATGATATTGACTGATTTTAGTGGTTTGGTGGTTTGGATTCGCACAACAGGTTGATTAGGAATATGAAAACTAACAACCTTACGAAAACAATCAATTTTGGCATGATAAGTAGTTAACCAGTCAATTCCTAAAATCACGTCAAATGTAAGTATTTTCAAAGATATAAGATCAACAGGTAAGGTAAGGGTACCAATCTGAATCAAGCAAGATTTGTAAACTGTGGATGTAACAAAGGTTTCTTCCAATGGAGTTTCAACAGATAAGTCAAAGTCTAATTTATCAGAAGTCAAGTTCAAACGTTGAGCACAAGCAGGTGAAATAAAAGAATGGGTAGCACCGGTGTCTAACAAGGTGTAAACTTCGCAAAAGTTTATGATTAGCTTACCCGTAATCACCTCGTGTGGGTTCCTCGCGTTTTGGGCTGTCACGACAAACGCTCTTCTAGGAACCACCGACTTTGACTTGTCCGAAAACCGCCTTTGGAATCACCACTCCCGCTGGACTTGATTTCGCTACAGGACAATCTCGAGCTATATGTCCTTCTTTTCCAAAGTTATAGCATGCTTTGAATTATTGTGGGTAGTTTGGGCTGATGTGTCCCTCTTTCCCTCATTTATAGCATACGACCGGTAGTCGTTCTCCTCCCCTAGAAACAGTTGATGTTGGTGCTGATGTCGACGTCTTCACGTTCTCATTGTTATACCTTCTCTTCTTGAAATCTTCCCCCGATTCGCTTTTTCTACTATCATGGCCACGATTACTACCGGAGTGGTTACCGCTTTGTCATACTTTCCTCCCCGCTGGTTGTCATTGCTCCGATGACTGCTGCCACCGGTACGTCGTTGGTTGTTGTCCCTTGGTTGATTATAATCACTATCTCGTTCTAACAACTGGGCCCTGTTCACTACATCCGAATATAGAGAAAATTTGTGAGAAATGAGGTATTGACGTATTTCGGGTTTCAAATCTCGCAGAAACATCCGCGTCATACGTTCCTCATTCTCCACCAAATGAGGTGCAAATCCGGACAACTCCGCGAACTTAGCTTCGTACTGGGACACAGTCATGTTGTTTTGTTCTATTCTGATAAACTCTACCTCCTTCATATGACAAATACTTTCAGGAAAGTACTTGTCATTGAACAGTTTCTGGAACGCTTTTCAAGACATCTTGAGTGCGGCAGGCTGGGTACGCTTCACAGACTCCCACCAGTAATCTGCCTCTCCACGGAACATAAAGGTGGCGAATGAAACCTTCTGTTCCTCCGTGCATCCCAAGACATCAAATATCTTGATAATTTGCTTAACCCACGTCTCTGCCTTGATCGGATCCGGCTTTTCCAAAAACTCTGGTGGTCCCAATTCTTTGAACTGCTTGACAGTGACAATTCGCATATTGTTATTATCTCCATCTGTATTTTGCACACGAGTCTCCATCGTCTGGTTTTGCATGAACTGCAAAAAACTTCAAAACATCTCATCGTTTATCGTCTGATCAGCGTTGTTTTCAAGGATGAACATTGCCTTCTTGTTGCACTTTCTCCTGGTTAATGATTAAAGGAGTCTCCACGGTCTCATTCACTCCATTGTTAACATTCTCAGCTGCCATTCTCAAATACTGCCATAAAACAAGGGTTAATTAAATAAATTAACATATCTCATAATAACCCTATGCTTCGACTAACCAATTAAATACCACATAAGCTTAGGTAGGACATACTAGTGAATGATTTACTCGTCTCTCCCCTCCTACTTTTATTCCCTGATCTCCGCCAGATATCATATCCCTAAGCTCTAATACTAACTGTGACGCCCCCAGAATAGGTCCAGTCAACCCAACTCATTCTGAGTCGCCAAATACATGGTACAGAATTCAAATACAATCTTTTATATAACACAGTCGTGCAAAATACGACCACACAACTGTGAGTGTCAATACAAATATGTAGAAAATATTAACATTCAAACTAAGTCCTCATTACAATTATTATCACACTATTTATTAGAAATAGTGAGGACAACTACTGCTCTAACTCGGACCAACACTCTATCCCCCGACTAGTTCCTACGACATTCTCATTTCCTGAAGAGGACAATTGATGAAAAGGATGAGCTCAACTAGCCAGTAAAGAATATTATGACTAAGATAATGGAAAATAAATTATCGTTAGTCTTCAACAATTCAGATAAAATATTATTGACAATAAGTTTTAGATCAATATTCGCAGCAAAAATAATCATTTATTAGAAGAGTTAAGTAGAGAATGAAGTCTACTATCTTCTATGATTTAAAAGTCCATCATCAATATTTTATCCCTGTAACATCAATCAATATACATCTCAAATCAAATATTCATCTTTGCACTACAGGCCAAAGATATTCATTTGTATCACCAGTGGTCATGTTCATCTCAATACCTGTCCATCTTTGCACTACGGCCAAAGATATTCATCAGGTAATCATTCATCTTTGCTCTACAGTCCAAAGATATTCAGTTATATCACCATTTAGGACTGAGGATGATGAAAAATATTTTAAAGAACGAATCCAGTGAGATAAAGGACAAAGATTAAGTATTCGTATTTTAGTTTATCCAAGTTCAAAAATACTCCATAATAATAATACTTTGTGGAGCAAAATTCAAGAATAGAGCTCAAAACTTGGATTCAATCAAATATAGGAACCTTAACATACAACTTGGACAAATAAAAGAAAAATAAATTTTTTTGTGAATAGTGCCGTATACGTGAATAGTAATTCCGACGGAAAAAAATAAGAATTTCATAATAAAATTCATGCCAATATTTTGGTATAATAATATTGAAAAGAATAACATCATTTATGAAAGAAAATAACATCCCTTACCTCAAAAGAATAGTACTTTTGGCTGGAATATCGGATATAATACTGAAGAAAACTTGCACTGAATAGCAACACTCAAAGTATCTATATACTCACAAAAATACGCTCGATATTATAGAGAGAGAAAACTTCTGATTCTGGTGTGATTTTCAATTCTAACCTAAGCACCCTATTTATAGGTAAATGTCAGAACACCAAAGCTGACTTACCTGCTACTGGCGGCTTCAACCGTCGCACACCTCGTGAGATTTTGAAAAAAAAATCAACATTCAACAAGCAAATAACAAAAGTGGGGCCCACCATTTTATTTTTAAAAAAACATTTTTTTTGAAACTTTAATAATTCATAATAAATAGCCCTTTTATCAGAAAAATACAAATTATATGTCCTTTTCATGGAAAATTTAATTCTCTACAACTTTGTAGAAGAAAATTTTTCCAAATTTTCAACCGAAAATGACCGAAATCCATAAACAAATGATTTTTCACACCAAAATACTGATAAAAACATATTAGCACTAATTCCTTCTTTATATCCACAAAATAAATATTTTCTTATCATATAAATCAATAATTAATTATTCACAAATAATATTATAGCACTACAATATTTACAATCAGGTCGTTCCCTGAAAAGAGGGGGCCTTCCGATAAGGATTTCTCCTTACTGGCGCGCAATTAAATAACCCCTCCTAGACAGAACTTCCTTAGACATTGTCAATAATGCTATCTAATAATATTATTCAAATAATATGAATTATTGAGTTGATAATGTGAAATACTGTGCAGTGACAATTATTGAATCAATAATACAAAATATCAACGGTAGCAATCATTGAATCAATCATATAAAATAGCAACGTAGCAATTATTGATATAAAATATCAACGTAGCAATTATTGAACCAATAAAATATCATACAATTATTGATTCAATAATATAAAATATTGAACAGTAATTACTGTAACAATAATTGAGTAAGTGCCTTCTTACGTAAGAATCAATAATTCAAAATACTGTGCAATACCGTGTGCTATTGTGCAACAACGCGTATTACTGTATTTTTATCACTGGGTATTTCAACAGTTTAACCGTAACAGTTTTACCGTTATTTATAAAAAGGTTATTTCTGTTGCTTTCTATATCCGACAGTTATTCCGTTGTGGGGCCCACAAATAGCTGCGCCGTCGTACGAATATTCTCCGACAACAAGAATATTCCACGACCAAACGAATATTCCCCGACAACAATGAATATTTTATAACCACTTGCTTATTTTGAAATATTTGCACATTTCACCTATAATTTTTTACATTTATCAAATCAACACCTTACTATTTCGAAATAATATATAAAAAAAATTAAATCTTTATTCATAAAAGTTAGGGTCTTACAGTGTTGTTAATGAAAACTTTGCTATGCATAAGGGTGTAAATGAATCGAGTTAAGTCGAGTATTAAATTGCTCAGATTTGGTTTACAAAATTAATCGAGTATAAAATTAGATTTGATTGAGGTTTATTTAGCTATCGAGTCAAGCACGATCTCGAATCGAGTCCGAACAGTTTAAACTTTTCAAACGAATATGATCCGAGTATTAATAAAAAATTATAATTTGAGTAGGTTTGAATAATTTATCGAATTTTAAAATTTGTTCATATTTGAATCATTTATATTTCGAGTCTAGTTCGAATCGAATTTTTAATTGAACGAGTACGAATCGAGCCCAAACTGTTTTCTCATTTTACAAACACTATTGTGTTGCGAACAATTCTATGTATTTTAAAATTATTGTAACATTGTATTACGAACAGCTCCATGTATTTTTAAATTATTAACGCTAAATCTTACAATGAATAATGTAAGATTAGATATAATTGTTTGTACCATAAGTTCTAACCTTTATTTGACTTAGTTGGGTAAAATCCCTACATCCACATTGCTTCATGTATGTTATATATAATGTGTATATACATGAATATACACACACATATTCATCTTGATCGGATATACATACGTACGTAGACATTCAGCCAACTCTTTTCTGAAGATTGATTAGAAAATATTATCTCTTGTCCTTTGAAAACGAAGTTGTACCTGCCCATGCATCTCCTCATCATCAGTAGATGATCAATATATACCATCATCACGAATCATGACTTCCACCAACATTACCTAGGGGGTGCGCTTTTGGCTATTTTAACAAAATATATATGACGATTATCAATATTTCTTTAATTTGTTTTAATATGGAAGAAAAATTGGTTTGCCAACTTTACCGCTGGAAAAACAGTTTAATTTAACAAAATGGTAAAGAAATAATTTTTTATGACACATCAGCTGCACATGGCCTCACTCAGAGGATCACGTCAGCAACTGACGTGTCAATATAAATTAGGCAAAAGTAGAAAAAATTAATAGTTCGCTCATCTAATTAACAAAATTGAAAGGTGAATTATCAAAAAGGGAAAAAGGTAATAATTTAAGATAGTAAAATATATTTAAGCCTTGTATAAATTACTAGTATAATTAATATTTCTAGTGGAAGAGCCAAATTAATTACTTAAATCACCAGTTAAATATAATTAATTAAAAAAAGAAAAAAAAAGCATATGTCAAAAGAACGAGTAAAATATAAAAATGATCACTGTACTCTTAGCATATTTGGATATGACAATTAGACATTGACTATCCTAGCATATTTGGATATGTTCTACGTGACAATCCTAGCATATTTGGATATGTTCTACGTGACAATGATGACATGTAAAGTAAGCCAAACTAAGTCTAAAAAATTCTCTTCGATCAAGATTTGAATTCAAAATCTCAACCTCATAACTTTAAACAACTGTTCAACTATGCTCCATGATGTAATTCTATAGTCAATAAGATAACATAAATTTTATATATTTATACAAGCTTCTCCATTATAAATTGAGTACGTACAATTAATATTTTTATTGCAATTAAAAAAAAGAGGTTAATATTGGATATTTTTAGTAAACATTTATAACTTTATTTGGCCAAAAATAGCACTTTATTTCTATAATAATTAAGATGTTTTAATAAAGGTGCATGTGTCAAATAGTATTCTCCGACTTGATGAATAAAAAGTGTAAGCTAAACTAGTAAATAAGTTAAAAATTACATTATAATAAACTGCAACTTAATATATAAAATTTTAAAGCAGTTGAATTAAGACAAAGAATATGAGAATTTATTTTTTTCTTATAGACCTCTAGCTATATATCACCTTTAGTCTTAAGAAATTATTTGCGTCAATGAAAATACATATTATTAGTATAATTCCTAATTAATAAATAAATTAGATAAATATAGATTTGATTGACACGTCCTTTGTTTTAGTATGTTAAGAAATATCAAAATATACAGTTGATTATAGTATTCAATAAATGCAATTAAATTTTTTTTAAAAATCTTATGATTATCAAAATAAACTTAAACCCCCCATATAAATCAATACCAGTCAAAACTTATTTACCAACTTATTTATTTTTTCTTTTCTTTTTTGGTTTAAATAGAGAAACTTGTATAAATAAAATTTATGTTGTTTAATTATAAATATAGCATGTACCTTAGTTGGACAATTACTTAAAGTTATAAGATTGAGATTTTGAGTTCAAATCTTGACGGAAACAAATTTTTTAATCTTAGTTTGGCTTTTTTACATGTTGTATAAGGTTTGTTACATTGATTAATAAAAAGGAGTACAATATCAAAATATACTAAGAGTACAATAGTCACTTTTGCATTTTACTCAAAAAAAAAAAACAATAACAAAAAAAACAGCACGTGGAATAAGGTAGTTCCAAGTGTCGCCAGTATGCGACTTATAGATGTATGGCCACTAATTAATCTTTTCCCGTTAATTAATCATGACTTTGAGCTTAAATTTAAATCTATTATTTATATATACTTTTGTATATATAGAGAAAACTAGCTAGCTAGATTTGGGATCAGTGCCTCCGGCACTAAAGAGTAAATGGGTTAGAACTGGAAAGAAGAAGGGAAGAGAGAATGGTGAGAGAGACAGAGGCTGATTAAATTAGATTTGAAGGGTTAGATTTATCCGAAACTTTAGACGGTTCGGATAAAATTATAGCTTAAGCCGGAAAAAAAAATTCAAAATTATTTGTGTTTTGTAAGGTAGATATATATATATATATATATATATATATATGTATGTATATATAGGGACATCATCATGAATTTCTTGCAGATAGTTAACAAAGTATTTTATGTATACTATTTGCAAGAATTTCTTGCGAATAGGAGTGAGAAAAAAAATTATACCCACTGACATAAGAAACAAATGAGAAATTTCAGATAACGGTTATTATCCGTAGAAATTTTTTGAGGATAATAATTCAAAATCTCTAATCTGGGCCGTTCATGATTAGAATGGATGGCATACGATGAGTTAGCTAGGACATGAGCCATAATATATATATATATATAGAGAGAGAGAGAGAGAGAGAGAGATCATCATGAATTTCTTGCAGATAGTTAACAAAGTATTTTATGTATACTATTTGCAAGAATTTCTTGCGAATAGGAGTGAATTTTTTTTTAAAACCCACTGACATAAGGGACAAATGAAAATTTTCAGATAACGGTTACTATCCGTAGAAATTTTTTGAGGATAATAATTCAAAATCTCTAATCTGGGCCGTTCATGATTAGAATGGACGGCATACGATGGTTTAGCTAGGACATGAATCATAGACAGTTGTGGCTATGGATCATGTCGCATATATATATATATATGAGAATAATGGTCATACACAATTGTATATATTTTATTTGTGCAGTCTGTCAAAACTATGTCGTTTTGACAAATTTGTGTTTGATTTCTGATTTGGAAGGAGGGAAACACTTTTTTTTAAAAAAATAAATATGTCAAAATGACAAATTCATACACAACTGTGTATGACCATATTGTCCTCTCTCTCTATATATATATATATATCCCTTTTTGACATAGGAATTAATTAAATAATTAGTCTTAGGATAAGTTTGTTAGTTCAACCATGTTTCTACAAGTTACAAAAGTTTATTCTTAATTAATATAACAAGTATATATTAGTAATATACTAATACAAAGCCAAATACAACAACTCCATTAAAGAAGGTGTTTAAGGATTTTTTAATTTTCATTGACTTGTTTTCTTTCGCAATTTTTATTTCTCTCGCATGCTAATGACCGAGGGCCACTAACAAGAAGTACGAGAGTCAAATGGAGACAACAATATATATATATATATATATATATATATATATATATATATATATATATATATATATATATATATATCAATAGCATTAAGTTTTTTGCACAATTTTTTATACACTTTTTTAATTCTTGGATTTGAACACTCTTAATTACTAAGATTAAAGTTAATTTTTAATTTATGCACTCTATTCTTTGTATAACAACCTATATGAATGCATATATTATCATAATCTTGGTGATAACTAACCAAAACTTCGGTATAATTTTATACAAATGTTGTGGAAGCAACTATGTATATCTAAGCAGTTTTGGTTAGTTATCATCAATATTATGATAATATATGCAATCATATAGGTTGTTATACAAAGAATAGAGTGTATAAATTAAAAATCAGTTTTAATCTTAGCCATTAAGAGTGTTCAAATCCAAGAATCAAAAAAGTGTGTAAAAATTTGTGTAAAAAAACTTAGTTCCGTTGATCAACATGCATGATGCTTAACAATATACTTCATTCTAACCAAAATGAGAGTCTCATTAACATTTAACTCTTTCTAATTCATGTTTAAGCTTTCTTAAATAAACTTAAGCATGTTAATAGTGTAATAAAATTTATATATACGAGCAGGATAGGATATATTAGGGTATCAAAATCCTATGCATTATTAGTTAATGTAAATTTTCTTATTATAGATGTTTAATTCATCCTTTTGACAAGTTATATATATATATATATATATATACACACACACGATAAGGATCTTAGGCTCATCCAACTAAAAGCTCACCCAAACTCACTCCCCTTTAGCGACGGACCGAGCGATGGTTCGTCCGTCGCTATACATACAACCGCCGTCTATATGTTGTCCGTCGTTATATGTTGTCCGTTTTAGCTAAAGATGACGATTGTATATATAGCGACGGACCAAACTGTCGCCCGGTCCGTCGCTAAAAGGGGTGAGTTGGGTGAGATTAAGATTCGGACCGTATATATATATATATATATAGCCCGGATTAGGAGTATTACTCTTAAATGACATACTAGCGTTAAATGACATACCTATATATATGCCTTACTTTTATTTTCTCTCTCATCACTTGCCTCGCCCGATTTGGAGGAGGGAGTTTCAGAGAGGTGAGGAATCAGAGAAGTGGAATGATACGGTGGAGGGGTATGATGAGTTTGGGAGAAGGGAGTTCCAGAGAGTGGTGAGATCGGGCAAGTGAGGAGAGAGAAAATAAACCTATGGCAAGTGGTGAGATCGGGTGAGGCAAGTGATGAGAGAGAAAATAAAAGTAAGGCATATATATAGGTATGTCATTTAACGGTAGTATGTCATTTAGGAGTAATGATCTTGATCCGGACTATATATATATATATATATATGCATATTACATTTTAACTAAAATCCATGATTGGCATAAAATTATCAATCATGTGGAAGTATGTGAGTGATAAATATTAATACATGAAAACAAAAATTAAAAATTATAATTAATATGAGACTTCTATATATTTTGTGATGGAGAGAATATATTTGTACAAGCATGTACAGTTGGTATATAGTTGGAGAGGAACTTTTGGTGTAGGCGTACGGCGGTATTGTGGAAGGGAATAGGAATGGAGGCGCACGCATCCGCGCATGGCTTATGGCTTCTTTCTTAAGCAGCATGGGTCGCACGTCGGTTATAGAAATTATGGATTATATAAATATCTACATCGATCTTTCTTTTTGTTATCAATTAATATTTCTTAAGTTGTTGATGATGTGACTTAAACACGTGACATGTTGATGAATAGGATACTTATGATCAGGTATCAATTGACTGGAATTGTCGCTTATTTCTATGATTAATTGTAGAGTCCTTCTACGGCGACATTGTTCTAGTAACATTTTTTTAGTAACTTCCAAAAAATGTATGCTATTTATTTCAACTGGAATTTTTACAAAAAATAATATTTATGGTGTAATTTAGATACATACAAAAAATAGAATTTGTACAGTTACTAAAAAAAATGTCGCTAGAACAATGTCCTCCTAGACATATTGTAATTTCTAATTGCTATTTGTAATTGCTTTTCATACATTTTATGTTCTTTTTGTAGGTTCTATACTTGGGAGTTGGCGACAATTGGGATGGAACAACATTGCATAGCTTAGAAAACTGCGTATCAAGAGCAACACAGTCGCGCCCAACATGAGCTAGGGGCAACGCGGCTGCGCCCAAAGGCAGTACAAAATCAGCGTGGCCGCGCCACTTCGAATGTTGACCTGAGTTGACTTTTTATTTAAGCATTGCAATTGAGTTGTAACTGATGACGTGTCTTATAGTTTGACTAGGATTTATATCAGAGATTATATATAGTCGTTTTATTCAGTTTTAAGGATTATTCCATCTTTTATTCAAAAACCCTAGTTTGAGATTGGATGTTTTAGAGATTGAAGCAACTTGGAGAGTATTGAAGATTCAAAGCAGGAGCAGAAGAAGAGCTCAAGATTGCAGAAATCAAATTCTATTCTCTTCTTTACTTCTACTTTTGTATTTCTATACTTATTTAGTTGTGGATTCTAGACTTTAATTCAATGACAATGAACTAATTCTCTTGTTTAAGATTGCAATTGATCTTATTACGCAACTTATTGTAGTATGCTTCTCTTTTAATTAATGTGATCTATTCTTGAGATTGTCTATTCACTACAAGAAAAAGCTTATTTCCGACGGAATTATTTCCCACGGAATTATTTCTGTCGAAGATAACCTAATCCCCACGAAAAAATTCGTCGTAATTAGTTCCGTCGTAATAAGGGCTTAGTGTGCTACGAGCCTTCTCGGTCCAGCCTTCCTTTTAATTTCACAGCTAGCCTTGTTCTTATTTCATTCTTCCCTATGCACAAATCAGTGTTGCAGAGCAAAGAAAGAAAGAAAATTGCAGCAATCGGCAGCATAGCTGTGGTGCTCTCCTCAGATCGCGGCCTCCTTTCCCAAATCGGCGGCAATATCACAACCCCTCTCTATTACTCTCTCAGATCGCAACCTAACACTCATATCTATTTCCTCCTCCCTCTCTGCTCCCTCTAACCCTAGCTCAAAAAATGATTGGCGGTTGTATCGTAGTGGCGGCGGCATAGCTGTGTGTAAGGAACAGAGGTGGTCAGCTCTAGTTAACCAAGATTAGAGTAGCTTAATAAGTTAGTTAAAAGTAATAAGGTTACTTTAGTCTTTTAGCTACTACCAATTGTAATAAGGTTACTTTACAATTGGTATCACAGCCTTCGAATCTGCACCTATGGCCACCAACAACCAACGATTGAGCAACTTAGAATCGCAATTGCAGGAGCAAGGCTCGAATATACAACATCTCCAGTCACAATTGCAGAATTCAGTTTCGACCCTGCAGCAAGGATTCGGTCTTAAACTAGAGCAGATGATGAAGAACTTTGAGGCACTTCTAGCTCAACGCAATCAACAAAAGGAACCTACTCAGCCAGGTTCCTCATCTTCACCTGAAGGTTCAATCCTAGGCCAGTATGAGCCCCCTCTTAAACCAGATAAGTATAATGATATATTCAAAACTGTTAAGTTTGAGTTTCCAAAATTCAATGGTGAAAACCCTAGGTCATGGATCAGAAAGTGTAACAAGTTGTTCTCACATCATGTGGTGCCGGAATCTCAAAAGGTGTATTTAACTATTTTGAGTTTGGAAGGGGAGACTGAACTTTGGTATTCAGGTTTTGTGCATGAAGGATCAGAGTTAACTTGGAATGGGCTGATGGATGAGATTGTGGCTAGATTTAGTCCAGAGGCTAGTGACAATCCCATAGGGGAATTGAAGAAATTGCTGCAAACTGGTACAGTGGATGACTATCGAAAAAAATTCGAAGAATTAAGGGGTTGGGCCTTAGCAAGGAATCCAATCCTTAATGAGGAGTTTTTCATGGACTGCTTCATGGGAGGTTTAAAACTGGAAATTCAGTTGGGAGTTCAGGAGCTTAAGCTTAATTGCAGAAGGTGAAAACCAAGAGGCTCAGATAACACTGCATGCCCTTTCAGGACATAGTACAAACAATACTATCAGACTACTTGGGATGTCTCAGGGAAAATTTATGAGGATATTAGTGGATAGTGGAAACACTAACAATTTCCTAGACCCTCAGGCAGCTAAGAGTATCAAGGCTTTAGTAAAGGATACCAATGTTACCAATGTGACTGTGGCAGATGGGTTCAAGGTCTCCAGTCATCAACACTGTATAGGACTCCCTTGGTCCATACAAGGGGAGGAATTCCAAATAAATTTCAGAATCTTACCACTGGGAGGGATAGATACAATCTTGGGGGTTCAGTGGTTGCAATCTGTCAATCCAGTCACCTTTAATTTCCACAACCTGCAGTTAAGTCTCGAAAGGGAGGGGAAAACTATAGTATTGCAAGGTGAATCTGATCAAGTGACCCCAACCATACACTACCTAGACTCTGAAGAGTTCACAAAGGTGCTAAAGTCTACATCTCGTGGGTATTTTGGCTACTTGTTTGGAATGTACCAGGAAGCTAGTGAAGAGCTGGAATTAGAGGAAAGGGGTCAGGGCATCACTGAAGGGAAACAGGTAAACAAAGGAGGGGATGGAAGGCATACTAATACTGAAAGCTACCCTCAAATGGAAAATTTATTGCAGAACTTTTCAGTGGTTTTCCAGGAACCAAAAGAACTACCACCAACTAGAACTCAAGCTCATCACATTCCATTGAAAGAAGGGAGCCAACCAATTAGCCTCAGGTCTTATAGATATCCCTATGTCCAGAAAGAGGAAATAGAGAAGATTATCAAAGAAATGCTACAAACTGGGGTCATCTAGCCCAGCAACAGCCCTTATGCCTTTTCAGTGCTCTTAGTCAAAAAACATGATGGGACTTGGAGGATGTGTATAGATTATAGGGCCCTAAATGCTATGACTGTCAAAGACAAATTCCCTATACCAGCAATTGATGAGTTGCTTGATGAACTACATGGTTCAAAGTGGTTCTCAAAATTGGATCTGAGGTTTGGGTACCACCAAATTAGAGTCAACAAGGAAGACATACCCAAAACAGCCTTTAGAACCCATAGTGGTCATTTTGAGTTTATGGTGATGCCTTTTGGGCTTACTAATGCACCAGCCACATTCCAATCCTTGATGAATGAGGTGTTCCAGCCATACCTAAGGAAGTTTGTACTAGTGTTCTTTGATGACATATTGGTCTACAATAGCAGCTATGAGGAGCACTTGTAGCATTTGAGGTTAACCCTGCAAATATTGAAGGACCATTCCTTGTTTTGCCAAAAGAAGCAAGTGTGTGTTTGGCACAAAACAGGTTCAATATTTGGGTCATGTGATCAACTCTGAAGGTGTTTCCAGTGACCAAGACAAGATTTGTTGCATGCTCAATTGGCCCTTACCAGAGAACATAAAGGGATTGAGAGGGTTCTTGGGTCTCACTGGTTACTACAGGAAGTTTATAAGGAATTATGGGCTTATCAGTAAGCCTCTAACTGATTTGTTGAAGAAAGATAAGTTTGCTTGGAATGACAAAGCAACTGCAGCTTTCAAGGAACTAAAAAAAGCCATGACACAAGCTCCAGTTTTAGCAATGCCCAATTTCAATGAACCCTTTATTCTGGAAACTGATGCTTCCCACTTTGGCATTGGAGCAGTTCTGATGCAAAAGGGAAGACCTATAGCATACTTGAGCAAGGCAATAGCAGCTCAACATTTGGGGTGGTCAACCTACGAAAAAGAGTTGATGGCAGTGGTTTATGCTGTTAATAAGTGGAGGCACTACCTGCTAGGGAACAAGGTGTATATTAAGACTGACCACCACAGTCTTAAATATTTACTGGATCAAAGAGTTACAACCACCAACCAACAAAAATGGATAACTAAATTGATAGGGCTTGATTATGAAATAGCATACAAGAAAGGCAAGGAGAATACAGTGGCTGACAGCCTCTCTCGAAGATTAGAAGAACATCCAGTACAAAGCTTTTGTTTAGCCGTTACTCCTAGTTCTATGGATAACTGCAGCCAGATTACTACAGTTATTCCTACATGGGTGCAGGAGATATCTCAGTCATGGGACAAAGATGATGGAATGAGGGAGCTCATCACCCAACTACAAATTCAACAAGACATCTTACCAGGCTACTCTTTCCTCTATGGCAGACTCAAGTTCCAAAATAAACTAGTGGTTGGTCCTGATCCAGAGTTAAGAAAAAAAATTCTGACTGAATTTCATAGCTCACCTATTGGGGGACACTCAGGCATCAGGGGTACTTATGAAAGAATAAGTAAGCTCCTATGGTGGTCTTCTTTAAGGTTAGATGTTACCAAATTTATGAGAGAATGTGAGACTTGCCAACAGCAAAAGCATGAGACTCTTGCCTATCCAGGACTGCTGCAACCCCTTTCTATTCTAGACACACCGTGGGATGATATATCTATGGATTTTCTAAAGGGCTTGCCTAACTCTGAAGGTATGACAGTGATTTAGGTGGTAATAGATAGATTTACCAAGTATGGTCACTTCATTGCTTTGAAACACCCTTTTACTGCTGCTCAACTGGCCCAGGCCTTCCTTCTACACATTTATAAACTACATGGATTACCTACCACCATAGTATCTGATAGGGATAAGATCTTCATCAGTCTATTCTGGCAGTCTCTTTTCAAAATGGTAGGCACCAAATTGCAGATGAGTTCAGCTTACCACCCCCAAACAGATGGGCAAACTGAGACAGTCAATCAGATCCTTGAATGCTATCTTAGGTGTATAGTGTCTTAGCAGCCCCACAAATGGAATTCTTGGTTGCCTTTAGCTGAATGGTGGTACAACTCTCACTTCTATATGGGCTTACAAGCAACTCCTTTTGAAATGCTCTATGGGTATAAGCCACCACACCTCAACTTCCATCAATTTGGGCAGATACAAGATCCAACAGCCAAACAGTTTTGTAAGGATAGGTCCCAGCTACTACAAATGATGAAGAGGCACCTAGTGGAAGCTCAGTCCAGGATGAAATGCTATGCTGACAAACACAAAACTGAGAGGTCATTTATCCCAGGTGATATGGTTTATCTCAAGGTTAAACCCTACACTCAATCCTCACTGACACAGCTTAAGTATGGTAAACTGGCCCCTAAGTATTATGGGCCTTTTCTGGTGGAAGAAAGACTAGGCTCAGTGGCATACAAGCTCCAATTACCTAGCTATTCCAAGATACACCCAATTTTCCATGTCTCTCTACTAAAGAAGAAGATTGGGTCTCACTGCACTGTCTCACCCATACTCCCTCCTCTGAACTTAGTTGAAGAATCTGCAGTGGAGCCTATTGCTATATATACTAGCCAAAAGGATGATCAAAAAGAATAATGCAGTTGAAGTCCAGGTCTTGGTTCAATGGGCAAATTCCCTTCCTTCTGAAGCTACTTGGGAGGATTGGAACCAATTACACAACAACTTTCCACAATTCAACCCTTGAGGACAAGGGTCCTTTTAAGGGGAAGGGAATGTAAGGAACAGAGGTGGTCAGCTCCAATTAACCAAGATTAGAGTAGCTTAATAAGTTAGTTAAAAGTAATAAGGTTACTTTAGTCTTTTAGCTACTACCAAGCTGGTCATTATTGTCCTTATATTTTCAGTCGGTTAGATTTGTTGTTGCTAGGAATGCAGTGCCCATGTGCACTGTTGCTCATCTGGTGCTCATTCTTTTGACAATTCATTTCATTCTCTTTGTTTTCTGAAGGAGAGGGTACGTAAGGGGATCTAACTCATTTGGGAGGGGCATGAAATATGAATATACTGCATCTCTTTTTCTTCCTCTAAATACTATTCTCTCTTATTCTCCCTAGCACCCTCCCTTAAATCCAAATTCTGCTTCTTTTCCTCTTAACTCTTCCAAATTAATTCTAACTGTCTTGCCGATTCCTTACACTGTGGTGCTCTCCTTCTCCTTCAACCTCTTCCATTATTGTCGAATTGAAGGTACAAATTTCTTTCCTTTTGAATTTCCCCTAAAAATTAGGTTTTTGGTTGAAATTGACTAGATAGGTTCTCTGTCACTGTTTTCTCTTCCTCTACTCTTCATAAAGTTTGATGCAGTATGTTCATGCATGTTCTGTTATAAAAAAAAGAGATGGGTCTTCCAAATGTTACACATATCCTCAAGTCATTCTTAGGCTTCCAATTGGGGAAAACATAAATTCGTGACATGGTGCTATGGATGATGCTAATTGTTTTCAAGCTCAAGTGGTATTGATTAAAGTGATAAGTTTGAAAGGAATAGGTCATTGTTTTAATACTCTGCAAAGGTAATGATCTCCTTGCACTTAGTTTACTACATGATTACCCGGTGTGCATGATTGTAGTCATAATATGCTTAGAAATTATGTTTCAATTAAATACTAGTATCTTTACTTGTAAAATTAGATACTGATTCAAGCTTTTTAAGAGAGGCTAGAAGGACCCTCGAACCGCTAATGGTGAATGTGTGGCATGTGCCTCGCTTATTATCTCTCTCTAGGGTATAGCCTCCTCAACCCTGAAACTTTGATGTAGGTGGGATGATATACCAGATATCTGGTAGAACTACACCAAGAGTTTAAGCTGGGAAATGAATTTTTTTCTACTGCATACAGGCCTGTACATGTATTTTCGGTGCTCTCAATAGTCAATCCCGTGAGAGGAATCACTTCTTTTTCCTTTCCAAAATGCTACAGCATTTTCTGTTATGCAACTTACCACTTGTGTATCTGCTACTGGGAGTTGTTTAGTGGCCATTAACTTCCCCCCTCATTTTTTGTATTTCATTTGATATAATATCACTGCAAGCTGAACGATGGTAGCTTTGTTTTGATATCTTATAATTCATTGGTTGTAGACTTGAAGCCATCTCAGGCTTTGTTGCTGCTGTTTTTTCCCTTGCAAAACTTGAAGCAGGATAAATATTATATGATCTGACCATGGGTATATATTTTCCAGGAGTGCTGGGCTTCTTTGTGCTAGTTGGATTCTTAGGGCTTGTACTGCATTGCTACTCTCTTACCAACGACCCCCGCGTGGCTGGCTGCCAGAACTGCTGTTACGGATGGGGTATCTTAGATTGTTTCCCTGCATCTATGGAAGCATGTTTTGTACTGGTTATTGTTTGTGTAGTTATCTTTGCCATTCTTGGCATTGCATATGGATTCCTTGCTGCCACTATGGCCATCCAAAGGATCTGGCAGAGACACTACCACATCTTCACCAAGAAGGAACTCACACAGGTGATGGGTCATCTTCTTAGTAAAAAAGCATACATATATTTTTTGATGATTTAATAACATAAACAAGCAATTAAGTTGGTCTCTGTCTCATCCTAAATTGGTATTAGTGAGGCTATTTACTCTTGTTTGCATAAATAGTGCAGAATTTAACTGAACATTTGATGCTATGTTGTGCTTTAAGCAATATAATTACCATTTTCAGTAATCTGTGTACTATTTTTTAATAGTATATTGCACAGGAAAGAGAACCTGGTCAGTTGGTGGTTTCAGTGGTGCATAAATTATCACCTTAGAAGTGTGTGGTCATTTTGTTATTTTTTCTACTTCTATCAATAATTAGTAAGGTTTATTCTTTAACAATCTTCCAGGAGTATGTAGTGGAGGATCTCCATAGAAAACAGAATTTTTTTTTTTAAAAAAAGTTATTTTCGACAGAATTTTCCGTGGGAAATTACTTATTTTCGACGGACTTATTTCCGACTTGCATATTTTCGACCGAATTTTCGACGAATATTTTCGTCGGAAATAAGCTAATTCCGACGGAATTTGCTTATTTCCGACGGAAAATTCTTCGGAAATAACATTTTTTCTTGTAGTGATTGTGATTTAGACTTAATTGATTAATTGTCTGGCCAGTTATTACCATGATAACCTGTACGAACTTCGGAAACGTATAGGTTTAGATTTGATCATGATAGCATGTGATTGTGTTTTCTGCATGGCGATGAAACTCATGATTTGTGTTTAGGATAGAAATATACCTATGCACCGCATGTAATTTGATAGGGAACCTGTGTTTTAAATTCTTTTTAACTGTAATTCATATAGGAATATAGTGAATTAATTAATTATGGTATTCAATGCAATTCTATCAACTGTGGATATGGATTGATATGTTCATAATGCATCGAGAGGTGATTATAAATACCAATAAGTTCCTGAATAATAATCCGAAATAGTGAACATAATTAACGGGAGGTGTATTAATATAAGTGAAGCAATAAGTGAAGTTATGATCTTAAATCTCCATAATCTGATTTTAAACTCGTGGTAGTTAGTGTTATTTTAATAAATAGTTATCTTTTCCAAAATTCACAAATTGGTTAGTTGGTTAATAAAATCGAGATAATATAAAACTGATACTTGTTAATATAAATTGCAGTTATTTTTCCTTTGGGACCGACACTTGATTTACTCTTTATTACTTGTTGACAACGTATACTTGCGTGTTGTGTTAAACTAAAAATAACTCAACACATGTAAAAAGCTGATTTGTTAAAAGAACACTCCACTTAAATATAAATTACTACCTTAAACTATTGACCTTTTCCCAATTCGATGATTGACCTTTCAATTTTTTCAATCAGGTCATTAAACTATTATTTTTTTATTATTTTGGTTCAATTGAACATGACACGTCATAAATTGTTGATGTGGCTTAAACACGTGGCATGTAAAAGCTGATGTTTACGTATAATAGTAAAATAATATTTTAGAAATTAAAAGTTGAAACATTAATATAAGACCAAAAAATCCCCAAATAAAGCAAATTTTTACACCCAAAAATGAAGATGATACTTCTCTTCAATGCGAAATACCCTTCTTAATGCGGAAAAAAAAATATTTTTAAAAAAATTTGTATTTTGTTTGTGATAGCTTGCTCTGGTGTTGTGAGATGGTTAGGATTCACATATCACATGCTCAAGTCACGTTATCAATTTATGACGTTGCAGGTTCAATTGAACCAAAGTGAATTTTTTTTTGATAGTTTAATGACCTGATTGAAAAAAGTGAAAGGTCAATCACCGAATTGAAAAAAGGTCAATAGTTTAAGATAGTAATTTATATTTAAGTGAATCGTTCTTTTAACACATCAACTTTTACATGTCACGTGTTTAAGTCACTTCATTAATTTATGACGTAACAGGTTCAATTGAACTAAAGTGAAAAAATTTATAGTTTAATGACATAATTGAAAAAATTAAAAAGTCAATCACCGAAGTGAAGAATGTCAATAGTTTAGGATAATAATTTATATTTAAGCCTAAATAAATAATAAATAAATAAATGATTTTTTTTTATGAAATCAACATGATTATTGTTATCCCTTTACCTGTAACATAAATTTCGTACAGAAAGGCCTTGACCCTTCTCTGATTTTGTCACATAGAAAGGTACGGAGCAGTATAGGCTATTATAGATTATACATTATAAACCTAATTTTCCTATGTGCATGATAGCGACGGTTGCATCAGAGCGTCCATGTTATAATTATCATTTATTTAATTCACATATTATGGGATTAAATCTTTGGGCGACAGGAGACCTATATAACCTTGATAGGTTGGGCGATGATATAAATAAATTCTTACCTCAGGTGGCGGTCCTAATCACAAAAGCAAAATAATAATAATAAATAAAATAAAACTTATTATTATTGTCATTATTTTTTGTTACTATCTCTATTGCTCTTCTCTATTGCTCTGCCCTCTTTCTGTTTTTCTCATATTTTTTCAGTCTTTCTTTTGGAAGGTGAGAAGGTGGGGGTCACTTTTGTATGTCACGCATGACACTCCTTAATGAATCTACTCGAATTACTGTATTATCCATAAACGGTAGAGGAGGCATGACAGAAGTAGCAGCTGAGCACTTTCTCTATTCATCCCGAAGCCAACCAAGGCAACCCGAGCCCATCGGCATATGACTCGGTCTTCGGCAAAACAAACAATTAGACACTTCTCTGTCCCCCTACATAACTTCGGTTGTTCCACTTCGGCAAACATGGTTCCGTTCCGATACGCTCAGAAATCTCATTGCCTCGAACATCTACACTTCGATCTCGGGCCCACTCATTATTAAGTTGGCCATCTTCACTTCAACATGATAAAGAATATCGTACAATGGACTCGACTTCGACACTCGGACCTAACTTGCTCATGACATTCCTCGAGGTTTTGGCAAGTGTGTTTCGTGGGCATGCTGCGAATTTGCTATAGACTCGGATCATCGGGTTCAAAGGAGTGTAGATGGAGGTAAAAGGTCATATTGGGGGTATAAGGGTGGATAAATGTCCTTCGGAAAGGCTTTGTTCTCCCGAAAGGATGAACATTCTTCAGATAGACATCCTACGGTTAAATATCCTACGGATAAACATTTTTCGAGAAGGCTTAGGACCTCCCGAACGGATAAACATCCTTCGAATAAACATCCTTCGGGAAGGCTTTGTTCTCCCGAAAGACAAGCGACAGTAGATGTGGTGGGTTCAGAAGTTTTACCAGCATTACAGTTGGAGAGTATGGTGGACTTTTTGTATACTCTCTTATTTTAAGTTCCTTATAAATAAAAAACTGGGAGGTAATGTTGGGATGTGATTATTTGGGTCTAGCCAAGGTGTAGCCCAACTTATTTAATATAGCGGATTTGGTGTTGGCCCATATATAAATTTATTTGGACAAGAGGAGAATCCTTATTAAAGTAAGATTGTGTTTCCTTATTTGGTAGGATAAGAAGATCTAACTTGAAAAGGAAACGATCAATCATTAATTGCAGTTATAAGGTGATTCTAAAAAGGACTCCTTGTCCTACTTGAATTCGAGTGGACGTGACTTTTATAAATACAACTACAAGCAAGGGTTGAAGGAAATACAACATAAGAGATAGCATAGAATTACATCCAACACAAATACACAATTTGTACTCTCCTTATTATTATAGTGGATTTCTCTCTCTCTCTCTTCTTGATTTTTTTTCAATTGGGTTTCCACGTAAATTCTTGTGTTCATATTTTACATCTTTTATTTATGTTTGTATGAGTGTATTTCGTGAGTTTGATTTCACAACGATACAATCAAACGTTAGCGCAATTTTGACCTGTTGTTTTGTTGATTTCGTCAGGCGTGCAAAATAAGGCGTTAACAGTAACAAGTCCAAATAAAAAAATGACTAATTTACCTTTTAATGAATAAGCCTAATTTACATATTTATTATCTACCATGTTACCCTTAAATATAGTACACAACAATTATAGTACAAAAACATAATTTTATTTTATAAATATTGACTGCTTACTAAAAGAATAAAATAAAAAGCATGAGGGCACGAGAGTACTAAAAGAATAAAATAAAAAGCATGAGGGCACGAGGGTGTATTCAGTTATACAAAAATGACAATGTTTTTGTATGATAACTTACGCAATTATATACAACGTGGTTTACCTCTTTTTTTGCCAAAATACAATTGTTGAATTTTTTTTATTTTTTATTATTTTCGTCATGTTGGAATTCATATATTATAGTCCATCTCAACATTAAGGCTGTAAAATGAGCAAATAGTTCGGGCTCGATTCATACTCGCTCGACTAAAAGTTCGATTCGAGCTCGACTCGAAATATAAATGAGTCAAATATGAGCAAATTTTAAAGTTCGATAAATTACTCAAACCTCTTCAAATTTTAATTTTCTATTGATAGTCGGATCTTATTCATTCGAAAAATTCAAACTGCTCAGACTCGATTTAGGATCGTGCTCGACTCCGTAGCTAAATGAGCCTCAATTAAACCTTATTTTATACTCGATAAATTTTGTGAACCAAATCTGAACAACTCAATACTCGACTCGACTCAACTCGATTCATTTACACCCTTACTCAACATATTCTTTATCATCTCTTGTTCGTTAGATACAACCTCCATCTTCCTACGAATAATGTCATTATATATTTTATTCTTTCTTTTGTGGTCGCATATTCATCTTAAAATGTATAATTTTGCTACACATTTGATGAGAATGCTTTTCCTTTACAACCCAACAATCCGAAGTATATGGCAATCCGAAGTATATAGTATCATAATTATAAATTTTCCTTCAATTTAGTGGAAATTTGTCTATTGTACAATACACGAGACACCTCTCCATTTGGCCATCGTAATTTAACTCTATGTGAACATATATACTCACCAACATCTCTATCTCTATAAATGATACGACCAAGGTACCATAATATACTCTAAGGTAAGACTATAAAATGAGTAAATAATTCGGATTCAATTCGTATTCGTTCAATTAAAAGTTCGATTTGAGTTTGACTCCAAATATAAATGTTTCAAATATGAACAAATTTTAAAGTTCGATAAATTACTCGAACTTCCTCAAATTGTAATTTTCTATTGATACTCGGATTATATTCGTTCGAAAAGTTTAAATTGCTCAGGCTCAATTCGAGATAATGTTCGACTCGGTAGCTAAACGAGTCTCAATCAAACCTTATTTTATACTCGATAAATTTTGTGAATCAAATCTAAACAACTCAATACTCAACTTGACTCGATTCGATTCATTTAAACCCTTACTGTAAGGTGCCCATTCATGTACAAAATTCCAGCTTCCTTCATATCTCAGCTAAATGTACATTCTATCATGTGGCTTGGTTCTACTTGGTGCTCGTTGGGAGGAGTTTTTTGGGTGGTGCCCATCCATGTACAAAATTCCAGCTTCCTTCATATCTCAGCTAAATGTACATTCTAAATCATGTGGCTTGGTTCTACTTAGTGCTCGTTGGAAGGAGTTTTTTGGATAGATTAAAAATAGGTAAAACTAATGAAATAGCCACTGTAGTTGACATGTTTTACTGATTACACCATTGAATTTTTATTTTTTCAAATTACCCCACTAAATTAATTATTATTTTGAAATTGGGTTATTCCGTTAAAAAAAAATTAACGGACGTTAATTTTTTATCGACAAAATTACCCACTATAGTTCACACATTTTACTGATTACACCATTGAACTTTTAATTTTTGAAATTACCCCATTAAACTAATTAATATTTTAAAATTGGGTCATTCTGTTATATTTGCCTCACAAGTGTTAAATCGTTTTAATTTTTATCCTACATGGGCGTGAAAAAGAAAAATAAACAAATTTGATTTATTCTCTCTCTTCCTTCCTCTCATTCTCTTCTCTCCCTTCTTCTAGATCAAATAAATCTGCATATTTTCTCTCTCAAAAATCTATGAAAATTTCTAGATCTGAACCCAAAATATTGAATTGAGCTTTCAAAATTCAGCATTAGATATAGCAATGGAGTCTGAATCCCCAAAAACAGCAACGGATAAAGTAAATGATGTTGCAGTAGGTTTCCTCCCTCTCACCTCCGACAATCAGCAGCCTTCTGTCCCCGAACTCCTTTCATTCACTCTCGATCGCCTCCACAAGGTCCACTCCTTCTCCAATCTCTCTATATATCTATGTGTGTGTGTGTGTGTGTGTGTGTATATATATATATATATATATATATATATATATATATATATATATATATGGTAGTAATATTTGGTTAAATTAATTTTGTTGGGATTATATTTATGATTTGATAGGAGCCTGAGTTTTTACGGATGGCTATGTGGAGATAATTCAGAGGCAGATGCAAAATGTTATTGTTGCCAATTACCGCGTTTTCATTTCTACTGTTGATGCATTGCGTTTCATTCACGAGAAAATTTGTTATATATAAAGATCTGAGATTAGATTACCAAAAATATTTTTATTTTTGAATTTCTTTTCCAGAGCCACATAAATAAAAAATTAATGTCTGCTTAATTTTTTTAACATAATGACCCAATTTCAAAATAATAATTAGTTTAGTGGGCTAATTTGAAAAATTAAAAGTTCAATGGTGTAATCAATAAATCGTGTCAACTACAGTGGGTAATTCATTAGTTTTGTCGATAAAAAATTAAAGTCCGTTTATTTTTTTTTAACGGAATTACCCAATTTCAAAATAATAATTAGTTTAGTGGGGTAATTTGAAAAATTAAAAGTTCAATGACGTAATCAGTAAAACGTGCCAACTACAATGACTATTTCATTAGTTTTGCCATTAAAAATATTTTTAAATTAAATATAAAACTATTTTAATTTTTATAATTTTCTAAAAACATTTTTAAAGAGTAGAAATTTGAGTTAAAAGTATTTTTAGCTGAAGCAGAAAATTTGTGTTTTTTTAATCCAACACTTTTGAAAATAGCATAAAGTGCTTTAAATTTATCTTAATACCTTCAAAAACACTTATATAATTCTGTAACTAAATATTATTTTAATTTTCTTATAAAAGCACTTTTACCAAAAACTCTATATTTAAAAGTGTTTCAGCTCATCACATCACAACACATAACTCCGCACACAAGCACTAATGCTACGTTTACATTTGGATTACAGGAATAAATTATGAATGAAATGACTCATTCATGTGGGATGAAAAAAATTGTGTTTAGTTATTCCATTAAAATAGAATGAATTATTCTCATTCCTATCAAATTTGTGAATTTTATTCTTTGAGGGAGTGTATGAAATGACTTATTCTAGTTAAAAATAGAATAAATCATTTCACTTTTCATTTCATTCTCTTCTATTCTACTATTTCATGCAGTACTACGGTCTATAAGTACTATATCATCTGCCAAAGTTTTGCAAATAATGTTTTGAAAGAAAAGAAAATTAATTTCTCTTTATTTCATTTTTTTTAATCTCCTTACACTCTGTTTCTGAGTTTTGGACGGAAAAGAAAAGAATAAAAAATTTAAATTAGAACAGAAAAGAAAAGAATAAAAAATTTGAAGTTTTCAATTGTGTTGTTTCTGAGTTTTTAATAGAAAAGAATAAAAAATTTAAAAAAAAAAATTTCATGCATTTTTGACTTCTAATGAAAAGAAAAGAAAAATATTACTTTTATAAATTTATCCTTCTATTAAATATAATATGCCTTATTTTATATATGTACACCGTAAATCATTTAAATAACATATTTGCAAAAAACATTCAAGTCACTGATAATAACATGTTTAATTGCAATCTACTATTTAAGATTCAAAAAAGGGAATCATTATATCAATCATAACTTATACTCCATATAAAGTCTTCGCAAACAAATTACAACGAAAAGTTGATATTTGCGCGAGAGAAGGTAAAGCAGATAAGCAAAATGTACCTGAATCGTTCGCGGCAGTCTGAGAACTCAACAAATTGGGAACATGGGTTGTAATTTAAAATTTATTATATTGAAAGTTGAGGATAATATGGAAATTATAAAAATATTACTTATTTCAATTTCTTTTCTGTCCAAATCAGGCCAATTTTGGACGGAAAACTTTGGCAGAAAAAGTGGTTAAGTTTTCTATCCATTTTTTTTCTATTCCGTTTATTAAAAAACTCATAAACATAAGAATTGAAAAGGAAACTTAAATTTTTCGTCTATTTCTTTCCTTTTCTTTTATGTCCATTTTAAAACTCAAAAACAGAGTATAAAAGAACTCACAATAAAAAATTTGGGGAGATTCCCGACACTTGAAAAAGGTCTCTTTCTGTACGGTGTATATTTTTCACTCCCCACTATTTATCATAATTTAAAAAAATCACTATATCTCATAGTTACATTTAAAAAGATTCACCATATCTCATTGTTATAAGTTTGAGTCTATTGACAATAAAATTAGCATAAAAATTAGAGTAAAAATAAGTTATTCGATTTATTTGTCCTCTTGGTCTTTCTTTAGGATATGTTTATGAGTTTTAACAAGGAGAGAAATGAAAGAAGAATAAGAGAAATTTGGAGAAAACTTAAAAATTTATGTGTGAGTTTTTCTTATGATAGAAAAGAAAAGAAAAGGAGAGAAATTTAAAACATATTTTCTCCCAAAAAAATTCTCTCAAAGTTGTAAAGATTTGTCAAAAACTTGTATAACATTTAAAGCACCAAAAATATGCTTATAGTAATTTATCAAAATTAGCTAAGCGGTGCTTAGCGAAGCGTCGGTCTACGTTTTAAATGAAATTATTTTTAATTCATATTTATGTTAAATATGATGATTATAAAATATATTTTTGAATTTCAAATTAACTTACTATTACTATTAGAATTACTACAAATATTGCTTAAAGAAACAATTATTAAAGAATCACAACTGAGTAGTAGTTATGTGTTTTTTTAATTTAATATATTGTAACAAAATTATAGTAGCGTAATAAGTTACCATCATGATTTTTAATTTTAAAAGGTAATTAAATTTTAATAACTAATATATAAGTGAGTAGTTTAATTTTTTTTAACATCAGTTAACTAAAGATCTCCTATTTGAAATAAAATTGATAACTAAAGTTTAATTATTGATATATTTTATATTATATATTATGCTTTTTAAGATTAATTATTATTTTCTCATTCTTTTTTTTCTCTATTTTAATTATATAGTTATTTAAGAATAAAATTGTTGTAGAATAATAAGTTACTATTATGACTTTTATTTTTAAAAATTAATTAAATTTTAGTCACTAATGTACATGTCATAATTATTTAATGTAACATTAATTAACTAAATATTTCCTATATGAAATAAAATTGGTAATTAAAGTTTAATCATTAATATATTTTATAACACATAATATACTTTTAAATATTAATAATTATGTAACCATAATATTTACATAACTACTACTATAAATTAAGAACAATTTAACCACAAAGTTAAAATATAAACTTAGTTTGACATACATATGACTTATTTATTACTAAACCCACAATAAAAATATTAATTATAATGATTCTTCAATATAATATTAAAATATGTCTGTAATACAACATATATATATATATATATATATATATAATTTAGAATATATATCTATAATTTAGTTTTTAGCTAATACGTTACTCATTAATTATATAGCAAATTAGTTATAAAAATATTAAACTCAACTCAACATAATCTTGTATTTTTGAATAGTAAATTATTTATTTATTTTGTTGATGATTTTTTACTCTATGCTCTTTGCTGTTTTTTTATTTTTATTTAGAGTCAATTAGGGAGGTTAATTGTCTACATACTTTTGCATAGATATATATTTATCTTCTTGGATTAATTTAAAATAAATAAAATAAAATTAGGGAGATTTTAAAAAGTGTTTTAGTAGTAGTCAAATTCTAGTCTCATACCAAAAATTAAGGACTAAAAAACTTAGTTTTGCCTTATTTTATATATATATAGAGAGAGAGGGAGAGAGAGAAGAAATCTTATAAAGGTAAAATAATAATTTACTATTGGCTAAACAACCATTTTGGTCCCTTGTACTCTATAGGTGGCTTCAATTTCATTCATGTATAATTTTTTTCTTAATAATCTTTGTCCTCTAAGATACATGAACAATTTAGTCTTCTTTTCTTAAAAAAAATGATGATATGACTTTTTAAAAAATATAAATAAGCGTCAATGTGATTTTTTTTTTTAATAAAGATACACAAGTCTTTCTATCACTTTTTTTTTGTTTATTAAGTGATGTTTCAAACTTCTATTTATTTTTTTCCAAATAATATATTTATAAATTCATACTCATTTTTCTCCACAATTTATTCATGTCTTTGTTCCTCATTGTTTAGATTCTTATATGACGTTCATACTCTCTAAAATGTACATATGAGGCTAATTATTTTTACATTCCCACACTATTTTAGATTTCTTGAGAATTTACATTTGTACAAAACAATAAGTATAAAACTTTAATTTATTTTACTTCTAATAATTAAGTGATCATAATATTCAATGATAAGACAAAATAACGACATTATAAACGATAAACACCAAAAAAAAAAGAGAGAAAATAAAAGAAAATGAGAGAAATTTAAAACAAATTCTCTCCCAAAAATTTTCTCTCAAAGTTATGAAGATTTGTCAAAAAGTTGTATAACATTTAAAGGTTTTTAATTAATTTTCCTACCAAAACAAAGTGCAAGGGTTAGCAAGTTAGTTTTACGAGGTAAAATGTAACACCCCATTTTCGAATAAAAAAGGGAGGTCACACACAAAGCACAATAAATTTTAAAATAAGTAAACATAGCACTAATAACTTCAAAATATTTAATAGTTGATATTCCATCTATGACGGATTAAATATAATTCTCCAAAAATTGGCACAATAATCAAAATCTAAAATTAAATAAACCTATTCGATCAAAGGTAGCTCTCTTCACAAGAAACCCTAAAGCGTCCATACAAACTTGCAGGAAGAAAAACACTACATAAGTCAAATGCCCAGTACGGTGTTGGTCGGAAAACCGATCACTAAACACGCGTAAGTATACGCTGTGACGCCCCTAAAATAGGTTCAATACTCAACTCATTCTGAATCGCCAAATACATGGTACAAAATCTAAATACAAATCTTTTTATACCAAACGGTCGTGCAAAATACGACCACACAAACTGTGAGCTTTAATACAGATCGTATATAATACGAAATATAAATGCTCAAATTCATTCCTCACTAATTACAATTATTATCACACTATTTTACAAAAATAGTGAGGACTACTACAGATCTATTTTGGACTATCACTCCATTCCCCGACTAGTTCCCGCGATATTCTCATTTTCTGAAGAGAACAATGGAAGAAAAGGGTGAGCTCAAATAGCCCAGTAAAGAATATTATGACTAAGATAATGAAGAATAAATTATCGTTAGTCTTCAATAAATCAGATAAAATATGATGGACAACCAGTTTTAGATCAACAACTGCAGCGGAAATAATAATTCATTAGAAGAGTTAAGTAGAGAATGATGTCTACTATCTTCTGTGATATAAAAGTCCATCATCAATATTTTATCCCTGTAACACCAATCAATAATATTTTCAATCAACGAATTATCCATGCACTACGGGCCAAGGATATTTGTTTATATCACCAGTGGTCATGATCATGTCAAATATCTGTCCATCTTTGCACTACAGGCCAAAGATATTCATAAATCAAAAGCTCATCTTTGCACTACAGGCCAAAGATATTCATCAATCAACAACTCATCTTTGCACTACGGCCAAAGATATTCATAAATCAACAGCTCATCTTTACACTACAGGCTAAAGATAACTTTCACCACAATATAGGACTGAGGATGATGAAAAATGATATAAAGAACGAATCTAGTGAGATCAAGGACAAATATTAGAGAATTTATCCAGAGCTCAAGAATCCAAGTTGTCAATATAGAGATCAAAACATGGATACAATCAAAGATAATTTGGACAGAAAAAAAAATATAATTTTTTTTTCTCGTGAATAGTAACTCGTGAATATTAACTCGTAAATAGTAACTCGCGAATAGTAACTCGTCATGAAAAGATAAAATTTTTATAAAAAGTTCAGACCAATATTTCAGTGAAATGATATTAGATGAAGTACAAAACTCAAAGAATTTCTGATCATTTCAGGAATTATAGAAGCAATACTTACCGTAGTAAGTTTAAATTTAGGAATATGAAATGAAATATTATCACTTTCATAATATGGAATATGAAAGAAAATAATATTCTTTATGAATATTGAAAGGAAATAACATCATTTACGAGAAAAATAATATCCTTTACCTTAGTAAATACTAGATCTGACTGGAATATCGGATATTATGATAAAAAAAAAATTGCACTGTTATCAACACTCAAAATATCTAAATACTCACAAGAAATATGTTCGATATTATAGAGAGAAAATTTTCTTATTCTGGTGTGATTTTTATTTCTAACTAAGCACCCTATTTATAAAAAAATGTCAAAACACCACTGTTGACTAAATAAACCAACGGATGAATTCAAGCCCACACCTTTGGAAACATTTCTTCAGCACTCCATACTTGACAAATTCAAGCCACCACCAAAATCCAAAATGTTTATATATATATATATATATTAAAACATTTATAATTATTAAAAGAATTCAAATTCAATTTGTCTCTCTTTCACCTCATTTTATTTTATACCATGAATTTATTATAACAATATTACCACATCAAATTATAAATTATACTATTATATTATCACATTATAATATTATAATGTAATATTATAATAATATATTTGAATGAATTATTTTATCAGGGAAGATAAAATATCAACTTTCAACAAATTTCTCACGCTAAAAATTTCCTCCCTTTAAATCAAAATTGGACAAATATTTACTTATCATATTTATTAATAATTTTTATTATTCACAATTAATATTACAGAAGTATAATATTGACAACCAGGTCGTTCTCAGAAAAAAGGGGGCTTTCTGTAAGACCCCAACTTTTATGAATAAAAACTTAATTTTTTCTATATATTTTTTTGAAATAGTAAGGTGTTGATTTGATAAATGTGGTAAGTTATGGGTGGAATGTGCAAATTTTACAAAGTAAGTAAATGGTCATAAAATATTTGTTGTGTCGAAAAATATTCTTTTGTCTGAGAATATTCGTACGACGGCGCAGTCATTGATGGACCCTACAACGGAAAAATTGTCGGATATAGAAAGCGACAGAAATAATATTTTCACGGCAAAATTTTTACCGTTAAACTGTTAAAATACACGGTGATAAAAATACAGTAATACGCGTTGTTGCACAGTAGTACACGGTATTGCACAGTATTTCACATTATTGGTTCTTACGTAAGAAGTCACTCAGTATTCAATAATTACTACAGTAGTTGCTGCATAGTATCTCATATTATTGATTCAATTATTGTCACAGTATCATCTGCACAATACTTAATAATTGACACGACACAGTTACTCATAGTATTATTATTAGTATTATTGACAATGTTTAGAAAGTTCTATCAAGGAAAGAGTTAGGTTATTTAATTGCGCGTCAGTAAGGAGAAATCCTTATCGAAAAGTCCCCTCTTTCTTGGGAACGATCTTGTTGTCAATATTATGAATTATAATGATGAATGGTTGATAAAAATATTTTCATTGTGTTAGGAATATTAATGTTAGTGGAAATCGATATTTATTTCGATAATAGTTGATTTTCGGATGTTAAATTGACCCAAAAAAAATTAATCGGATAAATGAGCAATTAATGGGTGGTTAACATGTGGGACCCACTTATTGGTGGATAATAAATAGTTGGTGGATAGTTGCAGGGGTGGAGGTGCAAGATTTATAAACTTGAGGGACTAAATTATAAATTAAGGCAAAGATGGAGGTACTAAAATGTAATTAACCAAAATTTTCTACCCTATAAATAGCAAGCTAATTTTATTCATTTTCCACAAAAAAATTTTGAAGAGAAAAGTTATAATAGTGAGAGAAATTATAGAGAGAGAAAGAAGAAGAGTATTCTGCTACTACACTATTTCAGTATTCAATCTTCTACTGAGGTAAGGAGTATTATTTCTTTTGTATTCATAAAGAATGTTATTTTCTTTCAATACTCATAAGAGTTGTTACTCTATTCTTTATTGATCTGTGGGAGTAACCTGTCTACGCGGACTACCGCATGCATGGTGAATAACCCTTCGTATTCATTCTTTATTGATCTGTGGAATAACCTGTCTACGCGGACTACCGCATGCCTGGTGAAAAATCTTTTGTATTCATTCTATTCCTTATTAATCTGTGGGAATAACCTTTCTACACGGACTACCGCATGCGTGGTGAATCACCCTTCGTATTCATTTCTATTAAATTGTGGAAATGATCTGTCTACGCAGATTACCTCATGATGGGTGAAAATCCAATTACAGTTTCGTATATTCATTCATACTCGTACGAAATATTATTTTACTGGAATATTGGTCTGAACTTTTTATCTTTTCATGACAAGTTACTATTCACGGTAAAAAAAATATTTTTTTTATTCTTTGATTGGATCCAAGTTTTGAACTTCATTCTTGAATTTTGCTACACAATTGATTTTTACAGGAGTATTCTTGAACTTGGATAAACTAAATTACGAATCCCTAATCTTTGTCCTTTATCTCACTAGATTCGTTTTTATATTATTTTTCATCATTCTCAGTCTTAAATGATGATACAAATGAATATCTCTGGCCTGTAGTGCAAAGATGAATGATTATTTGATGAATATCTTTGACCTGTAATGCAACGATGATTATCTGATGAATATATTTGGCCCGTAGTGCAAAGATGGATAGGTGTTGAGATAAACATGACCACTGGTGATACAAATGAATATCTTTGGCCCGTAGTGCAAAGATGAACTTTTGATTCGAGATATATATTGATTGATGTTACAGGGATAAAATATTAATGATGGACTTTTAAATCATAGAAGATAGTAGACATCATTTTATACTTAACTCTTCTAATGAATTATTATTTTCGCTGCAGTTGTTGATCTAAAACTTGTTGTCCATAATATTTTATCTGATTTGTTGAAGACTAATAATAATTTATTCTTCATTATCTTAGTCATAATATTCTTTATTGGGCTAGTTGAGCTCACTCTTTTCTTTCATTGTTCTCTTCAGAAAATGAGAATATCGCGGATACTAGTCGGGGAATGGAGTGATGGTCCGAGTTAGAGCTGTAGAAGTCCTCACTATTTTTTTGTAAAATAGTGTGATAATAAATGTAATGAAGACTTAGTTTGAGTGTTTATATTTTTTACATGTCTGTATTGACACTCACAGTTGTGTGGTCATATTTTGCACCACCGTTTGATATAAAAGATTGTATTTAGATTCTGTACCATGTATTTGGCGACTTAGAATGGGTTGGGTTGATTGGATCAATTATGGGGGCGTCACACTTTTTGATAATGATTTCTCCTCATTGGCGCGCAATTATATAACCTAACCCCTTTCCTCGACAGAACTTTTTAGACATTGTCAATAATGCTATCTAATAATATTATTTAAATAATATGAATTATTGATTTAATAATGTAAAATATTGTGCAGCAGTTATTGTGATAATTATTGAATCAATAATATAAAATATCAATGTAGCAATTATTGGTCCAATAATATAAAATATTGAACAGTAATTACTGTAACAATTATTGAATGAGTGACTTCTTACGTAAGAACCAGTAATTCGAAATACTCTGCAATACCGTGTGCTACTATGCAACAACGCGTATTACTGTATTTTTATCACCGGGTATTTCAACAATTTAACGGTAAAAGTTTTGCCGTTATTTTTATAAAAAAATTATTTCTGTCGCTTTCTATATTCGACATTCATTCCGTTATGGGGTCCACTCATGAGTGCGCCGTCGTACGAATATTCTCCGATAAAAAGAATATTCCTCGACGCAATGAATATTTTATAACCACGTGCTTACTTTGTAAAATTTGCACATCTCACCCATAACTTACCACATTTAGCAAATCAACACCTTACTAATTCAAAATAATATATAGAGAAAATTAAATCTTTATTCATAAAAGTTGGAGTCTTACATACGCGGTCTAACAAGTAATACAGTGATAAGTAGAGTTGTCGAACCCACGAGAAATTACTCCTAAAATATACCAATTATCGACTTTACATCGCTTAAGTCTTATTCGAACAGAATAAATGGAAAGATGTGTGATTAATCTAGTTAAATCTAATTATCAAAGCAAGTAAATGGATAACAATAGGTCTACAAGCTAAGGCCATAACTTTACCCCACACTAGCATTCTGTCAAACACTTAGTGTGCTATGTTTCATCACATATCCTAACTATCTCTCTTTGGTCTTAATGGTCACGAAGGAGTGTCGACTGAGAACTCACAAGTACTTATACGCCTCTTCCGAGGTATGTATAAGCATATCATCTCTAATCCACCCGAACGGGAATAAACAGAAAGGAACATCCAAGCTAGGCGATAATCCTACACATTTCTATGCGAATTAACCCTAACAAGGAATTAAGCAACGGTTCTCATTAGGTAACACGTGGCATACAGGTATATTCCTATCCTATAGGCAAATCATGCAGTCTATTGTTACAGACAAATCATAAACACATGCCAACACATTACCCAATTTCTCATAGATTACCAAAATCATTAATTCCTTAGCAAGTAAACATTAAGCATGAATATATTGAACCAAATTATATGGTGCCAACCAAACAGATAAAGATAATCAATTCAAATAGACAAAGGGTTCCATTATAATCTTAGAGTCAATATTCAGTTCATAGCTAATAAACTAAACAAAAGTAGCAACAATAACAACATCTATAAATACAGAATCAAAGGAAAAACTAGAGAAGAATAAACTCTGTCGAAGCTTTCTTCAATCTCCAAGAACTCCCTTCGATTCGTCTTCCGATCCGTGTCGCTATATCGCTCTTGAGCTTCAAGAAATCCCCATCTATCCCTAGTCTATATCCTAATCTATATATACAAACTAAGAGAAGCTAAGCTAAAGAGAAGATGAGATGAGAGAGTTATGGAGTTAAGCTCCCTAATATGCTAGATAATTAGATGATATATTGAAAAGAAGGCAACCCAAATGTTATATATCTCTTTTCTCTCTCCTGCTAGGTCAATTCCTAAATTGCGGTCTGAAAACAAGGGGCTGACGCTGCGGCGCCAGGATTTAGCCTTGGAGCGGCACTGTCGCGCCAGGTCTGTGACGCCCCCAAATTCGGACCGCCACTGGTCTCTCTAATTCGGTTTGTCACTTCCTCACGATAATAATACAATAACTATGACGCCCCCAAATTCGGGTCCCTTTATTACCTCGGATCCGGTGCAGTCATGATACTACTATCGTCAAACTATTACATATTTTATTCATAATTTAATGAATATAACTTTGATTATTACAATCTAGAATATAATTTCTTTTCATTATCAGGATCTCGTATAATGACTCCAAACTTTTACAAGTTACAATCTTGGTCATTTACCATTCCTGTCTTATATCATGTTTGATATTATAAAAATACGGAATAACTTGAACTTTTTCAATCTTCTTTGAATAAAATCTTTTATTGATTTCATAACTTGAATCAATTACATATCCTTGAATCAAACTATATTATGATTCACTTTATTCGAATTACTGTATAAACGTTTACATCTCAACTTGATATCATCTATATATTAACTAATACATCTTTACAATATGACAAGTATTAAACATCATAAACAACTATCAAGTACAACTCCTAGAACCTAAACATAGTTCAAGCAATAATCTAAATAGTACTCGTCATTGCGATACTATTTAACTTTATCAATCAAGAAGCACATAGTCTTTACCGTGAGTCCTTAACCTGCAAAAGTGGTTATTTACAAGAGTGAGCTCGACAGCTCAGCAATTCTAACAGTTTTCATGCATCACATAGCATATAACATCATACTCAATTCATGCTTTTATAATCAATTTATATTTACTAAGCATGTTACTTCTCATATAACAAGTATATCATCAAAGATCAACTTTCAATCTCATATATATCTCATATACAGTTCATATATAAGTTCACATCATCACAGCATAATATAATTCAACTAACAGTTATTGAATTCATGTATCAAAAAGGAACTGAAAGACTTGCCTGGGTCGTAGTTTAACAACTACGACTTAACTGCTTATAGATATCTGCACTTCGTGTAATCCTACACAATTATATTAATCATAGGGTTCACAGTTGTCAGTTATACACTTCCATACATTTCATATGCTCTAAGTATAAGAACAATTGTATATTTTTTTCTAACTAGGTTTGTATAACCTTCTTTTTACTTTCTCATCATATTCTTAGAATAGTTAGGTATATATAGGTATACCTTAACCACCCACACTCGACATCAACATTTATCACACACTTATCTATCCATGTGTCCAACACACACATTTTAAAACTCATAGATACACAATTTACATTATCTTTGTGTTTCTCAAACCTTAGAAAATTTATCAATTCCGGGTTTCCTATCATCATTACATAAATCAATACTCAAAGCACCATTTAGACTTTGTTTTATATTTTATGATAACAATGAAATCCCACCACAAGGTTCAGACTGCATTTAAAACAATCAGGTAAAATTGCCCTGTGGCGCAGCTGCGCTACATTTAGACCTGGGAGGGGCGCAGCTGCGCAGCTCCCTGTCCAGACCAGATTTGACTTTTGATTTCTGGCTTCGTTTTAGTTTTCTAGCATGCAAGAGTATTAACACATAGCAACATACGTCTAAAAAGATCTTAGACTTTCTTAGGGTCACCTCAAGTCCACATTCACACAATGTGTTTCTAGTTGGAAAGTTCTGCCGAATTAAGGCCAACAAATTCATGAAGTAATGAGGCCAACTATATTAACCATCTTTTCATATGAGAAGGTCATATAATTTGTAATGTGCATGCTTGTAAGTATTCTCATCATTTGCACATAACTAGTGTAGTTTAAACCATATCTAAACTCATGCTTGGATAACTTTTAGTGTGTTAAACTAGGTGAGTGCATTTCATAGGCCATGTTTAATGGCACGACTAGTACTAACATGAAATCTTACAAGTTTAGAGGGTAGGTATCATCATGCTCATGGATATTAGTTTTCAAAACGTTTGAGTTTGCCTTTAGAGTCATTCTAAGCCAAGCTAAAACCACTTGTGCTAGTAAGACAACTTCAAATCTCATATCATGCCAAACTAATCATGCAAGGAAACTTCGAATCATATGTCATACTCATTTGTGCATGTTTCTAAACATGCTTACAAGGTCAAAATGTAGGCGACACCATGCTCATGAATATTAGTTTTCAAAACATGAATTTCTCTTTGAAAACACGTAATATCCAAGCTATGCAAGTTATCTTATGCAAGGTAACTTAACATCACATTTCATGCTCACGTGACTCAACCATACATATACTACAAAGTCAGAACTTAAATGACTTAAAGTTAGCCAAGGTTTGTTTTCAAAATCTTCAAGTTTTCCTTAGAAAACATACATTAAAGCAAGTAAGAGGTTCATGGTATTCAAAGGGGATTGAAACCACATGGCATACCTATTTCCATGCATAACTAGGTTATACGTACATGTTTCCAAAGTCGGAACTTAAAGACACAAAGTTCATCAAGTTTCATTTTCAAAACTTCAAGTTTTCTTTTAGAAAATCATGTTAAAGCATTCCATTATGAGTAAAGAAATCTTAGTTATATGACATGTCTAATATCATGCATATTTATGTTTTATCACTTAGAAGAACATATTTCATCGTCGGGAGCACTACAATTGCGTATGTGCATTTTCGACGCTCTCCGATTGCTTTCGAATATAGAGCAGTCACCAAAATGGACATTTTTACCCCTCTGAACGACTTCAAATCGAAAAAATTAAAGAACTAAAGTTGTAGGTCTACTCGTTAACTTTCCAAATCATCCTGAACCACCTCAATCGGAGTTCGTATGAAGAAGTTATGCCTAATTTACTACAACAGATCAAAATAGTGTTTGTTTTTCTTTTGTCTGACCATGCCCGGCGCAGCTGCGCCCCAAATGGCCTTGGGGGCAGCGCGCTGCGCCACAAGAGGCAGAAGGTGTTTCAGACTTGGTTCGTTCGCAATTTAGCAGACCATTTCACTTTTCGATCGTCATAACGTGAGTTATACTTATCCAAATTAGTCCGTTTTCGATTCTAAGGATTCGTAATTCATAGAACTACAACATATCAAAGAATCAACAATTATCATAAACATTAACTACCCCAAATATTAATCCAACACTCATGATCATACTAAATTTTCATGTTTAGCTAATTTCATTCACTACGAATTCGTTTCTAAACGAAATTGGTCCGTTTAACTTCCGTTGTTTTCGCATTTAACTGTATTAACAGTATCTAGAAACAATTCATGGATTATGACAATCCTTAGCCATCAATGTTGTGACTCAAAAGCAAGTATTTTCTTGACATTTCTTAAGAAATTCAAAATCTTGAAATGAAGAACATATATGTATATAAATTATAATCACCCAATCATTATGCTCAACACATTACATTGATACATAATACACATGTAAACATACTTTATAAACACTTGATAGCATGTTATATCATACTAATTGACAGAGAATTTCAAGAGATTTCAAGACCCAATTCAAGAACATAAAAATAGAACTTATACCTTTTGAAGCTTGAATTGAATTCCCTTACTCCTCTGATTATACTCCCTCAATTCTCAGCACTCACACTCTACAGGTATACTTATCAGACAACTTAAACCACAGATAAATGAAGAAGATGGCTTCCATTTATAGAGAAAGGATTATCCAGTTCATGGTCTTGCACCATGGTTTAATTTAGTGAAGAATAGAAGGAAACAATGGTTATAAAGGAGTTGGCCAACCACCAATTCATAGCCATCATCACAGCACCTTTCTAGCTTCATCATCTTTCTCTTAGCCTTTTGATTTTGCTGAGTTTTACGCAATGAGCTTATAGGCTACTGTTCATGTACTGTTTGTTCAACTGAGCTTCTTAATTCTTAGCAACGTGACTAATTTGCTTAGCTTAGTTTATTTAATTCCCAAAAATGTAATTTTAATGTACAATTGTTACTATAATATGAAAATCAGAGATCTAATATTTTCCCATTTCATATAATCCATGTGCATTTGGGCTAGTCCAAATAATATTTTAATTGGGCTAAATATAATTTAGTTGAGTGCTTTCGACCCATTATCTCCTATCACACACAAATATTACAATGATTATTATCAATCATCTATTATCTTTCTATTAATTATCTTTTAATAATTCTAGTTAAACCTTCAGTCTGGTTTAACTTTAATACTCAGGCCACACAAGGCTCATTTATCCCATTTACTAGAGTTATATAACTCAAGCTCATTATCTCTACAATAAAATATCAGGGGTCTAGGCCACGTTTGGCTTTTCCCCAATTCCACTTTATTCAATATCTATTTAATGTAAAGCTTAGATGTCACACTTTACCTTAACATTTAATTACCTTAAATGATTATATACTATGAACTTATACTTATAACATCTTTATCCAAATAGCCATTTCCTTACAATAATTAGTATGTATTACACTAATTAATATAATATAATTCTTTCACTTCATTTCTTCCATAAATTGTTCCAAAACAATTTTCAGTTAACCACATCTCAATGCATTAACTTAATATATCCATCTTTATCCAATATTTAAATATATTGGTCTCCTTCTTTTATCAGACACTTATTATCTATTATCATATCTCAACTAACAAATCTTTTCTTATATTATTACACTATGTAATATATTAAAATTCCCTTTTAATTTACATATTCATTCCATTTTCTTTATGTTAAACACATATATTAATTCACCATCTAATGTAAGTGAATTAATCCTTTCTATTCAATTTAATATCATGCCACTACCACGCAAAGCTTTATAATGTAATATTCTATAATATCACTTAATTAACCAACATTTATTCCGAGTTAATTAATTAACTCTTATGCAAATCATGTTTTGCTAACTTAATCCATTCATGGACAACTTAATCACCATATATGACCTTTATTTAAGTCCTTAGTATACATATCTTGAAATCAAATTTTCACAAACTTACTCAGAGTTTTCTACAGACCGGCGCAGCTGCGCTGGTATAAGGTTTGGAAGTGGCGCAGCTGCGCCACCTCAAGTTCAGGTGCAGACCAGTTCTGCTATAGCAGAACCAAAATCTAAGTTCCTAAATACGTAACACGTTTGTAAATTGCTAACTTGTTATTCTAGTTAACCAATAACTTTTACTACCTCCTTAAAGGACTTAGAGATTAAACTTCAAGCTCAAACTCTATTTTCCTTTAATAGTTATTCAACTATAAAATCTTATATATATATAGAATTCCTTCTTGTCGAACCACATACTTTAAGATATATAAGACATATACATATATTCTTATTTGAACTCATCTCATGCTTTAAGAATTTTATTTATTAAATTCTTATTTTAATAATTCTTGAAAATTCGGGTTCTTACAATAACTAAAATCATACAAGCACAGCGGAAGATCTAATCTAGAATAATATACAATGATTTATTATAATTATTCCCCCAAGTCTCGCAATCTACAGTACTTAATAGATTACATAATAATATCAAATACAGACTTATTACATAACTCTACTTAAGCTTAAATATAGTTCTGCAATAGTCTTAATATAACATTAGAGATTTTAAAACATAAAAGGAACAAGCTAGTCGGTACCCTTGCCCTTGCACTTGCCCTTGCCCTTGTCGGCGCCCGACGGTCCACCCTGCTCTGCCTTAACTGAAATATTTTAGGGAAAGCAAGAATGTGCAACAAGTTTGCTCAGCAAGTAATATAACAACAAGGGTGAGTATTATAGTTCTCAAATCTATAAGGGTATAGCAATGTATGATAGTTCAAGGATAGCAAGAAGTATCAACAGTTTTCAATAACAGTCGCTAATGACAGCATAATTTCAATAAGATTCAATGTTAAATCATTTCACGATTTCAAGATAATTGAATACTGAACAGTCACTAAAGACTATGAACTCATACTAGAATTAACAGTAATATACTGATAATCCAACAAAAACAAGTACAACAGGTGATCAGCCTAAAGTACCCTACGGTATGTATATCGTTCAATCGTACAAAAGTGAGCACGTCGGTCTCCCGACAAATATAATTTTTCTTCAAAGAAGGTTGTTCATCTCAGTTAAATATAAGATCCCGCACCAATCAATTGGTTTGGGTTGCCTTTCAACAATATAAGTCTAGCCGAATCAAATGGCATAGATTGCAACAATTATAAGTCTAAAACTCAAGATTTAAAGTTCAAAGAATATAAATCGACTTTATCTTGTCCACGAGGTAACTAAGTTATGAAACATGATTCGCAATTCCGATAGTTTACTTGTACGACAATAATAGCACAAGTTTAATGAATGCTCAATAAAGAGTAAGGTTAGGAACTTGCTTACAATATTCCTTGAATAAAGTAAATACAAGGATAGAATACTTGCCTTAAGCGTAGTCTATCCACGTAGGTTATTCAACACTTTCGAATCCTATTTATAGTATATTATATGTATAGGATGTTCATTAGCTAAACACATTCGGTACACAAGCTTGATACTCAAGTTAAATATACACACATGGTACTACCTTAGTCATATGTCATTACATTCTTATACTCATATGGTACGAAATCAGATTATAAGTTACCACAAAATCAAATAACATTCGTATAGCATTATGTCATTTTTAATCGATTAGGTTTTCATTAGCTATGGAATTCTTTTTCTCAATTGAAACATCTTCATGGTATGCTACTATCATATATCAGTAACAATTAGACTTGTTTAGCAGCTATAGCGTTGATATGAGTTAACTGTCAAAAATCAGATTAACAAAACTATCCAGATTTCATTTTGGCCTAGCGCAGCTGCGCCATAGTTAGGCCTAGGGACGGCGCAGCTGCGCAGTCCCCTGGCCAGACCAGGGTTGAGCTGCTGCACTACTGTTTCTGTCCAACATTAGCATACAATACCACATAGTGTACATTCACGTTAAAGGTCCTTTTTCATGCTCTCATAACCTTTCTAAGTTCAACCTTCCATGACATGGTTCTAGATTTACATCTTAAACCAATCAAGGCCTTACAACATCATGAAATCATGTAAGCTATCATGCTTGTTATTTTAAACATATGAGGTGATCACATAGCTTGTTTTAGGCATGCTCACAAGTAGCTATATCATATACGTATTACTAGCATTGTTACAAACTTAATTCATGCCTCATTTGTGGCTAACTTGTTTTCATGGCATCTATCATGGTAGATATATATGTATAATACATTAGTGAGTTCAAGAGTACTATCAAACATGTCCATAAATATCAGAATCCAAATCTCAATGTAACATTTCAAGGTGCACGCTCAAAACTTATACTTTCGTTAGTAAAGTTCATTAATGAGGTCTAACATGTGCATGCTACATTATGATACACATATACACAAGTCAACATGTTCTTTATGCATTTCTAAACCATACTAATATGCTCGCAAGGTCAGAATATCAACATGGCATGTGCAGATATCAAAGTTCATTTATAAAACTCTAAGTTCACTTCAAAACCATAAGTCTTCATAAATCATGCATGCAAATATAGTAACACATGTTCACACTATGTCTAGGTATATCACTACACATGTTAAACCAATCATCAAGCTTGTTTAAATCTATTTGGACATGAACTGGCGCAGCTGCGCCAGTTCCCGGCCAAAATTGAAGTGTTTCTGCTTCGGCAGAGGCTAAGCCAAATCCTAAATTTCCTTCATAAAATATCTTCTAAACATACCACATTGTAGGTTAAACATGTTGGTAAGTTAGTATAATACTTATTAGCAATCTACAACCCATTTACAATCTAATTTGGCATAATCAAGAATATTGAAATTTTACAGAGAAACAAAAAATGAAGAACAATAGAATGTGATTATACCTCTGTTAGCTAATTGAGCTTGCTGAAATTGAAGTCTCTCTCTCTGTCACTATCTTGCTAACAAACTCACAATACACTCTCAATTCAACACTTAAGCAAAATCTCAGCAATTGAATTTGTGAAGAGGAGGGGCTATACTTATAGAAAGAATATTACCCAGACAATGCATTCTCCCATTAATTCGAACCAATGAACTGAAGATTTGTATGTTGGTTAAGGAAGAGTAGGTAATTAGTTGATGAAGACAATCATGAAAACCACTTCCTTGTTCATCATTGCTATGATTTTGCTGAGTTTAAGGACATAGGGAGTAGACTAGCGTTGGAGTATTTCACGTGAGAAAAGATAGTGACTATCAATATGGGACAAGGCCATATATCTCAGCATTCTAGCAAGTGTGGTACAATGCAATGTTTAAGCCTACCATATATTATATATACTTAGGTATTAATTTAGTGTCACAAGGTAATTTCATGAAATGAGAAACATTACAATGTAAATACTTCAACTTGCACATATATAATCCATGTACATTTTGTCAATACCGAATATAATTCAATTGGGTATTATCACATTACTATATTATTAAATTATTGAAATCATTATTAAGTCACAATTGTTTACGCAATTCATTATAGTATCAATAAGGTTCATTTTCAATGTAGTCACCCACACATGTTGTCACATAATTGTTATTATTATGTAACTTCCATAACTCAATACATCTTACTATATCATTTATATATATTATATAGTTACATTAATGCGTCACATTGCACTATATAATATAGTTGTAACCGCTATATTATATGTTTAATATCTCATAACATTGCACAATGCAATTAATATAATTTTATTATATTAATAACTTACGTGTTTGTTTTATTATTCACAATATCAAATAAATCAATAACAACTAATTACCCATCTTATCGATTAATTAACAATAATATTAATTAATCCATTCCTCATTAATTTACCCTTATCAATTATTATTATACGATAAATAATCACATTCCTCAATAGTTTAATAAATACAAATCTTATTATATTTATAAATAATTTACTTATTATTATTCTATTATTTGTAATAATAATAATCAACATATTATTAATTAATCACCATTAATATTTTATTTCTCATAATAACAGTTAACAATTAATATAGATTAATTGTTCACGTATTAATTCCTTCATTAATTAACTCATCAACTTTTCTATTCCCGTGTCACACAAAGCATTCCACGAGCTTATCATAAACTCCATGTCTTTTTCAATTATTATAATTTCAATTCGAGTTCATTTGAATTAACTCATCTCATAACACATAAATATTTATATTCAAATAAATATTCATTTCCATTAATATATTCATTTAATAGTATTCAGAAATTCTCGGGTATTACAAGGTCAAGGGCATGGTCAATAAGCTGGCCCTACGGTGCCAGTCTTGTGAAGGATTGGGGCGCTGCAGCGCTGAGTGTAGTGAACTGGCAGAGAAGCAGCGCTACGGCTCTAGTTTTGTACTTGCAGCCGGTGTTGCAGCGCCAGTGCTGCAAAATGACCCTTTTTGCCCCAGAAAGCTAGAAATGACCTGTAAACACCTACAAAACATATATGAAACCAAATAATAACAAAACAATATAAAAGTAATATAAAGTAATAAGAACAAGCATTTTCTTAAATATAAAAGCAGTCTATTCGCGGGTATAAATCCCACTCATCATACGGATAAAGATATACAAAAGATGCACAACTGAAATACGAAATCATCTGACAAAACACTGAACAAGGCCTTAAACATAAATACTGATGATAATATAATCTCCAAAGTTTGAATAAAATATATATGAATCAACAAAATTAACGAAACAAAGAAAAGGTTGAATCAAAGTGGCTAAGTGGTTGATTCATACCGAGCTCAAAACAAAACACAAATATACCTTGCCACACAGGTAAGTCAAATAATGTCACAGAGACAATCAAAATAGTCACATCGGACTGCGCAATTCAGATGCATGCAAAATCGGAAGGCGTTTTTGACACAAACATCACCAATCCTCATAATAGAACACAAACTAAGGTCAACTCATACGCCTCTTACAACAAAATCACCAAATGGTCAACTCCTACTGGAGCACAAAAAAGAGACGTCGTGGACTAATCACACCGCCACAGAAGGTGTCATATCTCGGTGCTAAGAGGACATGTTTGTGATACCCCCATAGGTGGTTATAGCTCAGGTATACCATACGGTATATTCTAACAAAAATATCATGTCACAACACATGCGACACAATATTAACACAAAAGGGTTCTAATATGTACATGTTAAATCAAAACAAATTATCAACACAAAGTCTCCAAAAATATACTAACATGTACATTACTATAAATATCACAATAAATTCTAGACATGATACACTAGTTTAAATAGTACAAATAAGAGTTCCAAATATCGACACAAAAATGAACTATCATAATAAATTTGACAAAGAATAATCATGAGAGACAATACCAAATTTATAAATGAGTAGCAAAACGAACAAATTAAAATTAAAAGAATCTTGTTGAAAGAGTACAGAATCTGCACTTGATACTAAAATCAAATTATAAAACAGTCCATAAAATCTTATCCTCAAATGCCAACGATAACAAATACGAAATATTATTCACCACCTAAACATATTCACATCGAATTAAATATAATCCAAACTAATAATTTCAAAATAATTTGTAATCCATTTAAGATACCTTTACTTATTGCCTTAGATCACTATTAATAGGGCTGAGCAATTAACCAAGTTGTCTCCAAAACCGCACCAAAAACCGCACAAACCGCACAAATTAAAATCACACCAACGGTTCTGGCGTATGTGGCAGTTTTAAGTAGGTTTAAAAACCGAATTTACGATTTGATTTTAGTTACTGGCCAAAATCGCATGCATAAAACCGAAACCGCACCATACGCCAACAAGATAAAAGAAGTCAAGTTGTCCAAAGTGATTTATAAATTTTAATGGGAATATGATTGAGCTTATCATCAACATTATAATAACAATAATAATTTACAAGAACAAGTCCACTAACAAACTTTATTTACTATTATCCACCACTATATTTATATAAATACATACCAGCTCATACACATATATATTTTCTATTTTTCTAATATTAATATCCTAAACTTAAAAGGTTAAATTTATGTATTATTTTTTTTATATATAAATAGTGTTATATATCATAACAAAATTTATCGAATACAAACAAATACGTGAGATATGATAATAAGCATGAGACTCAGTAAATAATATAATTATTTTATCATTTTATGTTCAACATTAATTAGTTACACCATACACTATATAAAAGTTTGGGTTTGATTCTATTTAGCTTTTATTTAGATAAAACATTATAGGTAAGGTTGTGTGTGTTATTAAAGTGGTATTTAATATTGTGTGATGTTAAATTGTTAATTTAAATCGCATAAAATTGTATTGTTCCAATTGATTTTGGAACCGAAGCACCAAATAAAATCGCACCGCATCAATCACAAGTTGTTTCATGTACGATTTTGAATTGGTCAAACCACATCTAAGCGCTTTCGTGTGCGGTTTGGGTTTCAAACCGCACCAAACCGCATTAATATGCTCACCCCTAACTATATATTGATACTCCAAAACTTTAAAATTAATAGCAAAACTTAAGAAATCTTAAAACTCTAATATGTCAAATTATTCTTAATATGTCAGTTCACTATTCTGGTCTTATCATCATTAGTTAAAACTTATTTATCAAATTAATTAATTTTAACATAAACTAGATTTCAAATACTTCAATTTAGCATTAAAAATCACCAAAATCGGATTTAAAATTATTAAGTTATACATTTTTAAATATTAGAACTTATTGCTGAAAATTATGCTACAAAATTCCAAATCAGCCCTTTCTTAAATTTCATAACAAATCATATGTTAATCTCTAACGGTTCAAAATTGGTGAACGTATTCTCAGGTTATATATGTATAATATATCCAAAAATTATAGCGATTCAACGGTCGGATTAAGAATATAACTTACGCAATATACCTTAAAATATAAAAATTGATTTTCAGATTTTAACGTTTACATTCAATCAAAAAAAAATTAATATAAATTTATCTTCTCTTTCTGTTTATCTCTTCGTTCCGATTATCAAAATTAAGGTTAAAAATAGTGACGAGAATTAAGACATGTGTTAGTTTTCAGCAATTTAAGGCATGAAGATGACATCAAATAACTTTTCTTCCTTATTCACAATTGTAAAGGACGAAAAACTGAAGAAATAGACTTTGGATTCACTCAATTCCGATATCGAATGAATTAATTATGATTTTTCTAATGGACTGCAGTGCGTATAATTATTCTACTCAAGAATTCAACTAATAACAGGATTAGGGTTACATCTCCACTCTTTAAATATAAATAGAAAACAATATAGAAGTTACCAAAGCCTTAATTGATTCCTTAATTTTAATTAAATGAATTATTTAATTATTGGTGTACTGTCGCAGACAACCAAAAATAAACCATACTGTGAAAAATAATTATGTAGTAGTGCAAATAAGAGTCGATCCCACAGAGAATGATTTATTTTATTTTTATGCTTTGTAATCAAAATTGGAGATTTTGATTGTGATTATTAAAGTAAACTAAAAATAATGCAAAATAATTAATTAAAGTAAATCAGAGAAAACAAATCTTGGATTAGATTAACTTCCACCTCATAAACTTACACTAATTAATGACTCAAGCATAATTAATTACTATTTTGAATATTCACAACTAGAATCAATTCACCATTTAGAATCATTTTATGTCTTTTCTTAATTTTAGTTAGATAGAAACAAGTGATCTAAATAACCCTAACTACTAAACAACTTTAGACAAACGCTAAAAGTTTAATCTAGTAGATGCTTTAAGAATTTGAAAAACTAATGAAGCTAAACAACACAAGTACAAGAGGTTGCATTTAATTTACTTGAGTATTCTCCCTAAGTTATAATAATCTCATGATCTGCAGTCAATTATTAAACTTGGTTGTTTCGCAATTAGAGTGACCAAACAATTACGCATTTGATATCTAATTTAACAGTAGATTTCAATGATTAATAAACTAGTATGCATCCTAGCAATCAGACATATCAATTATAAAATTCTTGTACATAAAAATAATCAATACTTAGAAAATATAATTGAACAATTAAAACCAATTAGATCTCACAGTGTAATACTTCCGAGGTTTCTGCCTCCTTAATCCAACAACAAAAAAATTAGTTACACGACCTTGAAAAAACCAAAAAAATATAGAGAATAAAGTTTGTAGACAAGTCTCTAAGCTCTCTTAGTAATCCTCTATTTACATGCATAAAACATTAAGTTTTTTTCATGTAGGCTTCAACTTCCTAGTGTCAATCAACTTCTTTCAAAGAGATCTTCTAGACATATTTTTCTTTTCTTTATTGGATTTGACTTGCACACCAAGGTTGTTCCATCTCATTCCTCCTTCTTGAAAGATTCTTCTTGTTTCTTTCCTTCCATGAATAGAAGCATTAAATATTGCTTAATGACCAAGATATTGACTTTATTATAATAAAATATTAAATCCTATAAAATAAAATAAAACATATTAATTAAATAAACTAATATAATTAAAAAGAAAAAATATTAAATTGTACTTTAAATAAAAAAATAAAAATATATAAAAATAGTGAGTATATTTTGGGAATTGATATTTCCACCAGCTAATTTGATATTTCTACAAGTGGGTTCTATTTTTGACTAAATCAACCCTTTGTGTAGTAAACTAACTATATGATTTAGTTCTTATGTCCGAACTACCCCCACTTGATAAATAACTAAACATCTAGTTGCTTAACTTTATTTGATTATTAACGTTACTCAATTTTTATACAATTTTTATTTATTTAATTATTATGATAGTAATAATATTAATAATAATTAAAAAATAGTTAGAAAATAAAAATTAGGATCTAAGGCTTTCCCACACCAGAGAAAAAATTATTTTCAAAATTTCTATTATCATATGATATTACTAAATTAAGATTTTTATGAAACAAATTATACTTAAAATATGTAAAATTTATATATAAGACTGTGTAAATTTAAAATGTATAAATTTTATATATAAGACTGTATAAACTTTATCATATCATGTTACTAAAATGTGTAAATTATTTTCAAAATTTCTATTATCATATCATATTACTATATTAAGATTTATATGAAACAAATTATACTTAAGATTTTTATAAATGTGAAAACTTTATATATGTCTTTTCACACACACACACACACACACACACACACATATATATATATATATATATAATGTATATTAGGTTGTCCGATGGATCATAAGATGAACTTGCATGTCTTGTGATCCGAAGACTCCGAACAAATAAATAATTTAAAACTTCTATTTTATCTTATTACATCAATTTTTATAAGATTAATTCAGATGAGTAGTTCCAATGTCAAACTTAAATTAATTTTTACAGTCTTATAAGATTAATTTTTACACAATCTTATATATAAAGTTTACACATTTTAAGTATAATTTGTTTCATAAAAATCTTAATTTAGTAATATGATATGATAATAGAAATTCTAAAAATAATTTTTTCCCCTAGTTGGAGAAAGCCTTAAATCCTAATTTTTATGTGTAAATAATTTTTCTCACTTATTTTCTAACTATTTTCTAATTATTATTAATATTATTACTATCATAATAATTAAATAAATAAAAATTATTTTCAATTGAGGAACACTACTAATCAAATAAAGTTAAATAACTAGATGTTTAGTTATTTATCAGTGAGAATAATTTAGATATAAGAACTAAATCTTATAATTAGTTTACTATACAAAGATTTAATTTAGTTAAAAATGGGACCCACTTGTGAAAATATCAAATTAACTTGTGTAAATATCAATTTCCTATATTTAAGCACAAAATAAATACAAGAGATTGAGCATTAAAGAATATAAACATAATATATTTTATTCTCATCAATTATCTATTAAAAGAATTTAACTTTTCAAATGAAACAAAGATGAAGATTTTTTTTTAATAACTTACCTTTTTCCGATTCAAATACACTTTTATAAAATAAATTTAATTAATATTTAATTATTAACAAAAATATGGATTATTACATAAACAACCCAATTGCTACTCATTGTTCTTACTGCGGTTCCATCTTCCCAAGTTTATCGCAGTTTAAATCCTGCAACCATAAAACCCTCACTGTTTTATCTTTTCACCTCCATTGCCATTACATTTCCATTACCACCTCCTCCTCTGTTTCTCTCTCCTCTCTCAATAACAAAATACTGTAGCAGAGAACTAGAGGGTGCGGTTAAAATTTTGAACTCTCTCTAAAATTCACTATTTCTCTTGTGATTAGATCCTAATCCTCCCATATCAGTTTTACTTTTTGTCCCATCTATGTAGTTGAAATCCAGAAGGACAGAAGTTGAAGAAATTTCCGATTTCCCTCTCCAACTTTCAGGTGAATCATTGGTTTCTTTGGTTTTGGGTTTTGTTTACTTGTTAGTGTTTGTGAAGCCAAAACACCATCTGGGTATCTGTGGGAAGAATTAATCTATGATGGGTTTTGTTAGTTTTTGATATTTTTTTTTATGAGTAGCTGATGGTTTCGATTGTTGGTTCATGTATTGCTCCTGTACAGTTTTTCTGGTGTAATTTTCTGTTTATTTCATTTCTGAGATATGTTTTGATAGGATTGTATCTAATCTTTAAGATAGTTTTGGATACCTTGTTGATTAGTATTATTGGATTGGTCTGGCTTAATTGCTTTTCTTATAGTCATTGCAGTGTGTTTTCTGATTCTATGTCAATTTTAGGTCTAGCTTAAGTCTTTGTGATGGTTTCTACGTTTAAAACTTGAAGCTCGTTGTTGAATTTTATTAATAAGTTGTTCTCTGTTGTGTTTCTGTAATAAGTTGTTATCTTTCATGTTTCTGTTCCTTCATAGTGACTGTGTGTATATACATATTTACTGTAATGTTGGTTTCAGTTTCTGAGTAAGTTTGAATAATTCCGGGGATAAATGGGGAAAAAGGTCAGGAGGGCTAGAAGTGGTCATAAGGACAAGCGGGCAGTGTCCGCTTCTCAAAAACCTGCTATTCAACTTAGTAGTCCCAGTGTTGAAACTAAAGATGATGTAACACCAGCTGTAAAAGAGAGAAGAAAAGTATGTCCCCATCTTGATAAGGGTTTTGATTTGGTTAAAGTTTCCTCCAAAATTGGGTCTTCTGGACCTTTGAAGTGTGAAGATTGTAGGGAAGAATCCGTTGACAGACGGGCAGGTAAGGCAAAAGGTAAACATGGGAAGAAGAAAGCAGGTGGTTCAGTGGATTCAAAATTAGTGGTCAAAGCCGTATGGGTTTGTTTGGAATGTGGGCATTTTTCATGTGGAGGGGCTGGATTCCCAACAACGCCTCAAAGCCATGCAGTTAGGCATGCCAGACAAAATGGTCATCATTTGGCTATTCAATTTAAGAACCCCCAACTTCGGTGGTGTTTCCGGTGCAGTACATTGATTCCGTTTGAAAATTCGGAAGAGAATGGTCAACCGAAAGATGTCTTATCTGACATTGTGAAAGTGATAAAGGCACGACCATCGGAAGGAGCCTCAGTAGATGTTGAGGATGTTTGGTTTGGGAGTGGTAGTGTCACAAGTGAGATAAAGTCAGAAAATACTGCATTAAGTAATTTAGGGGGAGGTGGTTATGTGGTCAGAGGTTTGGTTAATTTAGGGAACACTTGTTTCTTTAATTCGATTTCACAGAATCTTTTGGCGATGGATAAATTACGTGATCACTTCGCAGAAATGGATGGTTCCATTGGGCCACTTTCAGTTTCTTTGAAGAAGCTCTATGTTGAAACAAACCCCGATAATGGATTAAGAAGTGTAGTAAATCCCAAATCCTTTTTTGGATGTGTTTGTGCCAAGGCCCCCCAGTTTAGGGGATATCAACAACATGATAGTCATGAACTGCTTCGTTGTTTGCTTGATGGATTGTGTATTGAAGAGTCGAATGCAATCAAGCAAATTAAATCTTCTAAAGAAGAAGAGACATCTCCAAATTCTACTCCTACTTTTGTAGACGCCATATTTGGGGGAAGACTCTCAAGTACCGTTAGTTGTTCGGAATGTGCACACTCCTCAATAGTTCACGAGCCATTTTCAGATCTCTCACTTCCTATACCAACTAAAAAACCTCCATCCATAAAGGCGCAACCAGTCACTCGGCCCAAGAAACCAAAACTACCTCCAAGACGTAGCCAAAGAATTCGTGCAAAAGTTAACAGAAGTGCAGATCCTGTGACTTCTCATAGTATTACCGACTCATTAACCGGTGACCAGATTTCTTTGCAGGTACAGTGTAGTGCACCTGTTGCTGAAAAATTGATGGCCTCTTCAGTTGATACTACAGCATTCGAATTAATAGACCAAGCTATTCTGGGTGATAACAAAGTTTCAGCTTCACAGATTTTCTCAGCTACTCAAGGGTTTGACAACATGTTATTGTGCGAAAATGTTACGGAGGAAGCAGTGGATAATACAGCATGGTTGGATTACCTTGAGCCAGATGCAGTATCAGGTGACCATGAAATAGCTGCACAAAGCAATGGTACTTCAGTTGATACTACAGCATTAGAATCAATAGATCAAACTATTGTGGGTGATAACAAAGTTTCAGCTTCACAGAATCTCTCAGCTACTCAAGGGTTTGACAACAAGTTATTGTGCAAATATGTTACAGAGGAAGCAGTGGATAATACAGCATGGTTGGATTACCTTGAGCCAGATTCAGTGTCAGGTGACCATGAATTAGCTGCACAAAGCAATGGTACTTCAGTGACTAAGGAAATTAACGATGAGGATGCTTTGGAGAATGATATCTTATTGCAGAACGCCTTGGAATTTGGTAGGCAGGATCCTTCACATTGTCTAGAGGAAACATCTTTATCAGATGGTCCTATTATGACTTCAGAAATTAATGATTTATCAGATGATCCTATTAACACTTCAGAAATTTGTGATACATCAGGAATTCAAGATTCTGTTGTCAAGGATGCTGCTCCAAATGATGATTTTTCAAGGGTTAACTCAGAGTATGGTAATCAGGTTATCCCCAAGGATTCAACTCTTGAAATGGATTATGAGAGAAATTCTTGGGATGAAGAACGCCCGTTACAGGTTCAAAGTTTGGAAATTTTGTTGCTTCCATACACAGAAGATATGCTAACTAGTGCAGAGACATTAAATGGAGAAGATGGGGTCACACTATCCCCGGTTGGTTGTGAACGAGATTCCTTAGACTTTGGTGTCTTTGGGGATTTATTTAATGAGCCTGAGGATGCCGCTGGGCCCGCTATGAGGTCCCCAAGTAATAACGTGTCAGAGTCTAATGAAGCTGCAGAGACTGGTATTACTGTCGGAAATAGCAGTGGGTCTGATCTGGATGAGATTGATGATACTGATTCTCCAGTTTCAGTAGAAAGGTGTTTGGCTTATTTTACAAAACCAGAGCTTCTTTCCAAAAATGAACATGCTTGGCATTGCGAAAACTGTTCAAAAACTCTGGTACAACAAAGGAGGTTTAAGAAGAAACTGCAGAAATCTACATCGATAGCTTCACTAAATAGAGGTGAGAGTAAAATTCGAGATGATCAGTTGAGTTCTGGCAAGGATTTTCCTTATCCTATCAGCAGCATGAACCTCAGTAATGAAAATAACAAAAAAGATTTACTTGACAGTTCTGCTGATAGGCTTGTGTCAAGCAATGAAAATATTGACGGTAACCAAAACTGCACATTTGAAAGCAATCAGACAGCTGAGCAGCCTCCAGTAGCCTCCCAGTTGGAAGAAGAAAAAAGTGAAATAAATGATTCACCTCAGAAGTTGACATGCAATCTGGACTAGTTCCAATGACTCTTGCAGTGTCAATGAGTCTGGGAGCACTGAATGCAACACTAACAATGTCCTACAATCCCAGTTCTTAATTGGGGAACAGGAATCAGAAGGAAGTGAGGGTGAGGTGAATTCTGAGAGCATCAAGGTGAAGAGAGATGCTACGAAAAGGATTCTCATCGATAAGGCCCCTCCCATTTTGACAATTCATCTGAAGAGGTTCAGCCAAGATGCTCGTGGTCGCATTAGTAAATTGAACGGTCACGTGGATTTCAGGGATACATTCGATCTCAAACCATACATGCATCCCAGGTGTGATTTTATTCTTCATTGGACTTCAGTAGCAATTCATCTTCTATAAATTCTTAGATAAATTAATATTATACAGATAAGTATGCATATCTGAACTTATCTGAGGCATGAAGTAGGTTTAAAATTTTGCATCAATTTGAGTCCTTGTAGACTGTAACCTATTATGAAGGAATAAGAAGAAAGAAGGAATAAGAAGAAAGAAGGAAAAAGGTCCTGCATATCTTCTATTTTATAAGCAAACCCACCTATAGGGAAATAGACTGAGAAGTGAAACCTTGAACCCGTCCCTCCCTAACGTTTTCCAGACTTGACTCGTAAGATTGTTAGTCTCTTAGAATCTATTTGTGGTCATGTTTTGGTCTAAGAAATATATGCATTGACCGTCATGTTTTGATCTAAGTCATATATGCATTGACTGAGCAATGAATTTAATCTGGATATAATATGTGATCCCAAATCTAGGCATTTTTAGAGCAGCTGGAATTTGAAGCCAATTTGTTCTAAATGCTTATATTTGAAACACTTAATGATGATATAATAGAAGAATTTTGGTTGTTGGAACACTTTTGAGAATAAAATCATTTTTTGACAATGAATGAAAAGTAAATTCAGAAAAGATAGGTGAAATGACAGAGCCTGTTGTTGCTGTAGTTATCAGCTCAAAGCTGTTGTGTTTGTTACCCCATAACTAACTTTTGATTTGGTTGATGCACTGAAAAGGGGGAAGGAGAAAGGATTTAATGGATAGAGAGGAAGGGGATGGGATTAGGATATAGTAATGCGGTTTAACCTCGCAAAACTGATTTTGTATACGTGATGCAAGGGTTAACTAATTATTGCCTCCTTTGTAGCTGTCATGGGATTGTCATTCTCTTTAGTTTCACTAGCCTCTCTCTCTCTCTCACACACACACACACACACTTATGAGTGCACGCGCACACATACATTTGCAACTTCTGTTTAATTTCCTTATGTTAGTATGTCAGTATGTATTTGATGTTATCTGTACTTTTCAGTGGTCTGCAAAAAAGGTTTTATATAGATAATAATATATTTCCTTTGGTCCACAAAAAGAGTCCCATTTGTTAAATTTTCAAATCTTAAATATTTATTCTTGTTCCATGTTTACCCCTAAAAATAATAAGTTGTTAGTTTAGTTAGGGTGACATGATAAGGAAATTATGATGACAAACTTTAGAACATTTTGTCGTTATGTATTACTATCAGTAAAAAAAAGACTCTTTTTGTGGAACAATATTTTTTGACAAATGAGACTCTTGTATCATTTGACAATTTGTTAGATAGAGATAATTTACTGCAAGTTTAACTATCGTATGATATGTTACTTATACTTTATGAGTGTGTTCATTGAACTGGAAATCTAATGATACTAATGACACGCTGCACAGGTATGCCAAATAGTTGTTTTTAATTGTGTTTAGACTACTGACATTTGCAGTTGACATTATATGTTTCTTTGCTTGTTCTTGAATATCTGTATTGATTTTTCTTTTGGGTGCTTTTGGGGATTGTATGCATGTGATTACATTAAAATTCAGTTTAATTAAATACTTTCAGGTGTATCACGGAGCACCCTCATCTATGTATTTCTTTTAATCAAATATGATGCCTGCACACGAGTTAATTTAATTGCCTCTTGGATGATCCAGTAACTAAAAGACTCACTACCATATTTTATAGAAGTAAAAAAATAGTTTGAGTATGGTTCAACTCTATGTTTGGATAGTGGTACAAGAATAGTTTGTTGGTGATTTTGTTTTCTCCTTGTGGGTATCTGTAGGACTTGGTGCCTACTGCTATTACTAAGTCTCTCCTAGGACATGTGTCCGTTATTGGCCCTTTATGTTTAGATGATATTTCATTTATGTAGGGAATGAAACTATGTGAAAGAAAGCATGAAAACAATTACGCATAAATAAAACTCAGCAGAACCTTATGAAGCCTTGTCCCAACTATTACAAAAGGTCATACAAAGTTCTATGCTGGCTGTCAACCACATGTGACACACCGCTCTTGCTTTTTGTGACTGTGGGAGTGACGGTGTATAGATTATGATGACTCTAAGAGCACCACATGATAATGCAACACATTATTGTTATTATTGTTGTTGTCATTTTGGATGCAATGTCTTTCTAAGCTAGTTTGTTGCTGTTGAAGAAGGTTTTAATGTTATAGAAAGCTAAGAAAGGTAATGATGAATCTGGATTTCTGGGCCATTATATATTCGTTCTTTCTATAAGAGATGTGTGAATTCAAAGTTTCAAATATATTTATTGTCGATATATTGAGATTTCCAATCTGACATGTTGTGAAGATTTGCATGATAGAGTTGTGAGAATTTCTAGTCAATCATGATTAGGAATTGTAAATGATGTTAATAGAACAGCAAGATGCACATAACATGTCAAGGAAACATAATACTCCCTCCATTCCAAAATATAAGATGATTATTGACTAACTATTTCATTGTGAACCATCTTTGGATCTTTAATTTGTGCAACACCCTCAATTTTCCCCATTCTGCATCACATGAGATAGAATCAGGACAGAATCATTGCCCCTTGAGTTGGATACTTGTTTGACCTCTTCGATATCAGCATATCATTAGATGATTAAGACAGTCTGGATTGGTGCATCTTCAGTAACTGTGGATGTTCTGCTTTACAAAGCATCACTGTCAGTTGTTGATTGAGCATTTATACAAAACTTTCAAGCCCTAGAGAGAGAGTATGTGAGGGAGAAGGTGGGGTGGGTGGGGTGAAAAGAGGCATTCCAGTTATGGCTAAGGTCTCATTATCCTTGTACTCTTATTGTCTTTTTGATAGTGAATAATGGTTGGTAGATCTTCACATCTTGGACTTGATTTCATGACTGTTTGCATGGGGCAATAGTTTCTATGCTGGCTGATAAATCCACATTTTCTTTTCTTTTGTAGTGATTTTTTTCTTTTACGGTTTGAGCTTTTGTTGTGGAATCTCTTTTGAACAATGCCTTTTGATTTTTTGCGTTATCTGCATTTCAGTTCTTATTTCCGTATTTTGACCTACTTATCTAGCCCTGGAGAATTATCTGGTGTTCCTGCAAACCAAAATGAAGATCTTACAAGAGGACCTAACTAATGCTTACATTAGGACTCACTTGAAACTTCTTTGCAGAGGTTATATCTTTGTCAAACTAGGTTGCTTTTATGAAGTAGGTGTTATATGAAGTGGTTCTTTAGGTGCCAAACAGCTTGTTTCAGTCTCTACACCTGCTTGGATTTTACCTGGTGCATGGCTTAGTCTTGAGCAGATTGAACTTTATGAATTGTGGTTATCTAGACAAATATTTAACGCGGTAGACATCCAAATCCAAATGTTTCAAAAACGTTTGTCCCTGTGGTGTACTACCACCCCCCCCCTTCTTTCCCTACATTTTATTCTTTTTTCCTAGCCTTTTCCAAACGTGCTTGTCCCAAATTTAACTTTCGAAGATTTAGCCTCAAAAGCAGTCCTTTACATGTAATTTCTGTAAATGGTGTCGCACAAAAGTACTTATCATCTGAAAATACCTTTGGATCTTGATTTTCAGGTGCACAGAAAGAAAAGATTACAAATACCGCCTGCTTGGGGTAGTGGAGCATTCGGGGACGATGAGGGGAGGTCACTATGTAGCCTACGTGCGAGGAGGTCCAAAGAGCAGTAGAGGAAAGGCTGAGATGGAAAACGATGATGATTCCGTCTGGTATCACGCCAGTGATGCCTACGTGCGTGAGGTTTCTTTTGAAGAAGTTCTTGGCTGTGAGGCCTATATCTTATTTTATGAAGAAATTTGAGACAGGGTAAAAGAATTTAATTTTTTCCCCCTTTTACTTTTTTTTGTATGTTTGAGAAAGTTGTGGGGGATTAAAATGAGCACCCCCCAGCACACACAGAAAAAGAGAGGTGAGTGTACAGCATTATTTATAAAAAGTGATACCCATTTTTTGATGTCATGTGAGAAGATATATATATTGTAGGTTGGGTGGGGGCTTTACTCCCTTGTTTGAAATCAACTCCGTGAAGGTGAGAACACCTCCAATTCCCTCCCACCCCACCCCCCCCCCCCCCCACCCCCACACCCCCACCACTTTTTGCGCATATTAAAAAGAGAATAAAATGACAAAATTATTTATATTTAAATTTTTATTTAAGTGTATAGTTTTTTGCATATGATTAGTGATGCTCTATAAATATATTTAGAGAATAGAAATGTGACAATTAATACCAAGGGTATTATAGGTAAATTATTTAAGATAAGTTGATATTTAACTTGAGACTATTTAAAATAATACCTCTTCTGTCTCTTTTTTTATTTGTCTTTTTCAAGAGGTTTTTGTTTCTTTTTATTTCTGATTTTAATAAAGTATTAAATGCTTAATTTCTTATATTATCCTTTATGATTAAAGGCTCATTTTATTTTAATAAATTTTAGAGGGTTAATGTTGAAAATTTATAATCTCCCTATCCTAGGATAAAAGTCTTTATTACTATTTTAGGTAGTCTCAATTTTTTATAATAATTTGTCATATAATACTCTTAGTGTTCTTCCTCACCAATGCTCTTTCGCTCCTTTAAATGTAATGTTTTTATTCTCTATATATTTTTATAGAGTATCATTAGTCATGGGTAAAAAATTATGTAATTAAATAAAATATTAATGTGTGTAATCTTAAAATGTCAATTCAAAAAAGACACGGAATAATAAAGATTTTTATATTCGACGAAGGGAGTAATAATTATAGAGCAATGTTACTATTACATAATTTGGGTTACATAAAGCTCACATCTATATTTGCGGGCTCTGCATGTCACGTAAGACTCACAATATGCATGTGTGTAAGTATTATGTGATTCAAAATTATGTGATAGTAGCATTATTTATAATTATAGATACAAAATCTGTTGGGTAAAATATAATTATTATAGATATAACATCTGCCATTTTATTTTAAACTTTTTCTTCATTATATATACTATTCTTTAAACTATCTTTTAACTTTTTAAAAGTAAAGGCACGCTTTTTCGATCTAAGATAAGAAGGTAGTGGTAGATGGTAGTGATATTTGATAAAGATATATTTGTTGATAAATACTTTCTCCGTTTTAAGAGAAAAGAGATTATTTATTTTTATAAAATATAAAAATAAATAATTTATATTTTAAAATGGATGGAATAATTCTGTAACAAACAATATTAAAAATAAATAAATTTTATGTACTCCAACACAATAGAGTACGGGATTTCTATTTTCTTGCTTAAATTCATACCTTCTCATTTTCAAATTATAATATCATTATTGACTTTTAAAAGTTAGCTTGAGACATTTTTTAAAATTAAAAAATTGACATGAATTTTTATATTTTAATTAATACAATGATAATATAGTAAACTATGTAACAAGTGCTACTCATTAAAATATTTATATTTTAGTTAATACAATAATATTATTATAAATTATGTAACGAGTGCAACTAATTGAAAATTTTATTGATTCATAATATTTAATAAATTATCATAATTTTGAATTTAAAAATAATTCAAATTGACTATCAAAAGTCAACGATAATTTTATATTTTGAAACGGAAAAAATATGTAAATATATCTATGCCAATAACAAGTGTCTACTATAATTGTAGACTAAAAAAGAAAAAAATAATCTAATTTGAAAAATAGACTAACAATTATTTTTTTGGGTGTTATTGTACAGAGAGCATTCACAACAGTTTTCCCAATAAATTTTCTATCCCCACATTTGAAGAATATATCAATAAATCAGTATCCAACAGTTTCCTTATCCTTATATAATTCTCTATTTTAATTCATATATATGATTTGACTCCTCAGGGTGAGGGAATCAAAAGAGCGTCCCTATTTATGTAAAATGACACTTCACACCCTATTTATTGCGATTTTATGTTAGTTAAAAGATCTTATCTCACTTAATTGTTGATTTGGGTATGCCTATCAAATTCACTTATTTTTATTTTTTAAACAGAGGATTTAGAAAAAGAAAGAGAACTATAAAAAATTAAAAATCAGTTACATTTTGATTTTGATTATTTTTGTAAAAAATATTACTATTAATTATAAATTTTATTATTTTATAATTAAAATAATATTTTTTTAGTTCTCATAAACACATAATGATCGTTACACTTTTTGATTTATAGTCATATCTATTTTTAAATTAAAATAATTGCAATTTTTAAATTTAAACAACAATTACTTTTAAATAAAAAATAGTTACATCGATCAAAACATGATTTGACTGTTGGAACTTTCAAATTTTAACTTTTAACTTTTAAATTTTAAATTTTAAAATTTAATATTTAAGGAATCAATATAAGGAACCTGTTGGGTACATAGTGAAAAAATTAAATTCTTATCCAACAGAATGACCCAATAGCACTGCAAATTTTAACTTTTAACTTTTAAATTTTAAATTTTAAAATTTAATATTTAAGGAATCAATATAAGAAACCTGTTGGGTACATAGTGAAAAAATTAAATTCTTATCCTACAGAATGACCCAATAGCACTGCAAAGTACTACGATACAGATAAAATTTAGAAACAAGTTATTTCCATACATAAAAATTAATGTTTAAATAATGTCTTATAAATATGTCTTGTAAAAATATTATTTTTATTTAGAGTAATGCTAGAGATACAACTTATTTTATAACTATTTTATAATTTGCTGATGTGGACATATTCCACCTCAGCATATTGATGAAAAAATTGATTCAATGTAATTTTCGACCCCACATAAAAGTTGAGGTAGAATATATCACGTCAATAAATTATAAAATAAATTATATCTCTAACATTATTCTTTTATTCATAAAAATATCAATTCCCAAAATTTATTCCTTATATAAAAGAGACCTATTTCATGCAAAAGATACCCAAAACACCACCCTCAACCTTGATTTTCTCTCTCCACGTTATACTAGTGTCTACACTCTTCCTTCCCACTCTCCTTTTCTTTCTCTCTCCGCCTTTACCAACACAACACAACCTCCTCTATTTCTATCACCATTGACCATCCCATCAGCTAGACATGGCAGCACCATCGCTGCCGTTCAAGGTGGTAGTGGCGGTAATGACGGCGGCGGTGGTGGTGGGTTTTCAGGCGGTGGCGGCCACTTGGTGCATAATTAGAAGCGAGGCGAGTGAGCAGGCTCTGCAGACGGCGCTGGACTATGCTTGTGGGGCTGGAGCAGATTGCGGGCCCATTAAGTCATCTGGGCTCTGTTTTCTTCCCAACACCATTCAGGCCCACGCTTCCTATGCTTTCAACAGCTATTACCAGCGCATGGCCACGGCTCCTGGCTCTTGTGACTTCTCCGGCACCGCCACCGTCGCTAAAACTGACCCCAGTTAATTAATCTTTCTCTCTAGATTATATATATATATATATATATATATATATGTATGTATGTATAAATGCATATATATATATATATATATATATATATACTTGCTTTACTCAACTTTGGATGGAATTTCAGGTTATGGATCTTGTGTGTATCCATCATCTTCAAGGTATGAATATTATCCCCTACTTTTACTAGTTCTATTTCCTTTTTGGTTCCAAAATAATTTTTTTTAATTGGTTATGAAAGACATTTTTATTTTGGGACTATAAATAAAATAATATTCTTAATTTGAATCACACCACCACCATTACCTATTAAATGATCATTTAAAAGTCAGTTATTTAAAATTAGGATGTTTCTTTAATTTTGGAATGGATAGAATAATTTAAAAACATATTTTTATTTGAAAATATTGAATATATGCATAAATTTAGAAAGCTAAAGCTTAATTAATTATATTTTCTTAGGTATTTAAAGTAGAAAATTGTTTTTTTACAAATAAATATGATATTTTAACCTGGAATCTCTTCCATGAATATGTTATTTATGATTATTTTTTTCTTCTTAATTAATGTTTGAAGATTTATGTGTGAGAAAGAGAGGGGAGGGTCATACTCTCTCCGTCTAAAAAAGTTTTTTTTGTCCCTTAATACATGACGATTTATATTTTCAAGTAAGCATTAATTGTTTAGTTTTTAATATTACTTAAAGTATTAAATATAACTTTGATTTTTTTACTATTTTTTATTAAATAAATAATAATTTTTTTTTTTAATAAAAAGACAATATAGACATTTGATATTATATTTAATATTATGTAATCACTTTCTTAGTGTTTGTAAATAATTCTAAAAAGTATTATATTAAAGGACGGAGGGAGTACTTGAGAGTAGCGGCGGATGCGTGAGAGGGTGTGCTTGTTCATGTGAAGTTGTTCTGGATGTCTTCCACGTGTGTACATGCATGGGTGGGATTGATTTTAACTTCTTTTGTCAACTGGACCCCACTTGAATTTATTTGTTCTCTTCTTTTAAGGTTGTCCCCTTTACTTTCTGACCCTTTGACCCATTGGTATCCAAGGGGTAGGAGTAGGAGTTCCCATTGGAAAAGTATATTGCGCAGACAGTGAACTGACTCTTTGACCATGGGTGTAATTGGTATGACTCGTGCATAGTTTTAGCCTTTTAGGGGTAGAATAATGTTCACTGCTGTTTAATAGGGAGAACAAGGATGTAACTTATTTTTATCCTAAAACCTTTAAGGATTTACATCAAGTTTAAGAGAATATACACACACTTTAAAAGAATATTCTCTTGAATTGTATGCTTAACATGTGCTAAGAAATTCCAACCTTTAAATAGGGGAAGAACAAATTATGTGGATAGAATTAATTCACTTGTTTTGATTCCAATAAAGAAAAAGAATGTTATTTAAAAAGGGTCTTGGAGATTATTAACACCTATTGCAATGACTAGTGTTTTATCCATAAAAGTGGAGCACCAAATAGGCATCGAAAAGGTGTCGAAATGACCCTTTATATCACATGATGAGAAGTATTTATGGGTCGTTTCAGCATTTTTATGTGTTTATTCGGTGTTCCACTATGATGGACCACAGCATTATCGTGGCAATGAGTGCCCATGTTATACATAAAGTTTTATAAAACTTTGTTATGCCAAATTTCATTAATAAAGGGTAGGACTGAGCAAAAAACGGGTATAACCGAATTACCGAACCGAACCGAAATAATTTAACCGAAATTTTCTGATAATTCGGTTATTTTTAACAATTCGGTTATACCCGAAATAATTTACGGTGTACGGTTAGTTAATATGGGTTTCAATTTTGGGTTATTCGGTCTAACCGAATAACCGAATAAAGCCTTAAATCTTATGTAGAGAGGAAGGAAAAAAGGAGAGGAGGAGAATGAAGAAAACAAACAAATTCATCATCTCTGCTGCTGTACTGCATCAATCAAACAAAACAAACAAACAAATAAATAAATAGAATTCATCAATCAAGGGTACACTACTCTATTGCTGTACTACATCAATCAAGGGGTTAGCATCAATTGGAGGCCATCATTCCACCCAATCTGCATAATCAAATTCATCATCTCTATCCCAATACAAGGTATTTTCGTCAGTTTTGAATATTTGAAAGATTGGGCTGAAATTTGGTGTTCTTTGCTTTGGATTTCTATTGGGTATTACTGCTTCTTGTGTGGTGGATTGATTGCATTCTGATTTGGGATCCTTGTTCTTGCTAAACGGATTTTAAACTTGATTTTGGACTGTCCACCAAGTGTTCGACAAATTGACTGAGTAAACTCTGCACAGGTTCGGTTATTAACCGAATTACCAAATTTACAATTCGGTAATTCGGTTATTTTCAAAATTCGGTTAATTTTTCGGATATTGAAATTATGATTATTTCGGTATTCGGTTATAACCGAATAGTATAACCGAATGATCAGCCCTAATAAAGGGAGATGATATTTCCAGCGCTGAAATTATATATTCGGCACCATACATTGTGCATACATGTTACCTGTGCAGTTAACATTATAAAGTTGCATAGTTCACAATGCACATTTGCACCGGAAATGTAATTTTAGCGCTGAAAATATCATTTTCCTTTATTAAATCAAGTGTACTTGGTTAAATACAAACTATTTTAAAAAAATAAGCTATATGTAATGTAATGTGGGAATGATGGAGCACTAAAAACTTACAAGTCTAACTTCACACGACCTCCAGGAAGATACATAATTTTCAGATAGGTGTGTTTCACATTAATTGGGAAGGGTATGTGAATTTAGTTTCACCTTATGAATATTCACTATTTTTCTTATAATAAGGTATTCTTGTGAAGATAACATTTAGTAAATATTCTATCTAGCTGTTACAACATTATTATATGTATCGGTGTGTTTATCTCTTTCATCATGTGACGAGAAAGTAAGAACATCAGGTCACGTGATGAGAGATATAGACACACCGTTACATATAAGGATGTTGTAATAGTCGTATTGAAAATCTTCTAAAAGGGTGGGACGTGTGATTCCTTACATTAAAAAAAGTCTACTCGTCACTCGATAAACATATGTGACTAGAGATTCCAATATAGGCAGTAAGTAGTAAGTTAGCCTAGGCTAGTCTCTCTGATGATTTATATTGAATATTAATTGGAATGAAATTGCAATGGTGGTAGAAAATAGAGTAACCTTTCAAGGAGTTGGCGCCCTAATGGCTTGCTGCCTTAATTACCATAATTGAATTTGTTGTTAGCACATTATACTTGATAGTTAGAGCCATCAGAAGGATCAGAGTTTTTCGCTTTTCGTATGAGTCCATTTATATTGGGAAGCAATTAAGGAGTTGATTCTTCTAAATTCAAATTTGAATTGGAGAAGTTTGATTATATTTGATGGACTAAGGTTTTAAGTTGATTCAATTTGTTTAAGATTCTAATGGAATTGTGAGTATTAAACTATCAAAAGTTATACATAAGCTTAAGCAACAAAATCTTAATATTACCAACTGCATTATAGAAGTTGTAATAAAAATATATAATCAAGATTTAGTTTGAATTGAATTTGTTTTGATACAATTGTTTGAGGTCATTCGGATTTGTATTCGTAATCAGGCCTTTTAGTTGATAATCAAATTTAAATAGGGCTAGATCTGCCTCATGTTCCAACCATTAATAGCTTATTGGTGGTTATGATGTTTGGAGCTCACTAAGAGCAACCTCACTGTAATGACTTTTAAAAGAGTACTCTTTTGAAAAGTTATGGATTCGGAATTCGGAGAGATGTATTGTGGGAGTTACGTGTCACGTGTTCTTGCATAATTGCATGTACTGCCTGTGGACTATGTGATGTGCAGTTTCATCAATTGAGGGAACGCGTGCTACATAGTGTCTGCCTAAACATTTTGCACGGCCATGTGCCGCAAATCCCTCATAGTATTATCTCTAGGTTGATCTTTAGAGGTGCAAGACAACATTTTCTTGCATTTTCTTCAAGTTTAGATGAATTTTGCAGCCGGGCAAAAAAAACCCTGTTACTCATATGGTGCTAACTAAAACGATTAATTATTTAAGAATTAAAAGGCAAAAGTGACTTGTTCATAATGCATCATCATACAAAAGTATGGAGATTCTCCATTCATGATTTTATTTTTGATGCATTGTGCAAATGAAATTTATGCTGGCAGTTCATCAATTCACTGTGATGTCTTCAAAAGCCGTGCCTTAGAAAATATGGCTGCATCATTCTAACTATCTATAGAAAAATGGCTTAAATAGAATTTACCACCTTGAACTATAGGCCATATTCCACTTCGGTGATCCACCTTTCAATTTTGTCAATTAGATTGTTGAATTATTAATTTTTTTTCAGTTCCATCCAATTGAGGCGGCCACATCAGAAATTGCTGACGTAGCTATCTAAGTGGGACATAACTAAGCTGATGTGTGTAAAAAAATAGTTTTTTATTTTGTGGTTAAACAATTTTGATATATTAAAGGCTGAAATGGTCATACCCCTTTCATTAATACATTCAAACTAATTAAAAAAAATCAAAAGCTTGCAAACAAACATAATCGATCAAAGAGCAAGCCCCAAAATTGATCAAAAAAAGACCTAGCCGTCGTCGCCACCTAGCCGGCATAGTTGGAGCAAACCATAAAAACATTATTATTATTTTTTTCAATCAGTTCCTAATCCAAGATTTACAACAATTTAACAATTATTCTTACCATCTCCCATCTCAAGCCACTACATTCCATTTCCATGACTATCAACACTTGAAAATCAAACACCATCTTACATCTGTCAAAAAACATAAAATAATAGCCCCACGATTATTTGTTATTTTCAAAATCATTCAAAGGCCCGAAACAATACCAAAACCCTAACTCCCAAATCACCAAAAACCTAGTCACCAACCAGTATAAATGCATCATATTGTTGCAATCGCACCTCGATCCGTCAATTTTGATATGTTCTACAACAACCCAACACCCCCAATGAACCACCACTAACTGTTAATACCCAATAACATCTGCTCATGAAAGAAAAAAAAGAAAAGAAAAGGAGATGAAGAAATAACAAGAGAAAGGAGAAAGGAGAAAGATGAAAATGAAAATATAATTATTGATTTGTTCACCGGCGACTTTACTCGTTGGATTTATGTTGTGTTGTTTCTCAACGATCTTTCCTCTATTTTCTTCTCTTTTCTTGTCATCTGTGTTAAAAAGGGGGATAGAGGAAAGGGGAACGACGAAAAAGAGATGGTGGGGAAAGGGGGTTGGTGGGGAAAGGGGGTGGGTGGGGGACGGTGGGGGGACGGTTGAAAGGGAAGGGTCCGGGATGGGGAAAGGGATGGCTCAAAGGTTTTCCTTATATGGGCAACCCGAATAAAAATCTCACATCATCTAAATTATTGCTAATATCTCCACAATTTAAGTAAAACGTATTTGTTTCACTACTCCAACGCTCAACTAGAGCAGATACAAGAGATGCATCGCTTCTTGTGACTACAACTTGATGACAAAATATATCAAAACCTAATTGTTCTAGTAGAAATTCTTGTTGTTCAATCAAGTTTCATTCATTTAATTTTGCAGACATTTGACATATTTCTAACGCACCTCTATCCTACAAGTCTAACAACATAATGACATAAATTTTCTCAACATGAATGTTTCTAACAAAAGTTTAAGAAAAGAAAGTGAAATTTGTTATACATTAATAAACTTGCAATATTTTGTCATGTCAAAAGTATGTGGAAACGTGATTTTCTTGGCCCCATATGACAATAGGATTAAAAGGTCTAGGATAAATATCAATAGTTTACCAAAACATTAATCACAATATTGTAAGTGAACCTCCAAATTGTCGCGCCGCCGCTAGAACCTCCAAATCGTTGGACTGAATTCTAAATTAGGGTTGCTTTTTTCCTCTAATTGTTTTACTAGTGCGATTATAACAATACTGACATTCATCCGCTGGTAATAGTAGTGGATCGATTGATGGACTTATAAAAATTGTTGACTTTAAGTCGACTTTAGGGGTAATATTGTAAACATGACGTCCACTAGTATTACTAGGGACGCCGTGTTCCCCTTATCAATATCGGTTGTTGATATTTGGAACGGATGCTATATATAGCGTGTGCCCATTTTTGATTCATAACAAATACATGTTATGAATCATTTTCCATATATATATATATATATATATATACACACACTGTATGATTTGGTTGGTGTTCAGATCTGTAGTTTACTAGATATGGAGATATGGATCGAGTTTACAAAACCTTCAATACGAGACAAAAAGTAGTGTTAACATTCCAATTTAGAAACAGGATAGTGCTAGGTACTAACATCTATCATCTATGACTTATATTGCTAAATCCTGTGTCTTCTAGTATAGATTACAGGCTTGAAGCCACTTCTTAGCCACTCTGCCGCCTTTGTCAATAGAGTTTTGACTATTTTTTGTTTTGAATCCAATCACTTTGGATGAATATTAATTAGAGGTGGCAAATGGGCTGATTATATGGGTAATGGATAAAATTTAATGAATAATGGGTTGGATAATAAATGGGTAATTTTAAATAGATATGGATAGAACCCTATTAACCCATAGATAACCCAAAACGGAGGACAACAACAGGAAGACACACATCCAAAAAACCGCAATTAAATCATAGATTATAGATATATATAGATATATACAGGTCAGTTACAAATGGCAATAAATAAATTATGTTTCTATATATCTATATAAATATATATTTGTCAGTTATATACAGAAAAAAGAAAATGGAATTGCTTCGGTTGGAAGGTTAATGAAGGTGGTGGTTGTGACTATAGTCAATGAGACATTGAAATTCATGGGTAAGACGTCATTCCATTTTAGTTTCATTAATTAATTTGTAGGCTTTGGATTTTGGAAATTATGGGAGGGTGAAGGGTAGTATGGTAAATATAATCTCTTTCGCCAGCATCGTCCTCGTCGACTGTCGAAACTTTTGGGAAGACATGTTTGAAGTGAGAAGTAATTGGGAAAAGAAAATCAAATTTACTTGGGTATTGACAGATTTACCTATAGGTTCTAAACCCATAAGGTGCAAATGGATTTTTAGAACAAAGTATAACACTAATGGTACTATTTCTGCCTTTAAAGCAAGATTAGTGGCAAAAGGTTTTAATAACACTAATGGTACTATTTCTTTTGCAGTTTCTAAACTTAGTAGATATACGAGCAGTTCTAATATTGATCATTGGAAAACTATTGGGAGGATACTTGGATATCTAAAAGAACCAGTGGCTTAGGATTGTTCTACAATAAATTCCCTTGTGTTTTGGAGGGATACTCTGATGCAAGCTAGATTAATAGCGTGGGAGATAATAAATCCACAAGTGGGTGGATTTTCACTCTTGCCAGTGGTGTTTCTTGGTCAAGCAAGAAACAAACTTGTATTTCTCACTCTACTATGGAGTCAGAGTTTATTGCTTTGGCACAAGTAGGAAAAGAGGCTGATTGGATTAGAAATATGTTGTTAGACACAAATCTATGGCCAAATTCAATGCCTCCAATTTCACTATATTGTGATAGTGAAGCTACACTAACAAAAGCTTATAGGGGTACTTATAATGGTAAGTCTAGACATATTGGTCTAAGACATGAATTTGTGAGACATTTGATAAATGATGGTATCATACCTATTGTCTATGTGAAGTCGAGTAAAAACTTAGCTGATCCACTTATTAAGCCTCTGACGAGAGATTTAATAAGTTTGACTACACGAGATATGAGACTTAAACCCCTATGAGCCAGGGGTGGTGGGAACCAGCCTATATCTAGGTTACCCCTAGTTTATAGGTTCAATGGAAAAAACTAGTCACAATTGTTGGCCGTGTTACTATCAACTTGGTCTGATATGTAGTTTATGATAGTAATGTCTGCTGCATGACAGAGGACGAGTTATGCTCTAAACAAAGTGTTGCACTTATAGCAACAGAAGTGCTAGAGAAACACTTTGCCTATACAATGTTCTAAAAATTCCCGTCTAGGTCCGCCTAGGCCCCGCCTAAGGGCTAGACTAGACCCCCCTGGCGCCTCACCTAGGCCCAAAGCAGCAAAAAAATTCCTCCAGGAAATTAGGCGGAGTCTAGGCAGAGAGGTTTTTTTTAATTTTAATAATTACCCAAATCAAATCTTGATATATTTATTTTTCTAATGATTTACCATATTCATAATGCAAGTTGTAGCATATCAAATCACAACAAGAATTAAATAAGATCAAGTCAAAATGAATAATTTTATTATAGTTGTAATTTTTTGAACTTGTACCAACTTCAAATTATATAAATGATGATACATTTGTAATATTTAATTTAATTCAATATAATTGTTAAATTTATGTTTAGTTTCTTACGTTTTAATATTGAATTAAATTTTTAAATTTTATTATTTAATAGCAATCTTGTTTATGAATAAAATTAATACGTTAAAGATATGTTTGAATTTTGAACAATTGCATGTTTGTGTTTGAACTTTGACATTGGCAATATGGATGTGTTTGAACTTTAAGCAAAGGCCTTTATTATCTTTATTATAGATTGTTTTGCTTTATATTATTGTTTTGTTTGGATAAATGTAAAATAAAATATTAAAATTGGCTTAAAATAAAAATTCCGCCTACGCCCCCTACGGCCTCCCGCCTAGCGCCTTTTAGAACATTGATATGAACTAGAAGTGGAACCGCTTCTTATAGAGAGTTATGGTTTACTCTCTTAGAAGTTCAAGAATCAGAATATTACGCATGGCTTTAATAGCGCAAAGCGATGATAATGCTCACTGTAAAGGGAGGTTTTGTGTGTGTCTGACAGCTTCGATCATATCATTTGGAATAGAGGTTCAATATACGGACACCATCTATTTCAATATGACTTTGAGTTGTTTATACTAAAAGAAGGTTCAATGTTCGTCACACCTTCTATTATGCATACAAGCCTTGGAGTTGATAAATAAAGAATTGTTTGAAGAAAAGTAGTTTTTCAAACAAGTGGGGGATTGTTAAATGCATATTTTCTTTTATGAGTTTTAATCAATTTTGGGTTTAATTTAAACTCATTAATTGATTGAATTTAAATAAAATTTCAAGTGCATTTGATAGTCTATAATAAGGAGATTTAGAGAGAACAATATATGATTCAAATAGGAATTATATATTGTATCCAAAGTGGGGTATATGAAAAGGTGCATTGTTGTTTGAAAAAACTATTTCCTTTAAGTCCCACATTGATAAGGAATAAAACTATTTAATACTTTATAAGTATAAGTGAAATAGTTTAATTCACTTGTGGTACTAAAGGAAAGACTTGGATTTGGTCACAATAACGTGGTGCAAAGCACCACCCTCCCGCGCTCGCTACCCGGGGTTGGGTGCGGGTTCACGTCGCAAAGTCGCGAACTAGATTATGGACCTTATTCATGATTAAATTGTTTTGTGTTTAATCACTCTGGATACCAAGGGTTTAAAAACTGTCATAAACTGATGTGTTAAATCAAGTGATCATTACAAAATTTAGTTTGTAACTGTTGCTTTATATTATATACATAATTTCAATTTTGATTAATTTTTTAGTAACTGAGCATTCTTCATCTTCTTCCTCTCATCAACTTTTACAAAACAACATATATTGAGATTTATCAGTGAGTTGCTATCACTAAGAATATATAGGCTTGACATATATCCTGGATGTATATTGCCAGTAGCCTTTAGCAAACTATTTTGGTAAGGGGGCAATAAACACCTTAAAGACAGGGATTATTCGTGTCAATCCCTTGTTCCAATTGTTCTGTGTCTATTCTAATCTTTCATCATGACTACCTATGGATCTTCTTCCTTGATTTGTGACTTTTTTAAAGCAGAGAAGGAAATGCAGGATATTAAGTGGTAACTTGTTAGTGATTTTTGCTAGTTTTGCATGTTGTATATAGTATATCTTGTTCTAGAAAAACCCTTTTGGTTGAAATAGAAAGCATGAGAAAGATGCTAAACCCAAAACAAAAACAAAAAAAAAGATGAAAAAGAAACAAGTTTATGGTGTTCCTGCTTGAAGTTTATATCCTGATATGCGAGTAATTGATAGGTGGCATTGTGAATCCTACGTAGTATCACTAGTTCTTTTCATTCTATAAGTTAGCTACTTCAGGCATTTCTCCATTAAAAAACGAAGGACCATTTTCGTGTTTTAAGAAACAAAATTACATTTATTCACATAAACCCAAGTAATTTTGTAAATATTTATAAGATATTGTTGCGCTATTTAATCTCTTTGATTCTGAAAATCTCAGTACTGCTGGAGGGATACTTCCCCCAGGTACAGGGACAACTACACCGACCACAATTCCAATTATAAATGCACCACCACCGCCGCCAAATTTTGGAGCTGGAGGAGTGAATCCGGGCATGGGACCTGTATTACCAGACGCGACGCCTTCTGAGGCTTCCCTGAAGTCCTCAATTATGTCTATGTTGATTCATCTATCTTTGTTTCTTATTCTCTTGTTTATTTTGTAACCCTTGTAGATCAGTCTTTGAGCATATCTACATTCTCGCAAAGTGGAAACTAGATTAGTACAATTTTGTTAGAATTTAAGCCATCTTTTGTGACCACCTTTTAACTGTTATTCTTTTCTTCTTGTGTTACAAAGATGGTTAGAAAACTTTATGTTCAGTTCTGAAAGCTCATTTAGCACAAAACATCGGCCGACAGCCATGTTAAGATTTCATAAATTCAATTCAGGGCTCCAAATTCTTTATTTATTAGACATTTCACAATTTAGACCTTTTACTTTTTATTTTATGGCCATTGATAATGCCAGAGCATTACGCGTTGTTCTTTTGAATAGCGAATTTAACATTACATAGATACATACATATGCATTGTAGCTCCATTCTTATATGTTACATTACACTTGCAAATACAATGACTGACAAACCAAATCAATATAATTTCTAACCTGAGTGCAATATAATGATATTCTATGCGACTGTAATTGCAGCCTTCTAACTTGTAGCCATCTTTCTTATTAATGCTCATTGTATCTGTATAAATCATCATCTTCTCCTTTGTTGTATGTGTAACATGAATCGAGTAATTCCACCAAAAAAGTTGTCTATTTTTGGTAAAATGATTGCGAGGTTTACTTATAATGTGCTTTATTTGCCTGATTCCCAAAGCTTAGTCACCTTTTCTTCAACCGGGCACCTATCAGGTTGCCTTACTATGTAAATCTGATCTCCGGCCTGATCATACATGTCCTGATTCCGATGCCATGTCCACAGAGCATGCGTTTTATTCTTCACCTGCACATTGTATATTGGTCATTATTTTGCAGCTATAATCTAAAGCAACTTTTTCTAGGAGACATTTTCAGTTTAATCGTATTCTAAATTTTTGGTTATATAAACTTCTGAATGTGTTGGATGCTAAGAAAGACTACATCTTCAGCAAGAACTCCCTACATTGGGAGTTATTTTTACATACAATATTAGGGATTTGTGATTCCTGTTATATGAAGGTAACTGGTTTCAGTCTAGCATTATTGTTTTGCAATGTTTTGATTTAGTATAATAGATAACCAACTCCATATATAGATGAGCAATGCTGTCTGAGAAAAAGAGACACTGTACCTCCAGAATTCCATGGCCAAAGCTACTTTCTCTATATGCACTAAATTCAGGCTGCTGCTCCCAACAGAATTTACCAGCAGCTGGACCTGATGTGAAGTTGTACGCGCAGAATCCACCCATAAATTCATCTGGGGTTGATGATGGTTCTGGACAGTTACCCGGCTCGTCAGCATGCGTGATCGCCATCTTCTCTCTGTTACCACCATCGCCTACTGTCATATAAACAGGACCACAGGAATCCAAGGTATAGTTATATACTCTGTTTGACCTTTCATACGCATGAACCTGTAAATTTTTTCCAAGAAGCAAAATGGTCACTACATTATTCATATACTTGGATACATGCATAATTATGCATAAGATTTTATTTGTTCCGGATTTAGCAGTTATAGATTTGCAGTTTATGTTAAGTTACTTACATGTCCATTAAATACTATATCGACCCCGGCATTATATAGTATTTCTTCCATTGCTACCCTCATACACTCGGCTTCTCTGTAATGCGCCCGGTAGCTGCTGTACCATGGTGCATGCCAAACAGCTACCAGCCATGGAGTTTCTTTTCTGTTAACTCTGGCCAGATCTCTCTTCAACCACTTGTATTGATCAGCTGTAATGGAATTACAGTTGAATTTATAATCCAAACCAAAAGATTGACCATGTAGGCAATTATACAGAAGATCTTAGATATATGGAATAAAGTTTAAAGTAATTTTTAACCTGATTTGTGATATGCAGTGTAGGCACCAAGCATTAGGAAATGTATGCCGCCTGCATTGAAAGAATAATAGAAGGTAGATGCAGATCCACTTTCCTGAGATGGGAATGCAAATCGAGAACTGTAAGCTGCAAATGTTAAATTCCCAGCCTGCTCTTCTATCTCATGATTCCCTTCCACCACCATTATCGGAACTTTAGACACCAGAGGTTGCATAAATCTGAAACCATAACTCCGCGATATCACGTACATGCATAAGCACAACTAAAGAAAATTGGACAGGTTAAATGGACCGGAAGAACAAAACGAATTTGTTCCAGCGAACGAACAATTGGACTGTACAATCCATTTGTTCGCTGTCCAATTTATCTGTCTGCATAGAACTACTCAAAAAATATAGGATCTTAGGTCTTGACCTTCCCCAGTAATCCCATCGAGGTTGATAAGTCTCGTGTATAGGAGTGTCTGGAAACGAGCACGAATAACAATCAGAACCGGTTCCGTTTGTTAGATACAGATTAGCATAAGTTACGTCCCCAACCAAGAGAATAAGATCAGGGCTGTTTCTTTTCATGTGGTCGACTGTTGAAGTAGAATTGTATGTTAGACCAAGGTCCCCCAACACAGCTATTCTACTCGGGTAACTCCTCGGACCAGAAACAGGCATTGTCTTAAAGCTAAAGACTTTGCTCATTGCTGGTATAGAAGGATCTCCACATCGATAATAATATTTCTTATCAGGTTTCAACCCTGCAACAAAAAGGCCAAATTTTCACCAAGACTCTTAAATATTTTGCTCAACATTCTAACTTTTAAGATGAATGCACCAAATAGATGTAAAAGGAGAAGTAAATAGTGCTTGGATCATAATACCATTAAGTTTCATGGCTCGAATATATAAATGCAACTACTCTTATATCTCTTATATTTTGGAATGGAGCTAGTAAATTTTAATTTTATGCTCATCATTCGCGGTGATCTTTTTATTTTTTTGATAATCGGGAGTTTTTCAACCGCAGTCGGACTAATCTCCACGAACCCGGGTCAGTATTTTTATACGGGCTTACGCCCACGTCCCGTGGCCCCATAAACCATTTTCTGGCCTTGACAAATTTTTGCGGGTGGTATTCGATCCAGAACGTCCGAGTCTACGGCTCGTCCCGGAGCATCATTTGAACCACAACGCCAACTATTGGGGTTTATTATCTACATAAGATAGATATAAGCTTGAAAGTTGCAGCTTATAAATTTGTAGAAAATAATGAAAAATCCATCCATACATTCACTAAACATGTTAGATTATTGGTACATTAATCATACCTGTTAGCCGAACATGGTGTATAATTCCAGAAGTGTAGTTCTTAAGGCCTTCAAATGGATAAAGTTGATTGTAAATGAGAGAGTCCCCTTTTGCTTCATGAACCAATAATAAACTTAGTCTCCCATATCGAACAACGCTTGCTACAGTTTTTGGATCCAATGGCTTTATGTTACCCCCAATTTGAAATTCCCCTGCAAGTAAAACAATTCAAACTTGATCAAAATCTAATGGCTTGAATGCTCAAGCGATTGAGAAATTAAAACCAATTTTTTTTAGTATTTATAGCTTTATACAGATACCCCATGTTTGGCAACTTAATTACAAGCTTTGAAATTGGAATTGAGCGCCAAATTTTTAGGTAAATAATATCAATTCTATGGAATTGCAATTTGCAAATATGCTTTCAAATTCCACTAATAATGTTCTTAATTCATCTCAAACTAGTAGAAAAGTGAAAGTAATGCGCATCATCAAAATAACCCATTGTAATATGAGCTGCAAATATAAAAAAGCTTCGTGAAAGGCACAAGCTTTTTCCAATTTCCTAACAAAACTGCTACCTTCAGACATAAAATTTGAAAACAAAAAGAGAAGAAATTTATAACAAACAAAAAATACCTGTAACCCATGAAATCCAAACAGAATCATAAGTTGAGGAGAGAGAAACAGAGATTTGTTCAGGCTCAAACCCATTAACACTCCTTTGCACCCGAGGATCCGAGTCCGGCAAATCAATAGCATGCCCACGAAACCTCTCATCCAAAGGAGCAGTCACAGGCTGAAAGGGTCCGTCAAGGGTGGTTTGAATTTCACCTTGAACAAAGACGAATCCCAATAAAATCAAGAAACAGAGCTCGATCACAGTGACCGAGTCGAACCCCATCTCTAGGATTCGAACTATAAAAATCTTTTAGCCAAAACCCAATTGAATTAGCCTATAAATATTAATGGGTTTTGCAGAAAGAGAAGGAAAAAAATATAATATTTTTTTAGGGAAAAAGATTGGAATAAAAGCATATACCGAGCATCTTAGATAGCATTTTCATATAAAGTGGGGATGGTCTGTTTAAGGACCTGGGCGGTTACTTGCGGTTAGCCTGCCATTAAATAAGCTTATAAGCATCCAGATTCTCGTTTAAAGTTTACTGTTCGCCCTTTTTATAATTAATTGGGGTGGTTGCTCTTTTCAGGTTGTTTTTCCCACTTGCAACTCGGAGGTGTTTAATGGCCGCAACTTGGGACAGGAATATGGGACAGTGTCTGGGTCCAGGGTTTTACCGAATGGACAGTTTGATTCTTGTACGCAAAGTTTGCCTACTAGGATCAAGTGTTTGACGATTGTGTTGATCTTATAAGACGTGTATGGATAATCAAACATAATGCTTCATTTAGGTTCAAACAATAGAATAGAGAATAAAATCAAATGATTTTAAAGGATTTTATGTTTGGTTGATGGTGGCGGCAATTATTATATAATTATAAAAGTATCGTATATATTTATTCTATTATTGGAATGTATTTTATTTCATCTTTCTAATATGGAATAAAAAAATAAAGGGATGATATTATGTAATTAATTGATATTCGTAAATTAAGATTAATTAGAGAAATAAAATCATGAGAAATTGAGCTTCTTTAGTATCGGCTTATAATTAAATTTTAAAAATCAATTTTTGTTTGGTAAAGAAAAAACACGGTTTGGTATAAAAAAAAATGATCCTCGCTTATTTTAAATGTAAACTACTAAAAAAGAAGATTTTGATGAGTAAAGAGTAGTAGTTAATAGAATTACTTAATAAATAAGGATAGATTAATATTATACCTGATTTGATTAAAAGTTCTCAATTGATGTTTATGATGATTTCCTTAAAAAAAGTAATTATAAGTCATTGTTTATTAAAATAGATCATAAGCGGTCGTTTATAAAAATTAATTAATTATAAGTAGATTTAATCGTTTAAACCTATCTCAGATGTCCTCTAAATTAATTCCTTGTAAAATCATTCTCTAAAGTTCTCTTGTAAAGCTTTTTTTTGTGCAATATAAAGAATTCTTAATTTCTTGAGTGATCTCTTGTTCCTTACTAAGCTTCATTTCTAGATCTTGTGGTGTTTACTTGGTGGAAAATTTACTAAGTTACTTTCTAGGGAGATCGTTGTCTAACGTCACACGGGGGAGGGGGGTTTAGAATTCTCTAAGACCGTCACACTTAGCCAAGCTTGGCTAAGGCGTGTCTTAGATTATATTTCCCCCATAGACATATACTCCCTCTATCTTAAAAAAGATGACTAATGGACTAAATTTCTTTGTCACCAAAATGATGAGATAAAATACATAAATTGAATTATAAATATGTCATTTAGTAGGGTTCATTAGTATAAAAACTAAAATTACTCATCACTTAATATAATATTGTGGGTCACTAATGATAATCAATCCTTCAATCAATTTCTAAATAATTTGGACAAGAAATTCCCCGGCACAACATATTTTTTCCTAATTCGCCTACCTCACGAGTCCACCCAAATAAAATAGTAATATAAAAGAATCTTGTCTTTGTGATTATCCAAAAAAAAGTCCCATTTATCATAGGAAAATGATGCATCTTGCGATTTTATGTAGTTGCTGATACATTTGATAATCGTAATTCTCATGTACAAAAAACTATACCAATACATCCACATAAAGAATCCCATTTATTTCAATAGTGATATAAAATTTTATATATTCCCTAAATTTATCATCATAATTTCTATTGAGAGAATATTGTGAGTTATTTGTATCTAATTTTTTGTGTCTTTAATTTGATCCCACTCGCTGTTGACTTTACAGTAGAGCCTACCTAAACAATCAACAAATTTTAAGGATAAACATGTAACAAAATTATTAGACGGGTAAACAATCCATGTAGGTCAGTACAGTGTAACAATCCATTTTGCATTAATTAGCAAATCTGATGCATGATGATTAAGCACGTCTTTTGTTTTTGGCTACTTCTACAGACTACAAGCTAGACTCAAATTGTTTGTAAGCAAGTTACATATCAGCTGAGACGCAACGCAAGCCCAAAAATAATTAACACCACTTCTTAGTGTGACTTACAGATCACTCAAAGTAGGACCTTGCCAAGCAAAACAAAAGTTACAAATTAACTCATGCCGAGCTAAATACACCGAAATCACCTCAACTATTTATTAAAAAAAAATTGCGCAATATACAAATGATGTACTACAAAAGGTTAAGAGGTGGAGGCTCCCATTTGAATATATTTAAAATTATAATCCATCAAATTTTAATTTCTTGATATAGTCTTTTTGGCTCACCGAAAAATTTCATAGACTATATTTAGTCTTACTGCTGAAGTGAAATCTGAGTCTTAGACTATATTTAGTCTAGAATTTATATTTCTCCGGCCTGCTGGAGATGCTCTTAAGCCTGATTTAGAAAAGATTAGTTTAACCAAAATGCATGGCTTGTTGATATATTTAGACTACATATACCAAAATGCGAATTAAAGTTAAGTTTAGAATCATAATTGTACTTAATTAAGCCAGTGTTATAAAATTTTAAGTTGACATAAATTAAGGAAGTTCTTAAAGGGTTAATAGCAAATTAAACAACAAGCTGTGGCTTAGATAACACGTGCAACATATATTTGAACTCCTCCAAATCTCTAATTAATGCATGTAACATATATTTTGATCATCTAGGTAGGTAGGTAGGTAGGTAGGTAGGTAGCTAGTCTTTCTTTTTCAGATTGCTGGTGGTAACGCTGTCGCGGCCGCCTGCATCTGGGAGCAAAAACTTGTAGAACCAGTCTACTAACTCCGGGCAAAGAAATTTGACTACAAAAAACACCCTATAAAACTGCGGCTCCGTGATATATCGATCTCCTCTGCATGCACCATCCACAATGGCTTTTGCGCATGGCTCGGTGCCCATAACCGGAAATGCATTAACAAAATCCTACATATATATATATATATATATATATATATATATATATATATATATATATATATATAGCAAACAAATTAATTGATTTAGCATGCATGCTTAATTAAGTAATTATTTAATTAAATAATTAATTGAATTAAAAATGTGCTTAATTACTCACCTCTTTGAATCGTGTGTTGACTTCAATGAGACCTTTTTGGGACAATTCTTTGCCTTGTGTAATTTCTGATTCTATGAAACCAGGAGTGACAATGGTTATGGTGACTTCATGAGCCAATTCAACTCTTAGTGATTCATAGTAGCTTGTTAATGCTGCTTTACTTGCCTGAAATTAATGTGAAACTCATAGCTAATTAATACATTAATTAAGACATTATATATTATGGGAAAAAAAACTTTGAAATAGTACTCTCTTTATTTTACAAAAAGAGAGTTTTATTCACTCTATTTCGTTTAGTGAGTTTATACCTAAAACATAAAATTGATGAGAATTTATTTGACTTTGATTAGTGTAATAATTAAATATTGTAAATTTCTTAAAAAGTAAGTAATTAAGCACAAAATCTTTATTTTGAAATTCATACAACAATTTAAATTTTTTTTACAAAAAAAATATATAAATTAAGTTTTTGTTACGTACACAATAGAAGCCTCCTTTGGGTGCAGGCATGACAGCAGCAGTAGATGAATTGACGATAATATTTCCCTTGCTCTTTTTAAGATGTGGAATTGCAAAATATGTTGGATAAATATTTCCCCAGAAATTGATATCCTGTTCATCAATCCATCCATTACATCCAAATAGCAAGTTACTAATTAATTACCAAAATAATATTAAAAATAATCCTCTGCCAGGAAAAACAAATAAATTAAATACAATTAAATGCTATATATGTGGTGACTAAATTAAGACTAAAATATAGTTTACAACCCAAAGTTTGTAGGGTTGTTGCGATTTACACCCCAATATTTAAAACGTATTTAAGTGCACTCCAACGTTGTTTTCTGCAAAACAAAATGTTCTTTTAGAGGTTTAAACTTAAATTAAAGGATTACCATGACGGGTGCAAATTTGGTGACATCAACGGTAATCGGATGGTTGCTGCCGCCAATCCCCGCATTATTAACTAGATGATCCACTGCAAATTATTTAATTAAGAAGCTTAATTACTTTATATTATTATATTTTATTCAGGGAAAAACGAATATTTAAAGATAATAAAAAATATTGATATTGTCAGAACAATTATACCTATTTTACCAGAATCAGTATATATTTAGTGACTTTTTTACAATAATTTTATTAATTAAGACATAACACTTTAAGTGATACTTATCACTATGATAATATTAGTCGCAAAAAAAATGACTGATATTATCAGAGCAAAAATGATAATGTCAAAGTAAAGATATCGTTAAATAAATGAAGATATACTTTGACAATATATATACCATTTTTACTCTAATAATATCTAACGGTCAAAAATAAAACATTATATATATATATATATATATGTATGTATAATTGAGAGAATATATAAGATAGAAAAAGAATTAATAGTGTTACATACGGCGACCAAAGTGGTTTATGGCTTCATCAACAAATTTCTTAGAGTCATTGATATTTGAGACATCTGCACATTGGAGAAGAACATCAGGAGATCCAAGCTTACGAGCCTTCTCCGCCACCTCGCGAAGCCGGCTCTCTCTTCTTGCTACAATCACCAAAAATGCGCCTTTTTTCGCATACTCATAAGCCAAATACTGCATGTGTGTGTATATATATATATATAGTTTAATTTAACTTATAATTAAATTATTAAGTGTCAGGAAATTAGAGGTACAATTAGTAATGAAAAATTGTAATGTTTTGCGTCAATTTTGCACTATTAATAATATATCATGCTTTAAAAGTTACGATTTTACAATAATATTTATACTTTAATTGGAGAAAGAGTTTGATGATTAGTTAAACTCAAAGATGAGAATATAAACACACATGCAGTGATAGATCATTTTAGTATTGTCTGAAAATACTTTTTGGTGTTTTGCTTTAATTAAAAATAGTCCAACACTTTAAAGCATATTTTCTGATAATTCTAGCACACAAAAACAACAACAACAACAACAACAACAATAAAATAAAATAAAATAAAATTGGACATCGTAGCATGCAGGGGCGGAAGGGGGTCCATAGACCTCCCGGCCGCCGGAAAAATTAGTATGTGAGTGGGTTCAGCCTGAAATTCGGCAATGGCGGGGGGTCCGGGGAACTCTGCGTGCACTGGAAAAAAGAAGGAAGGGGAAGAAGAAGAAGAAAAGAAAATAAAAAATATATATCTTTAGAATTAAGTAGCCTACACATAATATAAATACTGATATATTAATAAATTTTTATCCGTTTGTAATTTTAAAATGGTCAAAGAAATGAATCTCTAATTTAAAAAGGAAGAAGTACTAATTTACCTAAATTTTTTGCATCTTTTTGACACTTTTGGAGGCAGATCGTCTAACAAACTTTATTATAGAATCTATCTATTTTGCAAGAGAAAAAAAGAGAGTCCTATTTATAAAATTTGCAAACACTAACTACTTTTCATTTTATATATGTATACTTTTTAAAATAATAAGGTGTTCATTCATTAATAATGGCATTATATACATGAATATAACTAAGTGATAGAATTTATTTATTTTTGAAACGAAAGGAGTATTTCTGTTATTTAAAAATAATAATTGCTTCGTTTCACAAAAAGAACTTTATTTATAAAATTTATCAATATTAAATATGTATTTTTGTTATATATCTATCTCAAGTGAATAAGTTGTTAGGTTAACATTAACCACACTATATTAAAATATGATGATAATTTATACTCATCACTACAAAAATTATTATTTTTATACTCTTTTTAAAAAGAGTAATGGACGTGTTTGATCTTTTCAATATTTTTCTATTTGTGAAACGAAATAAATAACAGAGGAGGTCTGTATATTGGAAGGTCTGGTAGAAAGAGAGGAGAGGAGAGAAGAGAAGAGAGTCGTCGCTGCTGCTGTCGCTGCCGCTGCTGCTCCCGCCGATCGCCACTGCCGGTCGCCACGTCGACGCCTGCCTGCCGGACCCCCTGCTTAAAATCTCTGGCTCCGCCACCAGTAACATGCATGCATTAATTAGTCATATATATGCATGGATATATAAGATTCAGAGTTGGAATATTTGCACCTCTCCGATTCCAGATGAAGCTCCGGTAATTAGAACAACTTTTCCGGTCATGTTCTGGTCATCGGAGCGGTAGGTTAGGATTGTATATAGAAGCTTGAATATGAAGTAGGGCGGTAAGAAGAAACACAAGCCGATGAACATGACATACATAAGAGCTGCATCTATCAACTTATTATTTAGATACTCAGCCTTCATGATTGGGCTATGTGCTTGAGAAAAATAGAGCCATAGCTGGGAGGGGTTTATAAATTAAAAGGGAGGATTATTCAATGTTACTTGTTGTACAAGTATGTGCATGGGACATGCAAATAGTGTGTGTTTTCGTGATAACTAATTGGGGAAATATTTGTTGCAACTTTACAAGGGAATTAAAACAAATTCAAGCGGATAGGGAGGGATATTTTGTTTGCTAACAGAGAGGAGAGTTCCGACCGACTTCTCTTTAAATTAGTTACCTATCAATTCTGCACCTCAAGTGATGTGAACTGAATAACTGATGAGAACCCCAGAAGCAGATTTAATTCAAAGTACTACTCCCCTCCTAAATTTGGATATATATATTTTTATTTCAAATTTAAAAATACAATTTCATTTTAAATTTGGAGATACGGTTTATTTTTAAACTTTACATAAAACTCATAAATTTCATATTTAAAAATACGTTTTCATTTCAAATTTGAAGATACATTTTATTTTTTTAATTATAAAATGGTAAAATGAGAGTCCATAGAATTAATGTTGTTACTAGTACTTTTAATCTTACTTGGTTGGGTATTATCATGTCATCACTACTACATTTTCAACTAGAGTTAAGGTTGAGTTTTAAAAAGTAAAATCTTCCTATAAAATCGTCGTGACTTTATAAATATATACACAAGGGCGGACCTATTAAGTGGCAACATAGGCATCTGTTTAACTCAAAAAAAAAAATTAATAGGTATAGAGGAGGGAGAAATATGTAAATTAATAAACTCTCAGATTAATAGAAGGGTTAAACTTAGAGGGGTCAAAACAAAATTCATAAATCAATTCTAAATTACTAAAGTCTAAATAAAAGCATTGATGACTGAACTACAGAGTTCTTAGGTTGTGTTTGATAAACTTGAGAATTAAGATCTGAATGATTATGATGTCTTAATAAATTAGATCATCTGAATGGTTATGAGGTCTGAATCTAAAAAACTGTTTGATAACTAAAAAGTAAGTTGTCTCTTAATGACGCTATTTTACCATTTTAAAGGGTAAAATTTTATTTAATAATTTTAAATATTCAATTTAATAAAAATGAGTGAATAATATTGTTGAATATATTTATATATAAAAAAATTATCAAAAAAAATTCATTAAGAGGCACCTCTTAATTATTAAGATTTCATTTTCTGTCTTACCGATTAAGAGGCATTCAGAGGTAACAAAAAAAAACAGTATCATGCCTCTTAACGAATAAGAGGCAGTCCATTAAGAGACAATCAGATGTAAATAAACAGCACCTTACTTCTTCGCCTCTTCTCACTTTTCATTATACACCTCTGAAGGCTGCATCTTCTCCTTTTACTTTTCATACTCCTCCTGCTTCAGTGCTTCTAGTTGCTTTTTCTCTGCCTCCGCCCACTCCTTGTCTAAGTTGTTTTCTACTACATATCCACTACGCGCCACACCTCTTGCGCATATTAGAGTAATCAAACTTAAAAGGTAACTAAATTAGGCATTTTTTTGTTTGATAATTTAAAATTAGTAGTTTGTTTGAATTTGTTATTGGTTTGGGATTTGGTATTAAACTTAATTCAATTTATTTGATGTGTTTATTATATTTAGACTTACTAGGTTACTAATTAGGGCTTTTTTTTATTTGATAGTTTAAAGTTTCACTATTATTAGATTATATATATGTTTTCCCCTTCCTGGCTTCAGTTTGTAAATTGCAAAGCACATTCACCTAAAATCGCTTTGCTTGAACAATAATAACATTAAAGAAGTATATAACTATATAAGTTGCAACTTTATATTCTATTCAACTTTTATTATGGCAATTTTGATATTTGTATTATGAATCTGTTTTCCCCCACTGGATTTGTGTTTCATTAATTTGTTCATATAATATTTATTGTAGACATTATTTAATAGCTTTTACCGTTTCTAAAAGGAATAATATATATAGAGGCATCAGGCATACGTTACAATTGTTAATTCAAATTTTGTTCTGCCTACTATGGTAATGTACTAATGTTAGTAGTAGAACTTTCTAATTACTAATTCTCAATCTTTTAAAAAAGGTGTAACTGTGTAAGGTACTAAGGTTCTTTCTTCTAATGCAGATTTTAGTGCATTGTAGGTCTGTAGTTGACTATTCTCTTGTATTAGTGTAATTGGTTAATGGTTTCTTATACTTTAAAATTAATTCATGATTTTGTTTGAATATAGAAAGCAAATTAGGTTTGAGTCTTTGAGCATTTAAGGAATCATTCAAATGAAGTATGACAAGTAACCAAATTAAGTTTCTAAATTTGTATCTAAATATTTTTTATTTTGAAATTCTTTTTTTAGTTTGGATTATGACTATTTATTTGTTGTATATTAATTATATAATTCTTTTTATGGTGCTTAAAATAATTGTTTGTGTGGGGTTGTTGTATACTTGTATTTTGATTGATTTAAGCATTCATGACATGTGGTCAAAATTCAAACGTTCCAATAATAAATCATCAACATCACACTCCATCCGTGTCGATGACACTACTCAAAATCTCTCAAATGAAACACCTATCAAAGAACCATCTCAAAATATTAATTCTCAATCCCAAGTTGAATTCAATTTAAAAGAGGAACTTGTTGTGGATCCGAGACTTATAAGACCATCGATTATGGAATATGATGCTAACAAGAGAGAGAGTATTCGCCGGGGATATTTGCTTAAGGGCCCTCATCAACCAATACTTTCCAAATTCCGTCAAACTTTTATTTATAGAAAGAAACGTAGATTTAATCCAGAAAGGCGAGGTGTATTTTTTTCTATTCTAAAGTTTTTATCCGAGAACAATGATGAAGTGAATAAAGTTGTGTTGAAAAATGCTCCAGGAAACCACAAATTGGCAGCACCTTCAATCCTAAAAGACATTTATAGTGCTGCTGCATTTTTGATCACAAAAGTTATAGTTGCGGAGATCGGGGATAATTTTTCCTCTTTGTTAGTTGACGAGGCTCGTGATTCATCAATTAAAGAACAAATGGTTGTTGCTTTACGTTATGTGAACAAGTATGGGTGCGTTATTGAGTGTTTTCTTGGCATTGTTCATGTTGTCAATACATGTGCTCGAACACTTAAAGAGGCTATTGAGTCACTTTTTGCAAAACATAGATTGAGCATGTCACGTGTACGTGGGAAGGATATGATGAAGCTAATAACATGCGAGGGGAATTCAATGGTCTCAAAAGTTTGATTTTGTCAAAGAACAAGTCTGCTTTTTATGCTCATTATTTCGCTTATCAGCTTCAATTGACACTTGTAGCAATTGCAAAAAAAAACATAAGAAGCTTAAATTATTCTTTGATTATTTTGCAATTTTGGCAAATGTTGTTGGAGCTTCTTACAGGCGTAAGGAAGTTTTTCGAGTGAATCACATAGAAAAAATAATTCAAGGAGTTGCTTCTGGTGAAATCAAGACCGAACGTGGGTTGAATCAAGAAGCGACCTTGAAGTGGCCCGGAGACACGCGGTGGAGCTCACATTATGACACAATTCTTAGTGTTATTAACTTATTTTCTGAAACAATTGACGTGTTTGAGATAGTAGAAGATGATGCATCGGGGGATAAAAGTACAGAAGCAGGTACTTTGTTACATTTCATGCGAGATTTTGAGTTTGTATGATCTTGTTGCATTTAATGAAAAAAGTTTTAGGATTCACGAATTATACCTTCTCACAAGCATTACAAAAAGAAAGATCAAAATCTTATAAATGCAATGACTTTAGTTACTGTCTCAAAGCAACGGTTACAAAGCATGAGAGATTCGGGTTGGGAGAGTTTGTTGGCAGAAACTACTGAATTTTGTAATGTGTATGGGATAGTCGCTCGAGAAATGGAAGATATCTTTTTGGTTGAAGGGAGATCACGTCAAGCTGAAAAAGTTACCAATCTTCATCACTTTCAGGTTGAGTTACTCTATGCAGTGATAGATAGTCAACTTCAAGAATTGAATGATCGATTTTGACAATGTTAATATAGAGTTGCTCTCATGTATGGATTGTCTTAATCCAAGTAACTCTTTCTTAGCATTTGACAAGGAACGGTTGATTCAATTTACAAAGGTTTACCCGTTGGAATTTCAAGATACAGATCTTTGGGGGATTGATATGAACTTGAAACTTACATTGCAGATATGAAAAATGATCTTGAATTTTCTAATGTGAAAGGGATTGGTGAAGTTGCTCAAAAGTTGATTAAGAATAATAAGGCTGATTTGTATCCTCGGGTTTATTTGTTGTTGAAGTTGGCTTTGACTTTGCCGGTAGCTACTGTCACGGTGGAGATGATATTTTCAACAATGACTATTACTAAAATCACTCTCCGAAACCAAATGGGAGATAAATAGTTGAGTGATTGTTTGATTCCTTACATTGAAAATGATGTATTTGAAACTATTGAAAATGAAGTTATCTTATAACATTTTCAAGTAATGGGTCTAAGAAGATAGTATTGTAATTTGTAAATATTATTATGATTAGTGAATATTATGATTAGTTCAAGTTTTCTTTATTTAACTTCAACAAAAGAATTAGTTAAAATTCGCCCCTACTGAAAAAAATTCTTGAATCCGCCCCTGTATATACATATAGGGGAAAGGGAATATGTGATTTGTCATAGCTAATCTTAGCCATAGATGCACTCATTCATTAATAATATTTTTTTACTTTTCATCATTTTCATCAATGGTATTATAGACATTTCACTATTTAATTTATTATAGAACACTACACCATTTTGTGCCTAATTTGCCGTGACAAGCCACATATTCTCTTTTCGAATATATATGTTAGGCTGTGGATATTTGGGCCGGTCGGGTCATTACTAGTTGGGCCTTTGGAATATTGGGTTGTTATTTAAATGGTTGTTTAATTGGATTGGGACCGGATATTTGTGCTGAGCAAGTGGGGGACAGGTGGCAGCTTGTTGGTGGTTAGCTTAGCTAACAAGGGTTATCTCTAAAATGGTGATTAGCAGACGGCTGATTGAAGGAATGGGCCAAGCCGCCTCAAGCCGTCTTCATTAATGAGGACTTGATATACTATTAGCTTAGTGGGGAACAAAGGTTTGATAAAGCCTGCATGAAATCTAATGACATCAGCAGGGAGGTGACATGCAAGGTGGTGAGATAATATATGAGTACAGAGAGCACTACACAAAGAAGGTAACAAAGCACTTTTTTTACTCTCCAGACACTAGAATACACAACCTCCATTGTTAATCCTATTTTTCGGCCTGTACTTATTCTCACACCGGAGCGATCCCCTGCGGCCAAAGCCGTCGAGATCCGGTGCTGACGTGTTTACTGTGCAGGATTAGACTCGTTTTTGGTGTTTGAGGCGTGTGGAGAAATCTTGGCATTAACATTGGAGCTAGAAGGAGGGGCTTTTTCTAAGTGTTTCTGGTTTTCAATCACAATTTATCGAACGTCTTACATCGAAAGTTATGGTGAAAAGTAAGACGATTACAGCCGAAGGGCAACCGACGACAGCAAGTTCTTCCTTGCAGAGAATTTCGGTGAAAGATAGGTTGGGACCTTCAAAGAGCATTCATGATAGACTTGGGTCACAGGAAGTTCCGGGAGGATATCATGCTAGAAATCATGGTGATACCAAGAGAAAGTTGTTTTCTACTGCCAGCAAGGGTCCTGACAAATAGTGGAAAAGGGTGGTAGGCACACTGCCTAGAACCCAACACCAGGAAGGTCAAGCAGACAAAATTTCTACTTTGGCAAAAATGGCACAAGAGACTAACACGGCTTTGAAGGCACTTCTGCAGCAGAGGGAGGAGATTTCTAGGCAAATGGTTCTGGTGGCTGAAAGAGAAGATGAGGCATCCAGTTACACTCGTTCGGAAAAGCGAGATGGGTCATCGGGTCGACGAGTGGGAAGAGATGAAGATTCCAGACAGTCTAAAAGTGGGCTTCAGAGTTATTCGCATGTCAGAAAGTAAAGTAGGTCAAGGGGGCGCTCTCCCGAAGCCTCAAATAGGGTGCCCCGTCTTGAGTATTCTCAGTACAGTGAAAGGGATGAACTTCGAAGCAGATCAAGAGGTCGTTCTCCCAGGAGTCAGAAGAGGGCGCACCACCCTGTGGATTCTCGATGCAGCCGGAGTATTAGTCGAAACCATTTAAGAGCATCCAATTCAGATGGAAAATACCGAACTGGGCAGGAGAAGAAGTGCTCCCCGAATAGGGAAGTTTCGCCGAAGCCGAAGCCAGAAGGAGTTAAGCTCTTAGCCGCAGAGGTGAAGGAGCTTCGGAAACAGTTGGCGGAAGTCCAACAGGGGAAGAAGACTCCGGGTAAGAAAGCTTCTCCTTTCTCTCCTAAAATTCTAAAGGAAAAGGCGGATCCTAGTAAGAAACTTCCCCACATAGAAAGTTACGATGGTTCAGGGGACCCGTATGACCATAGTCAGACATTCAAAAGGCTGATGGATTACTATGACTACTCGGGTGCGGCTAAGTGTCAAACTTTTGGGATGACGTTGAGAAAAGACGCAAGGCAGTGGATGGGAACTTTGGCTTTGGACTCCATTTCATCCTGGGCTGAATTGTGTGACAAGTTCCACACCCGGTTCGAAAGTAACAAAAGAAGGGGAAAGCCTACAGGGTCACTAGCGCAGGTCAGGCAGTATCCCAGCGAGACCCTGGGCTAGTATGTGAAAAGGTTCAGAGAAGCGGTGGGACAAGTATCAGATCTTAATGACCTTCAAGCTGTGGGGTTGTTTCAGAATGGATTAGATCTGGTGAAGTCCGAGAAGTTAGTGAAGAAATTGATGTTCAAGCATCCGAAGAGCTTGGCCGAAGCGTTTGAGAAGGCCGAAGGCTTCATCATGGTAGAAGAGGCAATGGCTAGTTTAAAATAGGGTTCTTCAGAGAAAACAAAGGAGAACGGGAAGGAATCGACTGATGGCAATCAAAGGAAGAGTGGCGGCAACAATGACCGATCTGACGGAAATCAGAAGAGACATAACAATAACTGGGCACCCAGAAGGGATCGTCCGCCTGTCCCGAATCAGAAGGTAAATAAGGTGTATACCCAGCTCAATACAGATCGGGCTACTATTCTGGAGTAGATAAAGAACCAGCCGTACTTCGAACGACCCCGAAATAATCCTAGGCCAGGATCGGGAGATCCCGCTAGGTATTGTGATTACCATCAGGCAGTTGGGCATGACACTAATTCCTATTGGAATCTAAAGGAGTTCATTGAGAAGAAAGTTCAGAGCGGAGTCTTAGTTCAGTACGTGGCAGGACGAGAGCATCAAAGGGAACAGCCGAGGAATAGGGAGTCAGTTCAAGTTAACCAGCCAGTACAACCAGTCTAGAATCAACAGGCAAGACATGTGGTAGACGTGATTACCGAACGTGACTTTGGAAAAGCTGCAGGGAAGAAGCGTCGAAGCTATCTGGATTTGGTGATGGCGGTGACGGGTAATCCTCTGAAGGCTGAGAGGGCGTATCCAGGGTCGGTCATCTCCTTTACAGATGATGATTTTTCTTCAGAACAAATCAAACCGCACAAAGGAGCTCTGGTGATTACAGCGCAAGTGGGTTCGGTGGACATAAAGAGGATGATGATAGACAATGGGTCTTCGGTGGATATTCTGTACGCGCATGCATATCATAGGATGCCTTTGGACGGTTAGAAGATGGAAATTGGGCAGGAGGCTCCTTTGTATGGCTTCAGCAACGATCTAGTTAAAGTGGTGGGAACCATCGAGCTGCCAGTTGTCTTCGGAATGGTTCCTCAACAGGTTCAAATTATGTGTAAGTTTTATGTTGTACATGTGGATTCTGCATATAATGCTATTTTGGGGAGACCTACTTTAACAGCTCTTCAGGCAGTTACATCAATTCCCTATTTCAAAATCAAGTTTTCGACGCCACATAGAGTTGGCGAAGTTGTAGGAGATCTGGACTTGGCGAGAAGGTGTTATCGGAATGCTTTGATCACTTCGGGAATAGGGGTTAACAGGCAGAAGCAAACCATGGCCATAGAGATTGAGCCGTTTACAGAAAGCAGCACAGAATCGTTGGTTATGCCAGCAGAAGAGACCGAAGAAATTGAGCTAATACCAGGGCAGAAAGAAAAGACTGTGAGGATCGGTTCGGGGCTGCCAGAGCCCTTTCAGACAAATCTGATGGAGCTGCTTCGTTGTTATGCTGATATCTTTGCTTGAATTCCTAGTGATGTGCTGGGAGTGAGCCGAAAAGTGGCCGAACATAGACTGTACGTGGATCCGGCGAAGAAGCCAGTTCGGCAGAAGAAGAGGATCTTTGTACCAGAGAGACAGAATATAATTGATGAGGAAATTGCAAAATTGTTGGCTACAGATTTCATCTTCGAGATTGATTATCCGGAGTGGATAGCAAATGTAGTTCTGGTACAAAAGCAGAATGGAAAGTGGCGGGTTTGCATAGATTACACCGATCTGAATAAAGCGTGCCCAAAGGACTTTTATCTTTTGCCTCACATCGATTAGCTCATTGATGCAACTTCGGGGTATGCCTTACTTAGCTTCATGGATGCTTTTTCAGGATATCATCAGATTTCTATGTGCAAGGAGGATATCCCGAAGACAGCTTTTATTACTCGTCGATCAGCCTATAAAAAGGTGACATTCGGTTTGATAAATGCGGGAGCTACTTATCAGAGGATGATGAACCGCGTCTTCACAAAGCAGCTGGGAAAAAATATGGAGGTCTATGTCGATGATATGATAGTGAAGATCATGTCGGTTCGTGGTCATCTGGACGATCTAGAGGAGTGCTTCCAGACAGTTCGGCATTATGACTTGAAGCTGAATCCTACCAAGTGCACCTTCGGACTTGGGGCAGGCAAATTTCTGGGTTATTTGGTTAGCAAGAGGGGTATCGAAGCGAATCCAGAGAAGGTCCAGGCTATCTTGGACATGAAATCTCCACAGTCGTATAAAGACGTCCAACGTTTAACTGGTCGAATAGCATCGTTGCGGAGGTTCATGTCTAAGTCGGCAAAAAAGTGCTTGCCGTTCTTTAATACTTTAAAAGGGCCGAAAAACACGAAAGCATTCCAGTGGACTTCAGAGTGCGAGGATGATTTCCAAGGAATCAAGAGGTATTTGTATTCGGCACCTTTGTTGGTGAAGCCGGTTCCTGCCGAGCCTTTGTATTTGTATTTGGCTGCAATCATTGGCAGTAGAAGCAGTTTTGGTGCGTGAAGTTGGGGGTAAACAGCACCCGGTTTACTATGTGAACCATGCCCTTAGGGATGCAGAGACAAGGTACCCAAATCTTGAGAAGTTTACCTTCGCTTTGATAATAACCAGCCGAAAGCTTAGATAATATTTTCAAGGTCGGGTAATAGTGGTATACACAGATCAACCACTGAAGAAGGATTTGGAGAAGCCAGAGATTTCGGGGAGACTTGCTGCATAGACGATGGAATTGTCTTAGTTCTTTATAGAATATTTTCCACAGACAACTATTAAAGATCAAGCTTTGGCCGATTTTGTGGTAGAATGTTCGTTCTCCGAAGCTGATGAGAGTTTGAATGAAGCGGAGGGATCTGCGAAAACTGTGGCAACACTTCAGCAGTCGCATAATTCTTGGACGTTATATGTTGATGGATCTTCTTCTTCGGACATCAGTGGTGCTGGGATCAAACTAACGAGTTCGGAGGGATTCAAAGTGCAGCAGGCTATCAGGTTTGGATTCAGGGCAACGAATAACGAGGCTGAATATAAAGGAGTGTTAGCCGGGTTGAGATTGGCAAAGAGCTTGGAGGCTCAAACACTGATCATCTACAGTGATTCACATCTCGTCATCAAACAAGTTTCGGAGGAATATGAAGCTCGAGGCTCAAAAATAATTAAATATCTTGCAGTGTTAAAAGATCTACTTCAGTACATTGACTCTTACGAGTTTCAAGGGGTTGGTCGAACAGATAATTCAAATGTCGATGCATTGTCAAAATTGGCTACAACTGAATCAAGTGTGTTTGATGGGTCAGTTTTCTTGGAGGTTTTAAAGCAACCCAGCATCCAGCATGAGGAAGTGATGTGCATCGAGCGATCTAATTACTGGATGACACCGTATATAAACTATCTGGCAGATGGCGTACTACCTTCGGATCAAATGTTAGCAAAGAAAGTGAAATATAAAAGCGCAAACTTTGTGCTTATTGATGGAGATCTTTATCGAAGGGCTTATTCTTCTCCTTTGCTGAAGTGTTTGGTTCCCTCTGAGGCTGAGTATGCCCTTCGGGAGGTTCATGAAGGAATTTGCGGTGATCACATGGCTGCGAAGTCGTTGGCGTATAAAGTGCTTCGTCAAGGATATTATTGGCCTACAATTTTTAAGGAAGCTATACTCGGTTTTATCTCCTATACCTTTTGCTGTCTGGGGGGTGGATATACTAGGTCCATTGCCGAAAGCGAAAGGTCAGGTCAGTTTTGTTATAGTGGCGATTGATTATATGACTAAGTGGGTAGAGACAAAACCACTTCGGCTGATTACGGAGCAGGAATGCTTAAAGTTTCTGAAGGAGTCGGTAGTGTTCCGTTTTGGTATTCCTATGGCGGTAGTTTCAGACAATGGTCGCCAGTTTGTGGGATCGAAGTTTGAAGCATTTTTGAGGGAGTTGGGAATTCAGCATCGGAAGACTTCGGTTGCTCATCCACAGTCTAATGGGCAAGTCGAGGTAACTAACAGAATACTCCTGAATGGGATCAAGAGAAGGCTGGATGACGCCAAAGGAAGATGGCCTGAAGAATTACTTAGTGTGCTATGGGCTTACTGAACTACGACGAGGACTACAACGGGAGATTTGCCTTTTAGACTGGCGTATGGCTCAGATTCATTAGTTCCTGTGGAAATTGGTTCTACAAGTCTTCGGGTCAGTCAGTTCAAGGAAGTGTATAATGATGAGGGACTTAAGGTCAATCTGGATTTACTTGAGGAGGCCAGGGAAGCAGCCTTAGTAAAATTGACGGCATATCAACGTCGTGTGGCTAAGCATTATAATAAAGGGGTGAAGATCCGAAGGTTTGAAGTTGGAGATTTTGTTCTTCGGGAGGTAGAAGCTTCTACACCTCAGAATATGGGAAAGCTGATCCCAAATTGGGAAGGCCCTTATGAAGTTATTGATGTGCCAAAGCCAGGGACTTACCGGTTGAGAACTTTAGATGGGTCTGAGATAAACAATACCTTGCATGCTGGAAGGCTTCGGAAATATTTTCAATAGGGCCAATGTCAAAATCCGAAAGTATGTAATTATGACAACAATTATCAATAAAGTTGGCTTCTTTCTTCAACGCTGATTTATTTACTGCAAGTTATAAGGCTGGATCCCTTCGACTTTTTCGACAGCGAAGAGGAATATTTTTGGGTTGAACTTATTCGGCTCTCGGAGAAAACGAGGTTGCCAGCTTGGTATAAGGTTGGATTCTTTCGTCTCCTCGTAGCGAAGCGAATTATTGTTGGTTGAACCCGTTCGATTCTCGGAGAGAAAGAGGTCACCAAGTTATAAGGCTGGATATCTTCGACTTTTTTGACAGCGAAGATATTTTTGGGTTGAACCTGTTCGGCTCTCGGAGAGAACGAGGTTGCCAGCTTGGTATAAGGTTGGATTCCTTCGTCTCCTCGTAGCGAAGCGAACTATTGTTGGTTGAACCCGTTCAACTCTCGGAGAGAACGAGGTCACCAAGTTATAAGGCTGGATCCCTTTGACTTTTTTGACAGCGAAGAGGAATATTTTTGGATTGGGACCGAATATTTGTGCTGAGCAAGTGGGGGACAGGTGGCAGCTTTTTAGTGGTTAGCTTAGCTAACAAGGGTTATCTCTAAAAAGGTGATTAGCAGACAGCTAATTGAAGGGATGGGCCAAGCTGCCTCAAGCCGTCTTCATTAATGAGGACTTGACATAATATTAGCTTAGTGGGGAACAAGAGTTTGATAAAACCTGTATGAAATCTGATGACATCAACAGGGAAGTGACATGCAAGGTGGTGAGATAATATATGAGTCCAAAGAGCACTACACAAAGAAGGTAACAAAGTATTTTTTTTACTCTCCAGACACTAGAATACACAACTTCCATTGTTAATCTTTTTTTTCGGCCTGTACTTATTCTCACACCGGAGCGATTTCCAACAGCCAAAGCTGTTGAGATCCGGTGCTGACGTGTTTACTGTGCAGGGTTAGACGCGTTTTTGGTGATTGAGACACGTCGTAAAATTTTGAGGTTAACAATATATATACATAGAAAAAAGAGAATATGTATAAGTTCTTAATTATAAGGATAATAGTGCCTAGTGCTATGTGAGTATTGCACCTGACTTATTATTCTATATTATCATCAATTTTACGACACACTTTCTGTGCGCCGGGATAACAAATGCCATATGGATCATATCAACCACATTCGGGTTGGCCCACCAGATTTAGGCCGGGCTGCACCATGTCCGGTCCAGCGCAACCCATTAACCCAGATACAACCTGCCATGTAGATCTTTGGGGTACATTGTACATTAGTATTCGGGCCCGGTTCAGCACGAGAAGTAAAATGAAATTGAAGACAACTAACTACTCAGAATCTTAATTGGGCCAAATCCATAGAAGTGCACAAAACGTCTAAGCAAAAATTGTTTATTTGAAAATGTCATAATTCTTTGGAACAATTACATATTATAGTACATTTTAATAAAATATTACAAAAAAAAATGCATAAATAAAATATTTACAAAATTAGTGCATATGCAATATTTAATTACAAAAAGAGTGCATTCTTATCCCTTTAATTATGCCTATGATTCTCTCCCACGATTCTCTCCCATGATTCTCTCCCACAATTCTCTCCCATGATTCTCTCCCACTCAGTCTTCTTCCTCCTCTTCCAACCCGCCTTCTTCCTACTCTTCCACCACCGCCCTCCCCCTCCTCATTGTTCCGTCGCTCCTCCTCCCGCCCCGCCCCACCCCCTACCCCCTACACTCCCCTTCCTCCGCCTTCTTTCTCCTCCCCCGCCAACGCCCCACCCCTCCCTCCGCCTCCTACCGCCACCCCTTTATCCTCCTCCCGCCCCACCCCACTCCCCTCCCCTCCCCTCCCTCTGCCTCCCTTCTCCTCCCCCTACCACGCCCACCCCCTCCCTCCGCCTCCCACCACCATCCCCCTCCTCCCGCCCCCCCCCCCCCCTTTCTCCTCCTCCCGCCCCCGCCCCGCCCCACCCCGCCCCGCCCCGCCTCGCCCCCTTCACTTCCTCCCCCTTCCTCCTCCTCCCCCAAATCGACCCAAGGTGACCGTCGGTGGAGGCCCCGCCACTAGCCGTGGTGGAGTCCCCTCCACCACCCGTTGCTTCCCTTCCACCACCGGTCCATTCTCCAACTCCACTGGTAACCAAACCTTCATACGTTGGTAACCAAACAGGTATACCAAGGTAACCAAACCTTCATACCAAGGTAACTGAACCTTAATATGAAAGTTTCCTTGTTATGAAGGTTTGGTTACCTTGTTATAAAGGTTTGGTTACCTTGGTATGAAGGGTTGGTTACCTTGGTATGAAGGTAACCAATTCAGTTTTATTAGGTTACCAATTTATTTTGAATGTGATGCAGTTGGTAACCAAACTTCATGAAGTAGGTTACCAAACAGTCATACCAAGGTAACCAAACCATCATACCAAGGTAACCGAACCTTAATATGAAGGTTTCCTTGTTATGAAGATTTGGTTACCTTGTTACAAAGGTTTGGTTACCTTGGTATGAAGGTTTGGCTACCTTGGTATGAAGGTTTGGTTACTTTGGTATGAAGGTAATCAATTCAGTTTTATTAGGTTACTAATTTATTTTGAATGTGATGCAGTTGGTAACCAAACTTCATGTAGTTGGTTACCAAACCTTCCGATAAGGTAACCAATTTAGTTTTATTTGACTACCAAATTTATTTTGAATGTGATGATGTTGGTAGCCAAACTTCGTATAAAGGTAACCATTTTAATTTTTATGGGTAACCAAATCGTCAAAAAAAAATTCAGAATAGCAACTCCGGCGATATAGCGGTGGCGGCGGCGATTTAACGGCGACGGCGGGAGGCGGAGGAGGAGAATGATGAACAGTAACTCTTTCATAATTTTTTGTTTTTAATTTTCTCATTTTGATTTAAATTTTGAATTATGGATTTAAAATTATTGTTAGATCTAAAAGATTTGAATTTGAATTATTAGTTATCCTTGATTTTAGATTTCCATATTTAATTTGAAATTGAATTGTTTGAATTTTTGCACTTTTTTTGTAATTATTTTATGAATGCACTTTTTTTGTAATTATTTTGTAAAAGTTGTATAGTTCTGTAAAGGAGGAACAATTATTATAGTACATTTTAATAAAATATTACAAAAAAATGCATAAATAAAATATTTACAAAATTAGTGCATATGCAATATTTAATTACAAAAAGAGTGCATTCTTATCCCTTTAATTATGCTCATGATTCTCTCCCACGATTCTCTCCCATGATTTTCTCCCACAATTCTCTCCCATGATCTCTCCCACTCAGTCTTCTTCCTCCTCTTCCAAATCTTCCACCACCGCCCTCCCCCTCCTCACTGTTCCGCCGCTCCTCCTCTTGCCCCCTCCCCACCCCCCTCCCCTACCCCCTACCCCCTACCCCCTCCACTCCCCTTCCTCCGCCTTCTTTCTCCTCCCCCGCCAACGCCCCACCCCTCCCTCCGTCTCCTACCGCCACCCCTTTATCCTCCTCCCGCCCCAACCTACCCCCTCCCTCCGCCTCCCACCACCATCCCCCTCCTCCCCTCCCCTCCCTCCGCCTCCCGCCCCGCCCCGCCCCACCCCACCCCACCCCACCCCCCCTCCACTTCCTCCCCCTTCCTCCTCCTCCTCCCCCAAATCGATCCAAGGTGGCCGTCGGTGGAGGCCCCGCCACTGGCCGCGGTGGAGGCCCCTCCACCACCCGTTGCTTCCCTTCCACCACCGGTCCATTCTCCAACTTCATTGGTAACCAAACCTTCATACGTTGGTAACCAAACAGGCATACCAAGGTAACCAAACCTTCATACCAAGGTAACTGAACCTTAATATGAAAGTTTCCTTGTTATGAAGGTTTGGTTACCTTGTTATAAAGGTTTGGTTATCTTGGTATGAAGGGTTGGTTATCTTGGTATGAAGGTAACCAATTCAGTTTTATTAGGTTACCAATTTATTTTGAATGTGATACAGTTGGTAACCAAACTTCATGCAGTAGGTTACCAAACAGTCATATTTAATTTGAAATTGAATTGTTTGAATTTTTGCACTTTTTTTGTAATTATTTTATGAATGCACTTTTTTTATAATTATTTTATAAAAGTTGTATAGTTCTGTAAATGACTCTAATTCTTTTTGGACACAGGAACAATTAACGGGGCCGGCCTCCACTGCTCTATCAATTCTGTGGGTTCATAAGGAACAAAACAAATAAAAATATATGGCTAACATTTTGGAACTTTATTATTGGACTGATATTATTCAACACAAATTTTAAAATAATCAAGTGAAATATATTTTGTCAATAACAGTATATATAAGGTGAGATTTAAAATAAACGTTCTACTTTCTTTTAAATTTTAGGTATATATATGTATTTTGGGATGACTAAAATAAGTTGGTGCATCTTTTATATAGTATGATCAATACATGTATATGTTATTAAAAATGCATTAAATATTTAGTCAAAATAAATACGAAAACTGTAAAGTACTATTTGCGATAATAGTAGCTACAAGTTTTATATTACTTTTCAGTGTTAAATAAATCGCATCAATTTTATATTTACAAAGGTCTCAAAACGATTTCAAAATGTCAAAATTTGCTCATATATTTATTTATTTTGGAAGAGAAAGAGTACTAAATTGAATACTAAGAGAAAGTAATTATATCAACGTATATCTTAGGCATATAGAGCAATGCCACTATCATATAATTTGAGTCATATGTATACACATACATATTTGCGGGCTCTGAATGTCATGCATGATCTACAATATATATATATATATATATATATATATATATATATATATATATGTACGTGAGTATTATGTGACCCAGAATTATGCGATAGTAACATTATTTATATGAAATTATGAATGCAACATTGCATGGGAAAAGTAGTCACGTAAGAGGAAAATATAGGTTGATTTGTGTGTGTGGGTGGGTGGGTGGGTGGGTGGGTGGGTTCCAATTAAGAAACCGCGGAATAAATAAAGCCATGTGGGTTGTTTGTTCACTATTATTATACTTCGAAACGTGATCAACGTGTTTATTATTATACTACCTCCGTCCCACAATAAGTATTTTTTTAGGCTTAATAATTTTTTTTAAAATAAGTGATGTGTTAGAATTTCAATACAATTTTTACAATATCTTTCCATATGTGCCCTTATGCAACCATTGGTATTTATTGCATATTTATTGGGAAGTTGAAAGATTGAAGAAAGAGAAAGAGAGACCAAAAGTCAATAAAAAAAGTCTCAAACAAAACAAAGAAAGTATATTAAGGGTATTTTTGTTATTTTAATTTGTGTATTAGTTTGTGTAATTTAAGTTAAAAAAATATTTATTATGGACAGATGTAGTATTTGTGTTGAAAAATGATCAACACAAATCTCCATTATTCGGAATGAGTAGTTGATATTGTAATTAAACACCCCCAGCCCGCCCACCCACCCACCCACGCACCCACCCAAAAGAAAAATTATGTGGGCCCCCAACCCAAAAAGGAAAATTATATTAATTATGTTCCAAAATAAAATTTTAAAAAAAATCTTGTATTTGTATTTGTATTTTATCAATATAAATGATCTTTTATTCTGAAATAAAAAGTACTTATAAGGTTATAAAAAAAAATTAATTCATCCGGAAGAACATAATTAGCTAGCCTTCAGCTATTGAATTTGACTCCTCTACAACACTTTTCCTTCCAATATTTTTAAATTCTATCTGACATTTGCCATCAATCATTGTTAGTAAAAATCACAATAATGAGATCGATTCTGCCAAAAAAAAAAAGAAGAAGAAGTAATTATTAAAAATATTATTTCCTTTAAAATTAACAACAATTAATTCTCAATGTAAACGTTCTCTATATAATTACTCTGATTTTTGATGTAATGATGCAACTCAACAATAATATAAATCATGGGAAATATGTGTTGATTTTATATAGTATCTAAACTTATATATATATATATATATATATATATATATATATAATTGAGAGAAATTAGGGAGAAATAATGGAGAGGAGGTCCATTACTAATAAACCTAATAATATAAATTAAGTGATAGGTATATATATATATATATATATATAACGATATATAACGTTAGTCATAAATGATTAGGTACCTTCAAATTAATGCATATCACATGGTAGAGTCCATGCAACTTGCATGCCTTTAATTTAATAAGACTAAGGTTGTGTTTGATAAATCTGGACGATTAAGATCTGAATGATTATGATGTCTTAATAAATTAAATCATCTGAATGGTTATGAGGTCTGAATCTAAAAAACTGTTTGATAACTAAAAAGTAAGTTGTCTCTTAATGACACTATTTTACTATTTTAAAGGGTAAATTTTTATTTAATAATTTTAAATATTCAATTTAATAAAAATGAGTGAATAATATTGTTGAATATATTTATATATAAAAAAATTATCAAAAATATTTCATTAAGAGGTACCTCTTAATTATTAAGATTTCATTTTCTGTCTTACCGATTAAGAGGTATTCAGAGGTAACAAAAAAAAAAAACAGGCATCATGCCTCTTAGCGAATAAGAGACAGTCCATTAAGAGACAATCAGATGTAAACAAACAGCACCTAACTACCAATTAATTTGGTGATTTGAAGAACTTTGTCCACAATACACGATTTCTTGTGAAAATTAAACATACAGAATCTGTATATATGGTAACATCATCAGGACATGACTGAATATGATTGAATCCGTGTGTATAGTATAGGAACATCATCAAGACATGAAATTAAGAATATGAATATGATTGAATGATGAGTAACATCATTACGCAAGTCTTTTTCCTTGTGAATTACAACATACATCCCAGATGAAACTAGACTAAGGGATGCCTGTAAATTGGATCCGTTTAGCACAAAGTTTATTTTTGGATAAATTAGTTAATTGGCTAAAAAATTACTGACACACATAAAATTTTGTATGCGTGTTAGTATTTTATTGATCAATTGATCAACTTATTCAAAAATAAATTTCATGTTAACTACTTTATATTAACTAGGTGGGGCATATTAGATGCAATAAACAAAAGTGGCAGTTCCAAACATGGTTTCCATTTTGGCACGTCGATAAATTTGATGATGAAAGGTTTTCGTTTTGGCACGTCGATAAATTTGATGATGAAATTGGTTTGCGATTTACATGAAACTCTAAATGATAATATAAAATAAGTTGGTTGCAATCCTCACAAAGCTTAAGGCAATATTTTCATTTGTATCAATATACATCTCGAATCAATATCCATCTTTGCACTACAGGCCAAAGATATTCATTTGTATCACCAGTGGTCATGTTCATCTTAGCACATGTTATTTTTGCACTACGGCTAAAGATATTCATCAGGTAATCATTCATCTTTGCTCTGCAGGCCAAAGATATTCAATTATATCACCTTTTAGGACTGAGGATGATGAAAAACAAAATAAATAACGAATCCAGTGAAATAAAGGACAAGAATAAAGATTCGTATTTTAGTTTATTCAAGTTCAAGAATATTCCATAATAATACTTTGTGGAGCAAAATTCAATAATAAAGCTCAAAACTTAGATCCAATCAAAGATAAGAACTTTAACAAGCAATTTGGACATATAGAAAAAAAATTAATTTTTTCGTGAATAGTGCCGTATACGTGAATAGTAACCCCGACGAAAAAAGTAAGAATTTTCTAATAAAATTCATGCCAATATTTTGGTATAATGATATTTAAAAGAATAACATCATTTACGAAAGAAAATAACATCCCTTACCTCAAAAGAATAGTACTCCTGACTAAAATATCGGATATAATACCGAAGAAAACTTGCACTGAATAGTAATACTCAAAGTATCTAAATACACACAAAAATACGCTCGATATTATAGAGAGAAAACTTCTGATTCTGGTTTGATTTTCAATTCTAACCTAAGCACCCTATTTATAGGAAAAGCTTAGGATGCCAAAGTAGACTTTTTTAATAAAATAATATTTTTTAAAAAAAATTTCGCTGCCTGGCTGCTTTCAAAAAAATCAGAATTTTTCAACAAAACAACAAAAGTGGGGCCCACTCATTAAAAAATATTTATTTTTTGAAACTTCAATAATTCATAATAAATAGCTCTTTTGTCAGAAAAATACAAATTATATGTCTTTGTATAGAAATTTAATTCTATACAACTTTGTAGAAGGAAGTTTTTCCAAATTCCAAATATAAATTATCCGAAAATTATAAACGATGATTTTTCACACAAAAATACTGATAAAAACACATCAGCGCTAATTTCTTCTTTTATATCCACAAAATAAATATTTTCTTATCATATAAATTAATAATTAATTATTCACAAATAATATTACAGAACTATAATATTGACAATCAGGTCGTTCCCAGGAAAGAGGGGGCCTTCCGATAAGGACTTCTCCTTACTGGCGAGCAATTAAAAAACTCCTCCTAGACAGAACTTTCTTAGACATTGTCAATAATGCTATCTAATAATATTATTCAAATAATATGAATTATTGAGTTGATAATGTGAAATACTGTGTAGTGACAATTATTGAATCAATAATACAAAATATCAACTATAGCAATTATTGAATCAATCATATAAAATAGCAACGTAGCAATTATTGATATAAAATATCAACGTAGCAATTATTGAATCAATAAAATATCATGCAATTATTGAATCAATAATATAAAATATTGAACAGTAATTACTGTAACAATAATTGAGTAGTGACTTCTTACGTAAGAATCAATAATTCAAAATATTATGCAATACCGTGTGCTACTGTGCAACACCGCGTATTACTGTATTTTAACCACCGGATATTTCAACAGTACTAACGGTAACAACTACGCCGTTATTTTATAAAAAAATTATTTCTGTCGCTTTCTATATCCGACAGTTATTCCGTTGTGGGATCCACAAATAGCTGCGCCGTCGTAAGAATATTCCCCGACAACAAGAATATTCCACGACCAAACGAATATTCTCCGACAACAAGAATATTTTATAACCACTTGCTCATTTTAAAATATTTGCACATTTCACCCATAACTTTTCACATTTATCAAATCAACACCTTACTATTTCGAAATAATATATAAAAAAAATTAAATCTTTATTCATAAAAGTTGGGGTCTTACAACCTCCCCTCCTTATGAAATTTCGTCCTCGAAATTGACGTACGTACCTGGTATGTCGAAAAGGTGAGGATACCTCGCTTTCATTTCCGATTCCAACTCCCAGGTCATTTCCTCAATAGCATGGTTTCTCCACAAAACTTTAACTTGAGGTATAACTTTCGAGCGTAGGACATGCTCCTTCCTATCCAAGATCTTGACAAGTACCTCCTCGTACGTTAAATTTTTGGCTATCTCGTCTGGTTCTAACTCAATAATGCGATTTGGATCCTTCACATATTTACGTAACACGAATATGTGAAACACGTTATGAACACAAGACATGCTTGGAGGTAAAGCGAGTCTATAGGCCACATTTCCTACTCGGTCAAGAATCTCAAATGGACCAATGAATCGTGGATTGAGCTTTCCTCTCTTCCCAAACCTCGTAGCTCCTTTCTACGGAGCAACACGTAATAACACATGGTCTCCAACATTAAATTCCACGTCCTTTCGATGAAGATTCGCATAACTCTTTTGTCGATCTTGTGCTGTTTGTATACGTTGTCGGATTAATTGGATCTTTTTCGTAGTCATACGTACTAACTCCGGTCCCAACAATGTTGCTTTACCTACCTCATCCCAACATACTGGAGAACGATATTTTCTCTCATACAACGCTTCGAATGGAGCCACGCCTATACTTGCCTGATAACTGTTGTTGTAGGAGAATTTCACCAATGGTAAGTACTTATCCCAACTCCCTTTGAAGTCTAGAACACAGAGTCTCAATAGATCTTCAAGAGTTTGAATAGTCCTTTCTAATTGTCCGTCTGTTTGAGGATGATAAGCCGAACTGAATCGTAAATCCGTGCCCATAGCTTTCTGCAAATTGATCCAAAATCGTGAAGTAAATCTAGGATCACGATCTGAAACTATGGATACTGGCATGCCATGCAATCTCACAATCTCATTCACGTACATATGAGCAAGACGTTCAAGGGAATAAGTCTCTCGTATCGGCAAGAAATGAGCAGACTTGGTTAATCTATCAACAATAACCCAAATCGTATCTATGCCTTGAGAAACCTTGGGAAGACCCGTAATGAAATCCACCGTAATGTGTTCCCACTTCTATTTCGGAATCTCCAGTGGTTGCAATGGACCCTTCGGTACTTGATACTCCGCCTTTACACGTTGACACGTTAAACATCTCGAAATAAACTCCGCGATCTCTCTTTTCATTTTGCCCAACCAAAATGTATGTCGAAGATCACGATACATTTTGGTACTCCCAAGATGGATTGCAACCGGTGTGTTGTGTGCCTCCATCATGATTCTATACTTTAAGTCAGAATCGTTAGGAACACAAAGTCTGGAGTTGACTCGAAGTATTCCCTCTTCATCGATTCTTGCTTCTGGAATGACACCTTCTTGCACCTTCTTCTTTATCTTCATCAGCTCCGGATCTGTAGCTTGAGCAGCTTTAACTTTATCAATCAAAGATGGTTCTACGCGTATACTTGACATCATCGCACTCGTTTTCGCATATGATCTTCTACTCAGCGCGTCAGCTACCACGTTCGCTTTTCCAGGATGGTATTGGATGGTATGATCGTAATCTTTCAACAGCTCAAGCCAACGTCGTTGCCGCATGTTGAGTTCCTTCTGAGTGAAAAAATATTTAAGGCTCTTATGATCCGTATAAATCTCCACTTTCTCTCCGTACAGGTAATGTCTCTAGATCTTCAACGCGAAAACGACTGCTGCCAACTCTAGATCATGAGTAGGATAATTTCTCTCATATTCTTTGAGTTGTCTCGAGGCATAGGCTATGACTTTCCCATGTTGCATGAGAACATATCCTAATCCTTTGCCCAAAGCATCGCTGTAGATAACAAATCCATCCGAACCAGATGGTATTGTCAGAATAGGTGCCGAAATAAGTCTCCTCTTGAGCTCTTGGAAGCTTTTCTCGCATTCCTCGCTCCAAACGAATTTTGTATCTTTCCGAGTCAATTGAGTTAATGGAGTAGCGATTCGAGAAAATCCCTCTACGAACCTCCGATAATAACCAGCTAAGCCCAGAAAGCTTCGTACTTCGGTCACCGATTTAGGTTGCTCCCAGCTTTGTATTGCTTCAATCTTTGTCGGGTCAACAGATACTCCACGTTTCGATACCACGTGCCCAAGGAATGCTACTTCCTCAAGCCAGAACTCGCACTTCTTCAGCTTGACATATAGCTTGTTCTCACGAAGCTTTTGAAGTACTAGCTTCAAGTGGTGCTCATGATCTTCACGGCTTTTAGAATAGATGAAGATATCATCAATAAAGACAACAACAAACTGATCCAAATATTTCTTGAATACACGGTTCATCATATCCATAAAAAGCAGCAGGAGCATTAGTCAATCCAAAAGACATGACTAAGAACTCATAATGCCCGTACTGAGTTCTGAAGGCAGTCTTCGGAATATTCTCAGTTTTAATCTTCAGCTGATGATATCCAGAACGAAGATCGATCTTTGAAAAGAATTGTGCTCCTTGCAACTGGTCGAACAGGTCATCAATACGAGGTAACGGATACCTATTCTTGATGGTGACATGGTTCAACTCCCGATAGTTAATACAAAGTCGCATACTCCCGTCTTTCTTCTTTACGAATAAAACAGGAGCACCCCAAGGAGACGTACTAGGACGAATAAAATCGATGTCTAACAACTCCTGTAATTGGACCTTTAACTCCTGGAGTTCAATAGGAGCCATTCGATATAGGGTTTTAGAAATAGGTTTTGTACCGGGTTCAAGGTCAATAAAGAATTCAACTTCACGTTCTGGGGGTAGACCGGAAAGTTCTTCGGGAAATACATCAGAAAACTCATTAACAACGGAAATATCATTCAAACCTAATGTATTCTGGTTTAGATCAGTGACATGAGCTAAGAAAGCTTGACATCCGTTTTTCAATAAACGAATAACTTTATAACTTGAAATGATATTGACTGATTTTAGTGGTTTGGTGGTTTGGATTCGCACAATAGGTTGATTAGGAATATGAAAACTAGCAATCTTACGAGAACAATCAATTTTGGCATGGTAAGTGGTTAACCAGTCAATTCCTAAAATCACGTCAAATGTAAGTATTTTCAAAGATATAAGATCAACAGGTAAGGTAAGGGTACCAATCTGAATCAAGCAAGATTTGTAAACTGTAGATGTAACGAAGGTTTCTCCTAACGGAGTTTCAACAGATAAGTCAAAGTCTAATTTATCAGAAGTCAAGTTCAAACGTTGAGCACAAGCAGGTGAAATAAAATAATGGGTAGCACCGGTATCTAACAAGGTGTAAACTTCGCAAGAGTTTATGATTAGCTTACCCGTAATCACCTCGTATGGTTCCTCGCGTTTTGGGCTGTCACGACAAACGCTCTTTCAGAAATTACCAACTTTGACTTGTCCAAAATCGCCTTTGGAATCACCACCCTCGCTGGATTTGGTTTCGCAACAGGACAATCTCGAGCTATATGTCCTTCTTTTCCACAGTTATAGCATGCTTTCAATTGTTGTGGGCAGTTTGGGCTGATGTGTCCATCTTTCTCGCATTTATAGCATACGACCGGTGGTCATTCTCCTCCCCTAAAAATAGTTGATGCTGGTGCTAATGTTGACGTCTTCACGTTTTCATTGTTGTACCTTCTCTTCTTGAAATCTCCTCTCGATTCGCTTTTTCTACTATCATGGCCACGATTACCACCGGAGTGGTTACCACTTCTGTCATGATATTTTCCTCCCCGCTGGTTGTCATTGTTCCGATCACTGCTGCCACCGGTATGACCTTGGTTGTTGTCCCTTGGTTGAACATAATCACTATCTCGTTCTAACAACTGGGCCCTGTTCACTACATCCGAATATAGAAAAAAATTGTGAGAAATGAGGTATTAACGTATTTCGAGCTTCAAACCTCTCAGAAACATCCGCGTCATACGTTCTTCATACTCCACCAAATGAGGTGCAAACCTGAACAGCTCCGCGAACTTAGCCTCGTACTGGGACACAGTCATGTTGTTTTGTTCTAGTCTGATAAACTCTACCTCCTTCATATGATGAATACTTTCAGGAAAGTACTTGTCATTGAACAGTTTTTGAAACGCTTCCCAAGACATCTTGAGTGCGGCAGGCTAGGTACGCTTCACAGATTCCCACCAGTAATCTGCCTCTCCACGGAACATAAACGTGGCGAATGAAACCTTCTATTCCTCCGTGCATCCCAAGACATTAAATATCTTGGTAATTTGTTTAATCCATGTCTCTGCCTTGATCGGATCCGGCTTTCCCAGAAACACTGGTGGTCTCAATTCTTTGAACTGCTTGGCAGTGACAATTCGCGTGTTGTTATTATCTTCACCTGTATGTTGCACACGAGTCTCCCTCGTCTGGTTTTACATGAACTGCAAAAAAGTTCTAAACATCTCATTATTTATCGTCTGATCAGCGTTGTTTTCTGGATGAACATTGTCTTCTTGTTGCACGTTCTCCTGATTGGTGATTAAAGGTGTCTCCACGGTCTCATTCACTTTGTTGTTAACATTCTCACCTGTCATTCTCAAAAACTGCCATAAAACAAAGGTTAATTAAATAAATTAACATATCACATATTAACCCTATGCTCCGAATGACCAATTAAATATCACATAAGCTTAGGTAGGCCATACTAGTGAAGGATTTACTCTTCTATTCCCCGATCTCCGCCAGAGACCATATCCCTAAGCTCTGATACCAACTATGACACCCCCAGAATAGGTACAGTCAACCCAACCCATTCTGAGTCGCCAAATACATGATACAAAATTAAAATACAAACTTTATATCACACGGTCGTGCAAAATACGACCACACAACTGTGAGTGTCAATACAAATCGTATATAATACGAATAATTAACATTCAGATTCATTCTTTATTTATTATAATTATTATCCCACTATTTTACAAAAATAGCGAGGACTACTACTGCTCTAACTCGGACCATCACTCTGTCCCTCGACTAGTTCTCGCAACGTTCTCATTTCCTGAAGATGACAATAGATGAAAAGGGTGAGCTCAACTAGCCCAGTAAAGAATATTATGACTAAGATAATGGAAAATAATTATTGTTAGCCTTCAATAAATCAGATAAAATATAATGGACAACCAATTTTAGATTAATATTCGCAGCGGAAATAACAATTCATTAAAAAAGTTAAGTAGAGAATGAAGTCTACTATCTTCTATGATTTAAAAGTCCATCATCAATATTTTATCCCTGTAACATCAATCAATATACATCTCGAATCAATATCCATCTTTGCACTACAGGCCAAAGATATTCATTTGTATCACTAGTGATCATGTTCATCTCAACACCTGTCATCTTTGCACTACGGACCAAAGATATTCATCAGGTAATCATTCATCTTTGCTCTGCAGGCCAAAGATATTCAATTATATCACCTTTTAGGACTGAGGATGATGAAAAACAAAATAAATAACGAATTCAGTGAAATAAAGGACAAGATTAAGAATTCGTATTTTAGTTTATTCAAGTTCAAGAATATTCCATAATAATACTTTGTGGAGCAGTATTCAATAATAAAGCTCAAAACTTAGATCCAATCAAAGATAAGAACTTTAACAAGCAACTTGGACATATAGAAGAAAATTTAATTTTTTTCGTGAATAGTGCCGTATACGTGAATAGTTACCCCGACGAAAAAAGTAAGAATTTTCTAATAAAATTCATGCCAATATTTTGGTATAATGATATTGAAAAGAATAACATCATTTACGAAAGAAAATAGCATCCCTTACCTCAAAAGAATAGTACTACTGATTGGAATATCGGATATAATATCAAAAAAAACTTGCACTAAATAGTAACACTCAAAGTATTAAATACTCACAAAAATACGCTCGATATTATAGAGAGAAAAAACTTCTGATTCTGGTGTGATTTTCAATTCTAACCTAAGCACCCTATTTATAAGAAAAGTTTAGGATGCCAAAGTAGACTTTTTTAATAAAATAATATTTTTTTAAAAATTTCTGCCGCCTGGCTGCTTTCAAAAAAATTAAAATTTTTTAACAAAACAACAAAAGTGGGGCCCACCTATTAAAAAATATTTATTTTTTGAAACTTCAATAATTCATAATAAATAGCCCTTTTGTTAGAAAAATACAAATTCTATGTCTTTTCATAGGAAATTTAATTCTCTACAACTTTGTAGAAGGAAGTTTTTTCAAATTCCAAACATAAATTATCCGAAATTCATAAATGGATGATTTTCCACACTAAAATACTGATAAAAATACATCAGCGCTAATTCCTTCTTTTATCCACAAAATAAATATTTCCTTATCATATAAATCAATAATTAATTATTCACAAATAATATTACAGAACTACAATATTGACAACCAGGTCGTTCTAGAAAAGAGGTGACCTTCCGATAAGGACTTCTCCTAACTGGCGCGCAATTAAATAACCCCCCTAGACAGAACTTTATTAGACATTGTCAATAATGCTATCTAATAATATTATTCAAATAATATGAATTATTGAGTTGATAATGTGAAATACTGTGCAGTGACAATTATTGAATCAATAATACAAAATATCAACTGTAGCAATTATTGAATCAATAAAATATCATGCAATTATTGAATCAATAATATAAAATATTGAACAGTAATTACTGTAACAATAATTGAGTAGTGACTTCTTACGTAAGAATCAATAATTCAAAATACTGTGTAATACTGTGTGCTACTGTGCAACACCGCGTATTACTGTATTTTAATCACCGGGTATTTCAATAGTACTAACGGTAACAACTACGCCGTTATTTTATAAAAAAATTATTTCTGTCGCTTTCTATATCTGACAGTTATTCCGTTGTGGAGTCCACAAATAGCTGCGCCGTCGTACGAATATTCCCGACAACAAGAATATTTCACGACCAAACGAATATTCCCCGACAACCAAAATATTTTATAACCACTTGCTCATTTTAAAATATTTGCACATTTCACCCATAACTTTTCACATTTATCAAATCAACATCTTACTATTTCGAAATAATATAAAAAAAAATTAAATCTTTATTCATAAAAGTTGGGGTTTTACAATTGACAATGTCTAAGGAAGTTCTGTCTAAGAAAGTGGTTGATTAATTGCGCGCCAGTAAAGAGAAATCCTTATCGGAAGGCCTCCTCTTTTCTGGAACGACCTGGTTGTCAATATTGTAGTTCTGTAATATTATTTGTGAATAATTAATTTTTGATATATATGATAAGGAAATATTTATTCAATGTGGATTTAAACGGAGAAATTTTTAACATATGACATTTGTTGAAAGTTGATATTTTATCTTGTCCGATAAAATAATTCATTCAAATATATTATTATAATATTACATTATAGTAGTATGATGTGATTATATAATAGTATGATTTTTATAATTTGAATGGTAACATTATTTTAGTAAATTCATGGTATAAAAGTTAAACGAGGTGAAAGTGTGCAAATTGAATTTGAACTCTTATGATGCAAACAATGATGTCATCGGAGCGATGAGATAAGTAATGATGTCATCGGAGCGATGAGGTAAGCACTGATGTCATAGATCGATGATGTAAGCGATGATGTCATAAATTATGGCGAAAAGACTATTTTACCCTTACTCTGTCGAGCCTATAAATAAAAGTTCATTTCTTCATTATTTCTCACCAATTCACTAAAGCTATAGAGAGAGAAAGTATAGAAAAAATAAGAGAGAAAGAAGAAGAGTATTCTGCTATTACGCTAGTACAGTCTTCAAATTTTAAGGTAAGGAGTATTATTTCTTTCGTATTCATGAAGAAGTTCTTTTCTTTCAATACTCGTAAGGGTTGTTATTCCATTATTTATTATTTTGTTGGAATAACCTGTCTACGCGGACTACCGCATGCATGGTGAAATCATGTTGTTATTCTATTCTTTATTATTCTGTGGGAATAACCTGTCTACGCGGACTACCGCATGCCTGGTGAATAACCCTTCGTATTCAGTGGTTATTAAATTGTGAAAATAATCTATTTGAGCGGACTACCGCCAAACGGGTGAAAATCCAATTGCAGTTTCGTATATTTCATTTCAGATTCCTAACTCTAAACTTACTACGGTAAGTATTGCTTCTATAATTCCTGAGATGATCAGATATTACTTGAGTTTTGCGCTTCATCTAATATTATTTCACTAGAATATTGGTCTGAACTTTCTTATGAAATTTTTATCTTTTCATGTCGAGTGACTATTCACGAGTTACTATTCATGATTTACTATTCACGAGTTACTATTTACAGTAAAAAAATATTTTTTTTCTTCCAAATCATCTTTGATTGAATCCAGGTTTTGATCTTCATTCTTGAACTCTGGATAAATTCTCTAATATTTGTCCTTTATCTCACTAGATTCGTTATTCGTATTATTTTTCATCATCCTCAATTCTAAATGGTGATATAACTGAATATCTTTGGCCTGTAGTGCAAAGATGAATAATTACGTGATGATTATCTTTGACCTGCAGTGCAAAGATGAATGATTACTTAATGAATATCTTTGGCCCGTAGTACAAAGATGGACAGGTGTTGAGATGAACATAACCAACTGATGATACAAATGAATATCTTTGGCCCGTAGTGCAAAAATAGATATTTGATTCGAGATGTATATTGATTGATGTTACAGGGATAAAATATTGTTGATGAACTTTTAAATTAAAGAAGATAGTAGACATCATTCTCTACTTAACTCTTCTAATGAATTGTTATTTTCGCTGCGAATATTGATCTAAAACTTGTTGTTCATAATATTTTATCTGATTTATTGAAGGCTAACGATAATTTATTTTTTATTATCTTAGTCATAATATTCTTTACTGGGCTAGTTGAGCTCATCCATTTCTTCCATTGTTCTCTTCAAGAAATAAGAATATCGCAGGTACTAGTCGGGGAATGGAATGATGGTCCGAGTTAGAGCTGTAGAAGTCCTCACTATTTTTTTTATTTAAACTAGTGTGATAATAAATGTAATGAGAATTTAGTTTGAATGTTAATATTTTTTACATGTCTGTATTGACACTCACAATTGTGTGGTCGTATTTTGCACGACCGTGTGATATGAAAGATTGTATTTAAATTTTATTGAGTGTATTTGGCGACTCAAAATGGATTGAGTATTGAACCTATTTTGGGGTCGTCACATATTTGATACTTCTCAAATAAGCAAATAGCAATTAAAAGGTCAGATATTTATAAAAGTTCAAAGACTTTTATATTTGTGTAATTATGCTTCTTGTATAAACAGATATTAATTTGTACTAAAATCAAAGATATTTTTGTATAAGCAAATATGTGAATTTATGCACAGTTATAAAAGTTTATATAACTTTTATTTATATTTTGAGTGAAAAAACTTCTAAGTAAATAGATATGTAAGTTTAAGCTTTGAATCAAATGTGTTTCTGTATAAGCAGATATATAATTTTTGTGCAAATTTATAAGAGATTTATTTATCCTTTATAAATAAAGAATGTATTTCTATGTTAACAGATTAGGCTTTAATTTCTAATATAATTTTATTTATAGTAAATGATTTGCTTCTTTTTAAACAAATATATTCACTGAAGTTTATGATATAAAAGTTTAAGTAACTTTTATATTATGCAACAAGTATTTTATGAATAAATAAATTTTTTGATCAAATACTTGTAATGACAAATATCAAGTATAATAAATGAATCAGTTTAAATAATACTTTATATAATAAATAAATTTATTTAACTCAAAAATATATAATAATATACTTTATCTATGTGAATGTTATAAATAAGGTCACTTAGAATTTTAAAGACCGTTTGAATAATTTACTCCATCATTCACTCAAGAAGAATATTTTCAAATTGTATCTGTATCTAAGTATATCTAAGTACTGACCAAATTTATAGTTTAATAATCTGTATTTATATAAATATTTTCGATAGATCACTTAGGATTCTAAATATCGTTCGGATATTTCGCTAATTCTCCCACTTAAGAGTAATATCTCCCATATACTCACGGTGTCTAAGTACCGATTTTTTATAGGATAAATAGATGATATATATATATATATATATATATATATATAATTGTGTATAACAATTTATATTTGTACATCTATAAATGTAAACAAGTAAGAGATAATTCAATTAATTCAATCAAATAACTTGTCTCAAATACTGTTGGCCAATTTTCTCTTTTTCAAATGATTAAAACTTTGAGCATAAGAGAGAGAGAAAGTTTTAGAGAGTAAACTTTTTTCTTCTTAGAAATTGACAAATTGAAATGAATGAAAAGCCTCTTATTTATAAATATTACTCTCTCCGTCCTTAAAAGATTGTCATTTTAGAAGAAAAAATTTGTTCTTAAAAAATTGTCGTTTATAATTTTCTAGGAGAATAAATTATTTACTTTCCTGTATCACCTTTACCTTTTCTCATTGTCCCAAAAAATTCTCTCCCTTGTATTAATAATTTTCAACTTCCCATAAAGGGATAGTGATGAAATTTCACACAAATTTTAATTATTAAATGATAATATTCAATGATTTTCTTAATTCATGTACAAAAACCTTAAACGACAATCTTTTAGAAACAGAGGGAGTATGAGCTTAGGGGAAAAACAATACTCCCTTCGTCCCTTAATATAAAACGTTTTAGAGAATTTTTTTGTCCCTTAATATATGACGTTTTAGAATTTCAAGTAACCATTAATTGCTTAGTTTCTAATATTACCCTAATTATTAAATATAACTTTGGTTCTCTAATTATTTTTTTCTCAATAAATAACAATATCTTTTTTCAATACAAGGACAATATAGACATTTGATATTATATTTAAGAAATTTCTTAACATGTGCCTTAGGGCACATGCTAAGCACACAGTTCAAGAGAATATTCTCTTGAATTGTGTGCATATTTCCTTGAACTTGGAGCAAATATAAAAATCAAGGGAATATGCACACAGTTCAAGAGAATATTTTCTTGAGCTGTGTGCTTAGCATATGCTCTTAGGGCACATGTTAAGAGAACCTTATGTTTAATGCTATACAATTATTTTCTTAATGCTTATGCATAACTTCTAAAAAGTCTTATATTAAGAGACGAAAGAAGTAGTTAAGATTGCATGGTTTCAAAATCAACGGCTTGGATGAATTATTGCAAAGGGTCACGGATTGGACCAAGGAGAGAAGTACACTGATACTTTTGAATTTTTTAAACTTCAGGCCATTGAATTCAAGTTCCTTCCATTTGTTTAATTTAACACATGTTGAATTCAATTTGTCAAACTTTTCAAAGCTCCAGAACAGGCTCATTTGTTGTTTTTCAATTTCCATTTTATGTAAGTCACGGATAAGAAAAAGACAGTTGGCCTTTTGTCTTTCATATCATAACTCCTTTAAAGTCCTTATAGAGATTTTGACCGGTCCAAAAAAATTATTACTCCATTATTTTTTTTGCTTTGACCCTTTAAAAATATATACTCTTTTTGTTTTTAAAAGATTATCGTTTTAGAAAAAAAAAATTATTTGAAAATATTTGTCGTTTATAACTTTCTAGAAGAATAAATTATTTACTTTTCTATATTACTCCTATCTTCTCTCATTGTTTCAATAAATTCTCTCCCTTGTATTAATAATTTTCAACCATAAAGGGATTGTGATAATATTTCAAACAAATTTTACTAGTATTAAATGACTTTCTTAATCTATGTGCCAAAATCTTAAACGACAATCTTTTAGGAACAGAAGTAGTAATATTTTTTCTAATTAGAATTTTTACAAAATTCAGTAATTTTGGTGTAATTTGAATACATATAAAAAGTAGTGTTACACAGATTGTACAATACTGTTTTTTATATGTATCCAAATTACACTAAAATTACTAAATTTTTAAAAAATTCCAATTGGAAAAAAGACTATTTTTTGGAAGTCAAAACAAAAAAATAAATAAAAATTGGCCGCAGTCGGAATTTCCGATTAAGGCTGTAAAATTAGCAAACAATTCGGGCTCGATTCGTACTCGCTCGACTAAAAGTTCGATTCGAGCTAGACTCGAAATATAAATGAGTCAAATATGAGCAAATTTTAAATTCGATAAATTATTCAAACCTCCTTAAATTATAATTTTCTATTGATACTCGAATCATATCCGTTCGAAAAGTTCAAATTGCTTCGGGCTCGATTCGAAATCGTGCTCGATTCGGTAGCTAAATGAACCTTAATCAAACTTTATTTTATACTCGATAAATTTTGTGAACCAAATCTGAGCAATTCAATACTCGGCTCGACTCGATTCGTTTACACCCTTATTCCCTGATCCTCCTTGGATAATTGAACTCCTTTACTCCCTCCATTCCCATTTAACTGACGTTTTACACCCTTTGAGTTATTCCAAAATATTTGACGTTGAATGAAATCAAAACATAATTAATATTTTTTTTTCAACTTTATCCTTATCCCTGTTTTTCAATAAGTGTGTAATTAATGCACACAATAATGAGTTTTTAGAGTATCAGAGACGAGAGAGAGAGAGAGAATATTTATTAAATAAGGGTACTTTAGTATTGTACAATAACTTTTTACTCATATTAATAGCTTCCTTAATTCATATGCAAAAACCTTAAACGACACTTATTTAGGAATGCTAGCATTAATTAAGTTTTCCAAGCTCCCACAGTTTTCGAACAAGGTGAGAGACTTTTGAGTAATGTTACTATCACATTAAATAGTTCATATAAAGTTCACATAAAGTCGGGTGACATCTTTTGATTTGTTGTTGAGTCAAGTGGGTCATGTCAATAACAAATCAGAGGTGTCACTCGACTTTATGTGAGTTTTATGTGAGTTATTTATGTGATAATAGCATTATTTGAGACTTTTTAGTCTCTTGCTTTTTTTAGAGCTCTCCCATGAAATTCGGATAAAATGGAAGACAAAAGTCTGGGATACATCAATTGTATCTACATAATACATTCAGCTATATATTTTTATGCACGCACGCGAGAGATGTAAAAAAAAAGAGTCCTTCTACAGGATATTTTTTTTGGATCGAATTATTGGAGATGTCTATTTTTTTTTGTTTTTCTTTTGAATTCCAAAAAATATATAATATTTATTTTAATTTAAATTTTTACAGAATTAATATTTTAGGTGTAATTTAAATATATATAAAAAATAGGATTGTATAGGGTATGCAACTCTGTTTTTATCTAAATTATACTTAAATCATTAAATTCTGTAAAAAGTTGAATTAAAATAAATATTATATATTTTTAAAAATTCAAAAGAAAAACCAAAATATAAAATAAAAATAAAAATTAGACACGTCCAATAATCCATCCGGTCCAAAAAAAATGTCTGCCTAGACTTGTTGAAAAAGAAAACAACAAAAAGCAACTCATGTCCCTTTCGAATTAGGATACTTTTCAAATGAAACGGAGAATATGTATTTTATTAAAGGGAGAATATGTATTTTATAGTTCAAATTTAAAATGTGTTAAAATGTGAATGACGACAAAGAGATGACGACGACAATATGAATGGAGCTGAGAGGATCCCAGTCCTTATCTTTCACCTTGATACCCTAAATTTTGGGTTCATTTGTTTGGGCAGGTGGGATAGAATTTTTACAAGCAGCAGGGAGGGAGCATTTGGTTGGGATTAAATGGCAGGGAAGGAGTTTAAGGAGACACTTCTGAAGACTGATTACTATGAGAATTGCCCAGGGTGTAAGGTGGATCAGCGTAAAGCTATGCAGCGAGGGATGCCTATTAAAGAACTCTTCATTATATGGATAGTGGTGCTCTGCTCAGGTAAAAGTTAAAACAACACCCTTTATTCATTTGTTCTTAGAAATATTGGCTAAAACTAGTGATTCATTACGTCCTAGCTCATTGTGTACTTATGCCTCTTGATGCTCAATCCAGAAGAAATTAAGAATTAAAACTTTCCCTTTTCATATTTTTGTCAAACTAGCTAGTATAAACCAAATATAACCTTAATATCGTCAACTGCAATGCTCTAATCATAATTACAATGTGGGTTTGGTTAAACAAAACCTTTTGGCCTATATAATGTAATATTTTAAATTTTCGAGTATGTGACAACTGATCATTAATGAGCAACATGTGGTTTTTGTGCTTAAAAAAAATATATGTTAGCAAATTGGTTTATCTGCTTAATAAAATGATATCTTCAATCATAGACAAGGTTCTAATATATTTTCCTGCACTTTAATACCTTTTGCAGCGCTGCCAACATCATCTCTCTTTCCATTCCTTTATTTCATGGTAAGTAAGTTACACTAGCCGATTTATAGTACGAAAAAGACTTGAAAGAAGTAAGTTAGCATGCTCCCTCAAGCTGAAGCTAATATCTTCCCTGGCCAACTTGCATAAAATGGGGTGAAACACCTTAAAACCATTCCATTCCTCCAATTCGAACGCAGCAGTAACATTAACAATCAATATGTACTCATCAATTCTGTAAAAACTCAATAATTCTAATTTTATCTGTTGCAGATAAGGGATTTTAATATTGCAAAAGAAGAAGAAGATATCAGTTACTATGCAGGTTTTGTGGGTGAGTTATGATGTCTGTCCGTTAATAATTACATGTCACTTCGACTCACTCCAGTCCTCATAACTCCCTTAATTTTATGAAGGGGCATCATATATGCTCGGAAGGGCTCTAACATCTATCTTTTGGGGAAAAGTGGCTGATCAATATGGTCGCAAACCAGTTATCATCATATGCACTTTGACAATGTTTGTGGCTGCTCTTGGCTGAAGTTTGCAATTTCCTTTGGCTACTTTCGATAGGCTTTCCTCTCCGTGTAACAATTTTTATTATTGTTCATTTCAGAGTTGTTTTCAACACTCTTTTTGGTCTTAGTATAAACTTTTGGATGGCCATCAGTACGAGGTTTCTTCTTGGAAGCTTAAATGGTTTGCTTGGACCAATAAAGGTATCTCTTGTTACATGTCTTTTAGTTTCTCAGATATAGTTGCAAGATAATGTTCATGCCGAGATCTTAAAAAGTTCGACTACTGCTGTTTCCGTTATATTATTTCGTTTTAACTTGTAGTAATGTTGTTAATATTTCCTCCATCATCAGGCATATGCATGTGAACTTTTTCGTGAAGAATACCAGGCCTTAGGACTAGCAACTGTAAGTGCTTGTGGTTTATGTATACTGCGAGTAGTTAATGAATTAATAAAGTTATTATTTTTATTTCTTTCAGGTTAGTGCAGCATGGGGCGCGGGATTGATAGTTGGCCCTGTTTTGGGAGGCTTCCTTGCACAGGTTTTTAAATCTTTACTGTTTTTAGAACTAGTGCAGTAAAAAATTTCTTCGTTTGAAGAAGTGAGTGCTATTGATTACGAAAAACTGGAATTATATTAGGAACACATTCCAATAGTCTACTTTACATTGAGAAACACTTTATAAATATTAATATGTGGATTGATTTAAGAAACTCATGTGACAACGTGATTACACTGATAAAAGATTATATACTCAGAAGCAGAAGCCTCCTAAATTGTTATGGGGATATATTAAAGATTACATATCATGTGACTAGGCAATTAGAAGGAACAAATTAAAGGTTCTTGATGCATGCTGAACAGTGCATGTCACAAATAAGACATTTTTGGTTTTCAAGCATGGGATATGGCTGTGAACATTAAAAAAGAAACACACATTGATTTCTAGTTGTCTTTCATGATTGTACAGTAAAGAACAGCTATAGGGAGGGATGCAGCTGGGCTGAGACGGCTTAGAGCTAGGTCAGTCTGTTTTTAGAAAAGGGGTGTGTGGGTGGGCCAACAATAACTCTGACCCTTCTCCCTAGGGGCCAGTTTAGGTTTGTGCCGGTTATGCTGTAGTTTTTGAATTAGGATTCTCTCCATTTCAAATGAAATGCATGGTCCAGATTTAAAATATGTTGGAATGTGACATCATGAAGATGGAAGAGAGAGAGAGATGATGATGGGGTATATATAAAGAATGGAGACTTTCCATTTCATTTGAAATGGAGAGGATCCTAGTCCGTGTGACATTCTGATTGGGCCTGGTTCTGGGCAAGTCTGATTCAAGGGTCAAAATATCACGATCTAGCCCAACCCTGTGCATAAGGGGGTTAGAGCAACCTTCCGATTTCGGGTATAATTTGCACCGAATCAAATTCACATGAAAATCTTGAAAGACGTGTTTATCAGTGCAATGTCATCGTTGCGTGATATAATATCAATGTATTATTAATTAGAATTAATACACTTAGTTTTTGTTCGGGTTAAATTTTCATTACTCCAAGAAATTATAGAATTTTGTGAGTTCCTTGTGTGCATAAACAGTCTCTTTCTTTCTCAAAGGATTGAGTATTGCTCTAAATCAGATTTTATCAGTGTATGTAAGAGCCCTTTTTCAGTTCTTTTTATATATATTTATATTTATTTCAACCTTTCATTACTTTTTTCTTTTCTTTGATGCATGCAACCTTTTTGATCATGGTTTTTTTTTGTTTTGTTTTCTTTTGAAATATTTTTAAGCCTGCAGATAATTTTCCAGATTTATTTTTACCAGAATCTATCTTTGGGAGGTAATTTTCTTCTCCTGCTTTAATTTACTGCATTTTCATTTTCATAGTGCTGACAAATCCAACTTATGAACCGTATTCCAGGTTCCCATACCTCTTGCCCTGCCTTGCTATATCACTGTTTGCTTTGGTTGTGAATGTCGCTTGCTATTGGCTTCCGGTATGTTTTTAGTATATTTATTCTGCTATCTTTTATTTTGAATTGCTCTTTCAGGTGCTTCTTATTTTAGTTAAGTTGTCAATATCTGTTGATAAAAGAAACAGATATCCTTCTATATTTCCCATAGACGAAGATCATAACTAAGAGAAAAATGAGACAATAACCCTCCCTGAAAATCATGTTACTACTCTCCGTACAAATAACCCCAAATGAGATCAAAAAACAAGCATTTCCATAGGATTGTGGTCTCTTTGGTATCATCTATCAATATTTACTGTTATCAGGCTGAAAATTTTATTATTCATCTTGGCACACTCTTAGGTTTCTTAGAATTTAATTCAGGTCAGGATTCTAAGAACTTAAGAACTTGAGAACTTAATTGTTTTTGTGTGCAGTGTCCCAAGGCATTCAAAAGTTTATATGGTTAATTTTCTTTCTCTTAACATAAATCTATCATGATTGCTACTAATCAAGGAAACAAAAGTAGAAAATATTATATTCAGCCTTCATTTTCCGGCAATCTGATTTTGAATCCTTGAAATGGTAGGAAACATTGCATGTGCATAAATTAAACAATATATCAAGTGAAGACTCATTAGAGACATTGGAGAGTGCGAAGGAAGATACACGCGAAAGAACGGAATCAAATTCTACAATAAGCTTATTCAAGAACTGGCCCTTGATGTCTTCTGTCTTAGTTTACTGTGTTTTCTCACTTCATGATATGGCTTACGCAGAGGTAAGAAACTATTGTTTTCTGAAATATGGTTTTCACTACAGTTGTGTTATAATAAATGATACCTTGTTAATGTTTGGTTCACAGATATTCTTACGTTGTTGTAAGTAGAAGTTATACCTACTGGTGATTGTACTTCATAAAATGAAGACTTTTTCCAAACATATGGGCTATGGCTCCTTGTATAATTTTTTGGGCAGGGATCCTATATGATGAACTCCCTTGTAATTTGGGATTTAGGTGTCAATTTGTCATGGGAATTGGTTAGCTAGCTCTTAGTGTTTATTTTACATCAATGAAAACCTAAGTGCCCAATTCTCAATGTGGCAAAATTGCACCGGAAGAACAAATGTTCATGGTTTTCCTTGTCAGCCTACAAAACACTCAGAAGAACAAATGTTCATGCTCATAGTCAATTATAAGGATATTAACAAGTAGCTTGGCTTGATTGTTGTTGCTTTTATCCAACTTAAAATTTTACATTTGCAAACTAAATTCGCTCTTCATTCTGAAAGTTTTTTATTAATTATATGCTTGGTTTCGTATTACTAACACTATTGCTTTGTATCTTTCTTAGATATTCTCATTATGGGCTGTGAGCCCTAGGAGGTTAGGGGGCTTGAGTTATACGACTGGGGATGTTGGTGAAGTTCTTTCTGTCACAGGTATTGGGTGAATGATACTTCTTCAAACATTATGTAGCATATTTGCATTTAGTAACATATATCTGACTGCAATAGAATCCTAATGCTGATGTAAAGATGTTAGATTCAACGTATTATAGTAACAAAGTGCTAAAAGATATTATGTCATGCATGTCCATAAGTTCTTTTTTCCTTTTAGTGTTTATTTGTGAAGTTATTAAATGGACACTGAACTGTTTCCAGTCTCCTTGTTTTGCTGACCATAGCTTATATATTTTCCCTGATTAAGTTTAGTCACAGTCCCATATGGGCGATTCGTATCATATGCTGAACTTAAATTCCATTGCTTGGTGCACTAGAGAATATTGTTCAGATTTTAAGTTTTTTTAAAATTTTAGAGCAGCCACCTTGTGCCAACAACAGCAGTAACATTAATCAAAATAACAACAATAACACTAATTTCAATTGTTAGTAATTGTCTACCCTCTTACTAGCAGTATGGGTAGGTGGGACCGACTTCATTTAATGACCTTTATATGTTTTTAGATTTACTCCACATATTGTTACCCAAGTTGGTTGGGTGTTTAGGCTTTTCCACTTATTCAATTAATTAGTTAATGCTATCTTATCTCAAATATGGTTATAGCAGTTTCAATTGTCATCATGTTTTCCATTAGCTAGTATACATTTCAAGTGGAGCAAGCTACAAGAGGCCTTATGACCTTTAAACTGTCTTCATGTCACATGTGTGAACAAAAAAATAAAATAAATAGTTTACATAAAAGAAACAATAAATAGCATAATAGATTTGGATAAAATAGTTCTTTGTTACGCACATACTTTAACATACTAGAGTAGTATAGTTGTTTTGCGTATATTAGCTTTGGATCTCTTTAAAGGTATGTCTTCATTTTCAATATGTCAATGACAAAATATTTCATTTTAGGAAAAAGAAAAATGATAAATAACATAGTAGATTTGGATAAATAGTTGTGTGTTAAGCACATACTTTAAATTTGTTCTCCTGCATATTACTGAACATGAGTGGAAGACCTTCGGTTTCTAACCAAATGCTCAATGTTCAGGTGTTGGCCTTATAGTCTTTCAAATTTTCCTGTATCCACTTCTGGAGAAGCATGTCAGTTTTATGACTCTAGCTCGTATTGCCGGAGTAATAAATCAAACCTTGTAAACTCACTTTACCATTTGCATATCCATAAATTGCTCTCTTTTAATGTGGTGCACAACTTTCTTATGTATAGGTTGCGTCTATCCCTCTTTTGACAAGTTATACCTTTATAGCTACACTATCCGGGGTCACCCTTTCATTGTTGCTAAACTGCGCTTCTATAGCAAAGAATATTTTATCTGTAAGTTTATTTATGACTTCAGTAAGTTACTGTCATAGTGTCATCTTAACTTTTTTTAACTTTCTCTTCTGTAATTTATTTGTAGTCCTTTCCACACTACTGGAGTTATGTAGTTACGGTTTTTCCTTGTTGCTTTGTACTTCATTTTGTTTTAACACCACTGTCTATAAAAAAATTGATAGCCATATATGTGAACTAGAAATGCATGAAGATGTTAATAATGTAACTATGCATATGCCAGGTATCTTGATAATACAGGCTCGGATAGATTATGCTCATAAGCATTGTGCATAATCTTCTGATCGGCATTTGATCTTCAAATAAGTTCTGTAAATTTATTCGTAAGAATTGTAATCTACATTTTCATTATCTCAAATTTTTTTTTTGTCACCCTCATCAGGTGGCCATTATAACTGGCATGTTCATACTGCAGAACAGGGCTGTGGTAGTTTTCTTTTCTTATTGAAATTACTTGGTTTCTTTTTCCTGATTTGGCGTGTCAAGTATAATCTTTTCACATTTCATGTCTTGTATGATAACAACAGGACCAACACCAAAGAGGTGCTGCTAATGGTATTGCTATGACTGGAATGTCACTTTTTAGAGCAATCGGTCCAGCTGGTGGAGGAGTACTGTGAGTGTACTTTTGTTATCATATGCTCATCTTTCTTCCTTTTTCTTTTTCAAGTGGGGGATACACAAGTAAAGCCGTATATAATGCCGATCATACTATAAATTTAGCTTTAGGTTATCAATTACACCAGTGAAGTAAATGAATGGATGGATAACTATAAATAAAATATATAATTAAAAAAGAAGAAGCTGAATGAATTTGAAGACGTGAAATGTCCTCTTTTTCCCTTATAAATAATGTCATGCAAATTTTTGGACTATCTCTCAGTTAGTTATAATGAACTTGAGTTGACAATTTTAAAAAGAGTACTACATGGTGGTTTAAAGTAATTTAAATTGTTTTTTTAAAAGCGAAAGTAATTTAAAGCGTAGTTCTTAACTTCTTGTAGAATATAAACTGAAAATTTGATATTGTAACTTCCAGCAACTGAGTACACATGTTACACCCCCTCTCCGAAAAAAGCATAGGGATGTCACGTGCAAAGCACAACAAACTTCAAAATGGATAACTCCAATAATAACTAATAATTTCCACAAGTCAAACTATAATAAATATCAAACCGGCTCAAACCATAATTTAAAATATTTAATACTAACTCCAAATCAACCAATGTATCAGCCTAGACTGAATATCTAAACCATTGGATAGAAGAGATCTCTCATCACATTTGTCTTGACCCCCCTGATTACCTACCAGAAGGAAAAACACAATATGTGCCAATTGCCTAGTACAGATATATAGTACGAAAATAATGAATTGAAATAAATAAATTAAATGAACTGAACTGAAACCAACAAAATGAAATAAAATGTTGAATCAAATGGCCAAGTGTTATTTCATATCGAGTTCATAAATATACCTTGCCACACAGACAAGTCAAATAATGTCACAGAGAAAATTTATTTATTTTGTATTTATAGATTTCATGAAAATATTTTATTTGTAGATTTAATGTGTTACTCAAAAGGAAAATATTTATATTTAATTTATTATTTATTGTCATTGATTTTATAAATAATGTTAAGATTTTTTTTTTTTAATTTAAATGTTGGGGGAAATGAACAAACATTATTTGAGAAAATACTTATTAAATACAAGTCAAATGTATTGAGAAGGTCAAAGTACAAAAAAAGTAGTCTAACCATATTCTGGCAAAAAATTGGTCGGTCCGGTCAAAAGGGAACACATTTGTTGTTTTAAAATACTTAGAGGTATTGATTGAACATTTTCAAACTTTGAGTATCAAATTGATTTTCGTCCAAACTTGGGGGGACATTTTTGTCATTAGCTCTAGTTTAAACTTTAAAGTTTGCATTGCATTTTGATTTTGAAAAAAAGGTCCAGGGACTCGGCATTTGTATATTCATTGATTCACATAACTGAGACTGAAAGTTGATCACCTAGGACAAGCCACAAGTCTATGAAAACAATGGATATGACTAGTGGATCTTGGGGGTGGCAACCTTCTTATGGTCTCAGCATTTGTGTGGTCGAGCTTAAGGCACTTTCTGAAGCTATATAACCAAAGAAGATTACTATTTCAAGCATAAACATTGTCTTGTTGGACAGTCCTTCGGCATCTAGGAATCATGTTCCCCGTAACTCTGCCACTAATGCTAAACGATTATCATACTGGCACTTTTCTAAGTTCCTATTCATTCTTCTTTCTTACTCTGAAAAATACGACAGGAATGGGATACATAATCTTGTGATGGTGCAACTAAATAAATGGAACAAACAGAAAAGCACCTAACAGTAACTTAATTACACAGGTGATCTTGCAAAATTTAACAGATACCATAAAGATAGATCTCACCCTTCACGAGCGTATCATTTTCTCGGCATATAACTAAAAAATAAAATAAAATCAAATACCAACTTCATGCCCTTTAATAAATGTTGTCGATTAACTGCAGTCACATAGCATAGTTATAATCCACAATAGTGGTTGAGAGTACTTGTAATGGTTATAATACGGAGTGGTATGCTTTTGAATTCTTTCTCCAAGTAATCCTGTTCTTTACTTTGAATAATTTCATTATGCAGCCTTTCCTGGGCACAGCATCGCCAGGATGTTGCCTTCCTGCCAGGTATGGCTTTCTATTAATTTTTTTTATTGTTCAAGTAAATTGCTTTCTGGGTTATGCTAAGTTTATTGCTCAAGTATTTGCCTTTAAATTCTGATTCCTGAAGGACTTGTTTGTCTTTCGATTTCTTGTTTGTCTTTTTGCTGCAACTGTATGCGCATAGTACATGCTCCTAGAACTAGCTTCATTCTGCTACTGGTTCTAACAAACTAAAATATTAACTTATCAATCAATAAAAAGTAAAATGAAACCAAATATTAAAAGTATACAAGAAATACAAGTAGACTAAAGAAAACAAAAATCAAAAGAGCACTTTGTTTACACCCAAATCTCAATTTTCGAAATTGGGTTAAGTGAATTTCAGCCAAGTATTGATGTTAGTTAACTCAGTGTACCAGTTAACTAAAATGGTTTGGACAGAGGCTGTCAGCTAAGCCAAAAAACAAGGGAGAAAATGGGGACATGACTGGGAGATAGCGAACACGTGTGAAGATGCGTTTCAACCCATGACTCTTTTAGTTCGGCAGAGTGGGACGATCCTCGATCACACAGTCAAGTACTAACAGAAAGTGGAGTAGTGGTCCTATTTTTAAGGAAAGCGTTGCTAAGTGACCAATTAAGTCAGCGCCACAGTTCTGCAACGAGTTTATAAATAGAGAACAAAGCTCTTTAGCGCAAATTGGCAACACCCATTCCAGAACACTTACTTTTTTTCCCAGTTTTTATCCAGTTCTAACAACTTTTCTAGTTTTAGGATCAACAATTAGCTTGTTACGCCAATCTTCAGTTTGTTATTGTTGTTTTAGTATAGTTATATTGGATCCTCTACTTGTTACGTCTAGTAGTTAAAGCAAGAGGGAGAGAGAGAAACTAAAACACTTGTATTGTATTTCATATTTGATACAAATAGTGGAGTCCTATATATATACATGTGTGATAACAAACTAAGCTAGAATCAAGGAATCAGATATGTTGAAAAGATAATTACGGAAATTCAAAAACATTATCCTAACTAATTGCTAATTGTTATCTTGTGTTGATATCCCCCCACAAGCCAAAGGGTATCTGTGAAAACACTTTGAGCTTGTTCCGGTTGTACAAAGATTGGCTGGTTGGTAATGGTTTGGTGTGTACATTGGCAACATTATCTCTAGAGGAAACAAATTGAATAGATATCTGTTTGTTGGCAACCATTTCACGAACAAAATGATAATCTATCTCAATATGTTTTGTTCGGGACATGAAAGACAGGGTTAGAAGCAAGATAAGAGGCTCCAAGATTATCACACCACAACACGGGTTGGTGATGAAGAGGCAGACACAATTCTTTGAGTAGTGAACAAAACCATTTTAAGTCAGCGGCGGCATCGGCAATGGCTTTATACTCAGATTCTGTAGAAGAGCGTGCAACTATGCGTTGCTTTCGAGAAAACCAGGAAATTAAGTTGCTGCCCAAGAAGATTGCATTTCCTGCAGTTGATTTTCGATCATCTATGTTGCTGGCCCAGTCTGCACCTGTAAAAGCATAGAGAGTGTGAGAGGCTTTGGCTGACAAAAATAAACCATGGGACAGTTCCTTTTAAGTATCGAAAAATCCGTTTTACAAGCAGTCCAATGTGGTTCCATGGGTTTATGCATAAACTGGCAGACTTTATTTACAGCAAAGGAGATGCCTGGCCGAGTTAGGCTTAGATATTGAAGTGAGCCAACAATTTGCCGATATAGTGTGGGATTGTCAAACAAGATTCCTAATGAAGTGGACATTTTTCTGATGGAGAGATAGGAGTGGATTGGGGATTACAATTTGGCATAGATGCTCGATTCAGAATATTTTGGATATATTTTTTCAGAGAAAGGAGAAGACCAGCCTCATTTCGTACAACCTCGACTCCCAAAAAATTGTGTAAGGGCCCTAAGTCTTTTAGAGAGAATTCAACACCAAGAATAATAATCAGATTAGAAAGAGAATGTCATGAATTACCTGTAATTAAAATATCATCAACATATACAAGGACAAATAAATAAGTGTTAGAAACATTATAAATAAATAAAGAAGTGTCATTTTGAGATTGTATAAAATTATGAGTTAGGAGAAAAGAAGTAAGTCTTGAAAACCAAGCACTGGGTGCTTGTTTTAACCCATATAGTGATCGCTGTAGTTAAGGATGTAAACGAGTCGAATCGAAGCAAACAGAGAGCTATTCGGATTCGACTCGAAATGATAAATTCGTACTCGAATTCGACTCGAATTCGAATTGTATTTGAAAAATTCTACTCAGATTCGACTCGACTTGAATATTTACTACTCGAATTCGATCCGACTCGGCTCGAATTATAGTCAAATCACTCGCGAGCTTTAAATTCAAGCTCGAATTCGAGTCTCTACATAATAACTAGTTTTATAATAAATATAATTATAAATTGAATTTGTTATTTTACTTAGAAATGAGAAAATTTATTTACTATTACACGTTACAAATATAAAATCACAATTAAAATTAAAAAATAATAATAATAATAATTAATTATTCTAATTTGATTTAAATTTGTATATATTATAAGAGAATGTATTGAGTATCTAATCGAATTTGTATCAATCGAGTATGTATCGAATCACACTTAAGAATTCGAGTAGTTTGAATCTTAAACGAGTCGAGTATAACCTTGCTTAGATTCTACTCATATTTTTATTCGAACTATTTTTAATGCTCAGATTTGGATCATATTATTAACGAATCCGAGTCTCGCTCGTATTTTTTTGAGTCGAGCCCGAATCGAGCCCGAACCGTTTGGTTCGTTTACAGCCTTAGCTGTAGTTTACACATAATCTGGATGGGCGGCATCAATGAGTCCTTGTGGTTGCTGCATATACATAGACTCCGATAAGAACCCATTGAGGAAAGCATTGTTGACATCTAGTTGTCGAATAGGCCAATTTCTGGTGATCGCTAAAGAGAGAATTAAGCGAATGGTCGTTGGTTTAATGACTGGACTGAAGGTTTCAAAGTAGTCCAACCCAGGTTGCTGGTGATAGCCTTTTGCAACAAGGCGTGCCTTGTGCCGAGCAAGTGAGCCATCGGCATGAGTTTTGATTCGAAAAACCCACTTGTTGCCGACAATGTTCATGTTAGGAGATTTGGGAACTAACTTCCATGCTGTGATTTTTGTATAAAGCAGTGAGTTCGTCTAGCATAGCTTGACGCCAAACGGGACTATTATTTGCCGCTTGGAATGAGGTGGGCTCTGTTGTAAATATGGAGGCATTGTGAGCTTGTCTATGAGAGTGAAGAACCATGGGGTGAATTGGGTGTTGAGGTTGGGGTTGTGCAGCATGATTGTTGGTAGAAGAGATTGATGGAGAAGTGGAGGCAGACATGTGAGAAGTATTACTTGGAGGAATTGGCAACATACTGTTGGATGTAGATTGAGATTGGTCAGAATTAGAAGCTGGAGCAACATGGAGAGGGATAGTACGATCATAAATATCACTTAAGCTTGCAGTCCGACGTCTTTGTATGAACACAGGAGAATGTAGAGACGAAGAAGAAGAAGAAGACAGTCTGGATTGGGTTTTTGGTTGTCTAGATAGGGACGCAGACTGTCTGGATTGCGTAGAAGGGTGTTTGGATTGGGCAGAAGTAGGATCTGAAGCAGGAGATATGATGGAAACAATGGTTGAATGTTAGTGGGAGAAGATGGAGTTGACAAAGCCGAATTGTGTGGTTGTGAAAAAGGAAATTGACTCTTCAAATTTGACATAGCGAACTTGATACATTTTCTGTGATTTTGGTTCAAAACAGTAGTATCCTAAGTGAGTAGCACTATATCCCTAAAAAATGCACGGAAAAGAGCGGTATTCCAATTTGTGTTTATTATACGGCCTTAAAAGAGGAAAACATAAACACCCAAAAATTTAAGTAAATTGTAATTTGGTGGTTTGGAAAATAATTTTTGAAAAGGGGAAAGATGGTTGTTTACTGGAGATGGCATGCGATTTATTAGATAAGTGGCACAATCAAAAGAATAGTCCCAAAAAATTTCTGGAACTGAGGCATGAGCCTGTAATGTTAAGCCAGTTTCAACCACATGACGATGACGTCTCTCAACAAGACTATTTTGAATTGAAGTGTGTGGGCATAAAAGACGATGAATGATGCCATTTTTAGAAAAATGAGACTTAAGTGGTAAAAAATCCTTAGCACCATCAGTTTGGAAATATTTTATTTTGGAATTAAAGAGATGTTTCTCCACGGATTGAAAATGCAAAAATTTAGAGGCAACCTCACTGCGTAACTTGATAAAATAAATCCATGAAAGTTTAGTAAAAGCATCAACAAAAAGAACATAATACTTATTCCCATGCAAGGAAGTCAAGGGAGCAGGTCCCCAAACATCGCACATTATTAATTCTAGAACATATTTTGCTGAAAAAGAACTACTATCAAGAGGAAATCTACAGGCCTTTCTCATATGACATGCAGTACATATAGGAGTACTTTTATGGAAAGACAATCCTAAGTTATTTTGAGAAATAATATGACGAAGGACACGTTCATGAGGATGCCCTAAGCGTTGATGCCAATCAAACAAAGAGACTCGGGAAGTAGAAAGAGCAGTGAAGGATGGTGGAACGTGCATATGAGGTAGAGTCCATCCTTAGTTGGTCCGCTGAGATGAGTTTTCTGAGAGACGGGATCCTTAACATGAAAACAAGATGGGTGAAATTCAAAATAAACATTATTATCTCGACATAATTTATTTACAGATAATTTCTTTCAGGCAGAGGGAACATGTAAGATTTGAGAAAGATGAAATTTTTATTTTTGGAATTAAAGGTGGTGGAACAGAAATGAGTGATAGGAGCAATATTACCATTGGCTACTTGAAGATGATCCAACCCATTATACTCATCAACATGATTGATATCCGCTAAGTCTGGTGTAACATGGTAGTTTGCGCCTGTATCTGGATACCATTGGAGAGAAGACAGAGAGGGTGGAGACATGGTTGACGAATTGATGGGTGTAGAAGTCATAAAGTTTGCAGCCGGTGAAGGGGTGGCTGGAGGCGGACCAAGAAGACCAGCAGAATTAGGTTGTTGAGGACGAAAATAACACTGGTACGAGTCGTGACTGGAACCACCACAGAACACACATCGTGGGCGAGTAAAATTTGATGAATACTGAGATGTAGGTGCATGAAAACTTCCTCGTCCACAACCACGGGTACCACGACCACGGTGGTGGTTGAATCGCTGAGCATTATTAGTGAAGCGTTGAACATTATTGGCTGATGGTGATGGAGAATCAATAAGGACATTTGGTTCGGCAATAAACTCATGACTGAGACATTTGCTGAGTAACACAGAGAAGGGCAGAGGACTATGGATAGGGCTGATTTGAGAGATACAAATTCAGCACAAAGGCCTTTTAAAACAGCTACCAAGAAATCAGATTGGGAGATGGGTCGTCTAGAAGCAGGTAGTTCATCTGAAATTCGTTTCAAACGGTGAAGATAAGTAGTTAGAGTCTCATCATGTTTCTGGGGAGAATGCATTTCCATAGAGAAACGAAGTACTCGCGTGTTAGGACTAGCAAACGCGGCAGAGAGAGTAGACCAAACATCGGCAGATGATGTGAGACCGATTGCAAGAGGGACCACATCTTCACTAAGAGATGAGATGAGTAGACTCATGAGAAGTTTGTCCTGAGCATCCCAGGTTTGTGCCGCTGGATTGGGAATAGAGGAAACAGCAGAAGTAGTGGAGGAAGAACTGGATGGCAGAAAAGATGGAGGACGTGCGTACTCACCGGTAACATAGCCAAACAAAGTATGACCTTGCAGATATGGATAAATTTGCGTACGCCATAAGATGTAGTTGGAAGAAGTTAACTTCAGGGTAATATAGTGGTGGGCTTGAGAGAGAATAACAAATGATGAAGGAGGGGTGAAGATGGTAGTGGTGGAAGCAGAATCCATGGTGGACATGTTATGTAGAATAATGATTGGGAAAAAAAATTGCCGTTAGGCCGTTTGGCTCTGATGCCAAGTTAAAGCGAGAGGGAGAGAGAGAAACTAAAACACTTGTATTGTATTTCATTTTTAATACAAATAGTGGAGTCCTATATATATACATGTGTGATAACAAACTAAGCTAGAATCAAGGAATCAGATATGTTGAAAAGATAATTACGGAAATTCAAAAACATTATCCTAACTAATTGCTAATTGTTATCTTCTGCTGATACTAGTTGGACTTAGTTGTGTATTCGATTCGTGGATTTGCAACTTGTTACGTCCGTTTGGACTTAGTTGCATGTTCACTCCAGTTGTTTCGGTAACATATCTTCGACAATTATATCCAGGTTCTTACTTGACTGTTTATTTCTAGTGTCTAACTTTCTTGCATATTTATGATTATGGGATAGATGCATGCTAGTTTAACATATAGATAGTTTAACTTGTGTTATAATTGTATTTATCAAATATCAAAACCTTAATTGATAACAGTCATAGTTGTCCTACGTCGCCTTGGCGTCTTGGTGCAAGAGCATGCAGTAAGTCAACACTCGCTTTGGGGTAAGCTACCAAGGCGCTTGCCTTGGTAGCTAGGCGTCCATAAGTCATTGTTGAGGCGACGCCTTGGCCGCCTAGGCAGAGGCGAAGCCACCCTTTAGGGGGTGAGTTCAATTGACCTCATTGAAAAAAAAATTATTTTATAATATATGATAAATTTAGAAGAAATTTAAGTGTAATGAATAAATTGACCCCACTAAAACTTTATAAATTTTTTAATATACGGGATCAAATTGAATTTTTTTTATAACTTTCTCAATTCCATATTACTTCTACTCCTTGATGTATACATCTTCCTCTAATATTTTTAAAATAAATAATAATCTAATTTATATTATTTTTATAACATAAGAAATTTAAATATTTATTAACAAATTTGTGATTAGAAAGGCGTATTAGGAGTCAATAAGGGGTGTGTATGTATATATATATATATAATGTTATTACTTGTTATATTAACAATATTTTAACCAAATACATGTTTTACATATTCAATCGGCCAAAAAAACACAAAATTATCTAAAAAAATAGGCTCGGGGCCGCTGTCCCTGAACTCCCATTAAATTATTTATAGCATCACAATATTTTGGCTCCTGCTTCGCCACTGCGCCTAAGCAAGTGCCAAGGCAACTTGGTTAAAATTTTTTGTCCACTTCGACTTGTCGGCCTACACGCAGTAGCACTCAACGATGGTTGCGACACACGCAATAGTTATTAGGCAATCTTCTGTTGTCGCAGAAGGAAAAAGGAAAAATATAAAGAAGACCAAAAGAAGAAGAAGAAGGTATGAATTGAAAAGAAAAAGAAACGAGTTGGGGCATATGAAGAAGAAAGAATAAAGTGCCTTTTGACTTCTAGTTGTCACCACCAAGCTACTTTTGTTCTTTCTCTCTTTTTTAAAATTTAGTTGCTAGCTATTGTGATGCCCCAAAATAGGTCCACAAACCCATTTTTGAGTCGTCAAATACATACTACAAAATTCAAATACAAACTTTTCTACTTACTACTAATAACTTGTCGTGCAAAATACAACCACACATAAACTGTGAGTTTCAATACAAATATTGTACCGTATATAATACGACAATAATCTACACTCAAATTATGTCCCCATTACAATTATTGCCACACTATTTTATAGAAGAGTGAGGACTACTTTAATAACTATCTCGGACCATTACTCTGTTCTCCGACTAGTCCCACTTACACTCTCATTTCCTGAAAAGAACAATGGAGCAAAAAGGAAAAGGGTGAGCTCAACTAGCCCAGTAAAGAATATCATGACTACGATAAAGAAGAATAAATTATCTTTAGTCTTCAACAATGATAAACCATATAAAATATAATGGACAACAAGTTTTAGATCAACAACTACAGCGGAATAAACAATCCATTAGAAGAGTCAAGTAGATAATGATGTCTTCTATCTTCTGCGATTTAAAGGTCCATCATCAATATTTTATTCCTGTAACACAAATCAATAATTATGCAAATCAACATTTTATCTTTGCACTACTGACCAAAGATATTCATTTGTATCACCAGTGGTCATGATCATGCCAAACAACAGTTCATTTTTTGCACTACGGGCCAAAGAGAACTTTCACCACAAGCATTTACTGTAACATCAAATGTCATGATTATACTAATACATAGTTCCTGGTCATAATAATACCAATCAATAGTCCATTTTTGCACTACGAGCCAAAGATAACTTTTCACTACAAATTTAAGCACGAGGATAATGACAATGATATAAAGGATGAATAACAGTGAGATCAAGGATAAATATTAAAGATTCGTAATTTAATTTCTTTAGAGTTCAAGAATGTCCAAATTGTCAACATGATAATCAATTGTGAAGTAAAATTCAAGAATGATATTTAAGATTTATATTTCAAAGATAATTTGAATAAGAAAAGAAAACTAAATTTTGTAGTGAATAGTACTCCGGTGTGAATAGTACCTCGACGTGAATAGTACTTCGGCGTGAATAATACCCCGGATGAATAGTACCCCGGCATAAAAAGATTAAAATTTAATAAGAAAGTTCAGAAAAATATTCTAGTGAAATGATATTAGTTGAAGCGCAAACCTCAAGGAATTTTTAATTATTTCAGGAATTATAGAAGCAGTACTTACCATAATAAGATTAGATTTAGGTATATGAAATGAAATAATATCACTTACATAATATGGACTATGAAAGAAAATGATATACATTACGAGTATTGAAAGAAAATAATATCTTATACCTTAGTAGAAAATTAGATCTGACTGGTATAACGGATATTATCCTGAGAAAATCTTGCACTATAATCTAGACTCAAAGTATTCTTATACTCAAAAGAAATACTCACAATATTGTAGTATAAACACTTGTGTTTTTTGGTGTGTTTAGGATGAAGGGGTTACCTCCCTTTTATAGTGCAATTCGGAGGAAAAAAATAAATTTTTCTGGCCTAACTTTTTTCTGCCTAACCTTCTCTTTCTCTGCCTAACTTTCATTTCCTTATGGGTGAGGGCCCACAAATTTGGAAACAAATGAATTGCAGGAACAAATTTCAACCCACCAATTAGGAAAAAAAAGGACAAGGACTATGCAAGAGGATGCTGCGCACACTGCTTTTGAAAACAAAGCATCTAAATACAATTTGCTCACCTCCATCCCTTTTATCACATGCTTATATATATATATATATATATATATATATTATAATAATATTACTATTTAAACAATTATAAATTATACTATTATATTATCACCTTATACTATTCTAATAATATACTTGAATAAATATTTTATCGGAGAAGATAATTATGGTTTCATAGTAAAATATGTCAAACGTTCAACAAATGTCTCGTGCTAAAATTCTTCTATTTGTAACAAAAATTAGACAAATATCCATTACATAATAATTATTCACAATTAATATTATAAGCTCACAATATTGACAACCAGATCATTCCCAAGAAGGAGGGGGCTTTCCGATAAGAATTTATCCTTATTGGCGCACAATTATATAATCTAACCCCTTTCCTTGACATAACTTTCTAGACATTTTCAATAATGCTAACTAATAATATTATTCAAATAATATAAGTTACTGTGTCGTATTAATAATATAAAATATTATGCAGATGTTACTGTAACAATTATTGAATCAATAATATGAGATACTATGCAATATCTATTGTGACAATTATTGAATAAGTGACTTCTTATGTAAGAATCAATAATTAGAGATATTGTGCAATACTGTGTGTTACTGTGCAATACCGCGTATTACTGTATTTTTATCACTGGGTATTTCAACAGTTAATGGTAAAAGTTCTGCCGTTAATTTTGTTAAAAATTATTTTTGTCGATTTCTATATCCAACAGTTATTCCGTTATGGGGCCTACCAATTGGTTATTTCTGCGCCGTCGTACGAATATTCTCCGACAAAACGAATATTTTTCGGCAACTATTTACTTTGTATAATTTGCACATATAACCAATAACTATCACATTTATCAAATCAGCACCTTACGATTTAAAATAATATATAGAGAAAATTAAATCTTATTCATAAAAAGTTGGGGTCTTACAGCTATCATCCACTAAAGATTTTAATGTACTGAAGTGATTCATTACCCCTTAACAAAACAAAATAGTTGTGTTCCACGTGTTTGTTCTACATGTTAGCCATGATGATTGTTTTTAATAAAATAATAAATATTTTTTTCCTCATAAAAAAGTAATTAAATAATAATATTTTATTAAAAAAAGTAACCCTCTCTTTCTCCGTAAATTATTAGTTGCAACTTAGTTTTATTGCATGTACCATAACCTTTAAAAGTTATAATTTGACCACATAAATCATAAAAACTAACGTAACTCGAAATAATATATAAATTATATTTTTTTCCTAAAGTTAAATGTATATTTTATATTGGTTTAAAGTATTTTTTTTAGTGCAAGACATGAGAAAATTAAATAATAATTTTGGTTCAATATACTTTTGATGTCAAATAAATAACGTATAAATATTTCACTGTGAACGACTTGTCATCATAAGGACGCCATAACAAGCGCCTTATTACTTAGGCATCCTGTCGGTTAGTTGTCGTCGTGCTTCGCCATGATGTTGTGACAATAACAGTATAACTTCCAAGTTATAGCATAGTTAACCCTAGCTATAAATTATCAAGCTAACTAGAATTAGTTAACCAAAAAGAAAGTAACCAATTGTTAACATTAAAAATCTTTGTCAAATTAATGCAAAATGACCCATAGAGAAGCAATTCCTTCTTCTCTTCAGTCGTCTGACTAGTTCGGCTAAGTAGTTGGTCGATCATTTAAAGGACAAGTGTTAAGTGAATATAATTTTACCTAGTTAGACAAACACTTCTCACATTTAGTTGAGCGAACTCTGGTACGTCCGCACATAAAATTATTCAGCACAACACACTTAAAACTTAGGAAGTGTTTCATTGTGTATGGGTTACCATGTCAGATATTCAACTTATCAGGTTATCTGTGCCCTGCTCGTCAGCTAGGTATTAGAGTAAACTTAAACCAACCACGCTAGTTAAAGAAAAAGGAACAACTTTACTGTTTATGCACTTATCTGTATTAATTCTCATTCAAATGTAGGTACCCAGATGGTTTTCTTCATTTTGAATGTAATTGAGGCAATCGGGCTGGTGTTAACATTCAAACCGTTCCTGGTTGAACGCCAACACTGAATAGTGATTGTTCCCATTAAGCATCAAGGGAATGGGATTATCGTCCAGCACAATTCTTTGCTGCGGACTGCAATACATGATCGCAGGCAATCTCGTGATTAATCATTAACCGTTTGCGCTAGCTGTTCACTTATCAAATGGGTATTTTTGATTAATTGATTTACATCATTAGCTGATATACTTACGCGACTGTGACAGATACTCTCGTGTACCATTTCTTAAATTGTCAGTTGGATTATTTTCTTACTGTGTAAGATGCTAGTCTTCACCATCACCATTCATTCTTAGGAGAAAGGTGACATTTACCATATATGAACATGTCTTTTAACATATTACTTGACAACATTTGGCTTTTTGAAATTCCCTCTACTTGGTATCTGAAATTGTCAACCGATGATTTATTAGTTTGTTATTCATTTGATACTAGTTGGTAGTCCGTGCAACGCACGGGCCTGTATGATCATAAATTAAGGGTTAAGTTAAACTATATGAGAGGGTTTTAAAAATGAATAGACTCGTATATGAACTGATTATCACCAAAATGTTGTGGGCAACATGTTGAAAAACAAAAATACAAAATATTTTCAATCTCATTTCATCATCAAGCACTTGAGATGCACTGTGCCACTAATTAAGTAAAAAATACTTGAAAAATTGAACTTCTCAAAATCATTTCACAAAGTGATAATTCTTAAAGTTGTAAACAAAAAAATGTGTTCTAACTTGATCAGTGCAAAACCCAAAAAATACAATAACAAACCATTCGAACAATGACATGTAAAATAGTATGACTAAGAATATGACCCCAAAACTCCTCTAAAGTTGATTATGAGGAGAGAAGCCTAATTTTGCTTCTTTTTGGAGCATTGAATCCCAAAAAATACTTGCAACATAATATGAATATCATTAACAAACGGCGTCCTAAAGAGGATAACCTAGAAGAAAAAAATTACAAACGATTCCCGAAAAGTATAACATTAGAAATGAACCAGTTGAAACTAAATTAAGAACATAAAAACATCAAATATGATCAACACAATCAAAACCATGAAGAGAAACATCACATATAACGGTTGAATATGCACGTTTAAGCTTCAATTACACAATTATATATACTCCTTCACATCAAAATCATAAAGGACTTCTATGTGGCTGCTCTTACGTGTATAAAACCTGAAGATTGAGATTTATGGGAAATTGGAGAAGGAGATGCTGTTAATTGCACCTTTTCAATACATGGGTTTTGATCAATTTGGGGATTAATTTAGACCCATTAATTGATTGAATTTATATTAAATTAAATGTGCATTTGATAGTCTATTACAAGGAGATTAATAGAGAGCAATATATGGTTCAAGTGGGAGTTATATATTGTGTTTTAATTATATCCAAAGTGGAGTACATGAAAAGGTTAATTGTTGTTTAAGAAAAACTATTTTCTTTTAAGTCCCACATTGAGTAGGAATAAAACTATTTAATACTTTATAAGTATATGTGAAATAGTTTAATTCACTTGTGGTACTAAAGGAAAGGCTTGAATTTGGTCACAATGACGTGGTGCAAAGCACCACCCTGCCCGCGACCCGGGGGCCGGGTTCGGGTTCGTAAAGTCGCATTGGCGCTTTAGGCGCACTTTGCACGTACGCATCGTCGCTAGGAGCCAAGAGCCTATTTTTTGCATTGAACCAGATTAATAAACTTCATTAATGGTTGAACAGTTTTGTGTTTAATCATTATGGGATATAAATGAGTTTTAAAACTGATGTGATTATTACATCATTTACTTTGTAAATAATGCTTAATTCACAATTCAGTTATGAAACTGAAGAGTCTTCATCTTCTTCCATCTTATCATCTTTACACAGCAGTATAAACTGAGGTTCAGAGAGTGAGTTGCAATCACTTAGAACAAATATAGGCTTGACATAAATCCTGGAGGTATATTGCTAGTAGCCTTTAAGCAAACCTTAGTGGTAAGGGGCAATAAACACCTTAAGGACAGGGACTACCCGTGTCAATCCTTGTTCCTAATTGTCTGTATTCATCATTGTACTTAACAGATGCGACTTGAAAGAGAAGACAATTATTAAAAGAACGATAACCATTACTGCAACATTTACTTGTCCATAAAGAAGCTAAAGAGACTAAGAGAGCAATGTTCTTAGACTAAATGTAAATGAAGTATGTGCTAATAATTTCCTAGACTAAATGTAGTTCTTATTATACATGAAGTAAACAATTAAAAAGAATTATGATAGTTATAACTCTGAACTTATGAAAATTTGTATAATGTTCTCTCATTGCACGACAAATTGAGTAAACACTATTCCAATGTTGAAAAGACGAGTCTAACATCATTCAAATTTAATATGCAAGAAAGTAAACCCTTATGTTTTTTCCAATAAAAGTACATGTTATATTCGTATTATTATTATTATTACTATTAAATGTATTTTAGGTCATAATAATAATAATAATAATAATAACTTAACAGATAATAATAATAATAATAATAATAACTTAACAGATAATAATAATAGTAATAATAACAATAATAATAATAATAACTTAACAGATAATAATAATAATAATAATAATAATAATAATAATAATAATAATAATAATAATAATAATAATAATAATAACTTAACACATAACACTATTAAATGTATTTTATATGTTTTTACTAAGTTTTTTGATTTATATTTTATTTTAAAAGATTTTCTTTCATTTTCTCCATAAAATTTGTTCATTTCTACTTGAGCATGGCTACATCATGCATTAAAAGTCCATGTCAGCTGCGATGTCACACTTTTGTTAGTCACTAACGGATTTTCAAACGTTTTGTTAGTAAATAAAAGTTCAGTAAGTTGACTGTAAAAAAAAAAAGTTTAGTGACTCATTTGTAAGTTGATCTATAGTACAGTGACTTAAAAAGCATTTAACCCGATGAGGAGGAGAAAAAGGATTGGGTTAATTGAGAAGATGGAAGAGCGGGAAATGGGAAGAAAATGACAGTCTGGAAGAAGAGGAGAAAATTCGAGCCTTGCGTAATTTTTTCAATTAACCGAGTTAACTCTTGAGATCGACTCAGCGAGTTTTGCAATCAATTGAAATTAGTGACGTCAACTTACATCATCATTTACGTGTATTTATATATAAGAATTGTTTAGATTATATTGATGTATATTGAATGTAAACCTTAGTTGTGTCTTAATATTGGTTTTAAGCTTGCGTGCTAGATGTGAATGTGATGGACATAATATTTCAAATACTCATTTCGTTCTAAAATATAGAGCAAAATATTCGAAAATTTTGGAAAAACACCATTATTATGGGAATGTACACGTGGTCGAAAAATTACATCAGTCCATTGAGATAAACTATTTATTGAGTAACAAAAAAACGTAATTGACTTGTCACTTTAGTGATTAAACTATTTCTAATGCTAAAAATAGTCCAATCAGATTAGCTGCTATCAAATTTATAATTTCAATAAATTTAACAATAAAGAAGTTATAGATAAAAAACAATAAAGAAGTTAACTTGTGTAGATTCTGCAAAAGTAGTGAGTGCACATTCTGTTGTGAATATATTTATGTGCATATCCAAAATGTTTATTTAAAGACACATTACAAAAGTAAAGTAAAATAGTGGTAAAAGAAGAGAGAGAAAGTGTTGTAGAGAGCAGAGATAGAAATATTTTATTATTATTTTATCTTTGTGTATGTGTTTAAATGTGCCATTTAGATGTGTACATAGATATATTTGGGCTGATTGGAACTTTTGACATTTTACTTTAAGGTCAACTTTTTTAGAATAAAAAAATGGCAACAATAGCTGATGTCTAATTATATGTTCCATCAATCCAAACGCATTCAGCTTGCTCATTCTTTGCTGAATCACTCTTTGCTCATTTCTCCATTTTTACAATTCGGTTATTACCCGATTAATCGAATAATAAATTCGATAATTCGATTAATGGATAATTCGATTACTTGTTCGAATACGAAAAGTACACAAATTTCAATTTTCGATCATGGCCGAATAGCTTATTGCTCAGTCCTACTTTTATGTACGCCTTTGTGCAAACAAAATAAGAAAAAAATCAAAACCATTATGGACTTGGCACAACAAAACCATGAAGGGTAACTAATGCCGACTCCCTCTCTCCTCTGGTCTTGAACAGTAAAGTACTACTTCCTCTCTCCTCTATCTTTCTAGAGAGATACTCCATTAATGGGAAATTGGGGCCCATAGGCCCACTACACTCGTACATCAACCTCAATCACATGCGTATTTTGGTCCTTCTTTAGGGTGGACTAACCTCTATAAATATCAGTGGTCAACCAATGGTTGGACCATTTAATGTCCAAAAATAATTTATATAAATATTTAAATCTATTCAATTTTTTTGGGATCAGTGTAGGGCTTATATAAATACAATTTAAGGACCGCAATGGTCTTTTTCATAAAGGAGGGGAGGAAAAAGAACATGCCATGATAAAAGCCCATCAAATCTTACACAGGTCCCATATAAATATATTGATATTGATTATATAATAGCAAATGATTAGAAACATTAAATATACAGACGGCCATGGAATATAGTAGATGCATGCAGTAACATTTATTTACTACTTATGTTGTTGAACAAAATATAAACTGAGTTAATATTGGGAAAAAATTAACAAAAGAATAATATTAGGTGTGCTATGCATGTATGCAACCTAGGAAAGCTTTAATATGACTAAAAAAATTTTAAAATAAAATAAATTTTCCATTTCCCAAGGAAGTGTTATTTTCTTTTAGTAAAATAGGGTAAAAACAAAGGATAAAAAATAAAAGGAGAGAAACAAAAGAACTTCACCCAAACCTAAAAAGTAATGAGAGACATGAGTAGATGGATTGATGGACAAACTATTTTATTCCTATTTATGCAATAAACAAGGACTCAAAATAATTGTTACACCTTACTTTTGGTAAGAGAGATAAAGTGATGTTACACCTTAACTTCAATATAATCTATTATACACATTTTTTAAGTTAATTTAAAATATTTTTAAATTTAAAATTGATCTAATTTATCTAACCTTTAAAAACAATGTATCTTATAATTAGTAGTATACTTATAATTTTAATAATTATATTCTCTAAGATTAATGAATTCGTATCTGGTTTATATTTTTAAAAAAATCTCAAAGTAAATTCTAAAAAATAAAAAATAGTTTAGAATGACAAGAATACACCATGGCATGGTAGTGTATGGAAAGAAAAGATTCCAATCTTGCTCCTAATTCTCATTTGTCACATTAGCTTCCTTGGAAACTTGCCATTTTAGTAAAGTAGTAAATACTAATGAACTTTTTTCTTTTTTTTTTGAAAGAAAACTATCTAAGCAATCTCAATACTTTCTTAAAGAAATCATCAAATTTAATAATCAAAATCTAATTGAGTCGGTGATTTTGTTTTCGCCGAGGAAAGAGGGAGAAAATCCACCCATTATTAGGTTCTTTTGTTTCAACTCAAAAAAACCCAGATCAGCAGAGATAGAGCAGAGATTTGCATTAGATGAGCTCGATTGGTGGATGCACGTGAGGTGAGTGAGGATCGAGCATAGATAGATTTAGGCTGTAGATGAGCTCGATTGGTGGACAAAATTTGGTAAAACTCCTTTTGGAGTCTCTTTATTGCGATTTGCATTAGTTTGTCCAGACCCAAATCTGCTTGATCTTTGACTTCCTTTTGTGAAATAAATAACATGTTGTAATAGATCTCATTAATACGAAAATTTTGATATATTATTTGAATTATTTGGAATTAAAACAAGAGAGTTGTGACTTTTGACCCGTTCATATGTGCGCGTGTCGGGTTGACCCAACTGAAGGTTGAAGATGAGCCACCTCAGTATTTACATGTTTTTTTTAATAAAAAAAAAGCCTCGTCTGAAAATAAAAGAAGGATTTTGACGCTCATCAATGGTCCAATTAATAAATTTTAAAAAGTTCAATGTGCCAATTTATATTTTTAAAGTTCAGTGGTGTAATACTTAAAAGTCAACAACCACAATGGGATAATACCCCTTTTGCCATAAAAAAAGTATACACTCGGTCATCTTTTTGAGGACGGAGGAAATATTACTTTTGTGTAATATTTGTTAATTTTCGAAGTTATAATACGTAACACCCTAGTCCCACATCGAAATATATGGAAAAAATGTGTCTCTATATTAAGGAACTAACTTACTAACAATAGTACATTCATTCATGACCTTTTGGGTGAGTGTGTGGTGGACTAAGATGATCCAAAAAAATACTATTGTGTTAGTGGTTTAAGGCCTTGTTTGAATGCATTGGTTTGATTCGGACATGAAACTGTGGCATACTAACTCGCTCTAGTATTGGTGGAGTTGTTAAGTTAATAGATGCGTATGACGTGATTGATAAGGAAAACTGGAGAAGGTTGCAAAATTGGTCCTTTCTTGTCTCTATTTATTTAATTGAGTCATTGTTATCATAAATAAATTATAATTGCGATGTATATGTATAATGGGATAGATAAAAAAATAACATCACCCTAATTTATTTTATGTTATCACATAAATTTTAACATTGATCACAATTTAATTTTGTCAGATATTTGATAACATGTTTATCATTTTCCTATTTACTTTGTAAATTGTGCTCTTACCTACGATGAAAAAATTATAATTTTTTTTTGTAAAATGCTTAAATTTATGCTAAGCTATATTATCAGCTGTGTCCAAACATGGAATTGCATGTATGAGTATTGTTTTTTCATCTATCTTCCTTCTTTTACAAATTCAATGATTAGATGATAATCATAAAGATCCTTCACTATCTTGCCATTTGTGGGATGAGACAAAAGTTTTCTCAAAAAGTTGCGGGTGTCAAATAATATTAAATTTGTTATAGAACTTAACAAAAGATACAAGATAGAGTTTTAGGAATTTCTCCTTAGTGTCTTTTCTTTCATTTGATAAGTTATCTTTTATAAACAAATAAGTGGAATACAAATCCAACAAGGATCATCAAATCATGAACTAGACCAATGGTCTAGTTATAGCCATTGACTTGAGATATTTAGGAAAATATCATATAATATTATAATACTCCCCCTTGATTTCCTAAGATAAAAGATTATATCTCATAAAAAACCTTGCTAAGAAAACCCAGTGAGAAAAAAACTTAGCGAATGGAAAAAAAGTACATATCTCCCCCCTCAAAAAGAATTCATTACTCCTTGATGAAATGTTGTGATAAGTCTTTCAGTCGACACATTTCGATCTTATTTTGAAATTTTGCAAACGTTACATTTGGTAGTGACTTTGTGAATAAGTCGGCTAGATTATCACATGATCGAATTTGATGCACATCTATATACATAATTGTAGTAATATTTTTATGGTAATCCATAAAGAAAACCATGCCAGTTACATCTTCAAATCACTCAGATTTTCGCAATACATGAAGCAAGTAGACAATGTGTTTCCAGAATATAGTCGAGTCATAATATGTAATTACATAACTTGTTTGTGGTCTCCCATTATGTAGTGCCCCCAAATCCGGGTCCATTGTGTAGTAGAATTGAACGATCCACATCCTACATTAATTCATGAGACTGGCCCAATAAGCATGTTGGACCACCTTCTTACCTAAAAGGTTAACCTATTAGGTTAAGGCTCCACCATACTTATTAACCCGTCTACACTCTTGAATTTATCCAATGTGGGATTCATGTAAAATATCCCAACAATCTCCACCTTTCACTTGAATACCCATCACAAGTATCATACTAGAGACTTAGTCACCATTAAACACACCTTCTTTGAGTCCTTTAAGAGTTATGTTCGACTCTAATACTACTCCACCACGCCCGAGAAAAATGTGGGAGTACTAACCTTCTTGCTTCTTGTGAACCCTTCACCCTAAGCAGCTTTCCCAGTGGGAGTACCAACCTTCTTGCTCCTTGTGAACCCTTCACCCTAAGCAGCTTTTCCAGAGTCATCCTATTCTCGCTCCACCTGACTCAAATCATACTTCACTGCGTGGTGCCAAACACATGAGTGATCACGCATGAGTGATCATCTTGTGCTCCACCTGACTCAACTTTATTTGCTCCACCGCACGGATTGAGTAACACACGGCTTGCTAATGCTACTACCCTAGAATGTCAACCTGATACTTGGGCTTGGGCCCATCGATCCATGAACTTTGATACCACTACTTGTAGTGGAATTGAACGATCCACATCCCACATCAATTCATGAAACTGATCCAATAAGCATGTTGGATTACCTCCTTACCTAAAAGATTAACCTATTAGGTTGAGGCTATTAACCCATCTGCACAGTTGAATTTATCCAATGTGGGATTCATGTGAAATATCCCAACACCTTGAACCTCGGACCTGGTGCGTCACGATACATCATCTTCATACATATCATATAAACTAATGCAGAATTATAAACATAATTTGTTCATATAATAAGTTCTACAACCTTTTCCAAGGTTTACAACCTTTATCTTAACACATACCTTTAATAACTCACAAGGTTTACATCATCAATTTACGTAAGCTATCATAATAGATACATGTTCATATAAAACTAATCTTCAACTTTGTCTTTGCTTTTGTCCTTATTTGAGCATTCAGCTTAACAGAAATATTATCATGATATAGCAAGAGTGAGCAACTACTTTGCTCAGCAAGTTTAAATGCAATAAAGATATATCATGATTGAAAGAAAGAATAAGCTTTCGAATTTTCAACAATATAATGATTGTGAAAGAGCATGAATCAAATTTAAATACATGAATGATTGAATCAATAACGCCGAGTGGCCAACAATGACCATGAACAAATTTGGTAGTCAAGGTGATCAGTCTTTTGTACCAGATAAACATATGCAACATGCACTAAGTGCGAATAACAATAATTCTCATGGATGTGGAATAATTGACAATAATTAAACCACTAACATGCTTGAAACATAATAACTCGAGTTTGAGTTAGGAAACTTGCCTTGTCCGTCGATTTCTGCTACACAATCTAATTTAATCTCTTATGAAAGACTTATCATTTATAGGATTGATCTTTCAATCAGCATATCATATCATACCTCATAATTCTACTACTTTATAAATAAATCATCTAACATTTAGCTACATAATCAAATATTAGATAACACCTTAAACCATCAATATTATTATCGTCATTTGATAATATTTTAATCACTTTATCATCATCTTAAAACTTTCGTCTAATATTATTAATCACTTAATAATTCTTTATTCACTTATTAATAATCACTTCATAATATCTTAATCGTTTACAAATATTATTATCCCTTTAATAATATTTTAATCACTTACTAATATTATTAATTATTTAATAATATCTTAGTCACTTTAATATTATTAATCATTTAATAATATTCAAATTATTTACTAATAATTAATAATTATTTAATAATATTTTAATCACACCTTAATCTAATATTATTAATCATTTAATAATATCTTAATCATCTTCTAATATTATTAATCATTTAATAATATTTAAATCACTTCTTAATATAAATAATAAAGGTCTCACAAATTTTAAAATGTAAATATTTTATATCTTGAAGCTTAAACCATTTATATTTCATTTCAGAAATATCTTTTACCATTACTCGTAAATTCGGAGTTTAAACAACTAATACATACCTTTTATAGTAAAACTTAATTTACTATATTATTTCTTTAATTTAAATAATTTTTATATCATTTTGTCGGTTCATGAGTCAACACGGATCGTTACCTCATATATAAATATTTTATCATGCTAGCACATTCACTTTATTTTTTGTTTTACGAATATTTGCATTTTTGATTTTATATATATATATATATATATATATATATATAAAGTGAAAATGCGAATATGTAAAGGTTAATACAAATTTTTATGATTAATACAAATTTTTAAAGGTTTCTCGCCTTTCGTTGCACCACAAAATAATTTTATAGGCAACCTTAGGTTTTCTTTTGCTTAAATATGTAAATTACATATTTTTATTGCTTAATTTATGCCCGAAAGGAAGTTTCATGGCATAAAATATCTCTTACAGTCAAAACTCCATCCGTGGGGCTTTATTAAATTTATTATGACTTAGCCTTTCGCCTGAACGCGCTTCGGAACGTTGAACGTCAAAATTGCTCGGCGTCGCTCAAATTTTAGTTCTGATATGCTTGTTCGCCTGTTTTTAATTCTCAAACCATATGTTATATAACAACAAATTTTTGATATGTTATAGACCTCATGACGTAGTATTTTAAGAAAAATTTCTAACCGCGAAAATGGATCACGGAAACCAATCAAAACAACGAGCAAAAAGTTGATCCTATTTTTGGATATGTTTTTCGTATCATATGAGACTATTTTTAAAAAATATAATTCCCTCAATCCTAGATCATTAAGCTGCCAAAGCATTGTGTCAAAAAATGGACGTTCATAACTATTTTTCATTATTTTCCAGATTTACCCTCTCTCTCTCTCTCGCTAAAATAGTCATAACTCTCTCGTTTCAAAATATTTTTGAGCAATTCTTGAGCCCACGCGAAGCTAACTTCCGGGACTACAACCTTTACCTATTAACTTTTTCTCAAATTCCGAACACATCAGTTCAGAAATTTCATGCAAGAGGACTGTCCCGAAGCTGTTCTCCAGTTTTGGACAGATTCGACATGCCTCCGTTGAAATGTCATAACTTCTTGCGCCGAAGTCGAAATTAGTCTGTTCCGGAGTCTATGAAAAGATTATAACATGCTGTACAAAATCCCCATGAATTCATAATTTTTTAGATTCATTATTTAGTCCAAAAATTGGCTCAAAAGTCCACCGAGACTTAGTTTTCATCATTCTACATCTTTTACGAAAAATCTCGCTACGACTTCGATTTAAATCGTTTTTAGTCCATTCCAATTGGAATATTTTCATAACTTCTTTATATTCAAACCCTTCTTTCCGAATTTTTACAAATCATTCCACAATCAATCACTTTAATAAGTCCTATTTAAGTACTCTAACAAAATTTTACATCCTCAAGCATAGGTTTAAGATTTTAACCTTAGATACGATTATAACATGGATTGAACATGAAATCTAACTCATTTCCTTCCTTATACGTACTTCGGATCTATCATGATCCTTTATTAAACATTCACCATCAACTATTAAAATTGATGATTCAAAAGAAAATAACTTTAAAACTAAAAGTTTAGGATTTAATTCTTACCTCTTGATGGTCCTTGATCTTCTCCTTCTTCTTCTTTGTTAGAAGTTTGATCCAAGTTAGGCTCTTCCTTCCTCTTCTTCTTCCTCATCCGATCATCTTCTCTCTTTCTCTCTCTCTTGTTTTCTCTTTCTCTCTCTCCATTTTCTCTCTCTTGCAAATGAAATGAATTGAAATGATCAAGTGTTGATAATTAACCATCTCATCTCACACATTCAATTAACCTCATGTCTAAATCCTAGCAAGTGACACATGCCCTCATGACTCACCCTTTACTTTGGCTCCAAGTTTGGCTCCAAGCTCCTTTCATTTTCTAGCCAAGCCATTCCAACCCTTGGCTTGGCTAGCCCAAAAATTAATTAATTTCTCATTCTCTTTAGCTATTTTGCTTCTCTCTCTCTCATACCACTTAAGGAAGAAATAAAAATTTTAATAGCAAATATAAGAGGGGCTATATGTATTTGGCAACACATATACATATATCTTCTATATCTTTCGCAAATCTTCCATACTCTCTCTCTCTCGCTAATCTCTTATGTTGCTTGCAAATCTAGGTATAATATTAAGGCTACATAAGAGAGTTACACATGGAATTGGAATAAAAAACACACACGCTCAATTTCTCTTCTAAGTGCCGGGTTCAATGCTCCCAATTTGGCCAAATTTTGATTTTATTTTTATTGCTTTATTTGCACCATTTGGCTTTTAAAATGTCTATCCCAATTGGGCCAAAGCTTGGGCCAATTAAATTAATTCATTTGGGCCTTCTAATTAAATTGTTTGGGTCCATAAAAATATTATGGGTCCATCACACTAATTTTACATTACCCTAATTATTTAATAAGGGTTTCTATTCCACTCATTTTAGAATTTAAATAATTACTTACATAGATTTAATTATATAACCCAATTAGATTTTCTTTAATCCGATTAAAATAATAATTAGTTGAGATATATATAAAAATAAATCTCTTTAGTTAATTTACTACTATATAATTTAAATATTAGTATTCTTCCATTATTATAACCCTTAGGTTATTTAATTCTTATTCCTAATATATAATATTAGGTTATATAGCTTTCTTTTTAATCTTCTTTATATAATAAATAAATATATATATACATATTTAATATATATACTTATTTAATCTCATACATATCCTACATAAGTCATAATGTATTTATCATCTTTGATAAATAATTATTAAATTCATTTATTAGGCTAGACTTTAATTCAATGCCTTATTAAAGCCTCCTAATTTGGTTTGCCATATTCTTAATCCCTTTTTGGACTTTTATTAAATTTATCATACTTGACTACTAGGTAGACTTAAGTTAAGTACCACCATAATACTTAGCTTATATCTTCCCTATTTAATATTTTTGGGTTTTATTAAAATACCATTCAAGGCATAATTTTCATAAGCTTCTATAATTAATCTTTTCATTTATTCTTGTATGATTAATTTTCTAATTAATCAATTTTCTTATTTGGCTAGAAATATAAATAGCATATTCTTAAGTATATATGTATCTATACATATACACATTTTCTTTAGCCTTTTAATATCGTTTCCTTTGAAATTTATTTCCTTAATAGATTTCCACATACATTATTACATAATCTCTTTCACCATTTAATTCTCACAAATTTAAAGGTATCCTAATACCTTATCCTTTATATACTTTGAGGGTACGTATAAATCCATTCTAGGGTTTTGGATTTCTGTAATCCATATTTTCTCACATTTAAACCCTAACACATAGATTTGGTTAAAATGTTTACTCATTCTCCACAATCTCATATAATTCTTCATCTTCTTATTACTCTTTAAAATTTCTATCATTCCTATTTAATTTCTCTATATTCTTTTAAACCGTATAGGTTTTTAAAAAAAAATAAAAATTTTAATCATTCCTCTATTTTTAAATCTAAGTTTTAACCTTCATTTAATCATTTAAGATTTTATTTATAAATCTTATAAATTTTCGGGTTGTCACATTCACTCTATCTTCTAAGAATTTCGTCCTCAAAATTACAACCTACTAATCTCTACTCCTTTTATTCACAAAAAATATATTTTCAATTTAACCTTTATCTAATCACATCCGATTTCATTCTCAATATCTTGCCAATAATTCTCTTTCCTCATCTGAGGATTTCTCTTCTATCATCACATTCTACAATGACTACTCTCTAGGAGTTTATATCTTCTAAACATTCAGAAGTCTTCACAATTGTTCAATAACTGTGAAACAATATAAATAATGTAAAATGTTTTATTCAAGAAAACTTTTCATATCGGCCTGAGGGGACATAAAGATTATGAACTTTGAGGTTTGGGGTATTTATACCTGCTACCTTTTTCAATTATGAAAAAGGTATTCTACCTCTGAAAATGTTGACGGTACTTCACCACAGTACTTCATACCGTAAACATTTTCTACTAGGTATGTTTATAATTACAAAGAAGGTAAACTACCTAGGCGGGTACGTTAGATGATCAGTCTATTGTACCTTAGTTTTTGGAACGACAATATGCGTTCTTAGATTGGAATATTTTATCCAATTGGTATATCCCCATTTTACGGGGTTGTTCACCTCAGACTTAGCATAAGATTCCGTACCAAAACAATTTGGTTCGGGATAAATTCTCAAAGAAGTACTTGAATTTTCATAAACATTTGTCTAGCTAAATCAAATAGCTTAGACGTATACCAACAATTCAAATTTCAATCGAAACATTTGTCTAGCCACTATAATTGGCATCGACTTTTCTTTAACTGGTTCAAAATTCTAAAAATTATTTTATGATGTCATTATACCGCACTGTATTTATAGACGGTTTTGATTGCCAGTGGCGTATGACCTTCTTTCTGTCATTTTGTGACTTTGGCATACTATAACATACCATAGTGGGTTGATGATCCTTAGATCACATCCATCACTAAGTAAGACTGCATTGATAACTCCATCATTTTTATCATCTCTGCACCAAGTTCAATGATCGATGCATTGATGATATATAAAATATATTTTGATATTTCAGATCATTTTTGTATAGACAAAACAATTAGCATAGACATATAAAAAATAAAACTTTTAAAACTCATTGGTTCAATAATTTGACCAAATATATATATATATATATATATATATATATATTTCAAAAAATGCTTTTATTAGCACGATGTCAATAAATTTGAAATCTAGCATAGCTAGAAGATTTGAAATACCTATGCTTCCTCCATCAACTCCAATTTTCTCCAATGCTTTATAATTCTATCTATTTCTATCATCCTTAAAGTTTACTATACTGAAAATCCTCATTTTATAATCCATAACTTTTCTATATCCCTATGTATAGTTCATCAAACTTTCCACACATTATGAGTTCAGGAACTTACCACAATAATACGAGTTTAGAAACTTATCATAGCAATACGTAGTCCAATAACCAATCAAGAATTGTCCATACGCTTAGGGGTTCAAAAACATACCATACGATTATGAGTCACAAACTTACCATAAGTATGAGTTTTAAGAATTCGCACCTAACCTTATATCCTCTAACTATCAAATATATATATGAGAAAAGAATCACATTCTCACCATATTTATATTGATAGTGCAACACCAACATTTTAATGATTATCAATGTAAGAAGCTAGGTGGTTGTCAAACCAAACATAATCCCCTACCCATACAAGGAATTGGTCAACTCGAACACTAATCAATATAGGAAGCTAAGCGGTTTGTTAAACCAAGGACAAATCCCTTGCCCATACAAGGAATTGTTCCACTCAACCACTATATCAATATAGGAAGCTAAGTGGTTCTCAAACCAAGTACAAATTCCCCGCCCATACAAAGAATAGAACAACTCAACCACTAATACGAGTCATCAATTGAAATCCCATATAATTCTAATCTTATCTTGTTCTTTGCTCAATACGAACTTTCTTTAGTCCGCATCTCATTATTTTTAACTCTTTTGAGTTTAACTCGTACTATTTCATAATACCTTTTTCGTACAACAATTCTGCTATAAATTTTTCAATCATTCGATTGATCCTCTGTCTTTCTATGATCTCATCAGATCACGGTGTGATCTTTTCTTGTAATCGTGTTATATTACGATTCATTTCTTTCTTATAATCGTTTTGTTTTACGATATTCTTATCTTTCCCTTTAATCATATTATATTATAATTTTCTTTATGTTTTTAGTCTTATAGACTGTCTATTCATCGTTACTTTTCATCTTTATTAGTAGAGTTATGTAACTCTGAATTCTTATCTTTTATAACTCTCCAAATTCTTCTTTGAATCTTATTTATCTTCTTTTTTACTTAATAATGATTTTTTTTCTAAATTCATCTCTTAGCACTTTAAACTTTATTTGAGTTTATTACTTATTCTCATCTCTGCGATAATAGCCTAAGGTATACCTACCTAAAGTTTATAACCTACAGCTTTGATACCAACTGTAGCGCCCCCAAATTCTGGTCCCTTGAACCTCGAACCTGGTGCGTCACGATACATCATTTCATATATATTCTATAAACTAATGCGCAATTATATACATAATTTGTTCATACAATAAGTTCTACAACATTTCCCAAGGTCTACAACCTTTATCTTAACATATACCTTTAATAACTCATAAGGTTTACATCATCAATTTACGTAAGTTATCATAATAGATACATGTTCATATAAAACTAATATTCAACTTTGTCTTTGCCTTTGTCCTTCTTTGAGCATTTGGCTTAACTGAAATATTATCATGATATAGCAAGAGTGAGCAAATACTTTGCTCAGCAAGTTTAAATACAACAAAGATATATCATGATTGAAAGAAAGAATAAGTTTTTGAATTTTCAACAATATAATGATTGTGAAAGAGCATGAATCAAATTTCAATACATGAATGATTGAATCAATAACGCTGAGTGGCCAACAATGACCATGAACAAATTTGGTAGTCAAGGTGATCAGTCTTTTGTACCAGATAAACATATGCAACTTGCACTAAGTACGATTAACAATAATTATCATGAAATTATTAACAATAATTAAACAACCAGCAAGCTTGAAATATAATAACTCAAGTTTGAGTTAGGAAACTTGACTTGTCCATCGATTACTGCTACGCAATCTAATTTAATCTCTTATGAAAGACCTATTATTTATAAGATTGATCTTTCAATCAGCATATCATATCATACCTCATAATATTACTACTTTATAAATAAATCATCTAACATTTAGCTACATAATCAAATATTAGATAACACCTTAAATCATCAATATTATTACTCATTTGATAATATTTTAATCACTTTATCATCATGTTAAAACTTTCGCCTAATATTATTAATCACTTAATAATTTTTTATTCACTTCTTAATAATCACTTCATAATATCTTAATCGTTTACAAATATTATCAACCATTTAATAATATTTTAATCACTTACTAATATTATTAATTATTTAATAATATCTTAGTCACTTTAATATTATTAATCATTTAACAATATTCAAATCATTTACTAATATTAGTAATTATTTAATAATATTTTAATCACACTTTAATCTTATATTATTAATTATTTAATAATATTTTAATTTAACTTTAATATAATATTATTAATTATTTAATAATATCTTAATCATCTTCTAATATTATTAATCATTTAATAATATTCAAAGCACTTCTTAATATAAGTAATAAAGTTCTCACACATTTTAATATGTAAATATTTTACATCTTGAAGCTTAAACCATTTATATTCCATTTCAGAAATATCTTTTACATTTACTCGTAAATTCGGGATTTAAACAGCTAATACATACATTTTATAGTAAAACTCAATTTAATATATTATTTCTTTAATTTAAATAATTTTTATATCAATTTTGTCGATTCATGAGTCAACATGGATCGTTGCCTCATATATAAATATTTTATCCTGCTAGCACATTCACTTTATTTTTTGTTTTACGAATATTCGCATTTTTGCTTTATATATATATATATATATATATATATATATATATATATATATATTTATACTCCGTTACATAAATCTCAGCTCAAAAACCTAATTTTGAACCCCAAAAATCTCATAATATCATTTTTATGTTTAATACAATTTTTTAAAGGTTCCTCGCCCTTCGTTGCAGCACAAAATAATTTTTTAGGCAACCTTAAACTACATATTTTTATTACTTAATTTATGTCCGAAAGAAAATTTCATGGCATAAAATATCTTTTACAGTCAAAACTCGCCCCGCAGGACTTTATTAAATTTATAATAACTTAATCTTTCGCCCGAACGCGCTTCGGAACATCGAACGTCAAAATCGCTCGGCGTCACTCAAATTATATTTCTGACATGTCTGTTCGCCTATTTTTAATTCTCAAATCATATGTCATATAACAACAAATTTTTGATATGTTATAGACCTCATGACATAGTATTCTAGAAAATTTTTAACCCCGAATACGGATCACTAAAACTAATCAAAACAACGAGAAAAAAGCATGTCAGGAGCGCAGTGCGACGCACGTGCTGGCGCAGCGCCCAGCTGCTGCTGCTCCGCTACTCGCATACCAAATTCGCTACTTTGCAAATTTCGTACACGCTGTTCCTTAATCGGATTGATCCCATTTTGGATATGTTTTTCGTATCATATGAGATTATTTTTAAAAAATATAACTCTCACAATCCGAGATTATTAAGCTGCCAAAATAGTGTGCCAAAAATGGACATTCATAACTGTTTTTCATTATTTCCCAGATTTACCCTCTCTCGCTAAAACAGTCATAACTCTCTCGTTTCAAAATATTTTTGAGCGATTCTTGAGCCCACGCGAAGCTAACTTCCGGGAATACAACTTTTACTTATTGACTTTTCCCCAAATTCCAAACACATCAATTTAGAAATTTCGTGCAAGGGGACTGACCCGAATCTGTTCTCTAGTTTTGGACAGATTCGACACGCCTCCTTTGAAATGTCATAACTCCTTGCGCTGAAGTCGGAATTAGTCCTTTCCAGAGTCTATGGAAAGCTTGTAACATGCTCTAAAAAAACCCATGAATTCATATTTTTCAGATTCATTAATTAGTCTGAAAATTGGCTCAAAAGTCCCCCGAGACTAGGTTTTCATCATTTTACATCTTTTACGAAAAATCTCACTACGACTTCGATTTAAATTGTTTTTAGTCCGTTCCAATTGGAATATTTCCAAAAATTCTTTTTATACAAATCCTTCTTTCCGAATTTTTACAAATCATTCCACAATTAATCACTTTAATATGCCCTATTTAAGTCCTCTAAACAAATTTTCCATCCTCAAGCATATGTTTAAGATTTAGCTTTAGATTCGATTATAACATGAATTGAACATGAAATCTAACTCATTTCCTTCCTTATACTTTGGATCTATCATGATCCTCTATTAAACATCCACTATCAACTATTAAAATTGATGATTCAAAAGAAAATAACTTTAAACTAAAAGTTTAGGATTTAATTCTTACCTCTTGATGATCCTTGATCTTCTCCTTCTTCTTCTTTGTTAGAAGTTTATCCAAGTTAGGCTCTTCCTTTCTCTTCTTCTTCCTCATCCGATCATCTTCTCTCTCTCTCTTGTTTTCTCTTTCTTTCTCTCTCTCCCTCCCCCTTTTCTCTCTCTTGCAAATGAAATGAAATGATCAAGTGTAGAAAATTAACCATCTCATCTCCCACATTCAATTAACCTCATGTCTAAATCCTAGCAAGTGACACATGACTCACCCTTTGCTTTGGCTCCAAATTTGGCTTCAAGCTCTTTTCATTTCCTAGCAAGCCATTCCAACCCTTGGCTTGGCTAGCCCAAAAATTAATTAATTTCTCATTCTCTTTAGCTATTTTGCTTCTCTCTCTCTCTCTCTTACCACTTAAGGAAGAAATAAAATTTTTAATAGCAAATATAAAAGGGCTATATATATTTGGCAAAACATATACTTATATCTTCTATATCTTCCACAAATCTTCCATACTCTCTCTCTAATCTTTTATGTTGCTTGGAAATATAGGTAAAATATTAAGGCTACATAAGAGAGTTACACATGGGCTTAGAATAAAAAAACACATGCTCAATTTCTCTTCTAAGTGTCAGGTTCAATGCTCCCAATTTGGCCAAATTTTAATTTTATTTTTATTGCTTTCTTTGCACCATTTGGCTTCTAAAATGTCTACCCCAATTGGGCCAAAGCTTGGGCCAATTAAATTAATTCATTTGGGCCTTCTAATTAAATTGTTTGGGGCCATGAAAATATTATGGGTCCATCATACTAATTTTACATTACCCTAATTATTTAATAAGGGTTTCTATTCCACTCATTTTGGAATTTAAATAATTACTTACATAGATTTAATTATATAACCCAATTAGATTTTCTTTAATTGGATTAAAATAATAATTAGTTGAGATATATATAAAAATAAATCTCTTAAGTTAATTTACTAGTTAAATATTAGTATTCTCCCATTATTATAATCATTAGGTTATTTAATTCTTATTCCTAATATATAATATTAGGTTATATAGCTTTCTTTTTAATCCGCTTGATATAATAAATATATATATATATATATATATACATATCTCATATAATTCTTCATCTTCTCATTACTCTTCAAAATTTTTATCATTCCCATTTAATTTCTCTATATTCTTTTAAACCGTATATGGTTTTTTTTTAAAATAATTTTTTTATCATTCCTCTATTTTTAAATCTAGGTTTTAACCTTAATAATTCAAGATTTTATTTATAAATCTTATAAATTTTTGGGTTGTCACACATTATGTGGATCTAATAAATATCCTGCATCGGCATATCTAACTAATCACGACGTTAAATCTCTTGGATAAAATAATCCAAGATCTATACTTAATTCCATGAAGGTATCTCAAAATGTGTTTAATCTCATCCCAATGTCTCTTAAGGGGTGTTTGATAAAAACTGAATGAATCTGAATCTGAATAAGCTGAATCTAAATCTGAATAAAAAAAAGTTATTTGTTAACTGATTCGTTTGAAATAACTGAATAATAATATTTCCCATTTTAACCTTCTGAATTGTCTAAAAAAAATACTTTTGAGACATTTTTTAAGACAAAAAATTGACAACCAAAATTGATAATAAAAAAAAAAAACTTTTTATCTCATATTTTTCATCTGTTCAATTTATAGCAATACAAATTCATAAACAAGAAGGGTAATTAATTCAATTCCAAAACATACATATATTACATAATTTTATAGAGTATTAATACTTTGGCCACTTTTTGAAGGGATAATACTTGCACGAAAATCCATTTACATAAAATCCATCCACGATCCAATCTCAAAACGAAGAAAACCCCCATACTCGCAGAAGACAAGGAGAGACCCTAAGCAAATCAAGTAATTTCAAGCAAAGGCAGTAGAATGAGGGAAGCGTGGATGGGCCGGAGAAGAGGGAGATGAAGGAGGGTGAGGGGGTTGATCTTTGATCTTGTTGGTTTTCTCTGGGTTTGGGGGTAACATCCGTAAGAACCTATTCAGACAGTCAGCTTGTTTATTCAACCGAAAAATTGTGGCTTATTTGGTCAGAAGAAAATGGGCCATTCAGATCTTAAAAATTGATAATCAAACAGTGTGAATGGCTGAATCGGCTCAGATTCAAAGCCATTCAGTCTTATTCAGACCGAAACAAACAAGGCCTTAGTCGGAGAAAAATATTGTATTTTACCAACAAGTTGCCAACAAAAGTAATATTGGGTCATGCACAGTTTGCAAGATACATAAGTGCATCTATTGCACTTAGGTATGGAACTTCAGGTCCAAGAACTTCATTCCCACTTTCTAGTGGTTGAAATGGATCTTTATCAACTTTTGGAGATCGAACAACCATCGGGGTAGTCAAAGGGTGCGCTTTATCCATATGAAACTGATTGAAAATCTTTTTCGTATATGTGGATTGATGAACAAAAATTCAAGATGCTAAATACTCCCCTTGTATTCCCAAATAAAATTTTGTCTTTCCAAGATCTTTGATTTCAAATTCATCTTTTAAATAAGTAGCAGTTCTGGTGAGTTCTTCAGAAGTACCTACAAGATTCAAATCATCCACATATACAATAATGATTGTAAATCCACTTTGTGTTTTCTTAACAAAAACACATGGGCATACTTGATTATTTGTATACCCGTCTTTTATTAAATAATCACTAAGCCGATTATACGACATACGACCTGACTGTTTCAACCCATATTGAGCGTTGCAACTTGATTGAATATATGTAACGGGGCTTTTGTGATTCAACCATTTTTAATCCTTAAGGAATTCTCATGTAGATATCACTGTCAAGTGAGCCATATATATATAGGTATATTGTTACAACATCCATCAGATGTGTTTTCAAAATTTCCATGGTTGTCATGCCTAGTAGAAACCAAAAAGTGACTCCATCCATTGCTGAATAGTATGTATTCTATAATAATCAATACTAGGTTTTTGTGAAAAATCTTGAGCTATAAGTCGGACTTTGTATCTCATAATTTCATTTTTCTCATTTTGCTTTCTTACAAATACCCATTGGTTTTCAACTGGGATTACTCCCAGCGGTGTTTGGACTACTGATCCAAATACTTTCATTTTCAATAATGATTGTAGCTCAGTTTGAATAACATTTTTTCATTTTGGTCAATATTTTCTTTTCATACATTCTTCCACGTTTTGTGGTTTAGGATCCATGTCAGGAATTATAGTAATATATGATGTTATAGAGAAAACAAATATATCATCAATCAGGTCTTTGCTTCGATCCCATATTTTCTCATCATGTGCATAATTTATTGAGATCTCTTGGTATTCATCTCTTATCCCTTCGGTGAGATTTTCTACCTCTTCTAGGGGTATTCCCAGTTTTGGAATAAGTGTTACTTCTGGAGCGGGTATTACTTCTGGGACTCCCTTATTTGCTTTTTGTTTTCGTGGTGCAGTGTCTTTTGTACCAACCAGGTTTTTCACGTTTCTGGCGTGGCTTAGGTTCTTTTGTTGCCTTATTTGTCAATTCTTTAGGAGTCAATTTTTCGATAGGCATTTATATCTTTGCTAGAGTATTCACTACATGTGTATGTGATTGTATCACTTTTCTACCATCATTAAATGCATCTGCATTTGATTTGTAATAATTTATAAATACATAATTCTTTGAACTTCAATTTCATATTGTCGTGTGCGAGGATCAAGTGAATTTAATTATGATGCATTCCATGATATTTCAAACAATTTCTTATTTAAAAGTTTCCCTCCTCCTAACAGTGGTAATACAAATTCATCAAAATGACAATCTGCATAACGTGAAATAAAAACATCTTCAGTTAAAGGCTCAATATTTCTAATAATAAAAGAAGAATCAAAACCAACATAAATTATAATTCTTCGTTGGGCACCCATTTTAGTCCTTTGTGGATGTGCAATTAGAACATATATATACTACATTTCCAAAAACTCGAAGGTGTAAGATATTAGGTATCTAACCAAGAACTAACTGTAGAGGATAATATTTATGAAGAGTCGTTGGCCCCACTCGAATGATTGCTGCAGCGTAAAGAATTACATGACCCCAAACTGAGGTAGGTAAGTTAACCATTAATATTAATGGACGTGCAATTAGTTGAAATCTTTTTATTAAAGATTCAGCTAAACCATTTTATGTATGTACATGAGGAACATAATGCTCAATGGAGATTTTAATAGTCATACAGAAGTCATTAAATGTTATTGATGAAAATTCAGCTACATTATCAAGTCGAATTGACTTGATTGGATGATTTGGAAACTGAGTTTGTAACTTGATTATTTGAGCAAGAAGTTTAGAGAAGACAAAATTTCGAGAGGAGATAAGAGAAACATGAGACCATCTTATTGAAGCATATATTAAAACCATGAAATATCGAAATAGGTCAGACAATGGATGAATGGGTCCATAAATGTCTACTTGGATTCTCTCTAGGAATTTTGGGATTGATCATTATAAAATTTTGCTAGTTATGGTCGAACATTTAATTTTCCTTGAAAACTTGCAGCGCAAGGAAAATCACTACTAGGAAAAATCTTCTGACTCTTGAGAGGATGACCAATCGAATTTTTAATAATGTGACGTATCATAGACGTGCATGGATGATCGAGTCTTTCATGCCAAAGCATAAAAGATTTGGGATCTATGAATTTTGGAGTCACAACAGTATGAGACTTAATTGCTCTAGTATTCATAGTATACAACCCAAAAAAATTAAATGAAGTTTTTCTAGGATTTTTTTTTCCAGAAATAATAGAAGTGATGAGGATATATTCATTATCATTTTTATTTGTTGTTTTAATGTGAAAACCATTTAGTTGAATATATTTAAACCATTTTGTTGTTTCAATGTGAAAACCATTTAGTTGAATATATATATATATATATATAGAGGCCGGATCAGGTCCGGACTCCCGGACCTGATCAAAATTCGGACCAATTTTTTTTTTTTTTTTTTTTTTTTGCTTTTTTTTTTAAAAATAACTAATAAAAAATGTATAATATTTTATGGAACTGGAATTTTTTCATAATACAGTGTTTTAGGTGTGATTTGGATACATATAACAACACAGGTTATACAGACTGTACAGACTTATTTTGTTATAAGTATCCAAATCACACCTAAAACACTGTATTATGAAAAAATTTCAGTTCCATAAAATATTATACATTTTTTATTAGTTATTTTAAAAAAAAAAGCAAAAAAAAAAAAAAAAAAAGGTCCGGATTTGATCAGGTCCGGGAGTCCGGACCTGATCAATTTTCTATATATATATATATATATATATATATATATATATATATATATATATAGCACTTTTGATAAAGAATTGTGTCTTATTTGGTAACATGAAACTAGCTTTTCTAAATCCCTCGTAAATTTGATATGCTAGAGATAGTTCTCACACTTCCCCTAGCTTTGGTTAGTTGTAAAAAATATTTCTCACTTTGAAGAATTGTATGAGTTGTTGCACTGTATGCTAAACGCATATCTTCCATATCCATTAAAGTTGGTTTGAAACATATAAAAATATATTAAAAAAACATACATTTCATTCATAATATTATTCATGAGGAACACATAATTGTATTATACATGCAGGGTACAAAATGAAAACTAATAATGTTATATATGCAGGGTACTTAATTAAAACAAGAAACTAATTGATATCCCAAAAGATGCTTTCAGAAGGTCCAGTAATGTCGCCAAACTTTTCTTAATTGTTGGTCGTTGTCAGAGCATCAACAATATTCAATTGATGGTTAACAAAGTTTGTTTCTGCCACCCTTTCTTTGTTCTTTAAGACTCCTAGTATAAATTAACTAGATGTATTAGCGTACGACAAGTACACGACCAATGCCCTTTCATCCCACACCTAAAATAAACATCTGGTTTGTTATTTGTTTGTGATGCATTTTCTTTATTTTTACCCGTCCCAGACTCTTGCCACTTCTGGCGCCCTGAATTGTTACTATTTTGGAATTTGTTGTTATGATGGCCTCGTTTATTTTTTCGTCCCCAAAATTTCTTATTATTATTCCATCCATTATCATGTTTATTCTGCTGGAATGACGTGTTGTTAATGTATGGCAATGGGGTAGAACCCGTTGGTCGTAATTGATGGTTTTTTCAACAACAATTCATTATTCTTTTCCGCAACTAGGGGTGTAAACGAGTCGAATCTCAGCGAACACCCTAATGCTCAGATTCGGCTCGACTCAAAAAAATTGAGCTTGAATTCGATAAGGAATTTCTAATTTTGCGACAAATTCGAATCAGATCATTACTCGGGCCTACTAGGGCTTGTAAGTACTCGACTCATTTACAAAATGAGTTACTCATAAGCCTTAAAATTGAGTTTTGAATATGAACCATTTCACTTATTACTGAACCACTACATACTAAATTGATTATTGAACTAATGTTTATATATAAAAGTTTTTTACTTTTATTTATGTAAAGGAATTACAAAGAATGTAATACAAATTGACAATCAATTCATTGATTTATTCAAGTACAAGCTTACACAATTTAATATTACACTTTATAAATTATTAAAATTGATACAAATATCACATATTTAGCTTGTTAATATGGATCAGACTAATATTCGAATATGATCCATCGAGCAGGCATCGAGTATGGTTCGAGAAAAAATAAAATACTCGAACCCTAATCTGAGCGAACACTGGTATACTCGAATTCGACTCGTGTATCATTAAACAGGAAACGAGTATGGATCGGATTCGACTCGAATCAACTTTGAATTTGAGCTCTGGATCATATTTTCAAACCGATATCGAGTTGAGTACCGAGTTACTAGGCTCGGCTTACACCCCTCCCCTATCCGCAACAAGAAGGATAAACAATAAGTCACTGAATTTTGTGAACTTACTTTGTCTATATTGTTGCGATAGAATCATATTAGTGGGATGAAAAGTTGAAAGAGTTTTCTAATATTTGGGTTTCAGAAACTAGATCCCCACACAAGGAAAAAATAGAGGTTATTCTATAGACATTGGAACTATACTTTGTAATTGATTTATAATCTTGTAGCCTTAAATTAAGCCACTCAAATTTGGCATTAGGGAGAACAACCAATTTTTGGGGGATAAATCTCTCCTTTAGTTATGTCCATAAGGTTAAAGGATCTTTGATTGTAAAATACTTATTTTTTAATCATTCATCAATGTGATGACAAAGAAAAATTATGGTTTTTGTATTTTGTGCCATAGTTGTATTGTTTCCTGATTCAATGGTGTTTTCTAGCCCATTTTTCCTAAGGTGTAATTCTGCATCAAGTGCCAAAGACAAATAGTTGTCTCCAGAGATTTTCAAAATTGAAAAATCTATTTTTGCTATGTTTGCCATCTATTCTGGGTTAAAACATAATGTTGTTTCCCGATAGCACAATAGAGATCTAGAAGGGGGTTGAATAGATCTTTAAAACTTTTTCTTGTTTAAAGATTTGTTACCAGATAATTAATTTGTTCGATTAATCTTAGTACAACAGAATATTTGTTTGAAAAACTTCCCTTAAAAATTTAATAAATCACAGTTCTAAGTTTAGGTTTATGGATATTAGTCACTTCATAGATATAACCGATATATGACTGAAAGTAAATGACACATGATATTTTTAAGTGGTTCGGAGTACAAACAACTCTTAGTCCACTATTCTACTTCAATAAGTAGGAAATCCACTAAGGATGGGTCGCAAAGACCAGATCACTAAGATCTATTACAACTGAACCACTTAAGTTCCTTCGAGTCACTTAGTCTCGGCAAGCTCACACATACCATGTCATTTAGACTTCTTCAAGTCACTTAGACTTGGATGAAAGTCACTAAGACAATCAATACACAGTTTGATGATAGCTGTGTGATGTGTTGTTAAGCTTTGCAAATAAGCTTCAATTCTTTCTGGTACTTAGCAACTTGAACACTATATTCTGAAACGTAGAGTAGAGCTTGATATGATCCTGCAAAGTTTTTGCTTTTTGATTCGCGTATGTGTTCGTGTGTACTTGGATTTGAATCCTCGTACCCTTCTATAAACTTTTGAAAATTAGCCCGTTGGAGAGTTCCTGTTGGTGCATTTAATGCTCTGCTCTAGGATGTTCTCTGATGTTGACTTATAAACTAGATACTAGAGTTGCTTTCGGCTATAGCAAGTCAGATCAGACTGCAGTCTCACTTACTATATGTTGGTGGTGTCACACATTTTTAATCTAGCAATTTAGACTTACCACTCTTTGATATTCTATTATGAACTCCAAATGGTGAGAAACATCATGGAATCTGCACTCTAAGACTCCCTGAATTTGTTAGTCTGAAGACGATTCTGACATGCTCTACAAACTTGGTTGATGGTAGAGTGATAAGGAACGAAGAGTCTGAACTCGGCACTCAGCTCAATAATCTGCTTTACGAATAGCCTTTTACGAGGAGCATTCTACGATGTTTGAGCATACCTTGCAGACTTAATTCACTTAATAATTCAAATACTTCAGCAGCACTACAATTCCGAAGACAGCTTTACGAACTCTGATGTCTTTTTGTACGTAGCTTCACTATTACTCAGCTGCTGCTCTACGAATATCTAGGTTACTCTGCTAACAATATTAACTATACAAAATGCCAGAGTAACTCTACGATCGTTTAGCAATATTATACGATTGATTTGATCCTATTACATGTTCATTGAATCAACTCAGAGGATCAACCTAACAAGTTTAATCGTTCTATTCTAAGTTCTTATATATATATATATATATATATATGTCTCAGATAAGAACTTTACAAAAACTACTGAACACTAATAAATTATAATCACATCATCAAATTTAAATATGCATGACCTAACGATTCCTAACACATAATAATTTTCATTACTTATTAACACATGTAATAAATAATTGCATTCATGATAGGGAGAACAACCAATTTTTGGGGGTCAAATCTCACCTTTAGTTATGTCCATAAGGTCAAATGATCTTTGATTGTTAAATACTCAGTTTTTAATCCTTCATAAATGTGATGAAGAAGAAAAATTATGGCTTGTGCATTTTGTGTCGTAAAGGTGTAGTTGCAATCACTAATTGAAATAACTCGGGTCAAATCCCGTGTCCGGAATAAATCTATGGTCAAATCCCAAGTTCGAATCGAATCAAATCCATCTAAATAAGGTCTTAAATCACTGGCTCAATAGTATCTTCTTGGGTCATCTTAGCCCACCACGGGCTCACCCAGAAGGTCATGACTGAAAGTGCTATTGTTAGTAACTTAATTCCTTATATACGGACAAATTTTTTCCATATCTTTTGATGTGGTACTGGGATGTTACACTAATGTATATACAAGTATTACTGTACACATAATAAAAAATATACATGTACAAAACTGTAAATTGATTTTCATCAGGCATACGGTAGTCCGCGTAGACAGATTATTTGAAAAAATACGGAATGAATGCGAATGGATATTCACCAAGCATGAGGTAGAATTGAAAAAATAACAAAAGATGCAAGATAGAAGTTTTAGGAATTTCTCCTTGGTGTCTTTTTTTATTTGATAAGTTACTTTTTATAGGAAAAGAAGTGGAACACAAATCCAACAATCATCAAATCATGGAGTACTAGACCAATGGTCTAGTTATAGCCATTAACTTGAGATGTTTAGGAAATCATATAATATTATAACAAAATTATAATTTTCACGACTATTTTTAAAAAAAATATTTTTATCAAATATTATTCATATATAAATAAATAATTATTTACTATTCGAGTTAATTCATCTGAAAATACAAAGTACTTGTGCAATATCAATTTTAAAAAAATTAGAATTTGAAACCTTAAAAGTGGGTGATCATCATAAAAAAACCCTCCAACTTTCAAAAATTGATATGTGGTCCAAACAATAATTCATTTTTCCTAATAGTTAGACATCTTCTTATGAAAGCTATGTCTCAAACATGTTGTCAGACCTGGCAAAAGAAGCCCGCGGGCCGTCCCGGTCCGTCCAGAAAAAAGCGGGCTATGGGCTTTATTATTTTAGCCCATGTAAAGCTGGGCCATTTTGGCCCGGCCAGTTTTTTGGCTCGGCCTGCGACGGCCTGGCCCGTGGCCCGTTTGTGAATTTTTTTTTAAAACATGATGCTTGCGAGGGTTGAACACAAGACCTCCAACTTATTAAATAAGAGTTAAACCAACTGAGCTACAACAACTGCTTGTTCGAGACTAAAAGTTGTTAGATCAAATTAACCTCAACCTCTTATATCACTATTATTTTGTAAGCATATATTTTTAATCAACTTATAATACATTTTATAAATGCAAAAAATGTATGTTTTCATTAATTAAGAAACAAATATTCATGTAAACATACATTTGGTGTGTTGCATTTAATAATACATTTTACATTTATTAAACATACATTTTACATTTATAAAATAATAAAACGTAAAAATATAAATATTAATGTGTAAAGGCGTATGACATTTTACATTTATTATAATTAAGATTCATAGCAGATCTGATAAAATATGCATTTTATTAATTAAGATTTCATATGGATTATGAAATTCCATATGGATTAGGAGCGGAGGGAGTAGGATTTAACATTTGTATAATTAACGTTTGGACGACTATTATACCTTACCAATAATAACATAATTGTTCAGTAGCAATGTTATCACTTATTCATATATTAGTTTCATTATAATATTAAATATATTCGATATTAATTCCATGTTTTTATAGCACTGTTATAATATAATATAATGAAACTAGTATATTATAACTAATATATTATTATAATAAAACTAATAAATTATAGCACTGTTATAATATGTTATATCACTGTTGTAATATATTAGCTTCATTGTAGTGTTAGTTATAATATATTAGTTTCATTATATTATATTATATTATAACAGTGATATAAAAATATGGAATTAATATCGAATATATTTAATATTATAATGAAACTAATATATGAATAAGTGATAACAGTACTACTGAACAATTATGTTATTATTGGTAAGGTATAATAGTCGTCTAAACGTTAATCATACAAATGTTAAATCCTACTCCCTCCGCTCCTAAAAAAAGAGTCCATTTACCTTCTTTTTTTGTTCCAAAAAAAATGTTCAATTTGTTTTGATTGTAACATTAACAAACATCCTTAACTCATGAAGCTAATGAAACTTGAATTTTGCAAAATTATGACATAAAAAGATTGTGTAAAATAAATTTTGCAAAAAAAGAAGAAGACAAAAGCATGCGGACCGTCCCGACCCGGATTGGGCCACGGGCCGTAGTTTTTCAGCTTATAAAAAACCGGATCATTTTCGCCCGGCCCAAAAACAACCCGGCCCGCGCTCGGCCCCTGCCCGGCCCGGCTAAATGTTAGAATAACCGAATACGTACACAAAATTTTATTTAGGATTGTCTTTATTACTTCCTAGTTCCTCCTTTCTTTTTTATTTGTCATCTTAGAGAGTGAAATGTGTTCTTTTTTATTTTATTTTTTTTAGATTTCAAAGAAATATTAATGACTTAGTTTACTGTAATATCCCTACATTAAACATTTATTTGCTTATCTTTTATTTTTTCCAATAAATTTTGAATGGTAATATTAAAAATTTGTACTTATTTTAATTAATCATACAAATCATTAATTGCACAAGTTCTTAATCTTTGTGTTTTTTTCTAAAACGTCAATTAAAAAAGAATAGATGGAGTAATTTTTTTTTACCCAATTTTAATTTCTTTCAATACATATTCAATGAGGGGCTGATTGACACTTCTGTCCCTCCAAGTTGTCACTCACTTTCAAAGTCGTCCCTAAAGTTTCATTTTCGTCAGTTAGGTCCTTAAAGTGACATTTTGTTGGCGTTTCCGTTTCTCCGACCCATTTTGACCTCAACCCGACCCATTTTAACCCGACCCGACCCAGTTTGACCCAACCCAAATTTTTAAAATTTAAAAAAATAATATTATTTTTAAAATAAGTTTAAAATAATAATTATATTTAATATTTTAAAAAATAATATTTAATATTTTAAAATAAATTATTATTTTTAAAATAATAATTATTTCAAAAATAGCTGCTTTTATTATTTTCAATTTTTTTTTTTTACAAAAATTAAATAATAATTATATTTAATATTTTAAAATAAAAAATAAAAAATAATTTTTAAATAATTTTTATTTTTAAAATAATAATTATATTTAATATTTTAAAATAATATATATTTTTATTTAAAATAAAATATTTTTAAAAAAATTTATAAAGATAATTATTATTCTAAGAAAAAAATATTTGATACTTTTATTTTTTTCAAAAATGAGTAAAGTTTCATAAAATATAGATTCAAAAAAATACATAGAAAATAAAATTTTATTTTTTAAAAAATAAATTATATTTTTTCATTTTTTATGTAAAAATTTATTTTTAGAAAAAGAAGTTAATATTTCTTTTTTTATTATATGTATTCTTAATATTAGAATTTTTAAAAATAAAAACTAAAAATAGAAATTAAAATACAAAACAAGTAAAAAAATTTAAAAAATGATTCAATATTTTTTAAAATAAATAAATATTTTTTTAAAAAATAATTAAAATTTTAAAGAAAAAAAATTAGAAAAAATTAAAAACTTTAGGGATTCAATCTTAATTATTTCTAAAAAAAAATTCCTGAAAATAATAATTATTTTAAAAAAAAAATTGAATCACCATTTTTATTTATCTTTTACTGTTTTTAGAATACATATAATAAAAAAAGAGATATTAACTTTTTTTCTGAAAATAATTTTTTACATAAAAAATGAAAAAATATACTTTATTTTTAAAAAAATAAAATTTTATTTTCTTTGTATTTTTTTGAATCTATATTTTATGAAACTTTAATCATTTTTTAAAAAAATAAAAATTTTTAATATTTTTTCCTTAGAATAATAATTGTCTTTATAAATTTTAAAAAAAAATATTTTATTTTAAATAAAAATATATATTATTTTAAAATATTAAATATAATTATTATTTTAAAAATAATATTTTCTTTTAAAAATTTAAAAATAATAATTATTCACAAAGTATTTTTTTTAAAAAAATATTAAATACACTTATTATTTAATTTTTTTTAAAAAAAATTAATTTTTTTTAAATATTAAAAATAACTATTTTAAAAATAATTATTTTTTAAAAATATTAAATATTATTTTTTAAAATGTTAAATATAATTATTATTTTAAACTTATTTTAAAAATAATATTATATTTTAAAATATTAAAATTTTGGGTTGGGTCAAACTGGGTCGGGTTGGGTTAAAATGGGCCGGGTTGGGACCAAAATGGGTTGGAGGAACGGAAACGCCAACAAAGTGTCACCTTAAGAATCTAATTGACGAAAATGAAACTTTAAGAACGATTTTAAAAGTGAGTGACAACTTGGAGAGACAGAAATGCCAATCAGCCTTCAATGAGGAGTGTATCTTATTTATTGCTTGTATTCACTGAAGTATTTTCCTAAAAAAAAGTACTATATTTAAGTGATAAATGCATTTCATATTTCCCTATCATGATTCATGCAACACAAAATTTGTTTTTGTAATGAAGTCGAAATAGTTAAAACTAAATACATTTTACGAGGAGACAGGAATTGGTAGCTGTAGAAGTAGAACCTGACCTAAAGGGTATTTTTTTTCTTCCTCCAAGATAGAAATCCTGATAATGTGGATCCCAGATTGGCAAAACTGCAATTTCAGTCACGTTCTCCATTGATGGCTGAATTAATGAAAAAGCTAATGGCTAATACTTTAACACATATATATATATATATATATATAAATCCTGATAATGTGGATCCCAGATTGGAAAAACTGAAATTTCGGTCACGTTCTCCATTGATGGCTGAATTAATGAAAAAGCTGATGGCTAATACTTTCATATATATATATATATATATATATATATATATATATATATATATATATATATATAGAAGAATGATTCACAACATCTATTTATTATGGATAAAAAAATGACAAATAGTATCTTCAACTTACATTACAAAAATAAAGAACTGTGATTAGAAAAGGAATCCCAGCATCCCTAGAAGTACTAGCGGACAACATAAAAATATAAATGGACGATTATGCCCCCAATTACGCCAATAATCCAAAAATCTAACGTGATCTACCCTGCAAATTTTCTTGCCTCTGCTTTTAGACATCCCATTGTTCCCCCACATCAATCCCTCACATCCCTTCAGCCCAATCACTGTAGTATTAAAGATCATTTTTCTTCCTTATCCCTTCTTTCCACCAAGCATGTGTTACCAAACTTACAAATTTGCTGTATTGTCAAGGACGGGACACGTTTCCATGCCAAAAAGTCAAGATCTGTTCTATATTTAATCTGGCATGGGATCCATCAGCAATGATGAAAGCAATTGTGTCTACATGCATACATCCAGCTATATATATTTATGAACGCATATGAAGTGATGTTAAAAAAAAAGCCACAAAAAGAAGCTCTTATCTTTCCCCTTGATACCTCAAGTTTTGGGTTCAAGTATGTAAGAACCATTAAGCTTATGTATGAAAATTCTGTACTGGGGATGATATTGACATTATTTCAATTGTTTGGGCAGGTGGAATAGGATTTTTACAAGCAGCAGTAGGGAGGGAGGGAGGGAGGGAGCATTTGGTTTGGTTGAGATTAAATGGCAGGGAAGGAGTTTAAGGAGACACTTCTGAAGAATGATATTTACAATGAGAATTGCCCAGGGTGTAAGGTGGATCGGCATAAAGCTATGCATCGAGGGTTGCCTATTAAGAAACTCTTCGTTATATGGATAGTGGTGCTCTGCGCAGGTAAAACAACGTACACCCTTTATTCATTTTATTTCTTCTTAAAAATATAATTGCCTGGCTAAAACTTATGCCTCTTGATCTTCAATCCAGAAGAAATTAAGAATTAAAACTTGATGTCAAACTATGTTGATGTGGCATACTCCACCTCAGTTTTTATGTGGGGTTGAAGACTACATTGAAATAATTTGTTTATCAATATGATGAGGTGAAGTATGCCTATATCAGCAACTTATAAAATAATTATAGAATAAGTTGTGTCTCTAGCACTATTCTAAACCAAAGAATAATATTAGAGACACAACTTATTCTACAACTATTTTACAATTTGTTGATGTGGCATACTCTACCTCTACTTTTACGTGGGGTCGAAGGCTACATAGAAATAATTTGTTTATCAATATGATGAGGTGGAGTATGCCACATCAGCAAATTATAAAATAATTGTAGAATAAGTTGTGTCTCTAGCACTACTATAAACCAAAGAATGATACTAGAGACACAACTTATTTTACAACTATTTTACAATTTATTGATGTGTCATACTTCACTTCAGCTTTTACGAGGGGTCGAAGACTACATTGAAACAATTTGTTTATCAATATGATGAGGTGGAGTATGCCACATTAATAAATTGTAAAATAATTGTAGAATAAGTTGTGTCTCCAGCACTACTCTAAACCAAATATAAACATAGCACCTTAATTAATATCATCAAGTACAATGCTCTAATCATAATTACAATTTGGGTTTGGTTAAACAAAATTTTTTAGCCTATATAATGTAATATTTTAAATTTTCGACTGATTATTAATGAGCACTATGTGATTTTTGTGCTTACGTATTTATCTTGGATATATCCTGCACTCTAAGTATTAGTCATAAGCAAAAAAATTTTTTGTTACGGAGTGATATGATCCAACCCATGTTAACCAAGGAGGGTGTGTGTCAAGTTAGAAAAAACAAAAAAAATATGTTAGAAAATTGGTTTATCTGCTTAATAAAATGATATCTTCAGTCCATAGACAAGGTTCTAATATCTTTTCCTGCACTTTAATACATTTTGCAGGGCTGCCAATATCATTTCTCTTTCCATTCGTTTATTTCATGGTAAGTAACTTATAGTAACTTACACTAGCCGTAGCCGATTTATAGTAGTAAAAAGACTTTGAGATAAGTAAGTTAGCATTCTCCCTCAAGCTGAAGCTAATATCTTCGCTGGCCAACTTGCATAAATGGGTGAAACACTCTAGTACTAAACCTGACGTCAGAAAGCTAATGGCCTGACTACAAGGAATTCAAATGAGACTAATATTAAGCTTTTTCTTAATAAAATGTCCGTCTATTTCTATTTCATCCCCTTGTTTTTGTTGGAATTTTTTTTCAAAAATAGGTTATAAAATAATTAAAATTAAAATCAGGATCATCTTTATGATTTTATACGAATAACAAATATATATATATATACCATGTATCTAAAGAGATAATTCGTTACTTAATGTTTGGTTGAATTAACACATTTTGAATATTCTCAAGATCTTCCTTCTTATAACTTTATGTTGAACATTTTGAATATTCTCAAGATCTTCCTTCTTATAACTTTATGTTGAACATTTTGAATATTCTCAAGATCTTAGTGTGGTTTCCAAAGCATCCTTCTGGAAAAAACCCTAATTCTATTTTTCTAGGCTGAAAGAGGATACGAAATTTTGATATTTTATTTTGATAAAAAAGTACCAAAATGCGTTTCTGATCAATGATATATATATAGACATTGATCCTTACCCTCTTTTAAAAATTTGGTCCATATTAGGCTAATAAGGGGATCCTAAGGGATTCCACTTCTAACTCCAATACTTATCTAGATATTATTATCTAATAACAATATTCAAAATAAATATTAATTATAATTAATTCCACTAAATAATTGTAATTGCACTTCAGTCCAAGAATTAATTAAATAAACCCTTTACTAATAAATTATAAATATTTCCTCTATAAATGTACATAAATATTTCAGAATCAATTAATATAATTCCGATACATTTAAACTAATTTCATAAGTCCATAATTTATCTCTGTTTGATCATAAATTGATTTAACAATTAAATCAATCCTTTTAATAATTAATATTAAAAGACTGAGCCAAGATTCTATGATCAATGAAAAATTATCTTATGAAAAATCTTATAGATGTTTTGACAATAATAATGTTCCTAATATTAATTATATACATTAATCGATATTCCGATGTATTAATTAACAAATTGTAATCTCACTCATTGGAATATTAAATTAATATATATAACAATATTAAGTCCACTATTATTTCAAAATTTAGAAATTTTACAAATTAGTATTTATGTGAAAATATTTTATAAATAAAATATTATCACATGATCCGTTTAATGCACACTATTAATGCATATGCACTAGTATTTTAATTAGAAGTCCAACCATGATCAAGATAAATCATATCTTTTAAAGTACTATAACCTACATGATAATATCTCTAAATCATCCTAGGTTATAAGCCATTAATTATTTATTTATATGTTACATATGATTTAAATCTTCTGTGTATAACATTTATTTATACACATAAACGTAAACATATATAATATGGAGATATATATAAACAAACTAAACAATCATTTAATGAATGATGAATGATGTACTTTTATTAATAAATCAATGTCCAACATAAATAAATAAATAGAATTTTTATAGCAAAATTCCAATAGTTTTTTATTCCATGTGAGAGGTGGTAGAATAATATCAATTCCAATGAATTGATATATGTGATAATTTTGTCATCATATTATACTATTTACCACCGCCAACAATACTTGGGCAGAGCCAAACTTGGGCGAGTGTGGGCTCCAACCCCCACTGAATTTTTAATTTTTTTTATGACATTATGGGCTTATTGGTAATATTATGCACTCTGAGGGCTAATGACTAAAACTTTAAGTAATATCCTTCTACTTCAGTACAATACACACTCTTGAGATTATGTTCATATTTAATTTCTTGAGAAAAAAACTCGTTTCCACTGTTTACGACTCATCTCACTCTTTGACATTAGAAAATACAAATACAAAACAAATTTTCCACCATTCCATCATATAAACTTCAAATTTTATAATCAAAACTTGGAATACCTAGTATGCTACATGACAAATTAGAAAGTAAGATACTCTACATTCTTATACCTTAAGAAATTTCAATTATTCTACTCTATACGTACATAATTATTGGTTTAATTTGAATTGAAAACTCATTACAATATTTATTCATCTATTATCATCTTAATTAGGTAGTTGTTAACTTGCTACTAACTTTTTGTTTTTTTTAATTGGGGCTTTCCATTCATGAGCCTTAAATTGTTTATTAATTTACTAATGAAGTTGGTATTACTCCTACCTAGTTGCAACTGCAACTATTGAAAGAACACTTCTAGCTATAAATCTTATATATGTCGTTATTGCGCAATAAGATGATACATAGATAGATGAATTCTTATATATCACGTACATAGAAAGAGACATTAAGGTTGAGTAAAAGTGTTGCGTTCGCCACTGCTTGAAATATCTTAAAACCATTTCATTCAATTCTTTCAATTCAAACCCAGCATTAACATTAAAAATTAATATGTACTCAACAATTATGTAAAAACTCAGTAATTCCAATTTTATCCGCTTGCAGATAAGGGATTTTAATATTGCAAAAGAAGAAAAAGATATCAGTTACTATGCAGGTTATGTGGGTGAGTTATTTTTTCCCATGTTCACTAAAGTTATGATGTCTGTCCGTTAATAATTGTATGTCACTTCGACTTACTCCGGTCCTCATAACTCCCTTATTTTATGAAGGGGCATCATTTATGCTTGGAAGGGCTCTAACATCTCTCTTTTGGGGCAAAGTGGCTGATCGATATGGTCGCAAACCAGTTATCATCATAGGCACTTCGTCAATGTTTGTGACTGCTCTTGGCTGAAGTCTGCAATTACCTTTGGCTACTTTCGATAGGCTTTCCTTTCCGTGTAACAATTTTTATTATTGTTCATTTCAGAGTTGTTTTCAACGCTCTTTTTGGTCTTAGTACAAACTTTTGGATGGCCATCAGTACGAGGTTTATTCTTGGAAGCTTAAATGGTGTGTTTGGACCAATAAAGGTATCTCTTGTTACATGTCTTTTAATTTGTCTGACATATATATATATAGTTGCAAGATATTAATGTTAATGCCTGAGATTTGAAAAAGGTCGACTACTGCTAGCTGTTGCCGTTATATTATTTCATTTTCACTTGAACTGTTGTTAATATTTCCTCCATGATCAGGCATATGCATGTGAAGTTATTCGTGAAGAATACCAGGCCTTAGGACTATCAACTGTAAGTGCTTGTGGTATATGCAGGGGCGAAGCTACCTATTGCATTGTGGGGTCAATTGATCCCACTGAAAAAAATAATTGCTTTATAATGTAAGATAAATTTTAAAAATTTTAAGTATTATATATAAATTGACCACACTAAAATTTTATAATTTTTCTACTATACGAGGTCAAATTAAAAATTTATTACTTTGTCAATCAAATTTTAACCACATATGACTCGTATCATCTCAATATATGTATCTCTCTCTATAATATTTTAAACTAAATAATAATCTAATTTATATTATTTTTAAAAATAATTAATGAATTAATTACTTATGCAGTTGTGATTAAAAAAGTCTATTATGAGTCAATATAGTGTATATATACCATATATTATTACTTATTATATTATCATTATAATATATATATATATATATATATGTGTGTGTGTGTATGACCCGAAAGTACAAAAGTATTAAAAAAAATTGGCACTTGCCAAATTATTTATAGCTTAGTAATAATTTTGATTCTACTAAAACTCATTTCTGACTACGTCACTGGGTATATGCATATATATACTGCGACTTCTTAATATCACATTACCAATCCAATGAATTAATAAAGTTATTATTTTTATTTCTTTTAGGTTTGTGCAGCATGGGGCACGGGATTGGTAGTTGGCCCTGCTTTGGGAGGCTTCCTTGCACAGGTTTTTAATTTTTTACTATTTTTAGAAACCTTACTGTTTTTACTTCTTATCAGTGCAAGTAAGAGCCCTTTTTCAGTTCTTTATATATATATATATATATATTTTCTTTCAACCTTTCATTACTTTTTTTTCCTTTTCTTTGATGCATGCATGTAACCTTTTTGTTCATGGGTTTTTTTTAAGCCTGCAGATAATTTTCCAGAATTATTTTCTCCAGAATCTATATTTGGGAGGTAATTTTCTCCTCTTGCTTTAATTTACTGCATTTTTACTTTCATAGTGCTGACAAATCCAACTTATGAACCGTATTCCAGGTTCCCATACTTCTTGCCCTGCCTTGTTATATCACTATTTGCTTTGGTTGTGAGTGTCGCATGCTTTTGGCTTCCGGTATGTTTTTTGTATATTTAGTTATTAAGTATTTTTTTTAGAAAGGATAGATTACACAAAAGGACCGGAAGTGGTACAACCGAAAAAATATACTCCTTATTGAAGTATAACTTGTCAATATCTGTTGATATAAGAATCATATATCCTTCTATATTTCCCATAGACGAAGATCATATCTAAGAGAAAAATGAGACAATAGCCCTCCCTGAATATCATAGCACTCCTCTCCGTACAAATAACCCCAAATGAGATCAAAAACAAGCATTTCCATAGGATTGTGGTCTCTTTGGTATTATCTATCAATATTTACTGTTATCAGGCTGAAAATTTTATTATTCATCTTGGAATTTAATTCAGGTCCTAGGGCATTCAAAAGTTTATATGGTTGATTTTCTTTCTCTTAACATAAATATATCTATCATGATTGCTACCAATCAAGGAAACAAAAGTAGAAAATATTATATTCAACCTTCAATTTCCGGCAATCTGATTTTGAATCCTTGAAATGGTAGGAAACATTGCATGCGCATGAATTAAACAATATATCAAGTGAAGACTCATTAGAGACATCGGAGAGTGCGAAGGAAGATACACGCGAAAGAACGGAATCAAATTCTACAAGCAGCTTATTCAAGAACTGGCCCTTGATGTCTTCTGTCTTACTTTACTGTGTTTTCGCACTTCATGATATGGCTTACTCAGAGGTAAGAAACTATTGTTTTCTGAAATATGGGTTTCACTACAGTTGTGTTATAATATATGATCCCTTGTTAATGTTTGGTTCACAGATATTCTTACGTTGTTGTAACTAGAAGTTATACCTACTGGTGATCGTACTTCATAAAAGGGCTAATTACACTTTTGTTATATGAAGTACCATCAAATTCATAATTCGCCCCTCAAAGAATTTGGGCTTATAATTTACATCAAATGCCTAATTTGATACAATTTAGCTCCTAATTTCCAAATCCGGCCAGAATACCCGACCCACCCAAGAATCTAATCCGATTTTGTGTATTTAATACTAGTTGACCGTATAAATAAACTGTTTGATTTAATTTAAAAAGAGCTATTTATAGTTCCGTTACATCAAGTACCACCATATTCATGATTCGACCCCCAAAGAAAAAAAAATAATTTTTTTTAATTACAATAATTTTTAGTCCTTTAAAAAAAGTAACTAATACCGTAGAAATACGTTGTAACATTATAAATACAATTTAAAATTATAAATATATATAAATGAAATTATAAAAATTATAAATACAATTTATAAAATTTAAGCTTTGATATAATTTGTAAAATTTAAGACGTAAAATTTATAATTTATAATATAATTTGCAAGATATAAGTTGTAAAATTTATACATACAATTTGTTAAATTATAGATACAATTTTAAAATTAATTTTTTTTATAAATACAATATATGCATTAACTACTGTTTGTTTGAAGAATAAAACGAAAACGGACGGAAAGAAAGTGTTGTTGGATAAACTAATTAACTACTATTTGTTTAAAAAATCTTTTAACTAATAAAAACAAGTCACTTTCCAAAAAAAAAATACATTACCTATGTCGTTATATGTACATTCTCTCTTTGCAACTCACTTTTTGCACACTATCTCCTCTCTCCTCCTTCAATGGCGATAATCAGCCTTTTTCTGTCAAAAAAGTCCTTCGAATTAACATAAAATTTCAGGTTATTTTATGCTCAAGTCAATCACAGCTACTAGACAGAATTCAAGGCGCTGAAATTTTCAAATTTGAAGGAACAAAACAATTTGAAGGATTAAGGAAGAGGGAGAGAGGAGAGAGAGCAAATGGGTCATTTTTTTCTTTTTCTTTTTAATTATTTTCCTCCTCTTTTTGTATGCTCTTCCAATAGAAAAAGGGTATTATTTAATTAATTAAAATTTGGGCACTTTTGTCAATTGTTTAAAAGTTTAATGTTATTCGTGTTAAAAATATAATTTGTACGTTTTAAAGTTTATTGATTTTTTTGGTAATTAATTCTTTTTTTTAAAATTTTAAAATAAAAAATTATATTTGGTAATCTTTGTATTAATATTTAATTTAAATAATTTAACATATAATAATTATGTATAAGGATTTATACAGATTTAATACGTCAAATAAGTATTTATACAAATTTTATACAAATTAGGTACTTGATGTAGTAAATTATGAATTTGGTGGTACTTGATCTAACCTAAGTGTTATTAGCCCGTATTCTATATGGTTAAACCGTATTGAATTCTTATATGGCTTGGAAAATTAGGTATTTCGGCCAATTTTGGCCGTATTCTGAAATTGAGGGTTAAATTGTATCAAATTAGACACTTAATGTAATAAAGTGTAAGTCCAAAATTTTGGGGGGCTAATTATGAATATAATGCTACTTCATATAGTAGCCCTTCAAATGATGCATACTTTTTGTTGACTTTAGTTTTTAGCTGACCTTTAAAATTTTAGTCAATTTGTTTTCTAAATATATGGGCTATGGCTCCTTAATTTTTGGGCAGTTATCCTATATGATGAACTCCCTTGTAATTTCAGATTTTGGTGTCAATTTGTCATCGGAATTGGTTAGCTAGCTCTTAGTGTTTTTTTTAACATCAATAAAAGCCTAAGTGTCCAATTGTCAATGTGGCAAAATTGCAGCGGAAGAACAAATGTTCATGGTTTTCCTTGTCAGCCTACAAAACATTCGGTTGGCCTACAAAACACTCGGAAGAACAAATGTTCATGCTCATAGTCAATTATAAGGATATTAACAAGTGGCTTGGCTTGATTGTTGTTGCTTTTATCTTAAAATCTTACATTTGCAAACTAAATTCGCTCTTCATTCTAAAAGTTTTTATTAATTATATGTTTGGTTTTGTATTACCAACACTATTGCTTTGAATTTTTCTCAGATATTCGCATTATGGGCGGTGAGCCCTAGGAGGTTAGGGGGCTTGAGTTATACGACTGGGGATGTTGGTGAAGTTCTTTCTATCTCAGGTACAGGGTGAATGATACTTCTTTAAACATTATATTTGCATTTAGTAACATATATATATATATATATATAGGGAAAAATGTATCTACACAGCTGTGCAGTACACAGTCGGCTACTACTACGGTTTTTTGGGCTATGGCGACGGATGAAACCGTCGCCATAGCTATTCTGGGCTACGGAGATGGGTGACCCGTCGCCGTAGCCCAAAAAACCCGTCGCTATATCCCGACTGTGCTGTGTATATACATATAACTCATATATATATATCTGACTGCAATAGAATCCTAATGCTGACGTAAAAATGTTAGATACAACGTCTAGTAACAAACTGCTAAAAGATATTATGTCGTGCAAGTCCATAAAGTTCTTCTTTCCTTTTAGTTTTTATTTGTTTATTTGCTGACCATAGTTTATATATTTTTCCTGATTAAGTTTAGTCAAAATCCCGTACGGGCGATTCGTATCATTGTGGTCAAATTCCTCACCCATCTTTTGGCCTTCACTTTTATCCACCACCCTGCCTTCCAGCCTTTTGATTTTTCTGCCTACCACATTTACTTACCCTCCCCTCCGTTTTTGCTATAAAAGGAAGCCAAATGAGGAGGGATAATACACACCAAAATTACACTCTCATCCGAGAATTTAAGATAAGGAGAGAGAAAAGCTTCTATTGAAGCTTAAGAAAAATAGAGAGAGAAAGGTAGTTCAAATAAATAGGTGTTTTATTTGGGTTCCATCACATTGTTATTGTGGTGAAGTAATTTGGGTTTGTACTTAAATTAAGATATCTTTGTATGCTCTCAGTTTATTCTAGTGAATTTTTCGGAGATGGTCCCGTAGTTTTTGCCTCTTAGTTTTAGAGGGTTTTCACGTAAAAATATTGGTGTCTCATGGTTTGATATTTTTTACTTATTATTTTCTGTAGTGGTTATTATTTTGGTGGAACTGCGAATTTAATCTGTTTACATATACTGATATTTTATCTATTTAATTTATCAAAGAACAGTATTTGGGAGGTGATTTTTTCCCAACAAGTGATATCAGAGCTAAGGTAATTTGCTCAGTTTTTTGATAAATTTTATGGAGTAATCAGTCGGAGCCATGATTAAATTGACCTCTTCAAATTTTTCGATCTGCAAGCCCAGAATGGAGGATATCCTTTATTGCAAGGATTTATATGACCCGTTGGAGCTCAAAGGAAAGAAGCCTGCGGATAAATTTGAGGCTGATTAGAATAAAATGAATAGGAAGATTATTGGTCACATCCAGCAGTGGATTGATCAAAGTGTGTTCCACCATGTTTCGCAGGAGACGGATGCTCATACTCTATGGACAACACTAGAGTCTATGTACGAGAAGAAGAATGTACAAAATAAAATTTTTGTCATTCGAAAAATTGTGAATCTAAAGTACAAAGACGGGAGCAGTGTGTCAGAGCATATGAGTGAGTTCCAAGGTTTGGTGAACCAGTTGTCCGCCATGAAGTTAATCTTGATGATGAGATTCAGGCTCTTTTGCTTCTCAGTTCGTTGCCAAACAGCTGTGAGGCTTTTGTGGTGTCTCTAAGCAATTCAGCTCTAGAAGGAAAAATGACTATGCAAATGGTTAAGGACAGTCTTCATAATGAGGAGACAAGGCGAAAGGAGCAAAGACGTAAATTTTGAGACATATGCTCTTGTTGCAGAGAACATGGGCATAAACAATTTTAGGGGATCTCACTAAGGAGATAAAAGTTAGTGAGATAAAAGTCGCAACAAAAATAAAAATCACAGGAGTAAGTCAAAGACCAGACAAGGTGAAACGTATAGATGCTTCCATTGTAATAAGGAAGGTCACTACAAAATAAATTGTAGAATCTGGTTTGACAAGCAGAAAAATGGTGAGCAAGGAAGGTTGAGGAGAAGAACACTGCAGCCACAGTCACTGAAGATGTTGTGATTCTTTCATTTGAGGAAGAAGAATGTTTGTATGTTGATGATCAGAAAGTTGATTGGGTGGTTGATACTGGTGTCTCGTATCATGCTACACCCAAGAGAGAATTTTTCACAACTTACAAAGCTGAAGACTTTGGGTACGTGAGAATAGGAAATAGTACTGATCAGTCCAAGATTACTGGAATTGGGGATGTTTGCATTCAGACAGGTGTTGTGGTTGCACTATTACCTTGAGAGATGTTAGACACGTTCCTGATTTACGTCAACTTTATTTCTGGCATGGCCTTGGACATAGAAGGCTATGAGAATCACTTCGGCAATGGAAAGTGGAAGCTTACCAAGGGCTCTATGGTGATTGCAAGAGGTGCTGCTTGTTGTTCTTTGTACAAGAGCCATGTGAAGGTGTGTTCAAATGAGTTGAATGCAGTTGAGGATGACTCTTCACCAAACTTATGGCATAAGAGGCTTGGCCACATGAGTGAGAATGGGTTGCAGTTTTTAGCAAAAAGGTCAGTCATTTCTTTTGCTAAAGGTATTGTTTTAAGCCCTTATGACTATTGTTTGTTCGGAAAACAACATAGAGTTTCTTTTAGTAGTTCCGCTAAAAGAAAATCAGGGTTACTAGAGAGGGTATATTCTGATGTATGTGGACCCATTGATGTTGAGTCTTTGGGTGGAAATGGGTATTTTGTTACCTTTATTGATGATGCTTCGCGGAAGATGTGGGTATTTTTGTTGAGAACAAAAGACTAGGTATTCCAGCATTTTCAGAGTTTTCATGCTATGGTTGAAAGGGAGACTAGAAAATCATTGAAGTGTCTTCGTAGCGACAACGGAGGGGAATACACTTCAAAGGAGTTTACTTAATATTGCAATAAGCATGACATTCGACATGAGCAGACTGTTCCTGGTGTTGGGTTTGTACGAAATCGTGGGAGCAATCAAATTGCAAAATTAGCGGAAGCATGGTATATCAGAGTTTAAAAAATTTCTACAAAACCATTACCCGGATCATTCTTTATGCATATTATTAATTTAAAACGATAAATAAGAAGTTATGGAATTCATACCCCTGTAGAACGAAACTTCCACAGATACGAGTTCAACTCTTTGTTCTTCGTGTTCTCCTTGAATTTCCGAGTTAGATTCCTTCTTTTGATCAACGTTAGCCACCCAAGTGTTTGGTCTTTAGAGGTGATCCAGCAAGAAAGAGAAATTATCAAGAAGGAGGGTGGTTGGCTAACCCTAGTTTTCTATCCTCTATAGAAAAGGAGTACTCTCCAACAATTGGAATTGCATCATCTGATATCTAATATAAGACTCCTCTTATATAGATATTGGTCAACCCTTCTAATCCTATTAGACATAGAATTTCATTTAATTAATTAAATTCCTTTAATTAATTAGACTTCCCAACATATTGAGATTAATTAATTAAACTACTTTAATTAATTTACTTAATTAAACTACTTTAATTAATTTACCTCCTAATCTTATTAGGAATAAATGAGAGTACTAATATTAAATTAATTCCTAAACTCCTTTAGAAATTAAAATAATAATAATTGTAATAATATTAATAAGACTACTCTTATTAATTTATATTTAATATTTCTAAAATATTAAATAATAAACATTAAGTTATTTAATTCATTCTATCAACATAGATTAAATTAATTACACTTAATGCATTATTACGATTATGTCATTACCTTCTTAAATAATTATTCTTCCTTTTATGGTGTGACCCTTTAGGTTCTCCATATTAAATCGGTTGTGAATAAATCAATTAGAACAATTCTAATCTTATTTAAATAAATAAATTAAACTAACAATCTATTTAAATAAATAATATTTATTCTACAATAGGGATAAGCCTTCCTAGCGATCAACGACTTTTCAGATAATATAGATTTCAACATTAATCATAAAAGAACCTGTGAGTAAATAGTTACCGTACAATTCAATCCTTCCACTATACAATGTCCCAATTAAATATAAGACATGAAATTATTGTCAAGTCTTATTTTATTTAATTATATGTATTTCGATTATAAAATGCACAACTCCAAATAATGCAAATTAGAAACTCCTTTCTAATTTTATTTTGCCTTGGCCAAGGACTACTTCATTTAACGAATCAAATAGGACATATCTCTTCTTTTACTAGAAGTGGTAGATTCTTTATTGATCATTCATTATATTCATATGTAACTCATTATACCCAAGCATACTCTTTGATATACCCTAAGGGTCTTTAAGGAATAAGTCAAAGTATAATTCATTACATACAAGATACTATGATGATCTCAAGTCCAAGGATCACTTGTACTACTATCACATTAGGAATTCCTATTGACAGGCAAGTAAAACTCCATTGGGTATTCCATAGCGAGTCACGTTCAGTGAACTTATTCTCCAATAAGCACCTACATACTTGCTTTAGTGTCTCCACACAAATGATCATGAGATCAATCATTCTCATCCAATGAGCAAGCAACATATGTACTAATCTATCCGGATTTACTAATCCCCTTTTTAGTAATCCAACGATTAGGAATTATTTTAGTTTTAAGCTTTCTAAGAATTTAGATCTCATTAGCATAATCAACATCATGATTCTAAAAGCATTGCTTAAAACTATGAGCTATTTACATATTATAAAAACAGCATCATATAGATAATTAAATGCCTTTAATAAATGAATACTTTTATTAATAAATGAATAAGATTTTTTACAAAGTATGTGCTTTATTATCATACATGATTGGCTTGTATGCACACTACTATCACCTGGTACCCCACAACATAATAGTGTGGCTGAGAGAATGAACCGCACTATTATTGAGAGAGTGCGATATATGTTGAGAATGTTTAAACTACCTAAGTCATTCTGGAGTGAAGCTGTCCGTACAGCCTGTTACTTGATTAATAGATCTCCATCAGTACCGTTGGATTTTCAAATTGTAGAAAAGATTTGGAGTGGTAAGGATTTGTCTTATTCTTATTTGAGGGTATTTGGGTGCAAGATTTTTGCACATATTCCCAAGGAACAAACATCAAAGCTTGATGACAAGTTTACTCCATGTGTGTTTGTTGGTTATGGAGATGTAGAGTTTGGATATCGTTTATGGGATCCAGTGCAGAAGAAATTATTCAGGAGCAGAGATGTGGTGTTTCATGAGCACCATAATTATGAGCATTTTTGATAATGCTACACAGCCTAGAGATAATAGAGTTCTAGACCTCAGCGAAGTTCCATCTCCAGTACAAAATGCCACAGTTGGAGAAGGAAGTTAGAATGAAGATACGACTAATATAGATTTGTACGATGGTGAGTTGTTCAAGTCCTTTGATATGAAAGACTTAGGTCCAACTAAGCAGATTTTGGGTATGAAGATTGTTCGTGATAGAAAAGGCAAGAGGTTGAGGTTGTCACAAAAGAAGTATGTTGAACGAGTGCTTGTAAGGTTCAACATGAGTGATGCTAAACCAGTTAGCACACAACTAGCTAGTCATATTAAGTTGACAAAGTGCATGTGTCCTTCTACTAAGGAAATGAGAGATGATATAGCAACAGTTCCCTACTCATCTAGCTGTAGGGAGTCTTATGTATGTAATGGTTTGTACACGACCAGATATTGCTCATGCAGTTGGCGTTGTGAACAGATATTTGTCAAATCCTGGTAGAGAACATTGGGAAGTAGTTAAGTGGATTCTTAGATACTTGAAAGCTACTTCCAGTTTGTGTTTGGGGTTTGGTGGTTCGAGTCCAGTCTTGGAGGGTTTTACAGATGTAGACATGGCAGGCTCTGAAGATAAGAAGTCTACTTCGGGGTATTTGTTTACTTTTGCAAAGGGAACATTATCATGGCAGTCCACGTTGCAAAAGTGTGTTACTTTGTCTACAACTGAGTCAGAATACATCGCTGCTACGGAAGCAAGCAAGGAGATGTTATGGTTAAAATGATTTCTCCAAGAATTAGGTTTGAAACAATATGAGTACGTGGTTTATTGTGATAGTCAGAGTGCAATTGACTTGACCAAAAACGCCACTTATCATAATCGTACTAAGCACATTGACGTTCGTTATCACCTGGTTTCGAGAAGTGATGGAAAAGGAATTGATGAAAGTGAAGAAAGTTCATATCGACGAGGACCCCTCAGATATGTTGACAAAAGTTGTTATTCGCGACAAGCTGAAATTTTGCAAGGAATTGGTCGGCATGGATTTCAAGTGACGAAGTCATGGTGAATACCTTTTCTAATGGGTTCGGAGGAGGAGATTGTTGGTCAATTCATCACCCATCTTTTAGCCTTCACGTTTTTTCACGAACCTGCCTTCCAACCTTTTGATTTTTCTGCCTACCTCATGTACTTCCCCTCCCCTGCGTTTTTGCTATAACTCCCCTGCGTTTTTGCTATAAAAGGAAGCCAAATGAGGAGAGAATAATACACACACCAAAAATACATACTCTCATCCGAGAGTTTAAGATAAGGAGAGAAAGAAAAGCTTCTACTGAAGCTTAAGAAAAATAGAGAGAGAGAAAGATAGTTCAAATAAATAGATGTTTTATTTGGGTTCCATCACATAGTTATTATGGTGAAGTAATTTGGGTTTGTACTCAAATTAAGATATCTTTGTATGCTCTCAGTTTATTATAGTGAATTTTTCGGAGATCGTCCCGTGGTTTTTACTTCTTAGTTTTAGAGGGTTTTCGACGTAAAAATCTCGGTGTCTTGTGGTTTGATGTTGTCTACTTATTATTTTCTACAGTGGTTATTATTTTGGTGGAATTACGGATTTAATCTGTTTGACATATACTGATATTTTATCCATTTAATTTATCAAAGATAACAGTATTTGAGAGGTGAAACATATCATATGTTGAACTTAAATTCCATTGCTTGGTGCACTAGAGAATTGTTCAGATTTTAAGTTTGTTTAAAATTTTAGAGCAGCCACCTTGTGCCAACAACAGCAGAAACATTAATCAAAATAACAACAATAACACTAATTTCAATTGTTATTAGTTGTCTACCTTGTTACTAGCACTCTGGGTAGGTAGGACCGAAAAGAAACAATAAATAGCATAGTAGATTTGTTAAGCACATACTTTAACATACTAGAATAGTATACTTTAACATGCTAGAATAGTATAGTTGGGTAGCTCAAGTATGATTATAGCAGTTTCAATTGTCATCTTGTTTACAGAAAAGAAACAATAAATAGCATAGTAGATTTGGATAAAATAGTTCTTTGTTACGCACATACTTTAACATTTTGCGTATATTAGCTTTGGATCTCTTTAAAGGTATGTCTTCATTTTCAATATGTCAATGACAAAATATTTCATTTTAGGAAAAAGAAAAATTATAAACGGCATAGTAGATTTGGATAAATAGTTGTGTTAAGCACGTACGTTAAATTTGTTCTCCTGCATATTACTGAACATGAGTGGAAGACCTTCGGTTTCTAACCAAATGCTCAATGTTCAGGTGTTGGCCTTCTAGTCTTTCAAATGTTCCTGTATCCACTTCTGGAGAAACATGTCAGTTTTATGACTCTAACTCGTATTGCCGGAGTAAGAAATCAAACCTTGTAAACTGACTTTACTGTTTGCATATCCGTAAATTGCTCTCTTTTAATGTGGTGCACAACTTTCTTATGTATAGGTTGCAACTATCCCTCTTTTGACAAGTTATACCTTTATAGCTATGCTATCCGGGGTCACCCTTTCATTGTTGCTAACCTGCGCTTCTATAGCAAAGAATATTTTATCAGTAAGTTTTTTATGACTTTAGTAAGTTATTGTCAGTGTCATCTTAACTTTTTTTTTTAACATGAGTTTAATTTATTTAAAAACGCAGGCTTATTTTTTTTTTATTGTTTTTGAACTTATACTATTACAATGTAGTAAATTTAGGGGCTTGGGGGAGCCTGGAGAAGGGGCCAGAATGGTAACTAAGGGGAACCTAGGGGAAACTTACCTTTTTAATCTTCTGAAGCGCCAGCCGAATTTTGATTTCTTGCTGAGAGTTAGACTCGAACTTGTGATCTTGCATTATAATCTAAACATCTTTCTGCTTAGACAATTTGTATTTGAGAACTTAGACAAGACATAATCATATTTAACCATTGTTCCCTCCTCATATCGAAGAGTAACCTGGTATTCGTAAACCATTGATTGCACCAAAAGCTCAGTCCGTCAAATAGAGCATAAGTGGATAACCTATCAAAAGCATGCCCCGGTATGCAACATCAGAATTGTATATGGGGTTAGCTTTTATAGAAATTGATGTCAAGAAATACTTTTCATTTTATTACTCCCCATCCAATTTTATTTGTCCTAATTTTCTTTTAAGTTTGTCCAAATTTATTTGTCCTCTATTCTTTTTAATTCTATTTTTGAAATTACTTTTTCAATAATTAATACCCTCATTTAACTTTAAAAAATTCATTGAAAATAACATGTCACACATTGGAAAAAGAAACACTATTGACTTTGACATTGGAATTACAACCACACCCCTTTTCTCCCCTCTCTCTATTTTATTGTTCTAAGAAAGAGTTGAGAGATTAATTAAATAAAACAAAGAAGTAATTAAGATGGGTAATTTGAAGATCAAGGTTTTTTTTGAATAGACGTGTACTTTCAAACTATGACAAATAAAATTGGATGGAGGACTTTTTTTAGTAATGATGAGATTACAAACGAAAATATTCATTATTTAAATATTAAAACTAAAACCCCATATTCAGTCGCAATCTCTCTCTCTGATGCACACATTGTAAAGTAGACAAGTTGAACAGCCAACATTTTGTACTTTATTTTGTTTTAGTTGTCCTACTACATGCACTACAAATTCAATGTTAACTAGAAATGCATGAAGATGTTAATGATTAATGTATCTATGCATATGCCAGGTATCTTGATAACACAGGCTCTGATAGATTGTGCGCATAAGCATTGTGCATAATCTTCTGATCGGCATTTAATCTTCATATAAATTCTGTAAATTTATTCGTAAAAATTGTGATCTACATTTTCATTATCTCAAAATCTTTTTTTTTTGTTTTTATCATCCTCATCAGATCTCCATTATAACTGGCATCCTCATACTGCAGAACAGGGCTGTGGTAGTTTTCTTGTCTTTTCTTATTGGAATTACTTAGTTTCTTTTCCTGATTTGGTGCGTCAAATATAATCTTTTTCACATTTCATGTCTTGTATGATAACAACAGGACCAACACCAAAGAGGTGCTGCTAATGGTATTGCTATGACTGGAATGTCACTTTTTAAAGCAATCGGTCCAGCTGGTGGAGGAGCACTGTGAGTGTTCTTTTGTTATCATATGCTCATCTTTCTTCATTTTTCAAGTAAAACCATATATAGTGCCAATCATACTATAAATTTAGCTTTAGGTTATCCGAGTAATCTTGTTCTTTACTTTGAATAATTTCATTATGCAGCCTTTCCTGGGCACAGGGTCGCCAGGATGCTGCCTTTCTGCCAGGTATGGCTTTCTTTTAAATTTTTTTTTCAAGTAAATTGCTTTCTGGGTTATGCTAAGTTTATTGCTCAAGTATTTGCCTTTAAATTCTGATTCCTGAAGGACTTGTTTGTCTTTCGATTTCTTGTTTGTCCTTTTGCTGCAACTGTATGCGCATAGTACATGCTCCTAGAACTAGCTTCATTCTGCTACTGGTTCTAAGAAACTAAAGTATTAACTTATCAATCAATAAAAAGTAAAATGAAATCAAATATTAAAAGTATACATGAAGTCCACTCTAAGTATACTAAAGAAAACAAAATAAAAAAAGCACTTTGTTTACACCCAAAATAAAAAATTTCAAAATTGGGTTAAGTGACATAAGTACTGATGTCAGTTAACTCAGCGTATCAGTTAACTGAAATGGTTCGAACAAAGGCTGCCAATTTAGCCAAAAAACAAGGAAGAAATTGGGGACATGTCAGGGAGATAGCGAACACGTGTGAAGATGCGTTACAACCCATGACTCTTGATGCAGAAGGATCCGAGTCCGATGACGTTGAACTATCAGATAAGACGTTAATGACATTAAAATACCATGTGTTGGAGGATCAACGTAAATGTGGTGGTCATTGACATCTTCAGGAATTGGATGATGGCTTTGGGATTCGAAATCGGATGATGGCTTCGGGATTCGGATGGCGGACCACCTTTTCGACTTCTAAAGTTTAGAATTGCCATCTTTTATGGTATATGTTTTTATTTAAGAAGTAAATCTTTTATATTATTACGTAATAGGAAGTTGTTACTTATTAGGATTTTATTTCCATAAATTTAGAAAGTTTGTTACCTTTTAAAATTTTATTTCCGTATTTTTAGGAATCTGTTATGACTTGGAAATAAAGTTTTGTTAGCTATAAGACCCGGATTGTGTGTTGAATTGGAGAACAACTTTTGATTTTGATAAATATAAATTCAAGTATTAAAGAAGATTTCTGTGTGTGATTTTTGGTGAAACTTTTGTTCATTTGCCTGTGAATTTATTTGTTTACCTGGCCCGCAAGATAATCGTTATTCTGCCCGGCATCAGTTGGTATCAAAGCATTAACATCTTCCTAGGAATAGATTTCATCAGTTTTAATGGTTGGCTGGTCGTGGTCGTCGTGGGCAAATTCCGGCTGAGGAAGTCTCGAACCGTGATCGTAACGTTTATGATTGAGGATTTACAGAGGACAAGTTGCAGAGTTAATCCAGCGTCTAGCAGCGCAAAATTTGGGTCGTCGTGGACAGGTAATGGCGTGATCGTGATGACCGTCGTAGTGATTTGGGATTTAATGTAGAGCTATTAGAATTTTCTGGTACGCTGCAAGTAGAAGGATTCATTGACCGGATGAATGAAGTAGAACACATCTTTGAATATAAAGAGGTTTCAAATAGCGCTAAAGTGAAATTAGTTGTAATCAAATTGAAATGTAGAACATTTGCTTGGTGGGAACAGATGAGGCATTCAAGGGAGAGACAAGGAAAAACTAAAATCACAAAGTGGGAGAAGATGAAGAAAAAATTGCAGAGTCACTTTCTTCCTTTCAGTTACACCCAGTCTCTGTTCAAGAGATTGCATCTATTGAGACAAGGCACTAGATCCGTGGATGATTACATCGAAGAGTTTTACCAGTTTATAGCACATAATGATATATTGAAAATAGAGGAAGAAATGGTGGCAAGACATTTGGGAGGGTTAAAATAGCAACTGCAAAATGATGCCCTCAACCTCCATTCACTATGAACTGTTTCTGAGGCATATCAACGAGTGCAGTACGTGAGGTAGAGCAACAACAGCACAGTAGGCCGGTACTGAGGAACAATCCACCCAACAGAACGAACCAACCTCCACAACTTTGTACTACACCATAAAAGCCACAGGGTAATTTTAATTCTAGTATTAAGTGCTTCAGATGTGGGGAGTTAGGCCATAGAGCAACAGAGTGCCGAAAACCTACTAACCAGAAGGTTAAGAATCTTTTGATCGAAGAAGGTGTGACCGATGAAACATAGGAGTTCGAAGAGCCTATATATGACGAATACAAAGATGAAGATGTGTTATATGGAGATGGTCATGAGACCATGGTCGTTCGCAAGAGTTTACTAACTCCTAAATAAGAATCCGAAGAAGATTGGTTGGGAACCAATATCTTCCATACAACTTGTACCGTAGCAGATAAGGTCTGCAAGATGATCATTGATAGTGGCAGTTGCGAGAATGTAGGTGTCAGAAGAAGCTGTTCGAAAAACTAAATCTGAAAACGGATCGGCATCCAAAACTATATAAATTGTCATGGTTGAATAAAGGAAGTGAAGTAACAGTTGACAGAAAATGTTTAGTATCTCTTTCAATCGGAAAGAAATACTTTGATAACTCTTGGTGCGATTTGGTGACGATGGATGCATGCCATGTGTTATTGGGACGACCTTGGTAATATACCGAAGTGTCATTCATGATGGTCGAAAGAATACGTACTCTCTTAGTATAAAAGGGAAGAATAGTTGTGTTAGCACCTCGAAGGGAGGAAGTAGTCGAAAACTCGAATCTATTGTCTATGTCTAGATTCCTAACTGGAGGCTGACCGTGAAGGTGTGATGTACTGCCTTACTCCCTTGTGGGAGCAGATCGACCGATAGGAATCTAGAAGTTCCAGCCGATATACAAAAATTGCTATCGGAGTTTGCTGATTTGATACCCGAAGAGCTACATCCTGGATTACCTCCGATGAGGGACATTCAACACCAGATAGATCTTGTTCCAGGATCGAGCTTACCGAACAGACCAGCATACAGGCTTAGTCCCAGTGAATCCAAAGAACTACATAGGTAGGTAGTGGAATTAATGGAGAAGGGTTATATTCGTGAAAATATGAGCTCGTGTGTAGTACCAGCTTTGTTAGTGCCAAAGAAGGATGAGACTTGGCGAATGTGTATTGACAACATATCAATCAACAAGATTACGGTGAAGTATAAATTTTCGATACCTCGCTTGGACAATATGTTAGATCAGTTGTCCGGAGCCAAAGTATTTTCGAAGATTTACCTGAAGAGTGGATACCATCAGATAAGGGTAAGACTCGGAGATGAATGGAAGACGCTGTTCAAAACTCAGCATGGTTTATACGAATGGATGGTTACTCCCTTCGGTCTTTCCAATGCTCCTAGTACATTTATGAGGTTCATGCACCAGGTATTGCGTCATTTCATGGGGAAATGTCTATTAGTTTACTTCGATGATATTCTGATCCATAGTCCGAACTGGGAGGCACACCATACGCATCTACTTGCTGTCTTATAAGCATTGAGACATGAACATCTGTTTATTAATCATAAGAAGAGTTCTTATTTCACAGCTTCGGTAACTTGGTTTCATTGTTTCTACCAAGGGTGTTCACGCCGATCAGTTCAAGATCGATACAGTATTGGAATGAACTACGCCGAAGATTATACATGATGTCAGAAGTTTTCATGGGTTGGCTTCCTTTTACCGTTGTTTCGTCAAGAACTTTAGCACCTTAATTAATTGCACCTTGAGTACCTTAAGGGAAAGTTATTCCAATGGTCCAAGGAGGCCGAGGACAGCTTTCAGCTGGTCAAGAAGAAGATGACCGAAGCACCATTATTGGCACTCCCCGACTTCGAGAAGGTCTTTAAGGTAAATTGTGATGCATTAGGAGTCGGTATTGGTGGTGTTCTCAGTCAAGAAGGTCAGCTAGTAGCTTTCTTCAGTGAGAAGTTATCAGAGTCAAAGAAGATTTACTCTACTTATGACGCGGAGTTCTATGCCATCGTTCAGTCTCTAAAACACTGGTGCACTACCTCGTACAAGCGGGAATTCATCCTCATTAATGATCATGAGGCCCTGAAGTACATTAATGGCGAACATAAGTTGAATCGAAGGCATGCTAAATGGGTGACATACTTACAGGAATTCACCTTTACTTTGCGGCATCAGGCAGGAAGTTTAAATCGTGTTGCCGACGCATTAAGCCGAAGAGCGTCACTTCCATTAGCACTATGTGTAACAAGGTTGTAGGGTTTGAAGTCTTTGCTGATATGTACAAAGATGATCCCTCTTTTGGAAAGATAGTTTCAGGAAGTACATGAAGGTCGGCAACATAACTTTGTGTTTCATAATGGGTATCTGTTTCGAGGATTACAACTATGCATTCCGGATTGCTCACTTCGACAGAAGGTAATAAGTGAACTTCACGGCGAGGGTCACTTCAGGACGTGATTAAACATTAGCCTTGGTGTCGGTTGACTATTATTGGCTGAAGATCTCGAGCGATGTGGCTCACAACGTGCAATGTTGTTATATGTGTCAGAGGTCCAAAGGAATTCTTACCAATGCAGGACTATATACTCCCTTACCTAGTTCTTGATGCTCCATGGGTTAATGTCAGTATGGATTTTGTTTTGGGTCTACCTCGAACACAGCGCGCGACGGATTCTATCTTAGTGTGGTTGATCAATTTTCAAAGATGGCTCATTTTGTCGCTTGTCGAAAAACAATGGACGCCCAACGGATCGCCCATCTCTACTTTTGGGAAATTTTACATCTACATGGTGTCCTGAAGTTAGTCACGTCTGATCGGGATACCAAATTCATTAGTCATTTCTAGGAAGAATTTGTGGGAAAAAATGGGAACACAACTAAATTTCAGCAGCGCATACCACCCTCAAACTGATGGTCAAACCGAAGTGGTGAATAGAAGTTTGGGAAATATTCTAAGGTGCCTGGCTAGTTCTAAGCCGAAGCAATGGGATTTTCCTCTATCTCAAGCCAAGTTTGCGTATAACAGATCTAAGAACCGAACGACAGGGATGAGTCCTTTTGAGGTTGTCTATGGTCAAAATCCATCCGGTGTGCTTAGATTTAACTCCTATTTCGAGAGTTGGACGCCTGCATTCGAAGGCGAGTGAAATGGCCGAACATCTTTGGGATATTCATAAACAAGTTCGACAATCTATTCTCGACAGCAATAACATCTATAAGGGTCGCGGTTGACCGTCATCGACGTCAGGTACTTTTGGATGTTGGTGATTTTATTTGGGCAGTTTTGACTCGTGATCGCTTTCCTATTGGCAAATATAATAAGCTCAAGGATCGGAAGATTGGGCCCTGTGAGATTCTGTAGAAGATTAATGATAATGCCTTTCAGGTTGCGTCTCCCTAACCATTTACGGACTTCGAACGTTTTCAATGTGAAACATTTGAGCCCTTGTTTTTCTGGGTTCAATGATGATACTGTGAACTCGAGGACGAGTTCTTTCCAACTAGGGGTGACTGACGCAGGAGGATTCGAGTCCGATGACGCTGAACTATTATATAACACGTTAATGACATTACAATACCATGCGTTGGAGGATTGGCGTAAATGTAGCAGTCATTGACACATCTTTAGGGAATCGGATGATGGCTTCGGGATTCAGAATCAGATTATGATTTCGGGATTCGGATAGCGGACCACTCCTTCGGCTTCTAAAGTTCAAAATTACCATATTTTATGGTAGTAATTTTTATTTAGAAGTAAATCTTTTATATTATTACGTAATATGAAGTTGTTATTTATTAAGATTTTATTTCCATAAATATAGAAAGTTTATTACCTTTTAGGATTTTATTTCCATATTTTTAGGAATTCTGTTATGACTTGGAAAGAAAGTTATGTTAGCTATAAGACCCGACTTGCGGATTGAATTGGAGAACAACTTTCAATTTTGATAAATATAAATTCAAGCATTAGAGAAGATTTCTCTGTGCTTTTTTTGGTGAAACTTTTGTTCCTTTGCCTGTGAATTTATTTGTTTACCTAGCCCGCAAGATAATCGCTATTCTGCCCGGCATCAACTCTTCAATTCTACAGAGTGGGATGACCCACGATCACACGGTAAAACACTAAGGAGTAGTGGTCCTATTTTTAAATCATGGCTAATTAACCGATTAAGTCAACGGCACAGTTCTACAACGGGTCTATAAATAGAGAACAAAGCTCTTTGGCGCAAATTGGTAACATCCATTCCAGAGCACTTAATTTTTTTTCTCCAATTTTATCGAGTTCTTACAACTTTTCTAGCTTTAGGATCAACAATTAACTAGTTACGCCAATCATCAGCTTAATTATTATTGTTTTAGTATAGTTATATTGGATCCAATGCTTATTACGTCCAACTGGACTTAGTTGTGTATTCGATTCGTAGACTTGCAACTTGTTACGTCAGTTTGAACTTAGTTGTATTTTCACTCCAATTGTTCCGACAACATATCTTCAACAATTATATTTAGGTTCTTACTTAACTGTCTATTTCTAGTGTTTAACTTTCTTGTATATTTATGAATGTGGGATAGATGCATGCTAGTTTAGCAGATAAATAGTAATAGTTTAACTTGTGTTATAGTTGTATTTATCAAATATCAAAAACTTAATTGATAATAGACTTAACAATATAACTTCCAATTTATAGCATAATTAACCCTAGCTATAATTTTCGGCCTAACTATAATCAGTTAACCAAAAGAAAGTGACCAGTTGTCTAATATTAAAGTCCATAGTCAATAGCAAAAAGACCCATAGAGAAGCAGTTCCTTCTTCTCTCCAATCGTCTAACCAGTTCGGCTAAGTAGTTGGCCGATCATTAAAAGGACAAGTGTTAACTGAATATAATTTTATCGGTTAGACAAACACTTTTCTCATTGAGTTCAGAGAAATCTGGCAACGCCGGCACATAAAAATTTTCAAGCACAACACACTTAAAACATAGGAAGTGTTTCATTCTGTATGGGTTAGTATGTTAAAGATTCAACTTATCAGGTTATTTCAGGTTATTTGTGCCCTGCTTGTCAGCTTAGGTATTAGAGTTAGTTAATGATAAAGAAATAACTTTAATGCTTATGCACTTCCATCATTGAATGATCGATCATTTATATCTGTATTCTCGTTCAAATGTAGGTACCCAGATGGTTTTCTTCATGTTGAATGTAATTGAGGTAATCGGACTGGTGTTAACATTCAAACCGTTCCTAGTTGAACGCCAGAACTGAATAGTGATTATTTCCATTAAGCATCAAGGGAATGGGATTATCGTCCAGCACAATTCTTTTCTGTGGACTGCAATACATGATCGCAGGCAATCTCGTGATTAATCATGAACTGTTTGAGTTGTTCGCTTATCAAATGAGTGTTTTTGATTAATTGATTTACATCATTAGATGATATACTTGTGTGAATGTAGCAGATACTCGTACCTACGCGTGTACCATTTCTTAAATTGTCAGTTTGATTATTTTCTTATTGTGGAAGATGCTAGTCTTCACCATCACACCATCACCATTCATTCTTAGGAGAAAGGACAAATTACATGACAACATTTGGTATGTGAAATTGTCAACCGTTGGAGTAAATTTTTCTCACAATTTGCGGCTCCAAATAATGGTTCTTGGATTCAAATAGAAAGAGAGGATGAAGCAATTGACATGGTTTAAGCTGGTAGTATATATTTAAATCCTAATCCAGTTGTTTCAATAAATGAATGCACAAGAGGCTTAATTTATCTGTTTTGTTTTATGATCATGATATATTAGTTTGTTATTTATTTGGTATTAGATTCTATTGATGTATATTGGCTGTTTTGATTATGTTTGCAAATGAAACAAATATGGTAGAATAAACTTTAGTTGTGCCTTAATTTTTGTGTTAAGCTTGCGTCGCTAGCTAGGTGTGATGGACTTAATATTTCAAATACTCACTTCATTCTAAAATATAAAGTAAAGAGTAGAATATATTGACACCCCTAGTAGATAATCATAATAATACTCATCTTCTCTCTTGTTTTTCAAGTAACAGTCAGTACCCCTCTAGTCTATAATATGTAACATTCACTACCCCTAGTATGGTTGACTAATTAATAGCCAAAAATATTTTTAATATAATTTCTAAGACACCCTTCAAGTTATAATGTTTAAAGTAAAATACATTGACACTCCCTGTAGATAATCATAATAAAGCTCACCTCCCCTCTTGTTTTTCAAGTAACAGTCAGTATGTGACAACCCGAAAATTTAGAAAATCTTAAATGATTAAATTAAATGTTAAAGTTTAAAACCTAGAGTAAAAATAGATAATTTATTTAAAAATCTATACGGTTTAATAATTGAAAGAGATTATGTAATACTAAATATAGCAAGCCATTTGAAGAAGACTTATTGATTGTAGCAAACCGTATTAAGAGGTTTAATAGACATTAAATTAAATGTCTAGTCTAATTTATGAGTATATAAATTATTTTATGATTTATGAAGGATATGTATGTTTACTTAAGATGGTAAATATATTAAATTATATTTGCTATATGTAAATAAATTGACATAAACAATTTATAATGTGAGAGAATAAATTTATTATTTATTTTTATTATGTGATGTGAGTTCCCATGCATTAAATGGGATATGTGCAAGGTAATAAAAATATTATATATTTATATATATATGTATTTATTATGCGGGGAAATAAAATTGTGTGAACAATTTGCGTAATGAGGCAAAAAGAGGCGGGTTAATCATATAATAATTATATATACTTTACCCAAGAGTATTAGAATAAATTCTTATATAAAATTAATTTAATAAAGAGAAGATATTATATTTATCGTAATATCTTAAGAAAGTAAATAAATTTTAATTGAATTTATGATAATGAGGTAAGGATATTATATTATAATATCTTGGGTATGTAAATAATTGTATTTACATAAGAAATTATGTGTAGCATATTTATTTTACAATTATAAAATAAATATGTAATTTGAGTATGTTATGTTATATTTTATATAATTTATATATCAAAGATGCGTTATGTAAATTATATGTTTCCAAGAGGGTAAAATAAATTAAAGAGATTTATGTAGTAACTTAGTTGATTAAATTAAGTTACTAAGGTTGGTTAATTAAATTAATTAACAAGAGCATTAAAAGAATAATTGATTTAATTAATTAATTAAGCTAAATTGGTTAATTTCTTAAGTGCCCTTGCACTGTTGCAAGCTTGGTGACCAAGTTGGCGTTATTTATCTTTCTCCTCCCTTCTTGTTGCCGTGAGTGAGAGGAAGAGAGAGGAGAGCAAGGAAGTTAGAAAGAGTTAAACACTCAAAAACCATCTGCAGTCCTCATTCCCTCTTCAATTCGTTCCAGTTCATCTCTCTTTTTCTCTAACTATTAAGTTTGCACAATTCTCAAACCTTAACCAAATTTCTCTCAATTTCGGCTAGACCCAACGAAATTAGCAAGGAATTGAAGAGTTGTACTGATGACTTGAAGAAGAATTGAAGCACATAGCAATAAAAGGATTTCTATAATTGATCATCAAGACTAGAATTTTAACAAGAACATTTACTAAGCAAGGTAAGCCATATGTTCATGCTATATTTATATAAAGTTAGTAAATACATATGTGAATGATGATAAAACTGCTGTGTTGGGCTGTGAATTAGTTTGAGGAGGTTTATGCAAATCATATGGAGAGATAAGAAAGGAAATTTTTAGTTAGAATCATGTATAAACATGTTTGGGATCTGTTTAAAAAAAAAACTGCACATGAGGTGTTTGATTTAAGGCCTCTTAAAGGCTGTCGGGTATAAATACCAAGATTTTGCCAAATTGGTTTTTAAAAAAATTCTTTATACCTGTTTTATGAAATACCTCAAGTAAGTTGGGCAAGTTGAACCGAGTTTAAGAACTGTTTATATATAAAAAAAATAATAAGTAAAGTTTGGTTAAAAATAGTGTGACAGGCAGTTTCATGACTCTGTGAAACTTGTCTAAGATGTTCGAATTTATTAAGTTATATTTTTTTAAAATAATATGATATTCCTTCTATAACATGCTAAAGTTTGGGTTTGGTTGGATATGTAGATTGTAAACTGAAAATTTTCAAAGTCGCCAGGTTAGTAGTGATGTAGCTGACCTGGGCTTGTTGTGTAAAAAAACTGAAAATTTTCAATATTGTGGGCAAGGTAACATTTACATATGTGATGTGTTATAATCTATGTGGATTAGGTAAATCAAACAATTATAAAAGACATTTTATGGTTTGTAAAGCAAATTAGATAAAATTGGTGGTCCTGAATTTAGTACTTGGGTGACCCAGAATATTCAGTTCGATGTTAAGGAAAGAAATATGTCAAAAATGGAGAGCAATCAAATATTATATAAGAGAAATTATATATTAAGACAATAGGTCCTCATCAAAAGTTTATCATTTGGCAACTTTACATAATGGGTCTAATAGACAATGTATAAAGCTCTGTCATCACGGAAACATAGTAATCTGTTTCAGCAAGAGTGATCCAAAGTATAAAACCAATGCATAGCAAGTGAAAAACTTTACTAGGAGAATATAAAGTTTTAAGTTTAATTTTTTCCCATCTAAACATGTAATTGATGGAGTGGAAAAATAAAAAGAGCTTCTTTTAAAGTAGATTATTTTCTATTACTTTTGATAAATGAAAATGAATAGAACTTTATTGTCATGTCAAAAAGGTGATACTTATTAGTCAACTAAAATCCATATACTGGGGAAAATGTAAAGCAAAGTGGTGGTGGTGGTGCATGAATTGGGGAACTCCCAAAATATCTCAGGAGGATTGCTTTATCCAATATAATTTTCTATATAAATTTTCGTAACTTATATAGGCTATTAAGAGATTAAGTCTAATATCATATTTACATGTATTTTTACCCTGTGACTATATAAACTTATCTCTTAATTTATCATGAGACATCACATTTATCTCATGAGAAAAAAAAACATGGATGGCTTTCTTCAATACCACTGGTAAATGTAATAGCTTGGTTGGATACTGCTATCTTTGCTTGGTGGTGGTTATTATGGGCAAACATTTCAATTCTAATTTAAGTGCTAATATCAAATGCCATAATATGTATAGTAATATTTGGTTACCAACATTATATTATAGCATATAATAAAGATACATGCACATATAAAGATTTGGCAATATAAGAGAGATGCAGAGATGTACTTTTGAAAATGTTGGTTCAATTGGAAAACCAATCTATGTAATATGGAACTGAGTTATTTAAATAACATAGTCGGATATCTGTAAAGACAATACAAGCAATAACAAGTTAAGATAAGATTTTAAAATAAGATTAACAGTTAGAGTAAAGCTTTGATTGATAATGCGCATTTTTGATCTCACCTACGGTGTAGGTCGTGCAAGGAACGCAAAAGGTTAGCGTATTGATAAAACAACGAATGAGGCAAGTTTTTCAGTTCTATTATGTTTGTGAATTAAATATGATTATGTGGTGAGTTACATACCATGCTTTATGAATTGTTAAAATCAAAATATGACTAAGTTAATTGAGTTATGGAACTCAATTTTATATGTGATATATGATAGCACATGTTGTATGATGTAACTCGATAAATTAGAAATGTATAATGCATGAATGTATGCTTTGTAAGGAATTATTGATGCATGTAGGATATGCATAGTAATGAATATATGTTGCATGCAGATATGCATAGTAAAGGAAATGTAGTGCATATGAAATTGTGTGCTATATGAAACTTGATAGACTGTTAAATTTGCTGGGCTGTCGAGCTCAATCTTGCAAAAACAATTTTTTGCAGGTTAATGATGTTAATCGATATTACTTGCTATACGGATGATGAAGATGAACGATGTGCAAAATGAATACATTTCCTTGAATTAGAAATGGTATAAATCTATGATTGATAGTTTTGTTAAATGTAATTGGCAGTTATGTATAGTTTAAAATGTTGAATGGATAAAGAATGTTTATTCTGAAATGAGAATAAATATGATTATGAAATAAGTGAATCATCGATAGAGAAGATATTAAGTATTGAGACTTAAGTTTTTAATACGTTTACTCATATTATACAAATCATATAATAAATATGATTTTCGTATAAAGGAAAATCGTAAAGGTTGCGATTTAGGGAATGATGAATGACAGGAAAATAAAAAAAAAATTATTCTGCATTTTAGCTATTTTTAACATTAGATAATGTTTTAAAGCTAGAACAGGATAATATTAACGCACAAGATCGGGGAGAGAAATTGTCCCAATTTTGGGGTCGTTACACAGTACCCTCTAGTCTATAATACGTAACATTCACTGCCCATAGTCTGGTTGACTAATTCATAGCTAAAAATATTTTTAATATATGTCTAATACACCCTTCAAATTATAATGTTTAATATTTTCACTAAATATAAATTTGTATATTATAATTTTAACTTAACTTGATCTAATTAATTAAAATATTAACTTGTGCAATAAATAACATAAATATCAACAAATAATAAATATTTATTTATCAGGAAAATAAAGTCATACACTTTTTACTAAATAAATGTTTTAAAGATTAAAATTTACGTAATATACATTCAAATTATATGAATAAAATTAGGCAATGGACAAAATTTTACTTTTTAATCATGAAGGTAAATATAATTTGCGACTATTCTTGCGAGTGGACATTAATTTTTTTTTATAATTAAAAAGTAAAATTTTAAGTCATAAAAGTACAACTTAACGCAAAAAAATATAATTATTTTTTTCAAATATTAAAATTTACTTTAAAAAACTTATTATTAGAGCAAATCTTATTATTCATGTAAAAAAGTATTCAAAATTATTTTACTTATTTTTCTCAAATATTAAACTAAACATAAGTCACACTTGGTCATAATTATATACAGTAAAAATGACAAATGTTGTTACTCAAAAAAATATATATATTAAGCGAAAAATCTTTTTACAAGATAGAGGTAGTACTAAATATTATTATATTTTTTTATTCAACAGTGTACAAAAACAACATCAATTGTACTAAAAAATATAATCAAAATCATAAACATCCTAAATTTTGATATATACTCAAGAAAATTTAACATATAAAAATCATAATATGAAACTAAAAATTCAAATAATAGTTTTTGTTGTTAAACACCAAAAACTAAAATATCAACATACTCAATCACTCTAATTAGAACAACTCTATTAATAATTTAATTTAAAATTCTTAATATTTGTATCACTTATCCAAAAATATGTGTTAATTAAACTAAATTATTTGAATGAAATAATCTTAATTACAAATAAAACTATAATTAAAATGTATTGTATTAAAAAAGGATAATTAAACATATATATTATTTAAAAATATTCGATTTTTTTGAAAAACACTACCATTATCGGAATGTACACGTGGTAGAAAAATTACACCAATCCATTGAGATATAGTATGCTACTAGTGAATTTTTGAAACAAGAAAACGTGATTGACTAGTCACTTTAGTGATTAAACTATTTCTAATGCAAAAAATTGTCCAATTAAATTAGTTGCTTTCAAATATATAATTTCAATAAATTAAACAATAAAAAAGTTATTGATAAAAAACAATAAAGAAGTTAACAACTTGTGCAGATTCTACAAAAGTAATAAGTGCACATTCTAATGTGAATATATTTATGTGCCTATCCAAAATGTACATTTAAAGACGCATATAAAGGTAAAATAGTAGTAAAAGAGGAGAGATCAAGTGTTGTAAAGAGTGGAGAGAAAAATATTTTACTAGTATTATTTTATTTTTGTGTATTTGTTTAAATGTGATCCTTTAGACGTGTACATATGTGACAACACAAAAATTATAAGATCTTGAATGATTAAAATAAAGATTAAAGAATAAAACTTAGATGAGAATTTGAGGATTAATTAAAAATTTTAAGAACCTATATGGTTTACTATTTAGAGTAGAGAAAATATGGGTTACAAAATTCCAAAACTCTAGAAATGAATTTATATGTACTTGAAGGAATATTAAGGATAAGGTACTACGATACCTATAAATTTGATGTGAACTAAATGGTGTAAGAAATTTTATAATGACACATGTGGAGAAATTTATTAAGAAAATAAATTTTAAATGAAGAGATGTATAAGGATAAAGAAAATGAGTATATGTATAGGTATATATATATATATACTTAGTGATGTGCTATATATATATTTTAGCAAGAGGAAGGATGATAAATAGGTTATGACGTATGTAGATTATGTAGGTGAATAAATATATATTATTTGAATGTGTATATATTTATTTAGCATATAAAGAGAATTAAGAATAAAGATTTGTGACCTAATATATAAATTAGGTATATGAATTAAATAACCTAAGGGTTATAATAGGGAAAGATGTTAGTATTTAAAATTTATACTAACTTAAGAGATTAATTTTATTATCTCAATTTATTATTGATTTTAAACTTAATTAAAGTAAGTCTAATTGAGTTAATGAAATTAAATGTACATGAGTAAGGAATTGGATTACAAATAGGTGTAATGTAAACCTAATTAAATGACTAGGGTAAGATAAAAAATTAAGTATTGGACCATAGTTATTTACATGACCCAAACCAATTAATTGTGTGCCCAAAAGAATTTAATTAAAGCCCAGACCTTTAGTCCAATGGAAAAGGGACATGTTGAACATTTAGTAAGCTAAATAAAGCATAAAAAATAAAATAGTGGAAAGAAGGCCAAGAATTTCGGCCCAAAGGAAGAGAAGAGAGAAGGGGAGTGTATGTAATCATTGTTTACTTTAGTTGGTGACCAAACCTAACTACTCCCCTTATGTGTCAAGCCTTGGAAGTAATCAACACTTATGCTCAAGTGTGCAAGCAACATCTACGTGATTGAAGATAGAGGAGGAGCAAGAGTGTGGTGATTATTCATAGATACACAAAATATATTTATACATTTACTAAACAAACAAAACTTAGTTTATTTCTCTCTCATCTCTCATTTCCATAAGTTGCTAACTAGAACAAAAGCTAGAGAGAGACAAGAGAGAGAGATATTTCGGCCAAGAGAGAAAAGAGAGAGGGAGAGTTTTTTTTAAGCTTCATAGTTCCTTAATCAAAACTTAGGAAGAAGAAGAAAGAAGAACAAGCAAAGGTATAAAACTATAACCTTAATTTAGTACTATTTCCTTGTGTTTGATTTGATTTTTGATGATATAGAGTTTATGATCTTGAGATCTAAAACTCTAGATCTACATGATTTAGTGTGTGATATATTTAGATCTATCACTTTTGAGTGTCAAAAGTTAGATCTAAAGTAAAGAAATGAAAACTAGTTTTTCAAAAGTTAGAAAATCCTAATTTTTTTTTCTACTTTGTAAGCTTATAACTTGAGATCTATACCTCCTGATTTGCGATCCGTCAAAGAGGAGTGCTAGATATATAATTTAACTACTAAAACCAAGTGGTAACACTCAAAAACATTGAGTTTACAAGTCGTGGTGACTGCTTTGGTCAAAACAGTCTGGGTAGTGAACAAAAAGGGTAAATAATATTTCTGACCAATCACTTCCAGGGACGTTTTCGTCATTTTTTGAGCTCTAAAAATTCTTGGAAAATTTGGAGTGATAATATGAAAAGTTAGCTGAGTCTTGTAAAAATTTGGGAATTTTTGGCCATGTAGAATGAGAGTTATGAATTTTACGGCCAAGGACTATTTTAAAAAGTACACCCAAATAACTCTTTGTGGTTAACTTCAAATATTATGAACATTTTACTGGAACTACATATATAAAACATGAACATACCCTAAACATTTCGGAATTTTCTGACAAAGTTTCGATTTATGATAAATGTAACAAGATTTGGCTATTTTGGACTATTTAAATATAGTAAATGATTTTAAAAAATTCCAGAAAAAATATATGTTCATAAGGGAACTATATTCTGTCAAATCCCAGAAAAGAAATTTTTTTGGAACTGATTTGGTCTTTTTCATGGAAATGATTTAGTTATGAATAAATGAATTAAATTAATTATGTGATGTTGAAAATTTGGAAAATAGGATTTTATGGCTTAAGAACCTTAGATATGCTATATGCAGATTTTTGAAGGGTGTTTTGGTCATTGTTGATGAGATATTATGTTAATGGCCTTGTATGGTTATTAAATAAATGAATTAGTAAGAATTAAACAATTAAAATAAATTATGTATAAGTTTAATAAATGATTAAAATATTATTATAATATTAAATTAAGATATTATTAAGTGATTAATTATATTTAGATTAAAGTGTTATTAAATGATTGATTTAAAATATTATTAACTGATTAATAATATTAGTAAGTGAATAAAATATTATTATATAATTAATAATATTAGATGACTGTATAATAAAAGCTAAGTTATTGAGTTAGACATTCAATATGATATATTGAATATATATAATATGATGAATTAGAAATTCAATATGTTAAAAAAGAAAAATAGTTTAAATCCAGCTTGCTGAATTAGTGAATTCGGTTTGCTGAATTGGAATCCAGGTTGGTGGATTGTAAGATTGTTGAATCTAGGTTGCTGGATTGTAGTTCAGTTTGAATCTAGTTTGCTAGATTGAAAAACAGTTTACTAAATTGAGATTCGGTTTGAATCTAGGTTGCTGGATTAGATATTCGGCTTAATGGATTATAAAGAAGGACTTATACAATGAAAGACTTAGTGTTAATTCATAAGGTATATGATAAAGTAGTGGAACAGTCGTACTCTTTAATGGTTGATATATAGTATCTGGGTTAAACGATTCCTTCAGGGAGCGGAGGTATATACGAACTAACTATCGGTTTAACTCGCTGTGAAATACAGTGTAGACGAGACGAAAAATTAGTTTGTTGTTTGTTTGTGGAAAATCACTCAGCATCTTGTACTGAATACTATTTGAGACTCGATGTGTGCTAGGTTTAGAAATTGTGAATACGTATGGTGTTAAGGTGTTATCTAATATTTGATTATGTGGTTAAATGTTAGATAATTTACTTATAAAGTAGTTGTATTATGAGATATAATATGATATACTGATAGAAAGATCAATCTTAATAATGATAGGTCTTAACAATAAAGAGATTAAATTAGATTGCGTAGCAGTAATCAACGGTACAGGCAAATTTCCCTAACTCAAACTCGAGTTATTATTTTTCAAGCATGTTAGTGGATAATTATTGTTGATTATTCCACATCTATGATTATTGATTCGTACTTAGTGCATGTTGCATATGTTCATCATGTATGAAAGGCTGATCACCTTCATTACCATAAGGTTTAGTTAAATTTATTCATGGTCATTGTTGACCACCCAACATTATTGATTTAGTCATTCAAATATTGATATTATGATTCATGCCCTTTCACAATTATTATATTGTTAAAATTCGAAAGCTTATTCTTTCTTTCATTCATGATATATCTTCATTGTATTTAAATTTGCTGAGCAAAGTAGTTGCTCACCCTTGCTATATCATGATAACAAATTTCAGATTAAGATAAAGGCTCGAAGAAAGATCGAGCAAAGGCAAATTCCAAGAGTAGATTATTAAGCATTCATAACTATTAAGTTATCTGATGTAAATCATATATGTGAACCTTTTAAGTTACTTAAGGTATGTATCCAGTTAAGGTTAATAAATCTTGGGAAATGTTATAGAATCATGTGAAATAAATAATTTATGTTTATATATTTTGCATTAGTTTATAGAATATATATGAAGATGAAGTACCGTAACGTACCAGGTCCCAGGTTCTAGGGACCCGGATTTGGGGGCGTCACACCAAGTTATCAACCCGTTTGCCTAACTTGAAAAAATTAAAAAAAATATAACACACTATAGACTAAAACCCTCCCCGGGTGTCAAAATGACACGAAACCATAGACATAGCACCTCATAGATATTTGAATCACGTTATAACTTACGAGACTCGATTCTAATATCCGGAGGCCGAGTTATCAAACTGTTTGTCTAACTTGTAAAAATTAATGAAAACTTATCACACTATAGACCAAAACCTGACCCAGGCATCAAAACGACACGAAACCATAGACATAGCACATTATAGATATTTGGAACATGTTACAACTTACGGGACTTGATTCTGATATCCGGAGGCCGTGTTAACAGCTCGTTTGCCTAATTTGTAACAATTAAAGAAAACCTAGCACACTATAGACTAAAACCCGCCTTGGGCATCGAAACGATATGAAACCATAAGCATAACACCTCATAGATATTTGGAACACGTTACAACTTACGGGACTCGATTTCGATATCTTGAGGCCGAGTTATCATCCTATTTGCCTAACTTGTAAAAATTAAAGAAAACTTAAAAAAATAATCGAACAAGAGACCAAAACTCGCCCCGGGCGTCGAAACGACACACAATTATAGACATCTCAGCACATAGATATTACCAACATGTTACAACTTACAAGACTCAATTTCGATATTCGGAGGCCGAGTTATCAGCTTGTTTGCCTAACTTGTAACAATTAAAGAAAACTTAGCACACTATAGACTAAAACCTACCCCGGGTGTCGAAACGACACGAAACCATAGACATAGTACCTCATAAATATTTGTAACATGTTACAACTTATGGGACTCGATTCCGATATTCGGAGGCCGAGTTATCTACCCATTTCTCTAACATGTAAAAATTAAAGAAAACTTAGAAAAATAGTTGAAAAAGAGGTCAAAACCAGCCTTGGGCGTCGAAATGACACGAAACCATAGACATAGAACCTCATAGATATTAGGAACACGTTACAACTTATGGGACTCGATTTCGATATCCGGAGGCCAAGTTATCAGTCTGTTTGCCTAACTTACATAACTTAAATAACACTTAGAAGAATTATTTAAATATGCTCTCTTTTGGACTTCGTTATTAATATTTTAATCTTGTAGCGTCTTGTTGATAAGATTTGTGGGGGTCGATGATCGTGAAGGAGTTGGCGAGGATTGCTGAGCTGATGGTGAGGACTGCTGAGCTGATGCTGATGATGCTATGGAGGGTGGGACAGGTGGTGGGACGATAAATGGCAACGATGATGATACTGGTACTCCTAATCTGGGGATGTAGTTAGTTTGTGTTTATATTTTGACTTTCATATATTATACAATTTTTGGGTATACAGACTAGGGTTTTGTATCTAGTTAGGTTGATGGTTTATGTATCTAACTAAATTGATGAAAGTTTTATGATGATTATATTTTGTATCTACTAACATCGTACGACCTTTATCTATGTGATTACGTGTAACACCCCCTTCCCGAAATAGAAAGGGAGGTTACTCAAACCACAACAAAACCGAACGAAACCTCTATGCCACGAAAGAATAATATTTCACCAATAAATATCAAAAGGTCAAACCAAAATAAATACCAACAAACTCAAACTCAAATCTAGAGTATTTATTACAACTCAAAAATAAAATCAATCTATCAAGCCTAAACAGAATATCTAAATCATTGGATCGAATGGAGCTCTCATCACACATGCCCTTGATCCCCCTGATTACCTGCCGGAAGAAAAACACAGCATGAGCCAAACGCCCAGTACGGATATAGAATACAAGAATAATGAAACGAAATAACTAACTCAATAAATGAACTGAACTGAACTGAAACAAACAAAACTAACACCATAAAATAATAGGCTGAATCAAATGGCTGGGTGTTATTTCATACCGAGCTCAAAATAAAACAGAAATATACATTGCCACACAGGCAAGGTCAAACAATGCCACAAAGGCAAGTCGCACACATTGGACCGCGAATCCAACGCATGCAAATCGGAAGGCGTGTTTGGCACAAACCTCGCCACTCCGCAGAACAGAACAGAACAGAAAACTAGGGTCGACCCATACGCCTCCCACAACAAAACACCAAATGGCCAACTCCCACCGGAGCACAAAATGGAGACGCCGTGGACTGATCACACCGCCACGAAAAGTGTCATGCCTCTCGTGCCAAGACGACATGCCTGTGGTACCCCCACAGGTGGTTATAGCTCAGGTATACCCTACGGTATAATCTAATAATAATATCATATCACAACACATGCGACACAATATTAACACAAGGGGTTCTAGTATGTACATGTAACAACGAAATAAATATAAATACGAAACTCCAAAGATACGTTAACATGTACATCTCTAAAAGATTAAGATAAACACTAAATATGTTAACCCAATTCAAGAGTACAAACATGAGTTCTAAGTATCAATACCAAGACGAAACTAATATATTAATTTCACAAGGAACAATTATGTGAAATAATAACGAAATTAGAAACGAGTAACAAAACGAACTAATTAAATTTAACAAGAGTATCGCTGAAAGAGTACGGAATCCGTACCTGGATTAAGCAATGTAATACTCAAAGTATATTCCAAAAACTTGTTTAGACTATCTCCGTTCAATCTAAATAATTTAATAAGATTTTATTACAATCCAATCATTAATACATAAAATTGTTAAATTTATTATTAAGTAACTTTTTTTTTTAATTTTATCAACAAAATTATTTAATTTGAATTTACATATAGTTCTTAATTGATTTATAAATATTTCATATATATATATATATATATATATATATATATATATATATATATATATAACGCATTAATGGCCTACTGGCCTAATATATATATAGTAGATAGCCTTTTTTTTTTTTTTTAAACTGCATATATATATAGTCTCCAACTATCCGAATGTTTACTGACAAAACCAAAAGCCTAGCAAATTTAAAAGCTCTGATCACTACTCACGTGAATAGTTTTATTATTTAATTAATAATAATAATAACCACACATGAATTCATCACTTACCCAAAAAATTTTAGCAACTGATTATACTCCTTGCGGCTCTTGTTCTGCTCTCCCGGTCGCCGCCCTTTTTTTTTTTTTTCTTTTGCTCAGTTATGTGTTAGTTATAATGTTTAAGTAAATTAGGTCTAACTATTTATTTATTAAGAGATTTCTTTAATTCTCCTAATTATAAAAGGATTTTAATCACACACAAATATAAGTTAGACCCAATAAGTTTAAAGGCCCAATTAATGTAGTCCAAATACTTAAATACAATTTGACTCAAACATAAGAAAAGTCCAATTAAAATATTTAAACAAAATTTTAAAAAAAATTATTTATTTATTTATTTTCTGGGTATTAAATTACGTTGTCTACATTATTAATGGTTGAATACAATTATTGATGGTTATTGATATGCAATCGTGAATAATTATTTATTTTTCTTTAGTTTATAACAGGTGTAATTATGTATATATGTAAATGAATAGAAGAATTCTACATTTTTCAATTTTTTTTATATAATATCATTAGCGACGGGGTCATTGGCGACAACATGCTCGTCGTTAATGGCATATAGCGACGGTTTTAGCGCGGATCTTTGATCCTTTTAATAATATAATTAAAACACATTGCCGACGACCCATTAGTCATTGGCCAATGACCCTCATTACCGACGACGGTCGACGGGAGTGGCGACGGGCTTTTTCGTCGCCAATGACCTCATTGCCAACGGCATGGGGTTATTGGCGACGACAAGGCCCGTCGACAATGACCTTTTTTTTGTAGTGAACATGTGACAACCTGAAAATTTAGAAGATCTTGAATGCTTTGGACTGAGATTTTATTTCCTTATTAGATTCTATTTCTTTATGGAAACTAATTATGATTTGTAATTCCTTTTAGGATTTGAATTTTTAGTTCTTATAGGATTTAGGACTTTGTCTAGCACTATAATTAGATGTAATAGTCAGTGTATTATTCATTCTACCATTTAATCATCTACTACATTCTCTCATCTACACGATTGGAAGTGCAGACTTGGAAGCATGTCAGGCTAATTTTCTTTATTCAGTTCTAAGGGATGTTGAACCTTATTTATAATTAATCGTTAATTGAGTATAAGTTATTTATTTCTTCTTACATGAAATTCATTCTTGATAATCTGATTAAATTTCTGAATGCTATTTGGCTTAACTAATTTGATTTTTGCAGGATTGAGTTGGTTAACAAATATCATATGCTAGATCAAGGAATAATATTACGTGTAATTGATATTGTTGCTAATCACAAGTAGCAATTAGTAATACCTAATTGTGGACAAGCTTTTGAGTATTGCTATGATTATCAGAAGACAAGTTAAACTAATCCGAGCTTATGTGTTTGTTGCTTGGAATAGTCTAATTCCCTAGTTCTTAATGCTGCTGTTATATTAAATCTAGAGAGCTTGTTCTAGGTTATATAATTGTTAGAATCTTGTGAAGAGTTTGTTTCATTGAGTGACAATCTAAGCGGAGTTTCGGGTAGCAGAGCTTGTTGTTACCTAGGGCTATTAGTTTCATTGAAGGGTAAATAATGTTACACTTTATTAATCTATTGTTGAAAAAGGGTGACACTGAACTGAAGAACTGAAGCTTTTTATTCATTGTTAATTCTTATTAGTTTATTCTTGTTAATTTAGTTAATCAATTCAAAATCCCATTTTCATTAGAAATCATAGGATAAATATAAAATAAATCATTCTCTGTGGGATCGATCCTTGCTTAGTACTGTGGTAATTGTTTGAATTTGTAAAGTGAAAGTGAGGTTAATTTAGGAGTGTAAACAACAGCTCCCAACAACCGTTGAAGCTTCGGTGCAATGGGAAAGTAAGGTAAGATTTTTCTTGGCACGTCTTTTCCCTTTCTCTTGCGCTATTCACAGTATCTACTTGTACCGCATATATCACATGGCCTCTTATCTTCATTAACATCACTGTAATACAATATACAGTCATTCTCACAAGCATCAATCTTCTCATACCCTAGATTGAGCCTTTGACCATTTTTTCACATCATAGTACGATTCGGGTAACTTATTGCATGTTGGTAAGAACTCCTTCAAAATGTTTAGCAGTTCATTAAAACCTCTCTCACTACAGTCATGCTCGTTCTTAAAGTGAAAAAGCTTAGTCAGTGCGGATAAAATGGTGTGCTTTTCGTGTTCGTCATACAGTGGAGTCGCTGATTCATGGAATAACTCATAGAAACCCTTTGCCCATCATTCGGCTCTTTCTCGGTGCTACCGTCATCCCTGTTTGTATTCCACTGGAAGAATGAACCAGCAACTTCGACTATCATATTAGTACTGTCAAAGGTTTCGTCACCTCTGGATTTTGGTTCGGATTCATGTTCATCCAACCAGGTTTCCCCATGATAGATCCTTGTGGTATAACCCTGCTTGAACTCATACGCAAATAGGTCGCACATGACATCACTCTTTTCCTTCCACACTTCATTCACACACCTCTTACAAGGATATTTGATCTCATCGTCGCTGACTTGCTCAAACGCAAAATTGAGAAACACAATCAAGTCTCCGGGTTAATGTATATGCATGCTTATGCGTTTCCTAACTTCATCTCTCACTCTAACGAGTCAGACTTTAATCCCATTCCCGGATATATCGCCCCACTTGATGCTAACAACTTGAACACATCTTTAAATTTTTAAGATTTCAGCAGCACCTCCCCATTGTGATATCTCGAATATTAGTAATATTTCTTTTAAGGAAAATATTAAATGATTAAATAAGGGTTAGAGATTTAACCTAATATTAAGAAGGGAAATGTGAAAAGAATGGATTAATTTTTTTTATCTATGTGCTATAAAAAGTCCATAGGGTATAAAATGATTGTGAAAAGAAAGACTTTTAAGATAAAATGCTCTAACTAAGAATGTACGAGACATTATAAATATTACTTATTCATAATGAAAAGAAAGTAATATGTGGAGTTAAATAAATTTTATGAGATGTAGTAAGTAAAGGTATTATTAAATGTATACCTTTATTATTCAAAATGAAAAGAGAAGCCAATAGGGCCTAATTGGGAAATATTCTTGACATAGATCTACCTATGAAATCAATGAAATAATTATATTATAATATAATTAATTTCATTCAAAAAGTATTATTTAGTGACAAATAAGAAAATTAGTGTGCTACCATAAGTATTTAAATTACATGGAGCCGTCATTTTAATGAAGTATGTGCTAACAATTTTGCTAGCCTAGATAAATGTATAAATGTGCGTGGTGGATAAAAGAAAAATCCATGTATATTAATATGAGTCCATATTGGACCACATTAAATTAACTATGTATACTTGCAATTGTACTACATTAATTTTGATATTATGGACCATTGTCTTACTTAAAGAGATGTAATGAGAGTCCCAGTTATATAAATTGGGCCAAAATAATTTTACATGTATGCTTGCAAGCCTCTTCCATTATCTTAAAGTGTGGTGGGCTCATGAAAGCTAAGTTGAAGGAATTAGGCCTAATCAAAACTCATACTCAGCCCCTCACTTAGTCCAACCCGGCAGTAACAAAAGGGAATAGAGGACTAAATTTGTTAGTTAGTTCTAAATTAACAATTAGTTACTAGCTATGTGACTACAGTAGGAGAGCTAGGGGTTGAGGTAGGGTGGCTGAGACAAAACTACTCTGTAAGGGGTTGTGTAGGCTGCTAAGTGGCTGATTAGGGGCTATGGTAGAGGCCAATGTAGGGGCCGGGTAGAGGCTAAAGAGAGCAACCAAGTAGAGCTAATGATGGAGAGCAGTAGGCTGATTGAGAGAGAAGTTAAGCTCAGCCATAAATGGTCATACAATGCACTTGAAATCAATTAGCTTCTATACTTATCTGAGTTCAAAAAGCAATATCAATAGCAGTCCATTAGACTGAGAGAGTAGCAAAGCTACGACTAGAAAGGAAGGAAGGATTGAGCAGTAAAGCGACTTTAATCTCTATAAGTTAGCAAGGTAAGTGTTGGGCCGTGGATATTTGGGGCATGTTGAGTCTTATTTTATTTTGGGCTTTCCTAGGTCAAATATATTTTTACTCTTGGAGTCTTGGACTATTATATAAATGATTATTTGGCCTGGGCCAGAGCTGGTAGTAGGTGGCAGCTTATAGACCACAGATTATCCCTAATCTGTGGGATTAACAGGCGGCTGATTGAGGTGATGGGCGCAGCCGTCTTTAGCCTCCTTCATTAATGTGGAGTTGACATAATATTGACTGGGGGGAGAGCAAGTAGGAAAAAGCCTGCATGCATTGGTGAGATGATATATGGGTACAAGGCACTACACAAAAAAAAAAAGACAAACATTTTTTAATTTTTCTCCGGACACTAGAGCACAAAACCTCCATTGTTAATCCTTTTTTCGGCCTGTACTCATTCTCACACCGGAGCGATCCCCGGCGGCCCAAAACCGTCGAGATCCGGTGCTGACGTGTTCATTGTGCAGGATTAGACGCGCTTTTTGTGATTGAGGCGCGTGGCGAGATCTTGGCGTTAACATTGGCGCTAGAAGGAGGGGATCTAGTGTTTCTGATTTTCAATCACAACTCATTGAACATCTTACATCGGAAGCTATGGTGAACACTAAGACAGTTATAGCCGAAGGACAGTCGACAACTGCTAGCTCTTCTTTGTAAATAATCTCGGTGAAAGATAGGTTGGACCCTTCGGTAAGTATCCATGATAGACTTGGATCACAAGAAGTTCTGGGAGGGCCTCATGCTAGAGGTCATGGTGATACTAAGAGGAAGTTATTTCCTACTGCCTGCAAAAGTCCTGACAGGGGTCGGAAAAAGGGTGGTAGATACACCGTCTAGGACCCAACACCGAGAAGGTCAGGCAGACAAAATTTCTACCTTGGCAAAGATGGCACAAGAAACCGACACGGCCTTGAAAGCACTTCTGCAACAGAGGGAAGAGATTTCTAAACAGATGGTTCTTGTGGCTGAGAAAGAAGACGAAGCTTCCAGTTACACTCGATCGGAAAGACGGGGTAGGTCACACTGGTCGAAGAGCAAGAAGGGATGAATATTCCAGGCGGGCTGATAGTGGGTCTTGTAGCCATTCTCCTGACAGGAAACGAAGTGGGCCACAAGAATATTCTCCCGAGACTTTGAAAAGAATTCCTCGTATTGAGTATCATAGAGACAGTAGAAGAGATGGGCGACTGAAGCCGGTCAAGAAGTCATTCTCCAGAGAGTCCGAAGAGGGTACACCACACAGGGAATTCTCGCTCCGGCCGAAGTAACACATGAAGTCCTTCGGCATCGTTTAGTCCGGATGGGAAAGATCGGATAAAATAAAATAAGACGAATTCTCCAGGGAAAGAAGTTGCTTCTTCACCTGGGGTGGTAGAGGACCTAGCAAAAGAGATAAGAGAGCTTCGGAAGCAGCTAACAGAGGTTCAGCAAGGGAAGAAGACTTCGGACAAAAAGGCGTCTCCCTTCTCATCGGAAATTCTTAAGGAGAAAGCGGATCCCAGCAAAAAGCTACCTCATATGAAAAGTTATGTCGGTTCTGGGGATCCATTCGTCCACAGCCAAGAATTTGACAGATTGATGGATTATTACGACTATTCAGATGCAGCTAAATGTCAGACATTTGGATTGACGTTAAGAAAGGACGCAAGACAATGGATGGGGACTTTGGCTTCGGGTTCGATCGCGTCATGGGTGGATTTGTGTGACAGGTTCCATACTCGCTTCGGGAGCAATAAGAGAAGGGGAAGGCCCACGAGATCGTTGGCCCAAGTAAGGCAGTATTCGAGCGAGACTCTGGGGCAATACGTGAAGAGATTCCGAGAAGCTATGGGGCAGGTTTCAGATCTAAACGATCTTCAAGCAGTAAGGTTGTTCCAGAATGGTTTAGATCTGGTGAAATCAGAAAAACTGGTAAAGAAGTTGATGTTCAAGCATCCGAAGAGTCTGGCCGAAGCGTTTGAAAAGGCTGAAGGCTTTATCGTGGTGGAAGAGGCGATAGCTAGCTTGAAGCAGAGCTCTTCGAAAATGGCAAAGGAGAAAGACAAGGAGAAGCCAGACGGTAATCAAAGAAAGAGTAGCGGCGGTAATGATCGGTTCGAAGGGAATCAAAAGAGGTATAATAATAATTGGATACCCAGGGGAGATCGTCCGCCCATTCCGACTCAGAAGGTGAATAAGGTATATACACAACTCAACATGGATCGGGCTACTATTTTGGAACAAATAAAGAACCAACCATACTTCGAACCGCCTAAAAACAATCCCCGTCCAGGATCTGGAGATCCTGCTTTATACTGCAATTACCACCGAGCGGTCGGGCATGATACAAATTCCTGCTGGGGTTTGAAGGATCTCAATGAAAGGAAAGTTCAAAGTGGTACTTTGATGCAGTATGTAGCAAGGCGGGAACAACAAAGGGACCAGCAGAGGAATAGGGAGCTAGCGCAAGTCGCCCAGCCTGTTCAACCAGTGCCAAACCAAGCGGTGCGGCATGTTGTAGATATGATCTCTGGGGGAAACATGGGTAAGGTTGCAGGGAGGAAAAGACGAGGATATCTAGACTCGGTGATGACTCTAGCAGATAAGCCTCTGAAAGCTGAAAGGGCATATCCGGGTTCCATAATCTCATTCACAGATGAAGATTTCCCTTCAGAACCTATCGAACCACACGAAGGAGCCTTGGTGATCACTGCACAGGTCGGTTCAGTGGATATGAAGAGGATGATGATCGATAATGGCTCTTCGGTGGATATACTATATGCTCATGCTTATCACAGAATGCCTTTGGATGGTCAAAAAATGGAAATTGGGCAGAAGGCCCCTTTATATGGTTTTAGCAATGATCCAGTCAAAGTGGCCGGAACCATTGAGCTGCCGGTTGTCTTCGGGATATTTCCCCAACAGGTTCAAATCATTTGTAAATTTTACGTTGTACATGTTGATTCAGCTTACAATGCTATTTTGGAGAGACCTACTTTGACAGCTCTACAAGCAGTTACTTCAATTCCCCACTTCAAAATTAAGTTTCCTACTCCCCATGGAGTTGGCAAAGTCACAGGAGATTTGGACTTGGCGAGGAGGTGTTATCGAAATGCTCTAATCACCTCGGGAGTAGGAGTCAGCAAACAGAAATATACCATGACCATTGAAGTGGAGCCATTCACAGAAAGTGGAACAGAACCCTTAGTCATGCCCGTGGAGGAGACCGAAGAGATCGAGTTGATTCCGGGAGAGAAAGAAAAAATGGTGAAAATCGGTTCGGGGCTCCCAGAGCCTTTTCGGACAAGTCTAATGGAGTTGCTTCGGTGTTATGCAGATATTTTTGCTTGGGTTCCCAGTGATATGCCTGGGGTGAGTCGAAAAGTGGCTGAACACAGATTGTAAGTGGATCCAGCTAAGAAACCAGTTCGGCAGAAGAGAAGGATTTTCGCACCAGAGAGACAGAGAATAATTGATGAGGAGATCACCAAGTTTCTGGATGCAGACTTTATCTTCGAGATTGATTATCCTGAATGGATGGCAAACGTAGTTCTGGTACAGAAGCATAATGACAAATGGCAAATTTGTATAGACTATACCGATCTAAATAAGGCGTGCCCGAAGGACTTCTATCCTCTGCCTTACATTGACCAACTTATTGATGCAACTTCGGGATACGCTTTGCTTAGCTTCATGGACGCTTTTTTGGGATATCATCAAATTTCTATATGCAAGGAAGATATACTGAAGACAGCTTTCATTACTCATCGGTCGGTGTATGCCTACAAAAAAATGACGTTCGATTTGATCAATGTGGGGGCTACTTATCAGAGAATGATGAACCACGTCTTCACAAAACAACTCGGGAAAAATATGGAAGTTTATGTTGACGATATGATCGTTAAGAGCCTGTCAGTTCATGGTCATCTGGACGATCTGGAGGAGTGCTTCCAGATAGTTCGTCATTATAATTTGAAGCTGAATCCGACTAAATGCACTTTTGGGCTGGGAGCAGGCAAGTTTTTGGGATATTGGTCAGCAAGAGAGGTATCGAAGCTAATCCAAAGAAAATCCAGGCTATCTTGGATATGAAGTCCCCACAGTCGTACAAGGATGTCCAGCGTTTAACTGGTAGAATAGCATCGTTGCGGAGGTTCATGTCTAAATCGGCGAAAAGGTGCTTGCCGTTCTTTAATACATTGAAAGGACCGAAGAATGCGAAGACGTTCTAATGGACTTCGGAGTGTGAGGAAGCTTTCCAAGGAATCAAGAGGTACTTATCTTCGGTACCTCTGTTGGTGAAGCCAGTTCCTACTGAACCCTTGTATTTGTATCTGGCTGCGAGTTCATTGGCAGTAAGAATGGTTTTGGTGCGGGAAGTTGGGGGTAAGCAGCACCCGGTTTACTATGTGAACCATGCCCTTAGGGACGCAGAAACAAGGTATCCAAACCTTGAGAAGTTTGCTTTTGCTTTAATTACTGCCAGTAGAAAGCTTCGACAATACTTCCAAGGTCGGATAATAGTGGTATACACGGATCAGCTACTGAAGAAGGTGTTGGGAAAGCCAGAGATTTCGGGGAGACTTGCTGCATGGACGATGGAATTATCTCAGTTCTTCATAGAGTACTATCCCCGGACAGCTATTAAAGGCCAAGCCTTAGCTGATTTTGTGGTAGAATGCTCGTTTTCCGAAGCTGATGGCAGCATGAACGAAATGGAGGGATCTACGGAAACGGTGGCTACACTTCAGCAGGCGTACGATTCTTGGACCTTATATGTGGATGGATCTTCTACTTCGGATCTTGTAGGTGCCGGGATAATTCTGACAAGCCCGGAGGGATTCAAAGTACAGCAAGCCATCAGATTCGAATTCAGAGCAACAAATAATGAGGCTGAATACGAGGCGGTATTAGCAGGATTGCGTCTGGCCCAGAGTCTGGAAGTTCAGAAGTTGATTATTTACAGTGATTCTCAACTGGTCATCAAGCAAGTTTCGGGGGAATATGAAGCTCGAGGCTCTAAAATGGTTAAGTATCTTGCAGAATTGAGAGATCGACTTCAACACTTCGGAACGTGTGAATTCCAAGGTGTTGGTCGAACTGATAATTCTAACGCTGATGCATTGTCGAAGCTGGCCACTACTGAATCGAGCGCCTTTGACGGAATAGTTTACTTGGAAACCCTGAAACAAGCTAGCATCCAGCATGGGAAAGTGATGTGCGTAGAGCGGTCTAATTGTTGGATGACTCCATACATAAACTATCTAGCAGATGGCGTACTACCTTCAGATCAGATGTTGGCTAAAAAGGTGAGATACAAAAGTTCATACTTATTGATGAAGATCTATATTGAAGAGCTTATTCCTCTCCATTAATGAAGTGTCTGGTCCCATCTGAAGCTGAATATGCCCTTCAGGAGGTTCATGAAGGTATCTGCGGTGATCACATGGCAGCAAAGTCGTTAGCATATAAAGTGCTTTGTCAAGGTTTTTATTGGCCAACAATTTTCAAAGAGGCTACTGATTATGTGAAGAAATGCCCGAAATGCCAGTTGAATAGTTCAATCCCACATCAGCCACCAGAAGAGCTATACTTGAATTTATCTCCTATACCCTTTGCTGTCTGGGGGGTAGATATACTGGGTCCACTTCCGAAAGTAAAAGGTCAAGTCAGTTTTGTTATAGTGGCAATTGATTATATGACTAAATGGGTAGAGGCGTAAGCCTCTTCGGCTGATAACGGAATAAGAATGCTTGAAGTTTCTAAAAGAGTCAGTAGTATTCCGATTTGAAATTTCTATGGTGATAATTTCAGACAATGGACGCCAGTTCGTGGGATCAAAATTTGAGACGTTCTTGAAGGAGTTAGGGATTCAGCATCGAAAGACTTCGGTTGCCCATCCACAATCTAATGGGCAAGTTGAGGTAACTAACAGAATACTCCTGAATGGGATCAAGAGAAGGCCGGATGACGCCAAAGGAAGATGGCCTGAAGAATTACTTAGCGTGCTATGGGCTTACCGAACTACACCAAGGACTACAACGGGAGATTCCCCATTTAGACTGGCATACGGTTCTGATGCTTTAGTTCCGGTGGAAATTGGATCTACAAGTCTTCGGGTAAGTCAATTTAAAGAATTATACAATGATGAGGGACTCAAAGTTAACTTAGATCTGCTCGAAGAAATCCGAGATGCAGCCTTGATAAAATTGGCCACATATCAACGTCGTGTGGCTAAATACTACAACAAAGGAGTAAAGCTTCGGAGATTCGAAGTTGGGGATTTTGTTCTTCGGGAGGTGGAGGCTTCTACGCCTCAAAATATGGGTAAACTCATGCCAAATTGGGACACCCCTTATGAAGTCATTAGCATATCAAAGCCCGGAACTTACCGGTTTCGAGCCTTAGATGGATCTAAAATTAAGAATACTTGGCATGCTGGAAGGCTCCGCAAATATTTTCAGTAGAGCTAGTGTCAAAGTCCGGAAGTCTGTAACTACTATGACAATTATCAATAAAAGTGGCTTTTTTCTCCAATAATGGCTTATCTTCGTGGTAGTTATAAGGTTGGATTCCTTCGACTCCTCGTAGCGAAGCGAACTATTGATGGTCCAACCCGTTCGGCTCCCGGAGAGAACGTGGTCACCAGTTATAAGGGTGGATTCCTTTGACTCCTCGTAGCGAAGCGAACTATTCTTGGGTTGAACCTCTTCGGCTCTCGGAGAGAACGAGGTTGCCAGCTTGGTATAAGGTTGGATTCCCTCGACTCCTCGTAGCGAAGCGAACTATTGATGGTCCAACCCGTTCGGCTCCCGGAGAGAACGTGGTCACCAGTTATAAGGGTGGATTCCTTTGACTCCTCGTAGCGAAGCGAACTATTCTTAGGTTGAACCTGTTCGGCTCTCTGAGAGAATGAGGTTGCCAGCTTGGTATAAGGTTGGATTCCTTTGACTCCTCGTAGCGAAGCGAACTATTGATGGTCCAACCCGTTCAGCTCCCGGAGAGAATGTGGTCACTAGTTATAAGGGTGGATTCCTTCGACTCCTCGTAGCGAAGCGAACTATTCTTGGGTTGAACCTGTTCGACTCTCGGAGAGAACGAGGTTGCCAGCTTGGTATAAGGTTGGATTCCTTCGACTCCTCGTAGCGAAGCGAACTATTGATGGTCCAACCTGTTCGGCTCCCGGAGAGAACGTGGTCACCAGTTATAAGGGTGGATTCCTTCGACTTCTAGTAGCGAAGCGAACTATTCTTGGGTTGAACCCGTTCGGCTCCCGAAGAGAACGTGGTCACCAGTTATAAGGGTGGATTCCTTCGACTCCTCGTAGCGAAGCGAACTATTCTTGGGTTGAACCTGTTCGGCTCTCGGAGAGAACGAGGTTGCCAGCTTGGTATAAGGTTGGATTCCTTCGACTCCTCGTAGCGAAGCGAACTATTGGTGGTCCAACCCGTTCGGCTCTTGGAGAGAACGAGGTTGCCAGCTTGGTATAAGGTTGGATACCTTCGTCTCCTCGTAGCGAAATAAAAAATATATTTTTGGCTGAATAAGACGACGAAGTGGATATTTATTATCTAACCCCTTCGGCTCTTGAGGAGAACGGGACTGCCAAATTGTTATGAAGCTGACTAACATTATAAATTCTTCGGAACTAATATTCTTAATAAAGGATCGATGGATTATTCATTCTAACAATGGTGTATGGAATTTTTCGGTAATGAGTAAGTCTCGTCTTATATTATTACTTGACTTTGTTCGAAGTGTCGAAGTTAAATCACATGCTGATTGGGTAATAATATAACTTAGACTGAAAAGAAGTAAAATAAGGATAAGATATATTTCATTAAACATGACGAAGAAACTACATTATTATTGAAATTTATACAAATCCATAAAGGATAGATTATCTTCGCCATCACTCTTCGTCTTCGTCGTCGGAAGAGTCGAGGAGTAGTGGGTTCAGAGAAGCAGCAGCCAGTTTTGATTTACCCTTGCTTCGAGCCGCCTCGTAACCCTCCGCATATATTTGAACTATTTCATTGGTTAAGGCAGGAGACTTCCGGTATTCATTCTGAATCTCCTTGCGAAGCTCTTCGGTAAGGGGGGGACCCATCAGCTTCAGGTCACGAAGCTCTCTTTCAACTTTCCCTCTGAGATCCAGATGACGTTCTTCGGATCTCTTAGCATCTGACACGGCTTAAGGCCAGATTTCGGTTATTTTTAGATAACTGTTCATTGGCACGCTGAAGTTCTTCATTCCGTTGTATAATTGCGTGTTAAGAAGCTTCAGACGCGACCAGTTGTTCCTTCATCTTGACAAGATCGCCTTGGAGACCCCTGCAGTTGAAGCGGATATTTTCATGTTCGTTTCTCTCCTTGGCCTAGTGCAGACTTTAAAATGGCATTTTCTCTTTGGGCCGCCTCTTCCTCGGCTTCGGCTTCTTTATACCTCTGATAGAGACACCCGAAGATTCCATTTGCCTGCAGTTATCCTGAGTTAATAAAATGCTTAAAAAAGATATTTATAAGCAGAAATGGTCAAAAACTCACTCTAGCCTGGTTGGTCAGGCCTTCTTCCATCAGATCAGCAATGGAGCTGTTGCCGAACCTATGGTTGTCTGTGTCCAGAACGAAAGAATTATAGAGGTACAGTGGGAAGTCTTCATTCTGGTCAGGCCATAGGCTAGGCGATCGGGAAGATCCAGGCTTTGATCCAAAATAGGGAGAGGATGGTCATGGCGGTGAAGTCATTGGTTCTTCAAAGAGAGGAGGGTCAACTGGTGGGGGTGAGCGGCCATCAGAAGTGTGTTTTTTCTTCCGAATAAGAGGAGAACTGGGTTTAACCTCGAATTCATCAGTCTCGGCAGGTTTGGGAGAAGATGGGGTAGTTTCAGTATGTGGTACTCTTAAATCTTCAACGGTGAGGGGGATAATTTTTGCCTTGGCCTTCCGTTTTTTGGTATGAAGGATCTTAGTTCTTTTTTCGATAGACATGTCTAAGAGGCTTTCGGTAAGGGTTGGGACTGGGGCATGTTGGGATTTTTTTAACAGCCCTTTTCTTCCGGCGAAGCTGGTTGACCCCTTCGATAGGGTTTGAATCAGTAACTGGGGGGTCAACAGCTTGGTCTTCGGCGGTTTGTTCTTCGTTGTCTTGAGCTTTAGGAGGGTCTTGGGTTGGTTTGGCAGCAAGATATTCTGCCAAATCTCTTATCTCGGAGGAGGTGGGCTTGATAAGAGATACTGCAAAATTAAAAGATGTATTTCAGATTAGATATTAAAATAAGATTGAAGAAGCTACACTAACGTTAACTTCGGACTTACATTTATGATTGTACAACCAGGCCTGTTTGCTAAGGAGTCCGAAGCTCCATTCCTTCTGAGGGAGTTTGTTCAGCAACTTCACCAGTTTCAGTCCCCCTCTCTTGTGTGACATCGCCAAAGTCTGGAGTGAGGATGGGAGTAGTGGTCCAGTCTGGGATGGTGGAAACATCGGGTCCATTGATAAAGATTCCAATCCCTGTGCCATCCTCGATTGCTCGAAGGGGTGTCAATCAAAGATCGCCTCTCGATCTTGACACTAGACGGTTTAGCCAGTCCCTTGAAGCCTTTCTCTCCGGACTGACCCACCACGAAGAGGGAAAAGAAGAAGTCTATAGATGGGGGGATGCTTTGCTCGAAGCACCAAGCAGTGAACGCATGGATGTAAATATAAGAGTTGGGGACCAATTGGGCCAGCCCAACTCCCAGAAAACTTAACATGCTTAAAACAAAGGCATGAAGGGGAAAGCGAAGGCCCTTCTCCAGAAGTGTGAGAGGCATAGCAACATAACCACCAGGACGATGGTACATGCGTTCGGTTGGCAAAGGGGCTCGTAGTTAATAATTGGGGGGGATCTGGTACCGGTCTCGGATGGCTAAGATATCCGAGTCGACAACCGAGGAAGGGGTGTTAGCATGGGCGAATTTCTTAGAGTCGGTGAAGTCAAAAGGGGTTTCTGGAGGAGCTTCTTTAGATGAATCGGTGGGAAGGTTCTTGCTGGATGAGGATTTTAATTTAGGTTTTGCAGTCGAGATAGTTTGGGTGGGATTTTGGGCGGTTGGAACAGAGGTCTCAGCTGGTCTCAGAAGTTGGAATGGTGTTATCGGTGTTTTGGGCAGCCATTGTTGATAGACAAACTGAGAAAGAAAGCCGGAGGAAACTGGAGTACTTTGAATTTCAAATAAGCAAGTAAATCTATCTAAATTAGAGGTTTCAAAGATTTATAGAGTTTTCTTTTCGGAGGTACACGAAGCCCAAAGGCTGCGCATTCAATGAATATAATGATGGAGGTGCAGAGTTGGTATCCGGACTTGAAATTGAAAGGTTAATAGTCGGCGTTTGCTCTTGGAATTGAGGAAGCTATCATTTATTTTTGAAATTTGAAGAGTTGGTATCTGATTTTGAGTTTGAGGGGTCTGCATTTGGACATGGGCCTTTTATTAATTGGGCTTTGCCGTATCTGTTTGGATTCTTCTTGATGGTTGGACTGAATTCTTATAGTCATTCATCAAACACTCTGTTTAATAAAAGACTAGGGGGCAATGTTAGGCCGTGGATATTTGGGGCCGGTTGAGTCTTATTTTATTTTGGGCTTCCCAGGTCAAACCCATTTTTACTCTTGGAGCCTTGGACTATTATGTAAATGATTATTTGGCCTGGGCCAGAGCTGGTAGTAGGTGGCAAGCTTATAGACCACCGATTATCCCTAATCTGTGGGATTAGCAGGCGGCTGATTGAGGTGATGGGCCCAAGCCGTCTTTAGCCTCCTTTATTAATGTGGAGTTGACATAATATTGATTGGGGGGAGAGCAAGTAGGAAAAAGCCTGGATGCAGCCAGCTGACGTAAGCATCGGGGGAAAGCATGCAAGTTGGTGAGATGATATATGGGTACAAGGCACTACACAAAAGAAAAAGAAAAGATAAATATTTTTTAATTTCTCTTCGGACACTAGAGCACACAACCTCCATTGTTAATCCTTTTTTCGGCCTGTACTCATTCTCACACCGGAGTGATCCCCGGACGACCCAAAACCGTCGAGATCCGGTGCTGACGTGTTCATTGTGCAGGATTAGATGCGCTTTTCATGATTGAGGCGCGTGGCGAGATCTTGGCGTTAACAGTAAGCAAGCTTAGAATCTTTCCATTCCTTTTCCATTTCATATTTGATAGTAAAATAGGCTGTTAGTGGTTATAGTATTAAATAAGACTATGGTGGTTGTTATGATAGTATAATTGCTTGTGTGGTTGTTGAGGCAGTATATGAAGACCCTTAATAAATAAAAAACCAAAAGGCTGGGGAAAATGGACATGAAATTAGTGGTTCTATGTAAATAAAATCATGTTCACCAACTTTTTAATTAAATGTCCAAGTGTTATAGTATAAAAGCATGCTAGCTAAGAATTAGAGTCCAAAATTATATCTAGTAGCTTAAATGTCTATTTAAGGTCTGTTAAGGGTGTAAAATGCTTGGTGCCACCCGGATCAAAGCTATGCATGATAAAGGTTATGTAAAAGAATTGTTAAAGTTTATTTGTTGCATAACCATGCTATTTTATTAACTAGGTTGTCAAACCTTGCTTTCTTGTGGAAATTAAAAGCCTATTAGGGGCTATTTTGAATAAAATCTAGAATCCTTGCATTTAGATGTTTTAAACCATGAACATATAGTATATAGAAAGTATTTGTTGTGATAAAACTTGTATTTGAAAGCATGAAGGCTGTTATGATGGTTTAGTATTAACTCATGCTAATAATGCCTATAAATGGGTTGTTTTGGTATTGATAAATGAGCAAAGTCTCAAGCTTATTAAAGTATGTGATGATAAGTTTTAAGGATAATTTGAAGTTTATATGAATGTTTGGATAACCGTTGAAACATAGCTTAGGGACTGATTGTGTGCAATAGCCAAAATTGTGCTTAAACTCTAGATTTGAAGACTGTTTTGGTCAAGGTCAGTACCTGAACTTTTGAGTTAGTAAGGAGACCATAATATATCCATAAATAACATTTTAAAAGTTGTTCCTTAACTTAGTTCAGGTTCATACTGAGTACTACTCAATTTTCATGTTTAAAGACCATGAAAAGTAAGCTTTAAGTGTCATCTAACACTTAAATGTAGAGAGGCCACATCTGAACCTTGTAGGCAAGTTTCAATAGGGCAAAAAGCACTTTTACCCCATTGTGGTTGTCGTGTTTTAAGCAATTAGACACTGTGCTTTTAAAATATTTAATTAGCCCACTGTGCTTTTTAAAAATGTACAATCAAACCATTCCGTCCAATTTTGCTCATGGACGTTAAGAAATTGAACCAATTTTCCTACGTGGCTTTAAAAAAGAAAAAACAAATGACGTGTATTTACTGATGTTTCAGATGTGGCATTGAAAAAAAAATCAAAAAAATATTATTTTCTTATGTGGCAACACAAAAAAATAATAAAATAAAATTATTAATTATGTGGCAAAAAATAATAATAAAATTAAAATAAATATTTTAATTCATTTTTTATAAAAAAAAATTCTTTATCTCTTTTCCTTTCTTTTAATTATTATTTTTATTTTAAAATTTAATATTAATATTAATACAATAAAATTATTAAATTTAAGCTTAAATATAAAAAAAACATATTATTAAAAATATTAAAACCTATTTATAACTAAACAGAAAAATAAAAAACAAAACCAAACAAAATAAAAAACTGAACTAAATTAAAATCAAAACAAGAGTGAAGATCAGTCGCGTGCTTCTTGTTCATCTTAAAATTCCCAAATCAAAAACCCTATTGCTAAGCAATATCTTTCTTTCTCTCTCTTGTTCATCTTTTCATCTTTCTCTGTTTTCTTATCTTTATAAACAAAGAGATGAGTTCATGGACAACTTGGGAGGAGCTGTTGCTAACGAGGACTGGAACACCATAGCCATGGAGCTCTAGAGCAGAGCCTCCTCTGTTCCTAATCCTGTTCTGTTAACAGCTCAAATCTGCCGGACCAAATTTTACGACCTTAGACGCCGATTCTCCGAAAATACTGCAAGTGTGCAAGCAAACAAAACGATGTCGTCGGTCGCTGGCGGCGAAGAGGTTGATGGTGGTGGTGGTAGTGGTGGCAGTGGTGGCTGTGGCGGTGATAAAGGTGGAGGGGGACCAGATCTCAACGGAGGGGGACCAGATCTCTCTTTCCCTCTTAACAATCTCATTAATTTGTTCATTTGCTGTCATTTAAGGCCCATCCTTGATACAGTTTCTGGGTTTAATGCCAACTATTATTTAGAGAAATTCATTTACACCAAAACACTAAAGCAAACAATTTGATTGTTGTGGGATTCTTTTTTTTTCCCTTCTTATACATTCAATTTGATTGTCTCGTTCTGATGGGGTATTATGTGGGAAGGTGCTACCAAACAAACTGAATGACAAAATTTTGCTAATCGGGAGGAGTGGGCAAGTACAAAGGGACGCAGGTGAGAGACAAAAAGCTGATGGATATGATAGAGAAGAAAGTTATGGAAGCGCAACAAGTTTGCGAGGGAGATCTAAGGAGCTCCGACGAGTGCAAGGTGGCCTGGGATGAATTCGCTGAGCTGGAATCTGTGCAGGTGAAATTTCGTCGCCGAGTTTGACAGGCTTGGCATATAGGAAATGACTTGTTTTGTTTTTTTTTTATTATCAAAAGCCACATAGGAAAATTGGTTCAATTTCTTAACGTCCGTGAGCAAAATTGGACTGAATAGCTTGATTGTACATTTTTAAAAAGCACAGTGGGCTAATTGAATATTTTAAAAGCACAGTGGCTAATTGCTTAAAACACGACAACCACAATGGGGTAAAGGTGCTTTTTGCCATTTCAATAGCTATAATATGTTATAAGTAAGCTACACAAGCTAAAGAAACCAAGTCTAAACTGTTTGGAGCATTGGACTTGTTAAAAATCAGGTTTTAGGCCAAAAGTGGTCTGTTTTGGGGTAATTTTAGTACCTAAATTTGTAGGACTATAACGAACTCATATAAAGTTGCTAATGCATGCTTGTGATGATTCTTATTCATTGCCATGACCAAAGCTAGTAAAAAAACCAAGTTAGGATCTATTTTTCAAGACTAAAGTGAGCTTTGATAGGTTAAAATTGGCTAGATGACTAAATAAAGTGAGATTATGATAAAAGTAACCTTAGGCAACTAAAATACACATGCCTAGACTATCCAAGTAGCCAAAACTGAAAGAAATTTAAAAAGTATCAAAATCAGTTTTGGGGAAAAAGTGTTAAACTGTCCAGTTTGAGCCTCAATTAAAGTAGGCCTAACTGATATGAATGAGGAACCTAAACCCTTATTAAAATACCTTGGTATGTGGTCTAGAAGTAGAGTCAGATGGTAGAGCCAAAAGCTTAACCAAGAAATTCAAACAAATCATCAGAGTAGGCAGTAAACTCAATTCTGCTACAGTTAGGTAGTAGAGTGGCTCAGCAAATAGTAGAGTCGAAACTCAGCAGATAGTAGAGTGGCTCAACAAATTGTAGAGTCGAAACTCAGCAGATATAGTAGATTGGCTCAGCAGATAGTAGAGTGACTCTGATGATAGTAGAGTGAACTCTGCAGATAGTAGAGTGAAACTCTGATGATAGTAGAGTGAACTCTGCTGTGACGAACGAGAATTTGTAATATAATTTGAATATTTATTGAATTAAATAAATATTTTTTCGATGATTTAATTATTGAATTAAATAATTAATTGATGAATTCGTGGTAGATTAATATAATTATATGTGTTACATTGATTAAATTAATGTGGAGAATTTAATTATTCAAAGTATGAATTTAATTGAGCTTATTTGATTAAATGAATTATTTAATAAGCATAATATTATTCTAATTAATTAGAGATTTAATGATTTGACATAATTAGTAAATGAGAATTTTAATTATGTGAATTTATGTGATTTTATTCTATTTTATTTAATTAATTTAAATAAGATTATATGATTAATTGGGTGTGACATTATTAAACTATATAATAAGAGTTTAATTAAATTAATGGGAAATAAAGAGTAATGGAGCTAGCCAAACAAGGCCCTAGAAGAAGTTGGTCAGTTAACCCATTATGGGATTAACTGACAACCACTTACTCACTATGCTTATATATCATATACGTATTATACTTATACATATATTATATATCAGTTCTTATAACATATTCATACTAGAGTTAGAGAAAATATTCAGTTGAATTTGGACAAGAAGGAATTATACAATCAAACAGAGTTAACAAAGGTAATCTCTTGATTCAATTTTATATTTACGTTCTTATATATTTTATATGAAAACTTTGTGCAAGTTCTCTTTGAAGAATTATTTTTATAATTAACTTAAGATGTGATTATATATGTGTTAGTATATATTAATAACATGTTATATATCATGTATACATAAATCACAGTGATTGAAACTATGTAATTATGTTTTAATTAAGTTTTCAGAGTTTTTCCATTTACGTGTTTTAAAGATTCTATGTGAATGGGGAATTTGGTGATTGTTGATTATCTGACCATCTATGTGTTACTAATTGTTAATAACATGTTTTATACTATGTATGCATGATTTACAGTGATTAAATTCATGCAATTATGCCTTAATTGGGTTTTTCAAAAGTTACAGAGTATAAAAATTATATATATGACCCTTATGGCCCTTATAACAATTGTATGCCATTAATTGTTTGTTTAACTTAATTTGTCAGTAAATTATGATAATACATGTTAAACCAAAGAAAACAAACTTTGAATGGACGGATTCGGAGTTATAACGAATCCGTGACGTAAAATTTCATGTTTTCTTCAAAACCGTCAAGAACACCAAGAACAGTGAAATTTCATGATTTGATTCGAGTAATTGCATGATTTAAGATGTTAAAAACATGTTAGTAACATTTTATGATATTTCTATGAAGTTTATACTGCATAGAAATCACGGTGTTAGTTTAATTTGCATTTAATTGGAGTAATTAGGCCAATAAACTGTCAAAATCGCGAACCAGAACATGCACCAGCAGGGGGCCCCACCCCAGCGGGACCTCATAGGCTTAAAGCCCCGTCCCAGCGGGGGTGGGTGCTATCCGAAGTGAAAAAAATTAAACCCAGACTGTTTTGACCTCCTATAGTAAAATAGGCATAACTTCTTCATACGAACTCTGATTTAGGAGATTCAAGACGATTCAGAAAGATAACGAGTAGAACTACAGTTTTCATTCTTTAAGTATTTTGATTTGAAGTTGTTAAAAGGGGTCAAAATGGTCATCTTTGTGGCTGATGCGTATTCGGAGGCAATCGGAGGGCGTCAGACATGCCCGTACGCAAGTGTAGTGCTCTCGACGATAAAAGATGTTGTTATAAGTTATAAAACATGAATATTATGAAATATAATGATGTTTAACATTAATCAATGATGTGTTAGACAAATTGCATGGGCATGTTAAGTGTACGCAAGAGGGACGAGTCGGACGTGTAACGAATGAACGTCGAAACATCGTGCCAAGTGTAATACTATGTTATAACCTACTTGATGACTTGATGAACATGTAATGCTATGCTATAACATGTTATTAATACATATTATATGATTTGAAGTTCATGTTAATAAACTAAGTTGTTGACATGTATAAGATAATGTGAAGGTTCAAGTTAACAAACTAAGTGCGAACTTGAATATTGTGATTGTAAAACTTGATTATGATTGTTTAAAGGATTATACCTATGTGATAAACATATTGTGAATTCATACTTATGTTATGTGATTAGTTAATAAGTTATCACTTGGAACCAAGTTGTAAGTTGAACTTAAATGAAAAGTTCAACAGTTGAACATAGAAGTGATGAAACTAATCGACATCGTATGCATAATGTAATGTGTAGGACGTTGAGGCAATTGAATTGTAACTAGATTTGTAGCTTATGCATGTGGCAAGTATTCTATTCCTAACTCATTATCGTTAAGCAAGTTTTCTTATCTAAACTCTTTAAGTTGAATAAGCGTTCTATTCCTTATTTTTATGTCAAGCAAGTTACTAAACTCAAAGTTTACTTTTATTGAGCAAGTTTTCTATTCTTAAAATATTATCATGATACAAGTTCTTATACTTGTTAGTCAAGTTGAGATTTCATAAGAGATATTATATTACCTTTAAAAGCATGATTCCAATTATACAATACTTATTCGATTGTATACTCTTGAGAAGTTATTATTCAATTTGAATATCGTTTATTGTTGAACCTTGTAAGACTAGCGAACCCTTATTGATTCGACTAGTCCATAGTTGATGAACGTTCTAAATTCTAGAACTATTAGCGAGCTTATCCAAACCAAACTTCCTTTGGTGCGGACTCTGATGTCAAACTAAGATGAACAACCCTATTATAGGGGATTGACGATGCTTTAGCGTTAAGATATTATGCACATTATGGGTACTAAGGGTTGATTCCCCTAAGTACAAGAAGTAGAGTCCATAGTCATATGATTGTTAAAGGTTTAAAGTATAAACACTTTACAACCTAGGACATAGTTCGAGGTCTTATGAACCTCAGATGTTCTTTTGATTTTTGTTATTCATTCTTGATTCAAAAGCCGAGTTTTCCTTATTCAGAAGTCTTTGATTCACTCGCATGTTATTATATTGTTATATTTATGGGCAATCGTGCTCACTCTTGCGTAATAATAACATTGCAGTTAAGAACGAAAGGTCCGACGAGCCTTCTACTAGCAAAGGCATGAGCAAGGCTAACAAGTGATGAAGACTTGTTGTTTATTTGATATGTCATTGTTTAAGACTTATGCTAAAGTTGTGTAAGACTATTTATTTGTTTACGTTTTCGCATTTGAGATTTAAGGTTAGTATGACCTGGGATTGATTTTGTATTTTTATTCAGATGTTGTAACCCCATAAGAGGAGATGTTGGTTTTATTTCTATCTATTACATGGTTGCATTTATTATGGGTAGATAGATAGATGATATTTGTACAGTGAACACCAAATCTCGTGGAAAATTGAAGTACCCGAATTTGGGGGTGCCACATCTGCAGATAGTAGAGTGAAGCAAATAGTAGAATGGAAAACTCAGCAGATAGTAGAGTGAGAACCCAGATCGTAGAGTGAACTCTGCAAATCGTAGAGTGAACTTTGGAAATCGTAGAGTGAACTCTGCAAATCAAAGAGTGAACTCTGGAAATCATAGAGTAAACTCTAAAAATCGTAGAATAACTCTCGAAATCGTAGAGTGAACTCTGCAAATCGTAGAGTGAACTATAAAATCGTAGAATGACTCTTGAAATCGTACAGTGAAAATCGTAGAGTGAAAATGGGTAAACACCCTAGTTTGTGCTCAGATTTTGTCAACTTTCATAACTGAATTCAAGAAACCAAACCCGTGGAAAAATACTATGATATATAATCTAAATGCTTACACAAACATGAGATCAAATGGTCTAAACCCATAAAGTCCAAAAACATCATCAACGTGGCCTAAAAATTCATTTCTGCTGCAGTTGGTAGTAGAATGGAAATGTAAAATACTCATTTTGAGGCACTATCTTGAGAAGCCATAATAGTTTGTTTCAGTTGACTAACTATGAAATAAAATACTATAATGTATGGTCTAAAATCTTGTTCAAACTTGGACGTCAAAAGCTCAATGCAAAAATTCTTAAAATCCCCAAAGTACCCTAAAAAATCATATTTTCATTTTTTGATCTTTGATGGAATAATTGGATTTGGTTCTTGGAAATGTCATAACATAACGTAAGATGATATTTGAAGTGTATAATAACCAATGATTTGTATCATGTTATGATTGGACCAAAATAAGTATATTTGAGAATGTATAGGAACTAAGTAGGTAATGTATACCATGTGTGTATGGTTACAAAATGATGAACGAATACTATGTTCATAATCTAAGTCTAAGGAACTTAGATGAGAAATGGTTAACCAAATGTGGTATATTGTAATAGTGTGATACACACATAGTAAATTACAAGTGCGATAAGGTAGCACATGTGGTGATGAAAGGGAAATAGAACTGAGTTATATAAATAACGAAGTTGAATATAAAGATGGTATAAGGACAATATAAGTTAAAGTAGGTTATTAAAGTAAGGTTAACCATGAGATCAATTATTGATGGTGTTTATTATCAATCTCACATACCGTGTAGGTCATGCAAAGGAACACGACAGGTTAATGGTAAAACGCCGATACAAGCAAGTTTTTTAGAACTTGTTTTTTTATGTGAACTTGTTAATTGTTATGTACACATATTTCTTCTATTATATGTACTTCTTGTTAATAATTTGAGATGTGCACTATGTGCTATACTGTGATATAAATCTATTGAATCAAGTTAATGATTGATGTGGATTGAGTTATATACGAAAACTCACTATATTCGTGATATGAGGTATATGATAAGCATGAAGCAGGTATAATTGTTGAGTATGAGCATTATGATGCCTGAATAAATGCAAAGTATGAGAAGTACGAATTATGTATAAGCTGCGGAGCATGAATAATTTAAAATGTGTTAAAAATGCGAACTATGTGTTATCTGATAACTGTTAAACTTGTTGGGCAACGTAGTTGCTCACCTTTGCTATAAATAATTATTTTCAGCTAAACCAGAGCGGATCGAAGGATTCGGGATAGACAAAGGAAAAAGGAAGAAATACTTATTGAAGTTGTTCTTATAGTTCTAGTTATGCTAGATAACGTTCATATGGCATATTGTAATTGCATAGTTAAAGAACATTGTATAGAAGAATAGTTAAGTCTAGTTGTGAGGTCACGGATACTTAAAAATCAATATATCCAAGTGAAAAATATTATTTATAACTTGAAATGTATAATTTAAATCAATATGATTTAAAAGTGTAATACCAAGTTGTAAAGGTTGCGAATTCTGGAAATAAAAGGAATTAATGTATTAATTGGTATCAAAGCAAGGTTGTATTCATTAATTTATGATAATAAAGGTTATAAATATTCAGATGAAGGATGTATCGTGACGCACCAGGTCCGAGGTAACAGGTACCCGGATTTGGGGGCGTTACACCCATGGTCTTCTAGTACCCGAAATAGACTAACACATTGTAGTCTAAATATGCACCCGAAGAACATCAAAAGATATATACTGACCAAAAATTTCCAAAATATAAAGACGTGTTAAAGCCGTTAACACCGACTTAAGTGAGATCGAAACATACAGGAACAGTCCCAAAACGGGGACTATTATAGATTCACTCATACCAGATGAATCTTAAACGGGTTTCTAAGATTCCAAAACTATATTCTTGACAACAAGAGGGTTTTGACAATAGGGAATTGAAACCAAACAGATTGCTTTGATTTTCTAGTAATAAATCAACAACACAACCAAAATATAAGAACTCTAATGAAGTAAAAAATAATATTCAATCCAACAAAAATATATATATTAACTATAGAGGAAAATTGTTCAAGTCTATTACCCCTTGGACAATATTAATAAAATTGAACAAAATAATATATATAGAGAGACTAAGATGATAAAGTACTATTGAATAATTGTATGTTCCTTTTTACCAAAATATAAGGCACGTGTTATTACAAATGGGGTATATGATATCTACTAGGATTATTTACTATATCTCTAGACCTTTAGCTAGTACTCCCTCTGTCCTAAAATGACATGTCATTTTTTAAATGTCAAAATTTTCAAAAATCAAAACTTACATTATAAATTACTAGAATTCTTTTTAGTTTAGTTCAGTTATAATTAGTAGCTCAATTTTAGAAAATGGTTCGTTCTTATATCTACTATAGCTATATATAATATAGATGTTATTAAACCTGCATGGGGAAGACAACTGACCATTAAATTTCAGCCAAAGAAGAAGATGACCATAATTGTTCTAAAAAGAAAACACATAACATAATATAAGTAGGTTATCTACATATGTTTGTTTATATATGTATCAATAATATTATTCAATCTCTCATAGAACTAAAATATGCATGTCTTATTTAAACATGTTCTATTAGGATTTTCATAATTTTATTGTGTATAAACAAACGAATTCCACATATTTTGAATTTGAAAATCTCTCATTTTGACTTTAAAAAGTCAAAATTGATAACATTTTAGAATAGAGGAAGAAATTTTGTTTTGGACATTATCTGCCCATAAAAAGCCCGTGGATTGCTTTTCTATCTTAAATTAGCATAAATTTATGTTTGGGTGGAATTAAAAACAAAGAGAATACTATAGTTTAAACTAATAGTTCATAATAGCCAAAGTGAAATGAAAGGTTTTGTGAGAATATTTTCAGGAATATGTATGAGAATGTTATTCCTTTATATATAAGATTTGATGATGAAGTTAATGAATGAATATGCAAATATGTATGCATTGATAAAAGATGTAAAGTCCTTAATAGATGATAGACAATATGAACAAGGACTTCGATTGAAAAGATCAAATGTGTTAGGTTGATCTAATATGAATGAATAACTTTGTAAAGTCCTCTAAAGATCATAATGTACAAGGACTATAAATAGAAAGATCAAACTTGTTAGGTTGATCTTATAAAGTGTAATAGATAGGCTTCTCTGATCGAAGAGCACCGCACCAGTCATCATAGTCTTCCAAGAGAGTTAAGGCAAAATACGATCTATCTGCTGAGTGTTTGCCGAGAAAAAAGCAAGAATCGTAGACTACACTCGAAATCGTAGAAGCAATCTGCCGAGCGCCTGCCGAGCCAAAGGATAATCGTAGACTATTCTCGAAATTGTAGAGTCAATCCAACGAGTACCTGCCAAGCCAGAGTAGAATCGTAGTCTGCAGAACCAGAGCCAAAGTCGTAGTCAGTTAAGTGCTTACATAGCTAAGGCAGAATCGTAGAGCACTCTACGATTCTCAACAAATGAGCAATCCTAAAGTGTATGCATAGATGCAAGTGATCTCATCCTCTAGTAAGAGCAGTCAAGTTTCAGAATGCAGTGAACTTGAAGAGTATCAGAAAGCATTCTCTGAAATGGCCTGCAAGCAAACAGAACTTGAACATATGCTTTCAACTAAGGATTAGTTGAATCGACTTTCAATAATTCATAAATAAAAGAATTATGAATTAACATATACTTTAGAAGTAAACTTAAAGCATTTAAAATAATAAACTGGATCTTACTTGAATAATAAGTCATGATTTCTTCGGTTAAGTAAATAATTGTCTAGTACAGAAATGAAAAGGACATTCTCAACAATGAAAATATGAACATCAAAGAACTTGCGTAGAAATAACGAGTTTAGGGTTTAGAAGACTTGCCTTAAGTGCAAGCTACTTAACACAATTCACGTACTTTAATACTTCCTACACATTTATATTAAGTCACAAAAACCTAAATTAGTTAACACATAACTAATTCACATAAGTGGTTAACCCTCATGGTTAACTCACTCTAATTAAATAAATAATCAACTATCACATAATTAATTACATCACACATACTCACATAATTAAATTAATTATGTATTTAGCTAAACAATTTTAATTCAACCACTTAATCAAATTATAATTACCATTTAAATTATAAATAATTATAATTTAAAATCAATTAGACTACATCATGCATTATAATTACACAATTTATAATTAATCATGCAATTATCAATTTAAAATCCATAATTAAACATGCATTTATTAAATTATAATTACATAAATTATAATTTAAATTAACATCTAATTGATTAAAATAAGTCAACTTCTATACATTATAATTTCACAGAATTATAATTTAAATTAAACATTTACTCTTAATTATAATTAATCAAACTATAATTAAGTAACTTATTTTACTATCAAACAATTATAATTTAATTAAGGTTTTCAAAATTCTTTTCTCTAATTATGAAATTGTCCAACTCATACTAGCAACATGTTATAGCCACCTGAATTCATGCTCATTATCATAATCAATTATCATAAGCTATCAAATAAAACTACACAAGTAAGCAAAACTCACTGCCCAAGCACCGTGCCCGGTGCAGCTGCGCAGCCAGCTGCCTTAAAACCGGAGTAGCTGCGGAGGGAAGGAATCTGGGATCGGCCAGTGGCGCAGCTGCGCTGCTCCTGGCCTTGCTGCCGGCGCAGCTGCGCAGCAGCTCGGCCAGACGCAGACAGCCACGGCTCTCTATTTAACCGAACAACCCAAACAAGCCAACTACGCCAAAAATACAGTACTATAGACTCTGTAAAAACATATATACGCTATTACACATATATAAAACATGCTTCCAAAACACAAAATCATTTAAATAATGATAATCTCAAGTTTTGAAAATCTATTTTGGCCATTTTCATGAAAACTCATATTTTCTCAAAAATAATCTACTGTAACTATTTTTCTCCATCAATTTGAATTTATATACATGCATTATATACAAGTTGAAGATAGCATCAAGTAATTACCTAATAAGCATATTAACATATACCAATTTCATCAATTTCTCAATTAAAATTAACCAAATTCATGAAATTCCATATGAACTCATATAAACATGACTTTTCTGTTAAAATATATTTCTACAGTAATTTGATTTCTGAAAATCATTGATAACCATATAATTCACCATGAACAACACCACCTATATATATATCATCCATGTTTATGCAATTACATAAAAACTCAGTTTTCACAGAGAATAAAACATGAAACTTAAACCCGAGTTCTGAAAATATGAAAGTAGAGATTATAGATTACCTTTCGGTGATAGGAGAAGAAAATAAAGATTAACTCTAGCCTTCACAAGCTTCTTCTTCCTTCTCTTCTTCTCCAACTCTTCTCTGCTCTTTTCTTTCATCTTAGCTCTTAGTTTAGACTTAGGATTAATCTAACGTAGTATAGAACTAACGTAATATAATATAATACGAGTATTAACTAATACTAATTAGCCTAATTAATTTAGCAGTTACATAAGTTTCAAAATTCAAAAAGCCTTAAGGCTTTGTTTGGCCAAAACAGCATTATTTTTAAAAACAGATTATTATTACTAAGGTCATGTTTGGTAAAATAGATTTAAAACAAATGCAAAGCCTTGTTTATTTAAACTCATTTAAAATTCTTTTTCTTTTATTTTAACAAATCATTTTAACACATACTTAAATGTCACATTTTAATTAATTAAACATTAATCATCTAATTTAATCAATTAAAATCTAACATCAATTAATCACATAAAATTGCCACATAATTATAATTACTCGCTAATTATAATTCATGTAACAGTTCATCACATAATTCCTCTAATTCAATTAAATTAAAACTATAATATAAAATTAATATACATTAATTAAATAAATATTACACATTCATTTAATTAATATATAACACTTAATTAAATCACTCCATAAATCACATAATTTATTTATTTAACTCAATAAATAAATCACATAAAATATTTATTTAACTCAATAAATATTTAAAATTATTATATAAAATCACAATCGTTACATTTATCACTCTATTGTAGATTCTAATTTAAAGGATAAGGCACCCATACTTGTAGCACAGCAGCAGCAGTAACAGAAACAGAACATTGTAACACAGCAGCAACAGAAGCACTCAGCCGAACATTGTAGGCCTCATTTCTAAGTTTTAAAAAATTTTATTAATATATATAAAAATGTATTTAATCATTGAGGTATAACCGAAAACCGAACCTAAAAAATCAGTACTGATTTTGTACCGAACCGGTACCGAAATTGATTATTCAGTACCGGTATTGGTTCTTGGTTTTTCCGGTATTTTTGGATCAGTACCGGTGCGGTATTTTTTGTACCGGTACAGTTTTTTTACCGATGAGCACCCCTAGGTACAAGAGATTCTAAGTCTACTGAGCTTAGTCTACAGAAGTTAAGTCTGCTGGACTTGAGTACTGTGTGAACAAGGGATTCTAAGTCCCTCAGACTTAGTCTATAGTTTCCAAGGCTGCTGGTCTTGAAGGTATCTTTGTGATTCAGAGAAAGGATCAATTCTTAGTGGAATCCCTGCTTGTTGAAGCAGAAGAGTGGAGTAGGAACATTTAGTCTCTAAACCACTTAAAACCCCTGGTGTCATTTATTTTATGTCATTTACATTCCGTACTATAACTGCTATATCTGCTTGCAACTAATCTAACATTAGAACTGTGTTTAATGCTATATCCTTGAAGGGGATCTTAACCTATTTCGCTGTGCATGAATTAATTCTTATATTCATTATCTGCTAATCACTTAGCAAGATTAAAGAAAAGGAAAAAGTTTTAAAAATGATCTATTCAACCCCCCCCCCCCCCCTTCTAGATCTCTTGTGTGCCCACAGGAACTAACAAATATAAACCACAAAAAAGCATCCAGTAAGTAAGATTCAAATCCACTAATTAAAACTTCATATACAAATAGCCATACTCCATATACATTTGTTATATAAAATATCAAGTAGTTTATATAACAAATGTATATGGAGTATATGGAGGAAACCCATGCCCTCAGAAGATCATACAAGCTATTATTTAAGGTGTGATCAATTTCCCAAGAAAGTAATAAAGCATTGCTGCAAAGATCCTCCTACAAGGAAGATGATATTCTTTGTTATTTTTCATATAAAAAGTCCTTGCCCTTAAAAATGAACTCTAAATACAAAGTCATATAGAACATTCCTGACAAGAGCAACCTCTTTTATTCAATCATCGTCCTAATTTTGGTAATGGCTTTTAAGGAGCACAAAATATCTATGGTTTTGAGAGATGAATCAGCTACCTTTGCAGTCATCACTGAAGAAAACCCCCTAAGACTTCAAATATCATTCACTTCTATTTGTATATGGCCTTTTGAAATATCATTCACTTCTATTTTATGTGGCCTTTTGTGGAGCGTCTAAGAAAGAAACCCCTACCAAATGCATCTGTCAAAGCCAATTTGATATTTTATATAACAAATGTATATGGATTAAATTCAAAAACGTCAGAACTCAACAGTAAAGCAACTAAATAGCCACATAATTAAGATAAAGCCTACAAAATATATCACCACAATTAATTTCAACAGAGAATAGAAGCGAAAATGAGAAATCTTACTCAGTGCACAAAGAGCTTCCAAATGAAAAGGGAGATGCTAACGTTGTCCGCCAGGTGAAGAGAAAGAAGAACAAAATAGTGGCGAGGAAGAGGGAGAAGTAGCACAGTAACGCAGGAAAGAGGGAGAAGTAACGCAGGAAAGAGGGAGAAGTAACGCAGGGAAGAGGGAGGGAAAGGGCGAACTGGTAATGTAGTGGGGACAAGGGAAATTAATGGATAATGGAGCAAAATGGGCTAAATGGGTGAAATCAATTGAGCATATTACGTCTTCAATGGAGAAAATTTGAGAATAATTGGAAAGCAAATTGGGCGAATTGAGAGGGAAACAAACGAATTGAGAGGGAAGGACAAAAATCAGAAAGAGGGGAAAAAGTAGTTATTGTCGTCGCGAACTAGGGTATTAAAATAGATGACCCATTATCAACGGCAAGTCCATCCATATTGCCCCATCGAGATTGAGTCAATAATGATGGCGTGCCCATCGCCTTTGATATTTTATTCGTCGTCGCAAATGAGTTTTTCCTCCACCACCAAATTTTTGCACCAACTTTTTCCCTGGGAAAATGGCATTATCGACGGTACACATTAGCGACGGCACACATTAGCGACGGCGTCCCCATCGGCAGTGAGGTCACTCTCGACGGGACGTTGGTCGTCGCCAATGACCCTTTTTCTTGTAGTGGTTTCAGATGTCATGAGCGGGCAACGAATACTGCAACGAGGGCAAAGAACGGAAGATGGAGAATACTCTAAGTCGTCGCATAGAATAAAGAGTTGACCTGAACCCATCATGTGTGGCGACAAGTTAGAGTATTTTTCACCTTACTTTCTTTGCACTCGTTGCGATATTCGTTGCCCACTCAAGACCTCTGGAACTTCCAAGAATTCTAATCTCAAGTTCTACAATTGACTGGTTAATTAGTTACTCTTCTTTAATTCATATATAGTTCATTGTAATTTATGAGCTTTATGTTTTAAAATAATAAAAGCGGTAATATTTTTAAGTAGGAAGATTAAGTGGAGAATGAGAACTTATAAATGTCCCAAAATGTGCTTGGGCTGACGGATTGTGAAGAAAACCAAGGCAGTTAATGCTTTCTTCACAATGAGTTGAGTGATAAGTTACCTAATACCATGTTGATGCCAACTTATGTTGCTCTTGCATCTTGCAACTGCTCTCGAACAACCCCTTGCTAGGCGATCAACATATTTGCAGGTTAATGGAAGGATATACAAAACATATTTACTCTTTGATTAAAAAAATAAAGTCAATATGAAACTTTTTAAAGTTGATGTAAATTCTTTTATTTTAGTTGAATATTTAAAAATTACTAAGAACTAATAGATTTTTGTTTTGCAAGAGTGAAAGAAGATCAAATGATTAGTGATGGAAGTGATTAAATACTTACCGGAAAAAGCAGGTTGGATGATTAGTTATACCATGATTTCTCTTACGATAGTGTTTTGGTCATTTAAATGAATATAACAATGGATATAGAAAGGAATGTGAATGGTTGTAGTTGATTATTGGTAATTTAAATGAATACAGAAGTGGATATACAAAATAAATGTATAGTCGTAATTGATTATAACTATTGAGTTTATTGAGGATAATGTCAAACTAAGCAAACCATCGAGTGTATTGAAGATTGAAGAAAGAGAATTATTAAGTTTATTGAAGATTGTGGAAAACTAAGCAAATACTACTTAGTTTATTTTACCAATAAAAACTAATTAAATGCTACTTAGTTTATGAGAACGATTATTTGAATATGGGGACTACTATTCGACATTTACTACTACTTATCAAACGGGTTTCTAAGTTCCCAAGTATTGTACATATATGTATATATGCATATAGTACTTATTTAGTTTATTTTAATTGTGAAAAACGAATCCAATGCTACTTAGTTTATTTCAATTATTTTATGTTAATTTAGTTAGCTAAATGTTATTTTATTTTATTTTATGTAATTTTATTTTATTTTATTAGATTTGATTTTAAATTTTTTATTTTATTTTATTTTTTATTATATTATATTATATAAATTTTATTTTTATTTAAATTTTATTAAATTAAATTTATTTCATTCTAATTTATTATTATTATTTTATTTTGACTTATATTATATTTTGAATTTTTTTAAAATTATTTTATTTTATTTTATTAAATTAAATCAAATTTATTTTATTTTATTAAATTTAATTTAATTTATATTTATTTTATTTGTATTATACTATATTATATTACTTAATTATTATAATTTATTTTATTTATTTATTAGATATGATTTAAGTTATTTCATTTTATTTTATTTTTTCCCTTGAAATTATTTCTTATTATATTATATTATATTATTTATTTTATATAATTTATTTTCATTAATTTATTTTATTTTATTTTAATTTATATTAATTATCTTATGTTATTAATTTATTTAATTTATTTCATTTTATCTTAATTATCTTATGTTATTTAATTTTATTATTTTATATTATATTTTAATTTTGTAAATTTAGTTTATGTTATTATATTATTTTATTTTATTTAGTAGTGGTAAAACTAAGTAAATACTTCTTAGTTTATTTCATTTTATTTTAGTAGTAAGAAACTAAGTAAATGCTACTTAGTTTATTTTAATATTGGGAAACTAATTAAATAATATATAAATATACTTGCAGGGCCCACAAATTTTGCAAGTGATGAATTCTGATACAAATTCCGTCAGGAATTCTGTCAGAAATAACAAATATACCAATATTTCACAATACCAATACCAATAATTCAACCAATTAATCCGATGAACAACCAACAAATACCAACACTTGCATATTATATTATATAAGGAAAGAAATGACAGAAAATGAATCAATTAACAGATTCATGGAAAAAATAGTAAATTATTTGATTCAATACATGACTAACATCAGCCTCAATATCAAATTATGTACACACATATTGCACAAATTAAACCCTACTTGAATTAATTATCATATTCATCAATAATATCAGTAACAAAACAAAATTTCAGCTAACATGACAAATTGAATGACAAAGCTCCAATTTCAGCTAACATTAAACTTAATATGCATATTCCCAATTTCAAGGGAAAAAATTGAATGAAAAAGCTCTAATTTCAACTAGCATTCAACTCAATATGAAGATTCCAAACATACTCATTCCTAATTTCATAAAAAAAATTGATTCCAAACATACTCAATATGCAAATTCTGAATTTCAAAAGAAAAAAAAATTGAATGACAAGGCAAGTAATTTCAGTATGCAATATGTAAGACCCTAACTTTTTATGATTAAGATTTAATTTTCTTTAAATATTATTCTAAATAATAAGGTGTTGATTTAATAAATGTTATAATTATGGGTATTATGTACAAATTATACGAAGTAAACAGTTGGTCGGAAAATATTCGTTTTGTCAGGGAATATTTGTACGACGGCGCCGAAATAACCAATCATTGGTGGGCCCCACAACAGAATAATTGTCGGATGTAGAAAGCGACAAAAATAACTTTTCTAAAAATTGGCGGCATAACTTTTATCGTTAACTATTGAAATACTTGGTGATAAAAGTTTAATAATACGCGTTACTCCACAGTAGTACGCGTTATTTCATAGTAGTACACGGTATTGCACAGTATTTTTAATTATTAATTCAATTATTGTTACAGTAGAAGTCACTCAGTATTTCATTCAATAATTGTCATAATAGTTACTGCATAGTATCTCATATTATTAATTCAATAATTGTTATAGTAACATTTGCACAGTATTTATATTATTAAATCAATAATACGACACTGTAACTCATATTGTTTGATATAATATTATTAAATCAGATAGCATTATTGACAATGTCTAAAGAGTTCTATAGAGGAAAGAGTTTAGTTAATTGCAAGTCGTTTATACGGAAGGCCCCATCTTTCCTGTGAACGATCTGGTTGTCAATATTGTGAGTCTGTAATATTAAATAATTATTGAAGAATAAAATGTGTTGATTAAGAATAATTTTAATGAGTAGTGTGTGGTAGATATTTATCCAATTTATGTCAAATAGAAGGGTTTAGCATGAGGCGTTTGTTGTAAGTTTGGCTTATTATTCCATGGACACACCACTAGCCAAATTGTCAAATCGTCAGTAGAAAATTTTATTAAGTTTTTGTTTTATTATTTTAATAATAGTAATAAAATAGAAAACTTTTTACATAAAACAGAAAACTTTTATAAAGTTATTTGTTTTATTAGATTATAATTAGAATATAATATATTATATATAAAAGTTATTTGTTTTATTAGAATATTTTATTAAATAATAAAAATCGGATTTGCCCCACGTTCGTTTATCCTACGAATTTGTCAAAGGTGGTGTGTTAAGTTTTTTCTATAAATAGGTTGCTTAGTTGAGGTATGAAATTCACACCAGAATCACAAAATTGTTCTTCTATAATATTGTGCGTATATCTTTTGAGTATAAGGATACTTTGAGTGTAGCTTATAGTGCAAGATTTTCTCAAGATAATCTCTTTTATTTCAGTCAGAACTAGTCTCCTACTAAGATAAAGGATATTATTTCTTTCATATTCGTAAAAGGGATATCATTTCTTTCATATTTATAAGGGATATCACTTTCTTTCATACTCTTAAATCTAAACTTACTATGGTAAGTATTGCTTCTATAATTCTTGAAATGATTAGAAATTCCATGGAGGTTTGCGCTTCATCTAGTATCATTTCATTTACCTGAATCTTTTTATTGAATTTTAATCGTTATCTTTGAAATATGAATCATGAATATTATTCTTGAATTTGAATCCACGTTATGGTCATCATGTTGACAATTTGGACATTCTTGAACTCTGAATAAATTAAATTATAAATCTCTAATGTTCATTTTTGATCTTATTGTTCTTATTATTTCTATTCATCCTTTATATCATTGTCATAATCCTCATACATAAATTATGGTGATCAAAAGTTCTATTTGGCCCGTAGTGCAAAAATGAATTGTTGATTGGTATGATTATGACCAGAAATTGTGTATTAGTATAATCATGACCTTTGGTGTTACAGATAAAGACTTGTGATTAAAGTTCTCTTTGGCCCATAGTGCAAAGATGGACTGGTGTTTTGTATGATCATGACCACTGGTGATACAAATGAATATCTTTGGTCCGTAGTGCAAAGATAAACTGTTGATTTGCATAATTATTGATTGGTGTTACATAGATAAAATATTGATGATGGACTTTTAAATCGTAAAAGATAGTAGACATATTGTGTATAATCATGACTTTTATGAAATAAAAGTCTAATTTAATTTATGATTATTATTCTAAAACTGTAAAAGGTTAAATTGATAAATGGTCAAACGGACAATTAATGGATAAGTGAATACATAAAAGAGGAGGAATTAATTTTTTTTAAAATGGTGGGCCCATATGTGCGACTGATTATTGAAGTAATTAATGGGGGGAGAGAAAGAAAAGGGCTAGACAAAACAAAAAAAAGAAGAAAAGAAAAAGGAAAAAGAGAAAAGAGAAAGAAAGGGAAAATAAAAAGAAGAGAACAAGAGAGAGAGAGAGAGAGAGAGAGAAAGGTAGAAGAAAAAAAAGGCCATCAGCCTTCTCCCTCATCCCATCCTCCCGTGCCTTTAAAAGTAATAAAATAAAATCTGCAGAGAAATAGAATGAGAGAGTGATAGCATGGTAAGAAAAAGGAAGAAAAATTAAAGAAGGAAGAAAGAAGAAAATGAAATCAAGAAAGGTAATCATTTGATTATAGATGTTAATTTCATGGATTTTATGTATAGATGTTATGTTTATACTTGTTTTAGATGATTTGAACAAGTATTAAACAAGAGAAAATAAGAAATTAAAGAGATTAAGCTTTGCCGGAATTTCGTCAAAAAACTTTGATCAAATGGTGATTGGTGGTTTGGTTTCAAATCTAAGACCACAGTTAGACTCCTAAACTAGAGTAGATCTGATCTGGGCAAAAAAACATTGAAAAACTAGCCGGAAACTGGGCAGTCTGTCTGAGAAGATGATCGAAAAATATTTTTCATTGAACTTTTCCAGTAAGCCTGTTTCTCTATGTTTGAGCCAGAATTTGGAAAAATATTCTTCTACAAAGTTGTAGAGAATTAAATTTCACATGAAAAAGACATAAGAACAGTATTTTTCTGATAAAAGGGCTAATTGTTATGAATATTTGAAGTTTCTGCATATTAAAATTTTAAATAAATTACTGAAAATAATTTTTGGAGTGAAATAAATTTACTGTAATCTTATAATCCTATTTATGAATTACTGTAAATTTTTGAAGAATAATTGAAAGCCATAAGTATTTATTATATTTTTAAGCTATTTAAAGTTAGTTTTAAATTAGAGGAAATTCATACAAAATTCTATGAATGGTGAAAAATTATGAAAATTACTAAAAAATCTTATAATAAAATAAGATTAATATTAATGATGTTTTAAAGATATACAAGTATGTGGAGTTAGTATTTTTATTTTAAAGCTATTAAATAATAGTTTTTATAAATAGAAATAACTATAGAAAATTGTCAGATAATCCGAAAAACATAAAAATTGTTTGGAAAGTTGAGAATAATATTTTAAATATTTTAGAAGTGTTAGTAAGCTCATGGGGTGTCGGGATATAAACACGCAAGTAACAAATAAGTTATGATAAAAACAAAAATAATATTTTTGTTAAAGTAAAATGGTGATAATACCAGAATAGTGGATTGACGTTTTAAAAATAAATTATCATATATGAGTTTTTAGATTTCTTAAGTTTTATTATCCACTTTTAAGTTTTAGAATATGAATAATAATTTAATACGATAAATAAAGGCACCTTGAATGAATTATGAATTATTAGTTGGTTTATATTTTATTCAAGGTGAATATGTTTTGGTGACCCCGACTTTTAGTTGAATTTAAATTATTTATAATAAGATGTTGATTTAATAAATTTTTATCTATTTATATTGTTGTATTTTATCATCACTTGAGGTGGTGGCTTAGTGGTGATAAGTCGGACATAAGTCTCCATTAACGTGGGTTCGAGTCCTGATAAACTCCTCTATGCTCAAGTGGTCTCACGCCCTGGATTTATTCGGGGGTAAGTTGAGCTCTTGATTTATTCGAGAGTAAGCTGAGTTGTGCCGATCGATGAAGACACCACTGAGACCTCCAAATTTTTTGGAGATCATGCATTTATTTTCTCCTTATCATGCATGTAATTATTTATTACATATGTTAATAAATAACAGCTACGATATTATAAGACCAGTTGACAGTATTGTGAGTCTATAATAATGATTGTGAATAATTGTTGATAGATTGAAAATGTGTAAATAATTGATGAATAAAGGTTTTGATTAAAGGTAAGTATAATAAGTAATTGCTTGTTCAATTATTTTCTTTTTCCAAAAGTAAGTTTGGTCGGACTTGCCGACACCCTACTTTTCATAAAGTAATCTGGACTACAATTCAATTATTGTTAAAAACGTGTACAAATTGATTTAATTTTCTCTGTGGGATAAATTCCACTATTATTATTTTATATAGCTCATTTGGTTATTTTATCAAAACGTATGTGCTAATTATTTTACTATAATATTGTGAGTATTTTTTTTGAGTGTAAGGTTACTCCAAGTGTTGATAAGAACTGCAAACATTGTTCAAGTTGATCAATTTCATAAAAAGCTAAATCTAGTCACGTGCTAAGGTAAGAGGTATCATTTTTTTTAATATGGTAAAGGGATATCATTTTTTTATACTCGTAAGGGATATCATTTTCTTTCATACTCCATATTATGCTAAGATATTATTATTCGTTTCTTCAGCTTATTATTAAATGGTGAAAAGTCCTGAAATGATTAGAATATCCTTAATAGTTTGTGTTTAATCTAATATCTTGACCTGAATTTTTCTATTCAATTTTAAGTCATTATATTTGAGCCGGGAACTTTAGATTTACTTGAACATTATGTTTTATTAAGAATTCTAATCGATTTTCTAGTTATCGGGTTGGCAATTTGGACTCTGATAATTAAATTAAAAATCACTAAGATCTATTTTATCTTATTATTCTGATTATTTTTGTCCTTCATCATATATATCATTGCTATAATCATTGTAGTGAAATTTCTATTTGGTCTAATTGCAAAAATGGAATGTTATTTTGCATGATCGTGACCATCGGTTCTCTTCGGCCAAGGGTGTATAGATGAAATATTGATTGGTATGATCACGACCATAGGTTTTATAGTTGTATATCTTTGGCCCGTAGTGTAAAAATGGACTATTGATTGGCATGACCATTGGTTTTACAGTTGTATGTCTTTGGTCCGTAGTGCAAAGATGGACTGTTGATTGACATGACAATTGATTTTACAGTTGTATGTCTTTGACCCGTAGTGCAAAGATGGACTGTTGATTGGTATGACCATTTGTGTTACAGTTGTATGTCTTTGGCCCGAAGTGCAAATATGAATTTATTAGCATGATTATGAATATGAACTATAAATTGGTATAACAATGATCTTTGATGTTTCAGGTAAAGATAGGTGGTGAAAGTTCTCTTTGTCTTGGTTACAACGAATAAATGTTGATTGGTGCTACAAGAATAAAATATTGATGATGGACTTTTAATTTGGAGAAAATAGTAGACATTATAATCTATCTGACTCTTCTAATGGATTGTTGATTCCTTTACAATTATGGTTGAAAACTTTTATCATTTACCATATGTTCTAAATAACTGATTTATTACTGATGAAGGCTATTGATAATTCAATTATCTTAAGTCATAATATTCTTTATTGAGCTATTTGTGCTCAGCCTTTTGCTTCACAATTCCTTTCAGGTAGTGTGAGTGTAGCTGGGTCGAGCGGGGATAGCAAGGGAATAAAGTGATGGTCCGAGACTGTAAAAATTTCTTAATACATTATAAAACAGCATCGCAATAATTGTATTGATGACTTAAAATGTGTTGTCATATTTTGCACGACAGTTTAATAGTTGTAAATAGAAAAATTGGTATTTATAGCGTGTATTTCTGGCGACTCAGAATGTGTTGTGTGGACCTATTTTGGGGGCGTCACATCATGCTCTACTTGACTCTTCTAATGGATTGCTTGTTCCGCTTCAGTTATCGTTGAAAACTTATATTATCTTTAAATCTCTGATTTATCACTGTTGAAGGTTAAAGATAATTTATTCTTTATTATTTTAGTCATGATATACTTTACTGGCTATTTGAGCTCACCCTTTTCCTTTTTGTTCCATTGTTATTCTCAAAAAATGAGAGTGTAGATGGGACTAGCCGGGGAATGGAGTGATGGTCCGAAACTGTAAAAGTATCTCAATACATTATAAAATAGTGTAAAAATAATTGTATTGAGAATTTAAGTTGAGTGTGGATATTGTCGTACTAATTACGATAAAATTTTGTATTGAAAGTCACAGTATATGTGCTGTCGTATTTTGCACAACAATTTAATAGTTGTAAATATAAAAATTTGTATTTGAATTATGTAGTATGTATTTGGCGACTCAAATTGGGTTGTGTGGACCTATTTTGGGGGCGTCACACAATATTACAAAAATTGAGGTGAACTCAATATACAAATTCCAAACATAATCATTCCTAATTTCAGATTCAACATTTATTCTGAATTACCCATTTCAATTCATTACATTACAAATTACAGCAAAAAAATTATCAAAATCTCAGTTTAATGACACATTGAAGGAAATATTTACTCAATATTTTACAAATTCTTGCACTAACCTTGAACATTAACATAGAGAGGTATGAGGTAGTGGAGCGCACTTGAATTCCGGCGGCGGCATGTCCTGAGGTGTAGCGGCTGGGATTAACGAACGGAGGGGAAGAGGACTGAGAGAACACAAAGAGGTATAAAGAGATAGAGAAAGTTGAGAGAGGATTGAGAGAGATATAGAGCTGAGAGAGAATTGAGAGAGAGAATGAAAATGAAGTCACGACAACTGAAGAAAATGAGATTAGGTTTTATTCCGTATTTTCGATGGAATATCCGTCGCAAATAAGTCTCTCGAAATCTTAGAAGTGGGTGATCATCATAAAAACCCTCCAACTTCCAAAAATTGACATGTGGTCCAAACTAGGGGTGTAAACGGATATATACGGATTCGAATATCGGAGTATCCATTTATTTGCGGATACCTTTAAATCGAATACGGATAATATCCGCTTTTTTCGAATACGAATAATATCAGCTTTTTTTCGGAATACGGATACGGACGAATACGGATTTTCCGGTTACCATTTACAGCACTAACTATAACTAGAATAAAAAAATATAACGAGTTTTAAAATATAGTATAGTAATGAATGAATGTTAATTTATTTATTTTTAATAAATATTTAAATACAATAATCAATGTTCTAAATTACAATTCAAATAAGTTTTCATTATTTTTGAAATCCTAAATTTCAAAATGAATGCTCTACTTATTTCAAAATTTGGACCTCTAATTTCTAAATAATTGGGCAAATAAAAGTGATAAATACTCCCTCCACCTGAAAATTCATAAACGTGAATTAATTATTCAACCCCCTTCTAGTTAGTTCTAAATTAATTTAGACGACTAAACACATTTTAACAATAAAATTATATTGTTCATTATTCTCGCCTTCCAATATTGCAAGTAAGTTTTGAAAGTAAAAAACTTATAACAAGCTAATAGTTTTAGTTTTGTTCTTCTAGTATATAATTTTCACATTTTAGATATTTTAACTTTATAATAGTAAAAATCCATTAACTATACTTAAATCAATTTATTTCAGTTTATTAATATTATAATAAAAGTGTTATTTCCTACATTTTAGATGTGAAATGATATATTTTTAAAATATTTTTCGTATGATAGTGAAAACTAATTATTATACAAGGAAGGCCACTTAAAAAAAATTATTTTGCTTATTATATAATAATTAATAATTTAATATATATATATATATATATATATATATGTATATATATATATAAGTTATTTGAATACGAATTCCGAATACGGATCCGAATCCGGATATCCACTATTTGCCGGATATATTTACGGCCGTATGTTAAACGAATACGAATACGCCTATATCCGTATTCGTATCCGTTTATTTGCTATACCTTTAAACCGAATACAAATATATCCGTTTTTTTCGAATACGAATAATATCCGTTTTTTTTTGAATTCGGATGCGGACGAATACGAATTTTTCGGTTACCATTTACAGTCCTAGTCCAAACAATAATTCATGCATGTTTCCTAAAAGTTGACAGCTTCTTATGAAAGCTAGGTCGTCTCAAAAATTTACTGCCTGAAAAAAACACAATCTCAACATGTTCCGATAAATGTTAGAAAACGGAATATGTTCACAAAATTTTATTTTGGATTAGGATTCTCTTTATTACTATTTAACTTGTCATCTTAGACAGTAAAATTTGTTTTTTATTTATTTATCATTTTTATATAGATTTCAAAGAAGCATTAATGACTTAGTTTACTATAATATCCCTACATTAAACATTAATTTGCTTATCTTTTATCTTTTCCAATAAATTTTGAATTGTAATATTAAAAATTTATACTCATTTTAATTAATCATATAAAGTATTAATTGTATTTCTTAGTCTTTGTGTTTTCTTCTAAAACGTCAATTAAAAAGGAAAAGAGGGAGTAATTTTTTTACCCAATTTCAATTTCTTTCAATACATTTTTAATTTAATGATTATATCTTATTTATTGCATGTATTTTGTTGTAAAAATACGCTTGTATTCACTGAAGTATTTTCCTAAAAAATGTTTATTTAAGTAATAAATGCATTTCATATTTCCCTATCCTGCAACACAAAATTTGTTTTTGTAATGAAGTGGAAATAGTTAAAAATAAATAAAATTTATGAGGAGACAGGAGTTGGTAATTGTAAAACCGACCAAAAGGGTTTTTTTTTTTTTTTTTTTTTTTCTCCTCCAGTCTTTTGGGAGGTACAAATCCTGATAATGTTAGTCCCAGATTAGAAAAAAACTGAAATTTCGTCTTGTGGATGATTTGAACTTTGCATTCTCCATTGATGGCGGAATTGTTGGGATAGTTTACATGAATCTCATATCAGTTAAATTCAAGAGTGTAAATGGATTAATAAGTATGGTGGAGCCTCAACCTAATAGGTTAACCTTTTAGGTGAGGAGGTGGTCCAACATACTTATTGGGCCAATCTGGTGAATTGATGTGGGTTGGGTTGGGGATCGTACAATAACACTACAGGAATGAGTGGCGCAGGATTGAAGAAGATGGCTGGTTGATGCATGATTTTGAGTGGCGCAGGATTGAAGAAGATGATGGTTGGTTGATGCATGATTTTGTAATATGGTATTTACAGTCAATTATATCGGACGACGGAAGTAATACATTGACACGATGAGAGTAAGCTATAAATACACAATTATATCGTAAATTTCAGATAATGACTATTTGTCTAATTTACGCGCTAAAGTAATAACTTGCTTCCATTGTTAACGATTTTCAATCTGTATTTACTCTCGCACTAGATCTATATCCCGACGACCCCGATTATCAGGTAGGGGTGTAAGCCGAGCCGAGTAGCTCGGTACTCGACTCGAGATCGGTTCGAAAATATGATTCAAAACTCGAATTCGAAGTTAATTTGAGTCAAATTATCCATACTCGTTTTATGTTTAATGATACACAAGTCCAATTCGAGTATACCAGTGTTCGCTCAGATAAAGATTCGAGTATTTCATTTTTTTTCTCGAACCATACTCAATACCTGCTCAATAGATCATATTTGAATACTTGTCTGATCCATACTAACAAGTTAAGTATGTGATATTGGTATCAATCTTTATAATTTATAAAGTGTAGTATTAAATTGTATAAGCTTGTACTTGAATAAATCAATGAATTGATTGTCAATTTATATTACATTCTTTATAATTTCTTTACATAAATAAAAGTAAAAAACTTTTATATATAAGCATTAGTTTAATAATCAATTTAGTATGTAGTGGTTTAGTATTAAGTGAAATGGTTCATTTTCGAAACTCAATTTGAAGGCTCATGAGTAATCTGTTTTGTAAACGAGTCGAATACTTACGAGCCGAGTAGGTCCAAATAATGATCTAAGTCGAATCTGGCACAAAATTAGAAATTCCTTATCTAATCCGAGTTAAATTCGAGCTCAATTTTTTCAAGTCGAGCCGAATTTGAGCATTAGGGTGTTCACTGATATTCGACTTGTTTACACCCTTACCTTCAAGCTTCTCAGTGTGCTTGTCTGGTTTTTATGCAGGATTTGCTAGCTGTTTGATGATTTGACGAACAAACGGATCTTTGAGTTAACAATGACTGATCAATTTGATAATGGCAGTGTCGTTCCATTCCAAAATATGTTCAATTCCAAATTCCCAGCTCGTCATATATTCTTCTTCACTTGCGTGTATGCCTGCAGTTTCCCGCAATTATGCATTGCACCCAGGCTTGACAATCTACTTAGTTAATTGTTAGGTCAATTGATATTAATTGGAACTAATTAAATTGATTAATTATTTTTATTTATTTAAACTAGGTAAAGTTTAAATCCATATTTCTAAAAAGAAATATAGGCCGAAACCAACAAAACTATTTCCAACCCACATTTTTCATTCCAAATCCAAATATAGGAACAGACGTTGGTTATAACTGCTCAAGTAGTCCCCTTTTCTCAACTTTTGCAAATTGAAAGTTAGTTAGCCACGTTTTTTTTGTCCTGTAGTGGATGGGAATTGCTAGACTGAGGAAGACCTTACATACTTATCATAAGTACAATTTTTTAGTTTTTTTAAAAAAATCATTTTTATTCAATTCATTTTTATGTTGCATATCATTGTTTATTTAATAACTTCAGTTGCATTGGTAAATGTCATTCCCAACTCAAACTCAAGATCCTCTATGCCACCTTCCCTATATTCTAGATACCCTTTATGCTTTTGTTCAGGTGGTTTAGGATCAAACTCATCAACCCTAGGCATCCTTTCCACATCAGAGTCATCATAGTCAGAGGATGAAAATCCTGATTTATGTGGTTCTTCTTCTTGTGAAGTTTGGGTTTCTGCAGTTTGTTTTTCCTTCGAGTCGTTAGTGGCAAATCTTTTTCCTTTTTCAAAACCTTTTCCTTTGCCTTTCTATGTTACAGTTGCACCCTCATCAGTCATCCCCAAAATATGTATCACCCTTAGCCCCCCAATCTGATCACCCTCAGCCCCCCAATCTGATCACCCTCTGCCTCATCCTCAGTCCCCTCCAGTCTGATCACCCTTTGCCCCATCCTTAGTCCCCCCCAGTCTGATCACTCTCATCCCCCTCCCCAATTTCATCATCCTCTACATCGTCAGTTGATAAACTACAAAAAGAAGTCAATAAACTACAAAAAGAACACAATAAACTACAAAAATAATACACTAAACTACACCAGTCCATTATTCAAGATATTTTTTGAAGCACTTACAGTATTCTAGGACACCTGTCACTCCATAAACGTCATTGTCTTTCGAATCCCTTAAGAATCTGTTGTTCTCACTCATTGTCCCACTTCTCCTTCAGATCGCGAACCCTAGCCCAATAACTGATTTGGGGATTTTTGTCTGATAACCAACACAAGTAAATAACCGGTGCATAATTAACTGCAATTTGGCATAAATGTAAACTACCAAAAGTACTCCTCTATAATAAACATTACAGCCTTAGTCGGTCACTTTTGACCGGTTAACTGAAGAAAGTGTGTATTTTGTTAAGTACAACTGAAGTTTGGGGTGTATTTAGACACCTTTTTTAGTTTGGGATGCAAACGTCAACATGTGTGTAAAGTTTGGAGTACAAATTGTCTTTTAGTCTCATAAAAACCCTCCAACTTCCAAAAACTGATATATGGTCCAAACAATAATTCATATTTATTGTTTTTGTTTTGCCAACTAATTTTCACGACTATTTTTTTTAAAAAAAATATATTTTTATCAAATATCATTCATATAAATAAATAATTATTTACTATTCGAGTTAATTCTTGTGAAAATACAAAGAATTTGTGAAATATCAATTTTAAAAAAGTTAAATATTCAAAATTCGAATGTGAAATCTTAAAAGTGGGTAAGGGTTTAAACGAGTCGAATCGAAGCGAACAGAGAGCTACTCGAATTCGACTCGAAATGATAAATTCGTACTCGAATTCGAATTGTATTTGAAAATTTCTACTTAGATTCGACTCAACTCGAATATTTATTACTTGAATTCGATCCGACTCGACTCGAATATTTATTCAAACTACTCGCGAGCTTCAAATTCAAGCTCGAATTCGAGTCTCCATATAATAACTAGTTTTATAATAAATATAATTATAAATTGAATTTGTTATTTTACTTAGAAATGAGAAAATATATTTACTATTATACTTTAAAAATATAAAATCACAATTAAAATTAAAAACAAAACAAAATAATAATTAATTATCCTAATTTGATTTATATTTGTATATAAGAGAATGCATCGAACATCTAATCGAATTTATATCAACCGATTATGTATCGAATCACAATCAAAAATTCGAGTAGTTTGAATCTTAAACGTGTCGAGTATAACCTTGCTCAAATTCTACTCATATTTTTATTCGAACTATTTTTAATGCTCAAATTTGGATCATATTATTAACGAATTCGAGTCTCGCTCGTTTTTTTATGTGATATTTGTATCAATCTTTATAATTTATAAAGTGTAGTATTAAATTGTGTAAACTTGTACTTGAATAAATCAATGAATTGATTGTCAATTTGTATTACATTATTTGTAATTTCTTTACATAAATAAATTGTCAATTTGTATTACATTATTTGTAATTTTTTTACATAAATAAAAGTAAAAAACTTTTATATATAAACATTAGTTTAATAACCAATTTAGTATGTAGTGGTTCAGTATTAAGTGAAATGGTTCATATTCGAAACTCGATTTGAAAGTTCATGAGTAACTCGTTTTGTAAACGAGTCGAGTACTTACGAGCCGAATAGGTCCAAGTAATGATCCGAGTCGAATCTGGCGAAAAATTAGAAATTCCTTATCGAATCCGAGTCAAATTCGAGCTCAATTTTTTCAAGTCAAGTCAAATCTGAGCATTAGGGTGTTCGCTAAGATTCGATTCGTTTACACCCCTACCATCAGGCTTCTCAGTGTGCTTGTCCGTTTTCTGTGCAGGATTTGGCTCGTTGTTTGGTGATTTCACAAGCAAATGAATCTTTGTGTTAACAATGACTAATCAATTTGATAGTGGCAGTGTCGGTCCATTCCAAAATATGTTCAATTCCCAATTCCAAGCTCGTCAAATATTCTTCTTCACTTGTGTGTCCTGCAGTTGCATAATTATTGGAAATTCGTTGGGCGATTCCTGGTGCGTTGCACGCCGATGCCTGCTTGGCGTTCCTGGGCTGCCTGGGCGCTGCCTGGCGTGCATGGGGTGCTAACTTGTCTTCGCTACCAATATTTGGGTCACTTTAATTGCGGAGCCAAGGGAATCCTTGAGAGCTTTTTTTGAAACTGCAAGGCATTATTTTAATTGGGCACCGATAACTCATTGCTTGCGCAACGACATTACTTTACTTGGGCACGTTCAACCAATATTACTTGTGTGCTTTCAAGTCACTGCTTTGCTTGGGCGCCCTCAGCCCTTGCGCGACTAATTAGTCGACGACTTTGGTACTTGCACTTGGGGATTACACTCGGTAAACCTCGACGACAGTTCGGGCAAAAGGAGATGAGTTGTTTTGAGGGGATGGAGGGGGAGGGACGAATCGGAGCGACGCAGGACTGAATCTCAGAGGATCGTGGCATCAAGGCCACTCTGCCTCTTACAGTACCCCGTCGCGTATTTAAATCGTCTGCAAAGGATTCTACCCGCCGTTCGGTGGGAATTGTACTTCATGGCGACCCGTGCGGCTCGTCCGCCGTACGGGTTTGGCCAATGACACGTGCCTTTGGGGGCCGCAAGGCCCCTACTGCTGGTCGGCAAAAGGGCGGCGGGCGCATGCGTCGCTTCTAGCCCGGATTCTGACTTAGAGGCGTTCAGTCATAATACATTTTTTTTCAATTCATTTTTATGTTGCATGTCATTGTTTATTTAATAATTTCTCCCTTCCTCCAAAAGAGTTCTAGTTATAAAAATTTACAACTAATAAAAATGTATTTTTACAGCATATTTATTCTTAAAATAGAAAGTTGTTAATTCAATAATAATGACAATATAATAATAAAAAAAAGTAGTTCTATGTGCACAATGTGAATTACAATAAAATATTAAAATATTGTACCTAATTATACTACAACACTTCAAAGTATTTTCCAATAAATAGCTTGGACACAAAATTGTCCAAAGAGAAAATACGAACATTAGAAGGGTATATTTTATAAAAATTTAGAGAGCATAAAAAATTGAGAGGGAGTGTATAAAAAAAGAGGGAGAGAAATTATTAGAAATTTTGAGAGAGAGAAAAAGTATATAAAAAAATTAAGCGTATAAGAATTTTTTGAGAAATAAGTGTACAAAAATTTTAGAGGGAGTGTATAAAAAAATTTAGAGAGAGGAAGAATGTATAAAATATCATACATAATTTATTTAATTGGATCATAATAATAGTAAGCTTGAAATTTGAAATATGTGTTGAACTATATTAATTTGACCCATAACTATCATATTAAAAATAGATAATGTGATTTTAGTTGTTAAATGAAAGTGAAATCAACTTTTGTAAACCAAAAATCAACCCGTAACTATATTTTCTCGGACCTAATTCCCCGATCCAGCGCTAGTGGTAGCTGGTAGCTTGGAGTGGTATTATAATTATATGTGTGTCTATTTGAATTGATAAAAGATGATAAAAACGGGTAACGCTTTTTAAGAGTGTAGGTATTATAAAGTTGGTTTGATTGACGTGCCCACAAACACTCGAGCATGGAGTAAATCAGTGAACTGAATGAATTTGCTGTACTCTTTTTCAGTGGACACGTTTTCTCTGCCAAAGTTAAATGTGAGCTGTTTTGCATTCTAATATGGTCCTGCATGGATACATCAGCAATGATGAAAGCAATTGTTTGCATTCAGCTATATAAAAAAAAAACAATTGTTTGGGCGGGTGGGATAGGATTTTTACAAGCAGCAGTAGGAAGGGAGGGAGCATTTGGTTTGGTTGAGATTAAATGGCAGGGGAGGAGTCTAAGGAGACACTTCTGAAGAATGATTACTATGAGAATTGCCCAGGGTGTAAGGTGGATAAGCGTAAAGCTATGCATCGAGGTTTGCCTATTAAAGAACTCTTCATTATATGGATAGTGGTGCTCTGCGCAGGTAAAACAACACCCTTTATTCATTTGTTCTTAGAAATATTGGCTAAAACCAGTGATTCATTATGTCCTCATTGTGTACTTATGCCTCTTGATGCTCAATTCAGAAGAAAGAAAACTTTCCCTTTTCATAGTTTTGTCAAACTTGTATAAACCGTCATGACTACATACTGCATAAGAATGTATAAAGTAGGTGATAAATTTGGAAGGTTAGAAGATTTGGTAGCTTATTTTTGTTTAAAAGGATTGTTTGCAGAGAGTGCTCATCAGATTTTTACTAATGTATATATATATATATATATATATATATATATATATATATATGTATATGTTAGCAAATTGGTTTATCTGCTTAATAAAATGATATCTTCAGTCATAGACAAGGTTCTAATATCTTCTCCTGCACTTTAATACCTTTTGCAGCGCTGCCGATATCATTTCTCTTTCCATTCGTTTATTTCATGGTAAGTAACTTCTAGTGAAGTAAGTTATAAGCATGCTCCCTCAAGCTGAAGCAAATATCTTCCCTGGCCAACTTTCATAAAATGGGGTGAAACACTCTAGCACTAAACCTGACGTCAGAATCCTGATGGCCTGACTACAAGGAATTCAAATGAGACCAATATTAAGCTTTTTCTTAATAAAAATATCCGTCTATTTCAATACACTACAGTACTCTTGAGATTATGTTCATATTCAATTTCTTAAGAAAAGAACTTCTTTTCACCATCTACGGCTCATTTCACTCTCTGACATTAGAAAATACAAATACAAATTTTCCACAATTCCGTCATATAAAATTCAAATTTTATAATCAAAACTTTGAATACCCAGTATGCTACATGACAAATTAGAAAGTAAGATACTATACGTTCTTATACCTTAAGAAATTTCAATTATTCAATTATTGGTTTAATTGAATTGAAAACTCATTACAATATTTATTCATTTTAATTAAGTAGTTGCTAACTTGCTACTAGCTTTTGTTTTTTGTTTTTCTTTTCTTTTTTTTAATTGGGGCTTCCCATTCGTGAGCCTTAAATTGTTGTAAATATTAAAAGAGAATTTTTACCTATAAATCTTATATAAGTTGTTATTGCACAATAAGATGATAGATAGATATATGAATTCTTGCATGTCACGTACGTACATAGAAAGAGACATTAAAGTTGAGTAAAAGTCATGCGTCCGCCGCGGCTTGAAATACCTTAAAAGCATTTCATTTCATTCTTCAATCCAAACCCAGCATTGTTATGATAAATTATAGCAAACACAACAAATCAACGCAGAAAGATAAAGACAATAATACAAGGTTTTACGTGGAAACCCAAATTGGGAAAAAAACCATAGAGAAGGCGGAAGAAATTCACTAAATAAATATCTGAATAATACAAGATAAAGAAAGAGCTATGAGAATTCTTAAAATACTTCTGAATGTATCTACTCCAAAAACTCAACACCTATATTTATAGGCCATAGAAAAATTTCATAACCAAATAGGATTAGAAATACTAAATTGAGTATAGCTAGAGAAGATAAATTTTCTAAACCAAAACGGATTCTAGGTAATACCTAAATCCTAAATCCAATAAGGATTCATGTCATACCCAACAAATCTCTACCTTGAATTAGATCCTCCAAATGTATCACAAACAATGAACTTTCTTCTCTTCTCAAATGCACAACTCAAGTGCATTGAACACTAACCAGGTCCAAGAAATGTTCGAACTTGTTATGTGGTAACGGCTTCGTTAACATGTCGGCTGGATTGTCTGTAGTACCAATCACAAGATCTTAATTTCACCATCTTCAACAATGTCTCGAACAAAATGATACCTGACATTAATATGTTTCGTCCTCTCATGATACATCTGATCGGTCAAGTGTATAACACTCTGACTATCACAACGGACAAAAGTAACTTCATGATCCACGTTGATATCTCTCCAAACAAGCCTCGCAACCAAATAGCTTCCCCAACAGTCTCTGCAATAACCATATACTCTGCCTCTCTAGTAGAGAGCAATCGTATGATGTAAAGTAGCTTTCCAACTAATTGCACAACCTCTAAGGGAAAATATATAACCAGTCATCGATATATTCACCAGCATAGTTTGAATCAACATACCCTATAAGGGTATCGCAATTCCTTCCAAACTCTAAACCAACAGCGAAGGTACCTCGCAAGTATCTTAAAATCTATTTCATGGCTTCTGAATGAATTTTATCTGGACGTGATGAGTGTTGGGTTTGTACGTAATGCAATCATGCAATCAAATCACATAAATAGGGCAGAAGCGCAAAAACTAGGTTTTCAAAAATTTATACAAACCCATAACCATGATCATGCTTTGTGCTAGTTATCAATAACAGAAAAGAGAGAACATGAAATTATACCTTTGAAGATCCAAGCTTCCTCAGGTACAAGTTCTACTCCTTTGATTCCTTTGATTCCTCTGTAGTGGCTCCTTCCCTTGATCAATGCCAGCCACCCAATTGTTTGGCCTCTAACGGTGATCCACCAAGGAAGATGAAGAACTCAAGAAGATGGGTTATTGGCTTAACCCTTGTTTCTATCTCTATAGAATATGTGTACTCCCAACTCTTGGAAAAATTCACGTACCTTATTTCTGATATAAGACTCTCTTATATAGATATTAGGTTAACCCTCCTAATCCAATTAGAATAGGGTTTTATTTAATTAATTAAATACTTTTAATTAATTTATATCCTAATCTTTATTAGGATTGAGAGAGAGTACTGATATTATATTAATTCCTAAACTCCTTTAGAATTAAAAATAATAATAATAATATTAATAAGACTCCTCTTATTAATTTATATTTAATATTTCTAAAATGTTAAATAATAAACATTAAGCTATTTAATTTATTTTATCACCATAGATTAAATTAATTATACTTAATGCATTATTACTATCATGCCATTTTCTTCTTAAATAATTCTTCTTCCTTTTATGGTGTGACCCTTTAGGTTCTCCATATTAAACCGGTTATGAATAAATCAATTAGAACAATTCTAATCTTATTTAAATAAATAAATTAAACTAATAATCTATTTAAATAAATAACATTTATTCTACAATAGGGATAAGCCTCCCTAGCGATCAACGAATTTCCAGATAATATAGATTTCAACATTAATCATAAAAGAACCTGTGAGTTAATAGTTACCGTACAATTCAATCCTTCCACCATACAATGTCCCAATTAAATATAAGACATGGATTTACTGTCAAGTCTTAATTTATTTAATCATATGTATTTCGATTAGAAAATGCACAACTCCAAATAATGCAAATTAGAAACCTCTTTCTAATTTCATTCTACCTTGGCCAAGGATTCCTGGGTTGTCATTTAACGAATCACATAGGACATATCTCCTCTTTTACTAGAGGTGGTAGATTCTTTATTGATCATTCATTATCTCCATATGTAACTCATTATACCCAAGCATACCCTATATATGCCTTAAAAGGCCTTAAGGAATTAGTCAAAGTATAATTTGTTACATACAAGATACTATGACGATCTCAAGTCCAAGGATCACTTGTACTACTATCACATTAGGAATTCCTATTGACAGGCGAGTAAAACTCCATTAGGTATTCCATAGCGAGTCACGTTCAGTGAACTTATTCTCCAATAAGCACCTACATACTTGCTTTAGTGTCTCCACACAAATGACCATAAGATCAGTCATCCTCATCCAATGAGCAAGCAACATATGTACCAATCTATCCGGATTTACTAATCCCCATTTTAGTAACCCCATAATTGGGAACTATTTTAGTTTTTAAGCTTTCTAAGAATTTAGATCTCATTATCATGATCTCATCATGATTCTAAAAGCATTGCTTAAAACTATGGGTTATTTACATATTATAAAAACAGCACCATGTAGATAATTATATGCCTTAAATGAATATTTTATTAATAAATAAATAAGATTGTTTACAAAGTATGTGCTTTATCATCATACATGATTGGCTTGTATGCACACTACTATCAATAAGTATCTACTTACCACACTAATGACATGTGAAATATTTGGATGATTACAAATCATAGTGTACATAAGGCTACCAACTGCACTAGAGTAGGGAACACTTGATATATATCTAACCTCCTTATCTGTCTGAGGAGATAATTCAACTGATAATTTGAAGTGAGCAGCAAGAGGAGTACTTACTATTTTAGCATCCTTCATACCAAAACGATATCGCACCTTCGCGGTATAGTCTTTCTGGGATAATTATAATTTCTTAATTCTGCGATCTCGCTGAATCTCCATACTAAGAATCTTCTTAGCAGCTCCTAAATCTTTCATCTCAAACTCGGTGCTCAACTATGATTTCAGTTTACCAAAATCTGAACTATCTTTTGCTGCCAATATATCATCAACATAAAGTAACAAATCGATAAATGAGTCATCCTGAAGTTTTTTGAAGTACACACAACTATCATATTTACTCCTGCTATATTCAATACCAACCATAAATGAATGAAATTGTTTATACCACTGCCTGAGAGATTGCTTTAAACCAAATAAGGACTTTTTCAACAAGCAAATGTGGTCTTCCTTTCCTTGAATTTGAAATCCCTGAGGTTAACGCATATAATTATTTTCGTCAAGTTCACAATGGAAGAAAATTGTTTTCACGTCGAGTTGTTCCAACTTCAAATCATGCATAGCAACCAAATGAAGTAATACTCGAATAGAGCTGTGTTTCACAACTGGTGAAAACACATCATTGAAGTCAATTCCTTCGACTTGACTGAATCTATTAACTACTATAATCGAGCCTTGTACCTAGCGTCTTCAACTCCTGGGATGCCTTCCTTTTTCTTAAATATCCATTTGCAACCCACAATTTTCTTACCATGAGGTGCTTTCACAAGCTCCCAAGTTTGATTTTTCTGAAAAGATTTCATCTTCTCATTTATAGCAAACAACCACTTTTTTGAATCATTCAAGGAAACATCATCATTATAAGTCACAGGGTCACTGTACTCAACTGTCTCGGTAGCTGACAAGGCATAAGCAACATAATCTAAATACTTATATCTCTGTGGTGGTCACAGTGTCCTCTTTGCCCTATCTCTAGTAAGACTATATTGATTGTCCACATATTCCTCCTCTAAATCTATAACAGTAGTAGTAGTAGTAGTAGGCACATGATCTAAACTATGTTGTGATTTCTGAACCTAAAAAGATGTTATTTCAAGCTCCACCTTCTGACCAACACTATCAATACAAGGAATATAGAATTCTTTATTTGTAGTGTTATTGTCCCATCCACAACCCATGTTAATTCTCATCAGACTGGCCCAATAAGCATGTTGGACCACCTCCTTACCTAAAAGGTTAACCTATTAGGTTGAGGCTCCACCATACTTATTAACCCATCTACACTCTTGAATTTATCCGATATGGGATTCATGTGAACTATCTTAACAATCTCCACCTTTCACTTGAATACCAATCACAAGTATCATACTAGAGTATTTACCATTAAGCACACCTTCTTTGAATCTTTTCAAGAGCTCCCCGTTCAACTCTAATACTGCTCCACCACTTAAGCACACCTTCTCTGAATCCTTCAATAGCTCTCCCCGTTCGACTCTAATACTACTACACCACGCCAGAGAACACGTAGGACCCGAGCAATTTTTCCAAAGCCATCCACAAGCCCGCACCACTCGACTCAAACCATTGTGCTCCACCTGATTCAAGTATTTTTTCAGAACCATCTCCCGAGCCCGCTCCACCCGACTCAAACCTTTGTGCTCCACCTGATCCAACTCTATCTCCACCTTGTGATATTTTGGGCCCATCGAACCATGAGCTCTGATACCATTTGTAGTGTTATTGTTCCATCCACAATCCACATCAATTCTCATCAGACTGGCCCAATAAGCATGTTGGACCACCTCCTCACCTAAAAGGTTAACTTATTAGGTTGAGGCTCCACCATATTTATTAACCCATCTACACTCTTAAATTTATCCGATATGGGATTCATGTGAACTATCTCAACATTGTTCTTATAAAACATAGAGGACTCATCAAAAGTAACATATTTGCTAATGATGACCTTTGCTGACTTCTGATCAGCACAACAAAGTCTATAATCCTTCACACCAAAACCATAACCAAGAAAGATGCATTTTTTGGCTCTAGGTTTGAGTTTTCTCTCATTCACATATGTATATGCATGACAATCAAATACCGTAGGAGATGAATAATTTGCAGGATTACCTGACCAAACCTCTTCAGAGGTCTTACATTCTATAGCTATGCAAGGAGAACGATGCACCAAGAAAGAAGATATGTTCACTACTTTTGCCTAGAATTCCTTGCCTAAACCTACATTTAACAATATGCACTAACCTTCTCTATTAAGGTTATGTTCATCCGTTCTGCAAATCCATTCTATTGTGGTGTCTTCATTACTGTACGATACCTAACAATTTCTTCATTCTTATAGAATTCATTGAACTCAGTCTCACAAAACTCAAGGCCATTATTTGATCTGAACCTCTTAATTTGATTTCCTATTTGTTTCTGAACCAAAGTCTTCCACTGTTTGAAAGTCAAAAAAACGTCATTCTTTTGTTTCAAGAAGTAGACCCAAACCTTCCTGAAATAATCATCAATGAAGGTTAGCAGATAATGTGCACCGCTACCTTTGTAAGGAACCCGTGAAGGGCCCCAAAGGTCTGAATGAATATAGTCCAAAGTCCCTTTTGTTCTATGAACCGCAAGTCTTGAAACTAACTCGTTTATGCTTCCTCAAGACACAATGCTCACAGAAGTCCATATTTTTTATTTTCTGTCCAGACAAAAGACATCTCTTACTCAAATTAAAGCATCCATGCCTTTTTCACTCATATGGCCTAACCTCATATGCCAGAACCTGGTGGTGTCATCTGCAGTAACTGAAGAACAAATTGTATTCGAATCTGTATTTATAGAATCCTCCAACTTATATAAAGTACTGACCTTGATTCTTTTCATCAACACAAGAGAGCCTCTACTAATCTTCATAACTCCACCTTCAACTGTGTACTTACACCCGTTTTCATCTAGTGTACCCAAAGATATGGGATTCTTCTTCAAACATGGAACATGTCTAACATCTGACAATGTCCTGATTATTCCATCATGCATCTTAATTTTAATTGTACCAATGCCAATTGCTTTACATTTAAAATTAATTCCAATCAAAATAATTTCACCATCAAACGGTTCATATGTGGAGAACCAATCACGAGTAGGACACAGTATGATAAAGGACACATATGATAAGAACACCCAGAATTCAAAATCCAATCATTATTAAGTCTTTTTCTGTCATCGGCTACTAACAGAAGATCATAACTATCCTCAGCAATACTAGCCTGAGCAGGCTTACTTGCCCCCTAATTCTGCTTGTTCTGCACATTCAGTCCACTATTAATCTGACCATAATTGTCTCATCTCAGTTCTTTATTTTTCAGATTCAGACAATTACGCTTTATATGCCCCTTTGAGTGATAGTAATTACAGTTGAAATTCTTATTCTGAGATTTTGATTTGTGTGTACTGCCACTTTTTGAACTTCTCTCAATTGACCCCCCCCCTATGACAAATAATCCAACACTTTGATCATCACTATTTCCAAAAGTCATCTCAGAATCTAATTTTTGTTTACTCATAAAATTTGTCTTAACATCCTTAATTGGGATAGTGTCTCTACTATAGATCATAGTGTCGCTAAAGTGCTTATATGAAGGAGGTAATGAGACTAACAACAATAGAGCTTGATCTTCATCATCAATCTTAACATCAATATTATGTAACTCATTTATAATTAAATTAAACTCAGTGATATGAGATTTGATTTGAGTACCTTTATATGCAAGGTGTAAATACATTGTTTAAGTCTCAATCTATTAGTGAGGGACTTCGTCAAATAAAGAGACTCTAATTTCTTCCTCAAATCAGCAGCTGTAGTTTCTGCTAACACTTCCTGCAACACATCATTCGAAAGGCACAACTGAATTGCCGAAAGTGTTTATCATCCATAGTTTTCCATTCTAACTCAGACATCTCGCTAGCTTTCTTCGTCTCCTAGTCCGTATTAGACATATCTACAGGCTTCAATGGCTTCCCTACAATGGCTTTCTTCAAGCCTAGCTGAGTAAGAACAACCTTCATCCGAACCTGTCAAAGATTAAAACTAATATTTCCATCGAATTTATCAATATTAAATTTCGTTGATGAAGTCGAACTCAATGTCATAGTATTGATCAATAATAACTAGGCTCTTGATATCAGTTTGTTATGACAAACTATGACAAACATAATAAATCAACGTAGAAAGATAAAGACAATAACACAAGGTTTTACTGTGAAAACCCAAATCGGGAAAAAACAACAAAAAATACATAAGAAATCCACTAAATAAATATCTAAAGAATACAAGATAAAGAAAGAACTATGAGAATTCTTAGAATACTTCTGAATGTTTCTACTCCAAAAACCCAACACCTATATTTATAGTCCATATGAAAATTTCATAACCAAATAGGATTAGAAATACTAAATTGAGTATAGCTAGAAAAGAAAATTTTTCTAAACCAAAATGAATTTTAGGTAATACCTAAATTCAAATCCATAAGGATTCATGTCATACCCAACAAACATTAACATTAACAATCAATATGTACTCATCAATTATGTAAAAACTCAGTAATTCTAATTTTATCTGTTTCAGATAAGGGATTTTAATATTGCAAAAAAAGAAAAAGATATCAGTTACTATGCAGGTTATGTGGGTGAGTTACTTTTTTCCTTTGTTCACTAAAGTTATGATGTCTGTCAATTAATAATTGCATGTCACTTCGACTCACTCTGGTCCTCATAACTCCCTTAATTTTATGAAGGGGCATCATTTATGCTTGGAAGGGCTCTAACATCTCTCTTTTGGGGCGAAGTGGCTGATCGATATGGTCGCAAACCAGTTATCATCATAGGCACTTCGTCAATGTTTGTGACTGCTCTTGGCTGAAGTTTGCAATTACCTTTGGCTACTTTCGATAGGCTTTCCTTTCCGTGTAACAATTTTTATTATTGTTCATTTCAGAGTTGTTTTCAACGCTCTTTTTGGTCTTAGTACAAACTTTTGGATGGCCATCAGTATGAGGTTTATTCTTGGAAGCTTAAATGGTGTGCTTGGACCAATAAAGGTATCTCTTGTTACATGTCTTTTAATTTGTCTGACATATATATATATAGTTGCAAGATATTAATGTTCATGCCTAGATTTGAAAAAGGTCGACTACTGCTAGCTGTTTCCGTTATATTATTTCATTTTTACTTTAATTGTTGTTAATATTTCCTCTATGATCAGGCATATGCATGTGAAGTTATTCGTGAAGAATACCAGGCCTTAGGACTATCAACTGTAAGTGCTTGTGGAATATATATGCATACTGCGACTTCTTAATTTCACATTACCAATTGAATGGATTAATAAAGTTATTGTTTTTATATTTTTCAGGTTTGTGCAGCATGGGGCACGGGATTGATAGTTGGCCCTGCTTTTGGAGGCTTCCTTGCACAGGTTTTTAATACTTTATTGTTCTTAGAACCCTTGCTGTTTTTATTTCTTATCAGTGTAAGACAGACTGTAAGAGCCCTTTTTTACTTCTTCATATATATATATATATGGGAGCTAATTCATGACAACCGGTTACCTCAGCCGCTACTCCTTATAGCAGCTTGTGTATCAATTTCAAAAGTCAAAGCAATCAAGTACAGTGGGCCCATTAGGAGGAAAAACATTAGGAGGAAAAAAACCCCAAGCCGCTACTCTTTGTAGCGGCTCTTTCAATTCCTTTGTCCCACTTTTCTTGTCACTTCCATTATATTAACCTTCTAAAATTATATTATTATAATAATAATATTAATTGTTTGATTTATTAATAATAATAAATAAAATTATAAATAATAATTAATTGCTTGATTTAATAAATATAATAATATTAATAATAACTAATTATAATATTAATTGTTTGATTTATTATTAATAATAATAGTAATAATATTAGTATTAATTGTTTTATTTAATTATTATTACCTTAAAATTAAATTAAATTATTACTATTATTACTATGTGTAGCGGTTAGGGATTAAAATAATAATAATAATAATAATAATAGTATTAATAATAATAATAATTTAATTATAAATAAAATTTGTACTCTTGTCATTGTAATTTGACTCTTTTTGTGAAAGAAACGTTGGAAGTATAGAAATTGAAAACAAGTTTAGAAGGTATATCATTAGAATTTCTAATGACTTCAAGTTATATCATTATAATTAAACATTACAATTAAACGTTCCTTAGAATTTCTATACTTCTAAACTTCTAATGACTTCAAGTTATATATATCATCAGAATTAAACATTAGAATTAGAAATATAAAAATTGAAAACAAGAATGATATATATAATGATTTCAAGTTATATATATCATTGTAACTTGTATATTAAATAAAAAATATATTAAATCTATTCAAAAAATAAAAAATAAACTACTAAAACTAATAAAGAAATAGAACTACACAAAGTATATTAAATCTCCGGATGATCAAATATAAAGATGTTTAAATGCATCAAATTTTAAGACAAATTAAAACTATATTTTTATATTCCTTTTTCTAAAATTAAGAGTCGTAATAATTTTTGAAATAAATTTATATTAATTATTTAACTTCGTAAATGATAGAGGAAGTGTTAGCTTCTAGATATTACGTACAATATAAAGAGCATTCACAATAATTAAGTTATTCCTTTGCCACAAAATGGATGATAAACTTTTTCAGATTTGTTTTGAAGATTAGAAGATATTTTCTATACTCAGCTAGAACACGTTTACTATACTTTCAATAACTTTATGTATGCTCTTTTTAATGTTAAAAATTAGAAACCAATATTATTCTCATATTTCAAAATATGGAATTAATTAATAATATATTTTAGAAGTTAATATCAGATATTTAATATTTGATATTAATACAAATTCTTTTAAACTTTAGAGAACATAATAATAATTGTATATTATGTAAAATACTACTAATTGATTAGTTATAATTTTCAAAAGAAAACGAATCCCATCAACTTTAAAATTTAAAATATCCCATAGTGATTCTGAAGAAAAATAAATAATTAAACATAGAATTAAATATTAGAATTAGAAATATAAAAATTGAAAACAAGTTACAATGATATATATAACTTGAAGTCATTATATATATCATTTTTGTTTTTAATTTTTATATTTCTAATTCTAATGATATATATAACTTGAAGTCATTAGAAGTTTAGAAGTATAGAAATTCTAAGGAACGTTTAATTGTAATGTTTAATTCTGATGATATAACTTGAAGTCATTAGAAATTCTAATGATATACATTCTAAACTTGTTTTCAATTCCTATACTTCTAACGTTCCTTCCACAAAAAGAGTCAAATTACATTGACAAGAGTCAAATTTTATTTATAATTAAATTATTATTATTATTAATACTATTATTATTATTTTAATCCCCAACCGCTACACATAGTAATAATAGTAATAATTTAATTTAATTTAAGGTAATAATAATTAAATAAAACAATTAATATTATTACTATTATTATTATTAATAAATCAAACAATTAATATTATTATTATAATAATATAATTTTAGAAGGTTAATATAATGGAAGTGACAAGAAAAGTGGGACAAAGGAATTGAAAGAGCCGCTACAAGGAGTAGCGGCTTGGGGGTTTTTTCCTCCTAATGGGCCCACTGTACTTGATTGCTTTAACTTTTGAAATTGATACACAAGCCGCTACAAGGAGTAGCGGCTGAGATAAAGTAGGTTGCTACGGCAACCGGTTGCCATGGATTAGCTCCATATATATACGGTCCGGATCTTAAGCTCACCCTTTATTCAACATACCTTGCTCACCCCCTTTAGCGACGGACCGGGAGACAGTTCGGTCCGTCGCTATATATACAACCGTCGTCTTAGCTTTTAGCGACGGACAACATATAGCGACGGATAACACTAAGATGACGGTTGTATATATAGCGACGGACCGAACCGTCGTTCTGTCCGTCGCTAAAGGTGGGTGAGCAAGGTATGTTGGATAAAGGGTGAGCTTAAGATCCGGACCGATATATATATATATATATATATATATATTTCTTCCAACCTTTCATTACTTTTCTTTTCTTTTCTTTGATGCATGTTACCTTTTTCTCCATGGTTTTTTTAAGCCTGCTGATAATTTTCCAGAATTATTTTCTCCAGAATCTATATTTGGGAGGTAATTTCCTTCTCTTGCTTTAATTTACTGCATTTTTACTTTCATAGTGCTGACAAATCCAACTTATGAACTGTATTCCAGGTTCCCATACTTCTTGCCCTGCCTTGCTATTTCATTATTTGCTTTGGTTGTGAGTGTCGCTTGCTTTTGGCTTCCGGTATGTTTTTAGTATATTTATTCTGCTATCTTTTATTTTAAATTTCTCTTTCAGGTGCTTCTTACTTGTTTTAGTTATTATTTTTTTTAGAAAGGGTAGATTACAGAAAAGGATACTCCTTATTGAAGTATAACTTGTCAATATCTGTTGATATAAGAATCATATATCCTTTTATATTTCCCATAGACGAAGATCATAACTGAGAGAAAAATGAGACAATAGCCCTCCCTGAAAATCATGGCACTCCTCTCCATACAAATAACCCCAAATGAGATAAAAAAACAAGCATTTCCATAGGATTTTGGCTTCTTATGTATTATCTATCAATATTTAAAAATTTTATTACTCATCTTGGCACACTTTTATATGTTACGTTTGGATTGAAGGAATGGAATGGAGAGTGGAATGATTTATTCCATTTCAGTTGGAATGAGTTATTTCATACTCTCCCTCTGTTGAAAAATAAACTTGTCCCACAAATAATTAAGTATTTAGCATTTATGTTTTAATTAATATTTATGTACTTGTTGGTTCATGTACTGGAAGGTTCATGAAGCTAGTTGAAAAGGTGTCTAGGGAGTTGTTATTTCATTAAGTGTTTATTCATGTATTTGGGTTTATACATGTATGGAGATTCCTATAAATACCTATGTACTCAACTCATTTGAAGCAAGCAAGAAATATAAGATTTCCTTTGTGTTAACATATTCTCCATTTTCTCTAGTGTGTGAGTTTATTATTTCCAACAAATTGGTATCAAAGCTAGGTTGCTAGTAACCCACTAGAAAATAGCAAATGGATCGGTCCAATTCCAAATTCCTCAATTGAAGGATAACTATGAGAGTAGGTGTATTCGCATGAAGGTGATTTTTGGTTCACAAGATCTATGGGACATTGTGACCAAAGGCTATGTAGAGCCCGAAGATGAAAATTCATTATCACAAGCACAAAAAGAAGCTTTGCGTGCCACAAGAAAGAAAGTTCAAAAAGCGATCACTATCATTCATCATTGTTTGGATAACTGCAATGTTGCAAAAAGTTTCTCTTGCCACCACTGCCAAGAAAAATTGGGAAATTCTCCAAAATTCGTTCAAGGGAGTCGCCAAAGTAAAGAAGGTTCGTCTTCAAACCTTGAGAAGTGACTTCGAAGGTTTGTGTATGGAGTCTGAATCAATTTCGAATTTTTTTCTATAATTTTGACAATTGTCAATCAAATGAAACGTAATGGTGAGAAAATTAGTGATGCTTGAGTAATTGAAAAAATTCATCTCTCTTTAAGTCCCAAGTATGAGTATATTGTTGTAGCCATTGAGGAGTCGAAAGACTTGGAATCCATGACTGTTGATGAACTTATGGGGTTGTTGCAAATCCATGAAGAGAGGCTTGAAAAGCAAAAGAAAGGGCCTATTGAGTAAGTGCTCCAAGCGAAGCTTTCTTTCAAAAAGAGAGAAGAAAAGCATGGAAATAGTCAACGAGGTCTAGGTCGTGGCCAAGCAAGAGGTCGTGAAAGAGGTGGAAGAGGAAGTCACTACTCTACTCACAAAGAAGAAAGGGGTCAAGAATCTCACCACACAAGGGGACGTGGAAGAGGAAATTATTCACGACCGTATCAATGGAGGTAAGATAAATCTCGAGTTCACTGTTAGAATTGTCACGATTATGGACACTATGTTTCGGAGTGTAAAAATGATTCAAAAGATGTTGAAGGAAAGTAAAATTATGTGGAGAAAAATGTTGATGAAGTGGAGCCCACTTTACTTTTGACATGCAAAGGAGAGATGAGTGAAGATGACAATACATGGTATCTTGACACGGGTGCAAGCAATCATGTGTGGAAGGAAAAATATGTTCATTGAGCTTGATGAATCTGTATGCAACAATGTCACTCGTCAAAAATTCCGGTTAAAGGAAAAGGTAAAATTTTGATTCACTTAAAGAATGGGAGGCACCAATTTATTTCAAATGTCTATTATGTGCCAAATATGAAGAACAATCTTTTGAGTTTGGGGCAGCTCTTAGAGAAATGTTATGATATTTTGATGAAATATTATAATATTTCAATAAGAGATCAATCCAAAAATTTACTAGTGAAGGTGCCTATGACAAGAAATCGAATGTTCTTATTGAATATTCAAAATGATGTGGCAAAATGTTTAAAAGCTTGTTTTAAAGATTAGTCTTGGCTTTGGCACTTGAGAATTGGGCACTTGAATTTTGGTGGTTTGGAAGCTTTGTCGAAGCTAGAAGAGGATGGTGAAAGGGTTGCCTTCAATTCACCACCCCGATCAACTTTGTGAGGGGTATCTTTTTGGTAAGAAATCTCGAGAAAGTTTTCCAAAAAAGTCAACAACTAGAGTAACCATGCCGTTGGAACTTGTGCACTCGGATGTGTGTGGTCATATTCATCCATCATCATTTGGTAAGAATAATTATTTTCTCCTCTTTATCGATGATTTTAGTAGGAAGACATGGGTGTATTTTCTCAAAGAAAAATCAGAGGTGTTTGGCGCTTTTAAAAAATTCAAGGCTCTTGTGGAGAAGTATAGCGGGTATAATATCAAAGTCATTAGATCTGATAGAGGGGGCGAGTTCATGTCAAATGAATTTAAATTATTTTGTGAAGAAAATGGAATTCGTCATCCTTTAACGGTTCCAAGATTGCCACAACAAAATGCGGTGGCGGAGAGAAAAAATAGAAGCATCCTTAATATGACTAGAAGTATGTTGAAGAGCAAGCAAATGCCAAGAAAATTTTGGGCTGAAGCTATTGATTGTGCCATCTATTTGTCAAACCGTTGCCCGACTAGAAGTGTTGAAGACATGAAACCACAAGAAGCATGGAATGGAAGAAAGTCATGTGTTTCTCATTTGCGTGTTTTAGGGAGTATAACTTATATGCATGTACCGGATGAGAAGAGGTCAAAGCTAGATGATAAAAGTGAGAAACATATTTTCATCGGCTATGATGCAAGATCCAAAGGCTACAAATTGTATAATCCAAGCAACGATAAAATTGTGATAAGTATAGATGTGAAATTTGATGAAGAAAGCTCGTGGGATTGGAACATTTCGGAGGAAAATTATAATTTCTTTCCTTTCATTGACGAGGAAGCGGGGAATCCTATTTCTCCACCTCTGTGACAACCCGAAAATTTAGAAAATCTTAAATGATTAAATTAAAGGTTAAAGTTTAAAACCTAGAGTGGAAATAGAGGATTTATTTAAAAATTATAAGAAAAATCTATACGGTTTAATAATTGAAAGAAATTATGTAATAATAAATATGACAAACCATATGAAGAATGCTTATTGAATGTAGCAAATCTTATTAAGAGGTTTAATAGACATTAAATTAAATGTCTAGTTTAATGTATGAGTATATATATATATATATATATATTATTTTATGATTTATGAAGGATATGTAAGTTTACGTAATATGGTAAATATATTTGCTATATGTAAATAAATTGATATAAACAATTTATAATGTTAGAGAATAAATTTATTAATTATTTTCTATATGTGATGTGTGCCAGTTGTGGCGTAATTTGTAATTGGGAGTTAATAAACATATTATATATATATATATATATGTATATATATATATATATATATATATATATTACGCTAGAAAATAAAATTGTTGGGGAACAATTTGTATAATGAAGCAAAAAGAGGCGGGTTAAGCATATAATATATTTATATATATTTTGCCCAAGAGTATTAGAATAAATTCTTATATGAAATTAATTTAATCAAGAAAAGATATTATATTTATCGTAATATCGTAGGGAGTAAATAAATTCTTAATTTAATTTATGATAATGAGGTAAGGATATTATATTATATTATATTGGGTATGTAAATAATTGTATTTACATGATGAATTATGTGTAACATATTTATTTTACAATTATAAAATAAATATGTAATTTAAGTATGTTATGTTATGTTTTATATAATTTATATATCAATGATGGGTTATGTAAATTCTATGATTCTGAGAGGGTAAAATAAATTAAGGAGAATTATGTAGTAACTTATTTAATTAAATTAAGTTACTAAGATTGGGTAATTAGATTACTTAGCAAAAACATTAAAGGAATAGTTGAATTAATTATTTAAAGTCCAAAATAAGTGGACTAGAAACCCTAATTAAATATATAGGGTTATGTAAACTAAATGTATTGGACTATGATATTTTTTAGGGACAATTACATATAATAGTACATTTTACTAAAATATTACAAAAAAATGCACAAACAAAATAATTACAAAAAGAGTGCATATGCAATATTTAATTACAAAAAGAGTGCAATCTTATCCCTTTTATTTAGTTGACTGATTTAATGAGTTATTGATAATGGCCCATGATTGTAGGGATTTAAATCTTCTCTCTCTCTTATCAACCTCCATATTCATATCTAACGAATCAATGGAGTAACCGCCTTCTTCTTCCTCTTCGGTCGTCGCCTTCTTCCTCCTCTTCCGCCGTCGCAACCTTCTTCCTCACCTTCGCCCCCCGCCACTGCTCCACCGGCAGCCGCCCCACCCCTGCCACTACTCCTTCCACCCCCGCCCCAGCCCCACACCCACACCCTCTCATTCCCCTTCCTCCGCCTCCCTTCTCCTCCCCCCGCCCACGCCCCACCCCCTCCCTCCGCCTCCCACCGCCATCCCCTCCTCCCCCCTTTCTCCTCCTCCCGTCCCCGCCCCCGACCCACCCCACCCCACCCCCCTCCCCCTCCCCCTCCCCTTCTCCGCCTCCTCCCGCCCCCCTTTCTCCTCCTCCTCCCGCCCCCCTTTCTCCTCCTCCCCCAAATCGATCCAAGGTGGCCATCGGTGGAGGCCCCGCCACTGGCCGCGGTGGAGGCCCCTCCACCACCCGTTGCTTCCCCTCCACCACCCGTCCATTCTCCAACTCCACCGGTAACCAAACCTCATACGTTGGTAACCAAACAGTCATACTGGTATGACTGTGTTGGTTACCTTGGTATGAAGGTAATCAATTCAGTTTTATTAGGTTACCAATTTTATTTTGAATGTGATGCAGTTGGTTACCAATTATTCATACCAAGGTAACCAACCCTTCATTCCAAGGTAACCGAATCTTAATTTTGAATGTAATGCAGTTGGTAGCCAAACCTTCATGCAGTTGGTTGTCAAACTTTCATACCAAGGTAACCAATTCATATTGTAGGTGTGGAGGTAGATTGGTTACCTTGATATAAAGGTTTGGTTACCTTGGTATAAACGTTTGGTTACCTTGGTACGAAGGTTTGGTTATCAACACTACATTACACATCACTCTCTTATCTCTCTCTTTCTTATGCAGTGTTCTTATTTTATTTTTTTGACATGAAATTGGGTCTCACCGGCGAAGGGGAGGAGGAAGATGACCGGCGAAGGAGAGGAAGAAGATGACGTTGCCAAATTTTGAATATTTGAATTTGAATTTATTTTTGAATTTGAATTTATTTTTGTTGTTAGATCCAAGATATTTGAATTTGAATTATTAATTATGGCAGTTATTTCTCCTTGATTTTAGGTTTCCTTAATATTATGAATTGAATCCTATACTAATTCCATAAATTAAGGTATCCTAATTACACTAATATTGTAAATAAATATAGAAAGTGTATTAATTGTGTAAATATTGTATGAGTGCACTATTGTTGTAATTACTTACTAAATGTTGTATATTATTGTAAAGGACCCTATTTTTTATGCCCAAGCAATTATTTAGAAAGCCCAAATGAATTAATTTGTATGGTTTAATTTAAACCTTTGTGTGATTAATGATATACGTGACTAATTGTTAGTTTCAAGGAGGTCCCACTAATAGTTATTTAAATTAGTGGACTAACCTAAGAGTTTTAATATCAAACAATTGATAAGATAATAAGTAATTAAATATTCAATTAAATTGAATATAGTAAGTAAATTGATTTTGTAAATTAATTAATATGGGTATTAATTAATGAGAATTTATGTGAAACATGATTAATTATATCTAATAGTCCAATTTGTAAGTAAATGCTAGTGGACTAGCCTAGTTAATTAATTAACCAAGCCCACTCATTTAATTGATTATGGACTTGGATATTGTTATGTTAACTTAGCCAACATGTATTAAACTAGTAACCTATTGAATAAATAACATTTGAATACTAGTGGGCCAAAACATTTAAGAGTGAGCCCAAATTGATTTGAGGAAAGTCCAATTGTTGGCCCACTTGGAAAATACTTCTAACAACTTAATTATTCTATTTATGCATTAAAAGAAAAAAAAGGGGGGGGGAATGGGGGAGGGGGTACTTGGCAATTGAAGGAGGGAGAATTGCACATGATGTAATTATTTTACTTCTTCAATTGTCAAAGAGTGGTTGAACCACTATGTACCCTAGTCTAGACCCCAAATTATTTTGTTTACTTGAGCAAGTAAGGCAAGAGATGTGGGTAATATACATATACATATGGGTGATGTATATACATAATTTTTATCTCTCTACATAAGCCCACATCATTTGAGCAAATAAGTTTCCTACTCATTTTCTATATTAACAAACTAAAGAAATAGAAACAAAGTAGAGAGAGTAAGAGGAAAACCAAGAGGGACCAAAAAGAAGAGGTGCGGCAGCTTGTGGGTATTCTTGGATGCCATCAAAATTCATCACATATCTAGGAAGAAGAAGAAAAAGAGCCATCAAGTCCAAGAGGTAAAGAAAAACCTTAAAAACCCTAATCTTGTATGCTTTGTGTATTTTTTATATAAGATATATGGAGTTCAAGCTTTAAATAGCTAGAAGCATGCTAGAAGGATAGATATAAAGTTTAATGGGTTTGACTTGTGTATTGGTATATGTTTATGTAGAAAAATTGAGCAAAATATTGCACATTTTGAAATATACAAATGATTTTTGTGATTTTCTTTTTTTCTGGTATTAAAGGGTTAAGTTAAGAACAAAATCCCTTTGGCAGCATTCAAAAATATTTTAAAATGAGCAAGATATGAATTTTATACTAAAACACTTCACTATTAGAAATCTATGCACAACAGTCCACTTTCGGCCCATTTTCAGTAACCAAAACATGTCCAAATTTGTGTTTTGATGATGGAATCTTGTAGTTCGGAAAGATACAAATCCAACGAGACCGACTAGACGTCAATCGAAGTTATAAATTTCATTTTATTAAATTTTTAGTAAAGGACCCCACATCTGGAAAAAATCAAAAAAATTAAGGGAGCTTGCTGCCGGTTTAGTTTTTCGGTGAATCGGCGGAATTTTCCGACGACCGGTTCACCAACTTTCTGACCGGTTCTGGGGGTGAGTCAGGGACCCAGAATTTTCTAAAATTGTGAAGAATATTAAAATATTTAATTCAGAATTTTTCTGAACAATTATGTAATTATTAAGTAATTAATGGTTTAAACTCCTTTAAATCATTTAAAACTTACTAATTAATAATTATTAATGCCACTAAATGATTATTAAACTAATTACATATAATTTGAATGTAATTAAATATTTAATTATTATTTAAGTGATAATGAGTGATAATTAAGTAGAATTATTGATAATAAACTAACTATTGATTATTTAATTAAGATTAAATAATAAATAGAGTTAAACCATTGATTAATTATTATTTATTTAATATTAAATAATGATTAAAGAATATTTAAGTAAGATTATGAAATTACTTACTTACATTGACATAAAATTTATAAATTAATTATTTATTATTTAATTAATATTAAATAATAAAAAATAACAATAATAATTAATTATTCTTAGATTAATAAGAAAGAATAATTAAAGACTTATGAAGTGAATTAAATATTTATTATTCAAGGATAAATAAATAAATAATTATTAATTATTTAATTAATTAATATTAAATAATAAATAAGGATAAATGTTAATTAATTATTCAATTATTAATAGTAATGAATAATTAAAGACTAATGAAGTAAATAAATCAATTATTTATTTTTCAAGGATAAATAAATAAATTATTATTATTTAATAATTAAATACAAATAAAATTAATAATATTAGTAAATGATTTGAATATTATTAAATAATTAATAATATTAGATAAGAATTAAAATATTATTAAATGGTTAATAATATTGGTAAATGATTAAAATATTATTAAATGATTAATAATATTTGTGAATGATTAATTTTCTATTGAATGATTAATAATGCTAAGAAGTGATTAAATATTATTAAGTGGTTAATAATATTAAATGATTAAAATATTATTAAAGATTAATAATATTAGACAAGAGTTTAAGATAATGGTTAAGTGATAGTAATATTATTAAGGGATAATAATATTACTAATGAGTTAAAGAATTATTCAATGAAAGATTAAATGTTAATTCACAAGTTATATGATAAAGTAGTGGTACAGTCATATTCTTTAATGGCTTTATGTATAGTATCTGGGCTAAACGATTCCTTCAGGGAGCGGAGATATATACGAACTAGCTACCGATCTAACTCACTGTGAAAAATAGTGTAGACGAGACGGGAAACTAGTTTATTGGTTGTTTGTGGGAAACCACTTAGCATACTATATTGAACACTGTTAAAGACTCGATGTGTGCTAGGTTTAGACTTGTGAATACGTATGATGTTAAGGTGTTATCTAATATTTGACTATTTGGTTAAATGTTAGATAATTTACTTATAAAGTAATAGTATTGTGAGATAAGGTATGTTATACTAATTGAAAGATCAATCTTATAACTGATAGGTCTTTTCAATAAAGAGATTAAATTAGATTGCGTAACAGTAATCAACGGTACATGCAAGTTTCTTAACTCAAACTCGAGTTATTATGTTTTAAGCATGCTAGTGGTTTAATTATTTACAATTATTCCACATCTCTGATTATTAATTTTCACTTAGTGCAAATTGCATATGTTCATCAGGTATGAAAGGCTGATCACCTTCATTACCATAAGGTTCAGTTAAATTTGTTCAAGGTTATTGTTAATCACCAATCATTACTTGATTCAGTCATTCAATTATTGAAATTGATTCATGTTCTGTCACAATTATTATATTGTTGAAAACTTGAAAGCTTATTCTTTCTTTCAATCATGATATATCCTTGTTGTATTTAAACTTGCTGGGCAAAGTAGTTGCTCACCCTTGCTATATCATGATAACATTTTCAGATTAAGACGAAGGTTCAAAGAAAGACAAAGACAAGGATAAATTCCAAGAGTAGATTATTACGTATTCATAACTATTTAGTTATCATATGCAAATGATGTTGTAAACCTTTTTAGTTACTGAAGGTGTGTATTCAGTTAAGGTTAATAGACCTTGGGAAATGTTATAGAATCATGTGAAATAAATAATTTATATTTATATATTCCACATTAGTTATAGAATATGTATGAAGATGAAGTACCATAACGCACCAGGTCCGAGGTTAAAAGGGGCCCGGATTTGGGGGCGTCACAACCTCCATCTCCACCACCATCCAATGGGCAATCTAGTTCACTTTCATCTTAATCAAGTTCAAGTGAGCTACCTCAAAAAATGAGAAGTGTGCAAGAAATTATTGATACTACGGAGGAGATAAATATTGATTATTTGAATTTATTTTGTCTTTTTGCGGATTGTGAACCTATGGGGTTTGAAAAAGCATCCAAAGACAAGAAATGGAGAAGTGTCATGAACGAAGAAATCAAAGCCACTGTGAATAATGAGACATAGGAACTTAGTACACTTGCAAAAGGCCAAAAGCCAATTGGGGTGAAATGGGTGTGCAAGACAAAGAAGAATGCAAAGGGTGAAGTGGAGAAATACTGTGACGCCCCCAAATCCAGGTTCCCAGAACCTCAGACCTGGTACGTTACGATACATCATTTCTATAATTATTGCGGAAGATATAAACATAAATTATTTATACAATAACTTTTACAACATAATCCCAAGGTCGGTAACCTTAACTTAATACACATATTCATATTCTACGTGACTTATAATGTCATCTGCCACCAATACTATTACAATTTTAACTGCAACACAATGTAATTCTGCAAATTGTCTTTATCTTTGCCTGTATCCGAAGTTTCGTCTTAATATGAAAGTTTTATCATGATATAGCAAGGGTGAGCAACAAGTTTGCCCAGCAAGTTTAAGTTCAAATGAAGATATATCATGATGGAAAAGAATAATAAGCTAACAAACTTTCAATAATATAATATTGGTGAATGAACATGAATCAATTTACATAACTGAATGACCGATACAATAATGATGAATGGCCAATAATGAACATGAATAAATTCAACTGAACAATATGGTAATGAAGGTGATCAGCCTTTCATACCTAATGAACATATACAATATGCACAACGTGTGAATCAATCAATCATAGATGTGATATAATCAACAATGATTAATCACAAACATGCTTTACAATAACAACTCGAGTTCGAGTTAGGAAACTTGCTTAATAAAAGAGTTATAGGAACTTGCATGTACCGTTGATTACTGCTACGCAATCTAATTTAGCTTCAGTTGAAAGACCTATTATTGATAATATCGATCTCTCAATTAGAATAATATCATCACATTAACTTTTGTTAATTACAGTTATAAAATAACCTAAACACATTATCATATATTCCTAATAATCAATAAAACACTTAAGACTCAGTATCAAATCAAACTATTTCAGTCTGAGTTGAGTTCGGTACTATTTTGACATCCCAATTGCCTAATCGGATATTTATCGAGCCTACTATCAATAAGACTCTACTTAAACGCTTTAGTATTATCTTAAATATTTTATTACTTAATTAAAACATTTTTCAATAGCTCATAATAATTTTCAAATAATTATTATCAGTTATAATGATTTTTCAATCCTTAATATCATTTTTAAATGATCTAAATACCAAATAATTCCATTATCATTAATATTTATTTAATTTCAAATATTAATGAAATACATGACATAATATTATAAGTTATTTATAATATTTCAAAGTGTTTTTAATACCTTAATATCGCCTTTAAATGAATTTAAAATATTTAAAATCATTATTAAATAACTACCATTAATATTAAAATATTAATGTAATTCATGATAAAATATTAAAAGTTATGTTTTATAACTTAAACCATTTTTTATAACCTTTAAATCATTTTCAAATGATTTTTTAAAACATTAAAACCATTTTTACATAATTTATTTAATACAATTATTAAATAAATTTATTATCATAATATTAATCTATACCTTCATTTGATTACTATTTAATATTAATTAAATAGTTATCATTTGATTATTATTTAATATTAATTAAATATTATCATAATATTATTTAATATTAATCTATACCTTTAGTTATTATTTAACATAATTAATAACTAATTAAATATACTTTAGTATTTAATGTTTCATTAAATACCAATTAATCACATCATTATATACCTTTAATTATTATTTAAAATTTAGTTAAATAATAATAAGTTAATCACTTATTATAAACCTTTAATTTTTCTTTAAAGAATAGTCAATTAGTGCTCATTTATACTCATTTATTATTTAATTTTAATTAAATAATAAATAATTATTTTATAATGCTAATGTAATTAAATATTCACATTTTAATACTTAACTTTAATTAAGCATTCTTTAATTATTATATGTTCAATAATAATTAATTATTGAAAACTTTAGTTAATTTTCTTAACTTTTCATTATACGTTCCAAAGTTGAGGTCCTTCACAGAAACGCTCGTAGACGGAAATCTATAAGTTCAATGTGGGCCCACTTGGTATCGTTGGAAATACTGACTTCCCGAACTACACTTTTGGCCACTTTGGACAAGTATAGGCCCGGTAAAACAGGCCACTACCGATTGTCCATACAAGGTTTTGAAAATATTTTCTGTTTTGAGGTCTTTTACGGAAACATTTATAAACGGAGATCTACAACTTCGATTTGAGTCCACGTGGTCTCGTTAAAACCGTGACTCCCTGAAATATATTATAAAATTATCAAATAATTTTTCCAGAACAATGACAGACCCGAAAAATCACTGCTAGTCAGATTGTCCATATTTGTTTAGCTAGTTCGAGGTGTTTTGCTAATAAATTCATAGCTTGCTCATCTTACATCGATTTTTAGTCGTTCCACTTGGAGAAAATTTGTATCTTACAGCTCTAACACTCAGAGTTGACGGATCATGAATCCGACTTATGAAACGTAAACAGTAAACTTCGGGAGCGGGTTGTTCAATTTTAGTTTTCCATCTTGACCCTCTAGTACTAAAATAATCATAACTTTTTTGTTTTAAAACGTTTTCGAGCGATTCTTAAGCCCACGTGAAACTAACTTCCGGGACTACAACTTTTGTTCTTGGACCATCTTCAAATTCCATGCACAAAATTTCAGAAATTTCATGGAAAGGGACTGACCCGAATTAGTTTTTCAGTTTTGACTTGACTATTTTAAAATGACATAACTCTTTCCTCCAAAGTCGGATTTAGTCTGTTCCAGAGTCTATGAAAAGCTTATTCAGTGTACTACAACATACCAAAAGCCCAGAATTTTTAGATTACTCTAACTAATCCCAAAATTTCCTTTTTAGGGCAGCAGCTTTCTAGTTTTTCTTTTCTTTCTTTGTTTAAGCTTTTTAACACCAAACATAATTAGATCTAAACATGAAACACTCTAGAACATGTAGATCAAGAGTTTTAAGATCCAAGATCATATGCACATGATTTGATTTAACATAATTAAAGCAAAATACATAATTTAATTACTAGAATTTAGTTTGTTATACCTAGTTCTTGTACAATCCTTCTCCTTCCACAAAATAGCATGATGAAGCATGGAAAATTTCTCTCCCCTTTTTTCTTCAAGTGGTTGCCGACCACTTCCTTTTCTCTCCCTTCCTTCAAATTCTTTTTGCTAACTCTCATCTTCTCTTTCTTCTTTACTTACAAATCTTGCAAAATATTATAGCTAAGTAAGAAGGAGACACTTGGCTTGAGGTGGATGATTGCTTTGACAAAAGAAAAAAAACAATCACATGCTCCTTATTTTCTCCTACATGTGCCGGGTGCATTCCCCCTCTTCTTGCCCAAATTTTAATTGCTTTCTCTCTCTCTCTCTCTCTCATAATCTCTTATGTTACTTGCATATCTTAACAAAATATTGGAATTAGAGCTTAAGGTGACACATGGCTAGGAAAGAAAATACTCACATGCTATAATACTCACTCCTTCCATCCGACCATACACCTCATCTTTTGTCCATTTTGATTTCTTTTAATTGCATTATTAAATGACCACAAAGTCCTTCCATAATTGGGCCAAGTTTTGGGCTCCCATTTAAATAGTTTGGGTTCTCTAATTAAAATGTTTAGGCCATGTAAATAACCATGGGTCCAACACACAAATTTTATCTTACCTTAATTATTTAATTAGGGCTTCCATCCCACTTATTTTGGAATTTAAATGATTACTTATGTACATTTAATTCCATAACCCAATTAGACTTGCTTTAATTAGGTTTAAAATAATTTAATAAATTGAGATAAGAAAATTAATCTCTTAGGTTAGTATATATTTTAAATACTAAATTCTTCTATACCATAACCCTTAAGTTATTTAATTACCATACCTAATGTATAATTAGGTTATGTAGCTTTATTTATAATTCACTTTATAAAACAAATAAATATATATACATATTTACAATATATATATTTATTTAGTCACATACATACTCCTCATGAGTCATAATATATTTATCCTTATACATAATTTCTTTCTTAATTTCAAAATTTCTAGCATTCTCATTTAATTTCTTTACATTACTTAAAAATTTAAATCAAACCGTATAGGTTCTTTAAAAATTTTAATTAATCCTCGATTTTCAATCTAGGTTTTATTCTTTAACCTTTATTTAATCATTTAAGATTTTTTAAATTTTCGGGTGGTCACAAATACAAAGCAAGATTAGTAGCCAAAGGGTACAATCAAAGACCCGGTATTGACTATGATGAAGTATTGGCCCCTGGTTACTTGCTTGGAAACTATAAAATTGCTTGTATCATTGATGGCTCAAAATGATTGGTTGATTTACCAAATGGATTTGAAGTCCGTATTTTTAAATGGATTTCTTGAAGAAGAGGTGTACGTGGAACAACCGCTTGGCTATATTGACAAAGGAGAAGAAGATAAAGTTTTAAAATTGAAGAAGGCGTTATACGGATTGAAGCAAGCGCTAAGATCTTGAAATAGCAAAATTGATAAATATTTCCAAAACCTTAATTTCAAAAGATGCCCGTATGAACATGTCGTTTATTCGAAGGTTGGAACAAATGGCGATATTTTATTTGTGTGCTTGTATGTTGATGATTTTATTTTATCGAAAGTAATCCAAGCATGTTTGAAGATTTTAAGAGGGCTATGGCGCGTGAATTCGAGATCACGGATATGTGTCTCATTGCTTACTACCTTGGCCATGAAGTGAAGCAAAGCAAAGAAGGAATTTTTATTTCTCAAGAAGGATATGATAAAGACCTTTTTAAGAAATTAAAATGCTTGATTGTAAGCCGGTGAGCACACCCATTGAATGTGGAATTAAATTGTCAAAGCATGAAGGAGGAGATACAGTGGATCCAAAGTTTTTCAAGAGTCTTGTTGGAAGTTTGCGATACTTAACATCCACAAGGCCAGATATTGTATATGGAGTTAGGCGGTCTGGTTAATCGTTACATGGAAACCCCCACCATGACGCATTTGGAGGTTGATAAACGAATTCTCCGTTACATGAAAGGTACTCTTAATTTTGGCTTATTTTATTCAATTTCAAATAATTTCAAGCTAGCTTGAGGGATATTGTGAAAGTGATTGGGCCGATGATGTTGATGATAGAAAGAGTACAACTAGATTTGTTTTCTTTATGGGGAATTAGGCATTTACATGGTCCTCAAAGAAACAACCTATTGTGACCCTTTCTACTTGTGAAGCGGAATATGTTGCTGCTACATCTTGTGTTTGTCAAGCCATTTGGCTTCGAAATCCTTTAAGAGATCTTAATTTGCAATAAGAGAAGCCAAACATAGATTTATATCGATAACAGGTCGACAATTGCATTGGCTAAGAATCCGATGTTTCATGACCGAAGCAAACATATTGATACAAGGTATCATTTTATAAGAGAATGTGTTGCAAAGAAAGAAGTTGAACTTGTGTTTGTGAAGAGTCAAGACCAAATTGCCGATATATTTACGAAGCCACTCAAAGTCGAATTATTTTGCAAATTGCGGAGCTCACTTAGTGTGACAAGTTTAAGAGGGGGTGTTGAAAAATAAACTTGTCCCACAAATAATTAAGTATTTAGCATATTTATGTACTTGTTGGTTCATGTATTTGAAGGTTCGTGAAGCTAGTTGAAAAGGTGTCTAGGGAGTTGTTATTTCATTAAGTGTTTATTCATGTATTTGGGTTTATACATGTATGGAGATTCCTATAAATACCTATGTACTCAACTCATTTGAAAGCAAGCAAGAAATATAAGATTTCCTTTGTGATAACATCTTCTCCATTTTCTCTAGTGTGTGAGTTTATTATTTCCAACACCCTCCCCTAAGGAATAAATTTATAAAATTTTAGAGGAATAAAAATGGTTCAATCAATTCTAATAGTAACCAAACACAATTTTTTTTCATTTCATAGTAATGAGTCATTTAATTCCCACATTCATTACTCCAATTCAAACGTAGCATTAAGTTTCTTAGAATTTAATTCAGGTCAGGATATATTCTACTATCCCCTTGGAATGTTGTAAATTAATCAGCTTAAGAACTTAACTGTTTTTATGTGTGCAGCGTCCTAGGGCATTCAAAAGTTTATATGGTTGATTTTCTTTATCTTAACATAAATCTATCATGATTGCTACCAATCAAGGAAACAAAAGTAGAAAATATTATATTCAACCTTCATTTTCCGGCAATCTGAATTTGAATCCTTGAAATGGTAGGAAACATTGCATGTGCATGAATTAAACAATATATCAAGTGAAGACTCATTAGAGACATTGGAGATTGCGAAGGAAGATACACGCGAAAGAACGGAATCAAATTCTACAAGAAGCTTATTCAAGAACTGGTCCTTGATGTCTTCTGTCTTACTTTACTGTGTTTTCGCACTTCATGATATGGCTTACTCAGAGGTAAGAAACTATTGTTTTCTGAAATATGGGTTTCACTACAGTTGTGTTATAATATATGATCCCTTGTTAATGTTTGGTTCACAGATATTCTTACGTTGTCGTAACTAGAAGTTATACCTACTAGTGATTGTACTTCATAAAATGATGGAGACTATCCAACTTAAAATTTTACATTTGCAAACTACATTCGCTCTTCATTTTAAAAGTTTTTATTAATTATATGCTTGGTTTCGTATTACTAACATTATTGCTATATATTTTCCTCAGATATTCTCATTATGGGTGGTGAGCCCTAGGAGGTTAGGGGGCTTGAGTTATACGACTGAGGATGTTGGCGAAGTTCTTTCTGTCTCAGGTACAGGGTGAATGGTACTTCTTCAAACATTATATAGCATATTTGCATTTAGTAACATATATCTGACTGCAATAGAATCCAAATGCTGATGTAAAAATGTTAGATACAACGTATTATAGTAACAAAATGCTAAAAGATATATTTGCATTTAGTAACATATATCTAACCAAATGCTCGATGTTCAGGTGTTGGCCTTCTAGTCTTTCAAATGTTCCTGTATCCACTTCTGGAGAAGCATATCAGTTTTATGACTATAGCTCGTATTGGCGGAGTAAGAAATCAGACCTTGTAAACTGACTTTACCGTTTGCATGCAGATCCATAAATTGCTCTCTTTTAATGTTGTGCACAACTTTCGTATGTATAGGTTGCGACTATCCCTCTTTTGACAAGTTATACCTTTATAGCTACGCAATCCGGGGTCACCCTTTCATTGTTGCTGACATGCGCTTCTATAGCAAAGAATATTTTATCTGTAAGTTTCATTGTTGCTAACATGCGCTTCTATAGCAAAGAACAGCCAACATTTTGCATTATTTACACAAAAGAGCTGCTATCAGACTAAATGTTTATATAGTGTTAAATAGCCGGAGCATTTGAAAGTCCTCCAAGCAGTACTTTCTCTTCTGTAATTTATTTGTAGTCCTTTCCACACTACTGGAGTTATGTAGTTAAGGTTTTTTCCTTATTGCTTTGTACTACAAATTCAATTTGAACTACAAATGCATATAGATGTTAATAATTAATGTATCTATGCATATGCCAGGTATCTTGATAACACAGGCTCTGAATCTGATAGAAAATCTATTTATTTTTTTTGTTTTTGTCATCCTCATCAGATCTCCATTATAACTGGCATCCTCATACTGCAGAACAGGGCTGTGGTAGTTTTCTTTTCTTTTCTTATTGGAATTACTTAGTTTCTTTTCCTGATTTGGTGTGTCAAATATAATCTTTTTGATAACAACAGGACCAACACCAAAGAGGTGCTGCTAATGGAATTGCTATGACTGGAATGTCACTTTTTAAAGCAATCGGTCCAGCTGGTGGAGGAGCACTGTGAGTGTTCTTTTGTTATCATATGCTCATCTTTCTTAATTCCTTTTTCAAGTGGGCACCATAAAGATATTCACCCTCCGCGAGCATTCACATAGCATAGTTATAATCCACAATAGTAGTTGAGAGTACTTGTAATGGTTATAATACAGAGTGGTATGCTTTTGAATTCTTTATCCTAGTAATCCTGTTCTTTACTTTGAATAATTTCATTATGCAGCCTTTCCTGGGCACAGGGTCGGCAGGATGCTGCCTTCCTGCCAGGTATGGCTTTCTATTAATTTTTTTTTTGTTCAAGTAAATTGCTTTCTGGGTTATGCTAAGTTTATTGTTCAAGTATTTGCCTTTAAATTCTAATTCCTGAAGGACTTGTTTGTCTTTTAATTTCTTGTTTGCCCTTCATTCTGCTACTGGTTCTAAGAAACTAAAGTATTAACTTATCAATCAATAAAAAGTAAAATGAAACCAAATATTAAAGGTATACATGAAGTCCGCTCTAAGTAGATGACGTAGCGGAAGAAATAGAAAACTATTATCAATTGTTGAACCGCGCACGATTGCCAAACGGTAATCTTCTACAACCTGTTGATTCTACGAATACCAGGAAATAGGCAGCAAAATTCTAATTCAGAGAATTTTGAAAAATACGTAAATTTTATTATTCATCAAAAACTGCGGCTCCTCATCATAACAAGTGTTTAAATAGCAAAATCCTAAAAGCAGAATCCAAAACGAAAAAGAAAAACTAATAAAGACAATTACGAAAATAACCCTAAAACAGAAAAATGTCTTTTTGAAGGCCTAAACGATGGAATTTGACCAAAAAAACCCTGCACATCACTAGCGAAGCGCTGTGAGTTTTGACCGTTGACCCGTTTCCAATGAAATTAGGCTCCGGAAACGCCCAAATCCGACACTCCAAAGTTGGCCGAAATTACCGAATTGCCATTGAATCAGATATTTGCCATTAAATCAAATCTTTCCATAAACTGGCACGCTTGCTCTTCAACCTCATCATTCTCCCCTGGGTGGACAGAATTCGCCCTCGAATTGTCATCATCGGAGGAATCGCCTGTGTAAGGAATCAAATGCTTGACATTAAAAACATTCGTTGTACGAATATGACTCGGCAGTTTCAAGCGGTATGCATTAGGATTGATCTTCTCAATGATTTCCACTGGCCCAATCTTCTTGGCAGACAACTTATTATAGTCACCTACAGAAAATCTATCCTTAGTAAGAACAGCCCACACATAATCCCCCACTTCGAACTCAACATGACGCCATTTCTTATCAGCTGCTTGTTTATACATGCCCGCGGCCTGCAGCAGATTGTCACGGACAGCCCTGTGAACCTCCTGCAATCCTGTCACAAAGGTTTCTGCCGTCCCATGAACTCGTGTCTTTGCTGGTAATGGCAGCAAATCAAGTGGTCCTCTAGGAGTAACAGAATACGCTACTGCAAAAGGGCTAAATCCAGTACTCCTGTTAACTGCATGATTATGAGCAAACTCTGTCTGACATAACTTCAGATCCCAACTCTTCACATGTTCTCCAACCAAACACCGCAACAAATTGCCTAGCGACCGATTCACCACTTCCGTCTACCCATCTGTCTGTGGATGGTAGGCACTACTAAAATTCAACTGTGTGTTCACCATCTTCCACAAGCTACGCCAAAAATGGCTAAGAAACCTGGTATCACGGTCAGACATAATAGACACTGGCAAACCATGCAACCTATAAATCTCTCTAAAGTACAATTGAGCAACACGAACAGCATCTGTGGTCTTCTTACATGGAATGAAGTGTACCATCTTAGAAAAACGATCAACTACCACATAAATAGAATCATTACCCCGCTGTGTACGCGGTAATCCCAACACAAAATCCATACTGATGTCCACCCATGGCTGTGATGGAACTGGTAGAGGCATATACAAGCCTGCATTGGTTGTTGTTCCCTTAGATACTTGACAAACCCGACACCGTTGCACCAGTTTTTCAACCTCCTTCCGAATAGTAGGCCAGAAGTAAGTAGACTGCACCAACTGCAAGGTCCTGTCTCTTCCTACATGCCCCTCGCCATGCAGCTCTTGAAGGATCTTCAACCGCAAACTACAATCTGGAACACATAGTTGGTTGTACTTAAACAAAAATCCATCCTGTAAATGGGAATCTGTCCTCTCCCCTGCCTGAACCTTTGCCAAAATACCAGAAAAATATGGATCAGTTTCAAGTATTTCAGCAAATGAATCAAAACCAGGTACCTCCACAAAAAGTCGAGTTAGTAATCCCCTTCGCCTGCTCAAAGCATCAGCCACTCGATTGGTAACTCCCGACTTGTGTTTCACCACGAAAGTGAACCTTTGTAGGTAAGCAACCCAGCTCGCATGTCTAGCAGAAACTTTATCTTGACTATATAAATGTTTCAAAGCCTCATGATCCGTATACAAGATAAACTCCCGCTGAAACAAATAATGGCGATAATGTTTAATAGCCTGAACCACAGTCAACAACATAAGTGCTATAACGCAGCTTGGCACCCGAAAGTTTCTCACTAAAATACGCCACTGGCCTGCTGTTTTGACTCAAAACAGCCCCAATTCCCACTTTGGAAGCATCAGAATGCAACACAAAAGGTTGATGGAAATCTGGTAATACTAGAATGGGAGTTGTGGTAAGGCGGAATTTAATCAGCTCAAACGTCTTTTCTGCTTCATCTGTCCAAGAAAACTTCCCATCCTGCTTCATGCACTCAGTAATAGGAGCCATAATGCTACTAAAATGAGGGATAAAGTGCCGATAAAAGAAGGTCAACCCATGAAAGCTCCAAACTTCAGTAATGGTACTAGGCCTTGGCCAATGCTTCACTGCCTCTACTTTGGACTCATCTACCTACAGCCCCACATCAGACACAATGTAACCAAGAAACAGTACCCTAGGTGTTAGAAACACACACTTCTTAACTGCAGCATAAAATTTCTCCCTCCGCAGCACATGAAGAACTTCTCGCTGCTGACTAAGTTGCTCACTCGGGTTAGCACTGTAGATTAGAATGTCATTAAAAAACACAACAACACACTTCCCAATAAAAGGCCTCAAAACTTGATTCATAACACGCATAAAGGTGCTAGGTGCATTGGACAACCCAAACGGCATGACCATCCACTCATACAATCCCTCCCTCGTCTTAAAAGTTGTCTTCCATTCATCGCCAGCCTGAATACGGAGTTGATGGTATCCATTCTTCAAATCCAATTTAGTAAACACAGTAGCCCCACTAAGCTGATCCAGTAGGTCATCCAATCTAGGAATAAGAAAACGGTACCTGACTGTTATTTTGTTGATGGCTCTACTGTCGTTACACATCCGCCAAGTACCATCTTTCTTTGATACTAGAAGGGCTGGTACCGCACAAGGACTCAAACTCTCTCGAATGTACCCCTTGGCCAGTAACTCTTCCACCTGTCTCCTTAATTCATCATGTTCTCCGTGACTCATCCTGTAATGAGGTCGATTGGGTAAGGCTGCCCCGGGCTCCAGATCAATCTGATGTTGGATGTCACGCATTGGGGGTAATCCTGCAGGCAGTTCTTCTGGAAATAAATCACTGAACTCTTCCAAAAGTGGTTTGACTACATCAGGAACCTCGACCTCCTTGTCTACCACCCTCCCGATTAAGGCGTATACTATTTTCGTCTCCTGCACCACCTCCTCAAACTGTGCTAAAGTCAACAAACTAGCACTGCCTTTGTTTTCTTCCCGCTGGGCACTAACACAATCTTTACCCCCTCAAACACAAAGCTGTAAGTATTCATCTTACCGTTATGAACCACCTCTCTATCAAATTGCCAAGGTCGTCCCAACAGCAGATGGCATGTATCCATAGCTACTACATCACACCAAACCTCGTCCTTGTATTTTGTCCCCACAGAAAAGGATACCAGTGCACGTCTTGAGACAGTCACCTCGCCCCCTTGTTTCAACAAGGCTAACTTGTACGGCTTTGGATGTTTTTCCGTTGTTAGTTCCAGCTTTCGGACTACTTCTGCTGAAATTATATTCTCACAACTGCCTGCATCAATCACAAACCTACACACCTTCCCCTTAACAGTACAGGTTGACTGGAAAATGTTGTTTCTCAGCCAATCATCATCAATAGCCCTAGGTGTAAGGCAGGACCTCCTCACCACCAACGCAGTCCCAACATCACTAGTCACCACCTCCTCATCCACGCCTTCTGGATCAAAGATCGGTTCACCAGTTAGCAAGGTTTCATCTTCGATATCATCACCCTCATCTATTTCAGCAAATATCGCCCTTTTTCCAGCTTTCTTGCACTCAGCCTGCCTATGTCCCACTTCACCACATGCAAAACACTTGATACCACTTACTGGACCAATCCTCCTATTATTATTTGTTACTGCTCCCGTTTTGGCTATTGCCCCCGCCGCTGCAACCTCGCCTGAACAGCCAGTATTGACACCTCCTCCTGAATACCCAAAGCTAGCAGGTTGCCCAAAACCACTAGGACGCCTCTTCTTAATCTGCACAGCCCTCTTCTTAAGTCGCTGCAGATCCTCACGCCCATAAACATCATCCACACGCGCTCTACGGGGTGGCATGGTGAATATGATTTAGGCTTTAATACCAACTGACGTAGCGGAAGAAATAGAAAACTGTTATCAATTGTTGAACCGCGCACGATTGCCAAACGATAACCTTCTACAACCTGTTGATTCTACGAATACCAGGAAATAGGCAGCAAAATTCTAATTCAAAGAATTTTGGAAAATACGTAAATTTTATTATTCATCAAAAGTTGCGGCTCCCCATCATAACAAGTGTTTAAATAGAAAAACCCTAAAAGCAGAATCCAAAACGGAAAAGGAAAACTAATAAAGACAATTACGAAAATAACCCTAAAACAGAAAAATATCTTTTTGAAGGCCTAAACGATGGAATTTGACCAAAAAAAACCCTGCACATCACGAGCGAAACGCTTGTAAGTTTTGACCGTTGACCCATTTCCAATGAAATTAGGCTCCAGAAACGCCCAAATCCGACACTCCAAACTTGGCCGAAATTACCGAATTGCCATTGAATCAGATCTTTGCCATTAAATCAAATCTTTCCATAAACTGGCACGCTTGCTCTTCAACCGCATCAGTAGGCTAAAGAAAAAAAAATCAAAAGAGCACTTTGTTTACACCCAAATCAAAATTTTCAAAATTGGGTTAAGTGAATTTCAGCTAAGTATTGATGTTAGTTAACTCAGCGTATCAGTTAACTGAAATGGTTCGAACAGAGGCTGCCAACTAAGCCAAAAGGTAAGGGAAAAAGTGGGGACATGCCTGAGAGATAGTGAATACGTGTGAAGATGCGTTACAATCCATGACTCTTCAATACGGCAGAGTGGGATGACCCACGATCACACGATAAAACACTAACAGAAAGTGGAGTAGTGGTCCTATTTTTAAGGAAATCGTGGCTAAGTGATCGATTAAGTCAGCGCCACATTTCTACAACGGGTCTATAAATAGAGAACAAAGCTATTTGGCGCAAATTGGCAACCCCATTCCAGAACACTTAGTTATTTTTTCCAATTTTATCCCATTCTTAAAACTTTTCTAGCTTTAGGATCAACAATTAGCTTGTTACGCCTATCATCAACTTAGTTATTGTTGTTTTAGTATAGTTATATTGGATCCACTACTTGTTACGTCCAACTGGACTTAGTTATGTATTCGATTCGTGGATTTGCAACTTGTTACGTCCGTTTGAACTTAGTTGTATGTTCACTCCAATTGTTCCGGCAATATATATTTAGCAATTATATCCAGGTTCTTACTTAACTGTTTATTTCTGGTGTTTAACCTTTTTGTATATTTATGAATGTGGGATAGATGCATGCTAGTTTAGTAGATAGATAGTTTAACTTGTGTTATAGTTGTATTTATCAAATATCAAAAACTGAACTGATAACAGACTTAACACTATAACTTCCAATTTATAGCATAATTAACCCTAGCTATAAATTATCAGGCTAACTAGAATCAGTTAACCAAAAAGAAAGTAACCAGTTGTCTAATATTTGTTGGGTTCCCATGAGGAGGCTAAAATTTGAAATTGGAAAGGAATTGCAATTTCGAAGTAACATTGGATTTGGGATGGCGTTTTAGTAATTTTCGAAGTTGACTTGGTTTAGGAATAAAGCAACTTGGAATCACTGTGGGTTCAATCCAAATCCGAATTGGAGTCATCTTATATCAAAAGTATATATATGGCTTATGCATGCCATATTGTAGACACGGAAAAAAAGTAACAGTGATTGCAGAGAAAAATTAAGAGTAAATTGAGAGGTTTTTTGTGAAAGTTTATTCACAAGTTGTCATCATCTTTTCGGATCAATTAATTGCTTGAAGACTTTAATTAATTCGGAGGTTCTGGTGGTGAGGTAATTTTGAGTTTCACTCAAATTGAGGTATTCTTGTATTCTTTCAATTTCTTAATATTTCAAGTTTTTAGTTATAAAACTTGGAAGGACTATTTGTATTTACATTTGATTATAGTGGAATTTTCGGAGTTCGGCCCGTGGTTTTTTCCTCTTAGTTTTAGAGGGTTTTCTTCGTAAGATTTGGTGTCTTGTATTTGATTTATTTTTGTACTATTATTTTTTGGTTTATTTAATTTTTCAAAGACCGTTAAAATAAGAGGAGTTTTTCCAACAAAGTGGTATCAAGAGCAAGGTTCTTTGCGCGGTTGGCTTTTGATAAATTAAATGGATGAATCAAGTGGCGCCATGATTAAATTGACATTATCTAATTTTTCGATATGGAAGCCTAGAATGGAAGACATCCTTTACTGCAAGGATTTGTATGATCCACTGGAGCTTAAGGGGCAAAAGTCAGTGGACAAGACTGAGGCTGATTGGAAAAAGATGAATAGAAAAACGATCGGTCACATCAGATAGTGGATCGATCAAAGTGTGTTCTACCATATTTCGCAGAAAACGGATGCCTATACACTGTGGACTACATTAGAGTCCATGTACGAGAAAAAGAATGCTCAGAATAAAACCTTTGTGATTTGAAAGATTGTGAACCTGAAGTATAAAGATGGTAGTAGTGTATCCGAGAATATGAGTGAGTTCCAGGGATTGGTGAACCAGTTGTCTACCATGAAGTTGAATCTTGAGGATGAGATTCAGGCATTGTTGCTTCTCAGTTCATTGCCTAACGGTGGGAAACTTTGGTTATGTCACTAAGCTATTCAGCTCCGGAAGGAAAGATAACCATGCAGATGGTCAAGGACAGCATACACAACGATGAAACAAGACGAAAGGAGCAGGGTTTGAATTTTGAGACACAAGCACTTGTGGCAGAGAACAGGGGTAGAAGTAACTTCAGGGGATCTCACAAGGGAAACATGAATCGCAGTAAAAGCAAAAATTCCAGAAATTATAGGAGCAAGTCAAAGACCAGAGAAGGTGTTACATACAGGTGATTTCATTGCAACAAGGAGGGTCACTTCAAAATAAATTGCAAGATCTGGTTAGCCAAGCAGAAAACCGGTGAGCAAGGGAAGGTTGAGGAGAAGAATACTGTAGCTACAGTTACTGAGGATGTTGTGCTTCTTTCGTTTGGGGAAGAAGAATGCTTACATGTTGTTGATCAGAAGATTGATTGGGTTATTGATACAGGTGCTTCGTATCATGCTACTCCCAAGAGAGAATTCTTCACGACGTACAAAGCTGGAGACTTTGGGTTTGTGAGGATTGGTAACACTGATCAGTCCAAGATTATTGGAATTGGTGATGTTTGAATACAGACAGATGTAGGCTGCACTATTACTTTGAGGGATGTTAGACATGTTCTAGATTTACACCTCAACTTGATTTCTGGTATGGTCTTGGACAATGAAGGCTATGAGAATCACTTCGGCAGCGGAAAATGGAAGATTACCAAGGGTACTATGGTAGTCGCTAGAGGTACTGCTTGTTGCTCATTATACAAAACTCATGTGAAGGTGTGTTCTAGCGAGTTAAATGCAATTGAAGATGAATCTTCACCGAACCTGTGGCATAAAAGGCTTGGGCACATGAGTGAGAAAGGGTTGCAGATGTTAGCAAAGAGGTCCCTCATTCCTTTTAAACGTACTGTACTAAACCCTTGTGATTAGTGTTTGTTTGGTAAGCAGAATAGAGTTTCTTTTAGCAACTCCTCTAAAAGAAAATCTAAGTTACTTGAGAGAGTATATTCTGATGTATGTGGTCTCATTGAGGTTGAGTCATTAGGTGGCAATAGATATTTTGTTGCTTTTATTGATGATGTTTCACGTAAGGTGTGGGTGTTTTTTTTGAAAACAAAAGACCAGGTATTCCAGCATTTTCAGAGTTTCCATGCAATGGTTGAAAGAGAGACTGGAAAATTATTGAAGTGTCTTTGCAGTGACAACGGAGGGGAATACACTTCAGAGGAGTTTGCAGCATATTATGTGAAACACGGTATTCGACATGAGCAGACAGTTCCTGGCACCCCACAACATAATGGTGTGGCTGAGAGAATTAACCGCACTATTATTGAGCGAGTCCGATGCTTGTTGAGAATGGGTAAGCTGCCTAAGTCATTCTGGAGTGAAGCTGTTTGTACCGCTTGCTACCTGATTAATAGATCTCCATCAGCACCGTTGGACTTTCAGATTCCAGAGAAGGTTTGGAGTGGTAAGGATGTGTCCTATTCTTATTTGAGGGTATTTGGGTGCAAGGCTTTTGCACATATCCCTAAGGAACAAAGATCGAAGCTTGATGACAAATCTACTCCATGTGTGTTTGTTGGCTATGGAGATGCAGAGTTTGGGTACAGGTTATGGAATCCAGTCCAGAGAAAATTGTTCAGAAGGAGAGACGTGGTGTTTCATGAGCACCAGAATTATGAGGATTTTGATAATATTACACAACCCAGAGATAATAAAGTTCCAGACCTCAGCGGAGTTCCTTCGCCATTATAGAATGCCGCAGTTGGAGAAAGAGGTCAGAATAAAATGTAACTAATACAAATTTGCACGATGGTGATGGGTTAGATGCAGAGAGTGTTAAGCAGGGGGAGCAGCCCCTTTAACTTGATATTAAAGAACCTCAGCTAAGAAGATCTACGAGAGAACATGTGCCATCAGTCAGGTACCCTTCGTCTGAATATCTTTTAGCTGCTAAAGAGGGAGAGCCAGAAACCTTTCAGGAAGTTAAGACTCATAAAGAGAAGAATAATTGGTTGAGAGCTATGCGGGATGAGATGGATTCGTTGCACAAGAATCACACTTATGAGCTGACTACACTTCATAATGGCAGGAAAGCATTGAAGAATAAATGGGTGTTCAAGCTGAAAAAGGATGGTGAAAAACTAGTGAAGTACAAGGCTCGATTGGTGGTCAAGGGTTTTGCTCAAAAGCAAGGTATTGACTTTAATGAGATTTTTTCCCCGGTGAGATTTTTTCTCCGGTTGTAAAAATGACCTCTATTCGAGCAGTGCTGGGGTTAGTAGCTAGTATGGATCTTGAGCTTGAGCAACTAGATGTGAAAACTGCATTCCTTTATGGTGATTTGAATGAGAAAATCTACATGGAGCAGCCAGAGGGATTTAAAGTTAAAGGGAAAGAGCACTTGGTTTGCAGGTTGAAGAAAAGTTTGTACGGCCTGAAACAAGTCCCAAGGCAGTGGTACATGAAATTTGATTCATTCATGATGGATCAAGGTTATAGCAGAACAATTGCAGATCATTGTGTGTATGTTAAAAAGTTCCCGAATGATAACTTCGTTATTTTGTTGTTATATGTAGATGATATGTTGATAGTTGGGAAAAATGGTAATATGATTCGCAGGCTCAAGGGTGAGTTATTCAAGTCCTTTGATATGAAGGACTTAGGCCCGACTAAGCAGATTTTGGGCATGAAGATTGCTCGTGACAGAAAAACTAAAAGGTTGTGATTGTCATAAGAGAAGTATGTTGAACGAGTGCTTGCAAGGTTCAACATGGGTGATGCTAAGCCAGTTAGCACACCACTGGGCAATCATATTAAGTTGACAAAGCACATATGTCCTTCTACTAAGAAAGGGAGAGATGATATGGCAACAATTCCCTACTCCTCTGCTGTTGGTAGTCTTATGTATGTGATGGTTTATACACGACCAGATATTGCTCATGCAGTTGGCATTGTGAGTAGGTATTTGTCAAATCCTGGTAGAGAACATTGGGAAGCAGTTAAGTGGATTCTCAGATACTTGAAAGCTACTTCCAGTTTGTGTTTGGGGTTTGGTAGTTCGAGTCTAGTCTTGGAGGGTTTTACAGATGCAGACATGGCAAGTTCTGAAGAGAAGAAGTCTACTTCAGGGTATTTATTTACTTTTGCAGGGGGAGCTGTATCATGGCAGTCCAAGTTGTAGAAGTGTGTTGCTTTGTCTACAACTGAGTTAAAATACATCGCTGCTATGGAAGCAGGCAAGGAGATGTTATGGTTGAAACGGTTTCTCCAAGAGTTGGGTTTGACACAGGATGAGTATGTGGTTTATTGTGATAGTCAAAGTTGACTTGACCAAGAATGCCACGTATCATAATCGTACCAAGCACATTAATGTACGTTATCACTGGCTTCGAGAAGTGATGGAAAAGAAATTGATGAAAGTAAAGAAAGTTCATACCGACGAGAACCCCTCAGACATGTTGACAAAGGTTATAACTCGCGATAAACTGGAGTTTTGCAAAGAGTTGGTCGGGATGGACTCCAAGTGACGGGGTCACGGTGAAAGCTCTCTCTCATGGATTTAGAGGGGGGAGATTATTGGGTTTGTGGGATCCAAACCCATGAGGAGGCTAAAATCTAAAATTGGAAAGGAATTGCAATTTCGAAGTAAAATTGGATTTGGGATGGCGTTTTAGTAATTTTTGAAGTTGACTTGGTTTAGGAACAAAGCAACTTGGAATCACTGTGGGTTCAATCCAAATCCGAATTGGAGTCATCTTATATCAACAGTATATATATGGCTTATGCATGCCATATTGTAGACACGAAAAAAAAAAAACAACAGTGAATGCAGAGAAAAATTGAGAGTAAATTGAGAGGTTTTTTGTGAAGGTTTATTCACAAGTTGTCCTCATCTTTTCGGATCAATTAATTGCTTGAAGACTTTAATTAATTCGGAGGTTCTGGTGGTGAGGTAATTTGAGTTTTCACTCAAATTGAGGTATTCTTGTATTCTTTCAATTTCTTAATATTTCAAGTTTTTAGTTATAAAATTTGGAAGGACTATTGTATTCACAGTTGATTATAAATGAATTTTCGGAGTTCGGTCCGTGGTTTTTTCCTCTTAGTTTTAGAGGGTTTTCCACGTAAGATTTGGTGTCTTGTATTTGATTTATTTTTGTGCTATTATTTTTTGGTTTATTTAATTTTTTAAATACGGTTAAAATAAGAGGAGTTTTTCCAACAATATTAATGAATATAATTTTACCGATTAGACAAACACTTCTCTCATTGAGTTCAGTGAACTCTAGCACGCCCGCACATAAAATTATTCAAGCACAACACACTTAAAACTTAGGAAGTGTTTCATTCTGTATGGCTTACTATGTTAAAGATTCAACTTATCAGGTTATTTGTGCCCTGCTAGTCTGCTTAGTTATTAGAGTCAACTTAAACCAACCACGTTAGTTTATGACAAAGAAATAACTTTAATGCTTATGCACTTCCATCATTGAATGATCGATCATTTTTATCTGTACTCTCATTCAAATGTAGGTACCCAGATGGTTTTCTTCATGTTGAATGTAATTGAGGTAATCGGACTGGTGTTAACATTCAAACCGTTCCTAGTTGAACGCCAGAACTGAATAGTGATTATTTCCATTAAGCATCAAGGGAATGGGATTATCGTCCAGCACAATTCTTTTTTGTGGACTGCAATACATGATCGCAGGCAATCTCGTGATTAACCATGAACTGTTTGCGTTGTTCTCTTATCAAATGAGTGTTTTTGATTAATTGATTTACATCATTAGAAGATATACTTATGTGAATATAGCAGATACTCGTACCTACGCGTGTACCATTTCTTAAATTGTCAGTTTGATTATTTTCTTATTGTGGAAGATGCTAGTCATCACCATCACACCATCACCATTAATTCTTAGGAGAAAGGTAATATTTACCATATATGAACATGTCTTTTAACATATTATATGACAACATTTGGCTTTGAAATTCCCTCTACTTTATATGTGAAATTGTGCACCGATGGAGTAAATTGAAACTCACAGTATATGTGTTGTCGTATTTTCCACGACAATTTAATAGTTGTAAATAGAAAAATTTGTATTTGAATTATGTAGTATGTATTTGGCAACTCAAAATGGATTGTGTGGACCTATTTTGGGGGCGTCACACAATATTACAAAAATTGAGGTGAACTCAATATACAGATTCCAAACATAATCATTCCTAATTTCAGATTCAACATTTATCCTGAATTACCCATTTCAATTCATTACATGACAAATTGCAGCAAAAAATTATCAAAATCTCAGTTTTAATAACACATTGAAGGAAATATTTACTCAATATTTTACAAATTCTTGCACTAACCTTGAACATTAACAGAGAGAGGTATGAGGTGGTGGAGCGCACTTGAATTCCGACGGCGGCGTGTCCTGAGGTGTAGCGGCTGGGATTAACGAACGGAGGGGAAGAGGACTGAGAGAACACAAAGAGGTAGAAGAGAGATAGAGAAAGTTGAGAGGATTGAGATAGATATAGAGCTGAGAGAGAATGAAAATGAAGTCACGACAGCCGAAGAAAATGGGATTAGGTATTATTCCGTATTTTCAACGGAATATTCGTCGCAAATAAGTCCCTCGAAATTAACTTATTTTCGATGGATATTCCGTTGAGACTAATATTATTTTGTCGACATTTGTGTTAGCGCTGACGGGAATATTGGCGCCAATGGTGAGACGTTATTTCCGATGGAATTCCGTTGTACTTAACCTATTTACGAGAGACTTTATGTCTGACGGAACTATTCCGTCGAGCTTAGGATATTTTCGATGGAAACACGTAGAATATAATTCTGTCAATCTTAATTGTTTTTCTTGTAGTGCTACGATGAAAAAATTATAAAAAAAAATTTGTGTAAAATTAATGCTTAAATTTATGCTAAGCTATATTCTCAGCTGTGTCCAAACATGGACTTGCATGAGTATTATTTCTTCATCTCTCTCCCCCTCTCAATATTATTATAGTGCTTGTTTCTATCTTCCTTCTTTTACAAATTCAGTGATATAATCATAAAGATCCTTCACTCTCTTGCCTTTTGTGGGATGAGGCAAAAGTTTTCCCAAAAAGTTGCGGTATCAAATAATATTAAATTGCCATTTTCACTACTAATTTTTTTTAAAAAAATTATTTTTATCAAATACCATCCATATAAATAAATAATTATTTACTATTCGAGTTAATTATTGTAAAAATACAATGAACTTGTGAAATATCAATTTTTTTAAAAATTAAATCTTCAAAATTCGAATTTGAAATCTTAAAAGTGGGTGATCATTATAAAAAACCCTCCAACTTCCAAAAATTGATATGTGGTCCAAACAATAATTCATATTTATTGTTTTTGTTTTGCCAACTAATTTTCACGACTATTTTTTAAAATAAATAAATATTTTTATCAAATATCATTCATATAAATAAATAATTATTTACTATTCGAGTTAACTCTTGTGAAAATACAAAGGATGTGATGCCCCCAAATCCTGGTTCTTTAACCTCGGATTCAGTGCTCACGATCCATCATCATAAGCATTCTATAACTATTGCGGAATAATAAACATACATTGTACGTTCATTATAATAAAATCTTATAACAATATCCCAAGGTCTTCTTAACTTTAACTTAAGCATACCTTTAATAGTACAAAAGATTCACATAAATAATTATATTAGATAATATAATAATTATTATTCACATTAAAATATTCTTGGACTTTGCCCTTACCTTTGTCTTTCTTATTCGATCCTTCGAGCTTAGCTGAAATAAACGTCATGATATAGTAAGGGTAAGTAACTAATTTGCTTAGCAAGTTTAAATACAAAGGAGATATATCATGATTAGAAAGAAATATAACGTTCAATGTTCAACAATGGAATTTGATTGTAAAAGAACATGAATTAAATTTCAATATTCGAATATTAGATGTTGAGTGGTCTAGAATGACCATGAACATATTCTAAGGTTGTGTAACGACCGAGAAAGTCCACTTAGTTTAAAATTTAAGTTTTGAATATTATTTGTGTTGTATGTTTAAATGCCGTTTTATGACCTAGGATGGTGATAATATTGTAGTATTTTTGTTGCGTGCAGGAATAAATAATTAAGAATTTTAAATACGAAAATAAAAAAATTTCGAGAAAGTTTGCGTAAAAACACTGTTCACGTGAAGAACGATACAAGTTAGATTTTGGCCCTAGGTTCTTTTGAGAGATCCGTGCATCATTTTGACATTCCGTTTCAAGATCTACCGGTAATACTTCGTGAAAAGTTGTATTGTCTAATAAAAGGTTTTTCCGAAAAATGTCGTGCTTGACACGTCATGATTGAAAAATAAAATTTTCACCAATGAACTTATTGGTATATTCGTTTTTGACAAGTTGCTTTGTCGTGCTTACACTGACAAAATACTTTGTCGTGTTTACATGCACTAACAAAATGCTTTGAGTGCTTCCTGGCACACGTTGGGGCACGCTAGGTACTAAAGTGTAATTAACCTAGGTACCAAAATGGAATAAGTCGGGTGCAAATCATAAATAGTGTAATTAACCTAGGTACTAAATTGTAATAAGTCGAGCCCCTAACGTGCAATTAGTAAAACTATGTTTTTCCATAAATAGCAAGCTAAGTTCATTCATTTTCTACCAATTCACAAGTAATTCAAGAGCAAAAATACTCTATATTTATATTCTGAGAGATATTGTGAGATAAAAAATTTACTTTCAAAGTATCGAAGCGCTACGCGATTGGAAGTAAAACTAGCAACTACAAGAGGTATTACTTTAGTGGTTATTATGTTCATTTTTCTTTATATATTTAGTAAAAATATACTTTTATAAGTAGTTATAATGTCCAAAATATTTTAAGTATATAATACAAAAGTCCTATTTACGAGCAGTTATAATGTCCGATTTATTTCTCTTATTAAGAAGAAAATATACTTTTATAAGCAGTTACTATATGCCCGATTTTCTTCAACTATTTAATAAGAATATATTCATTTTATAAGCAGTTATAATGCTAAAATTATTTCAAATATAATAGTTGAATATTCATTTTATAAGCAGTTATAATGCTCGATTTATTTCAAACATAGTAAACGAATATTTATTTTACACGCAGTTATAATGCTCAATTTATTTTAAATATAGTTGATGAATATTCATCTTACAAGCAATTATAATGGTGAAATTATTTCATGTATAGTACAAGGAGTCTTATTTATAATCAGTTATAATACCCGAAATAAAAACTTAAAAGATTTAATTGTTAAACGCTTAATGACTCTACATGAACTTATAATTGTATAGATTGATCGAGAGACGCAGATTTAGCGTAAAAGGTAGAGGTGAATTAGGCAAGTCTACTTAATTGTTGAAATGCACTCCGTGCAATAACGTGTCTTATTTATGAAGTTTATTGTTATGCAAGTATTGTTTCTTTTGCACCCCGTGGATTAATTAACATGCTTGTTATCTGTTATTCGTAACGTGATAGTGATTGTTGAATTTCAATTGAAAACCATGTTAGTATCTGAGTTAAACTCTCTTGTATGGGCAGGAGTTTAAGATGTGTTAAAAAAATGATCGAACTATACTGTAGGTTCCAATGTGGACAATTCAGTGTGCTTGTCAGAAAGAACAATGCACATTTATTGGGACAGTAGTAGAAGTATTGATAAGACGGGGAACTAATTCATTTAGTTTACGGGTTAGGAATCACTCAATCTACTATATTTATAATCGTTGAAATCTTGTATATCAACTTATTCTATATATATATATATATATATATATATATATATATATATACATATATATATATATATATATATATATATATATATATATCTGTTAGACTTGTTGGGCATTCTTATGCTCATTCTTGCAATTATCTTTTAAAAACTACAGCTAAGGAAGAATTATCGGAAAACTCTAGCGATGAAGAGAAAGTTGAAGAGATATTTTATTATTGTCTTCATTCTGTGTAATTGAATCAAGTCGAAACGACTTTTGTAATGGAAAGTGAGAACATGGGCATTGTAATATTTAAGATTCAAATTAATTATACTGCAAGTTTTTATAGAAACTTATTGTGTACATTACCTTTAAGTTAATGAATATTATGAATAAGATTATACAAGTCAGCACGAAGTCCGATCAAGCAAGGAAGTGGATTTTGGGGCGTGACAGGTTGTCAGTATTTAAACTGGTCCTTTTAATAAGTAGTCAAGAGGATTAACCCGGTGAATTATGCATAAACACTTAATAGTCAAGTAACAATTGTTTTCCAATATAATGCTTTAATAAAATTATTCGTTTTCTCAGTCTCGAGTCCTTGCCAAATCAATTGGTTAAGGATAGCTTTTAAAATATATGTGATTTATCAAATTTAAACATATTCGATCTAGCTGACACAAAGTATCCTTATACTCAAAGATATTATTCTGAGAAAATCTTGCACTCAAAGTATCCTTATACTCAAAGAAAATACTCACAATATAATAGTAGAAACACTTATGTTTGTTGTGTTTAGGATGGAGGGATTACCTCCCTTTTATAGTGCAACACGGAGGAAGAGTTAAGCAATTCTGCCTAACTCCTCTGCCTGCTTTCATGCCTAACTTACATCTTATTGGTTGAGGCCCACCCTATGGAGAAATGGATTGCAGGAGCAATTCTCCACCAACCATTTGAAAAAAAAAGGATGATTACTATACTGCTTTTGGAAAACAAAGCATTCAATTGCAAGCTGTTCACCTCCGTCCTTTTATCACATGCATATATATATAATAATAATTTTACTAATTAAACACTTAAAAAATACTATTATATTATATTATTATAATAATATATTTGAATGAATATTTTATCGGAGAAGATAATTATAACTCCATAGAAAAATATGTCAAACTTTCAACAAATATTTTATTCTAAATTCCTCAATTTGTAACAAAAATTGGACAAATATCCACCACATAATAATTATTCACAATAATATTATCAGCTCACAATATTGACAACCAGATCGTTCCCAGAAAAGAGGGGGCTTTTCAATAAAAATTTCTCCTCATTGGCGCGCAATTATATAACCTAACTCCTTTCCTCGACAGAACATTCTAGACATTGTCAATAATGTTATCTAATAATATCATTTAAATAATATATGTGACAATTATTGATTTAATACTGTAAACTACTGTGCAGTGGTTATTGTGACAATTATTGAATCAATAATATAAAATATCAACGTATCAATTATTGAGTCAATAATATAAAATATTGAACAGTAATTACTGTAACAATTATTGAGTAAGTGAATTCTTACGTAAGGATCAATAATTAGAATACTGTGCAATACCGTGTGCTACTGTGCAACAACGCGTATTATTGTTCTTTTATCACCGGGTATTTCAACAGTTTTAACGGTAAAAGTTTTGTCGTTACTTTTAGAAAACTTATTCTTGTCGTTTTCTTCATCCGACAGTTTTTCTATTATGGGGCCCACAAATGATTACGCCATAGTACGAATATTTCCCGGCAAAAAAAAATATTCCCCGACAAAACGAATATTTCCCGACACAATGAATATTTTATAACCACTTGCTTACTTTGCAAAATTTGCACATACCACCCCATAACTTACCACATTCATCATATCAACACCTTACTATTTAAAATAATATATAGAGGAAATTCAATCTTTATTCATAAAAGTTGGGGTCTTACAACCTCCCCTCCTTATGAAATTTCGTCCTCAAAATTGACGTACGTACCTGGTATGTCGAAAAGGTGAGGATATCCTCGCTTTCATTTCCGATTCTAACTCCCAGGTCATTTCCTCAATAGCATGGTTTCTCCATAAAACTTTAACTTGTGGTATAACCTTTGAGCGTATGACATGTTCCTTCCTATCCAAGATCTTGACAGGTACCTCCTCGTACTTTAAATCTTCGGCTATCTCATCTGGTTCTAACTCAATAATGTGGTTTGGATCTTTCACATATTTACGTAACACGGATATATGAACGTTATGAACTCGAGACATGCTTGGAGGTAAGGCGAGTCTATAGGCCACATTTCCTACTTGGTCAAGGATCTCAAATGGACCAATGAATCGTGGATTGAGCTTTCCTCTCTTCCCGAATCTCGTAACTCCTTTCCATGGAGCAACACGTAACAATACATGATCTCCGACATTAAATTCTACGTCTCTTCGATGAAAATCCGCATAACTCTTTTGTCGATCTTATGCCGTTTGTATACGTTGTCGGATTATTTGGATCTTTTTTGTAGTCATATGTACTAACTTCGGTCCCAACAATGTTGCTTCACCCACCTCATCCCAGCATACTGGAGAACGACACTTTCGTTCATACAACGCTTTGAATGGAGCCACGCCTATACTTGCCTGATAACTGTTGTTGTAAGAGAATTCCACCAATGGTAAGTACTTATCCCAACTCCCTTTGAAGTCTAGAACACAGAGTCTCAATAGATCTTCAAGAGTTTGGATAGTCCTTTCTGATTGCCCGTCCGTTTGAAGATGATAAGCCGAACTGAATCGTAAATCCTTGCCCATAGCTTTCTGCAAACTGACCCAAAATCATGAAATGAATCTTGGGTCACGATCCGAAACTATGGATACTGGCATGCCATGCAATCTCACAATCTCATTTACGTACATACGAGCAAGACGTTCCATTGAATAAGTTTCTCTTATAGGCAAGAAATGAGCAGACTTGGATAATCTATCAACAATAACCCAAATCGCATCTATGCCTTGAGAAACCTTGGGAATACCCGTAACGAAATCAATGGTAATGTGTTCCCATTTTCATTTTGGAATCTCAAGTGGTTGCAATTGACCCTTTGGCACTTGATGCTCCGCCTTGACACGTTGACATGTTAAACACCTCGAGATAAACTCCAAGATCTCTCTCTTCATATTGCTCTAACAAAATGTATATTGAAGATCACGATACATTTTGGTACTCCCAGATTGGATTGCAAACGGTGTGTTGTGTGCCTCCATCATGATTCTATACTTCAAATCAGAATCGTTAGGAACACAAAGTCTGGAGTTGACTCGAAGTATTCCTTCTTCATCGATTCTTGCTTCTGGAATAGCACCATCTTGTACCTTTTTCTTCATCTTCATCAGCTTCGGGTCTGTAGCTTGAGCAGCTTTAACTTTATCAATTAAAGCTAGTTCTACACATATACTTGACATCATCGTACTCGTTCCCGCATATAATATTCTACTCAACGCTTCAGCTACTACATTTGCTTTTCTAGGATGGTATTGGATGTTATGGTCGTAATCTTTCAACAGCTCAAGCCAACGTCGTTGCCGCATGTTGAGTTCCTTTTGAGTGAAGAAATATTTAAGGCTCTTATGATCCGTATAGATCTCCACTTTCTCCCCATACAGGTAGTGTCTCCAGATCTTCAACGCAAAAACGACTGCTGCCAACTCTAGATCATGAGTAGGATAATTCCACTCATATTCTTTGAGTTGCCGTGAGGCATAGGCTATGACTTTCCCATGTTGCATGAGAACACATCCTAGCCCTTTGCCCGAAGCATCGCTGTAGATGACAAATCCATCCAAACCAAATGGTATTGTCAAAACAGGTGCTGAAATGAGTCTCCTCTTGAGCTCTTGGAAGCTCTTCTAGCATTCCTCGTTCCATACGAATTTTGTATCTTTTCGAGTCAGCTGAGTTAATGGAGTAGCGATTCGAGAAAATTCTTCCACGAATCTCCGATAATAACCAGCTAAGCCCAGAAAGCTACATACTTCGGTCACCGACTTAGGTTGCTCCCAACTTTGTATAGCTTCAATCTTCACCGGGTCAACAGATACTCCATGTTTTGATACCACGTGCCCAAGGAATGCTACTTCCTTAAGCCATAACTCACACTTCTTCAACTTGGCATAAAGCTTGTTATCATGAAGCCTTTGAAGTACCAGCTTCAGGTGGTGTTCATGATCTTCACGGCTTTTGGAATAGATAAAGATGTCATCAATAAAGACAACCACGAACTGATCTAAATACTCCTTGAATACATGGTTCATCATATCCATGAAAGTCGTAGGAGCATTAGTCAATCCAAAAGACATGACTAAGAATTCATAATGCCCGTACCGAGTTCTGAAGGCAGTTTTCAAAATATCCCCAGTTTTAATCTTCAGCTGATGATATCCAGAACAAAGATCGATCTTTAAGAAGAATTGTGCACCTTGCAACTTGTCAAATAGGTCATCAGGTAACGGATACCTATTCTTGATGGTGACATGGTTCAACTCCCGATAGTCAATACAAAGTCACATACTCCAGTCTTTCTTCTTTACAAATAAAATAGGAGCACCCCAAGGAGATGTACTAGGACGAATGAAACCAATGTCTAACAACTCCTGTAGTTGGACCTTTAATTCCTGAAGTTCAATAGGAGCCATTCGATATGGGATTTTAGAAATGGATTTTGTACCAGGTTCAAGGTCAATAAAGAATTCAACTTCACGTTCTGGGGGTAGACTGGAAAGTTCTTCGGGAAATACATCAGGAAACTCATTAACAACAGAAATATCATTCAAACCTGATGTATTCTGGTTTAGATCAGTGACATGGGCTAAGAAAGCTTGACATCCGTTCTTCAATTAACGAATAGCTTTACAACTTGAAATGACATTGACTAATTTTAGTGGTTTGGTGGTTTGAATTCGCACAACAGGTTGATTAGGAATATAAAAACTAACAACCCTACGAAAACAATCAATTTTGGCATGATAAGTGGTTAACCAGTCAATTCTTAAAATTATATCAAATACAAGTATTTTCAAAGATATAAGATCAACAGGTAGGGTGAGGGTACCAATTTAAATCAAGCAAGATTTATAAACTGTAGACGTAACGAAGGTTTCTCCCAACGGAGTTTCAATAGATAAGCCAAAGTCTAATTTATCAGGAGTCAAGTTCAAACGTTGAGCACAAGCAGGTGAAATAAAAGAATGGGTAGCACCGGTATCTAATAAGGTATAAACTTTGCAAGAGTTTATTATCAGCTTACCCTTAATAACCTCGTTCGGGTTCCTTGCTTGTTGAGCAGTCACGATAAAAGCTCTTCCAGGAACCACCGACTTTGACTTGTCCGAAATAGCCTTAGAAATCACCACCCCCGCTGGACTTGGTTTCGTTACAGGACACACTCGAGCTATGTGCCCTTCCTTTCCACAGTTATAGCACACCTTGGATTAGTTGTGTGCAGTTGGGACTGATGTGTCCCTCTTGCCCGCATTTATAGCATATGACTGGCGGTCGTTCTCCGCCCCTAGAAACAGTTGATGTTGGTGCTGCTGTCGATGTTTTCACGTTCTAATTGTTATACCTTCTCTTCTTAAAATCTCCCCCTAACTCACTCCTTCTATTATCATGGCCACGATTACCACCGGAGTGTTTACTGCTTCTGTCATGATATTTTCCTCCCTGCTGGTTGTCATTGTTTCGATGACTGCTGTCACCGGTACGACCTTGGTTGTTGTCCCTTGGTTGAACATAATCATTATCTCGTTCTAATAACTGGTCCCTATTCACTACATTTGAATATAGAGAAAATTTGTGAGAAATGAGGTATTGACGAATTTTTGGTTTCAAACCTCTCAGAAACATCCGCGTCATACGTTCCTCATTCTCCACCAAATGAGGTGCAAACCGGGATAACTCCGCGAACTTAGCCTCGTACTGGGACACCGTCATGTTGTTCTGTTCCAGTCTGATAAATTCTACTTCCTTCATATGACGAATACTTTCTGGAAAATACTTGTCATTGAACAGTTTCTGGAATTCCTCCCAAGACATCTTGAGTGCGGCAGGCTGGGTACGCTTCACAGATTCCCACCAGTAATCTGCCTCTCCACGGAACATAAACATGGCGAATGGAACCTTCTGCTCCTCCGTGCATCCCAAGACATCAAATAACTTGGTAATTTACTTAATCCAATTTTCTACCTTGATTGGATCTAGTTTTCCCTGAAACTCTGGTGATCCCAACTCTTTAAAATGCTTGGCAGTGACAAGCCGCGAGTTGTTATTTCCACCTGTATTATAAACACGAGTCTCCCTCGTCTGGCTTTGCACGAACTGCAAAAAGCTCCTAAACATCCCATCATTCATCGTTTCTTCGGTAGGGTTATTTACAGGAGAATTATAGCCTTCCTGTTGCACGTTCTCCTGGTTGGTGATTAGAGGTGTCTCAACTGTCTCATTCACTCCATTGCTTAGATTTTTAGCTGTCATTCTCAAATACTGCCATAAAACAAGGGTTAATTAAATAAATTAACATATCACATATTAACCCTATGTTTCGACCGACCAATTAAATACCAAATAAGCTTAAGTAGAACGCACTAGCGAAGGATTTACTCGTCTTTCCCCTCCTAGTTCTATTCCCAGATCTCCGCCAGAGATCATATCCCTAAGCTCTGATACCAACTGTGACGCCCCAAAATAGGTTCAATACTCAACTCATTCTGAGTCACCAAATACATGGTACAGAATTCAAATACAATCTTTAATAACATACAGTCGTGCAAAATACGACCACACAAACTATGAGCTTCAATACAAATCGTATATAATGCGAATTATAAACACTCAAATTCATTCCTTATTCATTAAAATTATTATCTCACTATTTTATAGAATAGTGAGGACTTCTACAGATCTAACTCTGATCATCACACTGTTCCCCGACTATTCCCCGCGATATTCTTATTTCCTGAAGATAACAATGGAAGAAAAGGGTGAGCTCAACTAGCCCATTAAAGAATATTATGACTAAGATAATAAAGAATAATTTATCGTTAGTCTTCAATAAATCAGATAAAATATTATGGACAACAAGTTTTAGATCAACAACTGCAGCGAAAATAACAATTTATTAGAAGAGTTACGTAGAGAATGAAGTCTACTATCTTCTATGATTTAAAAGTACATCATCAATATTTTATCCCTGTAACATCAATCAATATATCTTAAATCAAATATTCATCTTTGCACTACGGGCCAAAGATATTCATTTGTATCACCAGTGGTCATGTTCATCTCAACACCTGTTCATCTTTGCACTACGGGCCAAAGATATTTATCAGGTAATCATTCATCTTTGCTCTACAGGCCAAAGATATTCAGTTATATCACCATTTAGGACTGAGGATGATGAAAAACGATATAAATAACGAACCCAGTGAGATAAAGGACAAAGATTAGGGATTCGTAATTTAGTTTATCCAAGTTTAAGAATACTCCATAATAATCAATTGTGGAGCAAAATTCAAAAATGAAGTTCAAAACATGGATACAATCAAAGATAGTAACCATAACAGACAACTTGGACAAATAAAAGAAAATTTAATTTTTCTGTGAATATTGTCGTATACGTGAATAGTGTCGTATACGTGAATAGTAACTCCGACATAAAAGGTAAAAATTTCATCATAAAATTCATACCAACATTCTAATGAAATGATACTAGATGAAACGCAAAATTCGAAGAATTCCTGATCATTTCAGGAATTATAGAAGCAATACTTACCGTAGTAAGTTTTAATTTGGGTATATGAAATGAAATATTATCGCTTTCATAATATGGAATATGAAAGAAAATAATATTCTTTATGAATATTGAAAGAAAACAACATTATTTACGAGAAAAATAATATCCCTTATCTTAGTAAAAAACTAGATTTGACTGGAATATCGGATATTATTCTGAGAAAATCTTGTACTCAAAGTATCCTTATACTCAAAGAAAATACTCACAATATAATAATAAAAACACTTATGTTTGGTGTGTTTAGGATGGAGGGATTACCTCCCTTTTATAGTGCAACACGGAGGAAGAGTTAAGCAATTCTGCCTAACTCCTCTGCCTACTTTCATGCCTAACTTACATCTTATCGGTTGAGGCCCACCCTATGGAGAAATGGATTACAGGAGCAATTCTCCACCAACCATTTGAAAAAAAAGGACGATTACTATACTGCTTTTGGAAAATAAAGCATTCAATTGCAAACTGCTCACCTCCTGTCCTTTTATCACATTCATATATATATATATATATATAATAATAATTTTACTAAATTAAACACTTAAAAAATACTATTATATTATATTATTATAATAATATATTTGAATGAATATTTTATCGGAGAAGATAATTATAACTCCACAGAAAAATATGCCAAACTTTCAACAAATATCTCATTCTAAATTCCTCAATTTGTAACAAAAATTGGACAAATATCCTCCACATAATAATTATTCACAATAATATTATAAGCTCACAATATTGACAACCAGATCGCTCCCAGAAAAGAGGGGGCTTTCTAATAAGAATTTCTCCTCATTGGCGCGCAATTATATAACATAACTCCTTTCCTCGACAGAACTTTATAGACATTGTCAATAATATTATCTAATAATATCATTTAAATAATATGTGTGACAATTATTGATTTAATACTGTAAACTACTGTGCAGTGGTTATTGTGACAATTATTGAATCAATAATATAAAATATCAACGTAGCAATTATTGAGTCAATAATATAAAATATTGAACAGTAATTACTGTAACAATTATTGAGTAAGTAAATTCTTACGTAAGGATCAATAATTAGAATACTATGTAATACCGTGTGCTACTGTGCAACAACGCGTATTATTGTTCTTTTATCACCGGGTATTTCAACAGTTTTAACGGTAAAAGTTTTGCCGTTACTTTTAGAAAACTTATTCTTGTCGTTTTCTTCATCCGACAATTTTTCTATTATGGGGCCCACAAATGATTACGCCGTAGTACGAATATTCCCCGGCAAAAAAAATATTCCCCGACAAAACGAATATTTCCCGACACAATGAATATTTTATGACCACTTGCTTACTTTGCAAAATTTGCACATATCACCCCATAACTTATCACATTCATCATATCAACACCTTACTATTTAAAATAATATATAGAGAAAATTCAATCTTTATTCATAAAAGTTGGGGTCTTACATCGATTCCATGTGCAGTACCAGCTCTGTTAGAGTATAAACCCATGTGCAGTACCAGCTCTATTAGTTCCGAAGAAGGATGGAACATGAAGGATGTGCATTGATAGTAGGGCGATCAATAAGATCACAGTGAAGTATCGATTCCCGATACCTTGTTTGGACGATATACTAGATCAGCTATCAGGAGCCAAAGTGTTCTCAAAGATCGATCTGAAGAACGGATACCATCAGATAAGAGTTCGACCTGGAGATGAATAGAAGACGACCTTCAAAACCCAACATGGGTTATACGAGTGGATGGTCACCCCCTTCGGCCTTTCTAATTCCCGCAGCACCTTTATGAGGTTTATGCACCAAGTGTTGCGGCCATTTATGGGAAAATATGTGGTAGTCTACTTCGATGATATTCTGATCTATAGCCCGAACGAGGAACTACATTATGAGCATCTTCGAACCATCTTTGATGCCTTGAGAAAGGAACATCTATTCATCAACCACAAAAAGAGTTCTTATTTCACAACTTCGGTGACTTTCCTCGGCTTCGTTGTTTCTACCGAAGGAGTTCATGTCGATCAGTAAAGGTCGATGCCGTCTCAGTATGGCCCACACCGAAGACCATTCACGATGTCAGGAGTTTTCATGGATTAACATCTTTCTACAGAAGATTCACCAGGGACTTCAGCACATTGGTTGCACCTATCACTGAGTGCCTTAAAGGCAAATTATTTCACTGGTCTCAGGAAGCCGAAGACAGCTTTTAGCTGGTCAAACAAAAGATGACTGAAGCACTAGTTCTAGCACTTCCCGACTTTGAGAAGGTATTTGAAGTAAATTGTGATGCATCGAGAATTGGTATTGGCGGTGTCCTAAGCCAAGAGGGTCAACCAGTGGCTTTCTTCAGTGAAAAGTTATCAGGGTCAAAAAAGAATTATTCCACTTATGATCTGGAGTTCTATGCCTTAATTCAAACGTTGAAACATTGGCATCATTATTTGATTCAAAAGGATTTCATCCTTTTCACCGATCATGAGGCATTAAAGTATATCAATGGTCAACATAAGCTGAGCCGAAGACATGCTAAGTGGGTGGCTTACCTACAGGAATTTACTTTCACTCTACGACATCAGGTCGATAACTTAAATCGTGTTGCCGATGCTTTAAGCTGAAGAGCATTGCTCCTCAATACAATGCAAAGCAAAGTTATCGGGTTTGACTTCTTCGCCGAGATGTATGAAGAAGATCTTTCATTCGAAAAGGTAGTGCAAGAAGTAAGAGAAGGAAGGCGATCCGACTATGTCCTACATGAAGGATATCTGTTTAAGTGACTCCAACTTTGCATTCCCGATTGTTCGCTTCAGCAGAAGATAGTAAGTGAACTACACAATGAAGGTCACTTCGGACGAGATAAAATAATGGCCTTAATAACAACTAACTATTATTGGCCGAAGATCTCAAGCGATGTGGCTCGATATATAAAGGGTGCTATACTTGCCAGAAGTCAAAAGGAGTACTTACCAATGCAGGATTGTACACTCCTTTGCCTATACTGAAGAGACCTTGGTGTGACGCCAGCATGGATTTTATTCTGGGTCTACCCCGAACTCAAAGAGCGGCAGACTCAATCATGGTTGTGGTGGATCGATTTTTCAAAATGGCTCATTTTATCGCTTGTCGAAAGATAATGGATGCAGTTCGAATAAGCCACCTCTATCTTCGAGAGATTGTCCGTTTGCATGGCGATCCCGAGTCTATCACCTCTGATCGAGATACCAAATTTATGAGTAACTTTTGGAAGAGTCTATGGGAGAAGCTTGGGACTGAAATTAAATTTCAATAGTGCCTATCATCCTCAAACTGATGGTCAGACCGAAGTGGTAAACAGAATCTTAGGCAATTTGTTGAGATGTTTGGCTGGGAATAAACCAAAGCAATGGGATTTGGCGCTTTCTCAAGCAGAGTTCGTTTATAATCGTTCAAAAAATCAAACTATAAACATGAGTCCTTTTGAGATCGTTTGTGGGCAGAACCCTCCTGGAGTCCTAGATTTGGTTCCGATCCCTCGGATTGGTCGGATACATCCTAAAGCATAAGAAATAGCAATCATCTTCGGGGTATCCATGATCAGGTGTACAAATCCATCTCCAAAAATAATGCTAAGTACAAAGATCAAGTCGACCAACATCGGCGTCAAGTTATTTTTGAGGTTAGAGATTTTGTCTGGGTCATTTTAACTCGTGACCGTTTTCCTATTGGTGAGTATAATAAACTTAAGGAGCGAAAAATTGGTCCTTGTGAGATTCTGCAACGGATCAACAACAATGCCTATCGTTTACACCTTCCTAGTCATCTGAGGACTTCGGACGTTTTTAACGTCAAACATTTGAGCCTTTGTTTTGATCAGCTTGATAAACCAAATGAGAACTCGAGGACGAGTTCTTTCCAACCCAGGGTGACTGATGCAGGAGGATTCTGAGATCGAAGAGGCCGAAGAGACCGAACTATCAGATCACATATTAATGGCCTTGGAAAATCATGAGTTAGCTGATCATCGCCGAAGGGATCATTGACGGCTTCGATTTCGAGCTCAAATCGACTTCGAACGCAAGGTAGAAGAATGGATCATTGAATGGCTTCGGATTCAGAATAAATGGCATCTTTGATCCGGGAGTCTGAATAGTATTTGCCATTGTTTATTTCCTTTTTTATTATTATTTCTATAAATTAGGAAGTTTGTTAGGATTTGTTTCATTATTTCTAGGCAGATATTTTCCATATCTCTAGGTAGATTCTGTTAGTTATTTCACGGCAGCTTGGGCAGATTTATATCTTGGGCAAGAAGTTTTGAAAAGCTATATATACCCGGCTTGTGGGAAATATCAACGACTTTTTGATTTTGATAAATATTATATACACATTAGAGAGATTTCTCTGTGTTTTTTGGTGAATCTCTTGTTCTTTAATTTGTGAGTTTATCCCATCTTAGCCCACCGGATAATCACTATCCAGCCCGGCGTCTAAGGAAATCGTACCTTGCTGGGGTTAGGGTTTCGTGTTGGCTGAGGAGGAGAGAAATCTACGAAGAGTACGAAATTGATTGATGAATTGAAGAGGGGAGAAGAACAGATGAGCCATTACTCCAGTAACACGTGGCATAATTCTTAGGTTCCGAGAGCCTTCTTGAGTATCAAGGATCCAGAGAGCCTTCTTGTGTGTCTTCAGTTCAGAGATAGTCAAAAGTCTTTTCTTCATGGAATTGGATGAGTATTTATAGAGTTTCCTAGAAGTGGTCACGTGCCTGGCACATGTCTGGGTCTTGTGACTAACATGTGACCTCAGAGAAAATTTCAAAAATACCCTTAGTTACCTGAGTAATGCCCAAATCATCTTGTCTTTCTAGCCACCAATCCAATCCCACAATCAATTCCCAAAATGAGTCGTCTCCATAAGTCTTCTACCTCGAGACTCGTGGAAGCTTCACTCAAGTCTCGCTCATTTATTTTTGCATTTTTTGTCTTTTCATTTAATTTTTTTAGGACGTATGCGAACCCTAATTTGTACTTGGCCTCACATTTGCCCCCATGCACGTGACTCACGCCTTAGAAGTGGCAATTGTGCAAAATATTTCAAGTCTTTGAGTTTTGCTTCAATTTTCTGAACAATCCGCAGAATTCGATCTTACAAGTCTCGAGAACGAAAATTCTAGAAGAGGGAACCCCTAGGGGAGCTCTCCCAGGATATCTTGGAAATCTTTCATCAAATCTTGCTCAATCTTTGTTTCCTTAATTTTTTTGGAAACTAAATCATGACGAATCAAATTAAATCTGAAAACTTCATCTTAAAAAATCAATTTTTTTTTGCTTAACTTGGAACTCGATTCGGTAAAGTAATGCTAGTTGCTGGTGAAACTCCTCCTGTAGTTATCCCACTTCGAGTTGTAGGCATACCATTCACAAATTCTACACCTCCCCAGCAGAGTCGCCAAATAAATATGGGCAAGAAAATCGTATCTTGCTAGGGTTAGGGTTTCGTGTTGGCTGAGGAGGAGAGAAATCCACAAATAGTACAAAATTGATTGGTGAATTAAAGAGGGGAAAAAAACAGGTGAGTTATTACTCCAGTAACACGTGGCAGAACTTTTAGGTTCCGAGAGCCTTCTTGAGTATCAAGGATCCAGAGAGTCTTCTTGTGTGTCTTCAGTTCAGAGAGAGTCAAAAGTCCTTTATTCATGAAATTGAATGAGTATTTATAGAGTTTCCTAAGAGTGGTCACGTGTCTGGCACATGTCTGGGTCTTATGTCTCAAAGAAAATTCTAAAATACCCTTAGTTTCCCGAGTAATGTCCAGATCATCTTATCTTTCTAGCCACCAATCCAATTACTCAATTAATTTCCAAAATTAGTTGTCTCCATGAGTATTCTACCTCGGAACTTGTGGAAGTTTAACTCAAATCTCACTCATTTATTTAGGCCTTTTTCATCTTTTCATTTAATTTTTTTAGGTCGCATGTGAACCCTAATTTGTACTTGGCTTCACAGTAACCTTTTTGGAGATATGTGAAATAAGTTGAGCCCTCTTATAATTCGTACCAATCACATGTATTGATAACATTCTCAATTGTAATTTGTTATAAATTTATCGAAATACATAGCAGGACGACTCATAAGATAATAAAGGTCCATTTTTATTCGTACTTATCTCATACATCCATATACATTAACATTAAATATTAACATAAATTTGTCATTATATATAACTAGTAATTGAACCCGTGCGATTCACGGGAACTAAAATTAAACTATTTCACTTGACTAATAAGATGAGCAAAATAATTGAATATAAAAATCTTTTAGAGTATCAAATTAAAATGCATTATTTATTTTATTTCATGTTCTAAGATTTTAGAAATCTTTCCGACCATCCAAACATGGATCAAGTAATATAAATATTCTCCAATATCATTAAAGGAAACATGTTACTACTTTAGTTTGTATTTAACAAAACAAATGTTGGCTAATAGTGTTTCAGAACCAAAAAAGACTAATACTGATCCATTCATGTTGATATAGATTATATGGATAAAAAAGTTCAATTTCACATTGTGTTCCAATACCTACCAAAGTATAACTTATCCTGGTCATCCAAACATAAATCATGAAATATAAATATTCTCCAAGATAATTAAAGGAAATATAATACTATTTTAGTTTGTACTTAAAAACAAATATTCGCTAATAATGCTTCAAAACCCAAAAAGAGTAATATTGATCCATTCCTGTTGATAAAGAATATGTTCAGAACTATTAAAATAGTTATATGTCAACTCAAGTGTAAAGTAAATGTAACTTATGTTAGCTCACTACTTTCTATTTCATGTCACAGAAAAATAGGCATCTTTGTCTCGTACAATGTCAGATCTTGAGGCCCCCCTTCGTCCCAAAAGGAAGAAGATCTGGGTGGATTACTTCGTCAACTTCCGCTGGATTATTGTTATCTTTGTTGTACTTCCCATTTCCTTCACATTGTACTTCGTTACCTATCTTGGGGATGTCATATCAGAGTGGAAGTCTTTCAAGCAACGTCAAAAATAACATGAAGAGAATGTCAAGAAAGTTGTGAAACGCCTCAAGCAGAGAATGATTGCCAAAGTTTAGACTCTAGTCAATATGGTGCAGATCACCAGGGTGACTGTTCCAATGAATCTTTCCCTTGCTGCAGAGCTTGATGATCTGCTTCTAATATCTATTAAAGTACTCATATTGTTAAATAATCAGTTAAAATCAAATGTGACAGAAAAAAAAAATGAACTATTCAATCATTTCAAATTAAAGTTCGGTATAGTAAATTTTACTACCTAGTATGACTCATAATAGTAGTTGCTTCAATCATCATCTAATAGCTCCAAACCAAAAATATAACAAAGAAAGCACAACAAAGTTCAGTGTACTTGAAAAAGGGCAACGACAATAAAAGGATATATGTTTAGTGAATATTTCGAAATAAAAAAAATCATTCTTGAATATGTAACAACTCTATCAAACAAATAACTCAATAAAAGAATTGGACTTTGGAATTGATCTGGTGTGTAGAAAGATAGAGAAAGAATAAGAGATTATAACACAACCCACCTCTCATCCATTCTAATACCTATCACAGTACTGATATTGTTAATTAAATAGTCCAAATCTAATTAAACTTATATATAGTAAAAAAATTAAATGAACCATTCAAGCATAACAAATAAAACTTAGATACAATAAATTATTACTACCTAGTCATACTTATAATAGGAGTTACTTCAACCATTATCCAATAGCATCCAAACCAAACATAAAACAAAGATTAAAAAATTTCATGATGTTCTGAATCGCCTTTAACATAGATTAAAAAAGTTCTTATTCTAGGTTTAGAATCCAGTTACAGTACTATCTTTTGTTATTATATCAGAAAATGACTTTAACTTTAGACTTTCATTAATATTCCATCAGGTTAATATATTTAAGCTATGGGTCTTAGTTTGATCTACTTTTCCTCTTGGGGATTTATGACCTCATAACCTTTCTAGATAAGACTAATTAAATTCTCACATAAAACTGAAAATTCCTTCTGTGAAGGCTGAGACTAAATCTCTTTGGGGTCACCCAAATATAATTTACTATGGACTTGCCTGGCGTGTGTTGTTTGCGGGTCATTGCATGCACATGGTAGCTCACACAGGGCACACCTAAAGGGCAGTGTCGCAGGTTCCTCCATTAGCAAAAAAGAATCTATCAGAAACATAATAAGAATTTAACTTTTCATTGAAGCAGGACGAGATTTGGCAGAAATACGTTATTATGGATATATAATGAATTGATATGCCTATATATGTCTGTCTTACCTCCTTTTCAGACAAATCTTCACATTCTGATTCCTGACCTTACTTCCCTAATCTCAGTCTCTACATACTGCAGTACAAGACCCAGACAATTCACCTTTGGAAGTTCAAATAAGAACACAGGTGCTAAACTTACTCAAAGCTTACAAAGAAAGCACAACAGAGTTTTAGTGTACCTGTAAAAGGGCAAGGACATTAAAAGGATATATGTTCAATGCATATTATATATCTTTTAATGCTTAAACATGTAACAACTCTATAAAATAAAAAACTCAATAAAAGAATTGGACTTTTCAATTGATCACTAAAATACAATTCATAAGAATTTGAATTTTATGATATATAATGCATAAATTAAGATTATCATCTAAATCACAATATGATTCTTGAAATAGAATATTAATAAACAAAAATATACAATATACAACAGCTTAACATCTAATATGAGAAGACTCTTCATTATCAAAGATGAAAAGCACAATCTTTTAACCCATAAAAAATAAATGAAATCTTAAAACAAATAGTTTCTTTGCATCTAATGAACTTTTCAGAAAACACCATCTATTTTAAACATAGCAAGCCACAAAGAGAGCAAAATTTCATTTACCTCATTAACCAGAAGGAATACATTTGTTTTATGTTTATTTGAAATAATATCACCTGGTAAAATGGTTTGCTAGCAAAAACAACTAATGAAGGGAAAGATATACCTGAAAGTTATAAGGTCATAAGGACCACAGAATAAGCCTGACACATAACATAAACATCAATACTAAAAAAATGAAAATTTCTTGTTGAATATATTAAAATATTTTATGAAAAATTAATAATATTATGACATACCTACTTCAAATTCTGAAACACTTCTTTAAATACTACATTGGTTGTAGTATTACTCAATTGTCCATTGTTGTTAACAATCAATAACTTCAACCCATTTCTACTTTTTACCCGAGAGATCGCAACATATAGTTGTCCATGACTAAAAACAGGCCTCGACAAATATAAACCAACATGAGAAAGTGATTGCCCTTGACTTTTGTTTATTGTCATTGCAAAATAAATAGCTAGAGAATATTGTCTTCGTTGAAATTTAAATGGGAACCGAGAATCTGATGGAGATAGGACCATCCTAGCAATAAATACCTTGTCTCCCACGTTATTTCCAGAAATGACCTTAGCTTCTATAACATGCTTTTCCAATTGAGTTACTATCAATCTTGTTCCATTACATAATCCAGAAGACTAATCAATATTCCTCAACAGCATAACTGGAACTCCAATCTTCAATTTTAGTTCATGGTTTGGAAGACCAGATGATGAAATGGAATTTAAAAATGCAGATGTGCATAAATCTTCACGACTATCGATATTGACATTTGCTTTGCAAGCACTATTTGGATTTTCATCCTCCAATCATGTCTGTCTGGAGTTAAAAAAGAAATAAAGTTCACTCTTCGAGCCATTGACAGTAAAAGACACTGTAATTTTAAAAAAATGGCAATAGAAGAAGAAGAAAAAAATATAAGATGGTAGTCAGACTAGATCCAATCATCATATATATGCATAGATCGTAAACAAATACCGAGGGATTTTCCGAAAACTCCTCCGAATTAAAGATAGAAGATAAACAAAATATATCCTTTCACCTACAAGTTGATTCAAAATAAAAGGATAATCTGATTTTTGGATTTATACGTGTTTTGTTTTGGACGGAATTGTTATTGATTATTGATGGTGATAAATAGCATTAAAGGAGGGAGTGAGATAATGACAAAAAAAAATTGTTAAAAACGTGTAAAAGGATAATCTGATTTTTGGATTTAAACGTGTTTTATTTTGGAGGGAATTGTTATTGATAATTAATGGTGATAAATAGCATTAAAGAAGAGGAGTGAGATAATGAAGAGTTTTTTTTGTTATTGATGATGATAAATAGCATTAAAGAAGGGGAATGAAATAATGAAGAGTTTTTTTTGTTAAAAACGGGTAAAAGGATAATCTAATTTTTGGATTTATACGTGTTCTATTTTGGAGGAAATTGTTATTGATTATTGATGGTGATAAATAACATTAAAGAAGGGGAGTGAGATAATGAAGAGTTTTTTTGTTATTGATGATGATAAATAGTATTAAAGAAGGAGAGTGAGATAATGAAGATTTTTTCTTGTTAAAAACGTGTAAAAGGATAATCTGATTTTTTGGGGGAAAAGTATTTTGTTAAAAACGTGTAAAAGGATAATCGGAAAAAGTGTTTTGTTTTGCAGGGAATTGTTTTGTGTTTCGGGTGAAAAAATTAAGCAATTAAAATTAAGTGTATCCTACTTTTATATATAGTATGATTGATTATTGATGGTGATAAATAGCATTAAAGAGGGAGAGTGAGATAATGAAGAGTTTTTTTTTGTTATTGATGATGATAAATAGCATTAAAAAGGGAGAGTTAGATAATGAAGAGTTTTTTTTGTTAAAAACGAGTAAAAGGATAATCTGATTTTTGAATTTATATGTGTTTTGTTTTGGAGGGAATTGTTATTGATTATTGATGGTGATAAATAGCATTAAAGAAAAATAGTGAGATAATGAAGAGTTTTTTTTGTTAAAAACGTGTAAAAGGATAATCTGATTTTTTGGGAGAAAAGTGAAGGGGAGAAAAGTGTTTTATTAAAAACGTGTAAAAGGATAATCCGATTTTTGGGGGGAAAACACGTCTTCTCCAAACAATGACCACTTATAAGGTTTTACTTATTTTTGAAGTCGATGGCTTCCTTTGTTGTTGGGTTGATCAGCATTCTTGAACCAAAGTAAGTATTTGACACTCTCACCTTGCCTGATATTTTCAACACAATATGATTAGTTCAAGGTCAAGAAGTTACTACAAAGATAATTTTAAAAATTACACAATACACAATATTAATTTATGATTGAAATGTTTCATTTGTGTTTTATGATTTTGATTAGAATTTGTGTATTGGTGAGTTGACATTTAACTGTGCTATTTTGCATTTCAATTGAGAATTGGCTGGATGGCCTTGATCTGTTTGTGTGTTGACAGTGACGGCCTGGGGTATAAGAGCTAAAATGATTTTATCCAAAGTAATACTCCCTCCAATCCACAAAAATAGTCCCATTTGTCAAATTGCAAACTTTAATTTGTTATATATGTTTACCCCCTAAAATTAGTAACTCTTAATTAAGTTTAGTAATTGTGGCACGATAATGAAATTATGGTGAAAAACTGGAGGACATTAAGTAGTTTGATAATACTGCTGATAAGAAATATGAATCTTTTTATAGGGAAAATAAAATGGGACTTTTGCGAAAATAACCACATTAAAATTCTATATTTACAATATATACAATTCTAACTAACAGGTTGAGGTAGACCACCAATAAGACATAAACCTGCTACAGAAGAACCTGCTACACAATAACATGAATTACACAGATAATAACAGAGTAATAGTGCAAATATATTTCTGATTCATATTGAACATATAAGAATCTCAAATATAATACTTTAACAAAAAGAAACGGATATTCTACTTGTATATATAGTATGATGGATTATTGATGGTGATAAATAGCATTAAAGAAGGGGAGTGAGATAATAAAGAGTTTTTTTCTTGTTATTGATGAGGATAAATAGCATTAAAGAAGTAAAGTGAGATAATGAAGATTTTTTTTTGTTAAAAACGTGTAAAAGGATAATCTGATTTTTAGATTTATACGTGTTTTATTTTGGAGGGAATTGTTATTGACTATTGATGGTGATAAATAGTATTAAAGAAGATGAGTGAGATAATGAAGAGTTTTTTTTGTTATTATTGATGATAAATAGCATTAAAGATGGAGAGTGAGATAATGAATATTTTTTTTTGTTAAAAACGTGTAAAAGGATAATCTGATTTTTTTATGGGGGAAGTGAAGGGGGGATAAGTGTTTTGTTAAAAACGTGTAAAAGGATAATCTGAATTTTTGGGGGGAAAGTGTTTTGTTTTGGAATGAATTATTTTGTGTTTTAGGGGAAAAATTAAGCAATTAAAATTAAGTGTATACCGAGGTATTTTCGAAAACTCCTCCGAATTAAAGATAGAAGACAACTAGAATATATCCTTTCAACAACAGGCTGATTCAAAATAAAAGGATAATCTAATTTTTGGATTTATATGTGTATTATTTTGGAGAGAATTGTTATTGATTATTGATGGTGATAAATAGCATTAAAGGAGATGAGTGATATAATGAAGAGTTTTTTTGTTAAAAACGTGTAAAACGATAATCTGATTTTTGGATTTATACGTGTTTTACTTTGGAGGGAATTGTTATTGGTTATTGATGGTGATAAATAGCATTAAAAAAGAGGGGTGAGATAATGAAGAGTTTTTTTTGTTATTGATGATGATAAATAGCATTAAAGAAGGGGAGTGAAATAATGAAAAGTTTTTTTTCTTAAAAACGTATAAAAGGATAATCTGATTTTTGAATTTATACGAATTCTGTTTTGGAGGTAATTGTTATTGATTATTGATGGTGATAAATAACATTAAAGAAGGGGAGTGAGATAATGAAGAGTTTTTTTTTGTTATTGATGATGATAAATAAGATTAAAGAAGGAGAGTGAGATAATGAAGATTTTTTTTGTTAAAAACGTGTAAAAGGATAATCTGATTTTTTGGGAGAAAAGTGTTGTTAAAAACGTGTAAAAGGATAATCTAATTTTTTGGGGAAAAAGTGAAAGGCGGGAAAAGTATTTTGTTTTGGAGGGAATTGTTTTGTGTTTTGGGGGGGGGGGGGGGGGGGGGAAATTAAGCAATTAAAATTAAATGTATTCTACTTTTTTATATATAGTATGATTAATTATTGATGATGGTAAATAGCATTAAAGAGGGGGAGTGAGATAATGAAGAGTTTTTTTTGTTATTGATGATTATAAATATTAAATAGCATTAAAGAAGGGGAGTGAGATAATGAAGAGTTTTTCTTTTGTTAAAAACGTGTAAAAGGATAATTTGATTTTTGAATTTATACGTGTTTTGTTTTGGACGGATTTGTTATTGATTATTGATGGTGATAAATAACATTAAAGAAAAATAGTGAGATAATGAAAAAAAAAAAAATTTAAAAATGTGTAAAAGGATAATCTGATTTTTTGGGGGGAAAGCACGTCTTCTCCAAACAATTACCACTTATAAGGTTTTACTTTTTTTTGAAGTCGATGGCTTCCTCAGTTGTCGGGTTGATCTGCAATCTTGAACCAAAGTAAGCATTTGACACTCTCACCTTGCCAGATGTTTTCAACACAATATGATTAGTTCAAGGTCAAGAAGTTACAAAGATAATTTTAAAAAATACACAATACACAATGTTAATTTATGATTGAAATGTTTCATTTGTGTTTTATGATTTTGATTAGAGTTTGTGTATTGGTGAGTTGACATTTAACTGTGCTATTTTGCATTTCAATTGAGAATTGGCTGGATGGCCTTGATCTGTTTGTGTGTTGACAGTGACGGCCTGGGGTGTAAGAGCTAAAATGATTTTATCCAAAGTAATACTCCCTCCGATCCACAAAAATAGTCCCATTTGTCAAATTGCAAACTTTAATTTGTTATATATGTTTACCCCCTAAAATTAGTAACTCTTAATTAAGTTTAGTAATTGTGGCACGATAATGAAATTATGGTGAAAAACTTGAGGACATCAAGTAGTTTGATAATACCGCTGATAAGAAATAGGAATCTTTTTATGGGGAAAATAAAATGGGACTTTTGCGAAACATACTGTGAAGTATTTTTTTTTCATATCGCCAAAGTAGGCTTGCCCCTATGAAGATATCAGAATATGATACCAAGACAACAACACTAAGATAGTTAAAATGATCCAAGTGAAAATAACCACATTAAAATTCTATATTTACAGTATATACAATTCTAACTAACAGATTGAGGTAGAGCACCAACAAGACATAAGTCTGCTACAGAAGAACCTGCTACACAATTACATGAATTACACAGATAATAACAGAGTAATAGTTCAAATATATTTCTAATTCGTATTAAACATATAAGAATCTCAAATATAATACTTTAACAAAAAAAAACGGGTATTCTACTTGTATATATAGTATGATTGATTATTGATGGTGATAAATAGCATTAAAGAAGGAGAGTGAGATAATGAAGAGTTTTTTTCTTGTTATTGATGATGAAAAATAGCATTAAAGAAGGGAAGAGAGATAATGAATTTTTTTTTTTGTTAAAAACGTGTAAAAGGATAATCTGATTTTTAGATTTATACGTGTTTTGTTTTGGAGAGAATTGTTATTGATTATTGATGGTGATAAATAGCATTAAATAAGAGGGGTGAGATAATGAAGAGTTTTTTTTGTTATTATTGATGATAAATAGCATTAAAGAAGGGGAGTGAGATAATGAAGATTTTTTTTTTTTGTTAAAAATGTGTAAAAGGATAATCTAATTTTTTGGGGGGAAAGTGTTTTGTTTTGGAAGGAATTGTTTTGTGTTTTGGGGGGGGGGGGGGGGGGGAATTAAGCAACCTAAAATTATACTTCTATATTTTACTCCATAGCCATTTTTTTTCTTTTTTTTTTTATCAGCAAAGAAGTTATTTTATTAACGGATATAACATGATAAAAGCCAAACACTCTTTGGCATATCAAACCCAATTCCATACACCATACAACTTAACTCCAGAATTAGAACAAAAAAATTAAAACCCAACAACATACATCAAACTCTGCCACTCCTAAACTAGACACCATAAAAGAATTAAAAGAAAACTTGCAGAAAATAACACACCATACCTACTCTTGAAACATCACCAAGAGAGGCGGAACCAGGGGGGTCTAGGGGGCTCATATGATCCCCCAATCATGTAATATCCGGGGGTTATTTGCTTTCTTTTCCCTTCTTTTTTCTTTTATGTATTTTCTTTTCTCTTTCATTTGTTTCTTGATTTTGCTTTATCATCAAAGTGGGGCAAAAAAATTGGTAGCAATTCTCTCTTTAAAATAATTAAAAATAAAAAGTTAAATAAATAAAATAATTTTTTTTGGATCCCACTATAGTGACCATAAGTGCACCATAGTTATATTCTATCAATATTATTAAATCTCTCTTATTCTATTTTTTTATTTTTGTTGCTAGAATTCCTTCTTTCAAACTAATTAATTTAATGAACCACAATATAAGGTTTTGAATATATAATATTATAATTTGTAATTTATCTATAAAAGTAGTTAATCAGCTGACTAAAAACTTCAAAGTCTAATTAATAGTCCCATAGTTGTTGGGGGAAATTAATATATATATATATATATATATATATATATATATATGTGTATGTATTTAAAGTCATTAGACTCACAACTCAAATGTTGACAAGAATATAATTGGGCAAATTGAATTTGAAAGGAACACTCAAAGCGTCATTAAATATTTTTTTTTTACTGATATATTTTGATCCCACTCTAAAAATATTCTGGTTCCGCCACCGACCAAACCCAAGCTCCCATAATTCAGAAGCAAGAAAACTGAACTTGAAAAGCAGCAAATAGCGCCCCCCCCCCCCCCCCCCCCCCAACTCTTCAGCCAATAACAAAACAATTGTCAAAACCACAAATTACGCAAAAAAAAATATTCTCAGTATTTATATGTTTCTTATGTGCGCATGTCGGGTTGACCCAACTGAAGGTTGAAGATGAGCCACCTCAGGATTTATATGTGTTTTCCTTTTTTTTAAGTCACGTCTGAAAATAAAGGAATGATTTTGACGTCTGTCCAATAATTCTGACAAAATGGTCCAATTATTAAAATTTAAAAAGTTCAGTGTGCTAATTTCATATTTTTATAGTTCAGTAGGTATAATGCTTAAAAGTCAACAATCACAATGAGATAATACCCATTTTTGCCATTAAAAAATATACATTCAATCATCTTTTTTAAGGACGGAGGAAATATTATTTTTGTGTATTATTTGTTAATTTTCAAGTTATAATAAGTAAATAAACAAAAAATAGGTCAAACAACACAAGAAAAATAAAAAACAAGGAATGGAAAAACAGTGGCATGCCTAACTCGATCTCTATTATTGGTGGACTTGTTAAGTTAATAGATGCGGAAGACGTGATTGATAAGGAGAAGGTTGCAAAATTGGTCCTTTCTTGTCTCTATTTATTTAATTGAGTCTTTGTTATGTATGGTCAAGTTTTCATAAATAAATTATAATTATGATGTATATGTATAAATGAGATAGATAAAAATTAAAAATAACATCACCCTAATTTATTTTATATTATTACATAATTTAACATTGATCGCAATCTAATTTTGTCAGATATTTAATAACATATTTATCATTTTCCTATTTAATTTGTAAATTGTGCTTACCTACTATGAAAAAAATATATTTATTTATTTTTTGAAAAATGTTTAAATTTATGCTAAGCTAATATTATTAAAAAAATATTTTTATCAAATATTATTCATATAAATAAATAATTATGTACTATTCGAGTTAATTCTTGTGAAAATACAAAATACTTGTGAAATATCAATTAAAAAAAATCTTCAAAATTAGAATTTGAAACCTTAAAAATGGGAGATCATCATAAAAACCCTCCAACTTCCAAAAATTGATATGTGGTCCAAACTCTAAAATTTACTGCCTACATGTTGCGATAAATGTTAGAATAACCGAGTATGTACACAAAATTTTATTTTGGATTAGGATTCTATTTATTACTTCCTCCTTTTTTGTATTTGTCATCTTAGACAGTAAAATTTGTTCTTTTTTATTTATCGTTTTTTATAGATTTCTAAAAAGCATTAATGACTTGGTTTACTATAATATCCCTCTTTTATCTTTTCCAAGAAATTTGAATGGTAATATTAAAAATTTATACTCATTTTAATTAATCATACAAAACATTAATTGTATTTCTTAGTCTTTGTGTTTTCTTCTAAAACGTCAATTAAAAAGGAGCGAGTAATTTTTTTTACCCAATTTCAATTTCTTTCAATACATATTTAATGATTGTATCTGATTTATGAGTAGTGCTAAAGACCCAACTTATTCTATAACTATTTTATAATTTGCTGATGTGACATACTTCACCTCAGCATATTGATTAAAACAAATTATTTCAATGTAGTCTTTGGCCCCACGTAAAAGCTGAGATGGAGTATGCCACATCAACAAATTATAAAATAAATTGTGTCTCTAGCATAATTCTTAATGATAAATGCATCTCATATTTCCCTATCATGCAACACAAAATTTGTTTTTGTAATGAAGTAGAAATAGTTAAAAATAAATAAAATTTATGAGGAGACAGGAATTGGTAGTTGTAAAACTGACCAAAAGGGTAGTAGTACTCATTAAATATATATTAATAATTGTCTATAATATCATTTACTATATATTCATACTCTCTCATCTATAATATTTAAAAATTATAATTATTTCTTTTAAAAAAAATAAAATCATTTAAAATGCCTTGTATTATATTATGGGAGGAGCGAGTATTTACTATTCCCCTCAAATGTGGGTCACAGATTAGAAAAACATGAAATTTTCGTCATGACTCATGCGGATGATTTGAACTTTGCATTCTCCATTGATGGCTAAATATGTGGCGCGGAATTGAAGAAGGCAGTGCCTTCGCTCCATTCCAAAATTTGTTCAATTCCAAATTCCCAACTCGCCATATATTATTCTTCACCTGCGTGGACTGCAGGTTCCAGCAGCAATTATGCATTGCACCTCACCTGTTTGATATATTGACTTTCACATCCAGCGCTCGTGGTAGTATTCAAATTGGGCATTTCCACTTTAATTTTACCGAATAATTATATGCGGACAGAAAAATTGGACCCGAAAAACAAAATGACGGCGAACAATTAGATTATTCTGTCCAATTATTCGTCGAAACAAATTTATTTTGTTCTTCCGATCTAATTTTCCTGTCCAATTTATCCGTAAGGACTCAATTTTACCACCACACGTCACTATTATATGATTCAATATTAATTTTTGTATATATATAAAAATGTTAGGGTAGGCCCCAGAAGGTAGTGCAAATCTAACATTTCAGGTTAGACCCGGGGAGGTATTTGCCTGATCTAACTCCGGAACTGTAGTGAAAAACACCTTTCCCGGAAGTTAGACGTCATCTAACTTCCAACAAATACCAATACCAGATTTGAGTTTTTGGTTTTGAGTATGGAGCAAATCAGTAAACTGAATGAATGAGTTACCTAACTTGTAAATTTGCTGTACTCTTTAATAGTTTAATATACCTCATTTAAGGAGGGGACACGTTTTCTCTGCCAATGTTAAATGTCTAATATGGTAAATATTTGTTTGTCAGCTGTTGTCTAATATGGTATGGCATACATCAGCAATGATGAAAGAATTGTGTCTACATTCAGCTATATATGTTATATGCACGCGAGAGAACATATGTAGTGATGTAAAAAATCAAAAAATCATTTGTTTGGGCAGCTGGGATAGGATTTTTACAAGCAGCAGTAGGGAGGGAGGGTGCATTTGGTTGATATTAAATGGCAGGGGAGGAGTTTAAGGAGACACTTCTGAAGAATGATATTTACTATGAGAATTGCCCAGGGTGTAAGGTGGATCAGCGTAAAGCTATGCATCGAGGCTTGCCTATTAAAGAACTCTTCGTTATATGGATAGTGGTGCTCTGCACAGGTAAAGCCACACCCTTTATTCATTTGTTCTTAGAAATATTGGCTAAAACCAGTGATTCATTATGTCCTCATTGTGTACTTATGCCTCTTCATGCTCAATTCAGAAGAAAGAAAACTTTCCCTTTTCATATTTTTGTCAAACTTGTATAAACCGTCATGACTACATACTACATAAGAATGTATAAAGTAAGTGACAAATTTGGAAGGTTATAAGATTTGGTAGCTTATTTTTTGTTTAAAAGGATTCTTATTTTGGGATGTCACGTAAAGGAGAAGAGGACTCTTACTTTGGCCGTGGAAACACTAGTTAAACCCTTTTGGTCCCTCTGAACTTAAAGTGTTTGTAACTTATAAGGGTGCACTGACGCAGAACTAATCTTAGGATTGTTTGCAGAAAGTGGTTTTTGTCAAATTCAACCCAAGCTCATCAGATTTTTACTTATGTGACAGACAATGAACCCAACTACTAGATAACCATTAACTCCTGTTTATTATGTTGTATTTAAAAGACGAGATGGCAAACCAGTTTCTAAAAGATTGATCGGAACATCTCAAGTTCTCAACAAGGATATGTAAGGGTTAAAATTGAGTTTTAAGTATAGAGAGTTATTTCTGCATGACAATCTTGTTTTTGTTTTTCGATTTTTGTTGTTGTTAGTTGAATCATAACCCTGAAGTTGAATGAAAAAGCTGTTGCCCCTATATGTCAACTGTAATTAGTTTATTTGATTACTATCATTCAGTTAAACATAGCACCTTAATATCATCAAGTGCAATGCTCTGATCATAATTATAATTTGGGTTTGGTTAAAGAAAACCTTTTGGCCTATATAATGTAATATTTTAAATTTTTGAGTATGTGACAACTGATCATTAATGAGCACCATGTGGTTTTTGTGCTTACGTATTTTTCTTGGATATATCCTGCACTCTAAGTATTAGTCATAAGAAAAAAAATATGTTTGCAAATTGGTTTATCTGCTCAATAAAATGATATCTTCAGTCATAGACAAGGTTCTGATATCTTTTCCTGCACTTTAATACCTTTTTGCAGCGCTGCCAATATCATCTCTTTTTCCATTCCTTTATTTCATGGTAAGTCACTTATAGTAACTTACACTAGCCGATTTATAGTAGGAAAAAGACTTGAAAGAAGTAAGTTAGCATGCTCCCTCAAGCTGAAGCTAATATCTTCCCTGGCCAACTTGCATAAAATGGGGTGAAACACTTTAGTACTAAACCTTTAGTCAAGACGTCAGAAAGCTAATGGCCGGACTACAAGGAATTCAAATGAGACCAATATTAAGCTTTTTCTTAATAAATTGTCCGTCTATTTCAATGTTCATGGTGTAATGGTAATGATAAATACTGATGAGGCCTTGTTAACAGTTACCACAATACAACTCCATAGTACTATCTAATTGAAGTCCCAGATCTGCCAATATTAATTCGGTTTATAGGAGCTATCACACAAATCTCTTATGCTACGTTTGGATTTTAGGGAATAGAATGGAAGAAGGAAATGGTATAAAAAATAGTGTATTTGATGATTAGTTTGGAGGATAAACCATTCCAATGGAATAAAATTTCATTTCATCCCATTGTTTTTTATTCCATGTGAGAGGTGGTGGAATAATATTCATTCCAATGGAATGGATATATGTGATAATTTTGTCATCATATTACACCAACCATCACCACTAACAACACTTACACTTGAAATCAAGGGCGGAGCCACACTTGGGCGAGTGTGGGCTCCAGCCCCCAATGAAATTTTTTTTATAGGTATATGGCTTATTGGTAATATTATGCAGTGTGAGGGCTAATGACTAAAACTTTTCAAGTAATGTACTTCTACTTTAGTACAATACACACTCTTGAGATTATGTTCATATTCAATTTCTTGAGAAAAGAACTCCTTTTCACTATCTACGACTCATTTCACTCTTTGACGTTAGAAAATACAAATACAAAACAAATTTTCCACCATTCCATCATATAAAATTTGAATCTTATAATCAAAACTTGGAATACCCAATATGCTACATGACAAATTAGAAGGAATAATACTCTACATTCTTATACCTTAAGAAATTTCAATTATTCTACTTTATACGTATATAATTATTGGTTTAATTTTAATTGAAAACTCATTATAATATTTATTCATCTTGTTAATTAAGTAGTTGTTAACTTGCTACTAGCTTTTGTTTTTTTTTCGTTTTTGTTTTTTTTAATTAGGGCTTTCCATTCTTTGAACCTTAAATTGTTTATTTACTAATGAAGTTGGTATTAACCTTACCTAGTTGCAACTGCAAACATTGAATGAGCATTTTCAGCTATAAATCTTATATAAGTTGTCATTGCGTAATAGGATGAAAGATAGATGAATTCTTGTATGTCACATACATAGAAAGAGACATCTTTGATATTATTGACAATAAGTTTATTTTGAAACGGTTTCAGTATATGGGACCAGTGAAGAGGATCATTGTGAATCACTTATTTGAAACGCTTTTGTGTAAAAATAATGATTGATATTAGCATATTTAACGTTTTTAAATTTTATTATTGTTCTTTATTTTTCTTATAATTTTTTGTATTAAGCCCCACTGATTAAAAACCCTGCGTCCGCCACTTGCTTGAAATACCTTAAAACCACTCCATTTCTTCCTTCATTCCATTTCTTCAATCCAAACCCAGCATTAACATTAACAATCAATATGTACTCATCAATTCTGTAAAAACTCAGTAATTCCAATTTATCTGTTGCAGATAAGAGATTTTAATATTGCAAAAGAAGAAGAAGATATCAGTTACTATGCAGGTTATGTGGGTGAGTTATTTTTTTCCTTGTTCACTAAAGTTATGATGTCTGTCCGTTAATAATTACATGTCACTTCGACTCACTCCAGTCCTCATAACTCCCTTAATTTTATGAAGGGTCATCATTTATGTTTGGAAGGGCTCTAACATCTATCTTTTGGGGCAAAGTGGCTGATCGATATGGTCGCAAACCAGTTATTATCATAGGCACTTCGACAATGTTTGTGGCTGCTCTTGGCTGAAGTTTGCAACTACCTTTGGCAACTTTCGATAGGCTTTCCGTGTAACAATTTTTATTTTTGTTCATTTCAGAGTTGTTTTCAACACTCTTTTTGGTCTTAGTACAAACTTTTGGATGGCCATCAGTATGAGGTTTCTTCTTGGAAGCTTAAATGGTTTGCTTGGACCAATAAAGGTATCTCTTGTTACATGTCTTTTAATTTCTCAGATATAGTTGCAAGATAATGTTCATGTCGAGATCTTAAAAAGTTCGACTACTGTTGTTTCCGTTATATTATTTCGTTTTAACTTGTACTGTTGTTAATATTTCCTCCATGATCAGGCATATGCATGTGAACTTTTTCGTGAAGAATACCAGGCCTTAGGACTATCAATTGTAAGTGCTTGTGGTATATGCATACTGTGAGTTGTTAATATCACATTACCAATCCAATGAATTAATAAAGTTAATATTTTTATTTCTTTCAGGTTAGTGCAGCATGGGGCATGGGATTGATAGTTGGCCCTGTTTTGGGAGGCTTCCTTGCACAGGTTTTTAAATCTTTACTGTTTTTAGAACTAGTGCAGTAAAAAAATTCATCATTGATTTTCTATCTGAAGAAATGAGTGCTATTGATTACGAAAAACATTGGAATTATATTAGGAACACATTCCAATAGTCTACTTTACATTGAGAAACACTTTATAAATATTAATATGTGGATTTAAGAAACTCATGTGATAACGTGATTACATTGATAAAGATTATATACTCAGAAGCACAAGCCTCGCAAATTGTTATGGGGATATATTAAAGATTACATATCATGTGACTAGGCAATCAGAAGGAACAAAGGTTCTTGATGAATGCTGAACAGTGCATATCACAAATAAGACATTTTTGGTTTTCAAGCATGGGATATGTGAGTGATAGTTGTCATGGAGTCGCCATGGCGTCGTCTAAGCGACGACTAGGAGTCCTGGCGCTAGAGAAGAACAAAGAAATGCCTTGGACGCCGAGCCGCCAAGGCTTACGCCTTGATAGCTGGCCCAAGTTAAGTGATTAAGTCATTTTGTACCCATGACTCATCATAACTCATGGACTAGCTATATCGTGTAATTTTTATTATTTATTAGATTTGTAATATGTGATGATTGTTGACTTGGCTGATCTTTTATTCTCAACGTAGTGTTTGTTAATTTGTTCTACTAGTTTTCAATGTCAAGTGTTTTATTGTTGAATTTTAATTGTAAAGTATTCATATAATTGTGTTTTTAATTGTATTACATAGTGTTAGTTATTATGTTTTGAGTTTTAATGTATATAATATTTTTTGTCGAATATGCTTTTGAAGTAAAACAAATAATATATAAATTGTACATTGTTAACGACTTGTCGTCATATGGACGCCGTGGCGGGTGTCTTATCTCTTAAGCGTCCTGGCGGTCAACTACTGCCGCGTCTCGCCGTGGCGCCATAACAACTAATATGTCTGTGAACATTAAAAAAAAGACCCAAAAAAAAGCACATTAATTTCTAGTTGTCTTTCATGATTGTACAGTAAAGAACAGCTATAGGGAGGGATGCAGCTGTGCTGAGACGGCTTAGAGCTGGGTTAGTCTGTTTTTAGAAAAGGGGTGTCCGGGTGGGCTGCTATAGGACACAGCGATAACTCTGACCCTTCACCCTAGAGGCCAGTTTAGGTTTGTACAGGTTATGCTGTAGTTTTTTGGGGTAAAGATAGGCTAAAATAGGGAAAAGGAAGAATATACGCTAGTGTGGCATTCTGGTTGGGCCTGGTTCTGGGCAAGTCTGATTCAAGGGTCAAAATATCATGATCCAGGCCGACCCTGTGCATAAGGGGGTTAGAGCTGGGACGGTTCGAACCTTCCGATTTCGGGTATAATTTGCACCGAATCAGATTCACATGAAAATCTTGAAAGATGTGTTTATCAGCACAATGTCATCATTGTGTGATATAATATCAATGTATTATTAATTAGAATTAATACACTTAGTTTTTGTTCGGGTTAAATTTCCATGCCTTACAATTAAATCTTTTGCCATTACTCCAAGAAATTATAGAATTTTGTGAGTTCCTTGTGTGCATAGACAATCTCTTCCTTTCTCAAAGGATTGAGTATTGTTCTGAATCAGATTTTATCAGTGTATGTAAGAGCCCTTTTTCAGTTCTTTTATATATATACACATGTATATATATTTATTTATTTCTACCTTTCATTACTTTTTTCTTTTCTTTGATGCATGCAACCTTTTTGTTCATGGTTTTTTTTTGTTTCTTTTGAAATATTTTTTAGCCTGCAGATAATTTTCCAGATTTATTTTCTCAAGAATCTATATTTGGGAGGTAATTTTCTTCTCTTGCTTTAATTTACTGCATTTTTATTTTCATAGTGCTGACAAATCCAACTTATGAACCGTATTCCAGGTTCCCATACTTCTTGCCCTGCCTTGCTATATCACTATTTGCTTTGATTGTGAATGTTGCTTGCTTTTGGCTTCCGGTATGTTTTTAGTATATTTATCCTGCTATCTTTTATTTTAAATTTCTCTTTCAGGTGCTTCTTACTTGTTTTAGTTATTATTTTTTATAGCAAGGATAGATTACAGAAAAGGACAGAAAGTCATTTAACCGGAAAAGTATACTCCTTATTGATGTATAACTTGTCAATATCTGTTGATAAAAGAAACAGATATCCTTATATATTTCCCATAGACGAAGATCATAACTAAGAGAAAAATGAGACAATAGCCCTCCCTGAAAATCATGTTACTCCTCTCCATACAAATAACCCCAAATGAAATCAAAAAACAAGCATTTCCATAGGATTGTGGCCTCTTTTGTATTATCTATCAATATTTACTGTTATCAGGCTGATAATTTTATTCTTCATCTTGACACGCTCTTAGGTTTCTTAGAATTTAATTCAGCTTAAAAACTTAATTGTTTTTATGTATGCAGCGTCCTAGGGCATTCAAAAGTTTATATGGTTGATTTTCTTTCTCTTAACATAAATCTATCATGATTGCTACCAATCAAGGAAACAAAAGTAGAAAATATTATATTCAACCTTCATTTTCACGCAATCTGATTTTGAATCCTTGAAATGGTAGGAAACATTGCATGTGCTTGAATTACACAATATATCAAGTGTAGACTCATTAGAGACATTGGAGAGTGCGAAGGAAGATACACGCGAAAGAAAGGAATCAAATTCTACAAGAAGCTTATTCATGAACTGGCCCTTGATGTCTTCTGTCCTAGTTTACTGTGTTTTCTCACTTCATGATATGGCTTACACAGAGGTAAGAAACTATTGTTTTCTGAAATATGGTTTCCACTACAGTTGTGTTATAAACTTATAATATATGATCCCTTGTTAATGTTTGGTTCACAGATATTCTTACGTTGTTGTAACTAGAAGTTGTACCTATTGGTGATTGTACTTCATAAATTTTAGCCAACTTGTTTTTCAAATATATGGGCTATGGCTCCTTGTATAAATTTTTGGGTAGGGATCCTATATGATGAACTCCCTTGTAATTTTGGATTTAGGTGTCAATTTGTCATGGGAATAGGTTAGCTAGCTCTTGGTGTTTTTTTTTACATCAATGAAAACCTAAGTGCCCAATTCTCAATGTGGCAGAATTGCACTGGAAGAACAAATGTTCATGGTTTTCCTTGTCAGCCTACAAAACACTCAGTTGGTACCCTGAAAGCTTAGTATAGCTTACATAGTCAATTATAAGGATATTGACAAGTACCTTGGGTTGTTTGTTGTTGCTTTTATCCAACTTAAAACTTTACATTTGCAAACTAAATTCGCTCTTCATTCTGAAAGTTTTTATTAATTATATGCTTGGTTTCGTATTACTAACACTATTGCTTTGTATCTTTCTCAGATATTCTCATTATGGGCTGTGAGCCCTAGGAGGTTAGGGGGCTTGAGTTATACGACTGGGGATGTTGGTGAAGTTCTTTCTGTCACAGGTACAGGGTGAATGATACTTCAAACATTATATAGCATATTGCATTTAGTGACATATATCTAACTGCAATAGAATCCTAATGCTGATGTAAGGATGTTAGATAAAACGTATTATAGTAACAAAGTGCTAAAAGATATTATGTCATGCATGTCCATAAAGTTTCTTTTTTCCTTTTAGTTTTTATTTGTTTATTTGTGAAGTTATTAAATGAACAACTGCAACTGTTTCCAAGTCTCCTTATTTTGGTGACCATAGTTTATATATTTTTCCTGATTAAGTTTAGTCACAATCCTGTATGGACTTTTCGTATCATATGTTGAACTTAAATTCCATTGCTTGGTGCACTAGAGAATTGTTCAGATTTTTAGTTTGTGAATGTTTGTTTAAAATTTTAGAGCAGCCACCTTGTGCCAACAACAGCAGCAACATTAATCAAAATAACAACAATAACACTAATTTCAATTCTTAGTAGTTGTCTACTCTCTTACTAGCACTCTGGGTAGGTGGGACCAACTTCACTTAACGACCTATATATGTTTTTAGATTTAGAGAGTGCAAAAGTATTATTTGAAGATTTTATCTTATGCTTTTGTTGTCACTGGCTCCACATATTGTTACCCAAGTTGGTTGGGAGTTTAGGCTTCCACTTATTCAATTAATTAGTTAATGCTATCTTATCTCAAGAATGGTTAGCAGTTTCAATTGTCATCTTGTTTTCCATTAGCTAGTATACATTTCAACTGGAGCAAGCTACAAGAGGCAAAAATAAAAATAAAAATAAAAAATTAGTTTACAAAAGAAACAATAAATAGCATAGTAGATTTGGATAAAATAGTTCTTTGTTACGCACATATTTTAACATACTAGAGTAGTAAAGTTGTTTTGCGTATATTAGCTTTGGATCTCTTTAAAGGTATGTCTTCATTTTCAATATGTCAATGACAAAATATTTCATTTTAGGAAAAAGGAAAATGATAAACAACATAGTAGATTTGGATAAATAGTTGTGTGTTAAGCACATACTTTAAATTTGTTCTCCTGCATATTACTGAACATGAGTGGAAGACCTTCGGTTTCTAACCAAATGCTCAATGTTCAGGTGTTGGCCTTCTAGTCTTTCAAATTTTCCTGTATCCACTTCTGGTGAAGCATGTCAGTTTTATGACTCTAGCTCGTATTGCCGGAGTAAGAAATCAAACCTTGTAAACTCACTTTACCATTTGTATATCCATAAATTGCTCTCTTTTAACGTGGTGCACAACTTTCTTATGTATAGGTTGCGTCTATCCCTCTTTTGACAAGTTATACCTTTATAGCTATGCTATCCGGGGTCACCCTTTCATTGTTGCTAAACTGCGCTTCTATAGCAAAGAATATTTTATCTGTAAGTTTATTTATGACTTCAGTAAGCTACTGTCATAGTGCCATCTTAACTTTTTTTAGCATGAGTTAAATTTATTTAAAAATGCATGCTTATTTTTTATTGTTTTTGAGAACTTAAACTATTACAATGTAATAAATCTAGGGGCCTGGGGGGAGCCTGGGGAAGGTGCCAGAAGGGTAACTTAGGGGAAACTTACCTTTTTAATCTTCTAAAGCGCCAGCTGAATTCTGATTTCTTGTTGAGAGGTAGATTCAAACCTGTGATCTTGCATAGTAAAAGGGAGAGGCCTTTACCACTAGGCTATAACCATTGGTCTGAAAACACATGCTTATAATCAAATTATAATCTTAACATCTTTCTGCTTAGACAATTTATTTGTTCTATATACAGGAGAGTTTGTGCACATATATTTGAGAACTCAGAAAAGAGAGAATCATATATAACCATTGTTCCCTCCTCATATCGAAGAGTAACTTTGTATTCGTAAGCTCACTTTGTCAAAGAGAGCATAAGTGGATAACCTATCAATAGCATGCCCCGATATGCGGCATCAGAATTGTATATGGGGTTGGCTTTTATAGAAATTGATGTCAAGAAATACATTTTATTTTATTACTCCCTCCGTCCAAGTTTACTTGTCCTAATTTCTTTTTTGGTTTGTCCAAATCTATTTGTCTTTTTTTCTCTTTAATGCTATTTGTGACATTACTTTTTCAACAATACCCTCATTTAACTTTTTAAAAAAATCATTGAACACAACATGACATACATTGGAAAAAGAAGCACTATTAACTTTGACATTGGAATCACAACCACGCCCCTTCCCCCCCCCCCCCCCTCTCTCCTCTATTTTATTGTTCCAAGAAAAAGTTGAGATCAAAAATTTTTCTTAATAGACGTGTACTTTGAAACTAGGACAAGTAAACTTGGACGGAGGGAGTACTTTTTTAGTAATGACAAGATTCCAAAGGAAAATATTCATTATTTAAATATTAAGACTAAAACCCCATATTCAGTCCCAATCTCTGTCTCTATGATGCAAGGCATTGTGAAGGAGACGAGTTGAACAGCCAACATTTTGCATAATTTGCACAAAAGAGCTTCTATCAGATTTAAATGTTTATGTAGTGTTAAATAGCTGGAGCATTTGGAAGTCCTCCAAGCAGTACTTTCTCTTCTGTAATTTATTTGTAGTCCTTTCCACACTACTGGAGTTATGTAGTTAAGGTTTTTTCCTTATTGCTTTATACTTCATTTTGTTTTTGTTGTCCTACTACATGCACTACAAATTCAATGTTTGTGTCCACATGTTTACATATTTGAAGTTATTCCCCTTACCTTTCTCCATTTTGGATTTATAATGTCATTAGTTTGAGGAACTTGATCAGTTAGGCTTTTTTCATGAGGTAGATTATTTAAAAACTTGAATTCCTACTTAATTTATAGAGGAGTTTTTTTTTCTTAGAAAGTTGGAAAGATTGATGGTATTTGCTATTGAAAGAAAGTATTGTTTTTGTCTGGGGAGGGCTATGGATCATGATCACGCGCACATGCAAGCATTTTAATACCAGTGTCTATAAAAAAATTAATATCCATATATGTGAACTAGAAATGCATGAAGATGTTAACAATGTATCTATGCATATGCCAGGTATCTTGATAACACAGGCTCGGATAGATTGTGCTCATAAGCATTGTGCATAATCTTCTGATCGGCATTTGATCTTCAAATAAGTTCTTTAAATTTATTCGTAAAAATTGTGATCTACATTTTAATTATCTCAAAATCTTTTTTTTTGTCACCCTCATCAGGTGTCCATTATAACTGGCATGTTCATACTGCAGAACAGGGCTGTGGTAGTTTTCTTTTCTTTTCTTATTGGAATTACTTAGTTTCTTTTCCTGATTTGGTGCGTCAAATATAATCTTTTTCACATTTCATGTCTTGTATGATAACAACAGGACCAACACCAAAGAGGTGCTGCTAATGGTATTGCTATGACTGGAATGTCACTTTTTAAAGCAATCGGTCCAGCTGGTGGAGGAGCACTGTGAGTGTTCTTTTGTTATCATATGCTCATCTTTCTTCATTTTTCAAGTAAAGCCATATATAGTGCCAATCATACTATAAATTTTGCTTTAGGTTATCCGAGTAATCCTGTTCTTTACTTTGAATAATTTCATTATGCAGCCTTTCCTGGGCACAGGGTCGCCAGGATGCTGCCTTCCTGCCAGGTATGGCTTTCTATTAAATTTTTTTTATTGTTCAAGTAAATTGCTTTCTGGGTTATGCTAAGCTTATTGCTCAAGTATTTGCCTTTAAGGACTTGTTTGTCTTGCGATTTCTTGTTTGTCCTTTTGCTGCAATTGTATGTGCATGGTCCATGTTCCTAGAACTAGCTTCATTCTGCTAGTGGTTCTAAGAAACTAAAGTATTAACTTATTTATCAATAAAAAGTAAAATGAAACCAAATATTAAAAGTATACAAGAAGTCCACTCTAAGTAGACTAAGAGCATTCACAACAGTTTCTTTATCTCTATCCTTACTCTCCAGTCTATTAGGTCATTCTGCAAAATAGGGATTCAATTTTTTTACTATGTACCCAACAGGTTCCTTATATTAATTCTTTAAATAATGAAATTTAAAAGTTAAAAGTTAAAATTTGAAAGTTCCAACCGTTAAAACATCAAATGAATAATAATTTTATAATTTATAAAAGAGATAGTATAATTTATCAATTGTATTTCACTGTAAAATAATTTTTATTTTATTTTAAATTTTAAGTAATTTATAGAGTGAGTATTGAATGGATTGTAACTGCAAATATACATAATATCAATATTAACTTTTAAAAAGTTAATTTGTGAGATTTTTTTTAATTTAAATTTGATATGATTAATTTAAATTTTGAAAATAATAAATTTTATAATTAATAGTACTTTTATAATATTTATAATTATATTGACATAAATTAAATAAATTTATATCAATTTTAAATTGGAATATGTTTGAAATTATTTTTTTTAAATAAGTCAATATTAATTTTATAATTTGAAAATATTGAAGTAGTAAAAAATGTCAAGATGTGTATGATTGATGAGTTGTCCACTTAAATGAGGGTGTAAAATGTCATTTTATATATATAGAGAATAGTCTTTTAACTCCCTTATACTGGGGAGTAAAATCCTATGTAGGGATTAAAATAGAGACTCAAATAAGGATAAGAAAATTGTTGGATAATGATTTATTGATATATTCTTCAAAATTGAGGATAGAGAGTTGATTAGGAAAAACTATTGTGAATGCTCTAAGAAAACAAAATCAAAAGAGCATTTTGTTTGCACCCAAATCTCAATTTTTCGAAATTGGGTTCAGTGAAATTTAGCTAAGTATTGATGTCAGTTAACTGGGCGTACGCACTAGTTAACTGAAATAGTTTAGACAGAGGCTGCCAGCTAAGCCAAAAAACAAAGGAGAAAGTGGGGACATGCCTGGGAGATAGAGAACACGTGTGAAGATGCGTTACAACCCATGACTCTTCAGTTCGGCAGAGTGGGATGACCCACGATCACACGGTCAAACACTAATAGAAAGTGGAATCGTGGTCCTATTTTTAAGGAAATCGTGGCTAAGTGACCGATTAAGTCAGCGCCATAGTTCTGCAACGGGTTTATAAATAGAGAACAAAGCTCTTTGGCGCAAATTGGCAACACCCATTCCAGAATACTTTATTTTTTTCCGGTTTTTATCCAGTTCTTACAGCTTTTCTAGCTTTAGGACCAACAATTAGCTTGTTGCGCCAATCTTCAGCTTAGTTATTGATGTTTTAGTATAGTTATATTGGATCCACTACTTTTACGTCTAGCTGGACTTAGATTCGTGGATTTGCAACTTGTTACGTCCGTTTGAACTTAGTTGTATGTTAACTCCAGTTGTCGGCAACATATCTTCAGCAATTATATCCAGGTTTTGACTTAACTACTTGTTTCTAGTGTTTAACTTTCTTGCATATTTAAGAATGTGGGATAGATGCATGCTAGTTTAACTTGTGTTATAGTTGTATTTATCAAATGTCAAAAACTTAACTAATAATCGTCATAGTTGTCACAACATCGCCTAGGCGACGCCTTGGCGTCTTAGTGCAAGAGCATGCAGCAAGTCGACACTCACTTTGGGCTGTCAAGGCGCTCGCCTTGGTAGCTAGGCGTCCACAAGTTGTTGCCGAGGCGATGCCTTGGCCGCCTAGGCGAGCGCCAAGACAGCTTGGTCAAATTAAAAGACAACTCTAAAAATTTTTGTCCACTTCGACTTGTCGACCCGCACGCAGTAGCACTTGACAATGGTTGTGACACACGCAATAGCTATTAGGGAAACTTCTGTTGCAGAAGAAAATTATAAAGAAGACCAGAAGAAGAAGAAGAAGATATGAAGAACTGCAAAGAAAAAGAAACAGGTTTGGGCATAAGAAGAAGAAAAAATAAAGTGTCTTTTGACTTCTAGTTGTCACCAACTAGCTACTTTTGTTCTTTTTCTCTCTTTTTTTAAATTTAATTGCTAGTTGTCATTCACTAAAGATTTTAATGTACTGAAGTGATTCATTGTCCTTTAACAAAACAAAATAGTCGTGTTCCATGTGTTTGTTCTACATGTTGGCCATGATTATTGTTTTTAACAAAATAAAAATAAAAATATCTTCTCATAAAAAGGTAATAAAATAATAAATTTTATTTTAAAAAGTAACCCTCTTTCTCCATAAATTATTAGTTGCAACTTAGTTTTATTGCATGTACAATAACCCTTAAAAGTTATAATTTGAACCAAATAAATCATAAAAACTCATGTAACTCCAAATAATATATAAATAATATTTTTTCCCTAAAATTAAATGTATATTTTATATTGGTTTAATGTATTTTTTTTAGTTAAAGACATGAGAAAATTAAATAATAATGTTGGTTCAATGTACTTCTGATGTAAAATAAATAATGTATAAATTGCACGCTGTGAACGACTTGTCGTCATACGGACGTCATAACGAGCGCCTTATCGCCTAGGTGTCTTGACGGTTAGTTACCGCTGTACCTCGTCGTGACACTGTGACAACTATAATAACAGTATAACTTCCAATTTATAGCATAGTTAACCCCAGCTATAAATTATCAAGCTAACTAGAATCAATTAACTAAAAAGAAAGTAACCAGTTGTCTAACATTAAAGTCCTTTGTCAAAGACAAAAAGATCCATAGAGAAGCAGTTCCTTCTTCTCTCCAATTGCCAGGACAAGCGTCTAACATTGAGTTCAGCAAACTCTGGTACGTCCGCACATAAAATTATTAAGGCACAACACACTTAAAACTTAGGAAGTGTTTCATTGTGTATGGGTTACCATGTCAGAGATTCAACTTATCAGGTTATCTGTGCCCTGATAGTGAGCTAGGTATTAGAGTAAACTTAAACCAACCACGCTAGTTAAAGAAAAAGGAACAACTTTACTGTTTATGCACTTATCTGTATTAATTGTCATTCAAATGTAGGTACCCAGATGGTTTTCTTCATTTTGAATGTAATTGAGGCAATCGGGCTGGTGTTAACATTCAAACCGTTCCTGGTTGAACGCCAACACTGAATAGTGATTGTTCCCATTAAGCATCAAGGGAATGGGATTATCGTCCAGCACAATTCTTTGCTGCGGACTGCAATACATGATCGCAGGCAATCTCGTGATTAATCATTAACCGTTTGCGCTAGCTGTTCACTTATCAAATGGGTATTTTTGATTAATTGATTTACATCATTAGCTGATATACTTACGCGACTGTGACAGATACTCTCGTGTACCATTTCTTAAATTGTCAGTTGGATTATTTTCTTATTGTGTAAGATGCTAGTCTTCACCATCACCATTCATTCTTAGGAGAAAGGCGACATTTACCATATATGAACATGTCTTTTAACATATTACTTGACAACATTTGGCTTTTTGAAATTCCCTCTACTTGGTATCTGAAATTGTCAACCGATGGAGTAAATTTTTGTTACAATTTGCGGCTCCAAATAATGATTCTTGGATTCAAATAGAGAGAGGATGAAGCAATTGACATGGTTTAAGCTGGAAGTATATACTTTATTATTATTTTATCTTTGTGTATGTGTTTAAATGTGTGCCCTTTAGATGTGTGCATAGATATATTTGTTGTTGTTGATGCGGTTAAATTATAATAATTATTTTGGTTTATAACTCTATAGGAGAATAAATTATTTATTTTCCTATATCACCCCTACTTTCTCTCATTGTATTAATAGTTTTCAACTTCCCATAAAAGGGTAGTGATGAAATTTTACACAAATTTTAATTAATAAATGATAGAATTAAATGACTTTTTTAATCTATGTGCATGAAACTAAAACGACAGTTATTAGCAAGTGCTCAAAAGTTCAAAAATAAATAAGGCAAAATAAAGAAGGGTTTGGATGGGTATGACAAATCGAAGCCTTGATATAACAGAAATAGTAATATAGTTTAATCAATTAAAAACTAAAAATACCTACTCCCTCCGTCCCAAAAATAATATAAGATGAATTCAGCTTGAGATATTTTTCAAATTGAAAATGGATATGAATGAAATAATGAAATATATAATATTAATAGTAGTAATATTTAGTTCAAATCCTCGAACGACTTACAAAGGGACAAAAACACCTCAATAAAATAACTTATATTAAGCGACGGAGGCAGTAATACTAGTATACCTGATGCGTCCATGCCTAGGTCAGTGCCAAGAATATCTAAAATCGACCTCCTCCTCTGCGGCGGATCTCCTTTTATGCTCATCGATGCGGAAGCGGAGGTACAACAAATCTGCATTAAAATACCAATCAATTTCATCCTCAAATTTCATCCTCAATTTGCAGAATTTCACTAACCTCCTGTCATTATCATCAAATTTCTTCTCCTCCTCAGCCGTTTGCTGCGGCTTTGGCTTTGGCTTTGGATTAGGCTTTACCCCTTGTTGCTGGTTTGTGTTCAGGCATCTTCTTCATCGTCTTCATCTCTCCTCCTTTCTTGAAAATCAATCGTCGACTGCTGAAAAAAGACCTCATCAATTAGGCCTTTTTTACGACTTGGGCAGTCTGTCGGCGTAAATGAACTTGATCAGATTTGCTCCACAAAATTTACTTAATATAAAATCATAATTTCATAATCGAACAGAATTTTAAATCGATTTCGAGTATTAATATAAAATTATAATATACAGAAATTTAAATAATTTATTAAATTTTAAAATTTATTTATATTTTGTGTTGGGTTGGAATTAAACTTTTAATCGAGTTGGTATAAATTTAGCTCGAATTACAGTCTTATTTGGTACACAAACGAACAGAGGGAGGGAGGGGTTTCTTATCGAGTAGAATTTGGATGTGAATGGGGCATAACATAATTTTTAATTACACATTGAGCCCTTGCACTTTTCAAAAAAGCTAATTCAAACTATCTTTGCATTTTCCTTAAAATAACTAAATTAGTCTACCTCAGACGTTTCAATAGCAAAATAAAAAATTAATTGAATAGAATTGAATTGATATTTACACGTATTCAAATAATATTTTCATATAAATCTCTCACATAAGATGGGACTCATTCACTATTCATGTGAGAGGGATCACGTCAGTTCCCTATCTATATTATATCTATATATATATATATATATATAATAAGGATAACAACAACAACAAAAATTGATTGAATTAACTGAATTTTTTTAACTTGTCATGAGTAACTCATAAAATAGATATTATTGAAATTAAGTAATTTATTTCATTGAGACAAAATAATAGTAAGTTTGAAATTTTGAAAGTGGGTTAACTTATATTGGATTTATAATTATTTGTTTCTAACCCATATAACTCATATGAAAAACATGTTATATGATTCTAGTTCTTAATAAAAACATAAATATATTTTGTGACCCATAATCTAACTAAAACCATTTTTATTAGGTCTAGTTGCTTCACTTAACAATAACATATACGTTTTGATTGTCTTCACTACAATTTTTTAAGTTTTAGGTGATTAATATTGGTAGAGTTTGTCAAAATAATAAGTGTCAGTCATAACATTAGTGTCGACATTCATAAAAGTATTGATAAATATATATTTATTCTAATAACATCATTTTTATTCTAACAGTACAAACACTTAAATTAGAAAAAAACAAGTATGTGTACCGGATAAAAACATGTTTATGTACGTCATATTCTATTATTTAAAGAGATTTTATTAATCAAAATTTTAATATTTGACCATTTTTACTAACAACTGTTTAAATATTTCATCATTTTATTAATTAAAATTACATCTACACACACCTATAAACCACTCCTTTTTTTTTATTTTTTTCAATTCATACATACATACATACATATATATATATATATATATATATATCATTATTTAAATTTTTGTCGCAATCTTTTTACTACTTGTATAAAAGTTTATTTATTTTGTAGTCAATAAAATGTCTATTACTCTAAAACAATTTAATTAAATTTAAATATAAGGAATGATATCTCATGTGGAAACTAGGAAAGAGAAGGATTTTCATTTGGATCTACTACACCCAAAACCCAGACTAACCCAAACATACACAGTAAACTACACACCAACGTTGCTCTCTCTCTCTCTCTCCTCTCCAGAAATACAGAGCTTTAAAGAAAAGAAAGAGAAATCGTCTGCGTTTTTGTAGATCAATAGGCGATCAGTTGGAAAATCTTCTGAGCAGATCTAGTACAAGCAACAATTTCCAGTTCATCCAAGCACATACTCTATTACATCACAGTGAGCCATGAATATATTCAGATTAGCAGGGGATATGACCCATCTCGCCAGTGTTCTTGTTTTGCTCCTCAAGATCCATACCATTAAATCTTGCGCTGGTACTTGACATCTCTCCTTAAACACCCTTTATAGATTTATTCATGTGGGAGTTATTGATATGCATATTGGTGAATCATGGATAATTTTTGTTAAGGGAATATACCCTTCTGTAAATGTGAGGAATTGACTTTATTGAATGGATTGGGGAGTTTATATTAAGGTATTGGGTTGAAAATGGGTTTTAGTTTAATTTTTTTGGGTTTTTGAAACATAATTTTCCCCTTCCATTCTTGTATTAAGTTTGGGTTGACTAAATGTCTGATGTTAAGAAATAAAGATTACTTCTTTTCATTTTCATTATAATTTGTTTTGACTTTGCTTTAAGAAAAACTGATTAGTGTAACATAAATGCTTGTAGCTTGAATCAGGATATTGAGAAGCATAAGTTAAAATGTGAGAAAATGTAATTATTGTATAAATGCAATTTTATGAAGTTAGTGGCTGTTTGATAAAAACTGAATGAATCTGAATCTGAATGAAAAAAGTTGTTTGATAATTGATACGTCTGAAACATCTGAACTGTCTTTTACTATTTTACTCCTCTAAACTATGCTGAATAAGTATATAATTTTGTCTTAGCGTATTTAAAAAAATTAAATACAATATTCATTGTACAACAAATAAAAATAAATAATTCAAACAAATTATCAAACAAAATATTGAATAATTCAAACAATTTTAACTCAAGTTTCATAGAAAATAAGAAATGTAACGAGTTAAACAAACATGTCAACATAATAATAAAATTACATTAATTTTAATGGGTCACTTATTTTAACTTAATTTGATATTATTATTATCTGTCCATATTATTTTTAATTATATATATATATATTTATATATATTGAGAGAGAGAGAGAGGGAATGTGTGTTATGGCTATTTAGGTAAAAATAAGTTATTCAGTCCATTCAGCCAACTTTTTTTAAATGAATCGCTCAGAGCTTTTCAGCCCAATTCAGATTTTCAAACTCGTAAACAAACACTCTTAATGACTGATTCGCTCAGTTTTTTATCCATTCAGACCCATTAAGCTGCTATCAAACAGCCCCTTAGATTAGGTACAGGATAAACGAGAGTCAGCTGATATGGTTTATTATATCTTATAATGGACCTTTTTCAATGTAACAATATGAAATGAGTTGTGTGGTTGGTGGTTTGCTGAAAAATGTCAAGGTTAAGCAATATTAGTGTTTAGCTATACAGTTATCCTGTTGATTCTAATTTTGTGTATTCCTATCATAGAATGTGTAGATAAAGTGCTTATTTATTAATTCGACGGCGTATTCATGACCCTCAATTTATACACTATCCAATTATATTTAACAGTGATGTTATGATAGAACAAATGTATCATCAGAAAATCAAGTTCCACAATATTTGTGTTCTCCAAAGTTCCGAACTTTCCTGCAGTGTTTAGAAAGTCTGTTGAGCATTTGAGAGATATTCTTCAATAATAGATCTCCAATCTTTTGTTTAAGACATGAAGTTGTTACCAAATGTCCGGTATAGTCCATACTTGGATTATTGAATAGGAGTTCCATACTGAAGTTCTTATAAGGCATAACTCAATAATGATCAAGACTGGTTAAAAGGTTGAACCTACACTTGTACTGTATATGAATCAAATGAAGTTTATATTGAAGAACAAAAAAGTTATTGCTTCTCTCCACTCAGAAAGTCCCAATTAATCTCTACTTCCAAGTGTTCCAATTAACAAATTGGAGTATACGTAACGAACGGATTCTTAAAGATATTTTCTTCTTTTAATATTTCTAGTTATGGTCCTTTCTTTTTGGCTGTATGGCCTCATTGGTTCAGTTCTTTGTTTCAGTATGAATATTGATCTGAGGAAAATTATCTTGAACCTGGTTGGCCCATTTCTAGATGGAATGATATTAGTGACAGTTTTGTTTGTAGTTTATTTTCCAGTTCCATTGAAGTGTATAAGTAGTTTGTTAATGTCAATGAAATGCACGTCAAAGTCATCTTTTGTATGTTGCATCTTACTTGAAAAGGATATGAGAGACTTCAAATTAAAATTTACCCTTACTCTCAGTAGTTGAATGGGGATAAAAAATCAAACTGGTTGCAAGGGCATACTTGTCCTCTCCTTAAGGTCTCAGTTTGAAAGAACAAAAGGAGAGTCATTGACTACATCATCTACTAGAATTGAACTTTACTAGTCATACTCTTCTTTTTCTCTGTCATACTCTTTAGTCTCTGCATCTTTGCTCTTTCATATGCTCTAGTATGATTTTTTTATTTATTTAAAACTTTTGTTTTTTTGGATGACTTGAATACAATTTTTGTGATTTATACAGTAAGAAGCTGTTTCTTGTTTTATTGTATATGTTGATCTTTGATTATTGACTTCTTAAGCTATGTGCAGGCGTTTCTCTGAAGACCCAAGAGCTCTATGCTCTTGTCTTTGCTACTCGCTACTTGGATATATTTACTGATTATATTTCATTTTACAATACCATAATGAAGTTAATATTCCTGGGGAGCTCTTTCTCAATTGTTTGGTACATAAGGCATCACAAGATTGTCCGCAGATCCTATGATAAAGACCAAGACACCTTCCGTCACTTATTTCTTGTGCTGCCTTGTATAGTTTTGGCCCTAATTATAAATGAAAAGTTCACCTTCAAAGAGGTAATACTTCATCTTATGTTGTTTACACAGCTCATATTTATGTTGAGGTAAATGTTGTTCTAACCAAGTTGATTTATCAATTTTGAGTAACCATAATATCAGTTCCTTAATTATTTCTGCTTTGTTTGTTTGAACAGGTAATGTGGACATTTTCCTTATTTTTGGAAGCTGTTGCTATACTTCCTCAGCTGGTACTGTTGCAAAGGACAAGAAATATTGACAATTTGACAGGGCAATATGTGTTTCTCCTTGGGTAATCCACCTGACCCAGACTTCTCTTTTTCAGTCGACAAAAGTTGTAACATAAGTTGCACAAGAACCTTATTCATGGTCAGCCCAATGTTACCTAGATCATTGTTCTATCATATAGAGCTGTAAACATCGGGCTGCTCTTTAGCCCGGCCCGGCTTGACTAAACCAACTCAAGCTTGATAAACAAGCCAGCTCAAACAAGCTCACCCGTTTAGATAAACGAGCCGAGCTCGAACAATGTTGTGTATGGAGCAAGCTTGGATACCTTATTTCACTGATTTATGCTATTACTCTTTCAATCTCATTGCTTAACTATCCATCTTCCTCAATTCTAGGGTTATAATTTTTGCCCTTCGTTTTCCATTTCCTTTGTTTTTAATGGCAAAGGAATACTATTTGATTTGGTGGGCACATATACATATATACACTGTTAATATGTTTAGTCTGAACAATGATCCTGTTGCTTAGCTATCCATCTTCCTTGATTCTAGGTTTATAATTTTTCCCGCATTATCTTTTTCCTTTGTTATTGTTTGGGTTAAGGAATATTGCTTGATTTCGTAGGCCATAAATATAACCATTGATAATCTAATTGTTTGCATTAGCGTAGCTGTGAACACCCAAGGTTTATGAACTCCTTTACATATACCTATTCCTATTTATTCGGTTAGCTTCCCAAGAATCCGAACCCAAACTGACCCTCCTAATATGAGATTTATGAGTTATAAGGGTTCACTCTGGAGATTTGAGTACTAGGGCCAGGAGTTTCACACCTTAGTCCCCAGTGCTGGCATGTTGTGTAGGACATTACTTGAAATCCTGTGAGACAGATACCTATAGATAAATTTCATGTAGTTGAATCAGATTAATCTCAAGTAAATTGAACTGCTAGTTGATAACATATCCGGTCGTGTATCAGAACTGTAGGACTGTACTTGAATTATCGTTTTGCTTCTCTTTGCAGTGCATATCGAGCATTGTACATCTTAAATTGGATCTATCGTTACTTCACTGAGCCACACTACGTCCATTGGATAAGTATGACTCTCTCACTCTGTCTCTCCCCCCACCCCCACCCCACCCCACCCCACCCCACCCCACGCGTACATGCAGTTTTCTGCGTCTCATAACAATATGAAATTGCTTGTGCTATTTGCAGCTTGGATATCTGGGCTTGTCCAGACATTGCTTTATGCCGATTTCTTTTACTATTACTTTCAGAGGTAATTAATTAATTCCGGATTTCAAATACAGCACATGCTTATATATAGCTAATCGTTGGTTGTAATGGTTCACAGCTGGAAGAATAATGTAAAGCTCCAGTTACCAGCTTGAGATCGAGGGTCAAATGGCCAAGGCAGAGCTGGCCTAAGCATTTAACACTTAATACTTGAATATGTATCGGTTTTGAGTACAGATAGGTGTTTGGCATGTAGACTCTTATTTCGGTGATTGTTTTTGTTACCAAAAAAACAAACAGTATTCATTCTCATTTGTAGTTTCCAACTTTTGTTTTTTAGGAGTATTTATTTGGCACCAAACAGGACCTACATTCAACCAGTGAGTTCAAAATTTTCAAGTTATGATTTATACCTTGGGGGGTGGTTGATAAAAATTAAATGAATCTGAATCTAGATGAGTTGAATTTGAATATAACATATTTTTATTATTTTATCCCTCTAAACAAATTTAAAAAATTATTGTAAATTTATTTAATATTCCCTCCATATAATAACTGTCGTTTTAACTTCATGCATATGGATTAAGAAAGTCATTTAATGCTATCATTTATTAATTAAAATTTGTGTTAAATTTTATCACTACCTTTTTATGGAAAGTTGAAAATTATTAATACAAGTGAGAGAATTTTTTGGGACAATGAGAGAAGGTATGGGTGATATAGGAAATTAAATAATTTATTCTCTTAGAAAGTTGTAAACGTCAAATAAATTAGAAAAAGAAAAAATTTATTCTAAAACAACAGTTATTATGGGATGGAGGGAGTAATAGTCCTCTTAACATGTGCTCTAAGGGTACATGCTAAGCACACAATTCAAGAGAATATTTTTTTAAACTGTATATTCTCTTGAACTGTGTGCATATTCCCTTGATTTTTACATTTACACCAAGTTTAAAGAAATATGTACACAATTCAAGAGAATATTTTTTTGAACTGTATGTTTAGCATGTGCCCTAAGGGCACATGTTAAAAAATTCCTTAATATAATAGTTAAAAAACACTCATTCAGTCCATTCAGCCAAAAAAATGAGACTAAACCATTTAGCTCAAATCGTCTAAATGGTTGACCGATTCAGACGAATTTTTTTTTCAAAACAAACGCACTGAATGGCTGAATTGATCAACTATTCAGTCATTCAGTGCTAATCAAATAGTCTCTTAGACTAGATTATCATCCTTCAGTAAAGAAAAGAAATTAAGCAGGAAATAACAAATTCTATCTGGGATACTAGTATAATACAAATGTGCCAGTTTTGGAAAATTATTGAAAAATGAGTATATAATATTGGGAAATTACTCTTACCAAATTATGAAAAAATGAGTATAGGAAATTACACTAAAATGTCCTTATCTGTAAATTGATGCAAAATTTCATAGTAATTTGTTGATTGATGTCTTTACTCGCAACAAAAAATTATTATTCTTGAAATAATAAATTCTATATGGGATAATAGTATAATACAAATGTGCCATTTTTAGAAAATGAGTATATAATATTGGGAAATTACTTGATGTCTCTATTCGCAACAAAAATTTATATTTATTTTTTTTGTACTGAGATTTTTATTTTTATTTTTTTCTAAAATTTAAATTGTGATGAGTTTAATTTAATTTTTGACATAACAATTATATTCGTCAAGTAGTTTAGAAAAATTTATAGACAGATTTCGCCTGCTCAAAAGAGGCTTCTTCTGTTCTTCGCCAACCCTTCTCTTTCTCTCTCTACGCACACCGGCACCGCCATGAAAGGAGTATCCTTTTCTCTCTCATCCTCAAAGAATTCATCCAAGAAGACTACTACCCTTCAACCCACACAGGAATTCAAAACAGATGAGAAAATCCCAACACAACCCGACAAAGAATTTCTCACTGAGTTCGACCCTTCCAAATTCCTAATTTCCCGATCCAAAACCCTCGTAATCCCACCAAAACCCAACGAATGGAGACCCCACAAGAAAATGAGAAACCTCGACCTCCCAATCCAATCCGCAGAAAACCCAAACGACACCCTCCGATTCGAAGTCGATCCCACCTCTGAAAACCCCTCTTCTAAGCCCGACGTAACCTACGGCCTGAATTTGCGCCAGTCGACCAATCAGAATTCTGAAAGTGCAGAGCCTCAATCGTATGAGCCTATTGATAGGTTGATGGTTAAGAAATTGAGGGAAGATTTGGATAGATTGCCGGAAGATCGAGGCTTTGAGGAGTTTGATGATGTCCCAGTTGAGGGTTTTGGGGCCGCGTTGCTGAAGGGTTACGGTTGGTATGAGGGGAGAGGAATTGGGAGGAATCATAAAGAGGATGTGAAGATTGTTGAATTCGATAGACGAGCTGGGAAGGAAGGGTTAGGTTTTGTGGCTGCTCCATTAAGCAATGTTGATAATGGTGAAGCTAAAGATGGACGCAAGAATAAAGAGAAAGATATGGTGGGTAAAGATGTTAGGATTGTTGGTGGGAGAGAAATGGGGTTAAAGGGTAGGATTTTGGAAGTAATGGGTGGTGGTGACTATGTTGTTTTGAAGGTTTTCCACAGTGGGAAGGAAGTGGAAGTGAAAGTGCGGGGCCGTGATGTTGTGGATTTGGGCTCTGTGGAAGAAGAGAGGTGTTTGAAGAAGTTAAAGGAGTTGAAGATTGAAAACAGAAAGAAGGATAGTAAGAGGAGTCGAGGTGATCGGAGGGAGGAAAAACCGGTGAGGAAGGATAGAATGTCTTGGCTAGTTAGTAATATTAGAGTTAGGATTATTAGCAAGGAGTTTAAAGGAGGGAGGCTATATTTGAAAAAGGGTAAGGTTGTGGATGTGGTTGGACCGACTACTTGTGATATATCTATGGATGGTAGTAGGGAGCTGATCCAAGGTGTTGAGCAAGACTTACTTGAGACCTGCACTTCCAAGGTCTGGTGGCCCTGTTCTAGTTTTGTATGGCAAGTATAAGGGTGTTTATGGAAGCTTATTGAAGAAGGATACAGAGAAGGAAACTGCTGTTGTTCAAGATGCTGATACTCAAAAGCCACTCCATGTTCTACTAGAACAAATTGCTGAGTATACTGGAGACCCAAGTGATATTGGATATTGATGGGGGCTGATAAGTTTACGTTGAAGGTACTTTGAGTTATATGCCATTGGCTTAGATAAAGACTTTAATTTCTGAGTACTGTTGTTATCAATTTTCTGGTTTTTGAATTTGAACTGTAATTTACATTTGTGTTAGAGATTGTGTTTTGCCAAGTTCTTGGAATTTTAATTGCCTTCTTTGTTGACCTCAAGTTCTTATCTGTAAAAAACTAATTTCGGTGAGTTCTTTAATATTTGGCAACATGCTGCAAGTAAAGTTGGTTACTTTTTTAATGTTTAAAGCTTCCGTTATAGGTTTCGAATGAAATTTATGTTGAACATAGTTATATTGAATTTTTAATGGATCAAATCCAATGATTCACATGATTAATGATCCCGCTAATGATGCTTTTTTGATGTTCATAATATTTTGCATTTAGACTAAGAGCGCTTGTTGAAAAATGTAGCATGAGTTTGCAGACACCTGAACTCATACAACAAACACTAGGATTTGGCTTGCATAGAGTTTTTGAGCATAGTATTTAAATTTTAAAGGCCTTTCCATAATTTTTGTGTTCAGAAGTTTTCCATAGATCATATCCACCTACAAGGAATGATTATTAAAGAACAGGATAATGCATAGATAATGTGCATGGAGAGTTTTGAATGACCAGCCATACTATATATCCACACAAAAAATTGCATTGTGTAAAGCTAAATGTTCATCAATGAGCATATGCTGAATTTCTGATGTCGATTTGGCTGTTGACAGGTTGAGGAAGGAGGACATATACGGCGTAGCACATCTGTGGAAAATTGGATTTAGCATCAATTGCGGACAGGATCGTTTCAGATGTTCCACATTGAAGAAGCTTTCTTACTTTCACTTGTGGTGGTAGGAAACATATATTTTTAAATTGAAAACACAATAATAATTAGGAGACCTTTAATTATAATTTTTTTTTAAAAAATCTAGATTACAATTGTAAAGATGTTAATTGTAGCTTGGTTGCAAGGTTGAGCATGTAACTGAAGCTTGAATTTTCTTAGAAACCAAGCTTGATCAAGTTAGGCTCATTCATATCTTTAATATGTTGTGTACCGAATGTAGCAGCAACACTCCGATACTTATGTGAGGTATGTCGAAAGTTTGCTTATTCATTGTATCAAACTAATTGAAGTGTCAAATAACTCTATCAAGATTTAGGTTGTGTTTGATAGACTTGGGAATTAAGATCTGAATGATTATGATGTTTTAATAAATTAAATCATCTGAATGGTTATGAGGTCTGAGTCTAAAAAATTGTTTGATAACTAAAAAGTAAGTGACACTATTTTACCATTTTAAAAGGTAAAATTTTATTTAATAATTTTAAATATTCAATTTAATAAAAATGAGTGAATAATATTGTTGAATATATTTATATAAAAAAAATTATCAAAAAAATTTCATTAAGAGAAACCTTCTAATTATTAAGATTTCATTTTCTGTCTTACCGATTAAGAGGTATTCAGAAATAACAAAAACAAACAAACAGTATCATACGCGAATAAGAGACAGTCCATTAAGAGGCAATCAGATGTAAACAAACAACCCCTTAGATAATTTCATCTTCTAGTTCTGATCACTAATCTGTGTATAAGCCAAAATCATATTTGTTAAATTTGTGAAGTTGATTAGTATGTATATTGTCCAAGCTTTATAGGTTGAGAGTCTATTTCAAGATCAATATGAAACAACCAAGGTTGAACATGCTTTTCGGATTAAAAGCCAGTTGGGAAGTAATATGAAACTAGAATATGACAAAAACTAAACATTGGCAATTGGCATGGAGAACTAGAAAGCAATAATAACACTATATATTTAGACATGACCCAACATTAGAATGGACATATTTAAGTTAAACATATTAATGGGCATCTCATATCTAGGACCAAACATGGTTTGGGTACTCTTGTCGTACAACAACAAAAACATGCATTGGTTTATTAAGTTCATCATAGCCATAGAGTCGGGTATGCAAGTATTGCACCAAAAATAAAAATTTTAAGATTTGATCGATAAGTTGCCATCAATCGTTGCATTGCTTTAAAGTAACAACTCACAAGGGTTTATGGGGGGTGCTTTTTTAAAAAATTTGCACCGTGTAAGAATACAAAACCATTTACAAAAACTTACAACCAAATAATTGAAGCTTGAAGCTCGTATCACGTATCAATATATTCTGGAGAAAGGATGGTCCTGTAAAGCTCCTTCAAATTAGCCAATACATGGCGTGGTCCTAAGCTCTTAACACCAATGAAATTCAAAAGTTGCTCTAAATCCTACAATAATGTGAGAGGGAAAAGTAAACTTTAGGTCAGTTTCATAAAGAAACAAATAACGATAAATTCAATAGAACATAACGAATAATGTAATGGAACTTTCACGAGCCACTAACTCTACTATCAAACTTCGAAGATGACAATCAATAATGTGAACTTTAAAGGTACACATGTAACTTGGAAAACACAGAGGGAAAGGAAAACAAAAATTAAATACTATCTTAATGTATGTTAATCTAATTATATATATACTTGTCAAGGTTCAAAGAGAAATTTTATTTTATTTAGACAAAGGAAAGTACAAAGATAAGAATGTAACCACTCAATATTAGTGATGGGTACTACTAAGAATCTCTCAGAGATAATGAACATTAGTATCACAATATCATGTATTCATCGAAACGAGACCCACATCAGCAGAACTGTTACCAGTCCAGTTCGCTAAGATTTACTCACCAAACCAATTTGATTAGAAGAAAATTATTCATATAAAAGACTTGCATTACAGTTTCACCAATTGCAAAAAGAAACTCAAGAGAATGTGAATTTTAACATTGAAAAGAAAGTTGATTCACCGTAATATCGCTGCTGTCATTATCATTAGGGTTCTTGAAAGATTTAAAGCAGATTCCAAACTCATAACACCTACTTGCAGCTGCTTAACAACTACTAACCCACCAATAGAATTAGAAAGGTAACCATACCTTATTCAGCAGGAAGACTGCGTAAGCTGCTCTTGTTGTGTCTTGCCCTTCTAAATAAAGAGGAAATTCTACAGGCGTCAAATTTGAAGAAAGTGGCAATTTCAACGTCAAATCAGTGGTTGTTGGCTCTATTGAGGGTGCGCAGTCACGTATATATGATCGAGAACCTCCCATACATAAAGGGTAGCGCAAGGGAACTTCTAAATAGCAAGCTATAAGTGAAATAGCCTGCAGGTGAAGTACCCAACTTAGTCAATATTCAAATATTATATATACTATTTAGATATTGTTGTCTTTTATATACATGATATTAGACTTGTCAAAAAAGATAAATGAGTGCACGCTTGTCTCTGTGTTTGTGTCTATACGCATCCATATATATACAATATATCAGCGCTGAAAATACCTGACCTAAAGTTTTCTTTAAAGTTTTCTTTTTTCTTTATTACATAATCAAATGGTTATTTCACTAAGTTAAAAACTACATGATTGAAAAAATCTCTGTTAATTTAGGAGTAGATTTCAAAAACGCAAAAGTAATAATAATAATGATAACATGCACCGATAGCAGAAGAGTAAATGTTAGATTTGTTTTGATGACTAAAGCAAACTAACATCAAGAAGAATTTGCTAGTTCATAATTATATTTAGGAAGAGAAAGGACATACATGTGCAACATGTCCCAGGGCTGTTGCAGACCTTTGAACCTCCTTCTTATCAGTGAAAAAGCTCATCTTCGTAAAAGGAAGCAAACTGAGATGCAGACCCGAAATAGTCAATGATCCTTGGTCAAGAGGTTTTAACCCAGAAGGATCCCCTGGAGAAAAGCAAAGAGATACGAGATGAATGACTCTTTAGTACCAAGTCAGAGATATTAAGTATCCAAACACAAAGAAAACTCATAAAAAAATAATAAAATCACCTAGACAAAACATGCATGAATATATAGTGCATTCAAACTCTCCAGTTTTTCATCAGTATATACCTCCACTCATAAAGCTTTGAAACAATTTCACATTACATTACATAAATATAAAGCAGAACAAAAGTAGTTGAGACTTGAATACTTGGGAATATACCCATTTTGTATGAAGAAAAAAAAACCATAGCCATGTGCATCTGCAGGAAAGGAAAGAAAAAGTAAAATACATCCACAGAAAAACAAAGGAGAGAAGAGAGAGAGATCAATGTGAAAACAAATACAAATCCACACCCACCTACCCAATCACAGACACGCCTATATATAACATGATAACAAGCAAGCACACATGCACATGTAACACAGCTATACCTAATATATCCACAATACTCTATATTTTCGTCTCCTAAGCTTGGGAACTCCAGTTTTATAGATGTTGATATGGTTAGCACAGAATAAAATTCATCATTCAGTAAAACCATAAAATGCCTAGGTAGATATTGGCAGACAGAGACTTGTAAATTTTTTCTTTTAGAAAATATATATTGGTGGACAGGAGCCTATAACCCTCACTGTCTATTTCCATTACAAAAATCTGTGCGCGCTTGTGACCCCCTTCCCCATCACCTGTGTTACATACAAATGTAACACAGCTACTCTACCTAATATATCCACAATATTCTGTATTTTCGTCTCCTTAGGTAGGCAACTCCAAAAACTTGATAGTTTTATAGATGTTGATATGGTTAGCACCTGATAAAACTCATCACTCATTAAAACCATAAAATGTCCAAGTAGATATTGGCAGACAGCTACTTTTTTTTTTCTTTAAAAATAAATATATTGGTGGACATGGGCCTATAACCCTCGCTGTTCCATTAAAATCTGTGTGCTTTTGTCTCTTCCTTCCCCATCACCCTTTAAATATTTGTAATATTCTTAATAGTACCCCAAAAAAATATTAACAACGCGGGTGGAAAAAATGGTGTGCTAGTTAGTCATGTAAGTACATACAGAATTCAATAGCAGCCTTCATTGCTTTTGCATTTTTATCAATTATCTGCATCCATCTATGTGCTACCCCTATTTAGAGAGGGGGCTTCAAATTAGCTTTTATGATAAATAGGACCTCAAAAAGTTTAAAGATTAACACTTCTTTCATAATTATTAATTTGATAGTCAGTTTTCTTCAACAAACTATGAAGTATTAGCCATGAGAACAAACATATCTACGCAGAACATCAGTTCCACTATTCAAGTTTAAACAGATCATAAAAAGATTCCTTACCAACAAATTACCTGACTTATTACTGCAGGTAAATGATTCAAGTTCTTGCTCATATGCATGTCCAGTAACGACCTTCACAGGATAGAGCAACGAAACTTGCGATACCATATATTGCTGCCTCACTCTCAGCAACTTCTGCAAATTCTTGAGATGAGCGTAACCTCTTTTTCCGGCCAGTGACTTATTCGCTTCCTATAATATAACAATAATCAGGTTTTATATGGCACAGAAGTATATTAAATCCAACTCACATATATCACCACCCCCAGTGACCCCCAACAAAATGAAATATGATAAAAATATCTTGAGAAATCAGAGAGCATCTGAAAGCTGGATATTCTAATGATCATTACTTTCCAAGCAATGAGAGACTAAACAAATGATTGAGTAGGGTGCAAACGAAATATCATCCAAAAAAAGTCTTAAAAAGTTATTTTAGTTTGTTAATAAGCTGTCCTATAAAGTATTCATGGTACATGAGTACTTTTTATGTCAAATTATAGTTATAGATCTCTTACTATTTAAATTTTCAGGTATGCTCTTTCAATAGTATAATGAGTACTTGGTGGATTGGCAAGTTTTAGAAGTTAAGAGAGACAAGGTTTCCCATCCTTTTGTTGTAGTCCTAATGGTGACATACATACGCGTACCACTCTCACACATACATAACAAATGAACACACGCAGATACCCATCCACTTTAAGATTTATCACACCATGGAAAATATTGCTATCTACCAGCTAGTAAACCAACTTAAAAGACAATGCAGAATGAGGAATTCAGTAACAAGATCGTGTATAGAAATGATTGCAAAGCTTAAAGGACCTTATTTAAGTTGTAGACAATATCAACTACATTCATCATGCGAACAGCAAAAAGCAATAGTAGGTAGGGGACCGTAGGGCCAACATGTCCATGAGTTAAGTAAACATGTCCATGTGTTTCTAAGTTTCTTCTACTTTATGAAATACTATGAACAAAAGCATCAAATTTGACATATATATTACTGGCATTACCTGCAAACGCTTACTAGCTACAGAAAGAGCGGTTCCTGCAACCAACAGTGATCTTATTTCGGTACTAAGCTGCTCCTCTTGCTTTTTTACTTTCTCTTTTACAACCTTTGGATGCATGGTCATGTTTCCCACTGCCAATTCTCGAGACTCCAAATGTTCGCGCATCTCATCAAGTTCATTTGATCGACTTAATGACTCTGCTTCTACCTGCCCACCATATGGCCGCCCGCTAATCCGCGGGCTTATCAATTAAAGCCCATGAAATTTCAGAAGGAAAGAGATAAAAGAACAGAGCATAAAAGTAATGAAACAAATTCTGTACCGGTCCTTTCTCAAAAATTTATTAGCCAACTTGATATGAACTGTAGGAAAAGCTAGTAGGTACCGAACTCAAGTTTCTAATCTTCCGCTCAATGTGTAGCGAAGAAGAATTATAACTCAAACAATCTTATACATCTTTTTTTGAGCAATTTAAATTTCACAAATATTATGAAAGTCAATTGACAGTCAAAATGTTAATTTATGAATCTCCAGTATTATACATAGGAATAAAATATTCCCACATCGAATTATGTGATTATACTTACAATGGCCCCAACAAAAAAGTATGCTCTTTCTTTTTGTTACACTTCTCAACAATCAAACAAAGTTAAAAATATGTTTTTACTTTTAAGTCTTTTGTTCTTACAGAAGAATAGGTTAGCAGGGATCTTTTGTCCTTTGGGGATTTTCAGGTTGAATTTGTGTTGCAAACATAGGTGTATTGACCTTCATATTCTCCAATTTTGGCACTTAGGAGGTGGAGTTCGTAATAGGATGGGTTGGAATTGGGTGGCATAGTGTATTTTCCCCTTCTATGCACTTTTTATTTGCACGCGCTTACATATTGGCCTCTTTTTAGGGGCTCGTTAATGAAGTCTCTCTAACATATTGGAAAGTATACATATATTTTCATCATTTAACTTTCCTGCATTGCCTCAGCAATCAAATACACCATGGAATACAACATTAACATTATATAAGATGTCAAAAATAGAGTAAAACCAAGGTATGGTATAAAAATTAAATTGCTTGTTTCTTTTCTGATTTTTCCAAAATTCATCAGGCAACCAAACACCTCAAAAAACCCAAAATTGACAATAATTTATGTCAATCAAAGCATAATAAAACTTTGGATTGCAATTTTTCTAAAAGCTTCAAAAATTTGTATTTCATTCTCATGTGCAATAAATTGATACACCAAGTTAAAACGGAGCATAATGAAAATAACAATTGCTTCTTCATTCTCACATTTCCCTACCCTTTTTTAGCAACTAAATAGGCAAAACTCTAGTAAAATCTAGCATAACCATACCTAAAATTTGCAATATCACTCCAATCCTTTTTCCTACACTTCTCCGCCAACCAAACAAAACCCAAAATTACGCCAACAATTAACAGAAAAGTGCTCAAAAAATCGAGTACAACCCTACCTGTATATGGAACTGGAGCTTCTCCTGTAACAAAATTTTGTTCCGATTAGCTTCGTTAAGGGCAGATGAGAGACTCCACAATCGAGCTAGCTCTTGCTCAAAATCTTCCCATTGAATCACTCTCACATCCTCTTGATGATTTTCTTCTGCTACAACTTTCTTTGATGACGACGACGATGATGATTGTTCCATAAATATTAACGTTGTTTGATGCAATTTGTGCGGCATTCAATAGTAGATCATCGTGCACCCACCTCACCATCGTCTTGAAAATTGAGCAATTAAGGTCATCAAGACATACAAATTAGAAGCAAAGAACAAAACTGGGCTACTTCTTTTAAGGACGAAGAGGAAAAAGCAATAGATTGGTTATTTCCACGTCTCGTTTGTATTTTCAATATCTGAAAGAGAATTATATTTTCACAAGTAGAATTGATTTTTTTATCGGGTCTCAATATTTGAAATATTAATTTTTTTTATAAAAATATCAATTTACTATCTGAAAAAATAATGCTATTGTCACGTAATTTTAGGTCAATACTCACGTGCACGCATATATTTATACTACAGATTCTGTGACATATAGAACCCGTAAATATATATATATATATATATATATATATATATATATATATATGTATGTGTGTGTGACTCAAATTATGTGATAATAACATTACTATTTGAAAAATGGTCCTCGACCACATTTACTATGTATGTCAAGTAGTGGAATTACCGGCCTAAAAATACTTAAAAGAAAAATAAGCCATTTATACATACTAACGCCATGAGGGTATAAATTAACTGATTTGAGCCGATTATTTAGTTGTTCAGATTTAGTTTATAAAATTTATCAAGTGTGAAATAAAGTGTAATCGAGTCTAGCATAATTTCAAATCGAACCCGAGCAGTTTAAATTTTTCGAACAAATATGATCCGAGTATTAATCAAAAAATTCAATTTATAAATGTTCGAATAATTTATCAAACTTTAAAATTTGTTCATATTTGAATCGTTTATATTTTAAGTATAGATTGAATTAAATTTTTAATCGAGTAAATACGAATAAAGCTCGAATTATTTAGTTTAATTTACATCCTTAAACAACGATGTCACACGGGTTATATATTAATAAGTCACTATTATATAATTGAAAAAAATTAAATAAAGTTTCTTTCATTTCTTAATCAGTAAAAAGGTCATAAATATCATGAATGTTTACCCATTAATATTTAATAAATGTAAAAAAAATAGTTCATTTTAGTTAAACAAAAGTATTTAATTAGTCTAGTTAACGGGTCAACTTATTAATTTATGATATGACATATTAATGAATGTAAGTGAAATATATTAAAATTTTGATTACATATTGTAAAAATTAAAAAAACTATACCATCCAATTAAAAAATGACTAAAATTAATATATATATATATATATATATATATATATATATATATATAAGACAATAATGCATAGCATGTATTTGTTATGGATAAAAAATAGGCAAATAGCATTCTAAGCGTCCATTGAGAAAAGCAATGGCTGGAATTTAAATTTTTGGGACGGTGCCCGCTAGTAATTCTAACTAGAAGTTCTAGCGGACGAATAAAGCAGAACAAACAAGTATAATTTTCTTGTTTTTCCTTTCTTTTTTTTATATTAATGCGTCTTTCAATTTCTATAAACTCTCACTTCAAGTTGTTTACAAATAAGTATAATTTCCCACAGTAAAGAAAATCATGCTCAAACATCCAAGATAGTCACCGTGGATAAAACTTGGGATTAGTGTCAGTGACCGAGAGCAAATCCAAATGTTGATCCATAATATGGGTTTCCAATCCACAGAATTTCATGTTCTCCGAGTATCCAAATGCTGATCCATAATATGACTAGCACAAATGCAATCCTACACAAAATAATTCATATCCAAACACCCTATCATCCATTTAACATCTAATTATTGTATCACTAGAGATGGAAGAAAAACTATAGAATAAAAATGGCAAGAAGATATTTTTCAAATTAATGATGTGAATGGTATTGCTTTTTTCCCTTGATCGCAACAGAGGATGCAAGCATTAACCTTCTTAAGTAAATAATTAACAGAACAGCACCACCCTGCCACCCCGAAAGCAAAACAACCCATTCATTTTAAAACTACATGAGGTTCATTTAATTGTATATCAGAATTATCATAAGAAGGATCAAGATGCTTAGACAGAATATCAATAGGCTTGATACGTCCTTCACGCAGCCGAATCTCCGACCTAGCTTTGCTTTGATCAAAATGGAACTGTAATAGAACATGTTAGAAACGAATTAAGTGAATTCAAGATATAGCTCGTAGAAAGAGAAAGGGAACGGGAGGGGAAAAAAGATGACAAGATCTCATACAAGAGCTCATACAAAAAGAAAGGGGAGAGGGGAGAGGGGAGAGGGGAGAGGGGAGAGGGGGGAGGGGGGGAGAGAGAGATAACAAGATAACAATAATTGAACAATACTAGAAAAAGAAATAGAGAACAGAATGTTGAGATCCCTATAGCACAATACCTGATCTTCTTTCTTCTCCCACTCTTGGAACTCAGCCCGGGAACGCTCTCTGGCCAGTAATGCCTGTAGATGAAAATATTGGGTGATCCATTATCACACTATTCCAGATTGTTTACCAGATGAAGCTCAAAGTGCAGACAAACCATAGAGATCTATACAATTGTGACCTACAAAAATTAATTCATCCTATGGACACTTGATGAAAAATCTAAACAATTAAAATAGTAATCAAACATACCATTTCTTCCTCATGTTGTGCTTTTTCAATTGCCCTTTCCTCCCTTCTCTTTTTCACTTTTTCAATCTCTGCCTCAAACATAAATTTGGATGGTTACACAAAATCTCAATTAAAAAAATGCTCATTTTACTTGGAAAGTACAACTTATATCAGTATATTATATTCATTAATACACAAACATATTTGAAGGTTAATGAATCTCCAAACATTAAATAAATTTGGTACACAAGTAGTTAGTTGCTAGTAGTTATACTTATGTTCCAAAATGATACTCCCCTGTTTGGAAATGAAAGGCTTACTTCTTTTTTGTTAATTTTTTGAGTTTTAAAGTTTGCACAGGTTAGAGTTATACATAATTCTATTTAGTAATATTCTTCTAATAATAAATTATAGTTTCTAAAGTTTAATAACAAAAAAAAGAATAAATTAAGTCGCAAACAAAAAAAGTAGGATTCACAGTTCCAAAAAGAGATATTGCCATTAAATTTCGCAACAGATAAAATAATGTGGATAACAAACTGATCCTACATACCATTCTTTCTCTCTGCATTTTCTTCTCTTCTTTTACTGAAAACATTTCAAGTGGCATACCTTACGTAACATGAAGCTCAATCTTCTTTTGCCAAACAAATCTGCATATCAAATATTCATATAAATGTATCAGTACGGAATATAGCACTAACAAGTTTTCCTCCATTTCTTTCATATTTTAAGCTAATAATCTGATGTATCAGTACGGAATATAGCACTAACACGATACATAACCCTTTCCAGTTTAATGTCACAGCAATAAAATAACAACTTGTTACCGATCTGCACTCAACTGCGATACAGGGTTGATGAGAAATCACAGCAACTTTAGATTTGGGAGATTAAATAATAAACTTACCGATTACATGCTGATTAGTTTGATGTAGAACACAAATTTTGGACGCATATGGTCAAATTTGCACAAATTGTTGCCGATCTGCAGTCAATTGAACTAGGGTCCATGAGAAATCGCAGAAAACGCTTTGGCTTTGCTGAGTTTTGTTATCTTTTTCCCCATTCGTTTATGCTTCGTCCGCTAGAATTCTAGTCGGACTTTTTAAAAACCTTGTCTGCTTGGGCTAAATGGGGGTATTTTCATCCAAAATTCGTCCAAAAGTTTTTAAAATTCCGTCCGCTAGAGTTACTAGCAGAAGCCGTCCCAAAAAATTAAATCCCAGCCGTTGCTTTTCTCAATGGACGCTTAACATGCTATTTGCCCATTTTTTATCCATAGCAAATACATGGTATGGATCATATATATATATATATATATATATATATATATATATATTCTTTTTATTTCATATTATAAAATTATTATGGACTTTTGAAAGTCAAAAAAAATAGCAATGATTCAAAAAATTATGAAATAATAAATTGAGTCGATAATGATTTATATTTTTTTGAACCAACGGAGTATTTAAGTCTTTAAATTTCCTTTTTCTTTTAATTCCCCGTCCAAAAACTCACATAAACCTGGCGTGGTCTACAAACTACTTTCCGGGCTTGATTATGAATAGAGATGTAGTAGTATGCATAGGCTTTTGCCCTCCATTATGGAGTATATAAAGTTTCCGTTTGTTCATAGACAAAGCTATTTGGTCAAACCCAAAGCCCCAGGCCCCCAGGCTTCTCTCAGCCCAGGCAATCAGCAGGCCAAACCACAAATTAATTAAAAAGAAAAAGCAAAAAAAAGAAAAGGATGGACTAGAGAAGACAAGCTAGGCTTACCCTGCCAGGGCCAAAGTTAAGGTTTGGCCTGACCTGATTAACTAACAAGGCCTGACAGGCCCCAGGCCGAGTAACCTGTTTGTGCACCACTAGATGACAACTTATCGATAGAAATTTTTCGAACGATAGAACGTTGTGGTACATTGGTGATTGTGATTATATGTTTGTGGGTTCGAAATTCAACGATTTCGTAAACAATGTGAACATACCCTTTGAGAGGTAATCGAAATACGTTTTGATTTTCGAGTTTATGTGTATGTATACTCCCTACGTTCCCAAAATGACGACTCAAGTAGTAAAAATTCTTGTCCTCAAAAGGATGACATCAGTACTACATAAATTTTTACTTGGACAAAATTACATTCGACTTAATCTCATATTTTACTTATGTCAATAGTCAACCAGTCACGTCACTAATTCTATCTCTACCCAAAACTTAATTAAATATATTAACATATATATTTTGGCTTGCTGCTTACCAAAGAAGCATTAATTGTCCTTAAATAGTGGAAAGACTTTGTTCTGGTGAAATATTAGCTTTCTACTCCCTCGTCCCATAATATATGAAGTTTTAGATGATTTTATTTTTCTCAAATTATTTGACGTTTTATATAATCTAGGAGAATTAGCCATGATCTTCCAAAATTACTCCTCATGGGAAAATACGGGAAAAAAGAGTATAAAATAAATATATGGTAAAAGGTATTATAAACAATTAATACTATATTTAAAGTTATACAATCATTTTTTTAATTCTTATGCACAACTCTAAAGCGCCATATATTATGTGACCGAGGGAGTACTATTTAAGGACAATTAATCCCTTCTTTGGCAAGCAACAAAGAAACTTTATGCCTCCTTCCAATTTTCCGACTCTATCCTGTTATAACCAAAATAAGGTAAAAAAAAGGCAACAAACATCTCCAAACGAATAACAATAAACAAGTAACTAATCTGTATTGCTCGGGTGGGTTCAAACAAGTTGAGAGCAATTGTATATACATGTTCACGTAAAAGCAAGACATTACCCTGCCAAGGTCATATCAGTATTTCGGTTACCAACCAATAAATGTAGTAGAGACTCCTCTCGAGCACCTGCAAGCCTCATGCTACGTTTTGATCGGAGTAATAAAGGTAAGAATGTAATAACTCATACCTATGGAATGAAAAAAATTGTGTTTATGAATTTTATTCTTTGGGAGAGGGAGAGTATAAAATAACTCATTCCAATTAGAATGATTCAAACATTTTTCCAATCCTAACGTAGCATCAGTGAAATTAGCTATCCTCCTTCAAATCCACATTTAACAGTACCAATCATCCTAAACACCTACGCCTAGAATGAGATTACCAATGGAGACCAAATTTTCGGGGGGCTTTTTGGGTCTATTCACTCTTTCTCTCTTTCGCTTTGAACACAAGATTTTTAAAAATCATGTATGCCAATACTAACCAGCCAACTCTTCCTGATGGAAAACAATAAAGTAGGCAACACCTGAGCATGTGAAGGAATCATTATTTCAGTTTGAGAGATTGTAGCCTTCATTTGCTCTGCCTCAGTAGCAGGCATGATGGGCATTATGCTCTACAATACAAATATAAAATGGTTATTTTTTCTCAACATAAATTTGACTAAGATTGCAAAATGATAACAGAAGTATGTATAAAGATCTGATCAAATCAAATTAAGGGTTTGATGCACAAGTAGAATAATGTAGCAAGTAGTAAATTATTGAAAAAAGAACAGTAGAAGAGTAAAGAATAAACTTGGATGCTGAAATGTCAAATAGAGATACCACATTGAAAGTTTAACTTTCGGTTTTGGGACATCCCAAAGTGAGAGCTCAAATTCAAATTCAATATTCCAAATCTCACTTTAACTAAGTTTTATCTTTACTGTTAATTATCAACTTTTGTTTTTAGAAATACTTTCAAAAGTAAAGTCTCAGTTCAATAGTGTATAGATTTTCTCCCTTTGTTAGTGCTGCCTGGTGGAAAAAATTTATGAAACACCAAAACATGTAATACCAAGAGAATAGAAAGTACCTTCGTTTCCTCTGCAGGCACAGAACGTTTTGCAGGAGTACGATCTTCTGATGGCAATCCAATCTTGTGTCATTTTTCAGCCTGTATGCATGAACAAAATGTATCAGTAATTTACATAAAGGAATTTACTAATACGTGAAAGAGCCTTTCAAATAGTATGATTGGGCACTATGGGCACACTTCAGATCTCCCTCTCTCCCCCTCCCCTCCCCCCCCCCCCCCTCCAAACCAAAAAAAAAAAACCTTTCCTCCCAATGTAAATATGGATGACTTCGAAATGCAGGGAAGTCATTTGACTGCTTCAATTTTATAAAGTTAGCTATCAAGCTGGTCCATGTATTTATCAAGAATTAAAGAAAGTAAAAGAAAAGGATTGGGAACAAGGAGAAGTTTGGGAGGGAGGACTTGAAAAAATCCCAGTCTCCCAGTTCAATATGCTCTTCATTCTAGGTTCCCCCCTTTAAAGTCAAAGATTTTTAAGAAAACACGCTAATTTGAAGTATTATACACCATCCATGTACATATTGTCTCCAAATACACTAGTTAAATGAAAAAATTGGATGATGAAAGAAATCTCAGAAAGAGAAGTTTTATTACATTGGGAGGGAGATCAAACCATCTAAAAAATGTGTACTGTTTTTTATTTTTCACTTTTTCTCCAAGTCTATGACTCAATAACTTATTACACAATTAACCCAGGTTACCAACAGATCTAGTTGAAGTACGTAGGCTACGTAGTTTCAACTCACGGCAAAAGAAACTATGGTCATTTTATTTTATTAGAAATAATGGCCACATTTCTTTGTTGTTTACGTAGCCCATCACATAGTCTTGAACTCAGGCCTAGGAATAACTTCCCCAGTCAACCCACCAAAGCAAAATAAAAATACTGTTATTTGACCCCTTTTTTGTGTAGTGAACAAGGGTGTGGTATATGCAATTCCACAACAATATAGGTGAAAGTAATTGATAGACACGTAATCAATACATTTTAATATTCCCATATTCATTATTTTAAATGCTTATTTTATTTAACTAATACATTTTATTTTGTTTTGTAAGAAATAACATTTATTTTTCTTGGGGAGCAAATAAAGGATTTATATCCAGCTCTTAAAAATAGAAAAGGACTCTTGGAGGATTGCCATATAGAGATTGAAGTTAAGAAGGAAAGAAGAGGAAAAAAGGGAACAAAAGTGTCCAAGTTCAATGTATCTAAATTAGGGCACAAATTTATTTTCCCTATAAATAAGTCTCTTGTTTTAGAGAGAAAGGGGATGAGGTATTATATTAGTTTAGGTTAGAAGTAGAAGTAGATTAAATTATTTTTTCATTGTACGCTTGTTAGAGAATCGTCAATAAAGGGAATTTTCTTATTTATTTTTAATCTTATTCTTCTTCTTTATTTTAGTTAGTTAATTTATTTTTCATGTCTAGCTAATTTTTTTATATCTAGGATGAAGATGAAATTAAATAATTATTCATGCTAATATTTTTCATCTCTTCTATTATTTATACTTTTATGTTTAATTAATTTCGTCTTCATGTTTCGTTATTGAAATATCTTCTTTTTATAGTTCTTATGTAATTTTAAATTAATTAAGAGGTTTTGATAGATTATTGTTAAGATATGAGTTTTTCATAATCCATGCTTGCTAGAAGAAGTTTTGATGGGTTATAGTTAATCCTTAAATTTTCATAGTCTATGCTTGCCTACGTTAATTGTAAAATTACTAAATTAAAGGGAAGGGAGATCAAAATCATAATTAAGTTATAAAAATAGAAGAGATTGAATTATATGTTATGTTTATTATTTAATAGATTCAGATTCCTAGATTGCTTTCTCATAATTAGTTTTCATATTCTAGTTAATCAATTCTCAATCTTTATTTCTAATTCGCCTAAAATAGATATTAAGGATATATTAAAATTAATCTAGTCTCTGTGAGTTCGACTTGTACTTGCCAGTTCTTCAACTTGACACTGTGCACTTGCAGTTACATATTTTTATCACATTAAGTTTTTGGCGCCGTTGCCAGGGACTAGCATTAAAAAAAAATTCCTTAATTTTTATTTATTCGAATTAGTTTTTAACTCTAATATTTTTTTTCCCCAAGATTATTGAAGCGGATCGAATGAGCGAGAAGATAAAGATTTTGTTGCTGCGCTTTCTTTGGTACTTCGTATCTTCATTTTTTTTAATATAAAAAAATTGTAGTTTAGTTTTTTTTATTAATAATTTTTTTTATTTGCCGCATTCATGCATTCACTCATGTAGACTACATCTTGTTAGGTTTATATTTTTTTTGTCAAATATAAACTGTGGTGATTGTTGAAAGATTGAGGTACGTCAAAATTTCTCATTCTTTCGTAATTCACATAATTTTAGGACATTTTATTTGTTTATAGTTAATTTTTTTTATTTATGCATTTTCATTTTTAATCTAACATTAAGGGCACAACCTGTAACAAGATAAGGTGGGGATTTCATCACCCTTCCTTGGCCTACAAACAACCCAACTTGTATTTTTGCATAACCTTGACCTAATAAAATCAAATAAACGTTGGCCCCTAGGACTCTCGAGCTCAATTAGAACAAAAAACTCCAAGAGGAGGCTGAATTTTAAATTAATCAAACCACTGATGTCTAGGCAAGTGGTTCAAAAAATAAACGCCTAAAGATTGTGTGGTTATTCAATTAGTCACCGTATCTACGGAGAGACTCCCACCTTTCTTACACTTACCTGGCTAGTGGTGTGATTAATTTCGAATTTTGTGGACCTTAAGGTGTAACTTGGAACGGTTAGGAGCTGTCTACATTTTATTTAAGTTAACCGTACACTTAGGATTCTTATTTTTTTTAATTTTTTTTGGACTTTCGTGGTTAGTTGTTTATTTGTTTTGTGATTTGTGGAAAGATGGATTCTTATTATAGTTGGAATAATAATTTTGCTTGGAATCAAGAACCCTATGAAAATTTTAATACACACCAAGTAAATCAATTTTTTCCAACTTATGAAAATCCTTATCTAAGTTCATATCCATATTCGGATCCAGAACCTCAATATACACAAGAATTATCAAATGAAGAAAAGGAAAGACTTAGTGCCTTAGAGAAAACGATGGAAGTCTTAATGGAAAATCAATTTAGCATGGATCAAACTATATTTCGTCTAGAAATTCAAATGAGTCGATTAGCCTCCATAATAAATGAACAAGAGGTGGATGAATTTTCTAGCAACTATGAGGTTAATTTTGAAAATCTTGATGGATGTGGAAATGATAAGGAAAATGAAAATTTTGTATTCAATTCTACACAGTTTGAGTCGAGCAAATTTGAGGAGTCTAAAAAGTATGAGTCTATACTTAAAAGTGATCATGTCACATGTAATGAGTCGGTTGAAAAAGTCTATAAGCCTAAAGCTCCATACCCTGAAAGACTTATTCCTAAAAAACCACTTAGTGATTTTTTGGACCAACCCATTAAAATAAACATGATCCAAGAGTTGTCCATGACCCAAGAAATAATTGAAAATAGACTCTTGATTGAAAAAGATCCAATTGATTTTTTCTTAGATCACCTTGAAAAAAATTGGAATGAATCTGAATATTTAGATAAGGTCAATGAGCTGTTGAGATCCACTACAAATAAGTCAATTAAACTAGAACATGTATTTGAACCAATTCTTCCACCATTTGAACATGTTAGTGAAAATTTTCTTGAGGTAAATTTTAAGCATAATTCTGATGAAAATTCTGGCTATTTTCAATTTTCGAGACCTCCAGAAAATCATATCAAGACCACTCACTTACCCATTTGTATCATTCATGTATAGTCACATAATTTTTAAGATTTATAAAATTTGTAGATATGTACATTTGTTTTCCTTCTCACCACATTTTCTTGCAGAACAAATCCCCCGCATACAAGGTACAATTCTTTCACATCTTTGTTCTCTTTTCTTCATTTGCATACATTGAGGAAAATGCAGGATTTAGGTATGGGGAGAGTTTGTTTGTATTATTGTATTAGATTTTTTTTATAGGAAAATATATATAGTAAAAAAAACAAAAAAAATTAAAAAAAAATTGAAAACTTTGTTTGACTTTTTATGAGTTGGATGAATTCTACCAAGTGTCTGTGGAGCAAAACTTACAAGTGAGATTGAAAGATTTAGAACTCTTGAATCTTTGATTAGATACTAAATCTTAGTTTGAAATACCATCTGGAATAAAAATTGATTTCGAAAGCATTTTTGCACTACACATTTGCACAAATTCTTAGTTGTGGGGTATAAACTATGATTCGAGTAATTTCAGTAAAAAAAAAAAAAAGAAAAAAAAAAGAAAAAAAGTTGAAAAGGAAAAAGAAATAAATAACTGCTTCAATGTTCATTAGACGAAATAACTGGGTATCCAAGCCTTATGAAGAATCGATATTAACGCTGAAAAGTGTGATGAATAAAAGCAGTTTGACTAGTCTAGTTTTGTGGCCTTTGTTACTCGAGTTAGTAAGCCCTTAGGGGTGTCTCTACACCTAGTGCCCTAAAATCAACTGGTTTGGGAGTCATTTGTCCGACGCTCGCTACATTGGTAACTCTGAAAAGCTTAAGAAAATGAGACATTGCACAAGTCGGGAAAAAAATTCAAAGAAAATGGAGAAAAAAAGAAAAAGAAAAAAAAAATGAGTTTGCTTGATTTTCATGGTAAAAATCCCTACTAAGAATTACATCACATACAAATGCATGCATCACATGGAATTAATTTAGTGAAGGATGGTGTCTAGAATAAAGATTGAATATTTTTGATAAGGTGAAAGTGTGATTTTGAATTGAATCTTGCTTACGTATAATGCGCATGGATATTTAAAAGTTTTATTTCAATTTCATGGCTTGTTGAACTCAAAAATATTTTTAAATTTTTTGGGTATATTCACTGCAAACCCTCACGAGACACAACTCGTCCACTTGGGAAAACCTTGGGGTTTAAAAGCTTGTTGCACATGCTAAATGCAATCGTGTTTCCTACGAAAATGGGGTAGTATCATTTTTGTTTTATTTTTATTTTACTCGAGGACAAGCAGATACTAGGTATTGGGGTATTTGATAGACACGTAATTAATACATTTTAATATTCCCATATTCATTATTTTATATGCTTATTTTATTTAACTAATACATTTTATTTTGTTTTGTAGGAAATAACATTTATTTTTCTTAGGGAGCAAATAAAGAATTTATATCCAGCTCTTAAAAATAGAAAAGGACTCTTGGAAGATTGTCATAAAGAAATTGAAGTCAAGAAGGAAAGAAGAGGAAAAAAGGAAACAAAAGTGTCCAAGTTTAATGTATCTAAATTAGGGCACAAATTTATTTTCCCTATAAATAAGTCTCTTGTTTTAGAGAGAAAGGGGATGAGGTATTATATTAGTTTAGGTTAGGAGTAGAAGTAGATTAAATTATTTTTTCATTGTACGCTTGTTAGAGAATCGTCAATAAAGGGAATTTTCTTATTTATTTTTAATCTTATTCTTCTTCTTTATTTTAGTTAGTTAATTTATTTTTCATGTCTAGCTAATTTTTTTATATCTAAGATGAAGATGAAATTAAATAATTATTCATGATAATATTTTTCATCTCTTCTATTATTTATACTTTTATGTTTAATTGATTTCGCCGTCATGTTTCGTTATTGAAATATCTTCGTTTTATAGTTCTTATGTAATTTTAAATTAATTAAGAGGTTTTGATAGATTATTGTTAAGATATGAGTTTTTCATAATCCATGCTTGCTCGAAGAAGTTTTGATGGGTTATAGTTAATCCTTAAATTTTCATAGTCTATGCTTGCCTACGTTAATTGTAAAATTACTAAATTAAAGGGAAGGGAGATCAAAATCATAATTAAGTTATAAAAATAGAAGAGATTGAATTATATGTTATGTTTATTATTTAATAGATTCGGATTCCTAGATTGCTTCCTCATTATTAGTTTTCATATTCTAGTTAATCAATTCTCAATTTTTATTTCTAATTCGCCTAAAATAGATATTAAGAATATATTAAAATTAATCTAGTCTCTGTGGGTTCGACCTGTACTTATCAGTTCTTCAACTTGACACTGTGCACTTGCAGTTACATATTTTTATCACATCAGTAATGAACTTTTTTTAATACTTTCTTTCTTCTGAAGTCACACTGATACAAAACTTACAAAGTTACAATCCACAAGAAGAATATGGGGGCCATTAAGAGTAGAAAGAGAAAACAAAAGTATGATGACATATAACATAACATACCAACTTCTCGATTTTCTGTCTTTCACTATTCTTTTAAATTTCTTTCATATAAAAATATAAAAGCAACTTTTAAATCAAGTTAACAGAAAATTATACTCAAAAACTCAGTTAAAGAATTTCAGGCTTACAATTATATATGCACGCACCAGAGTATTGAAGTGCCTTGATTGCCCTCGCATTCGAGAATCCCATCGAGTTAAGATTTTTTAGCAGCTCCTGGTAACTTCCTGAACAACCATTTCTACAAATGATAAACAAATCAGGCAAGTGTATGATAAAAGGAAGAGAAGCTATTGCCTCAGAATCCAGCAACTCCAATATCAATGCAACATACCAAAACAATAATTTTAGCTATATGAAGTGTTTAACCAACTCACTAGATACCATAATCCTAAAGCATGCCAAAACTAGCATGGAAAGTGATACTAAACAAAGAGATGACTACTTGGCACTGAAACATACCAAAACAATAATCTTAGCTATATGAAGTGTTTAACCAACTCACTAGTTACCATAATGCTAAAGCATGCCAAAACTAGCATGGATAGAGATACCAAACAAAGAGATGACTACTTGGCACTAAACTGACTCTGAACAATGCTAAGTGGTAGAAGAAAATTTCTGCACGCAAAGATTTTCAGCATTAAGGTTTCTTCTATGCAATTTTCAATGTCATTGTAAAACATCCACTCCTCTGCGTTTCTCACTATTCTTTAATTATACAATCTAATTCGATTCCTATCAGATTCCATCATTGAAGAGTTGAAATCAACCTACTCCCTTCATTCCAAAATTAGACATACATTTTTCTTTTTTGCCAGTTCCAAAAAAATAGATACATTTCTACTTTAGGACTATAAAGTGACATGATATCCCTAATTTGCCATTACTTTGTTAATATCATCTCTAGCATCACAACACCACTACCAAATTAAATTCTTAGCTAATACTAAGGGTACAATCTAAACAATCAATCTGCCATTCCAACTATCAAGAAAGAAGAAGGGAAAAAACTAATTAATCTATTGGAAAATCACTAAAAGGGAAACAAATGCAGATTTATAAAATTCAATTTCTCTTTCATTAGACATACGTTCACTAGAGCACTGCAATTTGGTTGAAATTTAGTCCTCAATTCTAAAGCATGAAATGAAACCCAGTATTCAACCTCCCTTTAAGTAAGCATACAAAATATTCAATATTTAGGTATAAAAACAAGATCCTGATTTCTAAAACACAGCACTCAACCTTCAGGGACCAGCAAGTATGTTTACAAACAAGCTACAACACTCAGCCTGTTCTATTAGTCATTGGCTTGTATAAATTAAGGAGTCAGTTTGAAATAAATATGAGAAGAATATTGCCAGGAAAATATTGTCAACACAAAGTGATGTAGTGCTTCGTACTTACAAGTTACAATACTACCAGTAATCTCGGCATGAGCAAGTTCCGTCCTTGAAATGATGGAACCTCTTTATATCTCTCAATAATATCTCCCTCTGACTCATCTTACTGATAAACTTCATCATTGAATGGCAATCCCCGCATACTCTCAGGTTCTTCACAATTCTAATGGTAGTCCCAGGAGCAGTACTAATGAGAGCAAAGGCAAGTGCCAATTTCTCACTATGACTTCCCAATGATTCTTCCTTCTCTTCTTCTTCAATGTTATGAAGTATCCACTCAGTTTCTGGCATATAGCCTTGTTCTCTCGCACTAGATGTTATTTCCTCTAATTTCATGTAAAACTCTTCTGCAAGCGCATGACTGCGATCACCCGCCACAAAACTATGTACTTGACCACCCACCTCAATATAACTCCACCCAGGTTCTTTCTCTAAACCTGTATCCTTCATTGAAGTTCTCACTCTTTCTACGTCCTCCCATCTCCCTACTCCAGCATAGATATTTGATAAAAACACATAGCCCCCAGGATGTTTAGTCTCGAGCTCCAGAAACCTCTGTGATGCATATTCTGCCATTTTGATATTTTTATGAGCTCTGCAAGCACAAAAAAGTGCTCCCCATATCACAAGATCAGGTTCTAGTGGCATGTTCTGTATGAAACTGAAAGCTTCGTCCAGTCGGCCTGCCCTGCCAAACAGATCCACTACTACTGCATAGTGTTTTATGGTGGGTTTAATGGAGAAGTCAAGCCTCATGCAGTCAAAGAAATGAAGTCCCCACTCAACTTGCCCAGCATGTGAGCATGCAGTTAGGATTGCAAGGAAGACAACTCCATCTGGCTTTACTCCTGCGGAACATGAAAATATTTCAATACCCTATAGAACCATACAAACTGTAAAAGTTAAGAAACGAATATAAAACTCACACCTGCCAACTTCATTTTATCAAAGAATTGAAGAGCTTGCTCAACACAGCCATGGATTGCCCAACCCCATATCATAGCGGTCCAAGTCCGGATGTCCTTATCTTTTGTCATGGAAAAGACCCGACTTGCAAACTCTATAAATCCACATTTTGCATACATGTCAATTAAAGCAGTTCCAACAGCTTTGTCCAACTGAAAGCCACTGCTCCAAGCATAACAATGAATCCTAACTCCTGTATCAATGGCTCCTGCTTTTGCACAAGCTGAAAGTGCAGGAACAAAAGTAAGTTCATTAGGCCTCACACCCTCCACCAACATTCGAGAAAACATAGACAAAGCCTTTTTGAAGTATCCATTATGTGAAAACCCAGTAACCATCATGGTCCAAGAAACCACATTCCTTTCTGGCATACAATCGAAAAAGTCAGCTGCTCGGTCAACTTCTCCATTCCTCATGAACCCATTAATCAAACAATTCCAAGACACAACATTCCTCTCCGGCATTGCCTCAAATATCTCCACAGCCTTTCCCAAGTCTCCAACTTTACAACACCCATTTATCAATACATTCCATAACAACACACTCCCTAGCTTATTTCTTTCAGGACTTTCATCAAACAACTGTAAAGCAAAACCCAATAACTCAACTTTAACATACATATCAACCAAAGAAACTCGAACAAATGAATCAAACTCAAGACCCCTTTTCAAAATCTCACCATGAACCATCACACCAACCCCACCCTCAATCAAACCCGCACTCGATTTGAGAACAAACAGATACGTGAGCCGATCAGGTCGAATATTTAGCCTCAACATGTAAACAAAAAGGGAAATTGAGCTCTCAAAACAAGAATTATCTGCTAGTGCTCTAATTAAAGCATTGAAGACAAACAAATTGGGATTATGGAAATGACTAAAGATTGAAAGCGCGTAATTGATGGATTTATGTAAAGAACATGAAGAAATGAGTTGGGTCACGACCCAACTGTTTGAAGAGTGGCTGTGGCGTATGATTTGTGTGTGGATTTGTTGAAGTTGCTGGGTGTTTTTGGAGGCATGAATGAGAGATACCAATTGGGTTTCAGTTGGTGTGATGATTCCATGAGAGGAATGAGGAGGAGCTGCTTTCTTGGATGAAGTAATTTTAGTTTTGGCATTGGATGAGTAGTTTTGTTTAGCAAGAAGCTTACTAGCAGTATATCATCAAATACAGAAAGGTTTGAGAAATTTACCAAACACTAGAGAAATATTTTTGGTGCTCTGGTCGTAATCTAAGCTTTTTGTCCCGGATTGTAATGGAAATCTGGTTTTGGTAAAAAATTATAAATATTATTAGGGTCCTTTTAACATGTGAGTTCTATTTCTGAGTTTTAAAATGGATATAAAAAAAAGAAATGGACGGAAAATTTAAGTTTTCTTTTCAATTCTTATGTTTCTGAGTTTTTTAATAAACCGAAAAGAAAAGAAATTGATAGAAAACTTGTCATTTTTCCTGTCAGAGTTTTCCGTCTAAAATTGGCATGATTTGGACGGAAAAGAAATTGGAATAAGTAATATTTTTATAATTCCCATATTATCCTCAACTTTCAATATAATAAATTTTAAATTACAACCCATGTCTCCAATTTTTAAATTTTCTATCATTTTCTATTAAAAACTCAGAAACAACACAAAAGAAAACTTCAAGTTTTTTATTCTTTTCTTTTCCGTTATAATTTAAGTTTTCTATTCTTTTCTTTTCCGTCCAAAACTCAAAAACAGAGCATGGGTATTCACTTGATTTCTGCATTTTGATCAAGTTCAAGAGAATACGCACGCAATTCAAGAGAATATTCCATTGAACTGTGTGTGTTTAGCATGTGCCCTAAGGGCACATGTTAAGAAATTTCATATTATAAATATATTTTACTTCAATATTTAACCTTGAAAAATAAAGTTGTTACTTGTTAGTCCCTTCCTTACAAGATAAATATTCTCAATTGATTTTTTATGGTTAAATTAGTATTTTTAAATTTAATAATTAAGCATATATATTTAAAAGTTTAAACATTAGAATTACATTATTTTAAAATTATTATGGTGACAGCCTTTTTGCATACATTTGAGCAGGGGTGTAAACGGATATATACGGATTCGGATACAATAGTATCCGTATCCGTTTATTTGCGGATACTTTTAAATCGAATATGGATAATATCCATTATTTTTCGAATACGAATAATATCCGCTTTTTTCGAATACGGATGCGGACGAATACGGATTTTTCGATTACCATTTATAGTCATAACTATAACTAGAATAAAAAAAATAATGAGTTTTAAAATATAGTTTATTAATAAATGAATGTTAATTTATTTATTTTTAATAAATATTTAAATACAATAATCAATGTTCTTAATTACAATTCAAATAAGTTTTCATCATTTTTGAAATCTTAAATTTCAATATTACTTATTAATGTTTAGATGTCCAATATTATAGTGTGTATGAATATTTATAATTTATAATTAGATTCAAAAATTTACATTAAATATTTAATTATTTTTTCTCAAATACTTGATTAAAATTTTAATAATATGTTTGTGGGAACTTTTATTTATAATTTATTCTCAATACATAGATTACAATTTACATAGTTATAAAAAAATTATTTTATTTCATTATATTTATAGAGAGTACGAGTTATAATGTATATGTGACAACTGACAACTAATTAATACAATTTCATCCAAAATTTATTTTGTACTTGTTTTAAATATTTGGACTTCTAATTTTTAAATAATTGGGCAAATAAAAGTGGTAAATACTCCCTCCACCTGAAAATTCAAAAACGTGAATTAATTATTCAACTCCCTTCTAGATTAATTCTAAATTAATTCAGACTTAACACATTTTAACAATAAAATTATATTGTTCATTATTCCCGTCTCCCAATATTGCAAGTAAGTTTTGAAAGTAAAAAACTTATAATAAATTAATAACTATAGTTTTGTTCTTCTAGTATATAATTTTCTTGATAATGATACATTTTATATATTTTAACTTTATAATAGTAAAAATCTATTAACTATATTTAAATCAATTTATTTCAGTTTATTAATATTAAAATAAAAGTGTTATTTCCTACTTTTTAGAAGTGAAATGTTATATTTTTAAAATAATTTTCGTATGATAGTGAAAACTAATTATTATATAAGGAATGTCACTTTTAAAAAATTATTTTGCTTATTATATAATATATAAGTCATTTGCATACGAATTTCGGATACGGATTCGAATTTAGATATTCGCTATCCGCCGGATATATTTACGGACGGATGTTAAACGAATACGAATACGCATATATCCGTATTCGCAGGGACGGAGGGAGGGGGGTCCACGAACCCCCCGGCCGTCGAAAAAATTAGTATGTAGTAGGTATGTGAGTGGGTCCAGCCTGAAATCCGACAATGGCGGGGGTTCGGGAAGCTCTGCTTGCGCTGAAAAGAAGAAGGAAGGAGAAGAAGAAAAAGAAGAAAAAGAAATTTAAAAAAATATATAACTTTATAATTAAGTAGCCTACACATAATATAAATACTGACATATTAATAAATTTTTATCCGTTTGCAATTTTAAAATGACCAAAGAAATAAATCTCTAATTTAAAAAGAAAGAAATACTAATTTACCTAGATTTTTTGCATCTTTTTGACACTTTTGGAGACAAGTCGTCTAACAAATTTTATTATATAATCTATCTATTTTGCAAGAGAAAAAAAGAGAGTCCCATTTATAAATTTTGCAAACACTAACTACTTTTTATTTTATATATGTATACTTTTTAAAATAAAAAGGTGTTCATTCATTAATAATGACATTATATACATGAATATAACTAAGTGATAAAATTTATTTTTTTTGAAACGAAAGGAGTATTTCTGTTATTTAAAAATAATAATTACTTCGTTTCACAAAAAGAACTTTATTTATAAAATTTATCAATATTAAATATGTGTTTTTGTTCTATATCTATCTCAAGTAAATAAGTTGTTAGGTTAACATTAATCATACTATATTAAAATATGATGATAATTAATACTCATCACTACAAAAATAATTATTTTTATACTCTTTTTAAAAAGTGTAATGGACGTGTTTGATCTTTTCAATATTTTCCTATTTGTGAAACGAAGTAAATAACAGAGGAGGTCTGTATATTGGAAGGTCTGGTAGAAACAGAGGAGGAGAGGTGTAAGACCCCAACTTTTATGAATAAAGATTTAATTTTTGTTATATATTATTTCGAAATAGTAAGGTGTTGATTTGATAAATGTGAAAAGTTATGGGTGAAATGTGCAAATTTTTCAAAATAAGCAAGTGGTTATAAAATATTCATTGTTATCGGGGAATATTCGTTTGGTCGTTGAATATTCTTGTTGTCGAGGAATATTCGTACGACGGCGCAGCTATTTGTGGGCCCCACAATGGAATAACTGTCGGATATAGAAAGTAACAGAAATAACCTTTTTATAAATAACGGTAAAACAGTTAAGGTTAAACTGTTGAAATACCCGGTGATTAAAATACAGTAATACGTGTTGTTGCACAGTAGCACACGGTATTGCACAGTATTTTGAATTATTGATTCTTACGTAAGAAGTCACTTACTCAATAATTGTTACAGTAATTACTGTTCAATATTTTATATTATTGATTCAATAATTGCATGATATTTTATTGGTTCAATAATTACTACGTTGATATTTTATATCAATAATTGCTACGTTGCTATTTTATATGATTGATTCAATAATTGCTACCGTTGATATTTTGTATTATTGATTCAATAATTGTCACTGCACAGTATTTCACATTATCAACTAAATAATTCATATTATTTGAATAATATTATTAGATAGCATTATTGACAATGTCTAAGAAAATTCTGTCTAGGAATGGTTATTTAATTGCGCGCCAATAAGGAGAAATTCTTATCGGAAAGCCCCCTCTTTCTTGGGAACGACCTGGTTATCAATATTGTAGTTCTGTAATATTATTTGTGAATAATTAATTATTAATTTATATGATAAAAAAATATTTATTTTGTGGATATAAAAGAAGAAATTAGTGCTAAGGTATTTTTATCAGTATTTTATTGTGGAAAATCACCCGTTTGTGGATTTCGGCCATTTTCGATTGGGAATTTGGAAAAACTTCCTTCTACAAAGTTGTAGAGAATTAAATTTTCTATAAAAAAACATAGAATTTGTATTTTTATGATAAAAGGGCTATTTATTATGAATTATTGAAGTTTCAAAAATAAATATTTTTTTAAATAAAAAGGTGGGCCCCACTTTTGTCATTTGCTTGTTGAATGTGGAATTTTTTTTCTAACGAGGTGTGCTGGGAGAAGCCGTCGGCGCAAAAGTCTACTTTGGCATCCTAAGCTTTTCCTATAAATAGGGTGCTTAGGTTAGAATTGAAAATCACACCAGAATCAGAAGTTTTCTCTCTATATAATATCGAGCGTAATTTTGTGAGTATTTAGATACTTTGAGTGTTACTATTCAGTGCAAGTTTTTTTCGGTATTATATCCGATATTCCAGCCAGAAGTACTGTTCTTTTGAGTTAAAGGATGTTATTTTCTTTCGTAAATGATGTTATTCTTTTCAATATCATTATACCAAAATATTGGCATGGATTGTATTATGAAATTCTTACTTTTTCCGTCGGGATTACTATTCACGTATACGGTATTATTCACGGAAAAATTAAATTTTCTTCTATATGTCCAAGTTGCTTGTTAAGGTTCCTATCTTTGATTGGATCTAAGTTTTGAGCTTTATTCTTGAATTTTGCTCCACAATTGATTATTACTAAGTATTTTTGAATTGAATAAACTAAAATACGAATCCTTAATCTTTGTCATTTATCTCACTGGGTTCGTTCTTTAAAATATTTTTCATCATCCTCAGTCCTAAAAGGTGATATAACTGAATATTTTTGACCTGTAGAGCAAAGATGAATGATTACCTGATGAATATCTTTGGCCGTAGTGCAAAGATGGACAGGTGTTGAGATGAACATGACTATTGGTGATGCAAATGAATATCTTTGGCTGTAGTACAAAGATGAATATTTGATTCGAGATGTATATTGATTGATGTTACAGGGATAAACTATTGATGATGGACTTTAAAATCATAGAAGATAGTAGACTTCATTCTTTACTTAACTCTTCTAATGAATTGTTATTTTCGCTGCGAATATTGATCTAAAACTTGTTGTCAATAATATTTTATCTGAATTGTTGAAGACTAACAATAATTTATTTTCCATTATCTTAGTCATAATATTCTTTACTGGGCTAGTTGAGCTCACCCTTTTCATCTATTGTCCTCTTCAGGAAATGAGAATGTTGCAGGAACTAGTCGGGGACAGAGTGATGGTCCGAGTTAGAGCAGTAGTAGTTCTCACTATTTCTGATAAATAGTGTGATAATAATTATAATGAGGGCTTAGTTTGAATGTTAATATTTTCTACATATTTGTATTGACACTCACAGTTGTGTGGTCGTATTTTGCACAACCGTGTGATATAAAAGTTTGTATTTGAATTCTGTACCATGTATTTGACGACTCAGAATGGGTTGGGTTGACTGGACCTATTCTGGGGGCGTCACAAGAGGAGAGTAGAGAAGAGAGCCGTCGCTGTTGCCGCTGGTCACCACTGCAGGTCGCTGCGCCGACACTCGTTCGCCGGATCCCTCGGCTTAAAATCTCTAGCTCTGCCACTGCGTATTCGTATCCGTTTATTTGCGTTATACCTTTAAACCGAATACGGATATATCTGTTTTTTTTTCGAATACAAATAATATCCGATTTTTTTAATACGGGTGCGGACGAATACGAATTTTTCGGTTACCATTTACAGCCCTACATTTGAGAGAATACTATTGATTTATTTTAAAATAATTAATTTGACCATAAACATAAGATATTAAGGAGGTGTTTAATAAAAATTGAATTAATCTCAATCTGAATTTAAAAAGTTGTTTGATAATTGACATGTCTTAAACATACGAAAAACAGATTTTTATTATTTTATCCTTCTAAAAAAATTCAAAATTGTTGTAACTTTATTTAATATTACTTAATATAATAGTTAATATTGTAAAAATAATAATTCAGCCATTCATTCAGCCAAAAAAATGAGACTTTAGCCATTCAGCCCAAATCACCAGACGATTTTTTTTAACAAACGCACTGAATGACTGAATCAGTCAGTCATTCAATGCTAATCAAACAACCCCTAATATCCTGACGAATGGAGCATTAGTACAGTGCTAGTCTCGTGATAATAAAGTTAAGATGAAAAAAGTAAAAATATTGTGTTATTTTTTATTATTAAATTAAAAGACACCTTTTTTATGAAAAATATAAAATAATATAAACTAACACTGGTTAGCTTTATAATTAGTAAAAGAAAAATATATTATCAATATTTTCCAAAGATATAAAATAAATATTTTTGTGAATGAAAGATTAAAGACGAATCATTATAGCTAGAGTTCTGCTATGTATTTCTGAAATCCTAAAATTCAAAATTGATATGAAGTTATTTAGTTTTAATACAAAAATATATAACAATTGTAAAAGTACTATTAATTATCGTCTTTGTTGTTTTCAAAACTTAAACGAAATTATATCAATTTTGAGTTTTAAAATTTCATGAATTGATTCTAAAAAGTTAAAATGTATCTCTAATTTTTTAATTTTAGAACGGATGTAGTATCATTTTATACTACCATAAAAAATGTGATTTTTTTCTTATGATTTTATTTTTTTTCAAAATAACCCTTTTTGTGGAGTTACATAGGGAGTATTATATATTGTTTTTAATGTCCAATATCTTTTGCAAGGTTTTATAATTCATAACCATCAAAGTTAAATTCAAAGATAACCTAACACAAAAAATTCAAAGTTCCAACAAAATCACTAAATAAAAAATATATATATATATATATATTTATATATCTCAATTAATTGGGCTTGTTTATAATGAAAGAAAGTTACAAAGCCAATGTTGAGCTCAAATTTAATGTCTCATGCATCTCATATAACCATTGTCTTATTTTTTTTTTGTTCTCACCTCTCGGTATTCGATAATCATTAGACCCCGAATAATCTTAATATTGTTTTCTATATTCACAAGACTCGAACTCTAAACCTTGCTTAAGAGGCATCAAACTCCTTCCATTCGGCCACATGTTGATTTATATCCATTGTCTCACTTTACTTCATGTATTTTTACAAGTTGTAATTTTATTTACTTATTTTTTATTTGACAAGCAAGCAAGCAAACAACACAATGAAATTAGGGTTGCAAACTTTTAGTGCTGAACTTTTGACTTTTCGAATTTGAGCTCAAATAAAATATAAATGAGTTTAAGTCAAGTTAGTATGAAATTTAAAATTTTATTCGGCATTGTTGATCATTTTTTTACACTATATTTTAGCATTATTCTTAATATTAACTTGCTTGACTGACACTTTTTACCCTTCAAGTTGTCACTTACTTTTAAAATCGTCACTAAAATTAATTTTTTGTCAATTAGGTCCTAAAGAAAGTTCAGACCAATACTCCAGTGAAATAATATTAGATAAAACGCAAAACTCAAGTAATATCTGATCATTTCAGGAATTATAGAAGCAATACTTACCGTAGTAAGTTTAGAGTTAGGAATCTGAAATGAAACAATATACGAAACAACAATTGAATTTTCACCCGTCAGGCGGTAGTCCGCTCAGATAGATTATTTTTACAATTTAATAACAACTGAATACGAAGGGTTATTCACCAGGCATGAGGTAGTCCGCGTAGACAGGTTATTCCCACAAAATAATAAAGAATGGAATAACAACAGGATTTCACCATGCATGCGGTAATCCGCATAGACAGGTTATTCCAACAGACTAATAAAGAATGGAATAACAACCCTTACGAGTATTGAAGAAAAATAACTCTCTTCATGAATAAGAAATAATATCCCTTACCTTAAAAATTTAGAAACTGCACTAGTGTAATAGCAGAATACTTTTCTTCTTTCTCTCTTATTCTCTTTATACTTTCTCTCTCTATAGCTTTAATGAATTGGTGAGAAATAATGAAGCAATGAGCTTCTATTTATAGGCTCGGCAGAGTAAGGGTAAAATAGTCTTTTCGCTATAATTTATGACATCATCACTTACATCATCGCTCCGATGACATCCTTGCTTACCTCATCGCTCCGATGACATCCTTGTTTACCTTATCGCTCTGATGACATCATTGTTTACATTATAAGAGTTCAAATTCAATTTGCACTCTTCCACCTCGTATAACTTTTATACCATAAATTTACTATAATAATGTTGTCATTCTAATTATAAAAATCATACTATTATATAATCACATCATACTACTATAATGTAATATTATAATAACATATTTGAATGAATTATTTTATCAGAAAAGATAAAATACCAACTTTCAACCAATGTCACGGGCTAAAAATTTCTCCGTTAAATCCACATTGAATAAATATTTTCTTATCATATATATCAAAAATTAATTATTCACAAATAATATTACAGAACTACAATATTGACAACCAGGTCATTCCCAGGAAAGAGGGAGCCTTCCGATAAGGATTTCTCCTTACTGGCGCGCAATTAATCAACCCCTTTCCTAGGCATAACTTCCTTACACATTGCCAATAATGCTATCTAATAATATTATTCAAATAATATGAATTATTGATTTGATAATTTGAAATACTATGCAATGACAATTATTGAATCACTAATATAAAATAGCAAAGTAACACTTATTGATATAAAATATCAACGTAGCAAATATTGAACCAATAAAATATTATGCAATTATTGAATCAATAATATAAAATATTGAACAGTAATTACTGTAATAATAATTGAGTAAGTGTCTTCCTACGTAAGAATCAATAATTCGAAATACTATGTAATACCGTGTGCTACTGTGCAACACCACGTATTACTGTATTTTAACCACCGGGTATTTTAACAGTACTAACGGTAACAGTTTTGCCGTTATTTTTATAAAAAGGTTACTTCTGTCGCTTTCTATATCCGACATTCATTCCGTTGTGGGGTCCACCAATGACTGCGCCGTCGTACGAATATTCTCAGACAAAAAGAATATTCCTCGACCAAACGAATATTCCCCGACACAACGAATATTTTATAACCACTTGCTTACTTTGTAAACTTTGCACATCTCACCCATAACTTATCACATTTATTAAATCAGCACATTACTATTTTAAAAAAATTAAATTTTGCTCATAAAATTTGGGGTCTTACAAGTTACGTATTTAAAAGTCGTAAGTACTTAAAAGTTAGACAGACCCATTAATACGCTAGGTAAATAACACTGTATACGTAAATATCTGTTATATTAATACATTAAGTAAGTAATGCATAAGATGAACAAATATAATAATAATTATGAATAATAAATAAAATATAATATTGAAATGTGAAAGTTGTGCCAAAAGTATATGCTGTAGATTGATGATGATGTTGACATATAAAAATTGTATTGACAGAATGCGTGGTAGATTAAAATAATCTTAAAATGTAAAAAGTGTGTTAAAGTTGATGTGTGATAGATGTTGGTTAAGTTTTGACTATAAAAGGGGAGTTTAGCATAAGGAGTTGATATAACCTTCTTGCTTGTTTTCCCCCCAACTTTCTAAATATTTCTTAGTGTTAGCGTTTTTTTGAGTGTGCTAAGAATACTTGAGTGTTGGTAACATCAATACGAGTGTAAGAATTGCTCAAGTTGATTAATTACGTAAAAAGCGGAATATAGTCACGTGTTAAGATAAGAGCTATCATTTTCTTCATACTCCTAAATTTACACCTACTATAGTAATAAATTATTATTCATTTATACAACTCTTAAAGGTGAAAATTTATAAATAAATAATTCGTTAATTTTTTTTAATAGTTTGATCTTCATTTAATATCTTTTGGCATGAACCTTCCTGTTAAATTATAACCGTTGTATTTGAACTGTTAACTTTTGGCTCTGAACATTTTGAACCTTACGTTTGGACTATAAACATTTTGACTTGAACTGTGAACATTTTAGACCGTTAAATATTCATTGTATCGTGAACCTTACCGTTAAACTTCTTATATATGAATATTGGACAATACCCTTGGGAGCTCATTATGATATTTTGGACATCATATTGACAATTTGAACATTATTAGAGTATGAACAAATTAAATTAGTCATTAAACATAAATAAATGACACATATCTAATATTCATTCATTATTTTATTATTCATATTATTTCTATTTATTTTTTGTTATTTATACTAACAATCAGGGCTCAAGTTGTTGTGAATGTTTTTAGCCTGAGTGCAAAGACAATATGTTTATTCAGTATTTTTAGCCTGTGACAAAGACATGTAGTGAAAGCTCTATCTGGTATGGGTACAAGAAGAACTGTTGTTTGACATGATTATGGCTATTGTTGTCACGATTAATGGAATCTTTATGATGAATTTTAAATCGGAGAAGATAGTAGACATTATTGTCTATTTGAATCTCTTAATAATTTTTTCATTTCGCTGGAGTTATTTGTTAAAAAATCATGTTGTTGAACATTTTATAAATATATGATTTATAACTATTGAAGTCTAAAGATAACTTTATTCTTTTTGTTATCCTAGTCATGATATTACTTACTGGGCTATTTGAGCTAACTTTTTTATTTTTAATTCATTTCAAGAAATGAGAATGTAACTGTGGCTAGCAAAGAAAACATAGAATAGTGACGATCTGATTTAGTAGTTGTGATAGTTATCACTAAGTTATAAAATTGTGTGCAAATAATTATAAAGACGACTTAAGGGCTGTTTGATAGCAGCTTAATGGGTTTGAATAGCCTCATTTCTTATTGAATCAGTCATTAAGATTGTTTGTTTGGATAAATATTGATCTGAATGGGGCTGCAAGAATCTGACCGAATTAGACTGAATTATCTGGCTTATTCGGTCAGCTACTTGGCTGAATGAACTTTTTATTCACATACCCTTCCTAATAAAGAAAATTACTTATAATGTTTGGATACAATCCATCTTCTTCACACCAAATCCATCTTTTCTTCCGATTAGTCTTTCTTTTCCAACGAGGGATATCATGTATTTCTTCTCTTTTTCTTTATTTCTCTCTCGTTATCCCTTCTCTCTCTTTTCTCCTTGCGGCTGGTACTGTTGGTGAAAATAAAATTAGTTTGGGTCTTGGAGATGTTGGAGCCTGGAGGTAAAGCAGGTAAAAGTATTAATGGTGCAAGGCAAAGCCAATATATCATATATGATAAATGAATTGATTGTCTATATTGATATAGGAGTTGACTGGAAGCAAGAATTTGTGCTCATAGGTAAAAACTAAGAAGGGTTCGTGTTCTCTGTTTGCAGTAATTGTAGAAATAAAAAATTTAAGTAATTTATATCTATTATTTATTCTTTCTAATTATCAAAAATAGTGTACATTATTTATTTTTATTTGTTGTACAATGAATATTGTATTTAATTTTTTTAAATACGTCAAGACAAAATTATATACTTGTTCAGCATGGTTTAGAGGGGTAAATTAGTAAAAGACTGTTATTCAGATATTTCAGACCTATCAATTATCAAATAACTTTTTTCATTCAGATTCAGATTCATTCAGTTTTTATCAAACAGCCCCTTAGTGTGTGTGCAGTCGTGTACTATACACGATATTGTAATAATTATAATAAATGAGTTGACTCACATGTTTCTCAAATTAAAAGAATCGGTCTTGTCTTTATATATAAGAATTGATTAGAAAATTTTATGTATTTTATTTTGTATTTTGACGACTCAAATTAAATTATATAAGGCTAAATTTGGGGGGCGTCACAATTTATTTTAGACGAACGACGAGAATTTAACATGCACACGGTGGATTCAAAATCCATTGTCACTTTTTTGAGATGGGGAACGTGTAATAAATTTATAATTGCTGATAAAATTTTGTATTTTGATTTATATTTAGTTATTTGAGATTTTTTCTAGGGAATTGATATTTTTATAATTTTGAAAAATAGTTTTATAAGATTATCTTCTTATACAAATAAATGGGTAATATTTTATAGAGAATTTATGTTTTATAATGTTTTAAATGGATAAAATCTTATAAAACTATCAAATTTCATTCCCAAAATAAGAGTTCTCTACGTTTCAACAAAAACAATCGAAGAAAGGTGACGTGTCAAAATTTAGAAACCCTACACGATAAAAGTCCCAAAACCCCGCATTCAACCTTTCTCCCTCGCTTGACCTCTCTTGTTACGACTACGGTACCATGTACGGACAACCTCCACGCTTCCGCCGCGGTGGCGGAGGTCGTGGACCAGCAGCACCCCCTCAGCCTCAACCTCCGACGACGACGCCCCTCAATCACAACTATCTTCAAAACCCTAATTTTTTCCCCCTCAATCAATTCCTCGCAAACCCCTTTCTAAACCCCGGCTTCCTCCCAGTTCAAAACCCCAACTTCCCAATTCAAAACCCCAACTTTCCAATTCAAAGCGCTAATTTTCCTGTTCAAAACCCTAATTCTCGCCCAAGGCCCAATGAAGCTCTTGAAAGGATCGATAAAGCTGTCTCGAAGGCTCACCGCGATCTTCTGGCTGCCGGAGAAAGTGTATCCGCTTGGAAAGTCTGTCAGTCTGCGTTATTGATACTTAAAGCCGATTCATGGGATTCGTTAGGGTTTCAAATGCAACAAGTCCCCTCCCTGTACCGCCTTATTGTCACAGAAGGGAAGGTATATTCAAAAATAATACCACCTCATCTCATTTTACTTGACTTTCATCGTCAAATTAACCGTATTAAAATTAATAATTAAGTATAGTTATTTAAATTTTTAGAATTACTAAAGTAGTGATTAGTTGCAGATTCTATGTATTCTAATTTTAAGAATAAGATATTTTCATTGTAAAAATGGTAAATTTGACCTTACAAAGTTAACTTTGTCAAAAAGGGGGTATATCCTTGGTAACTTAAGGATGGGTTTTAATGACGTGTTAGACTTTTTGAGCATAATGAATGTGATTGATAAAATAAACATTAAACGGAGGTCTTGAATTTATTGGAATTGAAAGTATATATTTTAGAATCAAACTTCTAGTACATCTTACTCAGCAGTTGAGGATAAAGCTGCGGCCAACTGCTGTGAAAAATCTAATTTCTTACACCTTGTCTTGAAGTTTTAATTTGGAAAGAAAAGAAATGAAGGAAGTGTGTCTTGGAGTTTTTTACAAGTGTTTTTTTGGCCGAATATTTTCTTCTCACTTTTGAGAAGAAAGTTTGAGAAAGGAAAATGCGTCTTTCTCTTCTCTAAACTTCTCATCTTTTGTATGCAATTGTGTTTAATGGGATAGGACTATTAACTATGTATACATATTTATTATACTAGTTTAATACCTTTTGATTATTTTTTTTATGTTTTATTATTGCAAAGGGGAATGTGGTATTAAATAGTACTCCTTTTTCCCTTTTGTGGTATCAAATAACCTCAGCTAAAAATGTAGTCTTTGGACCAAGTAAGGATAAAAAAGTGCTTAAATGTGTTAAAATAGTATAAATAAGTACAAGTGATCCAGTCCCATGCATCATTATTGCAAACAAACATAGCCTCAGAAATTAGTTAGAGAAGTAGGATAAGTTCGGGTAATTATCATATAAGCATACTGCAATTTGCATCATTAAGATTGACTTGGTTTGCTGGTTCTCTTTCAATAACTTGAAATGAAAGGTAACAAAAAAGATCAAACCTTTTTCTTTTTCTTATTCTCTTTTTTCATTTTGGTTTTTCATTGTTCTTTTGTTTTTTTAGAACTAAATTGATGCTTTATATTGGATATGATTCTAAATTGGTCTGTTTAAATATCTTATTTAATGTTGTTCCATTTTGTTTTATTAGATTAATGCATTTATCCACTGCTTTGTTGGTGTTCGGAGGATAACTTCATTGTATGATTTGGAAGTGGCAATTTGCAAGAACGAGGGTGTTGAGCGGTTTGGCGAGCTTGATTTGGGCCCTTTGTTACGATACCCACTTGTCATGCATTATTTTGGCTCAACTTCTGATATTAGGGATGTGTTCAAGATTACAACTGATGATATAATTTCTTACCTTTCTTCATTTGTTAAAAAAATGAAAGGTAAAGAAATTAAGGCTGATGAATTATTGGATTTTATTGCGAAGAAGAAATCAGTTAGTAGCAGGGAATTGCTTAGCATACGGATTCAGAGTTTAGGGTATGTATTGCATTCTGCTCCTTCAATTATGGTTGAAAGGCCCCAAGGTTTATAGTTAATACATATATATAAAAGTCAAATTTCTAATTCTTCTATGTTGGGTAAATAGTTTATTATGCGTACTAAAAATTGTAAAAACAAATTATTAATTTACAATTTAATTGCGGGTGTTATTTAAATTTTTATAACTAAAACTGAGCCAGCATAAAGGATTTATATGATATATTGAGATTGATATACTTATATCTTTGTGGTATATTGAGTAAGAAATAGATTAGGTAGGTAACATGATGTGCATACACATTTATAGTAATCATTTATGTTGAATCATCTTTCAAAATCAGTCGAGTTTCTTAATATATACTCCCTCCATCCCTCAAAAACTGGCTTAGATCGACTTTTCTGATCAAATTAACCAATTTTAAAATTTAAAATCAGGCATATTTTTTTTCAAACTCATGGAAATTGTAAGTAGTTGTAAATTTGATGTAGTTTCTTATGGGTATAGATATTGCACCTATATCTAAAAGAAAATAGTATAAATTTTGATTACAAAAATGGTCAATTTGACTTAAAAGAACTAAGCCAGTTTTTGAGGGACGGAGGGAGTACTATCTTTTGGCATGCAATCCAGCATTGTTTTTTCTTTAAGATTATGAGGACACTCAAATTACTATTATAAACTGTCACAGCTGCAGAGTGCAAGCCTTTTAGATGTTGTTTTTCAATTGAATTAAATGAATTGTTGGTTTATAGGATGCATATTTCTCAACTCCGTCAAGCATGGAGTTTAGAGAATGCCGCTGTAAAAAAATATTTAGGGGACATGAACTTGCCATCCGGTAAAATGGGTAAAAGGAGCAGGAAGCGTCCTCTTTTCTCCTCAGTGAAAAAGCAGCTGGATGAGCATTTTGGTTCTATAACACAGCGTGTCAGTTCGTTTACTTCTGCACATGAGGAATTTTGTGGCAAACACATGAGATTTAGTTCATCAAGTTCTGAAGATGTTAGCGATACTTCTTGTGACGATGAATGTAACAAGGATGAAAATGATACGCAGAATCAATACAAGCTTCCATCACAAAATATAAGTAGTGCGGACCGTGTTGGTAGCTGTCCTTACCCATCTGTTACTGAGGAAATGACAAGACTTGGGTTAAAAAATGAAACAGATCCTAGACCCTCTCCTGCTAGTGGCACCCTAAAAGGCAATAAACACAGCAGCATGACATCTAAGAGAAAGAGAAAATCTGAAAATTTAAGTTGCAACATCTCCGCCCCACATAAATTGTCGAAAAGAGACGTGGTTGAAGCAGATCTTTTGGTTAAAAGTAAGAAAGAACAAAATAATGTAGATCTTTCACTGGACATTGATTCTATCCGGATGTTCATGATGACCTGGAAGGAGGCTTGTCGAGATAACAATGAGGCTGAGGTATGTGATGGCTCTCACTAAAGTTGAGATGCATCTGATTGACATCTCACTATCATTTCTTAACGTGCTAATGTCAATTTTTTGGTTGTCGTTGATTTTTCTAATGCATCAAGTCACCTTCTTAACTATATAGAAATGGCAGTCTGTCATATTCAGATTCCTATACATTGTTAATTATGGCATTGAGAAACAAATGCTCAATTGAACTTGAAAACTGTTGATAGACGAAGCCTATTGATGCATGCCCTTTAATTTGTTGCATACAATGCATTTCTGTCTAACTCTTATAAAGTTTTTTAATTACCATGCTTTTACTGTACCGAAGACACTGGACTTTACCGAGCAAGTGAATCATGATCATAGTTATTAAGGTGCATTTTAGGAGCAAATTGCCTCCTAGAGCCTAGGCGCGTATTGCCTCCTAGGGCCTAGGCTTGAGGAGCATCGCGTGCCTTTTTGAAATGAGGAGCAACATATGAAATAAAGTGAGTTATTAAAGTCAATGGCATTCAACAATTACTTTGACATTATAGGTAAAAGAGCTAAAAAACAATATTTTTTACCTATCTACATTAACTACTAACATATGGAACCCATCTATTTAAAGCATATAAACTAAAAACATAAGTTAAGAAAATGTCCATTTAAAATAGACAATCTTTGAATGCACCAAATAAGTGGAAGTACAAGGAGAACTAAATTTCATATTCAGTTAAAAAATCTGTCTCCCATAAAAGACGAAGGAGGAGAAGACTTATTCTCACACTCTAGGAATGGTGCTCCCTGTTTTTATTATCATGGAACTATCATTAATGGATGATTTGGAACTTCTCAGTGGGGTACAATTTGACTATTCCATGCAGGCAATTTAGTATTCATTTATTCACCTTGTTAATAAACTCTCTCTGTATATGTTAATATATACACACTGAAGTGGTTACCTCCATTTGTCTAGCTCACAATTGTTCTTGCCTATTACTGTTATTTAGTGGGCTCCCTATGAATAGATTTTACTACACTATTGCACTTTTATGTTCCTGGAAATTCTTTATCCCATTGCACCGATTACTTGACCCAATTAAGTATATTATAAAGTAGGACATGAATAATACCAAGGCAGATTGTGTGATTTTTGTGTGAAAATTGGACAATTGGAGTATTGGATGTGTATAGGTACTAGTATGTTTGTATTGGTTCACCTCCGTTTTCAGGGATTAAAAATCAATGCCTACCCAATTCATTTTACATAGTTGTTGTGACACCCCCAAATTTGGGTACTTCCATTCCACGGGATTTGGTGTTCACTGTACAAATATCATCTAACTATCTACCCATAATAAAAGCAAACCATGTAATAGATAGAAATAAATCCTCTCCTTATGGGGTTACAACATCTGAATATAAATACATAAATCCTAGGTCATACTAACTTTAAACATCTGTGCGGAACATAAACAATTAAATAAGTCTTACACAACTTTAACATAAGTCTGACACATAAACATATAAAATAAACAAGTCTTCATCACTTGTAGATCTTGCCCTTGTCTTTACTAGTAGAAGGCTCGTTGGACCTTTCGTTCTTAACTGCAATGTTATTATTACGCAAGAGTGAGCACGATTGCCCACAAGTATAATAATACGACAACAATATAGTAACATGCGAGTGAATTAAAGACATCTGAATAAAGAAACTCAACTTTTGACTCAAGAATGAATAACAAGAATCAAAAGAACATCTGAGGTTTATAAGACCTCGAACTATGTCTTAGGTTGTAAAGTATTTATACTTTAAACCTTTAACAGTCATTAGACTATGGACTCTACTTCTCGTACTTAAGGGGATCAGCCCTTAGTACCATACTGTGCACAATATCTCAACGCTAAAGCGTAATTAATTCCCTATACAGGGTTGGTCATCTCAGTTTTGACATCGAAGTCCGCACCAAAGGAAGTTTAGTTTGGATAAACTCAACACCAATTCTAGAATTTAGAACGTTCATCGACTATGGACTAGTCGAATCAATAAGGGTTCGCTAGTCATATAAGGTTCAACAATAACATCGATATCCAATTTGAATAATAAATCTCAAGAGTATACAATCGAATAAGTATTGTATAACTGAATCATGCTGTAAAAGAGTTATAACATCTAATATGAAACTTCGAACTTGAACAATTAAGAACAAGAGCTTGTTCGATATAGAACACAAGTCTAAGACTTAATAAATGAATAACTTAGAATTTAAGGAATTTGCTCAATAAAAGTAAAGTTTAGAACACTTGCTCAATTTAAAAGGTTCGAGTTTAGGAAACTTGCCTCTTGCACAAGCTACGGTTAATTCACGTTCCTTATTAAATCTTACATATAGATACATTTACAACACCCATTAATCATAAGTTCGATAAGCCTATCGAATCATAACATTGGTCTTCGAACACGTTATTAGACTTTATGATTAACGATTTAAGTCACGTAATTAACTTATTAATCGTTCACATAATATACGTTATTAACATCTTAATATGTGTTTAACATGTCTTCATGTTCTTTACATTGAGTTTTAAAATACGTCTTTGAATACATGAACGCTTAAAAAAATTTCAGATTTCTGCAGGCGGCGCGGCCGCACGCCATTTACTCTAGGGAGCGGCGTGGCCGCGCGGGGACGCAGGCTCAGTTTTTTTTGGCAGTTCGCAAAGAACACAGAACAACCCAAATAAATCCAAATTAAATTAACGTAATGAATTTTAAGGCTACCCATAATGTAAAAACTTCACAGAAACATTTTACAACGTTCCTAGCATGATTCTAAGATTTTAAATCACGTAATTACACCAATTAAAGCATTCAATCCCACTGCTTTTCATACTTTGTAAATTTTTGAAAGAAAACAAGAATTTCAACGTTACAGATTCGTTATAACATCGAATTCGTTCGTTTAACTTCCGTTTTGTTCGTTTAACCGTGTAAAATCATATTCAAGTGTTAATTTAAAGTTAAACCATCGATTCATGGTATAAAAATTGTACGTAAAGGCCGTATGGACCAAATATACTCTGTAACATTTGAAAACCCAAATATAAACAAAATTCGATGCTGTGATCACTGTGAATTGTGCATTCATGGCATATATAACATATTATGACCATATATTAACATATATATAGCCATATAATCAACACTTATAAATTTTTCCCTCACTGAGACCTTTAACAATACGTAGATGGAATACTCTGTAACTTTTGAAAACTTTAATTAAAGCATATATATAAACATACTTCCATGGTAAAAACATGTTGTGATCATATGTTAACATGTATATACACATCGAACTCAATTTCATGCTTAATTCACAACTTTCACTTAAACAGATAATTTTGAAATATACAGTGATGGAAAATATAATATGTGAAATAAAGTTGGGATGTAGGGGTTACCTTTGCAGTCTCTGTTTGAAGGTGATATACACTTGAAATTTCCCAATTCAATTCTTCTCCACTCAAAGTTTTCTCTAAATTCTCTCTAGTTTCTCTGTTATATGAATATACCATATATGAAAGTCTGATATAGTTATAATATATAAAGTATACGTATATGTTTTGTCGTGGAGATATGGGTCGTCAGTTAATCCCATAATGGGTTAACTGGCTCCAACTCCTCTTAAGACCTTTTTTTGGTTGCCCTTTATTCCTCCTTTTCATTTAACTTAATTAAATGTTATTATATAGTTTAATGATGTCACACCTTTATAAACCAAATAACCTTATTTAAATCAATTAAATAAAATATAATAATTCACATAATTAAAAATTCACATTTATTAATTATGTAAAATCTTTAAATCTCTAATTAATTATTAAATTAATTAGAATAACATTATGCTTATTAATTAATTCATTTAATCAAATAAGCTCAATTAAATACATACTTGAATCATAAAAATTCTTCACATTAATCCATTGATTTTATTTAATTCAATTAAATAAAATATAAATATACTAAATTCACCTTAAATCACATAGTCACATAATTAAATTATTATTTATTAATTATGCCAAATCATTAAATCTCTAATTAATTAGAATAATATTATGCTTATTTAAATAATTCATTTATTCAAATAAGCTCAATTAAATGCATGCTTTGCATATAAAAATTCTCCACATTAATTTAATCAATGTAACACATATAATTAAATTAATCTACCACAAGTTTATCAATTAATTATTTAACTCAACAATTAAATCGTCAAGAAATATTTATTTAATTCAATAAATATTCAAATTAAATTACAAAAGTCTCGTTCGTCACAGTTGTCCCCTAAAGTTTGTTGACAACATTTAATTGTATGCATATAAATAGAGATAGAGTGAGAATGAGTGAGAATATCTCTGACCACACTCAGCGTGATCGCCCAAGTTATGGTACTAGGGATTGGTTTCGTAACACCGCTGTTTTGAGTGGCATATTGGAGCAATGTTTGGGACTTGGGAGATTCGATTGGGAAATCTGATGGTCAAAGATCTATTCGCCGCAATGTACATGGGGAATAACAACAGAAAATGATGAAATAGAAGGGGTTTCTTCTCTGAGAGCTTCATTGGGATTATCTGAAACAGAGGAGAAAATATCTGGTCAAAGGGAACACATTTATTTTCAAAAGATGGAGGAATGAGGGTGAAAGTGACCATTTGCATACTATGGAGAGAAAAATGATAGGGCCAAACTTTAGGGGGGCAGATTTTTCATTAATTTTTATTCTTTATGTAGTTAAATATTTTCACTTTTTTGCTTTAGTGTTGGAAAGAACCTAATGTTATTGATTATCTGGCTGTTTCTTAGTACCATCTTCTGTTACCCTAAATGCACAATATTGGTGCATGTCTGACAAAAGCTACTTAGATGATGAAACCATAGATAGATTAGCTCCCCTCACGGCTCACACATTAGTGGATTGTGCAAAATATTCTCTTAGGCTATGGAATGAAAATTTTGAGTTCAAGTTTGTTGAAACTACTTGACGAATGAAGCCTGAGATTATGCATATTTCTCACTTACCCCCTTGCGGTACCTGGATTAAGAACTTAAATGAAAATTTTGGGTTCAAGGTTGTTGAAACTACTTGATGGATGAAGTTTGAGATTAGGCATGTATCTCATTCACCCCCTTGCAGTACCTGGATTAAGAAACTGACAATGGTCATTTGGCACTAGTTCTTCATGAATTTTGGTTAAACCTTTACAATTAGGGCATCCATAAACATAACATGGTATGTAAACGTATTTCATTTTCCCTTCCTCTGATCCACTGTTTTCAGACCCGAACCGGCCGGTTCAACCGGGAACCGGTTCTATGTCCGGTCCGGTTTAGTCTGGTTGAGCCAGTTTGGTTAAAATCCGGATTGAACCAGTTGACCACTGGTTGAATTTGTAAAACCGGTTAAGTTGACCTGATAATTGTTTTTTTTGTACCAATTTTTTTTAATATTAAAATAAACTACTTTTAATAATATTGTAACTCAACTTTATTATGTTTTAGTTCATAAAAAACGAATTTTTTTAAAATTTTATAAATTACTAATAATATATATATTTATATATTTATGACGTCATCGGTTCAATCACTGGTTGGATAATTTTTTTGGTTCGATGACCGATTCGGGTCTGAAAACATTGCTCTGATCAAAAGACAGTAAGAAATGAAATGATTGTATAAATTTGTCTTAGGATTAATGCTTTTCAACGCCAAGCTTCTTCTCTTATTCAACATTTATTTAAATCAAGGGGTTCTCAAGGGTTATATGTTTGATTCCACTCTCAAATGCTTGAACTACTTAATAAGTTTTTACTCATATAATTTTCTGGCTGAAGGAATTTATTCTGTCATATGATCATCTGTTGTGCATGTGTCCCTGCCTCCTTGTTTACATGTTAACTCTTCCCTTTATGTTTCTGAAAATATTGCGTGGTAAGATTCTGAATCTAGTAAAGTTTGGTGAAGGTAAAATTCTTGTTTTTTGTATTTGTATATGTTCAACCCTTTGAGTTTTGCCATTTATTTGTAGTATGTCATTCTGAAGCTAAATCTCAGTATTTTTCCTTGAACGTGTAGGTTTTGGATAGGATGATTCAATTCTACAAGCCAGTGAAAATAAAGAAAGTGAAAGCAATGTTTTCATCATACCCATGTGTTGGATTGCTAAATGTTGCAGTAAGTTGATTGTGGTAATATTTTTTTTTTTGCAAATTTTGTTGAATGTCCCTCCCTATGTGCTTATGATAAAGTCTGTCTTTGGAGGGATTCATTTGAGTTGGACAGGCACATCCCACCAGTGTTGCTCTCTCCGTAGTGCCTTATATTTGTGTTGGATAGGCTCATCCCACCACTCAGTCACATGTAGGATATGTTAAGAACTATAGGATGTTTTTTCTTGTAATTTATTTTTATGAGATTTTGGGACAAGCTGTGGCACAAGGATGAAGGTTCTACATGCTTGATGTCTTCTTTATGGATAAAAAACGAGGGTTTATTAAGGTTTTAGTGGTTCCTTAGTTCGAGATTTTATATGAAGTCTATCTTCTTTTAGGTTCAAGATGGTTTACTCCAGATTTGCAGTATTCTTAGTGCATATGATGAAGAATGGTCCAAGAAGATTAAAAATTATTTGTTAATAATTTTGTATTGCTGTTTAGAGATAAATTTATTGTAATCAATATATATCTTTTAATTATATTAGGTACTAATTAGTAAATCTCCTAATTATAGTAGATATTAATTAATAGTTTGTTTACGGTAGGTAGTTGGTAGCAATTAGGACTTTATTTCCTTGATTAGTATTACCCGATCTCCAAGTCTTAGGTTTTCTATGTAAGTAATCTAATCCCCACGAGTTATTGAGAGATGAATATATTATGATTGTGAGTTTAAAGCTTTGTGCTTTATGATGTGTTTCACTACGAATTCCATGCAAGGATAGGTTTTGTGCTCTTTGCTATCGTGTCATACATCCGCATATAGGTTCTGACGTTCTGCATTATGGTGTTCGAGGGTTGTCTAGGATGTAGCTAGTCTTGGTGCATAATGTAGCATTTGTTGCTGATGTGCTATATATTTGTGCTTTTGGTGTTCACGGGATTGCCACTTTTAGTGGTTCATGGTTACTTGTGAAAACAATAAAAAATAAAACATTTTTCCATCACAACCCTGTGTGACCCAGTAACTGGCTTCCTTCTCTTGGCTTCTTGCATGCAGTGGCAGAGGAAATAATATTCATATGTATTGATGGGAGAGTCCAACTACTTCGTATTTATAGAGTCCTTGATTTCAAATTTTATCTATCACATGTAACATTACTCTCCATCCATGTTACATATTAGTAGTATGCAAGGAGGATGGGATAGGACAGATCCGATTGCTAATGGCTTTCGGGTGGCAACTGAGTTGATAATGGTTGCATTACCAATAATGTGGTAATTGCCGTAATCCTGTTTTACTCCGACTTTGTTGATTGGCTTTACCACATAAAATTAATCATTGATGGTTACTGGTTAGTAATGAGCATCGTCTCATATTAAGGAACCAAATTTGCAAATGACCATTTGTCAAAAATGTTCATTATTTGTGTCCATCACTGCAGACAATATGAGGCGTATAAGTTTGGGATTTCAGTGGATCATCAACACATAAAGCTGAGTTTCACAACCAATTGCTTGTCATGTTAACTTGTGTTAAACGGTATTAACTTATTAAAATTTAGACGACTGTTCTATCCCTGTCCAATCAATTGGAATTCAGCTACATGTATCAATATCCTTTCATTGTCTTGATCCATCTAGAGCAATATATCGATTAAACTTTTATCTCCCCCTCCAATCAACAGCCAAAAAAGTAAATAAATAAAAATAGAAACTCTAGTAAAACACATTCTATCACGTGTTGCATTACATGTATCAATTTTCTTTTGTAGTCTTGATCTATCTAGGACCATAGCTCCATTATACTGCATCCTATTAATTATCATCTGTTCAGTATTTATTTCTGTATTGATCTTGAAATTTCCTTGCATTATTGTCAACTTGGACCATTACAACCCGACTTTCTTATATGAAGAAGCCTCCTTTAGTTGTTCTGCTGGGTATAGCTGGCAGCTGGCTTAGTGCTAGTATCTCTACATACTACTTCCTTTCTTGCTTATTAAATTGTTTATTTCCTTATTTTATGAAAGAATTAAGAAAAAAACTATAAAAATAAGTTAGTAACTGAACAATGTTACTCAATTTTCATTTTGATAAGTATCAAACCATGTAACTAACTTTAAAAAATTATGTCTATAGAATATAAATATAACTTATATTAACTATCTTTGCTTTCACATACATAAATTTAGATCTTGTTATACAATGTAAATATATTTGCTTCTATACTTGGGTTGCTTGCTGTTATTATCTGTTGTATTACTTCTTATTTATTTGAATATACTTAATTTAAAAACCATATTTGAATTTACTTCTCACGTTTATTTTTCTGATAAAACTGTACGTGTAAGAAGAATTTTAGTTAAGTTCCTTTCTATTGCAGGTCAAGTCGATTAAAAGTGGAATGTTCGATAGTATCAGTATGTATGACACTTTTCAAACTCTCACTCAGCAGGGTGTAGCAAACCCACTTCCAGAGAAGCGTATGGACAATGTAAGCATAGAGATTGAACCATCTGAAAAAAATGCTGTGGTTACTATCGAGCAAAATTTGGCATGCCGACAAGGTGAGTTATGTATCTTTGCTAATGAAGTTTTGATGAAATTCTCCTCACATTTGTGCATTTGCCTTAAAATGTAACAAAACTTTACTCTGTCCCCCATAAACACACACAACAACAACACACACGCACACACACACACACACATATATATATAAGAGGATAGGATGGCTGTGGTCACCAACAGCCAATCTCCCTGTGGCCCCCTTATATATTTTTTTCTCAAATCACTGATTTCATAATGGTACTTTTGTACTAAGCAAAATGACGTAGTTTTGGTGTAGTCACCACAACCGGCTAGCACAACCAAGTTGGTTGTGGTGACCACAACCATCCTTTTCCCTATATATAATATATACAATATGATATAAATTGAGCCTTTTTTCCTTGATCAATTGCTAAAAAGTATCCATTATTAAGTAAGAATATATTGTCATATTTTCCCAAGACCCAAGTTATCAGAAAATAATGATGTTTTCCTCTCAAATTGGCCTAATTATGTTGTGTGCTGATGTTTTCAAAAAATAGTACTTGTCCACTTATGACGTACTGCCTGATACACTTTTAAGATATATACCATCCATATTCTGTGACTTGAGCCTTTCAACTTTATGCATCCTATAAATTTTTCAGTTGTCACTACTGAAGATATTCTTGAGAAAGTTTCAACATATTTTGATGATGTTCTTGACACCCTGGGCAAAGGAAGTTCATCTCTAGAGAAAAAAATTATCTTTTTGAGGAAGCTTTGCAAGTGCGAATTTTGGGTTGCTGTGCAGTTTTCTGTTGAGGAGTTTCAATCCCTTGGTTATGGGGAGTTTTTCACGTTCCTAGAGAAACATATTAGCTTACTACCTCATTCTCTTCAAAGGAGCTTGACTGGTGAGACGCGTGAGAATATTTCTTTTGAGGCTTGCCTGCTTAAGCGTCAATTGGATGTTATATTATTCCAAGCTTCAAACAGCTTACTCGAAAATGAGAATTTAAGTGAGGAGAAGATTTCGGAGTTGCTTGATAGGCAGTTCCCTTCAATATGTTTCAAATTAATGAGAAGTGGTTCCTTGAAAGATATTCAAGATGTTGTGAAAGAGAACAAACACAATGAAACTTCTAACTGTGTCTTATTCTCTGCAACTTTGTTTGGAAAAAGTTGTAGAGGATCCGTCTCAGATCACAATGTAGATAGTGCTGGGGTAGGCACTGTCATAGGGCACAGCACTGGAGTCCTTGGCTCTGTTACTGCCAAGGATGCAATTGAGGCTTTAACTGCAGCTCCAATGTTGACAGACCTGGATTCATGGTCACATTGGGGACTTGTATTTTCTCCTTCTTTTGGTCTGCTTGTGGCATGGTTGTTGACTGAGGTAAATGCCAAAGATCTTCTGTGTTTGGTGACCAAGGGTGGCAAAGTAGTGCGGATTGATCATTCAGCTACCCTGGATTCGTTTTTGGAAGCTTTCCTTCAGGGATCCTCTTTCGAAACAGCTGTACAACTGTTGTCTTTGTTTGCATTATATGGCGGTGAATGTGATGTTCCATTGTCTCTATTAAAATGCCATGCACGGAAAGCTTTTGAAGTTATTATTAATAATTCCTTGGAAGATGAAGTAAGCAATGTTCAGAAGTTTGTCATGCATGGAAGGCCGTTTGGTAGAGGACATATGTTTGATGAAACTGCATCCGGTGCTGAGTACAAGAACAGAAGCGGATCTGATAAAGATGTGCGAATTGCATCAAGGTTTATCCTAGAATGTCTCAATTATCTACCAGTGGAATTTCAAAGTTTTGCTGCAGAAATATTGCTTTCAGGGTTGCAATCTGTTGTAAAAGAAGCTCCTTCAGCCATTTTGAATGAATGCAGACAAAGGGAGCAGCGTTGCATGCTTCATGAAGTAGGATTATCACTTGGTATAGTGGAGTGGATTAATGATTACCATACATTTCGTTTGACTAAAGCCCATGACTTAACCATGTTCTCTGAAAGTTCAGAGCGCAACACTAACACCGTACATACACAAAAGGCAGAAGACAAGTTTCCCTATTCGAAGGATGAAATGAGAGTCCCTGTTGTGGCAGATCGGCCTAATAAACAACATAAAAGAGTCTATACCGTGAATCATAATATGGAGGTTTCTGTTGATAGTGCTCATGATTTGGAGCATTTTTCTGAATTTGATAAACATCAGAATCCAGCCATAGTCATTGAATCTATTAGGCGAGAAGAATTTGGTCTTGATCCAAGTCTTTCGCCTCTGGAAAGTAGCATGTTAAAGAAGCAACATGCTCGCTTAGGGAGAGCACTGCATTGTCTTTCACAAGAGTTGTACTCTCAGGATTCACATTTTCTTCTGGAGCTGGTAAATTAACTTCCTTTTGTTCTTAATATTTATTTCATAATTGTACTCTCAGGATTCACATTTTCTTCTGGAGCTGGTAAATTAACTTCCTTTTGTTAATATTTATTTCATAATTATTCTTGATAAGTATTGTTCTCCAATCACGCCGAAGCTCAATTGGCTGGAATGGCAACTTTTTGGTCCCATTTTCCTGCTTCTGCAAATTGAGAAAATAAATCTACTTATTTTATGATTCTGCATTTCTTCCTGCAGGTTTTGTACTTTGAAATCTGACCTAGTCACCTGGAAATGCATCTTAGTTTCCATATATACACATTGCTTTAGATGTTGGCTTTCCCTAGGAGCAAGAACTTTCATAATTATTGGACTTACCATTTTTGTTTTTAAAGACGCAAAATGATTGTGATTACCGTAAAATCTCTCTCTGCCATATGTTTTCAGGTTCAGAATGCTGATGATAATGTCTATCCTGGATATGTGGAACCGACTCTGACATTCATTCTTTTGGAGGGATGCATTGTTGTTCTGAATAATGAGAGAGGCTTTTCTGCTGATAACATCAAGGCCCTTTGTGATGTTGGAAATTCAACCAAAAAGGAACCTACTGCTGGATATATTGGGAAGAAAGGCATTGGCTTCAAATCAGTATTTAGGGTATCGTAAATTCGATAATTCTGCAAGATAGTTCTATATTCTCTTTCTGATCACTCTTATCTTTTTTCATATATAAACTGAAAATTCTTTCGAAAGTAATCAAAATGACATATTAGTGACAAGTGAAGAAGAGAACATGTAGGGTTAAACTAGAATGACTTTTTGTCAGGAAGTTATCCAGACGGTCAAATCTATGGCATAATTTTTTTTAGCACTAATGTTCTAAAAGGCGCTAGGCGGGGGGCCTAGGCGGGATTTTTTATTTTAAGTCAATTTTAATATTTTATCTTACATTTATTCAAACAAAACAATCTATAATAAAGGTCTTTGTTTAAAGTTCAAACACATATTTTTAACGTATTAGTTTTATTCATAAACAAGATTGCTATTAAATAATAAAATTTAAAATTTAAAGAATTCAAGTCAATATTAAAACTTAAGAAACTAAACATAAATTTAAGATTTATATTGAATTAAACTAAATATTACAAATGTATTATCATTTATATAATTTGAAGTTGGTACAAGTTCAAAAAATTACAACTATAATAAAAAGAATTTCTTAACATGTGCTAAAAACACAGTTCAAGGGAATATTCCCTTGAATTGTGTGTTTATTCCCTTGAACTTGATGCAAATGCAAAAATCAAGAGAATATCCACACAATTCAAGAGAATATTCTCTTGAACTGTGTGCTTAGCATATGCCCTTAGGGCACATGTTAAGAGGACCCATAATAAAATTATCCATTTTGACTTGATCTTGTTCACTTTTTTTGTAATTTGATATGCTACAACCTGCATTATGAATATGGTAAATCATTAGAAAAATAAATATATCAAGATCTGGTTTGGGTTGTTATTATTAAAAAAACTCTCCACCTAGGTCCCGCCTTGCCTGCCTAGGCGCCGCGTAATTTCCCGAAGCGCTTTTTTCACCGTCTTGGGCCTAGGCGAGGCGCCTAGGCCAATTTTTAGAACACTGCTCCGAGTCAAACATGTCTCTATAGTCAATACCTTGCATTCTCAGCTTCTCTATTCCAATGGCCATTCTTCTAATCGTGGATTTTCTAGATCTCTGTAGTATATCCAAAGAAAGCACCAGAGCTTCTTGGGGTATCCAAGTACTAGCTGATTTAACAAAATTCATATCCAGCTCCAGTACTCTAAATCTTTGTCTGGTATGTAACATTTCGATCAAGACTGGCCAGTACAATAAGTATTACCCTGTGTTTTGGCTGGGACAATCCCCTGTTTTGATTTCTCCTTGGTATGCTTTAGGTTCCACAGTTGCTGATGTGAAGTCATCATGGAAGAATCAAATTATGATACTTGTACAACACTAATGCTATAGTTTTACATTTGATTAAAATATCTTTGATGATTGATAACTTTCCTTGCATGTCAGATGTTTTTCCTTGCTAGATTTTAGGAAGAATAGTTGTCACTTTATGGATTGGTTTCTTTGCATGATTTATTACATGTGTTCAATCACGTTATCATTAAATTGCATGGTCTTTTTTGCAGGTCTCTGATGCTCCAGAAATTCATTCGAATGGGTTTCATATCAAGTTTGACATAAGTGAAGGCCAGATTGGATTTGTATTACCTACTGTTGTGCCTCCTTGTGATGTTGACATGTATAGCAGACTAGTTTGTCTGGATGCTGTTCAAATGGATAAAAATTGCTGGAACACATGCATTGTGCTTCCTTTTAGGTCGAAGTTTTCCGAAGCCTTGGCAATGGACAACATTGTATCTATGTTTTCAGATCTTCATCCATCGTTACTACTCTTTCTTCACCATCTTCAGTGTATCAAGTTTAGAAACATGCTCAATGATTCATTTGTTGTCATGAGGAAAGAAGTTGTGGGAGATGGTATCATAAAGGTTTCCCTTGGGAATGAGAAAATGACTTGGTTTGCAGTATCTGATAAACTGGTGGCTGATGCTGTTCGTCCTGACGTGAAGACGACAGAAATTTCCATTGCATTTACATTACATGATTTAGGTAGTGGGAATTACATCCCACATCTGGAACAACAGCCTGTCTTTGCTTATCTCCCTCTGCGAACATATGGGATGAAATTTATTCTTCAAGGTGATTTTATTCTTCCTTCTTCTAGAGAGGAAGTTGATGGTGATAGTCCATGGAACCAGTGGTTATTGTCCAAGTTCCCTGGACTGTTTATTAGTGCAGAGAAATCTTTTTGTGCCCTTCCTTGTTTCAGAGAGAATCCAGGAAAGGCTATTGCAGCTTTTATGAGCTTTGTTCCTCTTGTTGGAGAAGTGCATGGTTTTTTCTCTAGTCTTCCTCGGATGATTATTTCTAAATTACGCAGGTCAAATTGTCTGGTTTTGGAAGGAGATAGTAATGAATGGGTTCCTCCGTGTAAGGTGCTAAGAAATTGGACTGAACAAGCTCGCGCTCTTTTGCCTGACAGCTTGCTTCATGAACACCTTGGCCTTGGATTCTTGCACAGAGATACAATTCTATCAGATTCATTAGCGAGGGCATTGGGTATTGAGGAGTATGGACCCAAAATTTTACTTCAGGTTTTATCTTCCTTGTGTAGTGCAGAGGATGGTCTGAAATCAATGGGCCTTAGTTGGTTGTCTTCTTGGTTAAATGCTATTTATGTGACGTCCTTCCGCTCCGGGCAAGTTGTCCAAGATTTTGCAACTGAATCTGATATCTTAATCAAGCTTAGAAAAATACCTTTTGTTCCTTTAGCAGATGGTAAATATGGGTCACTGAATGAGGGCACAATTTGGTTACACTCTGATTCATTCAGTACTGCAACGGATAACGAGTATAGCCCTGATGCTTTCCCAAAATTGTATACTAACCTTCGAACGGTAAGCCCAGCTCTTTTTGCTGCAGCTACTGGTGCTGGTGTTTTATGCTTTGATGAGTCTACAGTAGAAAACATTACTAAAATGCTTTATCTAGTTGGTGTCCAGCAGTTATCTGCACATGAAATTGTAAAGGTGCACGTCTTGCCGGCTATTTCAAGCGATAGAAATTGTATGCGGGATAAGCATTTGATGATAGAATACCTGTCTTTTGTAATGTTCCACCTACAATCAAAGTGCCCCAACTGTTCTGCAGAAAGAGTGCAGATAATCTCAGAATTGCATAGTAAAGCTCATATTTTGACCAATCATGGCTACAAACGACCTGTTGAAGTCGCAATCCATTTCAGTAAAGATTTTGGGAATCCTATTGATATGAATAAGTTGATTGATGGCGTAGATATGACTTGGCATGAAGTTGACAACAGTTATTTGAAACATCCAATCTCCAAATCAGTATCTGGTGGAATGTTTAAGTGGAGAAGCTTTTTCCAGGAATTAGGAGTGACTGATTTTGTGCAAATTGTTGAGATTGAGAAGAGTGTCTCTGGTATATCTCATGTTCTTAACAATATGATGTCAGATAGAGATATGATTTCCTCTAATTCTATTGCCAAAGATTGGGAATCTCAAGAATTATTTCATTTGCTATCACAATTGTCCTCAAAAGGTGACCAGAAGAAGTGCAAGTATCTCTTGGAGGTTATTGATACATTATGGGACGAGTGCTTCAGTGATAAGGTTACTGGTTACTGCATTACCAACTCCTCTGTGGAAAAGAAACCTTTCAAGTCATCATTGATAAACGCTCTGCATGATGTTCGGTGGATAGCGTCAAGTATGGATGAGGAGCTTCATTATGCTAAAGATTTATTCCACGAGTGCGAAGCAGTGCAATCAATTTTGGGTGTTGCTGTGCCCTATGCTGTTCCAAAGGTGAAGAGTGAGAAATTGTTAAATGATATAGGTTTCAAGATTCATGTTACCCTTGATGACATTTTATCTGCTATTCAAGTATGGAGAATATCTCAAATTCCTTTCATGGCTAGCATATCTCAAATGTCCAAATTATACATGTACATTTCTAAAGAAATGGCTACTTCAAACAGAAAAATAAAAGATAATTTAACTTCTGGGGCTTTCATATTTGTCCCATATTCATATGGTTCCACTTCCGAGGATGTTGTATCTGGTGCTTTTTTGTCTCCTCAGGATGTGTATTGGCATGAAATAACTGGTTCAATGGACCACATGAAGGGAATATGTCCTTCTGGTGGCCCAAATAGGACCCATATTCCTTACAGCAAAATGCTATACCACATTTATCCAGGCCTTCACGATTTCTTTGTGAATGAATGTGGAGTAAATGAGATCCCCCCTTTCCGTAACTACCTCGAGATTTTGCTGCAGCTGTCTACTGTTGCTTTACCTTCACAGGCAGCTAAGGTCTTTTTCCAAGTTCTTCTAATGTGGACTGATGGACTAAAATCTGGCATGTTAAGTTCTGAAGATACTGAATATTTCAAGGAGAGTCTTCTAAAAAAGGATTTTACGGTGCTTCCAACTGCATTAGATAGATGGGTCTCTTTGCACCCATCATTTGGTTTTGTGTGTTGGAGTGATGATGAGAAGTTGAGAAAGGAATTTAAGCATTCTGACAATGTTGAATTTCTTTACTTTGGACAACTAAGTGATGAAGAAAAAGAGACACTTCAGGAGAAGATTTCTGTTCTAATGAGACAATTAGGAATTCATGCTCTTTCAGGGGTTGTAACTCGTGAAGCAATTTATTATGGTCCGGCAGAATCTGGTTTTAAAACTTCGTTGGTCAACTGGGCTCTTCCTTATGCTCAGCGTTACATCTACAAAGCATACCCTGATACTTATTCTCAACGGAAGCAGTCTGGATTTGAGAACATCTTCCAAATGCGAATTGTTGTTGTCGAAAAGTTGTATTACAGAAATGTTATAAAGAGATCTGAAATATCATCAAAAAAGCGACATGGATGTAGCTGTCTTCTTCAGGGCAATGTCTTGTATTCCACTCAGGAATCAGATTCTCACTCAATTTTTATGGAGCTTTCCCGTCTATTAGTAGATGGGAATCCTGAACTACACTTGGCAAATTTTCTTCACATGATCACCACCATGGCAGAATCTGGTTCTACTGAAGAGCAGACAGAATTTTTCATTTTGAATAGCCAGAAAGTGCCGAAGCTCCCTGAAGAAGAATCAGCTTGGACACTTACATCTGTGCCAGCATCAGCAGAAAATGACGAGACGCTAATGAGAAGTGTTGCAACATTGATTGATGAGCCAAACCAATTAAAGTCTAAAAGGAGATTTGTAGTCAACTCAAACTGGCCACCTGCCGACTGGAAAACTGCACCTGGTTTTGGTTCTGCCTTTGCAAATGGATTGGTGAGACAACCAAGCAGTAACATGAAGTTGGGAATGAGGGACAATGCTAAAGAAATTGTAGGCAATATAGATCATAAAACTATGGTTGAGGCTAATAATTCTGATTGGACCATAGAAGATGACCAAGCTGCAACACCAACAGTAATTTTGAAAGATTCTGAATCTCTGGAAGATCAATCTGATTATGCAATCAATATGGCAGACTCTGGTAAGAATATTGTATTTGATTCTGTTGATGTAGTCGTTGCAACTGATGGCCCAAGCACCAGTTCATCTATTTCTAGTGAGCGAGATCAACTTTCCTACGGCACTGCCAATGCACAGCAGGCATTGTTAACTGGGAGACTGGGAGAGTTTGTAGCTTTTAAATACTTTTCTGGGAAAGTTGGCCACATATTTGTAAAATGGGTCAATGAAACATTCGAGACAGGGTTGCCCTATGATATTGTCATAGGAGATGAGGGACCGAGCAGGGAGTACATAGAAGTTAAAGCAACCATATCTGCTAGGAAAGACTGGTTCAATATATCTGCCAGGGAGTGGCAATTTGCAGTTGAGAAAGGTGAATTGTATAGCATTGCACGCGTTGCCTTGCAATGTAACAATGCGGCCAAGGTGACAATATACAAAAATCCAGCAAGACTATGCCAGCTAGGCCAGCTGCAGTTGGCTGTTATGATACCCAAGCAACAGGCAGGACTTTTGAATTGACCCGACTGACTATTTGTTTAGAAATGGGGGTTTATATGCTTTTATTTGGTGTGCTCAGTCAGATGATTGGGACATTAGCCATATTGCGAAGCACGGGTGAACTAATTGCAAGCTCATCGTTCAGGCTGGGATTCTCGGGTCGGGTCCTTGAAGAACTCGCAAGAGCCCTGGGAAAGGATACAAGAATGTAAGTAAATACGTATGGCTTGTAATACTATTTGTTAGAAAGTTGAAAACATTATCTGGAGATGCAAGCATGGATTCAGCTTTTTTGACTTTTATAGCAATAGAAATTCTTTGAAATTGTAGCATCGCTACAAAGCCCATGATGTGTAATTTTACATTCTTTTTCTATACTTTTTTGTTGTTGCAACTGTTCATATGTCGGTTGTTCCTATGTAGATCGTTATATACTTTACTCTTTTGTTTAGTAAAAAGATAACGACTTCTCATGTTTTCTTATTCTTCTTCTTTACTTTTTTGTACGTTTCAAAATTAGAATAAAAATCATTAGTGAATGATAAAATTCAACAGGGTAATCGAGTCTCTTGATAGAAGAAATGAAGGTTCATAAACTATATTTGGAATCCCTCAGCTGAACCCAAAATGGTTGGTTCAATGGTAACAGTAAAGAATGATATTAGCTGGAAGCTGAAAAACGAACCAATTTCCAAACAAAAATTGTATTCCACTTGGGGGTGGGGTGGGGGGGGGGGGGGGGTGGGCCGGGGGAGAGAGAGAAAGAAGAGCATTTTGGATGACCGAAACATTAACTAACTACTGAATTCAAATACTGAAGGATGTAAATATGGTACACCGGGGCAATACTAGTTGTACAGCGAAAAATTGATTACTACACACAATCAGCAAAACAATTTCCAACTATCATTTACATTACATCCTTTTAACGTTAGAAAAGAAAAGAAATAATTGTTTCTACCTGCTTTTGATAACTCTTCCAAAAACCATTTTACCAACCTCCAAGAAAAAGGGTTATATTTCTTTGAGCAGGAACTCCTCTTACTGGACTTTTGGCTTTTCAATCTTCACGTAAGGGAAAAGTCCCATGAAGTGCTTAACCTTTGGATTCCATCCGCGTTGCTGAGCGCGGCAGAACATTAAGAATGTGTTTGCATAATATGAATTGAACCCCATCAATACGTGCCACAAAGCATGACCTTGTGGATTGGCATACCACCGAGAAATGTCCTTGCAGAATACACGATCACAAAACCAACACAAACTCCCCAGCAATAAGGTGACCGCATATAATTTTGCAAGCCGCTTAGCGGATCCATCTTCCGTGTAAATGTAATATTTGTACATCCTAGGGATGCAAAGAAGACAGAGAACCACATAATGCACCTTAAAGCCGATTCCAAAACGGATCTGTGAATGTACAACTGCAAATACTGCACCATATAGGAACAAAAAGGTGGGCATTGTACTCCGATAATGCCAATCTGGAGAGTAGAGTATGTAGATATATAGGAGCATTTCCCAAACCATTGGTGTTTCATCACCTTGCTGCTGCCTGAAAATAGATTCAAGATTGTCACTCATGGACCACCACAACGATAACATATTTTTAAGCCTCAAGAGTGGAGGAGTATTTTATTCACTTTCAGAAGGGCCATCATACATGATATAAAGTAACCAATTCTTTCTGATAAGTTCATAACTATGAAGTAACCATTAATCATCACACTGAATGCCTATGCAAGTTCAGCTATTGAGGTGATACAAGTGCAACGGCACCCAAGGCCTCGATGGACATTCTCAAAATTAAATTAAAAAATTCAGAAACTTCAAGCTAAAAATTGTTATAACATACTCATCACTGGCACTAGTATTCTTGGTTTAGAGAAAGAATGTATTAGTAGACATTTTGCTAACATTTGGATTAATTTACAACAATTATTTTTAGAAAAAAAAGAGAGGGTCAGACCGGTAGACTAAAATAAAAGGGACATCTATATAGTTAGAAATTAGTTAAAAGAAAGTGACATCGTCAAGGGAAAATATGAACTTTAAACATACTGAAAACATTCTAGTTTCCCTGAAGACTTCAAACACATAATCTGGACAAATTCATTGGTAATGAATAACGCCACCCTCACTCACAAAAGAGCTTGTTAACAAGAATAGAATTTATCCCGTTAAGTCAGATTCATAAGCTATACATAATTCAGTTCATAGGTTCAACTTAAGTTCCAGCAACATTATCGGCAATCATTTTCTTCTAATTATAGCTTCAGCATAAGCTCTAGGAACATATAAAAGGTACTATTTCCTTTTGGACATAAGGTCGCATTCCCTACCTACATGACACTATTGAAAGTTTAACAATGGTTGGATTTTCTTGGACTGGTTGTGTGCCTACAGTGTGCACTACTGTATTTTGGGATTATGCACCCGTCAATACTCAACTCAGAGTCTATATTTAAAAGAGAAGAAAAATATCCAAGTACCAGTTATGTCAGCTTGGTAAATAAAACATGTGGAGGGTACGAAAGAAGAAAACTTACAACCGCTGCAGTGTGGCATGGAATAACATGCTCCCTATGGCAAGAATTATATTCGATATGTGAAGTATGCTGAATCTTTTCTCAAACCGTTGTCTCAAGGCATTTACAAGACCAATGAGCGCCAAAAGAATGCCTGGAATATTTGACATGGTGTTGAAAAACTCTGCAATATAAGAAGAGTATACATAGTTCTGCTCACACCACTCAGTAGTGGATGTGACGGGGCCCCAAAAGCTTGATATTCCTTCTGCCATTCTTCAAAATATATTCTAATTGTATATTTGGATAACTGAACCAAGTTATCTCAAAATTTAGCTGACTTCACAAGAATCTCAAATTACCTATCTGTAACACAGATGTGACCATAAACATATATAACTATTTAGTAACTTATGGTGAATAAAGAAAATTATCTAAAAATTTAGCTGAGTTTTGGCTGACTTCATGATGAGTACAAATTATCTGCCTATCAAATCTATTAACATAAAAGCATTCGCAATTCAGAAATTAATGGAATTAAGAAGATTACAAATCCTAATAAATAAAGACTGGCGTAGAGAGCAGTGGGCCATCAGCAACAAATAATCTAAACAAACATGAACAGTTGGGCTTAAACCGAAAAAGATTTCAGCCTTAAATGCCTGATAGATAATAATTGTTAAATTATTATTGTCATAAGTTTCACCATCTTTAAAACCTTTGACTCAACTAATAAAATAAAAAAGAGTAACGTCTCCCAATTGACTAAGCACACACATAAGAAATGATTATGCAATATATTAAAAAACAATCCATAAATGTGATATAGTGCACTTCAAAGGTTTTATAACGTTTAACAAATAATGGATTTGGGAAAAGAGATCTAACCTAGAATATATCTCCAATATCTTAATGGATGAGGAACAGTTACTCCACTAGATATGAGAGAAGTACATGCAAGTTTTAAACTTTGCGATGAGTGACCAAATAGACACATCCAAGTTGGGAATCTTGGATAGTGCAGGTCTCATAAATCATTTCTTGATGTTCAATAGATAATTTGTCTTAATTGGCGTAACTGTCCCATTGCTAGGAGCCTATGGAATTAAATGATAGGTTCATTCTTTTGAGGAATCTTCAATCTGCCCGTCTACTTTGGAAATTCCAGAGGCAGTAAGGATGCAACGAGGGAGATGAGTCTACAAGATCTATACCTTCCTTTTGGGCTTCAAAGATTGTATTACATTTTTTGCATCACTTTGTGTCTGAAGCTTTTAATGATGTACAGCTACAATTTCATAGGGATTGGAAAGCTTGCTTATTCTAATCATCTGTTCGTTGAATATCTTTGTTTTTTCTTCTCCTACTTTGAAGACAACCTGTCCTCCATCTTTGAACGCTTCTTCTCTGTTCTAATAAATTCTTTACATGTCTTAAAAACTTTCCAAAACTCTACATGTAAGGTGGATGGGTAAGGAAAAATGATGTAGGACAGATTTAAGATGAAGAATTAACGGAAAATAGACTAGGATCTAAACTCAACGTTTAGACCACTATTATCTCTCAAGTGTCTCCACTTCAAGCACACCAATATAGATAAAATACATCTACGGTAGGATCCATCTACGGTAGGAATGAAATAATCAATTTCAATATTCTGTAGTCTCAATGACTTGTGGGATTACATCACTATTTAAAGAGACTCGAAACCCTAATATTACTTGAGAAATAATAAAAGTACTAAACAACTAAAATACCCTTATTAATAATTCCTAATCACTAATTAATGTCCTAAATCCCCACTAATAAATAAAATACATAAATCACATCAACTACTTTTATATTAAACATAATAAAAACTCCAAATAATAAATAAAACAAATCTCTTCTTTGTTCTTGACTTGGAGTCCCCATCATTCTCCTCTTCTTGGAGAAAACTCGATCTCAAGTTCTATTATATGAGAGAATAAACAATGAACTCCTCTGCAACAGAAAAACATCTTGAAACACCTTTGACAATATCATCACACGGTATGACTCAAAAAATTTTGAAAGAAAATTGATAAGAGCCTTGGTATTGTATTCAAAGGTGCTAAAAAGAAGCATTCTGGAACAACGAAATCAACAACGTCAACTTGGATTGAATCAACTTCTCGAATCGTCTTTTCCTCGGTAACGAACAACTCAAAAGCAACGTCAGAGGTTTTTTCAATTTGTTCCTCGTACATAATCTCTGGTTCAACTTTTGAAATTTCAAGAATTTCCATAGACATGTCACAACTATCTGTAGCTCCAAAATTTGGATTCACTTTTTCTTTCTCTTGCTCTGCTTGAAGATGTGTCCGTAAGTCAATAAGGTCTTCTTTTATAGAAGATATGCCATTTTTTAATAAAGAACATATAGAAATCATTTTTTGTGTAGCCTTTTGAATTTTTCTTGCTTTAACTTGTTGACACTTCCTTGCTTCAGCTTGTTGACGTTTCCTTGCTTTAGCTTGTTGGCGTTTTCTTGCTTCAACTTTCCTTTGTTCATCTTGATATCGACGTTCCAATTTTCCAAGGTAATCTTGTGCATTAACCATATCCCATCTAAGCTCTTCCTACTTGTGTTTCAAATATCTATGACCACATGCATTAATAAGGTAATATATTCGATCACTTTCATTGTCAAGAAACCAAAATACTCTAAACTTCAACAATCAATTCTTTAGTGGCTTGAGACATTGGATGTTTCGGACAATGGGTTATAAATAAATAAAATAAAACTTTTTCTATAATGTAAGGGCCTAACTAAAAATAGAATAAAAATAGGACTAAAGTATAAATTCAAAAAGTGTAGGGGATGATTAAGAAATGATGAAAGGGTATAAGAGAAAAGCGTATAAACTACGGAGCTAAAATTGAAAAGGTAAGAAAACCATGGGGTGTAAACTGTAATTTTGGAAAGATATTTATAAGATTAGGGTTGCCATGTTTTCGTATTACCACAATCATTAGCAGTAGCCACAAGCAACCCCTTTTAGACAATGGGCAAGAAACAAAGCAGCAAGGCAAGGTTTTCTCTTCATCTTTTTCGGTGAACAGTAATCACACGATGAACAGTAACTCCGACAACGATGAACAATAATTATTTTTTTGACAACCCAAGATCTCCCAAAAACTGAAAAATTAATGGAGAAACCTTAAGCTTTGATACCAAAATGATGTAGGACAAATTTAAAATGAATAATCAACAAAAAATAGACTAGGATCTAAACTTCACGGTTAGACCACTAGGATCTCTCAAGTGTATCCACTCCACATATCAACACCAAGATAGATAAAATACCGCTACGTTATGAATGAAATAATCAATATCAATATTTTGTAGTCTCAATGACTTGTGGGGATTACATCACTATTTAAAGAGACTCAAAACCCTAATATTAATTGGGAAATAATAAAAGTACTAAGCGACTAAAATATCCTTATTAATAATTTCTAATCACTAATTAACGTCTTAAATCCCCACTAATAAATAAAATACATAAATCACATCAACTACTTTTATATTAAAAATAATAAAAACTCCAAATAATAAATATAACAAGTCTCTTATTTGTTCTTGACTTGGAGTTCCCATCAAAAACAGAAAGAGGGTTGATATTCACTTTACAACCTCTGAAAACTTTTCTCGAGACGAGAAAATTTGATTAATGAAGAGTGGGAGGAATACATGTATAGAGGTAAAAAGCACTCACAGGTCATAAAAGAAGAGGAGAAGAGGAGAAGAAGAGAAAAAACTCACAACAGATTAGCACTCCAATTCGTACAAAGATCAGAATCAAAAATTTCCCTAAAATCACCCATAGAAGAGGCCTATAAAGAAGTAAAGAAAAAGATCCTATCTTGCAACACACACACACGCACGCACGCACGCACACACACACACAGAGAAATATCCATCTCTAAAAAGCAAGCATTACACCAAGTCCAGATCCCCTCCGACTTTCATAGTTCTTAGACCAAATCTTATAAATTCAGGCAAATTAGTTCATGCTTCACAGGTTTCATTTGTAGGTTGGTTAAAGTCACTTTTCCTTATCTCTCTGTTATGGTCTTCATTTGTTTCTTTTGAAAAAATGAAGCAAATTTTGACCTGTTTCTAAATACTTGAAAATTTTATGAGTTAGTGCTTGTTTGACAAACCGGAATAGTAAAATGAAGTACTTCGACTGATAAAGTAAGTGTCAACATATAAGTAAACAACGTTTAGTAAAAAATACTTTAAACACTATATAAAGATTTCTGATAAGTTTGTAAGTTAAATACAAAATCAGCTTGAAAATTACAAAATTATGCATCACAAAAATTTTACCTACAAAACCATTTTTGTTATGTATGTTACTTGACTCTCTTAAAACTTTTATACCACTGCATTACCCCACCAAACAGGATCATAACACTTCAAATAAAAAACGAAACTGCCAAAGTAATATATAATGGGTCCTCTTAACATGTACTCTAAGGGCACATGTTAAACACACAATTCAAGAGAATATTCTCTTGAACTGTGTGCATATTTCCTTGATTTCTGCATTTGCACCAAGTTCAAGGGAATATGCACACGATTCAAGAGAATATTCCCTTGAACTGTGTGCTTAGCATGTGCCCTAAGGGCACATGTTAAGAAATTCCATATATAATTGTCAAACCAAAGCATGTAATGCAGGACAAAATAGTGGAAGATGTAAAAGGTACGGGAAAGATCCCCGTGAGCAAATAAGCCACCGTCGGGATGCTTTGATGTCAATCTTCAGAGATCACTCACGGTAGACTAAAGATATCTCAAGCTCAAAACGAATTTAATTTCATTTATACTAGTCTGATTAATGACAAGGTTAACCAGCAGACCAAGTAACAACTTCCCCGCTATCAACTATCCCAACGTGAATAAGCTCACACTATCCATTCACCCACAATACCTAAACATAATAACATAAATACCAAATAATAATAATAAATAATAATACATGACAAAGTCAAAGTCAACACAATAAATTTTTACAATATAATTTCATTTCCTACAAAAATCTAATAATATATAGAATTTCAGCTCCCTTATCTCTTTGATTCCAACAAATATAGATTCCGCAAACCTCAAAATTTCTACAATAGGTTTCCTAGATGGATGAATGACCTCTAACTAAATCTTTGCTGCCGTCATCAAACAATTTTTTTTCTCAAACAAGATATCCTGTATGCAAATTCTGCCCTATGTCTTATTTATAGACTTATTCTATCTCTAATTTGTAATTCTTATGGGGTTTCTACTAGCATGATATTTCCAGACTAAATGAGAACGCAAATGTACTTGGTATTATTATTAACACTCATCCATTCATTATTCAAAAACTTATTGCAGCAAAAAAAAATTAATAAACATAGAACTCAAGTAACAATTTAACCTAATGACATATAAAAGCTCATTCTATCAAACAGTTAAGCCTTCAACAAATTTAATCAATAAAAACAACTTGCACAACTGTAAAGCAACTTCCATATCACTAACATTAACATGAACATTAAACTCCCGAACACATTCAGCAAACACTACAAAATTTCGATTTCCATTAACATCTTAATTATCAGCAATATTAAGCATATCAACAATGCGCCTTGAGTCAAATGGATCAAATTAACAAAATTGTCAAACTCAGAAACACAAAAATTAAGCAAATTTTACAGCAATAAAGCTAAAATGAAAACAAAAAACAAAAAATACAATAACTAACCTTGTAAATCAGATCTGTATTTCCCTCATCTTTCACATAAGCTTTCTCTCTCTAAAAAAACCTCCTCAGTCCTTCTCTCTCTACGAAGGAGATCTCCGTTGAGTTTTCTTTCTCTGTGGCGGAAAAAGGTGAAACGGAAGAAATGGTTTTGAAACGGAACTAAAGATGCCGAAGCAGATTCTTTAAAACGAATTCAGAATCTTACTAAGGCGCGTGAGGATAAAAGCTTGGATACGTGACACGCATACATGATGTGACACGTGTGATGATTATATTCCGCTTAATTGAACCATCAGCGGCTGAGAATTTTTTGCGGGAATGGAACTTCATTTGTTGAGGAGTTTCAGTCTGCGTCGACCGGGAGATGGCGTGAGACATACGCTCAGGTGATATTAGAGTAAAATAATTAGGATGACATAAGCTCAGGTGCTAGTCGTCGTGGAGTTTTACTCTTAATTTTTTTGGTTATCTTTCAAAATAATATTCTCATCAACTATGTGCATATTCCTTTGATTTTTATATTTATATTAAATTTAAAAAAATAAATATACAATTTAAAAAAATATTCCTTAAACTGTATGCTTAAAAAATTCCTATTTTTTTTATAAAGTGGGTCAATCTTTTGTAAAAATCAATTTGAATATCTCAATATGTACATACTCCCCCCTGCGCAATAATACATGATGTTTTAGATTATTTTATTTTTTTTAAAATTATTTGACGTTTCATATAATCTAAAAAAATTAGCTATAATTTTTGAATACTCTTTATTGAAAAATATTACGGATAAGGGGGTATGAGATAAATATATGATAAAGGGTATTATAGACAATTAATACTATATTTAATATTATATAATTATTTCCTTAATTTTTATGCACAAACTCTAAAACGTCATACTTCATCTGTTCCTTAATATAAATCGTTTTAGAAAAATATTTTTGCTTCTTAATATAAGTCGTTTGATAATTTCAACTAAGTATTAATTGTTTAGTTTCCAATATTACCTCAAGTATTAAATATAATTTTGGTTCTCTTACTATCTTCTGTCTAATAAATAACAGTCTTTTTTTAATACAAAGACAATAAAGACAATTGATATTATATTTAATATTTTATAATTATTTTTTTAATACTTATACATAATTCTAGACAGAGTATATTATAATGAGACGGAGAAAGTACAATACAATACGAATGGTTGAAATGGAAAGAATACGAAGCGTTGCAACGAGAAATTGAAAGATGGACAATTAATTGATATAGTGGGTTTAAATTAAATATAATATGAAGAGCATGATATCAACCATGATGATATCTTAAAACATTTTCGGTAACAACTTATAAGTTCGTTAAATTAATTTATAAGTTATTTTTTATTCTTGAAGTATTTGGGGATGACTTATTTTTTGACTTGCTCTTTAACTTATAAGTCATTTTTGATAAGTAACAAATTTTGACTTACTAAAAAATAATTTATAAGTCATTTTAAAATAAGTAAATTTGATCAACTATAAAAACTGTTTTGTCCTTATTTTAATAGTGTTTATATCTTCTTTTTAACTTATAAATCATTTTAATCAAACACATTCACATTTTAATTTTACTTAATTTCTAACTTATAAATGAAAAGAGTATCAAACACTTTTATTTAATTATAAATTCTTACTTCATATGACTTATAATTTCATATTAAATTTTAATTTATAAGTCATCGCCGCAAGCCAGTGTTCCAATCTCTCTCTCTTTATATATGTTTATCAAGCTAGAATCCATGTATTTTATGGTTATAGTTGAGTTGAAAGGAGTACCTTTTCGTAAATAATAACTCTATGAGGATAAAGATTTTGGACAGGAAAATTGGAATGGATGAATAAAATAAATTTATTCCGACGAACAAATGAATTGTACTGTTCAATTGTTTGCCAGAACAAATTCATTTTATTCTTTCGGTCCAATTTTTCTGTCCGCGTAGAAACACTAATATACTGATGTTATACGAAGTAGGTAGCAAAGGAGTTGAACTTATGAGTAAGACTGTAAAATAAGCAAACAGTTCGAAATCGATTCGTACTTACTCGTTTAAAAATTCGATTCGAGCTCGACTCGAAATATAAATGAGTCAAATATGAGCAAATTTTAAAGTTTGATAAATTATTTGAGCCTACTCAAATTGCAATTTTCTATTGATACTCGGATCCATATTCGTTCGAAAAAGTTCAAACTGCTCGGGCTCGATTCAGGGATCGTGTTCGACTCGGTAGCTAAATGAAGCCTCAATTAAACCTTATTTTATACTTAATAAATTTTGTGAACCCAATCTGAACAACTCAATACTCGGCTCGACTCGATTCATTTATATCTTTACTTATGAGCAACGGTTCTCTCGTCAATCAAGTAGGGTTTTTTACGCATACTTTTGTATTCTCAGATTAATAACCTCCAATAAACATTAACCTCCATAAACGTTGTTACCTCCATTGGTTACTTTTCAAGTATCTCGAAACATCCAGATCCGGTTAAGCCTGCTAAAACTTCCTTAAATGAAATACTACAAGTCATGTAATTTTAATCGAATAAATGTAATTCATTTTCTTTCAAATTGTGAACGTAAAAATTAAATATATTAATTTGAAAATTTCAATCACAGCGGTAATAAAAGTAATTAAGTTCTTTTTAATTGTGATAGAATATGTTAATCCAAATTATTAACATTATATATGTATTATATGAATAATAAATAATAAGTACATATTAATAAAAAATATCAAATATTTCTGGAAAAAAAAGTGATACAAAATAGTCCATAATTGAAGTTGTTTCACTATCATATGACATGAGGGTGGACCCCATTTACTGTTCATGTGAGCAGGAGTTTGTGAAATTATTAAATTTATATGTGAAAATATCAATTCCCTAATTAGAAAGTGTTAGAATTCAAACCAAACTCTTTATTTCAGGTAAAATAATGCTACTATCACATAAAATAGCTCACATAAAGTCGGGTGGCACCCCTGATTTGTTGTTGACATGATTTACTTGACTCAACAACAAATCAGAGGGTGTCTTTATATGAGCTACTTTATGTGATAGTAGCATTACTCTTTCAGGTATCTCAACCCCCTACATGGCCGCATCTAGTGTTCAAATCAAACTATATACTCAAATCTCAACTCAATCTTGTACACATTTGTTGGAATATAGGCCTAAACAAAAGGACCCGTACTCACGGCCCGAGGAAGTAGAGCATGGTGCAGTTGGAAGTTTAAACGGTACATAAAATCGCTTGGGTGCATGGGCGGAACTAGGGAGGAACCAACACTGAATCTGAAACATGCTAATGTTAGTTAAACTTGATTTTTATTATGAGATGGTATTAATTCATTTGCTTCCTCATGTCATTCCACCTATAATAAATTAGTAATATTACTATAAGATAAAATAATGTTAAATAAGTTTGATGATTAATTAATTAATATTGCACTCATTTGTCTTACTTACTTAATCATACATTGGTATCAATTTTTTGTAAATGAGAATAACTTAGTTTATTTTCTTGCTTTGATTGGCTCCTCTCAGTTTTCTCCAAGGAAGGTGACCTAGAACCACAATATAAGGTTTTGAATATATAATATTATAATTTGTAATTTATCTATAAAAGTAGATAATCAGTTGACTAAAAACTTTAAAATCTGATTAATAGTCTCATAGTTCGGGGAAAAATTAATATATATATATATATATATATATGTATATATATTTAAAGCCATTAGACTCACAACTCAGATGTTGACAAGGGTTGAAATAGAATGTTGTGAAATACTATAATTGGGCAAAATGAATTTGAAAGAAGCACTCCAAGCCTCAATAAATAAATTTTTTTTACTGATATATTTTGACCCCCTCTAAAAATGTTCTGGTTCCGTCACTGCTTGGGTGTAATTTGACCATTCTAAAATCACACACTACACTGTTTATGATTGGTGCGATGCAGTTTCATTTGGTTCAGTTTCGATTCTAAAACGAATTGGCATAGTTAACAATAATATTCAATAAATCAAATTCATCTTTATGTATAAGAAACCATACATGACATTAACAAAATATGTCATCAAGCAACAAGTTTTGAGTTTGAAATATGTTACTCATAAATGCTTCAATATTGCTCAAACCAGTTCAATTCAATTAGAAATTAATATTTCTAGCCACAAACAAAAAGTTTAAAAATTCATAACATAATTAAAACTGTCTATTATATTTTTAAGAATTTGTTCGTATAGCTTCTAAATATATATATAATATATAAGGGCAGTACCATGCGATTTGAGCAGTGTAAGCCTCTTAAAATTGCACCTATGTGCAGTTTTCTAGTCATTCTAAAATTACCGCATACCGGCATACACTGAAATCAGTGCAATTCAATTGGTATGATTTGATCAATTTTTAATGCAATTTCAAGATGAATTTCGATTCTTTACTCAATCCTAGGAGATAGTATTAGGTAGAAGTTGTTATCTATAGCTGCACAAGTGCAAGTGGATTGATCGAGTGGTGAAAAAAAACTAGTCACAAGTGTATTTTGTGCATGTAAAGTAGTAATGCGTGTCTTCTCATCACTTTTTGGTTGCATGCATGTATATATATATATATATCAGTCCCCTTCAATTGAGGGATCTCTCAAATAATGTTATTTGAAGAATGAGACGATCAACCGTTGAAACTATTTTATATGGTTGAAATTATTTTACATCTATTAACACTATGAAGGGGACTGTATATATATATATGCCATGCATGTGTCCGTGACTGAAAACTAACTACACTCAAATTATAGTCACGTCGCCCGAAAGCTAGCTAATTTACCTTCATTCAAGAAAAATAGTTTTACATGAAAAATAGATATATAGCTAGCAAGTGTGTGTTAAATATTTTTTACAAAAATGCTAGGGGATCGTGGATGGCGACCGGTCTAAATTTATTTTTTTTGTTGACTCCCAAAAAATTAATTTAATTTATTAGAACTAAAATTTTCACATAAAATAGTAATTTAGGTGTCATTTGGATATATGTAAAAAACAGAATTGTACAGTCTGTGCAATCCTATTTTTTACATATATCCAAATAATACCTAAATTACTGTTTTTTATAAAAATTTCAGTTCCAATAAATCACATTAATTTTTTTGAAGTCATAATAAAAAAAAAAATCCGACTCCTGGCTGGTCCCGTAGAAGAATTGTATTTTTAATAGCACTTTATAATATCATTTTGATAAAACATTTAAAAAACTTTCACCGAAATTATTAGTTCTCTGGTACAATTTTTATTGTTATTATGTGTGAATTGAGGATCCGGTTACTATGAAGTTAACTTCATGATAAGTTAGTCAATTAATCAATACAGTATTGACACACAGTCAGAAATCACCTCCCGACCTGTATATCGACACTGTATTGATCAATCGATCAAAATTAAATCCATACTAACCATTCCCGTGAATTGGTTATTACTAAATTAATGAGAGGTTTTGTTTCCTCCTTGATGAGACTAGGAATTATTAGTAATATTTTTCTTGACGTATTACGAAACTTATTTTACTAATATCTTAAAAATGGAGGCTTTCAATTTTCATTTTCATTTTAAATTTAAACTAAATATAAATGTATTTTCGTATTTAAATTTCTCCCAAAATGCTTTAACATCTCACTTATCAAATATTTGTTTTAAAATATTTATGTCAAACACATTTAATCATAATATTTAAGCTCATTAATGTGAGTGCATGTCACAAGTTTATTTTAATTAAATAATCTTTAAAATAATCAATTAAACAATAATACTATCTTAATACATGTCATTAATTATATAATTAAATCACTAAATATGTTTAATCGCAAAATATTTATTAATAAAAAAAAGGAGAAAATAAGAATTGCATGAGAGAGGAAAGGATCATCCCCGCCCTCTCTCGGGCATCAGTCATTCAGTCTTTATCATCTTCCAAATCAGAAAAAGGCACCCACTTACGCATTGGGAACCGGACAATCTCGGGAAATGTGTAAAATTCCCCGCCCCCTGAAAATTTTTTTGATCCGCAAATCCCTGGTCCCACCCCAGAATATCTTTCTCTCTCCTCACCTCCATTTTCAAAACTCCTCCTCCCATGATACCTCTGATAAAAGATACCGAAACATTTTATCAGCTCATACATTAATTAACAGGGCAAATTAAGAGGCACCCATTATTGTTCTTCATTTTTTGAGGGGAAAATGGCAGGAAATGAGTGGATAAATGGGTATTTGGAGGCAATATTGGATAGTGGGGCTTCAGGTAGAGATGAACATGGACACAAGGCAACTAATAAGAGTAATAAAAAATCTGTGAATCTGGATGTGAATTTAGGTGGAAGAGATAAGGGGAGTTTGCATTTTAATCCCACAAAGTATTTTGTAGAGGAAGTGGTAACAGGGGTGGACGAGACTGATCTACACAGGACATGGATCAAGGTGGTTGCCACCAGAAACTCCAGGGATCGGAGCTCAAGGCTGGAAAATATGTGCTGGCGTATTTGGCATCTCACCCGCAAGAAGAAGCAGGTTTCCCTTTTTTTTTCTCTTTCGGGTTAAATTACAGACACATGAAGAAATTCGGGAAAAATAGAACAGATGCAAACTGTTCATTTATCAAAACAATACATGTTTAAACATTTTTTCAAATGATAAAATAAAAAAAGTTACATCTGTGCTATTTTTGTTTTCAGATTTCATTGGATGCCCCCATTTTAATTATTTTTTTGAGAGATTTTGGAGTTTGTCAATGGATTTGGTCATCGGTGAATTAGATAAAGTTAATTTTAATCAATTTATCAGTGTCTAGTGATCTCTCAATTGACCAACTAAAATTAACTCCCTAGTAGTCAACTTGGTACTAGTCTTAATTAAAGGTTCTTTGTCAGCAATTTTTAATAGAATCAGGTGATTAATGATATGTGTCTCTCTCCTGGCCCAGAGAATCTTTGTTGATTTTCTGTGCATATAAAATGTTTTTTTTTCTCAAACATTCCTTCTTAAACTATGTTTCTCATCATTTGGACTTGCTTTTTCTTTCTACTGAGGTAAGATCTTCTGGGTACATGTATAGGACCAAAATTGATTTTTACAAGTTGCTTTTTAAAATGGGCGGAGCTAGTTTAGATTTGTTGTCATAAATTCTTAATTTTTTTTTTCTTTTTGATGTTTATGAATATTATGCCATGGGAGAGAGGGGGAGTCTATTTTAATAGTTTCTACCCAAAAAAGAAGAAGAAAATCCGGAATAAGAAACCTCTAGACTAGATTTTGGATATGGCCAAAGAAAATTCTGCTGTAGATACTTTGGCAAAGCCTTGACTGGCATTATTAAATTGCCCTCAGCCAATTTTTCAGTAAATTTTTGGTTGCAGATGTTATTTCCCCAAATTACGGTTACAACAAATAACTTAAAGTGAAATTTTGTGCTTAGCATTTGGATGGGAAAACATAAATAGATTTGGATGATTTGATCAGTCGAATTTGTTTGTTTTGTCCTCACTGCTATGGTTTTGGTGTTTTATATACTTCCCATATCAAAACCAGTAACCTGTATTGCATATTGCATGCCTAATTCTTAAGCTTTGATCATTTAAGTCAGATGTTAATTGAAGAAACTAAAACCAGAAATGAGATCGAAAATTTTGGTATGGTCCAGATGGAATTGAGAAGTATATTTTTTTCTTGCAAGAAAGATTCTCTTTGATTTAGATTCTCAGAAAATAAACAACCGCTTTTATATTGTAGGCCACGAGGAAATTATTTAAGTAGACATCATAGTATCAAGAGTAACATAGTGCACAATTTTACAGTTGGAATGGGATGATTTTCATCGTGTGGCACACCGGAGGTGGGAGCGGGAACAAGGACGCAGAGATGTAACTGAGGACATGTCCGAAGATTTGTCTGAAGGAGAGAAAGGAGATGTACTAGGAGAATCTGTATCACTTGACAGCCCAAGGAAAACATTCCAACGAAACGTTTCCAATTTGGAAGTGTGGTCTGACAATAACAAGGAGAAGAAACTATACATTGTTCTTATCAGGTGGAGTTCGTTTTAATATACCTTTAATGAAATTCGTGTTGAATATTCATCTTCTTTTTATTTATTATTATTATTATAAATTTCAGCCAATCAATCTTGAGGGCTATTATAGTGTTAATTTATTAGTTTGGCAAAATCATTTGCATTCATTTCACTAAATATGCCAACTCGTTCTTATTAACAGATAAACATACATCTATGTACAGTCAGTCCCTCGCCAACTTGAAGCCAAAAGTAGTGTTTTGTTTTTACCAACTTTGTTGCTAAATTGCTTCTAATGTATGTGCCATATTCCAAATTTCCAGTAGTCATTCAAATGTAGCTTTCTATTTTCAGCTATATTGCTTCACTAATAATGGAGTATGTACATATTGATTGTGCTATGTTGCATCTAGATAATCCGCTGGAGCAATTTCGTATAGTACATTGTTTAAGCCACTAGTGGAAACTATCTCTGAATTCAGTGTAGCAAAATGCTTCCGAGTGTAGAATTTATAACTATAAATCATTTTCTTGATCAGCTTGCATGGTTTAGTCCGTGGAGAAAATATGGAGCTTGGCCGTGACTCAGATACTGGTGGTCAGGTAACAAGAACAAAGAATCTTCTTTAAATAGTAAATGCCCATTGTTTCTTATCTCACTAGAGTTGTTTGCTTCAAAAAAATTCCAGATCAAGTATGTGGTAGAGCTTGCTGGGGCACTTGCTAAAATGCCGGGGGTATATAGGGTGGATCTGTTCACACGTCAAGTGGCCTCACCTGAGGTAGATTGGAGTTATGGAGAGCCCACTGAGATGCTTAGTGCAGGTCCTGAAGATGCTGATGTGGGAGAAAGCAGTGGTGCTTATATCATAAGAATACCCTTTGGTCCTCGTGACCAATACCTCCCAAAAGAATTACTGTGGCCTCATATTCAAGAATTTGTAGATGGTGCTCTGGCTCACATTCTTAACATGTCAAAAGTTTTGGGGGAACAAATTGGTGATGGCCAGCCCGTTTGGCCATATGTAATACACGGGCATTATGCGGATGCAGGGGATAGTGCTGCTCTCCTTTCCGGTGCTTTAAATGTCCCTATGGTTTTAACGGGACACTCTCTTGGTAGGAACAAGCTAGAACAACTTCTTAAGCAAGGAAGACAATCAAAAGAGGATATCAATTCAACATACAAGATTTGGAGGAGGATAGAAGGAGAAGAGCTTGCACTTGATGCTGCAGAACTTGTCATCACTAGTACCAAGCAGGAGATTGATGAACAATGGGGATTATACGACGGCTTTGATGTCAAGCTCGAGAAAGTTTTGCGGGCCCGTGCTAGACGGGGTGTCAATTGCCATGGGCGATACATGCCAAGGATGTCGGTAAGATGCTGTTTGGGGCATTAAAGTTATACTGATGTTTGTATCTAGTTCCTTCTCTTATATATAATTTTGGACATACTACAGGTAATTTTGGTTCAGAATTTCCCCCCCTCCTTTTATTGGGCTGGTTTATTGCGTTTTCTCCCCCTCTATTGCATCTAAGGAATCTGATAACTGATCCTCCTCAAAACCCTTTAGGTACGTTTGGAACTTGGAAAATGTAGAGGAAAGCAAAACTAAATGTCAAAAATAAAAGGAAAAAAATTATTTTAATGAGTCTAATTATATATACTTCTAAAAATTCTAATATCAAGAACAATGTTAAAATGTGATGTAATGGATGGTTAAGAAAGCTCCCAACAAATGTCGGATTTTATTTCCTTTTCCCTTTTGCTTTCTTTCCTCTCGAGTTTTCCAAGTTTCAAACATACTCTTAGTTTCCAGAATTTTCCCTTTTCTTCACATACTTTTTATTGCTCAAGAAGCAGATCGTCTTTAACTTTCAATGGCTATATGTATGATTTAGAAGCTTAGTGACGCTTGCTTTGTCTAGTTTGCTCCTTGATAATGCCCAAAAATAGACGTAACCGAAGTTCAGAATCAGTTACCCCATGATAAATATACTTTTGACTTACAGAATGCCAGAAGCTCCCGAACATATACATTTATTTCAGAAGGTCATGGTCAATTTTTGGTCCCTCCAATATGAAACCTGTGGAGAAGTGGAACTTTACAATCAGAATAGGACAATGTCCTTCTTACTTGGCACTTTAGTCAGTCTTATCCATTCTCTTTCCACGTGCCGGAAAAGAAAAGATGAGGGCTGCCTCAGCCCGACCCCGGGAACTCCATAGACTCGCCCCCTACTACACCTATGGAAACAAGATCAAAGCTTACCATAGGTTGAAAAGAGACGGGACGAGGATACACCCATCGGATCAGATAGCCCTTCAGGCAACCAACCAAACCCGGCACAGCAAATTCCATTCCGATCAACAACTTGGAGGAGTAGTCCAATCTGCCTAGAAGGATTCGATAAAGAGAATGTGAGTGGGCAAGAGATTCATAGACACAGAAAGAGAAGACCAAAAGGAGCAGAAGGTACTCAGTTGTTTATATGAAATCAAGGAGCAAGGTTCCGCCATTCCTTCAGGGAAAGGTAGTTCGGCTGAAAGGAATCGGAGACAAAAGAGCTCTCGAATTCTTTGAGGGCCTAAATTTATATTGGGTTCAAAACCCAACCACAAATATCATGTTTCAGAATACTTGCAAGATACACTTCTACTTTATTGCTTCAATAAGTCATGACCTGTGCCACTACAATCATAGAATTAATAATTACATGGATACTAGAAAACCAAAATTTGCATACTATACTTATTAGTGATGTAGACTGAATTAAACTCATAATTTTAGAACTCCAGAGTAAGTCTTTATTACATAAATGATATAACTTTGCAGGTAATCCCTCCTGGAATGGACTTCAGCAATGTTGTGGCTCGTGAAGATACCTCAGAAGCAGATGGGGAACTCACACCACTAACTAATTCAGATGGTTCTTCTCCAAGAGCAATTCCAGTAATATGGTCAGAAGTATGTACCAGAATTACGTGACTATGTATTATTAACTATCAGTATTGCTCACCTCTGTGTTTTTTAGGTGTTGCGTTTTTTGTACAAATCCCCACAAGCCGATGATTTTAGCCTTATCAAGACCAGATCCAAAAAAGAATATCACCACTCTTTTGAAAGCTTTTGGAGAATGCCGGCCACTAAGGGAGCTTGCTAATCTTGTAAGTAGGCCGGGATCATTTCTAATTTATAGCTAGCTATGAAAACAATGTGGTAATGTGTTTGTAACCGAAACAAATATATTTGTGTTCAGACACTTATCATGGGAAATAGGGATGATATAGATGAGATGTCCACTGGGAGTGCCAGTGTGCTGACAACAGTACTAAAACTCATAGATACCTATGATTTATATGGGCAAGTGGCCTTTCCTAAGCATCACAAGCAAAATGATGTTCCTGACATATATCGTCTTGCTGCCAAAACAAAGGTTTTGCTAGTTGTAATTTTACTTTTGTTTTTACTCTTTTAAATATTTGTGGTTGTAATTTACAAGTTAGCTGATGCTATGACAGGGAGTCTTTATAAATCCAGCTTTGGTTGAACCTTTTGGACTTACCCTGATTGAGGTTGGTTTCATTTATATAACCTTTTTGTGGGCTCATCTCAATTTGGTTACAGAAAATATGTTTTAAAATCATTGGTTTGCAAATGCTCTAGGCTGCAGCACATGGACTTCCAATGGTGGCAACTAAAAATGGTGGTCCAGTTGACATTCATAGGGTAATTATGACATCTCTTTCCACTTCACACACTCTCAGTGCACTGTTTGGGAAACATTACATTGTGTATCTTTGTTTCGCACATAGTTGTACAAAAGATATAGGGAAAAAAGAAACTTCAGGAGTTGAAACCAACCATTTTGGGATTGCTATTGGATGCCTCTCCCCCCCCCCCCCCCCCCACCTTCTTTATTTCATAGTAGACAAATGGATCTATGGTATTGTAGAAATAAGTTACCTGGTGCTTGTTAATGTAGGCACTGAACAATGGTCTGCTGATAGATCCTCACGATCAGCAAGCAATTGCAGATGCATTGCTTAAACTAGTTTCAGAGAAGAACTTATGGCAGGATTGTCAAAAGAATGGTTGGAAAAACATACACCTCTTCTCATGGCCTGAACACTGCCGCACATACCTAACAAGGGTGGCAGCATGCAGAATGAGACATCCAATGTGGAAAACTGACACGCCAACAGATGACTTGGCTGCAGAAGGGTCCTTAAATGATTCACTTAAGGATGTGCAGGATATGTCTCTGAGGCTCTCCATTGACGGGGAAAAATCATCACTAAATGAGTCGATTGACTATTCAACTGCAGGTGGTGGCGACCCTGAGGTGCAAGACCAAGTGAAACGGGTCTTAAGCAAGATGAAGAAGCCAGAACCAGGGGCACAAGATTCTGAGGGTGAAACTGAAAGTGGTTGACAATGTACCAAGCAAATATCCTATGTTGAGGAGGCGGCGTAGGTTGATTGTTATTGCACTTGATTGTTATGATAGCAAAGGAGCTCCACAAAAGAAGATGGTTCAAATAGTACAGGAGATTTTTAAGGCCATTAAATTAGACCCACAAATAGCAAGAATGTCAGGCTTTGCTATATCAACGGCTATGCCAATAGCAGAACTGACAGAGTTCTTGAAATCAGGGAACATTAAAGTAAATGAGTTTGACGCCTTGATTTGTAGTAGTGGCGGTGAAGTGTATTACCCGGGTACATATACAAAAGAAGACGGAACACTTTTTCCGGACCCAGATTACTTAACACATATAGACTATCGTTGGGGTTCTGATGGTATAAAGAAAACCATTTGGAAACTGATGAATGCACCTGAAGGTGGAGAAGAAGTCAGATCTGACAAACCTTCAAATTACATGGAGGAAGATGTGAGATCAAGCAATTCCCATTGTCTTTCCTACTTAATAACCGATGTCAACAAGGTAGTTATAATGAATAAATACAGAACAGGAAGCAGAATTGCTAAGTAGTTTCATCGGTTGATATACACATTCATGGTTGTGTCTTCTGCAGGCAAAGAAAGTAGATGATATGAGGCAGAAGCTTAGGATACGTGGTTTACGCTGCCATGTGATGTACTGCAGGAATTCGACAAGAATGCAAGTCATCCCGCTCCTTGCATCTCGAGCACAAGCTCTTAGGTAATCTTTCCTACATTTATAGGCCTCGAAACTTTCCACCAGACAGAATACTTGACATTCTTAATTTCTTCCTTTTTATTCTTGTACTCCTTTGTAGTAATTTGAATGTTTGAGGAATGTAATATTTGGAGAAAAAGAAATGTAATTCTGCACCCCTCCCCCCCTTCCCCTTCCCCTTCCTTTTATTACCTAACAGAAAGTGTTGATAAGTTGTGCTTCACATACTGTCCTAACTAGTACAATATATCTGATCTTTGACTAGTATTTTTCTTCTGAAATAGGTACCTTTTCGTCCGTTGGAGATTAAATGTTGCAAATATGTACGTGATTCTTGGCGAAACTGGGGACACAGACATTGAAGAACTGATATCTGGAACTCACAAGACCCTAATTATGAAAGGGGTGGTGGAGAAAGGTTCTGAAGAGCTGCTTAGATCAACCGGCCGTAGTTACCAAAGAGAAGACATTGTTCCGGCAGAAAGCCCACTGGTGACCTGTACGAGTGGAGAAGCAGCAAAGTCTGAAGAGATTGCAAACGCCTTGCGAAAAGTTTCAAGATCAACTGGCATGTGAGGTTTTTTTCCCCATCTTCTTCTTCTTCTTTTCCTTCTCGGAAAACCTGGCTTTTTTCCAACCTGGGTTTCTGCAGAAATATTGTAGTAGCTAGCTAGACATGATTCCCATTGTTGTGAAACATTGCATATACTTTGAATAAATTCAGAAGCAATCAGTTTTTGTAGGGGAGTTTGGTTTTATGTTGAGGTGATCAGTGAGTTGGTGCATTACTGCATATGATGAATACCAATGCAAGAGTTGTGAGAAACTGTGTTCAGATTTGCCCAGTTTATGGCATGTAAAAGTAAAATATATATAGCTGAAATCCTTGGGATATATATATATATATATAGCTAGTATAAATTATATAATAAATGTTGAAATATATTTTCAAATTTGCCCAGTTTATGGCATCATATATTATTACTATTATTATTAACTTTTAAAAAATTTGAGATATTTTTAGATTTAAAAGTAAAAGTAATCATAAAAATTTATGGGATAATATATCTTATATTAATTAATAGGAAACTAATAAATCTATAACAGAAAGTGATATTTTCACTTGAAAAATATCGTTATAGATCCTATAACGACGGTTTTTAACGTCTCTATACATCTACAGCGACATTTTTCATGTGAAAATATTAAATAAGTGTTGTGGAATTTCCTAATTAATACTCATTCCATCCCCGGAAGCATGAGGAAAGGTACAATTTTTTTTGTCTTATCCTAATGAGATGTAGTACGTAAAATGAAGGGTAAACATGTCATTTAGTAGGGTCTATTAGTATAAAAAAAATAAAAATACTAATCACTTTATATAATGTTGTGGGATTACTAATGATAAATTTAAAACTTTTGTACTTTCTTTTTTCTATTCATATTTTTCTTAATATGCGTGTCAATTGTACTTTGCTCTTGCTTTTGGGACGAAATTTTTAGATAATTTAAATTTTATCACAGTGATTAAAATTAAAAGAATTTATATCAATTTTATGTTTGTTTCAAGTTTATTTCAAAAAGCTAAATAACCAAAAAGTCAATAATTAGAATTTTGTAAATTAATTTAAAATGTTAAATATATTTTTAATTTTGGAAAAGGAGGGAATAATTTATCTATCTATGTATTATATAAAGTCGGAGGGCCAACTGTGATGTTAATATATATTTTAATTTTTTAACTTTTTTGAAAATGCCCTTGGATTTCTAAGATAATTCTTATTTAGTTTTTTTTTATAATATTTTTTCCCTTTAATTCTTTAAATTTTATACAACAGTATTATTTTACCTGGTACAGCCGTCAACCTTAATAGTAACTATAAAATGACTACAACCCATGCCATGTAGATCCGCAAACTAGTTACGAGTGTATTTGAATCATTTCCTACAGACTGCCCTGCCCTAATATACACTGTGAGCTTCTTTGTCTCTTACTCCAAATTATCTCTCCATAAAACAGTAAAATCACCGATGGCAGACATCACGGCTGCCGCCGGTGAACATCGGAAAACATTGAAGCTCCCGATTCCCGGTAAACGAAACATCCTCATCACCAGCGCCTTGCCTTACGTTAACAACGTACCTCACCTCGGCAACATCATTGGATGTAATTTCGTCTTCTCTCTATATATGTACATATATATATATGTAGTTTTGATGTATACTGAAATATTTACTTATAGGTGTATTGAGTGCGGATGTGTTTGCTCGGTACTGCCGGCTTCGCGGATACAATGCGTTATACGTATGCGGGACGGACGAGTACGGGACGGCTACGGAGACTAAGGCATTGGAAGAGAAGTGTACTCCTCAGGAAGTTTGTGACAAGTAATTGCTCTGTGAAGTTATTATTTTTGTGGTTTTTTCAATTGTATTTGAGATATAATTTTGAATTGGGTTGATTTTTACTTTTACTAGTGATTAGATATGTGTTGGACTGAAAAAGAGGCCAACTTATGAAGATAGGTCATATATTTACGTGTACTTATTATGCTTATCATGGGTTTTTTTGGGTGGGATTTCTTCTTCACATTTCTCATTCTTGGCCTTATCATTTTGTAATATGTTTTCTAATGAAATCTTCTTTCTATTCTCTATAAAAAGATGCTAAATTTTAAGGTTTTTATTTTAGAAAGAAAGGAAAAGAAAACTGAGGATGACAAATTAAGTTTGTGTTAAAGAAAAGTTTGGATTATTTGATTTCAATAGAAGGCTGATACATAGCATATCTGACAGTTATTTACCTGGATTGTTTCTATTGTCTTTGTAGATATTATGCTATACACGAGGATGTGTATAAATGGTTTACCATAGGTTTTGATATATTCGGACGCACTTCAACCCCACAGCAGACTGAGGTTTGCCAAGCCATTTTCAAGAAACTGATGGAGAACAATTGGCTTTCTGAAAACACAATGCAGCAGGTATATGTTATGCTTCGTTAACTTCACATAATAGCATTTTTTTGGTTAAGAGCTCCTATAGGCATTATCTTATGTGTTCTCTTTTGTTTGTGGTATCCCATTTTATTTTTTCCATATATGTCACTTGAATATCTGTCAATTGATTTCTCTTTTACAATGCAGCTTTATTGTGATACATGCACAAAATTCTTGGCTGACCGGCTTGTGGAAGGTAACTGCCCTACACCAGGCTGTAATTATGATTCTGCACGAGGAGATCAATGTGAAAAGTGTGGGAAGCTTTTAGACCCGACAGAACTACAAGATCCTAAATGCAAGGTTCATCTGTGCTATTGCCTGTTAGTTTTTATTTTATTAGTCTGGAGGCTTTTTTAAATGCAATCTTATGAAGTATGGAACTTCTAGATATTGGTAAAGACAATTCCTGATTGGTTGGTAGCCACTTCTAAGAATCTTAAGTAGTAATTTCTTAAGACACATTTATCTTTTTCCATAAAACCAGTGTTCTAAAAATCGTCCGATTAATTCCCGCATTGCCTCGATTTGGCTGGGTGCCTAGGCAAAATCAAACCTCTACTTTGAAACTGTATAATACTTAAAAATGAATTTGTTAAGCATTAAAAGATTGTTTTTTGGGTAATATTTCATGCAAAATTTATAAAAATGACATTTACTATATACTTTGTATAGTATAACAAGTGTGTACAATAGAAAAATAAATAAATGAGACCGCCTAAAAAAACGTTTAGTCCACCCAGGAAAATGCCCCCTCCGCCGCCTAGGTTCGCCTAACGATTTTTAGAACATTGTATAAAACAAAACTAATTACAAATAAGAGGCTGAATGAAGGATCAACTCTTTCTAATTTTATTGTCCACGTGTTAAAATTGAAATTCAACCTTGTTACTATTTTTCCGACTTCATATGCAATTCAGATCTTTTAACCATACTATGTAAACAGGTTTGTCGGAACACACCACGAATTCGTGATACAAACCACTTGTTTCTTGAGCTCCCTTTACTGAAGGATAAATTAGAGGAGTACATTAACAGCATGTCAGTGGCTGGATCCTGGAGTCAGAATGCTATTCAAGCAACAAATGCATGGCTTAAGGAAGGACTAAGGCAACGATGTATTACCAGGGATTTGAAGTGGGGGGTTCCTGTTCCACATGAGAAATTTAAGGACAAGGTTAGTTAATAAGACCTGGTTTATTATTGTATTATTACCCTTTTCAACAGTTTTGTGTTTTGTTGGTTTTGCTAGAAGCTTTCAATCATAGTAAAGCGTACTGAAGAACCTTTTTCTATTATTCTGTTTGTTCTATTACATGTTTTCTTCAACTGTTTGATGCTCAGGTTTTTTATGTTTGGTTTGATGCGCCAATTGGATACGTATCAATCACTTCATGTTACACACCCGAGTGGGAGAAGTGGTGGAAGAATCCTGAAAATGTGGAGCTGTATCAGTTTATGGGGAAGGATAATGTGCCTTTCCACACTGTGAGTATAATTCTTCTTTTATGTTACCTTTTTATTTACTCCCTCCGTTTCACGAAAAGAGTCCTATTTGCAAAATTTATGAATATTAAGGATATATTTTTGTTCCATTTATACCCCTAAAGATAATAAGAATTTAGTTTAGTAGTGTGGTATGATATTGAAATTATGATAGTAAACTTGAGGATATTGTGTCATTTTAAACTACTATCACTAAAAATTGGACTACTTATGCGGAGCAAAATTTTTGGCAAATGATACTTTTTTGTGGAGTGGAGGGAGTAATAAAATATGTTTTCCTCATGGTATCTATGAGCCACCGTGATCCTTCTTGATCCTGTATTGCTACACAAACTTGTGGCCTTGTAGACAATTAAAAGTATTTTAATATGTGCGGCTGTAGCTTTCTTGTTATTTTTTTGCTTTTTCTTTGTGCTCACTATGCAGACCTCCTCCTTTTAATACCCTATGAACACGTTTGGTGTAGGTATATTAATTTTCGGTTTAAATTCGTACAGGTGATGTTTCCATCCACGCTTCTTGGGACTGATGAACAGTGGACTTTGATGAAAACTATTAGTGTAACTGAATACTTGAACTATGAAGCAGGTTAGTTGATAATCAGGTTTGTTTTTGCCAATAAGTAGAGTTGGGTAAACTATTATCGCTTTGGTGTACAGTACCAAATTACTTTCCTTACATTTCTCTTTAACATTTTGATAAATTTGATTTTATTTTGATGGCATTTTCAGGTAAGTTCTCAAAGAGTAAGGGTGTAGGAGTTTTTGGAAACGATGCAAAAGATACAAACATTCCTGTAGAAGTGTGGAGATATTACTTGCTAACTAATAGACCAGAGGTAGGCTCTTGCTACAATATATGAGTAAACATTGTTATCTGCCATTGGCTCCTCCCCCTTTTAAAAATTTCTGTCTACCTCTCTCTCTCTCTCTCTCTGTATTTATATATGTATATTCATTTATTTATTAGATATTCTAATTCTAATGGATTTCTTATTATCAGGTATCAGACACATTGTTTACATGGGTGGATTTACAAGCTAAGTTAAACAGTGAATTGCTAAATAACCTAGGCAATTTCATCAATCGCGTCTTGAGCTTCATTGCTAAAGATCCAGGTTAGTCAGATGGGTTACGAAAGAAATTTACAACATAGGAAAATATCTGTTGTTTAATATGTTAGGATTATTACCAACACCTGCATTATTCGATCACTATTTTCTAGACCCCTGTTTCATGTTAAATACAGTTTACTATACGTATTTTTTTTAGTATATATACTTTCAATCCCCTCCCACACTGGAAAATACAAAGAAAGGAACAAAAATAGGAAGTCATTTTGAAGATTTATGGGGGTTGTTTTTATTACTGTATTTCAGAGCAAAAGGTATCAATATATTGCTTACAATAGCATCCATGTGATGTGATCTCCCAGGAACCATCCTGGGTACTGTTAGATAGATGCCAGCTGTGCATTTCATTATTTCCTATCCATTTTTTCATGTGCACCTGTTTTTCATTTGAGGGGTTGGGGAAGTTACTGGTGTGCTATAGGAACATTGTATTGGATAGGCTGATGAGGTTTTTCTTGTAACTGACAATTTCCATGGGCAGATTCAGGATCTGGTAAAGGTTCGGGATACCACTGCGTCATCCCTGACGCTCCAGGTGCAGAATCGCATCTTCTTACAAAAAATTTGGGAGAGAAAGTTGGTAATTATGTGGAGCAATATATAGAAGCCATGGAGAAGGTAATTGATGGTGCACTGTCCAATATTGCGTTCTTGCGTACTGTTGTGACCTGGTAGGTTCCTTATTGCTTGCGTAGGAATTACATTTCTCTTTCCCTTCTGACTTAGGTTAAGCTAAAGCAAGGGTTGAAGACTGCGATGAGCATTTCTGGGGAAGGAAATGCATACCTGCAAGTAAGAATACAACAAAGTTTAGAGCATTTTGTTTTGGATACTTGTTTAGTTATATATTTCATAATAACCTCTACTGCTATGCCCTATTCTTTTGGGGTCACTTTTACCATTTTTTTGGGTTTACGTTTTAAATAATTTGTTTCGAATTATTACTGACTGTAAAGGCTACATGATTACCTGACTGTCCATATTATATAAAATGTTTTACAGGAAAGCCAGTTCTGGAAGCTTTACAAGGAAGATCAACCTTCCTGTTCTATTGTTATGAAAACTGCGGCGGGACTGGTCTATCTTCTTGCTTCACTATTAGAACCTTTTATGCCATCTTTCTCCATCGAGGTAAATTAGGTGACTTTATACTTTATTTGCATACTGTTTCTTGAAAATAATGCAGTTCATCCATGAGGTAATGCTTATTGTTTTTACTGCCATTTTAGGTACTTAAGCAGCTCAATATGCCTTCTGAAACGCAAGTCTCACTTACAGATGAAAAAGGAGATATCGAACGGGCTAAAAGACCATGGGAGTTCTTACCTGCTGGTCACAAAATTGGAACTCCTGTGCCATTGTTTAAGGAACTGGTACATGTTATATGCGACTTATTTTGCAGCATATTGGCTTTTATTTTTGGAATCTTATGTGTGGGTGAATTTGATCAATGCGATAGGTCTTAACCTTTTTATTTGGTTCAAATTGTGTATGTGTAGACAGATGATGAAGTGGAGTTCTTTAGGGAAAAGTTTGCTGGAAGTCAAGCTGATAGGATTGTGAAGGCAGAAGCTGAAGCAAAGAAAATTGCCGAACAACTGAAAAAGACAAAAATTTCAGGTTAAAGTTCGACGAAGATGTATTAATGCTATTTTGTGAATTTTGCATCGTCTCTGCCATGGATATGTTTTTGTTGAATGTTGTTTTTTCCCCTTGGAATTTCCTGGAAGTTGTGGGTGCTAGTAACTGTTCTTATATCTTTTGATCTTCTTGAGACATTGTTTGGTATTTATTTATTTTTTATTTATAATTTTTTCCTTGGAACATCTTTGTGGAAGTTGTTGGTGCTAGTAATTGTTCTCATATGTTTTTATATTCTTCAAAACATTATTTGGAATAATTTTTTCTTTTTCCCCCTGCATTTGGTTTAGTCAACCTGAATTAGCTTTTGTTCTGCGTAGGATGTTATACCAAAGCCATGTTATTTTAAAAAAAATATTATTGGTAGGTTTCATGGTGGTCAAATTGAAACATTTTAGACTGGCTCTCTATTTTCCAGCTGTTTGCTCTTTTTATTCACAAGTCTTTGACTCTAGTTGATGTTACCGAGTATTTTGATAGAGTGGTGCTCTTGAGGGCAAATGAAAAAAATATGATCAGATAAGAAATAATTATGTGTACTGTGGTTTGGCCCTTTCTTTAGGTGCTTTTCATTTAGCATTCGAGATACTTAATACTCCTTCAATTCCAAAAAGAGTCCCATTTGTAATATTTTTTTGTTCCACAAAAGAGCCCTATTTTTATTAGTAGTATAAAATGATGTAATGTCCTCATGTTTATCATCATAATTTCATTATCATACCACCACTACTAAATTAACAAATTATAATGTTAGGATTATAGAACGAAAATATATCCTTAATCTTTGCAAATTTTGCTGACGAGACTCTTTTAGTGGGGCAGAGGGAGTATAAGTACATATAATACTATGCGTTTGGATTGAAGGAATGTAATGGAGATTGGAATGATTCGTTCCATTCTAGTTGGAATTAGTTATTCCATACTCTCCCTCCCCCAAGACTCTCGTGGCTCAATGATAAAAAATTACTCATAAGGCTTTGGGCATGAAATCTTGGGCAAGAATGTTAAATTTCAGTCGAAAATAGCAAAAAAAAATAATGATTCAATCCATTTCAATTGCAACCAAACACAATTTTTTTCATTCCATAGGAATAAGTCATTCCATTCCCACCTTTATTACTTCATTCCAAACGTAGCAAGGGTTGTGTTCCCTTCTTGAGTGCAAGAATATTGACATCTGATTATTGACATTGTTTTGACAGATGGAAATGCAAAGAAAGAACGACAGAAAAAATCTGCCCCTGAAAGCAAACCTAAGAGCACAGCTGAACCTGAAATCTCCATAAGTAGACTCGATATCCGCGTTGGTCTTATCACAAAGGTTCAGAAACATCCCGATGCTGATTCTTTATATGTGGAAGAAATTGATGTGGGTGAAGGCCAACCTCGAACAGTTGTTAGCGGTCTTGTCAATTATATTCCTCTTGAAGAAATGCAGGTTTTTTTCCTCCACTTTTCCAGATTCTACAGACATTAGACTTGCACATACGTGTGTAACTCAGTTTATATATTCAAGTTCTGCAAAAGAGTATGTTTTTGAGATTCATAAATGAGATTTTTTTGTTGTTGTCAGAATCGAAAGGTCTGTGTTCTTTGCAACCTGAAGCCAGCAACCATGCGGGGTATAAAGTCGCATGCAATGGTTCTTGCTGTATCTAATAGCGATCACACGAAGGTAACCAATCCATCTACATTTTTTTCATTAGTACCTTAGCCTGCATTAACTGAACCATGCAAGGGCTCACTATTGTTCAGATTTGGCTAAACGAATCTAAATATTTCCCTTTAAGCCCGATTTATGTACAAATGAAAGAGCTCGAGCTGAGGTTGCCTTGCCACAAACCAGAAATGAATAAAAGATTTTCTTAATCTCTAGTTAGTAATACTATGTAATACATAAAAGATGTTTTTAGACTGAAGTATAACAAAAAATAGTGAATAATTAATATACAAATTAATTTTACCGTTCAATTAAGTACATGAAAATGAATTAATATTGTTATAATTTACAAATATAAATGTAGGTGAGAAAACATGTTTTAAGTTTTTTTTTTCAATAATTTATAAATCAATAATTTTTTTCTTAAGATATGTGATTATACAAGTAAAAATTGTATAATGAATTAGGATATAAAAAAAAGTTGTGATATATGTCAAATTGAACTGAACCCTAAGTCGACGAGCTTATCCAGGCCGAGTTGAGGATGTTCAAGGTAATGTTAATAAATAAGACCTAAATTTGATTCCAAGCTTGTCTCGTTTACGTAATGAACATGTTCGAGCTCAGACCTACTGACCTGAGCAGCGTGCTGTTCATGAAAGCTTAGTTCATTGCATTCCTATTAATAGTACTGCATCTCATTATTGCATGGTTTATATTTGGTTTCAAAGTTGTGGAACCATTTTATCACCCTTTAAGAATGTTGAATATGGCATCCAAATATCCCTTTTGTGACCACGACAAGTGGGTAGTATTTATGATCAAATCATCAAACCCTTTTAAACAAGAATAATGCTAAGGGTTTCAAATTTGAGTCCCAAATGGTGTAATTATTATATTGCTGGACTATATCCATAGTGGTTAGTCAATCCATAAATCTGTATTGAAAAACTCATTTGGGTCACTAACTTTGGTACATGTAGCATTACTCTTTAAACAGTGGGAAAAAAAACTACCAACTCATTTAGTACAGTCCTGGTTTGTTTTCATTTGCACAGATTCCACCACATTTATTATGCCATGTCTTTTGGAGCGTGTAACCATGCTTTACTATTGAATTCAGAAAACAATATAATAATCTTAATTTTTTTTCAACTGATTAGCCAAAATAACTATTAGTTATGTATGACACTAGATGATTTTGTTTACGGAAATGCCTTTGTGGTTGGTTAAGGGCTTATAAGTGTATGCATATATATGATCATAGGATGGTAGAAAGATATCATGTTCAAGGTTGGCTTATTGCCCATCAATCAATGCAATCTTTTTGGGGTTATTAAAAAACATGACTGCTTAGAATATATAATGCTGGTGTAATTTCAGGTCGAATTGGTTGATCCACCACAATCTGCTCCTGTTGGGGAGAGAATAACGTTTTCTGGCTTTGAAAGCAAGCCTCCCGATGAGGTTCTGAACCCTAAAAAGAAGGTTTGGGAAACCATTCAACCAGATCTTCATACTGACAACGAACTGGTGGCCTGCTATAAAGATTTGCCATTCACCACATCTGTTGGAATTTGTAAGGTCTCGTCAATTTCGGATGGATCAATACGATGAATAGGTCTTCCAGAACTTTTACATGGAACAGACTATAGAAAACTTTTCATGATTGTTTTTCTTTTACCCCTTTCCCTGTCTTTACCCTATTGTCTGTTTATCCAACATTGATCCATTTATCGGGTGTTTCATCTGTAAAATGCTGCTACACCATTTAGAAGCACAATAATAGGTCATGTACTTGCTGCAAGTTGCATGAATTTTAATGTTGGATGAGGCGGCGGCCGCGCCAAGGCAGCATTGAGCTGCTAATAGTTTGAAACTTTGAATGTTTTCACTCATTCTGTCATTCAATCTTGTGAATTAGTCGTCTCTTCTACTCCCCATGTTATAATTATATATTTGGACTCTTTTGAGTTAATTTGCAAATTATCAGTAGTTTAAAATTATTATGCTGATTTTGAATTCTGAATTTTAAAAAATGATTCTGTAAGGTTTGGCTTGAAAAATAAAAGTTGCTTAATGAACTTGTCTGGGTTGCACATTATACTGAGGCCTATAGGGTCGGCTTGGTCAGAATAATGAGAGCATAGTAATGGGATGGTGATCAATTTTAGGCATGGTTAATAAATAAAATCAGAATAATGAATTATATGTAGTAAATACATTGTATAATACAGTTATTTTACTCGACATAAATTTCAGAATTAAATAAAGGGTACCATTTATGTTTTCATAATTTTGTATATGCTACAAAATTATTATGCCTATTTTATTGTAGTGAGAATAATAGTATACAAATGCACAGAACACTTCTAAACCTAAAATTGATCATTTTTTTTTATCAAATGACTATTATTACTATCAATAATCCTTTTTTTTATTTGGGGGGGTTAAAAATCTCTATTTTTGGGTTAAAGTAATAGTATTAATAATTAAAGTAAAGAAAATGATATATATTGCGAATGTTTAGGTCGACTTTTTGATTGTTGGATAAATTTTAGTAATAATATTTTAAAGAAAACATGTAATAAGTAAAACTTTTTTATAATTTTTACTAATTTTATGCATCGACTTCACAATTATACATGAAAGTAATCTTAAACTAACTTCTAATAATTAATGAAATGTGAATAAATAGGAGATCATAATGCTTACCAAAGAAATGGACAGCACAAGTCAATTTTAAGAAATTCCACCAGTGCACTTGTGTTGGTAAGCATCTCCAGCAGATAGACTATGTCATGGATTATATTTAGTCCATATAATATCAGCAGATGTTCTTAAGTCTTCAATTATTCTAGCAGATGGATTATACCGCGGACTATCTGCTGGACTATAATATAAAAAGATTAAAATAATCAATAAATTAAAAAAAAAACTCCATTGCAATTAAAAGATTAAAATAATGGGATAATAGACTTTTTGGTCACTGTACTAGGGTCCGATTTTCATTGTGGTTACCGAAACTTTTTTTGTTACAATCGCAATACTATACTCTAAAATAATTACAAAATATTAATTCCGTATGATTTCCGTCCAAAAAATGGACGGAAGTGCTGAGGTGGCATATTGACTCCGTTTTCTATGCTTATGTGGAGCGCAAAAATGTAAAGAACCACCAAAACTATTAGTATTTCAGCTGAATAATCCCAAAACTAACAATAATAATAATAATAATAATAATAATTTCAAAATAATAACAATACTAAATTTTTTTAAATAATAATAATAATAATAATTTTTAAATAATAATAGTACTAATAATTATAATTTTAAAATAATAATAATAATAATAATAATACTTTCAAAACAGTAATAATAATAATAATTTCAAAATAGTAATAATAATAATTTCAAAATAATAATAATAATTTTAAAATAATAATAATAATAATTTCAAAATAATAATAATAATTTAAAATAATAATAATAATTTTGAAAATTTTGAAAATTTTAAAAACACTTATATAAGTAATAAAAATATTTTTATATGAATAACCATGCTAATTGTCCCTGCATAGATTTAGTTGGTTTAAAAGAGTAAAAATAATAATAATTTCAAAATAATAATAATAATAATAATTTTTAAATAATAATAATAATAAAAATTTAAATAATAATAATAAGAATTTCAAAATAATAATAATAATAATATTTATAAAATTAAAAAATTATGTAAATTATATAAATAATAATAATAATAATTTTTAAATAATAATAATTTCAAAATAATAAAAATGGTAGTAATAATAATTTTTAAATAATAATAATAATTTCAAAATAATAATAATAATTTTAAAAAATTTAAAAACATTTATATAAATAATAAAAATATTTTTATATGAATAACCATGCTAATTTTCCTTACATAGATTTAGTTAAAATAATAATAATAATAATAATCTCAAAATAATAATAATAATAATAATAATAAAAATAATTTTAAAATAATAATAATTATAATTATAATTTTTAAATGATAATAATATTTTTATAATTAATAATATTTTTATTAATATACCAAACATATTAATTTTTATTTTTCAAAATAATAATAATAATAATAATAATAATAATAATAATAATTTCAAATAATAGTAATAATAATAATATTTTTTTAATAATAATAATAATTTTTATTATAAATAATATATTATAATTTTTTTATTATTATTTTGAAATTATTATTATTATTATTATTATTATTATTAACCAAATAAATCTATGCAGAGACAATTAACATGGTTATTCATATAAAAATATTTTTATTATTTATATAATTTTTTAAAATTTTTTAATTTTATAAAAATTATTATTATTGTTTTATTATAATTATTATTTTGAAATTATTATTTAAAAATTATTATTTTAAAATTATTATTATTATTATTATTATTTTAAACCAACTAAATCTATGCATGGACAATTAACATGATTATTCATATAAAAATATTTTTATTATTTATATAAATATTTTTAAAATTTTTAATTTTTTTAAATTATTATTATTATAATTGTTATTATTATTATTATTATTTTGAAATTATTATTATTATTTTAAAATTATTATTTTTACTATTATTATTATTTTGAAATTATTATTATTATTATTATTATTTTAAATGTATTATTATTATTTTAAAATTATTATTATTATTTTGAAATTATTATTATTATTATTATTATTATTATTATTATTACTATTTTGAAATTATTATTATTATTACTATTTTGAAATTATTATTATTATTATTATTTAAAAATTATTATTATATTTATTATTTTGAAATTATTATTATTATTATTATTATTATTATTATTATTATTATTAGTTTTGGGATTATTCAGCTGAAGTACTAATAGTTTTGGTTGTTCTTTGCATTTTTGTGTTCCACATCAGTATAGAAAACGGAGTCAATATGCCACCTCAGCACTTCCGTCCATTTTTTGGACAGAAATCATACGGAATGACCATTTTGTAATTATTTTAGAGTATAGTAATGAGACTGTAACAAAAAAAAATCGATAACTACATTGAAAATCAAGCCCTAGTACAATGACCAAAATGTATATTATCCCTTAAAATAATCAATAGTAAAATGTATTGAATCATTATACATATTTATAGATTTTCAAAATAACATTTTCAATTTCTATTCGTTGCTATTTTATTAGTGTTCTAACCAAATTATTTTTGCGGTTTTGATTTTTTTTTATATGTGTTGGAGCAGCCCTGATCCTTCATCTTCTCCATCTTGTTCTTGCATCCTCATTTTCCTTCTTCTTCAGTCATCTCTCCCATTTAAATATATTAAAAATTATAGTCACAATTATAGTCTACCAACAATTGTTCCTTGATATAGTCTTTGTGCCTCGGTTGAAAATTTGATGAATTATATTTAGTTCTATCTGTTGAAGCGAGATCTGTATTTCTAGACTAAATATAGTCTAGAATTTTAAAACACAAAGTTAAAAAAAACGGGAACCCCACGTGCAATGACAGACTTGAGAATGGTGTCTAAAAGCAGAGAAAAAAGAAGTTTGGTCCCATGTCACCGATGGCGCCAGTTAACCGGTCACCCCCATTTTCCTCTTCTTTTGCTGTCATTTGTGAAGGAAAAAACTTGCACCCAATAAAGAGTTCTGGCTCCTACTTATTTGGGTTCTGCTCAAAAGCCATCTTTTTTTTTTTTTTTGAAGAATAATGGCTGTAAGTTTCACTTATTCACTTATTCTTGATCTATCTTTACTTGAAACTAACAATGCTGATAATTGATGGGTTCTTTTCCCTTTTTGCCTTCGAATCTGTTGAGTTACAAAGTTGGAAACTTTCTTGATTTAGAAGATGCAATCTTTGTATGTTTTGAATTGGGATTTAAATGTGATTTTTTTACTGTGAACTTTCTTCATGATTATTTTGGAGCATTGGGTTGCTGTTCTTTCATTTGTTGTCAATGGATTATTAGGTTTAGTCTTTATAGAACTTGAGAAATTTGATTGATTTTGTGGAAAAAATTTAAAATTCTGGTTTTAAGGTTTCTACTTGGATCTAGAAAGTGTATTCATGAATGGGATCTGAGTTTTTAGCCCTTAATTGAGATAAAATTGTAGCTGTAGTTGAATAGTATTGGCATATGAGATTTTATTTTGGGAACAACTTATTGAAAATCCTGATGAATATTTTCTTTGCATTCTCTTCTCTGTTTTAAGCTACTTTCCTGACTTACCCTACAGTGATAGCTGCTCTAGAATGTTGTAAAGGTAATATAATACTACCTTAGTTCCAAATTATAAGATCGTTATTGACTTTTGAAAGTCAATTTGATAAATTTCAAACTTAAAATCCAGATGATTCATCAAAAATTACGAAACAATAAATCTTAGATTTTAGTGCTTTTTAGATAGGTGCTAATTTTGAGTTTGAAAGTGTCTTAAGTTGACTTCAAAAGTCAATAACGATCTTATAATTTGAAACAGAGGGAGTATTTAAATTTATCGTTTGATACTTACCAAGCTACTTATTAGAAGATGAAAGTAAATTGTAAATCTATTATTTGGTCCGCTTGTTGTCTCAAAGTACAAATCGAAATGAAGGCTGTTAGTTTATGGTGGTCTCCTATTTTAGTTGCATCAAGTGATAGGGCTATGAAATAAATTTATCCTAAATTTTCAGCCCAGATTATATTGGACATTGCATACAAACTGGAAGTATGAGTGCAGGATTCTCAACAATGACGAGTATAGGCACAAAACACAAAAGCATCCGATTTCTAACATTAATATTATTCACTAATCCAGCAACAATAGGTTGTCTGTGATACATCTCCTTTAATTCTTATTTTTAGTATCAACAATCCATAGTCTAAGATTGGTGAAATTTATAAAGTTTTGGATAAAGGCTGATTTTCTGTGTTTTTGTGCATCTTCAATATTAATCGGTTCCTTGTTCTTGCAGCAACGATCGCAGGTACCAGAGTTTGGTAACTGGGAAAGTGAAGAGAATGTTCCTTACACTGCTTACTTTGACAATGCAAGGAAGGGTAGAACTGGTGCTAACATGAACCCAAATGATCCTAAAGACAATCCGGATATTCTTTCCGATGGCCAACCTCCAGTTCAAGTTGCTTCCTTCCAACAAGAAGCTGAATCCAAGACCCAAAAGGGACCAGAATCTGTAAGGGCAAGGCATGAACGCCAGCTGAGCTGGAACGAAGGTGACGCGAGGAGATCAACTGATCCCCCGTTGCGCCATGACGCTGTTGGCAGGAAAGCCACTGTTGACTCACCCCATCATCGTCTCAGTGGCACGAGTACCGATAGCCCTAAAAGGGTTTTGAGGCACAGTGTGGGCTCTGACCGTAGCATTGAACAGTCACCACTGCACCCGAATCACCAGGCAAGGCTTGGAAATAAAGGCAGTGGAGTTTCTTCTCCCTCATGGGAAAGAAAGGGTTCTTCTGAAGGTAGAGATGGCCTAGCTCCCTCAACTCCAGGAAGATCCCGGTTGAGATCAGTTACTCGAGGCGATGAAACTGTAATTCTTTACTCTCATATCTCATCAACCCACCTAATCATGTTAGCATAAATTCTGAGAGAAACTTTTATTTATATATGCTCATTAAACAAGTGTGGATAAGGTCACAGCAAAAAATGAAGTAGTTTCGTATGTTTCTTTAGATGCTCTGGTTGATTGCTGAGAAACTAAAAAAAGTGAAATAAAAAATTGTAGCCAACCGCATCCTGCTACAAATTACCAAATTTTCTCTCTTTCTCTGTTCTTTAAGTAATCAATGGATGATTATGTAGAACAAAAATGTAGCGTTGTGAATGTTTTGGTTATTAAATAGTCTTAAAACTTGACAAATTAGATTTTACCCTGATTACTTCCCCTAGTGTCTGTTTAAATATTAGAATTAGGGTATGTTATTTGAGAAATGTTGGCAGTTCATTCCCAAGTGCCATAAACATCATCTTATAGCTATTCTTTCCAAATTTTCATGGACGAATTCTGGATATGACTTATTTTGAAGGAGTATTGACTTGAATTCGGATTTGACAGCCTGATCACAGCCCTGCAGTTCCAAAGTTTGGCGATTGGGATGAAAGTGACCCTGCATCAGCTGAAGGGTACACTCAAGTATTCAACAGAGTGCGAGAGGAGAAACAGAGTGGGACTGGAAAGGTACCCATCATGCCAACTGAGACTTCTTATTCAAAGCGTCAAAAGCAATATGGAAATGAGGATCCAAAAAAGGTATAGTGAATAAATTCTATTTACTGTTTTAGTTCCTCCATAATTGCCAAAACTTATATGCTAAAAGTGAGATATATCACCATCTGGTTGCATTTTCTGAATATTCCAAGTATAGGCGAGAAGCCCAACCCTTTGACTGTAGCTTATTAGTTCACTGGTACTATTGGATCTTCTGATCCTCATATTTCTATTTCAGGGCTGTTTATGCTTTCCATGGGGCAGAAAATGAAATCTCTTCGACATACATGAAAAGAACATGCATGGGACTTGTATACTATATATAGTTCAGAAAGCTATCTTATGTATAGAGAGACTCTTTAGCAAGTGCATTCTTTCTACTTCGGGTTCAGTCTTGCGAAACAATAGAACTTTCGACAGGTAAAAACACCTATCCTCCATTTTGTGCATCTAGTGATTAAGCTATATTGGCTCCTGCAAAACGAAACGCTCCTACAGCTATATGTTGCTCTCTAGCAGAAGCTTTGCTTTGGCAATAGGTATCTCTTTCCCGCTTATTGGGCTCAGTTTTATTTCTTCTTCTCTTGTGTGCATTAATTTTCTTCTCTACGCAATATGATTTTCTTATACGGTGAGACAAAACTCCCGAATGCTGATTAATTTATTCTATGTTAAGAATCTTGATTCCACTATTACTTTATTAGAAGCAACAACTGAAGTATATGTTAGATTGCTCTTTGTGCTTAAGATGTGCTTAACTTGACTTGTAATTTGTATTTGAGGTTACATATTTAATTTTAATATATGGGAGACTGTCCAGATTGGGAGAAAGCTTGATGCAAGTTTAGACAGTTTAATTAATGCAGTAACTATGTACGGCTTGTTATGTAGTTACCTTGATGCTCTGATATTGTCACAATTTCAAATATATAGTCAAGTTCAAGAGCTTCTTTGAATATGTGATTAGAACTAATAGAGTCCGTTAAGAAGTTGAAACTTGAAAATGCAACTTTAATGGTAGCTGAAACTTATTGTGAAAATTGTGTATGATAGCTCGGACGGAAATGTAAAATAAAGCACAAACTCGATAAATTACATAGCTTCTAAAATATTAGTTGGTCCGATAAGTTATTTTATGCACCACAACTTAATTAGTTTTTGCCTTTCTGGTCCAAAAAGCCATGCATTGTGGGTCATTCATTATCTGGTGAGATTGTTTTCATCCATTAAGCACAAACTATCTGACTGATGAAATATATCTGCTGCTTCGATCGGTGAACTAGACTTGTCAGTGAGCTGCACGCACACTTTTAAGCAGCCTTCTTTGCATTGCTTGTATTGGCAGCCATAATCTGGCGAAAGGAAAACAAAGTTAAAAACATAGACCGAGATTAGGTTGAAACCATGCACAAATTAAGATAGATTGTTGATCAACAAGAACTTTAGAGCAAAGACATAACTTGTATACTGCTAACTCACTAAGTACCTATGTAATATTATTTGCCTGCACTAGAAATCTGGCATTGCTTCAATTAGGTTATATTTATAATTATCACGATCATAAGCGGAAATTACTTTTACCTTTTGAATCTTGAAAAAGAACTCTTCTTGACACTGTTAATTGCAGCAGCAGAACTAGGCAGCCATAGCAGGGTTACTGGTAAGTTCTTAACCTCCTTGCTCGCATACCTCACAATTCTTGCTTCCAGAAAATTGCAAGGGCGCATCTTTCGTGTAGGAGGGTAATCTTGCACCTGCATTCTGTCTTTAGTACATTTCCTTGGTCTTTGACTATACCGAAACATAATTTGCAGACTGCTTCGTCTTCAGGGATCTCCTCTGCATCTCGAAGTCTTTTATAATCTAATTTGTAGGGCAAATTAAGCTACAAGGGGGGGGGGGGGATAAAAAATTACATGCTCTTTCCGGTCCAAATTCGAGATACATTTTAAAAACTACAACTCCCAAGGAAAATTCCTTACATTTGCTAAAACTGTAGTAGGGGTGGAGGGCAATCCTCAATCTACCTCGTATATAATTAAAAATAGAAATAAATCTCTGATAGGAGTTTAGCAATTCCAAGGCAGAAAATGGCTCTTATAGCAGTTTAGCAACATGGGATTAAGGAAGTGGTAATAAAGAGATCTGTACCTTCAAGATTTGTTTGAGCTGCGGAAGTTCTAGGTCTTACAAGTACAATCCTTTGCACAGGTACATTTAGTCTTGAAATCGGAGCTTCTACCTGGATATATATATATATATATATATTGCAAATAAAAAGAAGAAACAATTAAGTTTTTTGCCTACATTTCCACTACAATTTTGGCAGATGGTTTAGCTATTGTTTCTAATGGAACTGCAACGACAAAATTGTTCAGTAAAAATGGAGTAAATCTATGGATACATCAGATTTACCCTCTACTTCTTGAATACATTATAAAAGGAAAAAAAAAGAAAAGAAACAAGTGGAGTGGAGACCCAATTATTAATTACTTCACTCCAATTTATTGTACATTCTTTATAGTACATTCGGGAAAGAGGGAGTAAATTTGATATATCCATAGATTTACTCGTAAAAATAATGTGTAAAACAAGGCTCTTGGCTCACATTAATTTCTATATATCTTGAGTTGTAGGAGTCCAACAATAACAAATTTGAGGTAAAAGTTTTGAATTTTACAATATACCATTACAAGTTTTGGCTGTAATTTTTGGCACTTTAACTAAACCAAAACATATAAACAATGCCTATTGTTTTGGAGATCTTTATGAGAACTTTCAAATAGTATATTGATTTACAAGTTCTAATTTGTAATGAAAAAGATATTGAATTTTGAAGTTTGATTGAATTACCATGTATTGGTACCAAGTGATACATATTCTAACCAAGTTTTTCGGACTTGGACAGGTCATCGAACCGGGAAAGGTATCGGGTGGATGGATGTTCAATCAGTGCTTAAATCGTTAAAGACTCAATGATGTTATTAATATATAAATATATATTATTAGTAATTAATAAAAATTTTAAAAAAATCTAGTTTTTAATGAACTAAAACATAATAAAATTGAGTTACAATATTATTAAAAGTGATTAATTTTAATATTAAAAAAAATTTGGTAAAAAAAATATTAAAAAAATAATTTAAACTGGTTTATTGGATTAACTTAACCGGTTTTATCGGTTAAATTACCGATTCTATCGGGTTTTGATCAAAATTAATTTATTGGTTCAATCCGGATTGGAGTGCAGATCGGTTCCATTTTTAACCGGTTGAATCAGCGGCTGAATCCGACTTTCACCACCATAGTTCTAACTATGCTTAATATTTTAAGACAATCATTACTCTGTCTCTGGAGTATGGGCAATATCAATAACCTTAGTTATTTGTAAAATTAATTATAAATAAATTAAGTCACAAGATTAATTAGTTATTTTTACATGTATCTTTAATATTTTCACATAGTTTTTTTTTCATATAGAGGTGAGATCTACTGTATGTTCATGTGAAAGAAAATAATATAAAAATATCAAAAATACGTGTGAAAATATTAGTTCCCTATAATTAACGTAGTGTTCACAAGCGAAAAGCTAGCTTACTTACATTGCTATCAATTGGTTTATAAGACCGTAATGGGATGCGAATCCTCGAAGATGAAGATTCGGGCTTAGCTCCGGGCAAAGGTAATTGGATGCGAGTCCCAGGTGGCAGAGCCGGAACCTAGCAAATCATGGATGACCAACATTTTTTTTTTATATATATAAATATAGTCTATTTCAAGGACTCACCTCCTTATTTTACATACTATGCTCACCCCCTTTAGCGATAGATCGGACGACGGTTCGGTCCGTTTCTATATCAGAGAACCGTCGTCTTAACTTTTAGCGACGAACAATATATAACGACGGACAACATATAGCGACAGACCGAACCGTCGTACGATCCGTCGCTAAAGGGAGTGAGTAAGGTATGTAGGATCAAGGTCCGTTAACGGATTAGTCCGTCCCTGAACCGGTCTCATATATATATATATATATATATATATATATATATATATATATATATATAGGGTCCGTCTCTCTAGCGAACCATAGGAAGCGAACTAATGACGAACCGGCTATAGCGACGGTTTTTTTTATCGCTATAACATAAAAAACCGGCTTTCTATGTTATAGCGACGGAAAAAACCGTCGCTATAACCAGTTCGTTTTTAGTTCGCTCTTTATGGTTCGCTGGAGAGACTGACCCTATATATATATATATATATATATATATATATATATATATATATATATATATATATATGGGTAATTTCACAAGAAATTTTTAGAGTTAATTTTAAATGCGCCATGAGCGTCATATGCTGACTTAATTTTGGTCAAAATAAGGAAAGTTCGGAATAAGTTGATTATCCCTCTCACAAAAAGAATCATTTTTTTTATTGATATAATAACATAATTTAACTCTCATGATACCACTGCTAAATACACATTTATTATTTTTTAAAACAAATATAAAAACAATTATATATCTTTAAATTTAGTTGCGGCACTACATAATAGAGGCGGGCGGGGTATTTGGTCGGATAAGTTACAGTACAATACGAGACAATAGAAATGACTCCCGCTAGATAGCCGCCCCTTTCTCTCTTTTTACAGCCTCGTGGACGGACGAAAGAAGGGAAGTTACAGAACTGGGTAGTGAAGAAATTATAGAAATTATATATATATATATATATATATATTTGAAATCTTAAGTAATTAAATATATACAATTATATATTTTGTTGTACATAGTACAATTTCTAAGGCGAGCCTTAAATAAATTTTCTTGTAGAGGTACACTTCTTACCCTCTTTTTAAGGTATAACATAAAATATAAAAATTATTTTATTGCGATTTTTATGCAATTAAAAAAATAAATTATTATAACTCTTTGATGTTGTACCTTAAAAATTAATCACTCATTATAACTTCATTATGAATTCAACTTAAATATAAATTTAGCATTCAAATATCTAAAAGTGTTGAATATAAATTTGGCATTCAAATATCTAATGCATGTAATTTTATTTATATTTTTTTAATTTAAGTATTTGTTCTTAAATACTTAAATTATATAAATGAGACTATTTTAATGAAACAAAAAGAATATTAGTCACTAAATTAAGGAATATACATATCTTATTATATATATATATACTTGATATTCAATTCATGGACTAAATATAGAACTTACCTGTCTCCGTTCAGTAGGAGGTGAGCCTGTAATTTCATCCATTTTGTTTGTCCGATCAGCTCCCAACATGCAAAATGAATTATTTGAGGCTTATATGACTTTATAGGAAAAAATAGGAGAAAAGTCAAAATTGGTAGCTTATTAATTTATTATAATTCTTATATATACGGTAACTGAATAATATATAAAGAAATAAACAATAACAACTGGTAATAGAAAATTAAATTAAATACTCTTTCCGTCTAATTTTATTCGTCTTAATTGACTTTTTAATGATTAAACTGACCATATTTAGAATAAAAAGTTATTATTAACTTTATTAGATATAAGTACAAAATTATTATCATAAGAAAATACATCGAATATATTATCAAAGTCAATTTATTTGATTTCAAAATTTTTAATACATTTATTTAATTATTAATTATAAATTTTGTCAATTTAACCTTAAAAAATTAATTAAAACACCTGAGGGAATAATAATCAAGAAGATAATCCTACAATTGAATTGATTTGATCGATCATAAAACTAGTAGATTGGAAAGGAGGTGAGTGAGAGCCAATTAACACTCATGTGCTCAAAATAAAGGTCTGAATTAAAAAATAAATAAATTACTGAGTAGTTTATCGTGAGAGAAAATATATATATTTGATAGGGTGGCGTACTGGCGCTGCTGCTGTAATTTCTCATCCATTAATTAATTATGTTTGTTGACCAACTTCGATCAAAGGGTGATGATTTTTTTTTAATATGTGGAGTATCCCGACTTGCGTCGGACTAATCTCTCTATACCGAATAAGACATCCGAAACAAGTTTACACATGCTGTCCGTGGCACCTATGCTGTTGCTTCGAGTGGAAGTCGAACTCAAGACTTCCGGGTTTACGAGCGATCCCAAATTCTCCCTTAAATCACTGAGGCAAGCGGCGGGGTTTTAAATTTTTTTCGGAACGATTCTAGAGAAGACTGGGTGATGATTTGAGGCTTAATATGATATTTTTAAAGAATAATGCTACAGACACAAACTATTTTATAAATATTTTATAAACTGCTGATGTGACATACTCAATCTCAGCTTTTTATGTGGGGTTTAAGATTACATTGAAATAATTTGTTGATCAATATATTGAGGTGGAGTATACAGCAGTTTGTAAAATATTTGTAAAATAGTTTGTGTCTGTAACAATATTACTCATTTTTAAATTTATTCTTTCTTTAATTTAGAGGATTATATTATGTTTCTTTAACAATAAGAAGTTGCCATGAAATTAAGAGGAACATGATGAGAAACTAGTGCCATTTGACCAACATACAAAATTAGATAAAATTATAGTATGAAAAAGGAGGGAGCCAACAATTATACTGAATTACCAAAATTAGATAAAATGTTTGTTGGCTAGTTAATTCCAAAATTAAAGAGATTTCTATTTTTAGACTATAAACTAACGTGGAGTCCCTCGCATACATCCCAATACGTACTTTTATTCTTACTTAATTGAATACTACTTTACCACAACTACTATATTTTTTTAGCTAACTAATTAATTGTTACGACAAGTTTGAAAAGGTAAGTTTTTTTTTTTTTTTTTTTTGAGAATTATTATTTTCATAAGAAAATTTGATAGTTTTACAAGTCGTTTCTCACATAAATAGTAGATGAAATCCACACCTATGTGAGGACTTGTGCACTTACATATTGTCTTAACATATTTTCTGATACAAAAGTGTTGAAACAGAATTTGCAAAAGTGTTCATCTGTCCCTTAATATAAGTCATTTTAGAGAAGTGTTTTTGTCCCTTAGTACAAGTCGTTTGAGAATTTCAAGTAAGCATTAATTGCTTAGTTTCCAATATTACCCTAATTATGAAATATGATTTTGGTTCTCTCACTATTTTTTGCCCAATAAATAACACTCTTTTTCTAATACAAGGATAATATAGACAGTTGAAGTGTGAGGACGAGCTGAATTTTCTTGGACTGATTCTGAACGTCGACCCTTGAAAATGTGGATATAAACTGGAAAATTCTGAACTTGTTGCTCACAAGCATAATATATCACATGACTTGTAAACAAGGTTGAGGCTACAAGTTATAGATATGATAAATTTCAGACTTTCTCCTGAAATAGAGGGAGTATTATTATTACAAAAATGTTTGAGACAATACAAAAATATACAGGCCCAACACTTGTCATTGAGAATCAAACCGTGTTCAGAATCTTATTCGTTTACAACCAGTTTATTTTAAGTGCATCTTATTTAACTCACAAACGCTGTGTTTGGGGTCCGAATACAATGCTCCAAAAGTGGTTCGCTGCGTTTGGACCTTCAAATGCTCTACCAGTTGCAAGCGCTCGGATTTATCAGTATAGAATACATTAAAAAGACATTTAAAATTTTAAATATATAACATTAATAATTAGAAAGAAGAGTTTGTAGACTTTTGAAGAAGATGTAATAAACTTCAGTAACAAATGAAAGACTAGCAGCTGAAAAAGAAACATTATATTCTTTTCACCTCTTTTTTCATCGGTTTGAAGATTAAAAACAACACGGACATACCCTGCCAAACAAACATAAAATTAAGGATAAGCAAATAAATTAACAAACATGCTATCACATCTGCAATCTGCATATATACTGGAATATATAAGAGTTTGATGATCCCATCCAAATCTTTTGAATTTTCCACATTTGTATTACATAGGAATTTAATAAAACTATTTTTGCTAATCTTATAATTAATAAAACTTCCCACACAAAAGGATACAATATTTTTTTAAAAATCTTAAAGCTGTAAAAAAACCTACATCAACAATTCTTCACTCGCATGTGAGTTATGGCCTATATATCCTTAACAATTTTACCACATAAGAAAGACACAACATTAAACATCTTAAAACTAAAATACCGAACTTGAAACTTGTTTTTCTTTTTCTAATAAAAAAAAATTATTCTAATTTATGCGTGAAGATCTACCCAACATTAGGCACACAAGTACATCTCAAACCATTGTTTCGCATGAATCCTGTAAGTTTAAAATTGTAGATGGGATAATAAGTATGGTGAAATCTCAACCAAAAAGTTAATCCTTTTGAGTCGTTAAATTGAGTTACAAACACGCGTGTTAGTGTCTTGTGTGAGCGAATGCAACGTGCGGTTTTCCCGATTCTCCCCCAACAATTGTATCAGAACCCAAAACAAAAAAACTAAAAAAAAATAAAATGAAAATAGTAAGAAGTAATGGAGAATACATTTTCAATCGTGAAATCCAACCCCTTTCGCTTGGCTTCTCTAACTGATTAGACACCCCCAGATGCCAGCCTACTGAAATGCTCTGAACCTCTTGCTCACAAACATCACACTCATTGTTTCCTTTCGCCCCGGACCAACTGACTATACATTCTTCATGTGCGAGGGCAGTTGGGCACATACATTTTGCCTTGAACATATTTCCCGTTTCAAATGTTTCGAAACAGAATTTACATACAGCTTTTTCTTCAGGGATTTCTTCTTCATTTTCGGATGTTAAGTCCTGAATGTTCAGATCTAAATTTCAATAAGAACATACGCATATAAGAAGCTAATTAGCAAACTCATTCCTTAATGTATAATTAGTAGTTGTAACAACTAACATGCACGAGATAACAATTTGCTAGATTGTTAAGTCAGATGTCATGATATCTCTACAAAGCAATAAAGTCGGGATAAAGTTTTGCATTTTAATCATAAAAGTAACATTTTGGTTTCTCTTTGAGTTGTAATTACTACTTACTGTTGGGATATGTAGGAGTTGCAGAATCTCTAGATTTCACAATTATAATATTTTGTCCAGGCAGCCTTGGCATAAAATCCCTGCCCTACATGAAATTTAAACAAGCAGTAATTAATTTGATTGTACATGCATGTAATCCACCAAGACGATAATAATAATTTAAATAAATGTATTTTGATGTTCATATGCAATTAGAATCTGAACATGAAAGTTCCATCTTTTCTTAAACCCTTGGTTTCATAAACATATATATATATATATATATATTTCTTTTCACGTAAATTTTATTTAATATTGTGAAATTTAAGAATAAACTTTAATTGTAGTTGATAAAATTATTTTAAAAATAAAAAATATATAAATTCCTTACTAGCTAATTAATTCCTACGTCATGGAAAGAGCTGCGTCGATATAAGAATCTAAAATGCAAAACAAAAATTACATTATCTGCGTGCAGGATTCATCACCTTCCGAACACCGGAACAAGGCGCTGACATAATTAACGAGACAGGTAGCACCCACTCAATATCCTCCGGAACAGAGGGACCACCAGAACCAGCACCACCACCACCTGCATAATCATCCTGCAGGTGTTCGCTCTTATCCATTCTCATCACCTGAATAATCAAGCAAAACAAATAAATAATTAAAATTATCTTTACCTAATATATATATATATATATATATATATATATATATATATATATATAAACAAAGTAAAAAAGTAAAATTGGACTATCATCTCAAAACAAAAGGTTTATATAATTATATTTACTTATTAGAAATCAACTTTTTTTAGGGGGAGATAATTAGAAGTCAACTCACATATAGCCTTGCAAAATTCATTTCCTCCTCCGGAACAGAGGGACCACCAGAACCAGCACCACCTCCGCCTGCATAATCATCCTGGTGTTCGCTCTTATCCATTCTGATCACCTGAATAATCAAGCAAAACAAAGAAATATAAGTAGTTACCTCAGGCCATATATATATATATTTGTACGATTTATAGAGTAGATGGGGTGTGATACATATAGTGGGGCCGGGGGAAATAGCTTAGAAAGTTATTGCTAGTCAACCGTCCTCACCCTTTGCCTTTTGCCTTCCGACTTTTGCCCTTTGTCTTTTGTCTTTTGTCTTTTGTCTTTTGTCTTTTGTCTTTTGTCTTTCCCATTTCCTTCTCTCCCCTCAGTTTTCTTGTTATAAAAAGGCCGCAAATGAAAGGGAAAGATATACCAACAAATTCACATACTCTCATCCTAGAGATTAAGAGAAAGGTGGGAGAGAAAGAGAAAAGCTTTTTCTAAAGCTTAGGAAAAAAAGCTTTTTCTAAAGCTTAGGAAAAATAGATCAAAGATAAAGATAGTTCAAATAAAAGGGTATTTTATTTGGGTTTCATTATATAGTTATTTTGATGAAGTAATTTGAGTTTGTACTCAAATTAAGATATCTTTATATTTTCTTAGTTTATTCTAGTGAATTTTTCAGATATTGTCCCGTGACTTTTATCTCTTAGTTTTAGAGGGTTTTCCATTTAAAAATCTTGGTGTCTCGTGGTTGGATATTTTCTACTCATTATTTCTGCAGTGGTTATTATTTTGGTGGAACTGCAAATTTAATCTGTTTGGCATATACTGATATTTTATCCATTTTATTTATCAAAAATAACAGTATTTGGGAGGTGATTTTTTTTTTCAACAACTGGTATCAGAGCTAATGTTATTTGCTCAGTTGTTCTTGATAAATTTTATGGAGGAATCAGTCGGAGCCATGATTAAATTGACCTCTTCAAATTTTTTGATCTGGAAGCCCAAAATGGAGGATATCCTTTATTGCAAGGATTTGTATGATCCGTTGTAGCTCGAGGGAAAGAAGCCCGCGGATAAATCTGAGGCTGATTGGAATAAAATGAATAGGAAGACTATTGGTCACATCCGACAGTGGATTGATCAAAGTGTGTTCCACTATATTTCGCAGAAGATAAATGCTCATACACTATGGACAACGCCAGAGTCTATGTACGAGAAGAAGAATACACAAAATAAAACTCTTGTCATTCGAAAAATTATGAATCTAAAGTACAAGGACGGGAGCAGTGTTTCAGAGCATATGAGTGAGTTCCAAGGCTTAGTGAACTAGTTTTCCACCATGTAGTTGAATCTTGATGATGAGATTCAGGCTCTTTTGCTTCTCAGTTCGTTACTAAACAGCTGGGAGACTTTGGTGGTGTCTCTAAGCAATTCAGCTTCAGAAGGAAAAGTGACTATGCAGATGGTCAAGGACAATCTTCATAATGAGGTAGACAAGGCGAAAGGAGCAAGGCGTAAATTTTGAGACACATGCTCTTGTTGCAGAGAACAGAGGCATAAGCAATTTTAGGAGATTTCACAAAGGAGATAAAAGTCGCAGCAAAAGCAAAAATCATGGGAGCAAGTCAAAGACCAGACAATAAGGTGAAACGTATAGATGCTTCAATTGTAATAAGGAAGGTCATTACAAGAGAAATTGTAGAATCTAATTAGACAAGCAGAAAAATAATGAGCAGGGAAAGGTTGAGGAGAAGAACAGTGTAGCCACAGTCACTGAAGATGTTGTGATTCTTTCATTTGGGGAAGAAGAATGCTTACATGTTGATGATCAGAAAGTTGATTGAATGGTTGATACTGGTGTCTCGTATTATGCTACACCCAAGAATTTTTTTTTCACAACTTACAAAGCTGGAGACTTTGGGTACGTGATAATGGGAAATACTGATCAGTCCAAGATTACTGAAATTGACGATGTTTCCATTCAGACAAGTGTTGGTTGCAGTGTTACCTTGAGGGATGTTAGACACGTTCCTGATCTACGTCTCAACTTGACTTCTGGCATGACTTTGGACAGAGAAGGCTATGAGAATCACTTTGGCTGTGAAAAGTGGAAGCATACCAAGGGCTCTATGGTGATTGCAATAGGTGCTGCTTGTTGTTCGTTGTACAAGACTCATGTGAAGGTGTGTTCTAGCGAGTTGAATGCAGTTGAGGATGACTCTTCACCAAACTTATGGCATAAGAGGCTTGGCCACATGAGTGAGAAAAGGTTGCAGTTATTAGCAAAAAGGTCACTCATTCCTTTTGCTAAAGGTACTGTTTTAAGCCCTTGTGACTATTGCTTGTTTGGGAAACAACATAGAGTTTCTTTAGTAGTTCCGCTAAAAGAAAATCAGAGTTACTAGAGAGGGTATATTCTGATGTATGTGGACCCATTGAGGTTGAGTCCTTTGGTGAAAATAGGTATTTTGTTACCATTATTGATGATACTTCGCGGAAGGTGTGGGTATTTTTGTTAAGAACAAAAGACCAGGTATTTCAGCATTTTCAGAGTTTTCATGCTATGGTTGAAAGGGAGACTGAAAAATCATTGAAGTGTCTTCGTAGCGACAACGGAGGGGAATACACTTCAAAATAGTTTGCTGAATATTGTAGTAAGCATGTTATTCGACATGAGCAGACTGTTCCTGGTACCTCACAGCAAAATGGTGTGGCTGAGAGAATGAACCGCACTATTTTTGAAGGAGTGCGATGCATGTTGAGAATTGCTATACTGTCCAAGTCATTCTGAAGTGAAGTTGTTCATACTGCTTATTACCTGAATAATAAATCTCCATCAACACCGTTGGATTTTCGGATTTCAGAAAAGATTTGGAGTGGTATGAATTTGTCTTATTGTTATTTGAGGGTATTTGGGTGCAAGGCTTTTGCACATATCCCCAAGGAACAAAGATCGAAGCTTGATAATAAATCTACTCTATGCGTGTTTGTTGGATATGGGGATGCAGAGTTTGGATATCGGTTATGGATCCAGTACAGAGGAAATTATTCAGGAGCAGAGATGTGGTGTTTCATGAGCACCAGAATTATGAGCATTTTGATAATGAGAGTTGAAGATATGACTGATACAGATTTGCACGATGGTGATGGGTCAGATGCAGAGAGTGTTGATCAGGGGGAGCAACCTGACATTGAAGAACCTCAGCTAAGAAGATCCATGAGAGAACGTGTGCCATCAGTCAGATATCCTTCATCTGAATATCTTTTAGTTGCTGAGGAAGGAGAGCCAGAGGATTTTCAGGAAGTCAATACTCATAAGGAGAAGAACAATTGGCTGAGAGCTATGCATGATGAGATGGATTCTTTGTACAAAAATCACACATATGAGTTGACTATACTTCCGAAGGGCAGGAAAGCATTGAAGAACAAATGGGTGTTCAAGCTTAAGAAGGATGGTAAAAAACTAGTAAAGTACAAGGCTCAGTTAGTCGTCAAGGGTTTTACTCAAAAGCAAGGTATTGACTTCGATGAGATTTTTTCTCCAGTTGTGAAGATGACTTCTATTCGAGTAGTGCTGAGATTAGTTGCTAGTATGGATCTTGAGCTTGAGTAGTTGGATATAAAAATTGCATTCCTTCGTGGTGATTTGAAGGATGAAATCTCTTCATGAAGCAGCCAGAGGAATTTGAAGTTAAAGGGAAAAAGCACTTGGTTTGCAAGTTGAAGAAAAGTTTGTACGACCTGAAACAAGTCACAAGGCAGTGGTACATGAAATTTGATTCATTCATGGTGGATCAACGTTACAGTAGAACAGTTGCAGATCACTGTGTGTATGTCAAGAAGTTCCCGGATGGTAACTTCGTAATTCTGTTGCTATATGTAGATGATATGTTGATAGTTGGGCAGGATGCTGATATGATTCGCAGACTCAAGGGTGAGTTATTCAAGTCCTTTGATATGAAGGACATGGTCAGTTAAACAGATTTTGGGCATGAAGATTGTTCGTGACAGGAAAGCCAAGAGATTGTGGTTGTCACAAGAAAAGTATGTTGAACGGGTGCTTGCAAGGTTTAACATGGGTGATACTAAGCCAGTTAGTACACTACTGGCCAGTTATATTAAGCTGACAAAGCACATGTGTCCTTCTACTAAAGAAGGAAGAGATGATATGGCAGCAGTTCCCCACTCCTCTGCTGTAGGGAGTCTTATGTACACAATGGTGTGTACACGGTCAAATATTGCTCATGCAGTTGGTGTTAGGAGCAGGTATTTGTCAAATCCTGGTAGAGAACATTGGGAATCAGTTAAGTGGATTTTTAGATACTTGAAAGTTACTTCCAGTTTGTGTTTGGGATTTGGTGGTTCGAGTCCAGTCTTGGAAGGTTTTACAGATACAAACATGACATGTACTGAAGAGAAAAAGTCTACTTCGGGGTATTTATTTACTTTTACAGGGGGAGCAGTATCATGGCAGTCCAAGTTGTAAAAGTGTGTTGCTTTGTCTACAATTGAGTCAGAATACATCGCCGCTACGAAAGCAGGCAAAGAGATGTTATGGTTGAAACGGTTTCTCCAAGAGTTGGGTCTGATACAAGATGAGTATGTGATTTATTGTGATAGTCAGAATGCAATTGACTTGACCAAGAATGTCACGTATCACTATCGGACCAAGCACATTGATGTTCGTTATCACTGGCTTCGAGAAGTGATGTAAAAAGAATTGATGAAAGTGAAGAAAGTTCATACCGACGAGAACCCCTCAGATATGTTGACAAAAGTTGTCACTCGCGACAAGTTGGGAATTTTTCAAGGAATTGATCGGCATGGATTCCAAGTGACGGAGTCCTGGTGAATACCTTCTCTAATGGGTTCGGAGGGGGAGATTGGTAGTCAACAGTCCTCACCCTTTGTCTTTTGTCTTTCGACTTTTGCCCTTTGCCCTTTGCCTTTTGCCATTCCCATTTCCTTCTTGAAAGTCCAATAATAATCTAGAAGGGGGGTTGAATAGATTATTACAGATTAAAAAATTATCTTAGGCCTTTTTGAATTTTTAGATAATTAATTTGCAGTGTTAGAAATTAATATACAAGACAGTAAAAATTCAATCACACAATGCACAGAGATTTATCTGGTTCACAATATACATCTCGGGTATGTTGCTACGTCCAGTCTCAAGCTCCTCTCCAGGACTTGAGATCCTATTACTATCAGTAATAAATACTCCTTTAACAGGCGGAGAAGCCTTTACAAAGTTTTATAGACAAACTTTCAACTATTCACAACTACCTATCTTGGACAGCAAGCTCCCAGCTCTCTCCTCAAGCTTAGTTGTACTTCTTTTGAGTTCAGTTTTATTTTATGATCTGGTCTTGAAACAACAGCCTCTTCCTCACCTCACAAGTTCACTAGAGACCCAACTCCCAGCTGACCTCTCTAAGACTCTGGTCTTGGTAGAAGAATTACTCGTCTTTCTCACAAGCACATAAAATAAACTAACTCTAACCTTTCCCTCTTTTTACAAAGTGTTTAATAGAATTTACAACGAAATGCTTCTCAAATAAGCAGATAAAATTTAGTACAGATTGATGCTTCTCAAATAAGCAGATAGCAATTAAAAGATCATATATATTTATAAAAGCTCAAAGACTTTTATACTTGAGAAAATATGCTTCTTTGTAAAGTAGATAATGATTTATACTTTGATAAAGTAATATTTCTGTGTAAGCAAATATATAAATTATGCACTGTTATAAAAGTTTAAATAACTTTTATATTTTGTGTGAAAAATGCTTATTGAATAAACAAATATGTCAATTTTAGCGTTAGCTCAAAAATACTTCTGTATAAGCAAATATATGATTTAATGCAAATTTATAAAGAATTAGTTATTCTTTATTGATTAAAGAAATGTAACTTTAAGTTTAAATATAAAAGTTTAAATTACTTTTATATTTAGAGTGAAAATGCTTCTGAGTAAGCAGATAAGTTGTTTTAAGCTTTGAATCAAATGTGCTTCTATTTAAGCAGATATATTCACGTAAGTTTGAGTTATAAAAGTTTAAATAACTTTTATATTATGCAATAAGTATTTTCTGAATAAATGAATTTATGATCAAATACTTGTGAAGACAGATCTCAAGTATGATAAATAAATCAGTTAAACAATACTTGATATAACAAATATATTTGTTTAACTCAAATAATATATAATAATATTTTATCTCTTATGTGATGGGTTATAAACAAAGTCACTTAGTACTATAAGAAATCGTACGGGCTGATTCCCTCACTTAAGAAGAATATCTCCGTAGCCTTGCGACGTCTAAGTACGACAATATTTATAATTTTTCACAATTGATATTTATATAAATATTTTTCAATAGATCACTTATATTTTTCAAATACAGTTTGGATGATTCACTATTTAGAGGAATTATCTCAGTGTTGTTTTTGAACAATCAAGTGTATACCTATTTTATAATATTTATATAAGTAATATCAAATATAAAGTTATTTTAGTACTATAAGGAATCATACGGGCCGATTCCCTCACTTAAGAAGAATATCTCCGTAGCCTTGCGACGTCTAAATATAACTTTCTATTTGATATATAGATGAAATATAGATATATAAAATTGTGTATAACAATTTATATTCGTATATCTATAAATATAAATAAGCAAGAGATAATTTAAATAAAGTAAATCAAACAACTTATCTCAAATGCTTTGACCAATTTTCTCTTCTCAAATGCTTAGAACTTTGATAAGAAGAGAGAGAAAATTTCTTAGAGAGAGAGAGAGAGTATGTAGGAGTATAAGTTTTTCTTTTATGGTAAATTGGCAAAATAAAATAAATGAAAGCACCTTCTATTTATAGAATTTTGAAATTAGGGGTAAAATGGTAATTTTGGAATTTGTTTTGAAATCAATGGGTAAGATTGCTTCAATTTAAAATTATTTGTTTGGATGAGAAATAAAGCACACGGATTGCTGACTTGGCCATTTCGTCCGAATTTTGAAGACTTTGGCCACTTTCTAATTTTGCCAACTTCTTGCATTTATTGCTAGGTTGAAATTTTTTTGCCACATTAAATATGCCCATGATTGCTTGCCTTTTGCACACAAATTTTTCAACACATGAACGAAATTTAGGCCAGCAAGTATTGTCCCATATTCTTTGTCCCCATTAAATTTACAAACTTGTATTTAATGCTCACAATGCTCATTTAATTTGCATTAAATTTGCCAACTTTCCAACTTTCCAACTTTCATTCTCAGATTATATCACACACTCTTGCATCTCTCCAAATCATTCAAGATATTCGGTCATTACTCACAAATTCGATCAAGGCTATGTAATGCTTTCAAAGTATTTAAACATGTCCCATAATGATCCTTCCGATTTTGCAAAGACATGCCCATTTGTATGTATACATTTTATGTATGTAAATGCTCATAATGCCCATATGTATGTAAATGCTCCATCTGAAATATGTAAATTCATCCATCCGAATTTTGTAAAGATATATGCCCATAACGATGAACATATATATATATATATATATATATAACACATTTAATACACACATATATATACACATTTAATACACACATATATATACACACACACACACACACACACACACACATATATATATATATATATATATATATAGGTATAGATATATATACACATATATATAGCATATTTAATGCATCATGATTGCTTGTCTTTTATCATTTCAATACATAAAACTTTCCAGCATATGAATTGTCTCAAAATGTGTGTCATTTTCTTTGGTCAAATATTACAATTAATGCAATACACAAATATTTTAATGCTCTAAGCATTAATTCGGTCAAGGCTCTTTTTTGTAAAAATAATTTTGAAAATTTGAATATAATGAAAGAAAATAGGAATCCTTGAAAATATTTTTGGTCAAAATAAATAAGATAATTTAAAAATTATAATATAAATCCTATGAAGAGGATTCTACCCTTTTAATTAATTTATTTACTAATTTTTGTTATCATCAAAATAAACCTAAAAGTTGAAGACCCAACACTTCTCTCCCCTCAGTTTTCTTGCTATAAAAATGCAGCAAATGAAAGGGAAAGATATACCAACAAATTCACATACTCTCACCCGAGAGATTAAGAGAAAGATGGGAGAGAGAGAGAAAAGCTTTTTCAAAAGCTTAGGAAAAATAGAGAGAGAAAGATAGTTCAAATAAAATAGTATTTTATTTGGGTTCCATCATATAGTTATTGCGGTGAATTAATTTGAGTTTGTACTCAAATTAAGATATCTTTGTATTCTCTCAGTTTATTCTAGTGAATTATTCGGAGATCGTCCATTGATTTTTACTTCCTAGTTTTAGAGGATTTTCCACGTAAAAATCTTGGTGTCTCGTGGTTGGATATTTTCTACTCATTATTTCTGCATTGGTTATTATTTTGGTGGAAATGTAAATTTAATCTGTTTGGCATATACTGATTTTTTATCCATTTAATTAATCAAAGACAACAGTATTTGGGAGGTGATTTTTTCCTAACAGTTATTAACATATCATTGTTAGTTCATAGTTCACACATAATTTTTGGGAATTGATAGATATTTGCACAAGTGAGTCCTATTTTTAACTTAACTAACTCTTTGTACAGTAAATTAACTATAAGATTTAGTTTTTATGTCCAAATTACCTCCACTTGATAAATAACTAAACATCTAATTGCTTAACTTTATTTGATTAGTAGCGTTACTCAATTGAAGGCACTTTTTATTTATTTAATTATTATGATAGTAATAATATTAGTAATAATTAAAAAATTGTTAGGAAATAAGTGAAAAAAATTATTTACACATTAAAATTAAGACTTAAGACTTTCTCCCACCAAGGAAAAAAATTATTTTCAGAATTTATCACTACAAGAAATTAGGGATGTAGTGAAGAAAATTTTGTGAAGGAATTCATTCCTTCACATGAGGAGTTTTCTAGCGAATAAACAATGAATGAAAAAAATGTAGTGACAATATAGTTATTAGCGAAAGAAATATCTTTCACAATTTATATTTTTTCTTTCGCAAAATTGAGGTGGTAGAAATATATTTGGCGCCAATTTATGATGCAAATTTGCGAGGAATTTTTTTTTATTAATGAATGAATTATTACTCGCTATATATTATTGCTCACATGTTTTTTGCGAGGGATAAAATTGGTCACTGTTTTGTTCTAAATAATTTTTTAAGAATTAATTGTAGTGAATATAACTAATTTATGACATTCTAAGATTTCAATTTCAATTTAAATTTAAATTTATTTAAGTTTTTAAAATATTAATTTTATTTATAATATTACTTTTTAAAGAGTACTGTTGTTTTTATAATTTAAAATCAAACTTTCTTTTTTAAAACAGAGTCCCTAATTTAGTAGTAATTTAGGAGATAATTTAGGAGTTGTGTACATGGTCAGGAAAAGGAAAAGGAAAAGGAAAAGGAGTTAGACGTGCACCAGAGACCTACTTAGGTTTCTCCTCTGTACTTTTGACCCAAAATTTTCTTCTTTACTTATAATTTATGCGGGACGAATGAGCGAGATTGATAATTGATTTTCTGAAGAACACTTCGTTTAGCTAAAGGTATTAACATTAATCCCAAATCCCCCACAACTTCATCTCCGCGCAAAGAAATTTGTTCTTTCAATCTCAATTGCAGAAACCCTAGATGCAAAGTCCCAAAAGACCCGTCAATCGGTGAATTTGTTCACAGGTATTTGTTCCAACAACTTTGTCTCTCCGTAATAATATAGCTTAAACACCTATAACTACTTCAATTTAGTTATATATATATGGTTATATACATATATAACAATTTGGGATTTGAAAAAATGGAATATTTACAGCTCTTTTCTGATATGGGTATTGTCAAAAGTAGGGAATTTGGATAACAATTGTCATCAAAAGGGGTTCTTTTGTATTGGAGAAGAAGAATAAAGGGGAAAGATGAAAGATGAAAGATGAAATACATTTTGGTGACAGGGGGAGAGGTGAGCGGTCTGGGGAAAGGAGTCACTGCTAGCAGTATTGACCTTATTCTCAAGGTATGCGGTCTTGGTGTTTCTTCCATTAAAATTGGTATCTATTTCTTTCTCTTTGGTTTTGTCAAATATTAAGTTTAATTTATTAGTAATTTGGTACTTGATTTTTGTGTCATTTCCCTTTTTATGTTCTTTCATTCAATTTCCAAGCTATTGGAGTGACCACCTGAATTGCTTTATGTTAGTTTTCTGTGTTCTGGGTCCTATAACTTTTACTTCCATTAGAAAATAAGAAGAAGAAAGTTTTTTGCCTTTCATATTCTTGGTGATTTTCTTTATTTCTCTTAAAGTTTTTATTTTTTTCCCATCTTTTTTGTTTGACAAAAAATTAATGACACGCTACAAGAAATTCGACACACTACTAAAAAATTAATGACACACTACTAGGTTCAATATGTAGATTTTTACTATTTCTGTTGTTTAAAGTCTATTATATCACGTATTTTGATGATGGTCATTGATTTTTATAAGTACATTGGGAAATTTGATTCATAATCTTTTATGAGCTTTAATGTGAGACAAAATAGGTTCTAGTTGGGGTTTCTGTCAATTCTCTATCGTTGAACACTCACTCATGCCACATTAAGTACATGTATATATTCATTGTGTAAACCATGTGTGGGCTTTAATATGGTGCTTGTGCTTTGCATGTGTGCATCGCACATATGTTCAATACATTTCAGATCTGCTTTCTAAGGAAAATTTGAGTAGCGTATCTTTCTTAAGCATCGTTACCTTCAACCAATTACTAGTAAGTGGCTAAGTGCTGAGGAATAAATTAAGGAACCCAAACCCACAATGCTGAAAGTTCAAAAACTAAGTGCAGAGAAATATCACTAAATTCGTGTACTGAGAATTTTATAAGTTAAGCATGCTGTAGAATTAGTTTGAGTGGGAATTTGTTGATTTAATAAACAAGTCACTAAGCATGGGTTCATGCTAATACATATCCTACCGTTCCATTCCACTTTGTTACTCTTTAAACTGCTAAGTCCATAACTCCCTAAAATTTGCTTTAGTCCGGCTACAAGAGAGGAATGGCTTAGGGGAATAAATGAAATCATATCTTTCTTTCTATTCTCATTTACCTAAACCAGTCCATTCCATTTCATTTCCTTCATCTCAATTACCGAACCAAACAGTCCCAACCTCTGTCCAAAATTTATTGGTTTCGGCAGCAAGCTTCAAGAGTAATCGGGATTGAGGCTCGATTCGGATAGAAGGGCAGCACCAAGGAGGATTATAGCTGACCCTAAACATAAGATTCAGCCCATTGAACCATCATAGCAAGGTAAGTTCTAATTCTTGACTTTAGAAACAATGATGGACTGTTTTATGCAAAATTTAGTATGTTATTGCTGTGATATTTGGGATTTCAGAAAGAAGGAGATTAGTTGTTGTTGTGCAGAGTAATAAGGGAGGAAATTTTTGGCTTGAATCATGTAGAACATGTATGAACTCTGTTTTTAAAAGTGGTGCACATAAGATGTTTGAAAATTTGCCTCAAAGAGAATTTATGCTTAAAAATCGAAAATTAATCAAAGCTTGAGGCTAGGATATCTTTATATATGTGTTATGATGTTAAGTAAGTTAATTGAGTGAGCCTCTTCCGCGGACTTCACAGCCACTTCATCTTCATCCTTGTACCTCATCCTATATAAAAACAGAGAGAGAGAGAAAGGAGGAAGAGAAGATATGGAAACTGCAGTTAGAACACTATTTTTGGGTTTGAATCCTAAGGTAAAATTCTCTCCATAGCTAGATTCTTTAGGTTTTCCTGCTTATTTCTTTGATACCCATCTGAAAATTTGTCATGTATCTTTCAAGGTCTCTGTGTTTGTCATGAATGTGTATTAGTATAATTTAGTGATTCTGAGGTAAATTTAAGCCTTTCATAGCATTTGTACTTACTTTTCCTATCAAATTTGTCATTTTTCTTTTTCTCCTCTTTTTCATCAATATAATTATCTTGATGATTATGTGTATTATGATGAGGCGATCATATCTTCTTGGAAACTTGTTAATGGGTTATCCTCTTCTTCTATTTAATATAGGAATAGTCTTATGTACAGAATTTTGCAAATTAGGAGTCTGAATTTTCTCCATGATTGTGAAGTGCTTTACTTATTATCTTTAGGTTGCAAACCTTCCACCCCTCCCCCCCAAAAACACACACACACACACACACACCCCACCACCAGCACACTCTCACACAGACAGCCAGGAAATAAACACTGATTTTGATATAATTATGTATGTGAGTGTAAATTTAGAAGTATGTTTTTAAGAACAAATTCGATGCAGTAACTTCAAATAAACCATAAGCCGATACAATTGTTGGACTCAATGTTTTATACGCTCTCCGAGTCAAATTTCTTGTCCCAAAACATCATCACCTTAGCTTTAAGGCATGGTACTATTTTTACCCATAGTTTGAGTTAAACAGAAGTTTGAAATGGAGTCCAACAAAGGATAATTTTTAAACTTTGCATAACATTTTCAAACTAACTCATTATATCATTATTTGAAACTTCAGCAAGGAGAATTTTGAATGGGTTCCATTTAATTGGGAGCAATTAAATTGAACAAAGGAAGCAATTATTAAGGGCGATATGTTTTGTTCTATTTCCTACTAGTAATTCTAATGATGAACTTTGCCTGTTACCTAAAGTTTCAACTGTGCTTGAGCTTCTCTTTAGCCTCTTGTTTAATTTGAATTTACATGAAACTTAAAGAACTTATTTACTGATTTAGTTAAACTTCTAATGGCTCCGTCCTGCAGTACATAAAGTATCTCCATGCTTTCTAGTTATTGGAGAATTGGAATTCTTCTTGAAATGCTTATAAATTCATAATAGAATTTTTTTTCTCAGTGGTTTATTAAAAATTTATACATGTGTACTTGCCTTTTTTTCTGCTGTTTGCCTTTCCTAATGACATAAATATAAACTTGACTGGTTTCTTACAGATTTTAACTCTCAAGGAAACTAAGGATGTCATTATTCCACGTCTATATTGTAGAACATCATGCTCTCCCCTTAAGATGGTAAATAGGACCACTCAATTTCATGAAAGGTACTACTAAGTTATGCATCCTGAGATTTAATTAAACTTCAAATTCTATGACTAATCTTATTGCAAGTATATCAACATTTCTTCCTTAAGATTAAGATAGATGTTGAGAAATTTTATTCAATGACTAATCTTATTTGTATTATTTGTATATGGTTCCTAATCCTTCATAGTTTTTTGAAAGGGTACAAAGGAACTTTTGAGGGAAAGTTAATTGGTGCAGACCGGGCCAAGGATCTTGCTATCCTGAAGGTAAATTCCTTTATGTACTTTTATTATTTTCTTCATTAATGGCTAAAGTAATGTTTTTGACCAATGAATATTGTTACTTGTCCAATGTTATGCTTTTTTATTTTTATCATGTTAGCTTAGTTACTCGCAGATGACGTTCCTTACTCTCTTGAGTGTTTCCTTGTTTATCATGGATGCTTTGTTTTACTTGGACTAAATGACGTATATCAAGTGCCACTTTTACTAACTAGCACTCTAATAAAGAATCTGCAGTCAGAGCCGTGCTTCAAAACATGAATCCCAAAGTGGCCTTGAATTTTCTCTCATGTTGTTAACATGAATATATCTGATTGTTATCCTTATTATCCCAGTCTTACTTGGCGTAAAAGAATTTGAGTTTTTTTCTTCTTTTTGTTTTGCGATTTAAAATGTAATGTTACAAAAACCCTGGATAATTCAAAATAATAAGTTATGAGGCCTTTAAAATGTTCCATCTTCAACTGTGATAAAGATAGTGCCTCATTTGAATGTAAAACTCAATTTCATTGTTATATTATAGTTAATTTCATTGTCAGTTACTAACTTTTATTGCAAATTTGCAATAAAAATGCTAATCTGTTTTCTCTCTCTTAAATAGAAGTAGAAAGCTCATGAAACAATCTTGAAAGTCCTGAACCTTTCAAGGTATGTCCAATGAGCTTTGTTGTCTTTGTTCTGTGACATCTGTCTAGATTAATTTGCATTTTTAGTCTCCTTATATCGTTTGTGGCATTTAATTGTCTATTCCTTACACTAAGTCTATTGTGTGCAGTGTTGCTTGGAAACTTGGAATAGGGGAGTGGATAGTTTAGGCTCAACTTTGTGACATGTTACATCTACCAGTATGTTTCAGAATTTTTTTACATCATCAAGTTTACTTTTACTATTTTCTTTCAGTTTTTCTTAGGTTTTTGTGTCAATTTTTAACATGTTAGAATCGCGATGGTTGGCATTTAACAACTATGAATCAATTGATAAGGTATTTACTGATAGTTATATTTTTGTCTTTATCCTTCTTTAATCTCTCTTAATTTAAGTTTGCCAGTTTCATCTGTTCTTATTCCTCATTTTATTGAAATTGAATTTTGGTGTTTCTCTTGCAGCATGAAGTTTATACGCCCAACCTTGATTTTCTTGAAGAAAATGATGAACTGGATCTAACATGACACATTTTATTCTTTCTAGTTTATTGTTATTCTTTCAGTTTTTTTATGTTAGTTAATAAATTTTGTAGGTACTATGGTCACCAAGATACAATAACAAATTTTGTAGTTATTAATTGTGACTTGAGTATTATCTATTTATATGTGAAATATTGATTTTATTAGCTCTTTATATATTAGCTTATCAATTAGTTTGAAACAAGTATGACAATATTTATATTTACTTGAAATATCAATTTAATATTTCTTATAGAGATTAATAATAATAATAATAATAAATATGAAATTATTGATTTGAAAATCAATTATAATTTTCAATGAATTTTAATTATTTAGCAATTAATTTTTTATTTACAAATTTATAATTTGTGAAGGAATTTTTTCCTCGTTAAATTGAAGATACATTCTCGATTTATAATTAGTGAAGGAAAATATTCTCTCGTTAAATAAATTTATTTTTCACAATATATTATTTGTGAGGGAATAAAGTTATTCAATAATTTTTAATAGTCCTTAAAATATTATTTGTGACGGAAACTATTCTTTCTCTAAATAACAATATTTCATTACCAAATATAATTTGTGAATAAAAAGTTATTCACAATATATCATTCACAAAAAATATTTAGTCACTACTTAGAGAAGGATAGCCAATTGCGAGGAGGTCTTATGCGAACACTCGTGTGAAGGAAATATTTCTTCGCAATAAATCTATTGTGAGTGATATATTATGTCTTGTGAAAGATTTGTCCTTCACTAGAAGTTATTTTTGGTGTAGTGTCTATTATCATATCATTTTACTAAAAAGTCTATAATTTACTAAATTATATTTACTAAAACTAGTTAAGTACTAGTATTTGAATAAAACTAGTTAGTTATAAATCCTAAAATCTTCTACACCAACTAAACTTCATCTTGATTTTAATTAGCTTGTTTCTTTTTAATTTTCTTTTATGATGTCTAAATAATATATATATATATATATATATATATATATATATCCTATAAAATCTTGTCGAATAATTACACTCCTCCTTCCTTCTTTCATCTCTTGTGATACTTAGAATCGCACGGGTCAACAATGGAAGAAAAAAGAAACAATGAAAGTATTAGTACACGATGAATAACATCACTCTCATTTAAATTTGTGTGTAAATTTTAGGACTGGTATTTATTATTATTATTTTTTATTCCAAATTTTGTTGTGAACGATGTACATCCGTTGCTTATCGTACGTTCTCAGTCGTATGGACTTCTCAATTCTCTCTTGTGTGTGTATATATATAGTGTTATGTCTACACTTCTTTTTTGTTTATACATGTATGTATACAGTACATGTGAATTCAATAAGAATGAGAATATGAATAGATTTTGAGCAATAGTTAAAATATATTAGAATTCAATTTTTACTAAATAAGGACAAATTGGGCATAAGAACTAAATTTTATAGTTAGTCTACTGCACAAAAGGTTCGTTTAGTTAAAAATAAGACCCACTTATAAAAATATCATAAAAATATCAATTCCATAATATATATATATATATATATATATATATATATATATGTACGAGTTATAGAGTAAATGAGGTATGATACATATATTGGGGGGAAATAGCTTAGAAAGTTATTGAGATATCACTATTAGTTCAGAGTTCACACATAATTTTTTTCGTGTGGAGCCATATATATATATATTTGTAAGATTTCTAGAGCAAATGGGGTGTGATACTTATAGTGTGGGGGAAATAGCTGCAAAAATTATTGAGATATCACAATTAGTTCACACATATAATTTTTTCGTGTGGGGCCATATATATATAATTGTAAGATTTATATAGCAAATGGGGTGTGATACATATAGTGGAGGGAAAAAGCTTCGAAAGTTATTGAGATATCAGTGGGTGGCCACACACACACACACACACACACATATATATATATATATATATATAGAAATTTTTTAACATGTGCTCTAAGGGCACATGCTAAGCACATAATTCAAGAGAATATATATATATTTTTTAGCATGTGCCCTTAGGACACATGTTAAGAAATTCCTATATATATATATACATATATATATATATATGTATGTATTTATATATATAGTTGGTGATTTGTTAAGGGGGCAGTATAAGCAGCTGTTCCTGATTGATTTTTTTTTATAGGTATAGGGGCGGGGTTAAATATGTAAGTGAATAAATTCAAGGGGACAGATTAATGAAAGAGTTAAACTTGGAGGGGACAAAAAAAATATTCTAAATACAAGTACAAACAAACTAGATTCATTCTGCTTCTGTCTTCTACATCTCCGCCTTCGTGGCTTCGCCACTAGTTCTTCTATATCTTTGCGGCTTTGCCACTTGGCCCACTACTTCTTTTACATTTCCATTACGGCACTACCTCTTGCGTATATCAGAGTAATCAAACTTAGAAGGTAACTAAATTAAGGCTTTTTATATAATTTAAAATTTGTAGTTTGTTTGAATTTGTTGGTTGAGAACTTGGGTTTAAACCCAATTTAATTTATTTCATATATTTGTTATATTTTGGGCTTAAGATGTAACTAATTATAGTTTTTTTTGTTTGATAGTTTATTTGAATTTGTTATGGTCTTGTGGATCGGGGACTTCTGGCGAGTACAACTGTTGTTGTTGTTAATATTGGATGAGCATGTACTTTTAGTGTTCAAAAGAAAAGATGCAACTGTGTTGAGAGTTGAATTTGTGTCAAATTGATTTGATCTTCAGTTTTGCTGTTTCCTTTATGTGAGTTTCAATGAGAGTTGTGTTCTCTAAAAAGATAAAGATAGGGCCCTTGAATAAAAAATTAGAACTGTATGACATTTTTTTCCTACAGTCATACAGGAAAAAGTTTGATCAGTGCTATTTTTCAAGATTTTTTTCAATACTTGTAGTTTTATGATTTTTCAAATTTGACTGCTAGTATTAGAACTAGGTGGTTAAATGAGAAATTAATAATTTTTCTTAAATGCACAAGCTGCACAACAATAAACCCCAAAACAAACAACAGTAAATCATTATAGTACTGATTTACCACTACTCTCATTTCTACCTTTTTTTTAGAACAAATAAAATAATTATCATAAACAAACCCCACGTACACAATGGAATTAATAATAATAAAAAAGATGCATTAAGGCTTCTTTGAAACTTATAAAAAGATATCAAAATTGGTTTATACTTTGAAATTAATTCATGAGTTGTTTGAATATAGGAAGCAAATTTGGTTTGAGACTTTAAGCATTCGGGGATTCATTCAAATTGAACTATGACAAGTAACTGAAGTAAGTTTCTAAATTGTATCTAAATATTTTTTATTTGAAATTTCTTTTTTAGTTTAGATTATGAATATTTATTACAATTTGTAAACATTATTATTATTAGTTAATATTATGATTAGTTCAAATTTTTTTTATTTAACTTCAACAAAAAAAATTAATTAAAATTCGCTCCTGCTGATAAAAATTTCTGAAACCGCCCAAGTATATATATATATATATATATATATATATATATATATATATATATGTACGATTTATAGAGCAAACGGGGTGTGATACATATAGTGGGGGAAAATAATTTCGAAAGTTATTGAGATATCACTAATATTTCACACATAATTTTTTCGTGTGGGGCCATATATATATATGGAATTTCTTAACATGTTCTTGTGTGTGATATATTTAGTGAGGAGAAATAGGTTAGAAAGATATTGGGATATAAACAGTAGATACATAATTGTTTTGGCGTGGGGCTACCATTGAAAACTATGAAGCCCGAGCTATTAATTTCAAGCAAATTAAGACTACAATTAATTTTGTTCTCACGGTGACCTGACCAGTGACCACTATATCTGTTTTCAGTCAAGTAAGTTCCACTATACAGTGACCTGACGATTAGCAAGGTATAATTAACACACAATACCCATTTGTTAATAACATATTAGTATGTTCTAAATTAGAGATGCACTTTGACTTTTTGAGCTTAATTTGTAAAATTCTATAATTAAAAGTTGCCACGAACTTGGGTTAATTTTAGTGTAAACAAATATAAGTACTGTATACTAGTTAAACATCACTACTCATTTCAATGTTGTAATTTGTAAAACTTAGATAAAATCATATCAATTTTGAATTTTAGGAATTCGAAAAGTCAAAATGTATCTCTAATTTTGGAACGGAGGTAATACTATTAATGCTTATTTTTTAAGGAATAATACTATGTGCACAAACTGTACACAAAAAATTGTGCACAAAGAGTAGGAGAAAATAAGTTAAACATGTCTCGTCTCCTATATTCTCTCCCTTGTGTGAAGAATAAACTCTGAAAAGAACCCGAATAAACGCAAATTATTACTCTCTAAAGGTGACTAAAAACTATATTAATTTGTCTGGATCAGGTTAAATGTCGAATCTCGAATACTTTCAAAAGTGGTTTGGTGCGTTTGGACCTCCAAATACTTCCGTTGCAAGAGCTCTCTATACACCAGTAATCAAACAAGCCAAATGTGTTGTTCTGGCTGTCTGTTCTAGTTTGATAGCATTTATGACTCCCGTGACCATGGACAGCAAGTGCAAGCTGGTTCGCAAGACAAAAGGGTTAGGTCCGGCCCCAGGTGATTAGTCCGACCGCGGTCGGGAAACACCGGGTTAGCAAAAAAAAATAAAAAATGAAGAATACAGGATTTTTATCACTATAGAAATTAAAAAGACATTTAAAATTTTAAATACATAACATTAATAATTTGAAAGAAGACTTTGCAAAATGTCAACAAACAATTCAACAACAAATGAAAAACTAGCAGCTGAAAAAGAAACATTATTCTTTTCACCTCTTTTTTTTTCATCGGTTTGAAGATTAAAAACAACACGAACATACCCTGCCAAACAAACATAAAATTAAAGATAAGCAAATAAATTAACAAACATGCTATCACATCTGCAATCTGCATATATACTGGAATATATAAGAGTTTGATGGTCCCATCCAAATCTTTTGAATTTTCTACATTTGTATTACATAGGAATTTAATAAAACTATTTTTGCTAATCTTATAAATAAAACTTCCCACACAAAAGGATACAATATTTTTAAAAAAATCTTAAAAGCTGTAAAAAAACCTGCATCAACAATTCTTCACTCGCATGTGAGTTATGGTCTATATATCCTTAACAATTTTACCACATAAGAAAGACACAATATTAATTAAACATGAAAACCCTTAAAACTAAAAAACCCAACTTGAAACTTGTTTTTCTTTTTCTAACAAAAAAAATTATTCCAACTTATGCGTGAAGATCTACCTAACATTAGCCACATTAGTACAACACAAACCATTGAGATATTTCGCATGAATTCCTTAAGTTTAAAATTGTAGATGTGATAATAAGTATAGGTGAAATCTCAATCAAAAAGTTAATCCTTTTGAGTGGTCAAATTGAGTTACAAACATGTGGGTGCGAATGCAGCACGCGGTTTCCCCGATTCTCCCCCAACAATTGTATCAGATCCCAAAACAAAAAACCCTAAAAAAATGAAAATAGTAAGAAGTAGTGGAGAATACCTTTTCAATCGTGAAATCCAGCCTCTTTTGCTTGGCTTCTGTAACTGATTAGACACCCCCAGATGCCAGTCTACTGAAAAGCTCTGAACCTCTTGCTCACAAACATCACACTCGTTGTTCCCTTTCGCCCCGGACCAACTGACTATACATGCTTCATGTGCGAGGGCAGTTGGGCACATACATTTTGCCTTTAACATATTTTCTGTTTCAAATGTTTTGAAACAGAATTTACATACAGCTTTTTCTTCAGGGATTTCTTCTTCATTTTCGGATGTTAAGTCCAGAATGTTCAGATCTAATATATTTCAATAAGAAGAGACGCATATAAGAAGCTAATTAGCAAACTCATTCCTTAATGTATAATTAGTAGTTGTAATTACATGCACGAGATAACAATTTGCTAGATTGTTAAGTCAGATGTCGTGATATCTCTACAAAGCAATAAACTCGGGATAAAGTTTTGCATTTTGGTTTCTCTTTGAGTTGTAATTACTACTTACTGTTGGAATATGTAGGAGTTGCAGAATCTCTAGGTTTCACAATAATAATATTTTGCCCAGGCAGCCTTGGCATAAAATCCCTGCCCTAAATGAAATTTAAACAAGCTGTAATTAATTTGATTGTACATGCATGTAATCCACCAAGACGATAATAATAATTTAAATAAATGTATTTTGATGTTCATATGCAATTAGAATCTGGACATGAAAGTTCCATCTTTTCTTAAACGTACCCTTGGTTTCATAAACATATATATATATATTTCTTTTCTCGTAAATTTTATTTAATATTGTGAAATTTAAGAATAAACTTTAATTGTAGTTGATAAAATTATTTTAAAAATATATATATATAATTCCTTACTAGCTAGCTAATTCCTACGTCACGGAATTAAAGAGCTGCGTGGATATCAGAATCTAAAATGCAAAACAAAAATTACAACATTATCTGGGCGCAGGATTCATCAGTACCTTCCGAACACCGGAACAAGGCGCTGACAACGGCACAGGTACCACCCACTCAATATCCTCGCCGCGTTTGCTCTTCTGTACCTCCTTACGAAAAGTATATATGGTACTAGCTAGTTTAAAAGGTTTATATAATAATTATATATTTATATTTATCTTATTAGAAATCTCAACTTTTTTTTATTTTAGGGGAGATAATTAGAGCTAGGTCAACTCACATATAGCCCCCCTGTATCGGCAAGATTCATCTCCTCCGGAACAGAGGCACCACCACCTGCATAATCATCCTGTTCGCTCTTATCCATTCTGATCACCGGAACTGAATAATCAAGCAAAACAAAGAAATAAGTAGCTACCTCAGGCCATATATATATATATATATATATTTGTACGATTTATAGAGCAAATTGGGGTGTGAATGTGATACATATAGTGGGTGGAAAAATAGCTTCAAAAGTTATTTGAGATTTACTATTAGTTCACAGTTCACACATATAATTTTCTACGTGTGGGGCCATATATACATATATATGTTTGTACGATTTATAGAGTAGATGGGGTGTGATACATATAGTGGGGCCGGGGAAATAATAGCTTAGAAAGTTATTGAGATATCACTGTTAGTTCATACTAGTTCACACATAATTTTTGGGAATTGATAGATATTTTATGAAGTGGTTCTCATTTTTAATTTAACTAATTTTTTATACAGTAAACTAATTATAAGATTTAATTTTTATGTAAATTATCTTCACTTGATAAATAATTAAATATTTAATTACTTAACTTTATTTAATCAATAGCGTTACTCAATTGAATACATTTTTTATTTATTTAATTATTATGATAGTAATAATATTAATTACAAAATTGTTAGGAAATAAGTGAAAAAAAATATTTACACATTAAAATTAGGATTTAAGGTTTTCTCCCACCAGAAAAAAAAATTATTTTCAGAATTTCTATTATCATATCATTTTACTAAAAAGTCTATAATTTACTAAATTATATTACTAAAACTAGTTAAGTACTAGTATTTGAATAAAACTAGTTAGTTATAAATCCTAAAATCTTCTACACCAACTAAACTCCATCCTGATTTTAATTAATTTGTTTCTTTTTAATTTTCTTTTATCATGTCTAAATAAAATAAAATAATATATATATATATATATATATATATATATATATATCCTATAAGATCTTGTCAAATAATTACACTCCTCCTTCCTTTTTCATCTATTATGATACTTAGAATCGCACGAGTCGACAATGGAAGAAAAAAGAAACAATGAAAGTATTAGTACATGATGAATAACATCACTCTCACTTAAATTTGTGTGTAAATTTTAGGACTAGTATTTATTATTATTATTATTAATTCCAAATTTTGTTGTGAACAATGTACATCCGTTGCTTATCGTACGTTCTCAATTGTATGAACTTCTCGATTCTCTTGTGTGTATATATATACAGTGTTATGTCTACACTTTTTTTTTTGTTTATACATGTATGTACACAGTACATATAAATTCAATAAGAAAGAGAATATGAATAGATTTTTAGCAACAGTTAAAATATATTATAATTCAATATTTACTAAATAAGGACAAATTGGGCATAAGAACTAAATCTTATAGTTTATCTACTGCATAAAAAGTTAGTTTAGTTAAAAATAAGATCCACTTGTAAAAATGTCATATTAGTTTGTGAAAATATCAATACCCTAATTTTTTTTTTTTCATGTGGGGCCATATATATATATATATATATATATGTACGTACGTTCTATAGAGTAAATGAAGTGTGATACATATATTGGGGGGAAATAGCTTACAAAGTTATTGAGACGTCACTATTAGTTCACAGTTCACACATAATTTTTTTGGTGTGGGGCTATATATATATATATTTGTAACATTTATAGAGCAAATGGGGTGTGATACTATAGTGTGGGGAAATAACTTCATGCCTTCAAAAATTATTGAGATATCACTATTAGTTCAAACATATAATTTTTTCGTGTGGGGCCATATATATATATATATATAATTGTAAGATTTATAGAGCAAATGGGGGGTGGTGTGATACATATAGTGGACGGAAATATCTTCGAAAGTTATTGAGATATCACTATTAATTTACAGTTCACACAGATAATTTTTTGTGTGGGGCCACATACATATATATTATTATTTATAGAGAGAGATGTGGATTTGTTAAGGGTGCAGCATAGGTAGTTGTTTTTGTTGATTTTTTTTTTATTGGTATAGGGGCAGAGATAAATATGTAAATGAATAAATTCAAAGGGACAAATTAATTAAAGAGTTAAACTTAGATGAGTTCAAAAAAAAAATTCATTCATATTCTAATACAAATACAGACAAACTAGATTTATTCTGCTTCTGTCTTCTACATCTTCGTCCTCGTGGCTTCGCCAATAGTTCTTTTATATCTTCGCGGCATCGCCACTAAGCCCACTACTTATTTTACATCTCCATTACGACAGTACCTCTTGTGTATATCAGAGTAATCAAACTTAGAAGGTAACTAAATTAAAGCTTTTTTTATAATTTAAAATTTATAGTTTGTTTGAATTTGTTAGTTGAGAACATGGGGTTAACCCCAATTTAATTTATTTGATATATTTGTTATATTTTGGGTTGAAGATGTAACTAATTATAGCTTTTTTTATTTGATAGTTTATTTGAATTTGTTATGGTCTTGTGGGTTGGGGACTTTCGGCGAGTACAACTGTTGTTGTTAATATTGGATGAGAATGTAGTTTTAGTATCCAAATGAAATGATGCAATTGTGTTGAGAATTGAATATTTGTCAAATTGATTTTATCTACAGTTTTGCCTCTTTCCTTTATGCTGAGTTTCAATGAGAGTTATGTTCTCTAAAAAGGTATAGTTAGGGCCTGTTAGAATTATGGATCACACACGCACACGATAATAGAGAATTAACACAAGAGAGATTTACGTGTTTTTTCAATTTGGGTAGTTCACGGGAGCGGCGTTCATTTTTTTATTATGAATGAATGAGTTACATAGAGCTTTATAATAGATAGTATTTATACCTACTAATCATATTCTAACCCTACTTCATATTATGGCCTTAATCCCCATATTCCAACCTTACTCCAAGTCCTTTCATGGCGCGCCCCACGCTAGACCTACAGACTTCGTCTCCCAGCCTGGCGCGCCCCGCGCTGCTTCATGCATAGCATTGGCGCGGTCCGCACTAGCCTTTTTCAGTAGTCTCTATTTATGAGTCACTAGTCCCAACAGGGCCCTTGAATAAAAAATTAGAATTGTATGACATTTTTTTCCTACAGTCATACAGGAAAAAGTTGGATCAGTGCTATTTTTTCAAGATTTCTTCCAATACTTGTAGTTTTATGATTTTTTAAATTTGACTGCTAGTATTAGAACTAGGTGGTTAAACGAGAATCAATAATTTTTCTTAAATGCACATGCTGCACAACAATAAACCCCAAAACAAACAACAGTAAATCATTATAATACTGATTTATCACTACTCTCATTTTTACATTATTTTTAGAACAAATAAAATAATTATCATAAACAAACCCCATGTACACAATGGAATTAATAATAATAATAAAAAGATACATTGAGACTTATTTGAAACTTATAAAAAGATATCAAAATTGGTTTATACTTTGAAATTAATTCATGAGTTTGTTTGAATATAAGAAACAAATTTGGTTTGAGACTTTAAGCATTCGGGGATTCATTCAAATTGAACTATGACAAGTAACTGAAATAATTTTTTAAATTGTATCTAAATATTTTTTATTTAAAATTTCTTTTTTAGTTTAGATTATGAATATTTATTGCAATTTGTAAACATTATTATGATTAGTTAATATTATAATTAGTTCAAGTTTTTTTTATTTAATTTCAACAAAAAAAATAGTTAAAATTGGCTCCTGTTGATAAAAATTCCTGAATTCCCGGCCGTATATATATATATATATATATATATATGTACGATTTATAGAGCAAATGGGGTGTGATACATATAGTGGGGGAAAATAATTTCGAAAGTTATTGAGATATCACTAATAGTTCATTAAATTAAGACTTTTTTTATAATTTAAAATTTGTTTGAATTTGTTGGTTGAGAACTTGAGGTTAAACCCAATTTAATTTATTTGATATATTTGTTATATTTTGGGCTTAAGATATAACTAATTATAGCTTTTTTTTGTTTGATAGCTTATTTGAATTTGTTATGTTCTTGTGGGTTGGGGACTTCCAGCGAGTACAACTGTTGTTGTTGTTAATATTGGATTAGCATGTAGTTTTAGTGTCAAATGAAATGATGCAACTGTGTTGAGAATTGAATTTGTGTCAAATTGATTTTATCTACAGTTTTGCCTCTTTCCTTTATGTGAGTTTCAATGAGAGTTGTGTTCTCTATAAAGATAAAGATAGGGCCCTTGAATAAAAAATCAAAACTGTGACATTTTTTTCCTACAGTCATACATGAAAAAGTTGGATGAATGCTATTTTTTCAAGATTTCTTCCTGATTGTAGTTTTATGATTTTTCAAATTTGACTGCTAGTATTAGAACTAGGTGATTAAACGAGAAATCAATAATTTTTCTTAAATGCACAAGTTGCACAACAATAAACCCCAAAACAAACAACAGTAAATTATTATAGTACTGATTTACTACTACTCTCATTTTTACCTTTTTTTAGAACAAATAAAATAATTATCATAAACAAACCCCACGTACACAATGGAATTAATAATAAAAAAAAGATACATTGAGGCTTATTTGAAACTTATAAAAAGATATCAAAATTGATTTATACTTTGAAATTAATTCATGAGTTTGTTTGAATATAGGAAGTAAATTTGGTTTGAGACTTTAAGCATTCGGAAATTCATTTAAATTGAACTATGACAAGTAACTGAAGTAAGTTTCTAAATTGTATCTAAATATTTTTTATTTGAAATTTCTTTTTTAGTTTAGATTATAATATTTATTGCAATTTAAAACATTATTATTATTAGTTAATATTATAATTAGTTCAAGTTTTTTTTATTTAACTTCAACAAAAAAAATAGTTAAAATTCGTCCTCTGCTAATAAAAATTCCTAAATCCCTTTTTTATACTGTTTGTGCACAATAGTTTTTGTCCATAGCATTACGCTTCTTTAAGTAGCAGTTCTCTCTTCCTAAACATGGGTACTAAAGAAACGGTGGTTCAACCAAGCTAATAGTAATTTTGACATGTTATATTGAAGCATGTAAAGATTACATGTCGGATTATCATTCAACATTCAGTCATTGAATTCTGTATATAATTTCTTTGGTCTCAACTCTTAATTAAGAAGTGGTCTGATTGAATCTTTTTGCATCAGGGCATCCTAGTGCTTTTATAACAATATGCAGCAGAAGGATAGAGCAGATTCTGTGTTCGTATTGTTCATGTGTCAGGGGACTTGTGCACTTGCATATTGTATTGAACATATATTTTCTGATTCTTAAGTGTTGAATCATATTGTCTTGCACTTGAACTTGCAGATTGGACTCATGAAAAGGAAGAGAATGATCTAAATGATATCATGATTCGGGAGCCCAGGATTTGTCAAGGGTAGGAAGGGAAAAGACAAGTATAGGAGTTAGTAAAATCCTCATCTCTTCTCTCTTTTCTTCCTCTTCTGCTAGAATTCTAGTTAAATTTAATCATTTGTTTCATACTTTCTTATGAAATAGAGGGAGTATTATTACTACAAAAATTATATATTGAGAAGAAAATACAAAAATACACAAGGCCCAACACTTATTAAATTTTATTTTTTGTGCTAATTTAAGCTGAAATCTTAATATTTCTGCCTTGGAGTAGTTGTTTTACCATTGAGCCAAGAGGGACTTGTTTTACCATGGATCCCAACACTTATTAATTTGTTCGTCTATCGGCATTGAGTAATCAAACGGTGGTGTTCAGAATCTTGTTCGTTTACAAACAATTTATTTTAAGCAAGCGCATCTTATTTAACTCACAAACGCTGTGTTTGAGGTCCGAATACAACGCTCCAAACAGTGGTTCGGTGCGTTTGAACCTCCAAATGCTTCCGTTGCAAGAGCTCTCTCTATACACCGGTAATCAAACAAGCCAAATGTGTGTGTTGTTCTGGCTGTCTATTCTAGTTTGAGAGCATTCGTATAATTTGAAGAATACAGGATTTATCAGTATAGAATACATTAAAAAGACATTTAAAATTTTAAATACATATCATTAATAATTAGAAAGAAGACTTTGCAAAATGTCAACAACAAATGAAAGACTAGCAGCTGAAAAAGAAACATTATCTTTTCACCTCTTTTTTTTTTCATCGGTTTGAAGATTAAAAACAACACGGACATACCCTGCCAAACAAACATAAAATTAAGGAATAAGCAAATAAATTAACAAACATGCTATCACATCTGCAATCTGCATATATACTGGAATATATAAGAGTTTGATGGCCCCATCCAACTCTTTTGAATTTTCCACATAGGAATTTAATAAAACTATTTTTGCTAATCTTAAAAAAAAAACTTCCCACACAAAAGGATACAATATTTTTTTAAAAATCTTAAAGCTGTAAAAAAACCTGCATCAACAATTCTTCACTCGCATGTGAGTTATGGCCTATATATCCTTAACAATTTTACCACATAAGAAAGACACAATGTCAGATTTGTGACTCATATTCCCCGCCGGGGCGGGGAGATGAAGGGGGGCAACATCCGTCGGGGCGGAAGATAACTCTGCTGGACAGAGAGGAGTCCCGCTGGGGCGGGGCAATAAGCCTGAAGGGCCCCGCTGGGGCGGGTAGGCGGAACGCGAACTGACGCGAGCAATTTCCTATTACGACTTGGCTTTAAGTTGGGGGATATTATGGGGATAATATACCATAATATGTTATAGGGTTGGAATAGGATTGTGGGGTATAAATAATTCCTATTGTAAACTCTATGTAACGAACTCATTCTGAATAAGAAAATGAACGCCTCTCCCGTGGACGTACCCAAATTGGGGAATCACGTAAATCTGTTATGGTGTTATTTTCTCTATAATCGTGTGCGTGTGTGTGATCCAATAATTCTAACAAATTGGCATCAAAGCTAGGTTAGATCTGTTAGACCTGTTTGGATTGAACACGAAGAACGATGGCATCAAGTTCGTCCATTTCAAAGTTCGACGTGATGAAGTTTGATGGAACAGGGAATTTTGGGTTATGGCAACAGAGGGTCAAAGATCTGTTGTTACAGCAGGGATTGGTGAAGGCGTTGAAAAAGAAGCCAGAGGCTATGACAGCGGAAAACTGGGAGGAACTCGAAGCGAAGGCGGTGAATACAATTCGTCTATGTCTTGCAGACGAGGTTATGTATCACGTGATCGGTGATGAATCGCCATCGGGGGTATGGAGTAAACTCGAATCCAGGTATATGTCTAAGTCTCTGACAAACAAGCTGTTTCTGAAGCAGAAGTTGTTTGGGTTGAAAATGAGTGAAGGTTCAGGACTCATTCAACAAATTCACACGTTCAATCAAATTATCAGTGATTTAATTAGGATTGAGATGAAGTTTGAAGAGGAAGACCAAGCGTTGATGTTATTGTGTTCCTTGCCGGGTTCCATGGAGAATCTTGTTACAACTCTTCTATGGGGGAAAGAGACTCTAAAATTGGAGGAAGTCACATCCGCTCTTCTGATGTTTAATCAGCGAAGACTTTAGACCGAGGGTGTTTCGGGTGAAGGGCTGATGGTAAAAGGGGGAGAGCAACGTGGCAGAAAATCAGAAAGGGGAAAATCAGGAACGCATGGAAAATCTAAATCTAGAGGAAAGACTCCTAGGCATAGGGAGTATAGATGTTATAAATGTCGCGAGACAGGTCACTTCAAGAAAGACTGTCCGATGAATAAAGATGATGGAACGAAGACTAGAAAGAAGACAGAATCGACAAAATCGACAAACGTTGTGGCAGATTCATCGGAAGATGGGGATATGTTGTCAGTTTCAACAAACACAGACGTGGCAGATTCTTGGATTCTGGATTCAGCATGTTCGTTTCACATGTCACCTAACAGGGAGTGGTTTGACACATACAAATCTGTGGACTGTGGTACCGTTTTGCTGGGTAACGATGCTTCGTGCAATATCATTGGAATTGGCACAATGAAGATCAAGATGTTTGATGGTGTCGTGAGAACTCTGTCTGAGGTGAGGCACATACCAGGATTGAGGAAGAATCTAGTTTCATTGGGAACCCTAGACTCTAATGGCTGTGAGTGTAAAACAGGTGGTGGAGCCATGAGAGTGACAAAGGGTGCACTAATGATCATGAAGGGTTCGATGGTTAATGAAAATATCTATCGTTTGATAGGGAGCACAGTTGTAGGTGGAGCTGCAGCCATTACAGCTGATGATACTGATGATACTTCGTTATGGCATATGCGGTTGGGGAATATGGGGGAACGTGGGATGCTGGAATTACACATAAGAAATCTGTTGAAAGGGGTAAAATTGTGCAAGCTTGATTTCTGCAAGTTTTGTGTTCTGGAAAAACAGTGTAAGGTGTCGTTTAAGCTTGCGGTGAACAAAACTAAAGGAATACTTGATTATGTTCATACTGATGTTTGGGGACCAGTGAGGGTAGCTTCAAAAGCAGGATCACTGTATTTCTTGACTTTTGTTGATGATTATTCGAGGAAGGTTTGGGTGTACTTCATGCGACACAAGTCTGAAGTTTTTGAGAAATTCAAGGTGTGAAAAGCTGAAGTGAAAAACCAAACAGGGAAGAAATTAAAATGTCTCAGATTAGACAATGGAACGGAGTACAAGTATGAGCCGTTTGTGAAGTTTTGTGAGGAGCATGGGATACAGAGGCACTGGACTGTAAGAAAGACATCACAGCAGAATGGGGTGGCAGAAAGGATGAGCAGAACTATAGCAGAGAGGGCACGGTGCATCAGGTTGAATGTAGGGCTTTCAAAGGATTTCTGGGCAGAGGCAATGAATATGGCAGTGTACATCATAAACAGGTCGCCGAGTACTGCTCTGGATAATAAGATAGCACAGGAGGTGTGGACAGACAAAGAGGTAGACTATTCTGGTATGAAGATCTTTGGGTGTCCAGCCTACGTTCATGTTCCCGGTGATGAGAGGTCTAAGCTTGATCCGAAGTCCAAACAGTGTATCTTTCTTGGGTATAAGAAAGGTATGAAATGGTACAAGCTTTGGGATCCGAAAGTAAAGAAGGTGGTGATCAGTAGGGACGTGGTTTTTGATGAAGCTTCTATGGTTAAGGCACATCAAGAAGTTCAGAAAAACGCAGCTGGGGAAGAAACCAGCAGATAGCAGCAGGACATACAGGTTGAGCTGGAAAGTTCTGACACTAGCACTCCATCGCTAGAAGAACAGGTTGATTAGCAACAGCAGGAGAGCATAGCCTTAAGGAGACCCAGACGCATTATCAGACCACCGGAGAGGTACAGGTTTGATGATATGATTGCATATGCACTCTCTACCACTAGTGGGGATCCGTCTACTTTTCAAGAGGCTATTTCTAGTCCTAAAAGGGACAGATGGATGGAAGCCATGGTGGAAGAGATGGAATCTTTGAATAAGAACAAGACTTGGGAATTGAAAGAATTGCCTGAGGGAATGAAACAAGTGGGGTGCAAGTGGGTATACAAGAAAAAGGAAGCGGTAGCAGAAAAGGAAAAGGAAAGGTTCAAGACTCGGTTAGTAGCAAAGGATTATTCACAGAGGAATGGGATTGCCTACGAGGAAGTGTTTTCTCTGGTAGTGAGGCATACGTCAATCAGGGTTATATTGGCATTGGTTGCAAACTATGATCTAGAGTTAGAGCAGCTCAATGTGAAGACAGCCTTTCTTTATGGTGATTTGGAGGAGGTTATATACATGGAGCAGCCTGAGGGGTTCAAGCAGCCGGAGACTGAGCACATATTTTGTAGATTGAAGAAATCTTTATATGGGCTGAAACAGTCTCCAAGACAATGGTATAAGAAGTTTGATTCTTTTATGATCCGAATTTGGTTTACAAGGTGTGAGTATGATTGTTGCGTTTATGTTAAGAGTCTTGAGGATGATTCATATATTTTTCTGTTACTATATGTGGATGATATGCTAATTGCTGCGAAAAGTATGGGTGAAGTCAACAGGTTGAAGGCCTTGTTGGGAAAGGAGTTTGACATGAAGGATTTGGGTGCGGCGAAGAAAATACTTGGAATGGAAATTCGCATGGATAGGTTAGCGGAAAAAATGTGGTTGTCCCAAAAGACTTATGTGAGGAAAGTGTTGGAGAGGTTTAGTATGGCTAATGCTAAACAGGTCAGCACCTCATTGGCGAGCCATTTCAAGTTGTCTACAGCACAGTGTCCGAAAAAGGCTGAAGAGATTCAGGATATGTCAAAGGTGCCTTATGCGAGTGCAGTTGGTTGTTTGATGTATGCGATGGTATGTACAAGACCGGATTTGGCACATGCAGTCAGCACAGTGAGTAAGTTCATGGGAAATCCAGGAAGAGAACACTGAAAAAGCGATAAAGTGGATATTCAGATATCTGAAGGGCACTGCAGATCATGGAATTATGTTTTCAAGGCAAGATCGGATATCAGTAGTGGGGTATGTAGATGCGGATTACGCTGGAAGGTTGGATGACTTGAGATCTACAACAGGGTATATGTTCACTTTAGCAGGTGGACCGATTTGTTGGAGATCCATGGTACAATCTCTAGTAGCTCTATTGACTACTGAATCTGAGTATATAACTTTGGTTGAGGCTGGGAAAGAAGCGTTGTGGCTAAAAGGTTTTGTGATAGAGCTGGGCATAGATCAAGGTGGAGTACAGTTGTATTGCGATAGTCAGAGTGCCATTTACTTGGCAAAGCATCAGGTATATCACGTGAGGACCAAGCATATTAATGTAAGGTATCACAAGGTGAGAGAATTAATTGCTATGGGTGATGTGATATTGGAGAAGATGCACACTTCTGAAAATGCAACTGATATGTTGACAAAGACTGTGACTGCGGACAAGTTCAAACATTGCTTGGATTTGGTTAATATCTTCGAATGTTAGTAGGAGGGAACATCGCCCCGGGTTTGAGTGGAACAAGTGTGTTAACTTCTGAATGGACGAGGTTATTCGTCAAGGTGGAGTTTGTTAGATTTGTCATATTCCCCTCCGGGGCGGGGAGATGAAGGGGGGCAACATCCACCTGGGCAGAAGATAACTCTGCTGGACAGAGAGGAGCTCCGCTGGGGCGGGGCAATAAGCCTGAAGGGCCCCGCTGGGGCGGGTAGGCGAAACGCAAAATGACGCGAGCAATTTCCTGTTACGACTTGGCTTTAAGTTGGGGGATATTATGGGGATAATATACCATAATATGTTATAGGTTTGGAATAGGATTGTGGGGTATAAATAATGCCTATTGTAAACTCTATGTAACGGACTCATTCTGAATAAGAAAAGGAACGCCTCACCCGTGGACGTACACAAATTGGGGAACCACGTAAATCTGTTGTGTTGTGTTATTTTTTCTATAATCGTGTGCGTGTGTGTGATCCAATAATTCTAACACACAACATTAATTAAACATGAAAACCCTTAAAACTAAAAAACCCAACTTTAAACTTGTTTTTCTTTTTCTAATAAAAAAAATTATTATAATTTATACGTGAAAATCTACCCAACATTAGGCACACTAGTACAACTCAAACCATTGAGATATTTCGCAGGAATCCCGTATTGAATAAGTTTAAAATTAACAAGTATGGTGAAATCTCAACCAAAAAGTTAATCCTTTTGAGTCTTCAAATTGTGTTACAAACACGCGTGTTAATGTCTTGTCTGTGCGAATACAACACGCGGTTTCCCCGATTCTCCCCCAACAATTGTATCAAATCTCAAAACAAAAAACCAAAAAAGAAGAAGAAAATAGTAAGAAGTAGTGGAGAATACCTTTTCAATCGTGGAATTCTGCCCCTTTCGCTTGGTTTCTGTAACTGATTAGACACCCCCAGATGCCAATCTACTGAAAAGCTCTGAACCTCTTGCTCACAAACATCACACTCGTTGTTTCCTCTCGCCCCGGACCAATTGAGTATACATTCTTCATGTGTGAAGGCAGTTGGGCACATACATTTTGCCTTGAGCATATTTCCCGTTTCAAATGTTTTGAAACAGAATTTACATACAGCTTTTTCTTCAGGGATTTCTTCTACATTTTCGGATGTTAAGTCCAGAATGTTCAGATCTGATATTTCAATAAGAACAGACGCGCATAAGAAGCTAATTAGCAAACTCTTTCCTTAATGTACATTTATTAGTGCAAAATCGTACTTTTTAATATATAATTAGCAGTGCAACTATTAATTGTAGCACGAGATAACAATTTGCTAGATTGTTAAGTCAGATGTCATGATATCTCTACAAACCAATAAACCATATTTCTTAACAATTTGCTTCTCACATGTATTTATTATCATTTATCATTTTCAAAAGTGATCTTTGGGAGTTAATATCTCATTCATTACTCCATGAATCTGAGCTTCCAAATACTTAATTTAATCTACTCATGACGTAGAACACATTGATATGTGAATTTATATTAAATAATTATTAAAATCTACTTTAATTTTGGCTCAAATTCTAACATTTACTACTTACTATTGGGATATGTAGGAGTTGCAGAATCTCTAGGTTTCAGAACAATAATGTTTTGTCCAGGCCGCCTTGGCCTAAAATCCCTGCCCTACGTGAAATTTAAACAAGCAGTAATTAATTTGATTGTCCATGTAATCTCCACTAAGACTATAATTTAAATAAATGTTGATGTTCATATGCAATTAGAATCTGGACATGAAAATTCCATCTTTTCTTAAACCCTTTCAGGTTTCATAAACATATATATATATATATATATATATATATATATATGGGTCCGTCTCTCTAGCGAACCATATGGAGCGAATTAATGACGAACCGGCTATAGCGACGGTTTTTTTTGTCGCTATAACATAAAAAATCAGCTTTCTATGTTATAGCGACGGAAAAAACCGTCGCTATAGCCAGTTCGTTTTTAGTTCGCTCTTTATGGTTCGCTGGAGAGATTGACCCTATATATATATATATATATATATATATATATATTTCTTTTCTCGTAAATTTTATTTAATATTGTGAAATTTAAGAATAAACTTTAATTGTAGTTGATAAAATTATTTTAACATTTTGAATTTTCAATGACAGTTATTACTCAGACAGTATTATTATTTTTACTCAGGCATTATCATCCTTCTAAATAATAATTATCTTTACCTAATATAAATATATATATATATATATATATATATATATATATATGTAAAAACAAAGTTAAAAGGTAAAATTGGACGATCATTTCAAAACAGAAGGTTTATGTAATTATATATATCTTATTAGAAATCTCAACTTTTTTAGGGGGGAGATAATTGGAAGTCAACTCACATCTAGCCCTACATCTGCAGGATTCACCTCCTTGGGAACCCAGGAATAAGAAGCTAACCGACCCTTGCGTTTGCTCTTATCCATTCTGATCACCTGAATAATCAAGCAAACAAAGAAATAAATAGTTATGGAGATGAACAAGGATTGGATTTACCCTTTTCAATGGTGAAATCAAGCCCATTAATTTGCTGCTCTTCTGTATGTACCTCCCTCCTTAAAGAAAAGTAAAGTAGGGTACTTACTAGCTAGTTTAAAACCAAGTATTGTTATCGTTGAACTGACTTTCGACATGCATATAGTCAAAATCTACCTCCCAATGTGCAGGTGGAGAGAATTTTCCTTCATATAGTGGGGGAAATAACTTAGAAAGTTATTGAGATATCTCCCGGTAACTAAACTTTTGTTTTGATGGAGGCTTCTTTAACCATGAACTCCAATTGAGCCGAGCAATTTATATTTTCCGGATAAATATGATTCGAAAAATTATAATTTAAAAAGATTTGAATAATTTATATTTTAAATTTTATTCATATTTGAATTATTTATATTTTAAATGGAGCTCAAATCCAATTTTTAATCGAATAAGTTCGAATCGAGTTCAAACTGTGAATGGAGTTCAAACTGTTTAGTTTATTTTACGGCCTTACTTTTCATTAGGGTTGTCAATAACCCGACAAATATTTGTTAACGTACTTATATGGGATCTGCTATGCACAAAATTGATACTTATTTTATACTCTTTCTTCTCTTTTAATTTTATTAATTTATGTGAAATTTGTAATTTAGACACCCTTTGAGGACAAAGGAATAAATAATTATAGAATTTTACAATTTTCACAATTATAAACATTAGCTGTAAATAAGTAATAACATTAAACTTGACAAAAATCCATAATATGGGACAATTGAGACGAGAGAAGAGCCATATGATTTTGACTCATATTTGAAACTCAAAAAAACAAGAGGAAAAAAGAGAAAGAAGAAAGAAAAGTAGATAAAAATAAAAATTAACACTGATAACGAAAAATTTATCTATATAAAACACAACTGATTTTGAAAAAAAAAAGGCTCAACCTAATAAATCATCCGGATCGTTCAAAGTTTGGGATAAATCTAACCCTTTAGAAGTGCCGGAGGTACATGTTAGATGATCTAGTAATCTAATATTTAATAACAAAAAAAGCATAATATCAAATTTAATATATGTGTGTGTGTTTGTACAATTTATAGAGCAAATGATAAATACAATATATATATAGAGAGAGAGAGAGAGCGGTTCAGGGATGGGGGTCCGTTAACGGACCAGTTTTTAGCAACGAACTGTCCGTCGCTAAAGTTCATAACAATTTATATATATATATATATATATACGGTTCGGATTTTAAGTTTATCATTTATCTAACATATCTTGCTTATCCCCATTAGCGATGAACTGGACGACGGTTCAGTCCGTCGCTATATATACAATCGTCGTCGCTAAAAGTTAATGCGACAGTTGTATATATAGCGACGGGCCGAACCTTCGTCCGGTCCGTCGCTAAAGAGGGTAAGCAAAGTGTATTGGATAAATGGTAAACTTAAGATCCGGACCGTGTGTGTATATATATAGAAAAATTTTCTCCAGCGAACTGATATTAGCGAACCATTGACGAACTTTAAAAAAAAAGACGCGCGGGTCAATTTGGTCGGGTGGGTTGTGAAAAATGGGCTAGCCATATTAACCAAAAAACACGCGAGTTGCTAGATTTTGATATATTTTTGATATATTTGATTTAATAATATATCAAAATATCACAATTTTGATATATTGGATTTCACAATATATCAATATATATCAAAATTGTGATATTTTGATATATTGTGAAATCAAATATATAAATATATTTTGATATATTTTGATATCAAATATATTAAAATATATCAATATATATCAATATATATATTGATATATTTTGAAATCAAATATATCAAAATATATAATGATATATTGTGAAATTAAATATATTAAAATTGTGATATTTTGATATATTGTGAAATTAAATATATCAAAATCGAACAGTTCGTTCATAGTTCGTCTTTTCCGGTTCGCTTTAGAAAGATATTATATATATATATATATTTGTACAATTTGTACAGCAAATGGGGTGTGATACGTATAGTGGGGCCGGAGGAAATAGCTTAGAAAGTTAATGAGATATCACTATTAGTTCACAGCTCACACAAGTATAATTTTTTTGGTGCGGGGCCGGGCTACCATTGAAAACTTGAAGCCCGACCAATTTATTCCAAGCAAATTAAGACTACTGTTCAGTCTATATATTCAAAAGTAGAAGGTGTTGGTCAAAATTTTAGAAAATTAATTTGGAACAGTCAACGTCTTCCCTTTTACTCATCTAACAAAGACTTTGAGATGGTTTTGTTTTCATTTTGCGGCCAGCCTGCGCTGCCTGGATTGGATATCTCACAGTGACCTGACCACTATATCTGTTTTCCGTCAAGTAAGTTCTCCTCTCACCTTTTTTATTCTTACCCCACCAATTTTATTTCAATTTTTTGCTTATTTTTTCCTCCTGCGGCATAAATTTTAGTATGGATTAATGTTCTTGATTCTAGTTTTTGTTCGAATTCTTTTTCTAATCTTCTGGGTTGTTCTAAGATTGAAAAGTTTACTGCAAATACCACATAAATCGAAGAGAAAACTCTAAACTCAATATGTTTAGGATTCATAGAGCATGTTTTGTTGGGGGATTGAAAAATCTGTATCCCCTGACAATTAGCAAGGTATAATTAACACACAATACCCATTTGCTAATAACATATTAGCTAATATGTATGTTCTAAAATTAGAGATGTATTTTGACTTTTTGAGGTCAATTTAAAAAGTTCTAAAATTAAAAGTTGCCACCAACTTGGTTGATTTTAGTGTAAACAAATATAAGTATTGTATACTAGCTAAAGAGCACTACTAATTACAATGGTCGTTACTTGTAAAACTTAGATAAAATCATATCAATTTTGAATTTTAGGAATTCAAAAAGTCAAAATGCATTTCTAATTTTGGGACGTAGGTAATACTATTAATGCATATTCTTTAAGGAATAATACTATGTGCACAAATTGTACACAAAAAGTTGTGAATAAAGAGTACGACCCATGTATTGCTTACCACTGAAAATTTGTAAAACATCCGATTGTAGGTCCCACTTCCTATTTTCTCTTCTTTCTTATACTGTTTGTGCACAATTTTTTGTGTATGATTCATTAAGTTTGTGTTCATAGCATTACTCTTCTTTAAGCAGCAATTCTCTCTTCTATTTGTACACTAGTACATACACTCTGTTCACACTTTCTGAATTTCCTAAACATCGATAATGAAAAGGTCGTTCAACCAAGCTAATAGTAATTTTGACATGCTAATTGAAACAGGTAAAGATTACATCAGTTAAATATCAGATTATCATTCAATATTCAGTCATTGAATTCTGTATATAATTTCTTTGGTCTCAACTCTTAAGAAGTGGTCTAATTTAATCTTTTTGCATCAGGGCATCCTAGTGCTTTTATAACAATATGCAGCAGAACGATAGAGTAGATTCTGTTACTGTTAGTATTGGTGAAAAGCTTGCTCACCTTTTCTCCTCACCATCAGAATCTTACATCTTTAAGGTACACAGTCAACTACGCGAGACTAAATGAGAGGGCTTACGAACCAGATATCATTGCAGTTGGCCCTTATCACCATGGTAAAGACAATCTTAAAATAATGGAGGAGCATAAGTTGAGATATTTGCAATTTCGTCTTCAACAAAAAAACTGAAACTGTTGAAAAATATGTCACTGCTATGAGATCACTAGAAGCAAAAGCACGAGCATGTTATGCAGAATCCATAACCCTTAACACAGATGAACTGGTCGAGATGATGATACTAGACGGTTTCTTCATCATTGAATTGTTTCGAAAGTTTGAGATGATATATTTGAGAGAGAAAAATGACCCCATTTTCAGAATGGACTGGATTGTTAGCAGTTTACAATGCGATTTGATGCTATTTGAGAACCAGCTTCCGTTCTTTGTTCTGTGCGAGTTGTTTGACATGATTGAGGCTCCAAACCAACATAAAAGGTTCATTTATCTTGCCCTACGTTTTTTCCGTGATCTTTTACCAGGTCCAGGATACAGAGAATTTCCTGATGGGGATCAGCGATATAAAATCAAGCATCTACTTGGGTTAGTACACGATAATTGGCTTCCTTCATTTGCAGGGAAACCTACCGGTGAAGATTTCACAGCAAAGAAAGAAAAATGGCGGTTCATTCATTGTGCAACAGAGCTTATAGAAGCTGGAATCAAGTTTGAGAAGATTGAGAAAGGTAGCTTGTTTGACATAAATTTTGGACACGGGGTAATGCAAATTCCCCCTTTGACAATTGAAGACAGGACAGAGTCTTTCTTGAGAAATCTCATTGCATATGAACAGTATGGCGATGATAATAGCTTCAATTTTGTTACTGATTATGTGAAATTTATGGATTGTCTCATTGATTCGCCTAAAGACGTTGAAATCCTAGTGTCGGTGTGGAATTATTGATAATTGGCTTGGCAATGATGAGGTGGTTTCCACCATTTTTAACAAGATTACGGACTCTGTCATGGGGCCTAATAAGCACTTCGGTTATGCTGCAATCTTTGAGAAGGTGAATGGCCATTGTAATAAACAAGCAAATCGATGGATGGCAAAGTTAAGGCGGAATTATTTGAACAGTCCGTGGGCGATTATTTCAGTTTTTGCTGCTTTTGTATTACTTGTACTCACATTTACACAAACTGTGTTTACTATTATCAAGTGAATCTTATACCAATAATAATATTGACAGTAGGGTATCAATGCTTCTTGTTACCCCTGCTGTTGTTTGTATAGTTCAGTCCTTGTTGCCTTTGTATGCCCCTGGCAATTTTTTTTTTAATATATCTGCAATCTGCTGCATACTGGAATAAGAGTTTGATGGTGTTTGCTAAGTTCTCATGCTTTGGTAGTTTGGTGTAACTTTTGGTTTTCCAAATCTTGTAATGCAACTAGTCGTGATCCCATCCAAATCTTTTGAATTTTCCACATTTGTATTACATAACTAACATAAGAATTTAATAAAATTATTTTAGCTGATCTTAAAAATAAAATAAAATAATTATAAAGAAAAACATTCCACACAAAAGTATACAATATTTTATAAAAAAATCTTAAAGCTGAAAAAACCTACATCAACAATTCTTCACTCCCGTGTGAGTTATGGCGTATCCTTAACAATTTTATCACATAAGAAAGACACAACATTAAACATCAAAACCCAACTTGAAACTTGTTTTTCTTTTTCTAATAAAAAATTTATTCTAACTTATGCGTGACGATCTACCGAACATTAGCCACACTAGTACAACTCACACCATTGAGATATTTCGCATGAATCACGTGAATTTAAAATTGTAGATGGGTTAATAATAAGTATGGTGAAATCTCAATCAAAATGTTAATCCTTTTGAGTCGTCCACATTGAGTTACAAACACGTGTGTTAATGTCTTGTGTTTGCGGATGCGACGCACGGGTTGTAAGATCCCAACTTTTTATGAATAAGATTTAATTTCCTCTATATATTATTTTAAATAGTAAGGTGTTAGTTTGATAAACGTGATAAGTTATGGGTTATATGTGCAAAATTTTCAAAGGAAGCAAGTTGTCATAAAATATTCGTTGTGTCGGAGAATATTCGTTTGGTTGGAGAATATTTTTTTTGTCGGAGAATATTTATACGACGGCGCAGTCATTGGTGGACCCCACAACGGAACAACTGTCGGATATAGAAAGCGACAGAAATAATATTTTTATAAAAATAACGGCAACACTTTTACCGTTAAACTGTTGAAATATCCGGTGATAAAAAGTACAGTAATACGCGTTGTTGCACAGTAGCACATGGTATTACACAGTATTTTTAATTATTGATTCTTACGTAAGAAGTCACTCATTTAATAATTATCACAGTAACTCATATTATTTAAATGATATTATTAGATAACATTATTGACAATGTCTAGAAAGTTCTGTCGAGGAAAGGGGTTATGTTATTTAATTGCGCGCCAATAAAGATAAATCCTTATCGGAAAGCCCCCTCTTTCCTGGGAACGATCTGATTGTCAATATTGTGATTCTATAATATTAATTATGAATAATAATTGATGAATAAAATAAAAATTGTTGATAAATATGATAAGTAAATATTTGTTCAATTTTAATATAAATGGAAGAATTTTTAGCATAAGATATTTGTTGAAAGTTGACATTTTATCTTCTCCGATAAAATAATTAATTCAAATATATTATAATAGTATAATGTGATAATATAATAGTATAATTTTTATAATTTGAATGATAACATTATTATAATAAATTCATGGTATAAAAATAAAATGAGGTGGAAGAGAGCAAATTGAATTTGAATTCTTTTTTATAATTATAAATATTTTTGAAGTAAGCGATGATGTCATAGGAACGATGAGGTAAGCGATGATGTCATAGGAACGATGAGGTAAGCGATGTCATAAATTATGGTGAAAAGACTACTTTACCCTGACTCTGTCAAGCCTATAAATAGAAGTTCATTTCTTCATTATTTTTCACCAATTCACTAAAGCTATAGAGAGAGAAACTATAGGGAGAATAAGAGAGAAAGAATAAGAGTATTCTGCTACTACACTATTGCAGTATCCAAACTTCTATTAAGATAATGAGTATTATTTCTTTTGTATTCGTAAAAGATGTTTTCTTTCAAGACTCGTAAGGGTTGTCATTCTATTCCTTATTAAGCTGTGGAAATAACATGTCTACGCAGACTACCGCATGCATAGTGAATAATCATTCGTATTCATTCTTTATAACTCTGTGGGAATAACCTGTCTACGCGGACTACCGCATGCCTGGTGAATAACCCTTCGTATTCATTCGTTATTAAATTGTGAAAATGATCTGTCTACGTTGACTACCGCATTACGGGTGAAAATTCATTTGCAGTTTCGTATATTATTTCATTTCAGATTCCTAACTCTAAACTTATTATGGTAAGTATTGCTTTTATAATTCCTGAAATGATTAGAAATTGCTTAAGATTTTCGCTTCATCTAATATTATTGCACTGGAATATTGGTCTGAACTTCTTATTGAAATTTTAATCTTTTCATGTCGGGGTACTATTCATTCGGATACTATTCACGGGGTATTATTCACGACAAAATTGATTTCTTTTTCTGTCCAAATTATCTTTGATTTATGAATCTTGTTCTTAAAATTGGATCTATGTTTTGATCGTCATGTCGATAATTTGGATATTCTTGAACTCTGAATAAATTGAATTATTAATATCTAATATTTGTCCTTGATCTCACTTGATTCGTTCTTTATATCATTTTTCATCATCCTTAGTCTTAAATTGTGATAAAAGTTATCTTTGGCCCGTAGTGCAAAGATGAACTATTGATTGATAAATATTTTTGGCCTGTAGTGCAAAGATGAACCGTTAATTGATGAATATCTTTGGCCTGTAGTGCAAAGATGGACATGTGTTTGGTATGATCACGACCACTGTTGATACAAACGAATATATTTGGCTCGTAGTGCATAAATAATTTGTTGATTGAAAATATTTATTCATTGGTATTACAGGGATAAAATATTGATGATTGACTTTTAAATCATAGAAGATAGTAGATATCATTCTCTACTTCACTCTTTTAATGGATTGGTATTTCCGCTGTAGTTGTTGATCTAAAATTTGTTATCTATTGTATTCTATCAGATTTTTCCCTATTGAGGACTAAGGATAATTTGTTCTACATTATCTTAGTCATAATTAATATTATTTACTGGGCTAGTTGAGCTCACCCTTTTCTTTCATTGTTCTCTTTAGGAAATGAGAATATTGCGAGAACTAGTCGGGGAATGGAGTGATGGTCCGAGATAGAGCTGTAGTAGTCTTCACTATTTTGTAAAATAGTGTGATAATAATTACAATGAACACTTAATTTGAGTGTTGATATTTTCGTATTATATACGACATAATATCTGTATTTAAGCTCACAGTCTGTGTGATCGTATTTTGCACGACAGTTTAATGTAATAAGATTTGTATTTAAATTTTGTACCATGTATTTGACGATTCAGAATGGATGATGTATTAAATTTATTTTAAGAGCGTCACACGGGTTCCCCAATTTCCCCCAACAATTGTATCAGATCCCAAAACAAAAAACCAAAAAAAAAGAAAAAAAAAAGAAAATAGTAAGAAGTAATGCAGAATACCATTTCAATCCTGAAATCCAGCTCCTTTCGCTTGACTTCTGTAACTGATTAGACACTATCAGATACCAGTTTACTGAAAAGCTCTGAACCTCTTGCTCACGAACTTCACACTCGTTGAAGCAGAATTTGCAAACCGCTGCTTCTTCTTTCTTCAGGAATTATGTCAACATCTTCTAGAAAGAGCTGTGCAGGCCCTCCACCAAATAATACTCCAACTTCTATGATAGTTGATGAAGTAGCATCAATTGCCACAAGGATCAGACAATTTGGCAATGCGACAGCCTTTAGCTAACTATTGAGAAAGGAAACAAGGTTGAGGCTACAAGTTATAGATATAATAAATTTCAGACTTTCTTCTGAAATAGAGGGAGTATTATTATTACAAAAATGTTTGAGAAAATACAAAAATATACAAGGCCCAACACATGCCAATTTGATCGTCTATCGGCATTGAGAATCAAACATAATTGAGAATCTTGTTCGTTTACAAACAACTTATTTTAAGCGCAAGGACGGAACCAAGGGGGGCGAGGGGGGTCATATGACCCCCACCAAAATTATGCACAGGTTATATATTAATAGTAAATATATATATATATACACACACATGTATATATGTATAATAATAGTAGTCCAAAATTTTTTACATGCACTTCATTAATTAAAAAATAGAATAAATTTTATTTTACAATAAAATTCAAATAAAAGAATTTAAAACACAATCAAATTTAGGTCGCTACTTGAGGTGAATGATCACAAAAATCAAGTTCTTTATTTACTAAATTATTTTCTACAAATATTTTATATTTTTAAATATCATGAATTTACTTCAGAGACTCTCCCCTTTATTGATTTCTCTCTAGATTAATTTTGTTTGTTCTATATAGAAAATTGATATTTTCACATAAAAATAATAATATTTCTACATGAATCTCTCACGTATTTTTATATGGAATAAAAAAATAATATTTCTACATAAATGATATTGACCAAAATTTTAAGACGTTTTCAAACTATGCAGAGTCGTAGGATACATTTGTCTCCTCTCAGTCGTACAGCCGAAATAAGCACTCCAAGCGTCAATAAATAAATTTTTTTTACTGATGTATTTTGACCCTCTCTAAAAACGTTCTTATTCCGCCACTGTTTAAGCGCATCTTATTTAACTCACAAACGTTGCGTTTAGGGTTCGAATACAACACTCCAAAAGTGATTCGGTGCGTTTGGACCTCCAAATGCTTCCGTTGCAAGCGCTCTAATCACCGGGATTTATCAGTATAGAATACATTAAAAAGACATTTAAAATTTTAAATAGATAACATTAATAATTAGAAAGAAGTCTTCGTAGACGGATACCTCCTTACGCAAGGCTGAGAAGTACTTTTGAAGAAGATGTAATAAACTTTAGTAGCAAACTGTCAACAACAAATGAAAGACTAGCAGCTGAAAAAGAAACATTATTACTCTTTTCACCTCTTTTTTTTTTCATCGGTTTGAAGATTAAAAACAACACGGACGTATCCTGCCAAACAAACATAAAATTAAGGATAAGCAAATAAATTAACAAACATGCTATCACATCTGCAATCTGCTGCATACTGGAATAAGAGTTTGATGGCCAATCCAAATCTTTTGAATTTTCCACATTTGTATTACATAGGAATTTAATAAAACTATTTTTGCTAATCTTAAATAAAAAACTAATCTTAAATAAAAAACTTCCCACACAAAAGGATACAATATTTTTTTAAAAATCTTAAATCTGTAAAAAAAACCTGCATCAACAATTCTTCACTCTCATGTGAGTTATGGCCTATATATCCTTAACAATTTTACCACATAAGAAAGACACAACATTAATTAAACATGAAAACCCTAAAAACTAAAAAACCCAACTTGAAACTTGTTTTACTTTTTCTAGTAAAAAAAACTATTATAATTTATGCGTGAAAATCTACCCAACATTAGCCACACTAATACAACTCAAACCATTGAGATATTTCGCATGAATCCCGTATTGAATAAGTTTAAAATTGTAGATTGGTTAATAAGTATGATGAAATCTCAACCAAAAAGTTAATACTTTTGAGTCGCTAAATTGTGTTACAAACACGCGTGTTAGTGTCTTGTGTGTGCAAATGCAACGCGCGGTTTTCCCGATTCTCCTCCAACAATTGTATCAAATCCCAAAACAAAAAACCAAAAAAAAGAGAAGAAAATAGTAAGAAGTAGTGGATAATACCTTTTCAATCGTGAAATCCAGCCCCTTTCGCTTGACTTCTGTAACTGATAAGACACCCCCAGATGCCAATCTACTGAAAAGCTCTGAACCTCTTGCTCACAAACATCACACTCGTTGTTTCCTTTTGCCCCGGACCAATTGAGTATACATTCTTCATGTGTGAGGGCAGTTGGGCACATACATTTTGCCTTGAACATATTTCCCGTTTCAAATGTTTTGAAACAGAATTTACATACAGCTTTTTCTTCAGGGATTTCTTCTTTATTTTCGGATGTTAAGTCCAGAAGGTTCAGATCTGATATTTTAATAAGAACAGACGCGCATAAGAAGCTAATTAGCAAACTCATTCCTTAATGTACATTTAGTAGTGCAAAATCGTACTTTTTAATATATAATTTGCAGTGCAACTATTAATTGTAGCACGAGATAACAATTTGCTAGATTGTTAAGTCAGATGTCATGATATCTCTACAAACCAATAAACCATATTTCTTAACAATTTGCTTCCCACATGTATTTATTATCATTTATCATTTTCAAAAGTGATCTTTGGGAGTTAATATCTCATTCATTACTCCATGAATTTGAGCTTCCAAATACTTAATTTAATCTACTCATGACGTAGAACACATTGATATGTGAATTTATATTAAATAATTATTAAAATCTACTTTAATTTTGGCTCAAATTCTAACATTTACTACTTCACTTACTGTTGGGATATGTAGGAGTTACAGAATCTCTAGGTTTCACAATAATAATAATGTTTTGTCCAGACAGCCTTGGCATAAAATTCCTGCCCTACATGAAATTTAAACAAGCATTAATTAATTTGATTGTCCATGTAATCCACCAAGACGATAATAATAATTTAAATAAATGTTGATGTTCATATGCAATTAGAATCTCGACATGAAAGTTCCATCGTTTCTTAAACGTACCCTTGGTTTCATAAACATATATTTCTTTTCTCGTAAATTTTAATTAATATTGTGAAATTTAAGAATAAACTTGAATTGTAGTTGATAAAATTATTTTAACATTTTGAATTTTCAATGACAGTTATTACTCAAATAGTATTATTATTTTTACTCAGGCATTATCAGCCTTCTAAATAATAATTATCTTTACCTAATATATATACGGTCCGGATGTTAAGCTTACCATTTATCTAACATACCTTGTTTATCCCCTTTCACGACGGATCGGGCGACGGTTCGGTCCGTCGCTATATATACAACCGTCGTCTTAGTTTTTAGCGACGGACAACATATAAACGACGGTCGTATATACAACGACAGATTGAATCGTCGCCCGATCCGTCGCTAAAGGGGGTAAGCAAAGTATGTTGAATAAAGGGTAGGTAGTAAACTTAAGATCCGGACCGAATATATATATATATATATATATATATATATATATATATATATATAGGGTCAGTCTCTCTAGCGAATCATAGGGAGCGAACTAAAAACGAACTGGCTATAGCGACGGTTTTTTCCGTCGCTATAACATAGAAAGCCGGCTTTTTATGTTATAGCGACAAAAAAAACCGTCGCTATAGCCGGTTCGTCATTAGTTCGCTCCCTATGATTCGCTAGAGAGACGGACCCTATATATATATATATGTAAAAACAAAGTTAAAAAGTAAAATTGGAGTATCATCTCAAAACAAAAGGTTTATATAATTATATAGGAATTTCTTAACATGTGCCCTTAGGGCACATGCTAAGCACACAGTTCAAGAGAATATTCCCTTGAATTGTGTGCATATTCTCTTAAATTTGGTACAAATGCAAAAATTAAGGAAATATGCACACAATTCAAGAGAATATTCTCTTAAATTGTGTGCTTAGCATGTACCCTAAGGGTACATGTTAAGAAGACCCTTTTAGGGGGGGGAGATAATTAGAAGTCAACTCACATATTGCCCTGCATATGCAAAATTCATATCCTCCGTCGGATCCATGGCGAACTGTTCACATGTAATTATATTTATCTTATTAGAAATCTCAACTTTTTTAGGGGGGGAGATAATTAGAGGTCAACTCACATCTACATATGGCAATAGATCTTCAAGATTCACCTCCTCCTTCCGAACAGAGGGACCACCAGAACCAGCACCACCACCACCTGCATAATCATCCGCCTGGTGTTCGCTCTTATCCATTCTCATCACCTGAATAATCAAGCAAAACAAAGAACGGCGGTTATTGAGATATCACTGTTAGTTCACAGTTCATATATTCTTAAAACGTTTATATAATTATATTTATTTTATTAGAAATCTCAACTTTTTTATTTTAGGGGGGAGATAATTAGAAGTCAACTCACATGTAGCCCTGTATCTGCAGGATTCATCTCCTTGGGAAGACAGGAATAAGAAGCTAACCGACCCTTGCGTTTGCTCTTATCCATTCTGATCACCTGAATAATCAAGCAAACAAAGAAATAAATAGTTATGGAGATGAACAAGGCTTGGATTTACCCTTTTCAATGGTGAAATCAAGCCCATTAATTTGCTGCTCTTCTGTATGTACCTCCTTAAAGAAAAGTAAAGTAGGGTACTAGCTGCTAGTTCAAAACCAAGTATTGTTATCGTTGAACTGACTTTCGACATGTAGTCAAAATCTATCTCCCAATGTGCAGGTGGAGAGAATTTTCTTTCATATAGTGGGGTGTTGGGACTTCTGACTTGTGGCTCATAAGACAATTGAAAAAGGCTAGCCCATCATGTTTGAACCAAAGGTTGGGGGTGCGCCAGTGCAATGCTTGGAACGGCGCGGGGCGTGCCAGAAGAGGCCTTGGGGCGGCGCTGGGCGTACCGGTCGGCGAGCAGCAGTTGCCTGTTCTATTTATAAAAAGACATTATGGAATATTAAAACTATAATGTGAAGTAGGGTTGGAATAGGATTAGTAGGTATAAATACTATCTATTGTAAAGTTCTATGTAACTCAATCATTCATAATAAAAAAAGGAACGCCGCTCCCGTGGATGTACCCATATTGGGGAACCATGTAAATCTCTTGTGTTAATTTCTTATTGTTGTGTGTGTGATCCTAATTCTAACATGGAGAAATAACTTAGAAAATTTATTGAGATATCTCCCGGTAAGTAAACTTTTGTTTTGATGGAGGGTTTTTTAACTATCGAGTTCAACACGAACTCGAATTGAGTCGACCAGTTTATATTTTCCGGGTAAATATGATTCGAAAAATTATAATTTAAAAAGATTTGAGTAATTTATATTTTAAATTTTATTCTTATTTGAATCATTTATATTTTAAGTCGAGCTCAAATTGAATTTTTAGTCGAATAAGTACGAATCAAGTTCAAATTGTTTAGTTTATTTTACGGCCTTACTTTTCATTAGAGTTGTCAATAACCCAACAAATCGACAAATATTTGTTAATGTACTTACATGGGATCTGCTATGTACGAAATTGATACTTATTTTATACTATTTCTTCTCTTTTAATTTTATTCATTTATGTGAAATTTGTAATTTAGACATTCTTTGAGGCAAAGGAAGAAATAATTATAGAATTTTACAATTTTCACAATTATAAACATTAGCTGTAAATAAGTAATAACATTAAACTTGACAAAAATCCATAATATGGGACAATTGAGACGAGATGAGCCATATGATTTTGACTCATGTTTGAAACTCAAAAAACACGAGGTAAAAAGAGAAAGAAGAAAGAAAAATAGATAAAAATAACGGACCAGTCTGGATGGGGAATAGATAAAAATAACGGACCAGTCTGGATGGGGTTCAGGGATGGGGGTTCGTTAACGGATCAGCCTTTAACAACGAACTGTCCGTCGCTAAAGTCCATAACAGTTCATATATATATATATATATATATATATATATTTGTACAATTTGTAGAGCAAATGGGGTGTGATATATAAAGTGGGAGGAAATAGCTTAGAAAGTTATTGAGATATCACTATTAGTTTACGGCTCACACAAATACTCCCTCTGTCCCTTAACATAAGTCGTTTTAGAGTTGTGCATAAGCATTAAGAAAATGATTGTATAACATTAAATATAATATTAATTATCTATATTGCCCTTGTATTGGAAAAAGAGTGTTATTTATTGAGCTAAAAATAGTAAGAGAACCAAAGTTATATTTATTAATTGAGGTAATATTAGAAACTAAGCAATTAATCCTTACTTGAAATTGTAAAACGTCTTATATTAAAGGACAAAAATACTTTTCTAAAACGTTTTATATTAAGTGTTATGAATACCAATGTGAGCTTGTCATATGGGGGGCAGATCCCACATTGATAGTATGGGATATCAATGTGGGGTTGATATAGGCTTGGACATCCCCTCTTGAATAGCTAGCTTTACAGGAGGAAATAGGAGTTTGAGCCTATATCGTAACACTTGGTATCAAAGCTATCAATCCTTGGCTTAAAAGAAAAAAATCTCAATCATGGCAACTGGAACTAGATCAAAGGAGGCAATCGAAGAGGGACTTCGGAATACTGACTCGAGAGTTCAAGAACTCATGAATAGCCATTATCAGCTGCAACGAACAATGGAAGAAATCGGAGATGGATTCAAGATTGTGAGGAGCACCATGGAGCTAATGATGTCTGAATTTCAGAGAACTATAAAAGGTAATGAATCTGCTACAGAAAAACTTGATGAACCTTTTGTAGATTTAACTCAAAATACTAAGGAAAATGGTGAACCAAATTCAATTCCTAATTCTACAAATGGAAACATGGTTCAAAAGAATCTTTATCACCCTCGTTTCGATTTCCCAGTCTTTAATGGGTTGGACATTAAGAATTGGATAATGAAGTGTGAGTATTTTTTTCAATTTCATCCTATGACTGATCTGTTGAAACTAAGAAGTGTAGCTCTCAATTTGGAAGGAGAAGCTGGGTCATGGTTTTTAGCCTATTTTAGGTCTAATCCTAATGTATCATGGAAACAATTTGTTGATGATATAGAAACAAGATTTGGAGAAACTCTTTATAGTAGTGTATTGGCTGAATTTAATAGATTACAAAAAACTACTTCTGTAATCCATTACCAAAAGAAATTTGAGTTTCTTAGGGCATTAGTTGAAGCTGAAAACCCAGGCCTAGATGAAACATATTTTGTTAAATGTTTTGTGGGAGGTTTAAAAAAAGAGATAGGAAGATTTGTGGGATTGCTCAAACCAAACAAGTTGACTGAAGCTATTGCACCAGCTAGAGTTCAAGAGGGCACTGTGGAAGCTATTCACCAAAGGAATAAATCCAATACAAATTTTTACAAACCAATGGGATATAATGAAGGAAATGGTTCAGTAGGGGCTAATAGTAGGGTGGCTAAGCAACAATTGCAAAAAGGCAATCCTAATGTGTTAGGAAACAATATCAAGGGTAATATGGGAGGCCAAATCAAAAGACTCACACATAGTGAGATGCAAGCAAGAAGGGAGAAGGGTTTATGTTTTAACTGTGATGAAATGTATAAACTAGGCCATAGGTGTAAGTTTAAACAAATTTATATGATAATTGGAGATGATGAATGGGATGATGAATGTCAGGAGGACTTGAGTGTTGATTTAAATGCAGACTGTGCAGAACAGGAAACAAAAATGGCCATATCTTTGCATGCTCTAAATGGAAACACTTCAGAAACTACTCTAAGAATTAAGGCAAGTGTGAGAGGAAAGGAGATCATACTCCTTATTGATACAGGAAGTACCCACAATTTCTTGAACTTAAAAACAGCTGAGAGACTCCATTGTACAAAGGAAGAGGACAGACCTATGCAAGTTTGTGTAGCAGATGGGTATAAAATGTTGTGCACTGAAAGATGTAGAAAATTTGAATGGACATCCCAAGGCCATAAGTTTTGCACTGATATGAGACTCATTCCTTTAAAGGGATGTGATGCTGTTTTAGGAGTTCAATGATTAAAAACCTTGGGTGATTGTGTCTTCAATTTTAATACATTAACTCTGAATTTTTCTGTGGGAAATGAGAAGATCATGTTAAAGGGTAACAGTGAAACACAACCATCCTCTATTTCAATGATAACTTCAACCAATCTGCAGGATGCTTGGAAGAAAGACCAGTTATCACTAATGGCATATATCAGTGCAGTGCAGGCTAGTGAGGAAAAGGAGCAGATTCCATTCCAAATTCAACAAGTACTCAATTCTTTTGAAGATGTCTTCAAGGAACCAAAAATCTTGCCACCTCAGAGACAACATGACCATCACATTCCACTTAAAACTGGGTCAGATCCTTTTACTATTAGACCATACAGATATCCCCACATCCAGAAAATAGAAATTGAGAAGATTGTTCAAGAAATGCTAACAGCTGGAATTATTCAACCCAGTCAAAACCCTTTTGCTTCACTAGTTCTATTGGTTAAAAAGAAAGATAGAACTTGGAGATTTTGTGTAAATTTCAGGGAATTGAATAAGATAACTATCAAAGATAAATTTCCTATTCCCATGATTGAGGAATTGTTAGATGAATTGGGAGGTTCAAGAATTTTTTTCCAAGTTGGATTTAAGGGCTGGTTACCATCAAATCAGAATGCACCCAACTGATGTTTCTAAAACAGCTTTTAGAACTCACATAGGCCACTATGAGTTTCTAGTTATGCCCTTTGGACGTACAAACGCCCCAGCATCTTTTCAAGCTCTAATGAATCAGGTGTTTTCTGAACATTTAAGGAAATTTATACTTGTTTTCTTTGATGACATATTAGTTTACAGTCCTGATTTGTCTTCACATATGGAACATCTACTTACTACATTACTGCTCAGAGTGAATACATTATTTGCAAAAATCTCAAAGTGTTCATTTGCTCAATCTCAAGTAGAATATTTGGGTCACATCATATCGACAGAGGGTGTTTCTGCTGATCCAACTAAAATCACATGTATGGTGAATTGGCCACAACCACAGTTAGTAAAAGTTCTTAGGGGATTTCTTGGCTTAACTGGCTACTACAGGAGATTCATCAAAAATTATGGAGAAATAGCTTGACCCTTGACTTAATTGCTACAAAAAGATCAGTTCAAATGGTCATCTGAAGCAACTACAGCCTTTACAAGTCTAAAGCAAGCCATGAGTTCTATTGCAGTTTTGGCCCTTCCAGATTTTAATCAGTCTTTCATTGTTGAAACTGATGCTAGTTCCAAGGGAATTGGTGTTGTTTTAATGCAAAGTGGCAGACCCCAAACATCTATCGGTTTGTGAAAAGGAAATGTTGGTTATTTTGCACGCTATTACAAAATGGAGATCTTACTTGATTGGAGCTCATTTCATCATAAAAACTGACCATCAAAGCCTTAAGTTTTTCATGGAGCAAAGACTCTCTACTTTCTTGCAACAGAAATGGCTAAGTCGGATGCTTGGATATAAATATGAAATAACTTACAAAAAGGGTTCAGATAATGTAGTAGCAGATGCTCTCTCTCGCAGAGATTGTGAAGACAATACTGGCCAGTCAATGGCAATTACAGAAGTTGTTCTTTCATGGGTCCAGGACATTATATGTTCTTATGAGGACGATAACAAAAGTCAATCTATTATCCAACAACTCAGCATTCAACAGGATTCTCTACCTCATTTCACATTTCAGAAGAATGTGCTACGCTACAAAGGCTTAATATATATAGGATCTCACACTTCTCTCAGAAAAACTATATTTTCTGTGTTTCATAAAAGCTCCTTAGGAGGACATTCTGGCATTCAGGCTACTAGTAAGAAAGTGGGAGCATATTTTATATAGGATACTATATCTTTAGATATTAAGAATTGGGTAAAGGAATGTGAAATTTGTCAATAACATAATAATGAAAGTACTTCTTATCCAGGCTTACTTTAGCCTTTGGACATTCCTCATAAACCTTGGACTAACATATCCATGGATTTCATTGAAGGCTTACCCACTTCTGAGGGCAGATCAGTAATTCTGGTAATAGTAGATAGATTTTTAAAGTTTGCTCATGTTATTAGTTTACATCATCCCTATACTGCTAGTACAGTTGCTAAGACCTTCATTAACAACATATATGGAATTCATGGGTTACCACAGACTATAGTGACAGATCGAGACAAAATTTTTGTAAGTACATTTTGGCAAACATTGTTTAAGCAATTGGGAGTCAAATTATGTCTCAGTTCAGCCTATCATCCTCAGTCGGATGGCCAAACTGAACTACTAAACAGATGCTTGGAATGTTATTTGAGGTGCATGTGTAGTGATCATTCAAAGAAATGGTGGTCATGGTTAAGCTTGACTCAATGGTGGTATAATACCAATTATCATACCGCTTTGTAGTGCACATATTTTCAAGTATTATTTGGCTTTCCTCCTCCTCATCTCAATTTCCATCAGGTTAAGACTTCTAGGATACCAGCTGTGGATAGTTTCATTAGGGACAGAAGTGGAGTTCTGGCTGATGTGCGAGAAAAATTGTTGCAAGCTCAGGTAAGAATGAAAAATTATGCAGACTGTGACGCCCCCAAAATAGGTTCAATATTCCACCCATTTTGAGTCGCCAAATACACTCAAATACAATATTTCATATCACACGGTCGTGCAAAATACGACCACACAACTGTGAGTGTCAATACAGACATGTAAAAAATATTAATATTCAAACTAAGTCCTCATTACATTTATTATCACACTATTTTAAATAAAACAAATAGTGAGGACTTCTACAGCTCTAACTCGGACCATCACTCCATTCCCCGACTAATACCCGCGATATTCTCATTTCCTGAAGAGAACAATGGAAGAAAAGGGTGAGCTCAACTAGCCCAGTAAAGAATATTATGACTAAGATAACGAAAAACAAATTATCGTTAGCCTTTAATAAATCAGATAAAATATTATGGACAACAAGTTTTAGATCAATATTCGCAGCGAAAATAATAATTCATTAGAAGAGTTAAGTAGAGAATGATGTCTACTATCTTCTTTGATTTAAAAGTCCATCATCAATATTTTATCCCTGTAACATCAATCAATATACATCTCGAATAAAATATCCATCTTTGTACTACGGGCCAAAGATATTCATTTGTATCATCAGTTGGTCATGTTCACCTCAACACCTGTCCATCTTTGCACTACGGGCCAAATATATTCATCAGGTAATTATTCATCTTTGCACTACAGGCCAAAGATATTCATCACGTAATTTTTCATCTTTGCACTACAGGCCAAAGATATTCAGTTATATCACCATTTAGAACTGAGGATGATGAAAAATAATACGAATAAATGATCCAGTGAGATAAAGGACAAATATTAGAGAATTTATCCAGAGTTCAAGAATGAAGACCAAAACCTAGATCCAATCAAAGATGATTTGGAAGAAAAAAAATATTTTTTTAACGTGAATAGTACCCTGTGAATAGTAACTCGACATGAAAAGATAAAAATTTCACAAGAAAGTTCAGACCAATTCCAGTGAAATAATATTAGATGAAGCGCAAAACTCAAGTAATATCTGATCATTTCAGGAATTATAGAAGCAATACTTACCGTAGTAAGTTTAGAGTTAAGAATCTGAAATGAAACAATATACGAAATTTCAATTGGATTTTCACCCGTCTGGCGGTAGTCCGCTCAGATAGATTATTTTCTCAATTTAATAACAACTGAATACGAAGATTCACCCGTCTGGCAGTAGTCCGCTCAAACAGATTATTTCCACAATTTAATAACAACTGAATACGAAGATTCACCCGTCTGGCGGTAGTCCGCTCAAACAGATTATTCCAACAGAATAATAAGGAATGGAATAGCAACCCTTACGAGTATTGAAAGAAAATAACTCTCTTCATGAATACGAAAGAAATAATACCCCTTATCTTAAAATTTGGGGACTGCACTAGCGTAATAGCAGAATACTCTTCTTCTTTCTCTCTTATTCTCTCTATACTTTCTCTCTCTATAGCTTTAGTGAATTGGTGAGGAATAATGAAGAAATGAGCTTCTATTTATAGGCTCGGCAGAGTAAGGGTAAAATAGTCTTTTTGCCATAATTTATGATATCATTGCTTACATCATCGCTCCGATGACATCCTTGTTTACCTCATCGCTCCGATGACATCATTGTTTGCATCATAAGAGTTCAAATTCAATTTGCACTCTTCCACCTTGTTTAACTTTTATACCATGAATTTACTATAATAATGTTACCATTCAAATTATAAAAATCATACTATTATATAATCACATCATACTACTATAATGTAATATTATAATAATATATTTGAATGAATTATTTTATCGGACAAGATAAAATACCAACTTTCAACAAATGTCACATGTTAAAAATTCCTCCGTCTAAATCCACATTGAATAAATATTTCCTTATCATATATATCAAAAATTAATTATTCACAAATAATATTATAGAACTACAATATTGACAACCAGGTCGTTCCCAGAAAAAAGGGGGCCTTCCGATAAGGATTTCTCCTTATTGGCGCGCAATTAATTAACCCATTTCCTAGACAGGACTTCCTTAGACATTGCTAATAATGCTATCTAATAATATTATTCAAATAATATGAATGATTGATTTGATAATTTGAAATAATGTGCAATGACAATTATTGAATCAATAATATAAAATAGCAAATTAGCACTTATTGATATAAAATATCAACATAGCAAATATTTAACCAATAAAATATCATGCAATTATTGAACCAATAATATAAAATATTGAACAGTAATTACTGTAACAATAATTGAGTAAGTGCCTTCCTACGTAAGAATCAATAATTCGAAATACTGTGCAATATCGTGTGCTACCGTGTAACACTGCGTATTACTGTATTTTAACCATCGAGTATTTTAACAGTACTAACGGTAACAGTTTTTCCATTATAATATAAAAAGGTTATTTATGTCGCTTTCTATATCCGACATTCATTCTATTGTGGGGTCCACCAATGACTGCGCCGTCGTACGAATATTCTCCGACAAAAAGAATATTCCTCGACCAAACGAATATTTTCCGACACAACGAATATTTTATAACCACTTGCTTACTTTGTAAACTTTGCACATTTCACCCATAACTTATCACATTTATCAAATTAACACCTTACTATTTCAAAATAATATATAAAGAAAATTAAATCTTATTCATAAAATTTGGGGTCTTACACAGACCAACATAGAACTGAACGCATCTTTGACATAGGAGATTCAGTCTATCTCAAGTTACAGCCCTACAAGCAATCCAGTCTAGCGCAACGTTCCTCTTTTAAATTGTCACCTAGATATTATGGTTCTTATAATGTGATTGAAAAGTTGGGATCAGTTGCTTATCGCTTGGAATTGCCTAGTCATGCTCAGATACATAATGTATTCCATGTTTCCTTACTCAAAAAATAGATTGGCCAACACACAAGACTATCTCCTACACTACTTCCAGTAGCTGCAGATGGTAGACCAAAGTTGGTTCCCCTTGCTGTTTTGGATAAACGAATAGTCAAGTTTCAGAATCGGGCTAAAGTGGAATATCTCATTCATTGGGATAATAGCAGTCAAGAGGATGCTTCATGGGAAAATGCTCAATAGATGGTTCAACAATTTCCAGATTTTAATTTTAGTCCTCGAGGACAAGGACATTTTGGAGGGCAGAGTAATGTTGTGAGCAAGAGTTATGAGCAGAAGTGGTACTACTATTAACAAAAGGCATCGCAGATAAGTGTGTAAAGGTGGCAGCAGACAAGTGAGTGAAAGAGACTGGATCAATAACAGAATTGGGACAGCTGGCATAACAGAATCAACTGAACTAAAGGGAGGGAAATCAGAATTCAAAATAAGGAGGGAAAGATTATTAAGATGACAGTTAGTAGTAATTAGTGAGAATGACAGCTAGTGTTGTATAAATAGAGAGAGTATAGCTAGAAAAAGGATATTTGAGATTTTGTACACTTTTCTAAGACTTGATTTTCTATTCTGTAACACAATTTCTTATCAATTCCAAATCTTACCATTCAGTTTTCTATTTTTGTCTACAGTTCTCTATTTCTTTTAATTTGTGATTCTTAATCACAACACTTGGTATCAGAGCAGACGATCCGTGGAATTACCAGCTAAGCGGAAAAGGCTACCTAGAGGCCAGATTTAAATACTGATAGGTGCAAAGGACATCGGGTCAGTGTCGCTAGAGTGAAGCCGCCGTAGACGTCGGTAAGGAAGCATGGTGGAATGTTATGAATACCAATGTGAGCTTGTCATATGGGGGCAGATCCCACATTGATAGTATGAGATATCAATGTGGGGTTGATATAGGCTTGGACATCCCCTCTTGAATAGCTAGCTTTTCAGGAAAAAATAGGAATTTAAGCCTATACCTTAACATTAAGGGACGAGGGAGTATAATTTTTGGAACAATTACATGTACTAGTACATTTTTAAAAATAATTACAACAACAGTACATAGATAAAATAATTACAAAAATAAGACATTTTTCTATATTTATTTACAAAATTAATGCAATTAGGATTCCTTTAATTTAGGCGGGTCAATTATCATTCTCTGTCTCTCGCAACGGCCTTATCCTCAATCTCTCTCGTCATTCTCTCTCTCGCCATTCTCTCCTTGTTGGCAACGGGTCTTCTTCTTGCTTCCTTTGTATTTCTTCTATTTTAATGGAAAATACCTTTCTGGTATTCTTCTTGCTTCCTCCGTCTTCTTCTTCTATTTTAAGAAGAATTACTATTAGTTTGCTGCTGCCTCCATTTTCAACAGAAGGCTCTGAGTATTAGAAATTAGAACCATGGTGATCTCCAGATCCATTCTCCATATGAGGGTCTGTCTTGCTTCGAGTGCTTTCAATGAATCCCTTCACATTTTTTTTTGCTAAAGGAATCCCTTCACATTTCCTCCGTCTTTTGCATTCAATGGAGGGTATTCGGCGTTGACAACAATTTCCCACTCTAACTTATCATTTTTCTGTATCTTGTTGGATGATGCAAGACGCCTACAACCTATCATGCAAAGGACTCCAGTTTTGGCATCATATATTCCTTCAGCAGAAATTTCTACAAACTTCATCAGAGGAACTCCACCACCCAGTTTCAATTTAGGATTATTAAACATATTAAACATGTAGTTCTTTCACCTTGTACTGGTTGAAGTATCAAGTTCAGTTGGTAACCAAATCTTCATATCAAGGTAACCAAACTTTCATATCAAGGTAACCAAACCTTCATACCAAGGTAACCAAACATTCATACCAAGGTAATCAAATATTCATGCCAAGGTAACCAAATCACCTCCAAACCTTCATACCAAGGTAACCAATCCACATTCACACCTGCAGTTTTTTCATAGTTCAGTTAGTAACCAAACCTTCGTACAAAGGTAACCAATTTAGTTTTATTAAGCTACCAATTTTATTTTTGAATGTGATGCAGTTGGTAGCCACACCTTCATGCAGTTGGTAGCCAAACCTTCATACCAAGGTAACCAATTCAGTTTTATTAGGTTACCTTCAAAGTGTAGTTGGTAACTAACCCTTCATACCAATGTTACCAAACTTTCATACCAAAGTAACCAAAACTTCATACCAAGGTAACCAAACCTTCATACCAAGGTAACTAAACCTTCGTACCAAGGTAACCAATCCACCTCCACACCTGCAGTTTTTTCATAGTGCAGTTGGTAACCAAACCTTCGTACAAAGGTAACCAATTCAGTTTATTAGGTTACCAAATTATTTTGAATGTGAGCCAAACCTTCATGCAGTTAGTAGCCAACTTTCATAGCAAGGTAACCAATTCAGTTTTATCAGGTTACCTTAATAGTGCAGTTGGTAATCAAACCTTCATACTAATGTAAATAATTCAGTTTTATTAGGTTACCAATTTATTTTGAATGTGAGCCAAACCTTCATGCAGTTGGTAACCAAACTTTCATAGCAAGGTAACCAATTCAGTTTTATTAGGTTACCTTCATAGTGCAGTTGGTAACCAAACCTTCATGCAGTTGGTAGCCAAACTTTCATTGCAAGGTAACCAATTCAGTTTTATTAGGTTACATTTGTGACGCCCCCCAGAATAGGTCCAGTCAACCCAATCCATTCTGAGTCGCCAAATACATGGTACAGAATTCAAATACAAACTTTATATCACACGATCGTGCAAAATACGACCACACAACTGTGAGTGTCAATATGTAGAAAATATTAATATTCAAACTAAGTCTTCATTATAATTATTATCACACTATTTATCAGAAATAGTGAGAACTACTACTGCTCTAACTCGGACCATCACTCTGTCCCACGACTAGTTCCCGTAATATTCTCATTTCCTGAAGACGACAATAGATGAAAAGGGTGAGCTCAACTAGCCCAGTAAAGAATATTATGACCTGGATAATGGAAAATAAATTATCGTTAGTCTTCAACAATTCAGATAAAATATTACTGACAACAAGTTTTAGATCAATATTCGCAGCGAAAATAATCATTCATTAGAAGAGTAAAGTAGAGAATGAAGTCTACTATCTTCTATGATTTAAAAGTCCATCATCAATATTTTATCCCTGAAACATCAATCAATATACATCTCAAATCAAATATTCATCTTTGCACTACGGGCCAAAGATATTCATTTGTATCACCAGTGGTCATGTTCATCTCAACACCTGTCCATCTTTGCACTACGGCCAAAGATATTCATCAGGTAATCATTCATCTTTGCTCTACAGGCCAAAGATATTCAGTTATATCACCTTTTAGGACTGAGGATGATGAAAAACCATATAAATAACGAATCCAATAAGATAAAGGACAAAGATTAAGGATTCGTATTTTAGTTTATCAAAGTTCAAGAATATTCCATATTAATACTTTGTGAAGCAAAATTCAAGAATAAAGCCCAAAACTTGGATCCAATCAAAGATAGTAACTATAACAGACAATTTGGACAAACAGAAGAAATTTTAATTTTTTCGTGAATAGTGCCGTATACGTGAATAGTAACCCCGTCGAAAAAAGTAAGAATTTCATAATAAAATTCATGATAATATTTTGGTATAATGATATTGAAAAGAATAACATCATTTATGAAAGAAAATAACATCCCTTACCTCAAAAGAATAGTACTTCTGACTAGAATATCGGATATAATACCGAAGGAAACTTGCACTGAATAGTAACACTCAAAGTATCTAAATACTCACAAAAATACGCTCGATATTATAGAGAGAGAAAACTTTTGATTCTGGTGTGATTTTCAATTCTAACCTAAACACCCTATTTATAAGAAAAACTTAGGATGCCAAATAAGACTTTTTTAATAAAATAATATTATTTTTAAAAAAATTCCAGCCGTCTCGTGGGAAAGAAAAAAAATTCAACATTCAACAAAAAGTGGGGCTCACCATTTATTTAAAAAAATATTTATTTTTCTAAACTTCAATAATTCATAATAAATAGCCCTTTTGTCAGAAAAATATAAATTCTATGTCCTTATATAGGAAATTTAATTCTCTACAACTTTGTAGAAGGAAGTTTTTCCAAATTCCAAACATAAATTATCCGAAATCCATAAACGAATGATTTTTCACACCAAAATACTCATCAGCACTAATTCCTTCTTTTATATCCACAAAATAAATATTTTCTTATCATATAAATCAATAATTAATTATTCACAAATAATATTACAGAACTACAATATTGACAACCAGGTCGTTCCCAAGAAAGAGGAGGCCTTCCGATAAGGATTTCTCCTTACTGGCGCGCAATTAAATAACCCTTCCTAGACAGAACTTCCTTAGACATTGTCAATAATGCTATCTAATAATATTATTCAAATAATATTAATTATTGAGTTGATAATGTGAAATACTGTGCAGTGATAATTATTGAATCAATAATACAAAATATCAACGGTAGCAATTATTGAATCAATCATATAAAATAGCAACGTAGAAATTATTGATATAAAATATCAACGTATCAATTATTGAATCAATAAAATATCATGCAATTATTGAATCAATAATATAAAATATTGAACAGTAATTACTGTAACAATAATTGAGTAATGACTTCTTACGTAAGAATCAATAATTCAAAATACTGTGCAATACCGTGTGCTACTGTGCAACACCGCGTATTACTGTATTTTAACCACCGGGTATTTCAACAGTACTAACGGTAATAACTACGCCATTATTTTATAAAAAGGTTATTTCTGTCGCTTTCTATATCCGACAGTTATTCCGTTGTGGGGCCCACAAATAGCTGCGCCGTCGTACGAATATTCCCCGACAACAAGAATATTTCACGACCAAACGAATATTCTCCGACAACAATGAATATTTTATAACCACTTGCTCATTTTAAAATATTTGCACATTTCACCCATAACTTTTCACATTTATCAAATCAACACCTTACTATTTCGAAATAATATATAAAGAAAATTAAATCTTTATTCATAAAAGTTGGGGTCTTACAACATTCATAGTTCAGTTGGTAATCAAACCTTCATACCAAGGTAACTAATTCAGTTTTATTAGGTTACCAATTTATTTTGAATGTGATGCACTTGGTATCCAAACCTTCATACAGTTGGTTGCCAAATCTTCAGACCAAGGTAACCAATTCCGTTTTATTAAGTTACCAATTTTATTTTTGAATGTGATGCAGTTGGTAGCCAAATTTTCATACAAAGGTAACCATTTTAATTTTTGTGGGTAACCAAACAGTCATAAAAAAATTCCTAAACAGTAAGAGTTATATCTATTTGTTTTCAAATTTATGTTTGTAAGGCGAATCTTCTTCTTCTTCTCATTGGCAGTATTATACTTTTGTTGAAGTTAAATGAAACATAATCTGACAGTTCATGCTTTGCTTTCCACCCCTTCCTTTTTTCACAGGATCTGAAACATAATCTGACTGTGTGCAAGCTTAAGATTCGCGGCGGAGATTCACGGCAGCGGAGGAAGATGATGAGGGAGGAAGATGACGAGAAAATAATTTTTCGTGACGGAAATTCGGGGCGGCGAAGGAGGAAGATGACAAGGGAGGAGGATGATGAAAAAATAGTTTTTAGTTTTTCATCTGTTTGATTTGAATTTTGAATTGTGAATTATGGCAGCCTTATGGTTTGAATTTATTGCGTTATTTTTATAATTATTTTGTGGATGTACTGATTGTATAATTATTTTCTAATTGTTGTATAGTACTTAAATGACCCATAATTTTTTTGGTGTGGGGCCGGACTACCATTGAAAACTTGAAGCCCGACCAATTTATTCCAAGCAAATTAAGACTAGTGTTCAGTCTATATATTCAGAAGTAGAAGGTGTTGGTTGAAATTTTAGAAAATTAATTTGGAACAGTCAACGTATTCCCTTTTGCTCATCTAGCACAAAGACTTTGAGATGGTTTTGTTCTCTTTTTGCGGCCAGCCTGCGCTGCCTGGATTGGATATCTCACACTGACCTGACCACTATATCTGTTTTTCGTCAAGTAAGTTCTCCTCTCATCTTTTTTATTCTGACCCCCACCAATTTTATTTCAATTTTTTGCTTATTTTTTCCTCCTACGGCATAAATTTTAGTATAGATTAATGTTCTTGATTCTAGTTTTTGTTCGAATTCTTTTTCTAATCTTTTGGGTTGTTCTAAGATTAAAAAGTTTACTGCAAATACCACATAAATCGAAGAAGAAAACTCTAATTTAGCAATAATTTGCAGTTTTGCCCAATTTTGTTTGAAATGGAGAGGGCTAAAGTAAACTCAATATGTTTAGGATTCATAGAGCATGTCTTGTTTGGGGATTGAAAAAGGGGTGTTCTGTATCCCCTGAGGATTAGCAAGGTATAATTAACACACAATACCCATTTGCTAATAACATATTAGCTAATATGTATGTTCTAAAATTAGAGATGTATTTTGACTTTTTGAGGTCAATTTAAAAAGTTCTAAAATTAAAAGTTGCTACCAACTTGGTTAATTTTAGTGTAAACAAATATAAGTATTGTATACTAGCTAAAGAGCACTACAAATTACAATGGTCGTTACTTGTAAAACTTTAATAAAATCATATCAATTTTAAATTGTAGGAATTCAAAAAGTCAAAATGCATCTCTAATTTTGGGACGTAGGTAATACTATTAATGCATATTCTTTAAGGAATAATAATATGTGCATAAATTGTACACAAAAAGTTGTGCACAAAGAGTACGACCCATGTATTGCTTACCAATGAAAATGTGTAAAACATCCGATTGTAGGTCCCACTTCCTATTTTCTCTTCTTTTTTATACTGTTTGTGCACAATTTTTTGTGTATGGTTCATTAGTTTGTGTCCATAGCATTACTCTTCTTTAAGCAGCAGTTCTCTCTTCTATTTGTACACTAGTACATACACTCTGTTCACACTTTCTGAATTTCCTAAACATCGATAATGAAAAGGTCGTTCAACCAAGCTAATAGTAATTTTGACATGCTAATTGAGACAGGTAAAGATTACGTCAGTTAAATATCAGATTATCATTCAATAATCAGTCATTGTATTCTGTATATAATTTCTTTGGTCTCAACTCTTAAGAAGTGGTCTAATTTAATCTTTTTGCATCAGGGCATCCTAGTGCTTTTATAACAATATGCAGCAGAACGATAGAACAGATTCTGTTACTGTTAGTATTGGTGAAAAGCTTGCTCGCCTTTTCTCCTCACCATCAGAATCTTACATCTTTAAGGTACACAGTCAACTACGCGAGATAAACGAGAGGGCTTACGAACCAGATATCATTGCAGTTGGCCCTTACCACCATGGTAAAGACAATCTTAAAATAATGGAGGAGCATAAGTTGAGATATTTGCAATTTCGTCTTCAACAAAAAAATGAAACTGTTGAAAAATATGTCACTGCTATGAGATTACTAGAAACAAAAGCACGAGCATGTTATGCAGAATCCATACACCTTAACACAGATGAACTGGTCGAGATGATGATACTAGACGGTTTCTTCACCATTGAATTGTTTCTAAAGTTTGAGATGATATATTTGAGAGAGAAAAATGACCCCATTTTCAGAATGGACTGGATTGTTAGCAGTTTACAACGCGATTTGATGCTATTTGAGAACCAGCTTCCGTTCTTTGTTCTGTGCGAGTTGTTTGACATGATTGAGGCTCCAAACCAACATAAAAGGTTCATTTATCTTGCCCTACGTTTTTTCCGTGATCTTTTACCAGGTCCAGGATACAGAGAATTTCCTGATGGGGATCAGCGATATAAAATCAAGCATCTACTTGGGTTAGTACACGATAATTGGCTTCCTTCATTTGCAGGGAAACCTACCGGTGAAGATTTCACAGCAAAGAAAGAAAAATGGCGGTTCATTCATTGTGCAACAGAGCTTATAGAAGCTGGAATCAAGTTTGAGAAGATTGAGAAAGGTAGCTTGTTTGACATAAATTTTGGACACGGGGTAATGCAAATTCCCCCTTTGACAATTGAAGACAGGACAGAGTCTTTCTTGAGAAATCTCATTGCATATGAACAGTATGGCGATGATAATAGCTTCAATTTTGTTACTGATTATGTGAAATTTATGGATTGTCTCATTGATTCGCCTAAAGACGTTGAAATCCTGTGTCGGTGTGGAATTATTGATAATTGGCTTGGCAATGATGAGGTGGTTTCCACCATTTTTAACAAGATTACGGACTCTGTCATGGGGCCTAATAAGCACTTCGGTTATGCTGCAATCTTTGAGAAGGTGAATGGCCATTGTAATAAACAAGCAAATCGATGGATGGCAAAGTTAAGGCGGAATTATTTGAACAGTCCGTGGGCGATTATTTCAGTTTTTGCTGCTTTTGTATTACTTGTACTCGCATTTACACAAACTGTGTTTACTATTATCAAGTGAATCTTATACCAATAATAATATTGACAGAAGGGTATCAATGCTTCTTGTTACCCCTGTTGTTGTTTGTATAGTTCAGTTCTTGCTGCCTTTGTATGCCCCTTGCAATTTTATTTTTAATATATCTGCAATCTGCTGCATACTGGAATAAGAGTTTGATGGTGTTTGCCAAGTTCTCATGCTTTGGTGTAACTTTTGGTTTTCCAAATCTTGTAATGCAACTAGTCGTGATCCCATCCAAATCTTTTGAATTTTCCACATTTGTATTACATAAGAATTTAATAAAACTTGCTTTCAAAAAAAAAGAAAAAAGAATTTAATAAAACTATTTTTGCTGATCTTAAAAATAAATAAAAAAATTATAAAAAAAAACATTCCACACAAAAGTATACAATATTTTATAAAAAATTCTTAAAGCTGAAAAAACCTACATCAACAATTCTTCACTCCCGTGTGAGTTATGGCCTATCCTTAACAATTTTATCACATAAGAAAGACACGACATTAAACATCAAAACCCAACTTGAAACTTGTTTTTCTTTTTCTAATAAAAAAATTATTCTAACTTATGCGTGACGATCTACCTACATTAGCCACACTAGTACAACTCAAACCATTGAGATATTTCGCATGAATCCCCATTGAGATATTTCGCATGAATCCCGTGAGTTTAAAATTGTAGATGGGTTAATAAGTATGGTGAAATTTCAATCAAAAAGTTAATCCTTTTGAGTCGTCAAATTGAGTTACAAACACGTGTGTTAATGTCTTGTGTGTGCGGATGCGACGCACGAGTTCCCCAATTCCCCCTAACAATTGTATCAGATCCCAAAACAAAAAACCAAAAAAAAGAAAAGAAAAGAAAATAATAAGTAACGGAGAATACCATTTCAATCTCGAAATCCAACCCCTTTCGCTTGGCTTCTGTAACTGATTAGACACCACCAGATGCCAGTATACTGAAAAGCTCTGAACCTCTTACTCACAAGCATCACACTTGTTGTTTCCTTTCGCTCCGGACCAATTGAGTATACATTCTTCATGTGTGAGGGTATTTGGGCACGTACATTTTGCCTTGAACATATTTCCTGTTTCAAATGTTTTGAAACAGAATTTACATATATAGCTTTTTCCTCAGGGATTTCTTCTTCATTTTTTAAAAGATGGTTCAACCAAGCTACTATAAATTTTGACATGTTAATTGAAACATGTAAAGATTACATCAGTTACATATCGGATTATCATTCAATATTCAGTCATTGGATTCTGTATATAATTTCTTTGGTCTCAACTCTTAAGAAGTGGTCTAATTTAATATTTTTGCATCAGGGCATCCTAGTGCTTTTACAACAATCTGCAGCAGAACCATAGAACAGATTCTGTTACTGTTGGTGAAAAGCTTGCTCACCTTTTCTCCTCACCATCAGAATCTTCCATCTTTAAGGTACACAGTCAATCACCATGACCACCATGGTAAAGACAATCTTGAAATAATGCATGCATGCTTTCTACAGATGAACATGCATGCATGCTTTCTACAACATACGTACCTACATGCTGCTGGCAAGTCTTGTGGATTGGGAGGATTAGGAGCCATCATGCAAGAAAAGGTACGTATCCCTCCAGTTAGCTGCAGCTGCACTATACAAATCAAAGTTGGAATTATACCCAAATGGTTTCTTCAAATCACGCGTGTACCATTCGTTCTTCACCTCATTTTCTTGCTCATGAAACCAAGAAAAATCCCCAAGTCTCTGACGCCTCCCGGACTTTTTCATTTTCATTTGATCTCCATCTTTATCTCTTTCATTTTCATTTGATCTTCATCTTCATTATCAACCCAAGGGCCCTCGAATTAAGGCAAATTTTTGTGAAAGATCTGGAAGATTCAAACCCAGATCTACTATTGATCCCGATCACCATGTATGCTTAAATCAAGGGCTCGATTTGGGTTTTATCTTACGCTTGGTGCTAGATCATCTGTTATGGGTTTGTTTCTTTGATTTTTCTGAGTTTGGTGTATGAGATAATAGATGGATTTGATCTTACCCTTGGTTTCTTTGATTGTTCGGAATTTATGGGTGTTGAGATTTATGAAATTATGGGTTTGGGTTAAAGATGAACAGTTAATACTATATGGTCAGTCTGTTGGTGATCTTGTTTCACATTTACCAAACTTGAGAGGTGTGCTTCTACATAGTCCCATCTTGTCTGGCTTGAGGATATTATATCCTGTCAAACGGACATATTGGTTTGGGTTTTTGGTTATTCCTCTACTCATGATAGGTTCTTCTTCTGCTCATGAGATTTCTGAAATTCTGGTTTTGGGTTTAAGTTTTTGGTTCTTTCTCATAGAAATGAAGTGGGTTTGTGATTGGGCAAAAAATTTAAGATGTTAAACGAACTGGGGATTTTAGTTTGAAATTTTCGAGCTTCATGAATGATTACAAGGGAAGAGGATGAATGATTTGGGTATTTTGAATTTTGAAATTTTTGATGAGTTTCATGGTAATGGAAGATGATGAATATGGGGAAGAAGATGAAAAACAAAACAAAATTAGGTTTGTAAATTTTTAATTTATTGTATTAGCAAGTATAAATGTATTACTTAATCTAATTAATCAAGTTTTCAAATGTTTTATACGGTCAAGTGTATAAAAATTTGGTCAAATCGTACTTATACATACACCATCGGAACACGTGACAGTTCCAGCCACTCACTTTTTTGACAGAAAATTACAAAGGGTCAGTTATGGTAATTTAATGATACTTTAAGTAACGGAATGTGAGCGTTTAAATATCGGAGTACGAATAGTAAAAAGATGTACACTTCGGGGTATAGTTTGCAATTAACTCTTATTTTTTTATCCATTACCGTTCCACATTAATGGTAATTTCCATTTGACATAAAATTAATCAACATATAAATCATTCCCTCACAAACAAAGAGAATTCGAGTTCAACTTTGAAACATAGTTATGCACCATTTTTGCTCTATAAGATTTCTTAAAGGTCACAAGATATGTATCTATAAAAACCTTGTGGACAGGAAGAACTAAAGAAGCTCAGTACTTGTCCTAAAAAATGAACGTTCTGGAAGTATGAGATTACGTTCATTTGATTAATTCAAACAATGTATTGGGGGCAGATATTGAAAATACATTGGCAGAATTATAACCTGGTCCAAATGTGATGTCTGATCCCCACAACCAACCTGTGTCTCTCGAAAACTCATCAAGGAAAATAATTAATGAAATTTCAAACACACAAGAAAAGGAATTGAGGACTCAATTTATAAAAACCACAAACATATATATACATACATATATATATATACATATATGTATATATATATATATATATACATATATATATATAAATTTATTCCCAAGCATCTTGATATGTACATGTGAGCTCCCAAACTGGAGTAAAAAGGGGCAGTTGCTGTATAAAAAGCACTAGGAAGAAAATTTGGAAGTATACAGTTGTGAACCAAAACAAGAGGCTCCAAGTTTAGATAACAGAAACCTTGTTGCCATGGGTAAGTGGTCAATCTGTTCATTGTTTATTATTTCATAGCTGAGAATCCGTAGATTAATGATGACGATGAGCATCGTGCTTCAACAGACAAAGTCTTTACAATGCCCCGACACGGGTCACCTCCAAACATAGCATTAGAAACTGCAACCGAACAGCTATTTCTTCCCTTGCAAGCCTGTAAAAATGAGAAAAGCTTGAGATTGAACATCAGTATTGCAATTTCTCAGGATACCTTTTTTTAGCTTCTAGGGTCTGTTTCTTAATTCAAAATCCGCTTACTAAATGGAATCGATCTGTTCCGCCCAAAATGGGATTCTTCCTGGTAGCGATTCATGTCTTTGGTTACAATAAGTTTATCTCCTTTGCAAATTGTTCTAGTGGCTAATTTTACATACCAGAAAATGTCACATTTTAAAATCGAGAGAAGTTTGAGACTGTGCATCAGAATTTCTTCCTGGTAGTGATTCATATCTTTGGTACTACATAAATGTTCAAAACACTTTTTACTTCAATAATTTTTGTACCATAAATGTTTTTCATCCATCTAGTGAACGTGATATATATCTAGTTGTCATGAATTTGAATTCTAAAGAAACGATGGAGGGATAGCAGGTATATGTAGTTAGACTGGTAATATCAAACCAATTTACCTGAGACACCACAGACAAGGAATTGGGTGCATGACATTTGCCTTTGGAGAAGTTCTGGCAGTTTCCTTGAGGGGTTCCATAGCTAGCAAACTCTATAGAGGAGATTGTATGCCCATCTTCACACTGCAAGTGCATTTCTGGTGTCATACCACTCATTGATATTTTCCCATCGATGAAACCCGGGTGGGACCACATGTGAAGAGGTGGATAGTGGGTCTCTGACACTAGACCACAAACTGTTTGGGTGGAAATAGACTTGATTGAAATTTCAAATGGGTTCCCTCCTGTTTCCTCAAATATAACAAGTAGATTTTTTGATCTCTCTAACCATGACCTTGGTATGTGGTACCTGGAGATTGATAAAAATCACTATGTTAGATTGGTGGCAAAAAGAAAATATATGCTAGTGAATTCGGCACAAAGCGGTCAGTGCTACTCATGAGCTGAAATAGGGGTTGAAAATTGTCCTCAAATCAATGAAATCATAAGTTATTATTTTTAAATTTCTTCATAGAAGTTTACCATATCTGCGTAGGCTCCCCACAGTTTGTAGTACACTTATCAGAATAGTAAGCTCCACGATAATCACAAGTTTTACATCCATCTTTTGGGGAAACCAGAGTCCAGTATCTTCCTATATGGTGGCCATTCACCCAAGCTTGTCCTTTTCCCATGCTTCCCAAATTAAGAACAACTGGATCAGTCCCGCCAGGAGCATCAAAGTATGTCTGGTTGATAAGAATTAAGAAAGAGAAGGAGATAGAAAAGGTATTTAGTATGTGCATCAGTTTGTAATTTCATTATTAGGAAGAATATACTTCAGTTTGAAGACAGATGATACTCGATACAGTATTGTAATTCTAAATTCTGTGATACCAAACTGATATCCGTGTCTTAGTCGAATTTATGCAAGAGTTGATCACTTCACACCTTGTACCACGAAAAGGAGGATGGAATCTCATCAAGCGTCAATTCAGTCCAGCCTGCACTTTCATTTTTGTCCATTGAATATAATTTTAAGAATTCACCATGAAGCCCAACCTATTTCAAAATTACAATAACTCAGTATCAAGTGAACAATTTGTCCACCACCAGATAAAGTAAGAGATGCATAAATAAATAAATATATAAGCTGAGGAAGCTACATTACAAATCATAATGTGCTCACCATTAGGGTTGCTATAGAACATGACAGCAACAGTAGAAAACCTCATAGACTTGAAAGATACTTAAATTCCATATCATAACAGAAGAAATCTTTATCATACAACAAGAATAGAAGTATATAATTTTAACCAGCAGCACAGTTAATATAGTTTGTGCCATTCATTTTTTTCTGGCTTTGTCTAACTTTTGGCAGTTTCTTGAGATATGAAAGTCATAACAGGCCAAAACTTTGATTAGTTCCATATTATGACGTGTTCCAGGTATTAGTTTCAAATGATGCATGAGGCTCTGAGAGCTTATGAAATCTGGGCCTTGCTTCGAAGAAATCAGCAAAAGGGAACCAAGTTGTGTACCTTAGAATAAGAAGAAACCTTAAGTTATGATAATTCAGAATACCTGGTAGGTCCATGAGGAATTTGTTAGATCCATATCTCCTTCCTTAAAGCCAGTAAGCTTAATTTGACCCTTAAATCCTGCCCCATCTTTTTCTAAGGCAACACCATAATTCTGAAAAATAAAGAAATATTATGACATAGAAAGGTGAAACAAGTATCAGGTATAATGAAGTAATGAACCGGATAAAATGAATTTCGTAGAGGGTTCTACCACATGCAAAATTGAGCACATAAGAAAATGTGAGAAGAGAAGAAAAAAAAATTAAAACTGGCTAAACAAGAGGGATCAAATTAAAAAAAACAATGTTATTTGACACAACACTCGGTAAGAAGCGAGGAGCAAACATATGTTCAATCCTTACAGAATATACAACCAGTTTTATCTTTTTAAAATATTAAATAGATGTACTAGTGAAAAAATCATTTTGACTGAGAATACTTGTTTTACAAAAATGAATTCTATACTGTGAAAAAAATAGGTCATCAATGTACCATGAATCCTCCTTGATCTATATTTTACATATATATTACCTGCAAGCCAACTGTTTGAGATAACAATACTATGTCATTGTATCCTTGCATAAGTTTAACAGGCTGCACCACCTTGATCCAGTGACCTCTTGCACTACCTTTGCTTTTAAAAAATATATGATACAGTTAGGAAGTGTGGTGTAAAAAAGCAAGACACAAATAATTCCAAAGAAGTTGAAGAACAATGAGCACGACTCAGAGATTAGCTAGTTATCATGAGATTTAAACGCATCTCAGTAAAAAGCAGTAGAATGGAGCAACATGTTAATTTGCAGCAAAAATTAATTGAGCCTTGTATGGATACAGTAAGCATGGTACGAAAATAATACATTTCATGCAAGTGTACCAGCACCGTCATACGGCTAGTGAAAGTGAAATAACATATGGACACATTTTCTAATTTATTATGTAGTATTATTTGTTAATAAATAGAGTAACCACTAAAAAGTGCCAAATAAAATAAAGCAGAACCAGTGTAGACAAGAAGTATAGGGCCTATAGGCTCACTAGTCACTACCCTGCATATGGGTGTTCCCTTAGGAACTATACAGTGTGGATAAACATGCCAATTAATGAGAGAAGAAATATGTTTTTTTAGATAGTACATATATACCAGGTTGCAATAGCTTCAAGGATTTACCACCATATGAATATTGGATAATATTGTCCAGTAATAATAATATATAACTCCATCCTCCTGGCTCGATTATACACAGAGCTAATTTGTCACAACTTTTAAGTATTAGACTGAAATACGCCTCAGATATTGTTACGTTACATCAAACCTCCTTATGTACATGCAACTAAGTAGTCGGGAGGCTGGTGTGAGCATTGAGTAGGTATCATGGTCATGATGGAATCATAGAGTTAAGGATTTTATATGCTATGGTGGGACTTAGATAATGTGCACGTCCCAGCATACAGTCAATGAACCAATAGGATAAGCTGAACATCTTCCCAGAAAAAAAGAAAGGAGAGGAGAAGAAAAGGACACGTAAGACTCACAAAGAAAAACTAAACCAAATACCTGAAAGCTTTCCATTGATGAAAATACGCACCAAATCACGCATGCTATCAATCGAAAGGGTTGGAGTAACTTCATTTTCCTCCCAAAATGAAACGTCACCATCAGATATATGTATTCTGTGTTTTATTTGGGCCATAAAGGTATTAGAAGTCATTAAATGGCAGAAGTAACCTAACAGAATTAACCGAGAAAGTTAAATCAAGAGTTTAAAAAATGATAGAATTAAGTTCAGTAACAAAATAAGGAATAAAGAGGAGTGTTTGTGGAAAGTGCTTCCTCTTCGTTTAGAGCATTCAAAAGACTCATCAGAACTTCCGTCTTACAGATATTGAATTGATAAGGAAAAGCAGTTGATGAATCTCCAATTTCAGACAGCTTTTACATTTGATGTATACATCAGAGACTGATTACGTTGTTTAAATTAGGAATCACAACCTAATACTACTTTAGTTAAATTAAGTGCTTATCAGTGCGGACCCCTAATTCTTTGCCACACTTTAATCTTTTCACCTACAACTTAAACCTCTCAACTCCCTGCATGATTTCAGTGCTATGGCAATAAAAGTGAAATGCTGTGTGACATCTTTTCTTATGATTGCCCTTTAACAAACAATCACATCTAATATGCACAGAGCCTAGAGATAGTAAATAGGTAACAATTTTTTGTTCCCATAAGTTTTTACTCAAATATCGATCTCTTTCACTTTAAAGAATCCCCATCATGACGATCACGTCATTTAGCATGATTTTAGGTTTTGAAAGAGTTATCAAGTAATACGCAGAATTACACCACTCAACCCTACTATAGCCAACTACAAAATTAAGATAATTGTGTACCTGGTGATATACCACAAATAATCAGAATTGTCTTTTGTAACATTTAAGTGTTCCAATATGCCTTTGGCTGTGAACTTCTCCTCACTCCACGCACCAATTGGTTCCTTAATAGTCACCCAGTATTTAGAGATAAGGGGAAGGTTTTCTTGAAACATTACTTGCTGAGGTACATAGGCTTTGGCAGGATAAGGCATATTAAACTCCGCTGACTTAATGGAAGTCTGTGCCCCGACCTGTTCCAAATGTGGAAGCAAGTAGATGCCTCCGCAAATCATTAATAAACTACAATTTGAATACTTATTCAAAGGCAATATTGGGCTAACAATGCAGGGATTAGCTCTATATCACCTCAAATAGAGAATGAGCCACTTTTACATGCTAAAGGAAGAAAGCATATGTCTATTGGAACATGAATAGGTATGCAACATATAACATGAAAATTGTTGACAACAAGTCAACATGATATCTATTTGAACATACAACTGTTCCGAGTATCACAACATAATCAAACCTTTTCTCTTGCAAGTAATAACATAATCAAACCTTTGCAGTGTTGAAAGCTGTGTTCCTGCAATCTGGTAATATACTCACTGACCACGGAGGTAAAGTATATACTTGACCGAGGAAATTTACATTAACCGCTTTATGTTCATCTATATTTGCAAGAAATGCTGCACACATGCTCTTATTTTTATACAAACTTCTAGTTCGTCCTTCACCAAGAACATTTCCATGGTACACATGTGCCTGAAGTTTGCCATTTAAACAAAAGTCAGCTTCCAAATCAAACTCTACAGCAAATAATGGTGATGATGATGTAATGATAAGATAATAACCATAGTAATTTTGTTAGTAAAGCATGTTCCACTGTAAACAAAATGCAAGCGAAAAAGTAAAGTTCAAATCATCAAATTAAGGAATAAAATTCAAAGGTATCTATCAAACGAATTGCAGAAGTAGATATCTTCTAAATCAGGAAGCAAAATCTGAATGATAAGCTATAATATGACAGCTGAAGTGCAAACAGTAATGACTCTAATGCCTTTTTTCAAGTATGACAGTTTCCAGTCTTCTTGCTTATTGGTCAATATTAATTTGGCTCCCAAATCTTGGTTCAAGCCTTCTCGGCGGTTGAGACAGGACATGGAGAAACAAATGAGAATCAGCCTCGCCCATACGAACACATCACACACACATCTGAAGAGAAGGCTTTGGGACGATGTGGCGTTGCCATAGTTGTCACGGCGGTAGTTGACCGCCAGCATGCCTAGGCGATAAGGCGCCCGCCATGGCGTCCATATGGCGACAAGTCATTAACAATGTACAATTTATATATTATTTGTTTTACTTCAAAAGCATATTCGACAAAAAAATTATATACATTAAAACTCAAAACATATTAATTAACACTGTGTAATACAATTAAAAACACAATTATATAAATATTTCACAATTAAAATTCAAAAATAAAACACTTGACACTGAAAACTAGTAGAACAAGTTAACAAACACTATGTAGAGAATAAAGGATCAACCAAGTCAACAATCATCACATATTACAAGTCTAAAAAATAATAAAAATTACACGATATAGCTAGTCCATGAGTTATGATGAGTCATGGGTACAAAATGATTTAATCACTTAAGTTGGGCCAACTACCAAGGCATAAGCCTTGGCGGCTCGGCGTCCAAGGCGTTGCCTTGTTCTTCTCTAGCTCCAGAACGCCTAGTCGTCGCCTAGACGACGCCATGGAAACGCCATGACAACTATGGTTGTTGCAAAAAATCGTTAATTCTAAGCCAAAAAACAGAGACTAAAACAAAAGGCTTAGAGGGAGCTTTGCCTTCCAAATAAATTTATCCAGAGAAAACCGCTCCAGGGGATTGGTTCACAACAAACAAGAGTATGAAGTTTTCAACAAGTAATATGAAAATTAAAACAAGTATGAAGTAGTTCCCAGTGGAACAATTGAGAGAGACTTGTATTTCAATCTGGGTAGCTGAGAAATGCCGTCACTGACTATAAATGTCCTTCACAATACTTTCAGGATTGGGTCATGTTGGAGCTAAATTAAGTAAGTGAGACTCCTAATGAAAAATCAATGACATTCGACTGAATGAATATTTCGCATAATAAATAATAAAGTATATCATAAAAAACAATGAATTAGTTTGGATTGGGACAGACCTCCTGAAGCGGCCCCAATTTAATATACTGAGGCGAATCAGCAGCAACAAGTGCTGGTTCACAAAGCTTAATAACAGCATGAAGGTCCTTTAAGTGTCCCCATTTAGGTTGGCTTAGTAGTCCTAAAGAAACAAAGAAACTAATTATGAACTTTGCTCCAGATGACGTTATTCTTAGATCGAACAAAATGGTACATTTATGCAAGTTATCATAATCTTTACTGACATGCTTCTTTTCATTTCTCTTTTTTTTTTTGGAAAAATAATCTTTACTGACATGCTCCTTAGACTGGAAATACATAATTTTAGTTGAATTGTTTTAACCTACCATATTCATCAAGAGGAGCATCATAATCGTAACTAGTAATTAAATTTGGACCGCCAGAAGTCCTGCCAAAGTTCGTACCACCAAAATACTGCAACCACAGATCAGGCCATGCGTAAGTGGTCAATCTGCAACAGGTACATATAATAAATTGGAAGTAACTGACCCATCATTACCATTATACAATCTACTGTTTTCTGTTTAACATTAATTCAATATGGAAGGAGAGATCAAGAATATCTTAAATTTAGTCCATCTAGAAGCTACCCTCCTCGAGCAAAAAATAAGTAAGCTTTGGCAGTAATTAGTACAAAGGAACTTTGTTTTGATACTCACAGAAATTGAACATTTCTTTTGTAACAGAAACTGCAAAACTAACTCTTGGACAACACTAACAGCAGAAAGTCATAAACTAAGGACTTCACGATCTAGCATATTGTATGTGGTGCACATTGCTACGTTGAGAACAATAGGGGTAGTCTTTTGTTTATTTAATATACCATATAATAATTCTGAAAGCTTCCTCCACGTTGAAAAAAGCGAGCAACTGCAAATGCAAGATCTTCAGCGGGCCTATGCGGCAGTCTACCACCCCAGCTTGTATACCTTCAAACAGACACAAATTTGGATCAAATGATTAATCGCACACTCATCCTTGAACATGTCTGTATTCAACTCAGCTTTTTGAGGACAATAAAACTAAACTGCCTACAAAAATGAAATTAGCTATCTACTTTAATTTATTTACTTTGCTATGTGGCGGTAGGTGTAGATTTTATCTTTATTTTAAAAAAAAAATTGGGGGCCACACTGGATGGGTGGCAATGGAGTTATATAGTTGGTATAGCCTAATTGGTTGATGAACCCCAAAACCGCACTCTTGGATGCAGTTCGCATCTCATTTAGGCATATAAAGAAACAACCTTCCCCCACTTTTTTCCTTCTTTAAAAAAAAGGAAAAAGTAAGTTAGCTGTTTCCTGTTTCTCACCCCCCCCCCTCGGCTCCCTCCCTCTTTTTGTCCTTTTGCATGAGTGATGGAGAGGGATTTTTAGGGGAGGAGAGGAACAATTAAATTTCTAGATTTGAAGGAAAGAAGAAGACGAGGAGAAGATAGGAGAAGGAAAACGTAATACGAGAATGAAAAATAAGAAGAGGCTCTGATTTTTGCTCCCTCCCTCGTGAACTTGATACCTCTAAGGCTCTAATTCATTTAAGTGTTTTATTACAAAAGATTTTTTTATATTAGAAGAGCCTATCATGACATAGATAACTTATTAAAAAAAAGGAAAGGAAAAAAAAACTGACTCATCATGAATATTTGAAATTTAAAAATCTAATGGGCGGCTCGTAATATTAGATTGAAGAAAAGTGAAATGCAAGCCTCAACCACCTTAAATAGATTCCTTCTTCCCTTTGGAAAGAAGAATCAAAAGTTGATGAGAAAATAGACTAGAAAACAAAACACCAATTCAAACAGTAAAACAAAAAAGGAAATAAACCTAAATGGAGAACCACCTTCCAATTCCCGTAAATATTAGAAATCATGGAGACCTGAAAAGAACTCAGAGGATGACTATCACGAGGTAAAAATGAAAAAGACAAATTTCTCTGTCAAGAATTTTAATGGAAGAAAACTAGCTATATTCTCAATTAAACTTTAGTGTATCATATTTTCAGTCTACAAAAATACCTGCTGGATAACTTACATTCTAATGATATTACTTATAAGAATAAATAATAAAATTAAAAAACTTACTGTCTAATCATATTAAAACTCTTTAATGGTCACACTGTTCCTATTAGGATAGCAATTACTTAAACAGTGAGGTACTAACATATTCCCATATCTACTCTATATTTAAGAAGGAAGAAGGAAGAGCTTCTCCATATAATAATGACCTAATAGCTGGCTCTTATGATCTTATCTCATAATAGGTAAATTGATACCTAGACCACAATCATATTCTAAGATGCTTTATTCTTTGGGAATTTGGAACAAGTATAATAATCGACCGGGTTTTCAGGGACGGTAAACTATCTTTTGCTTCGCTGTGAAATAGGATCATTTTTCTTGCTTCGCTTTAGGCCTCTTGAATGGGTGCCTTTAGGGAATTTTTATGTCTGATCTTTAAGGAGATTAAAGAGCTGCTCTGTTTTAGTATTTACTTTTTATTACTACTTGTTATAGGGTAAGTAGGATACTTGTCACCCCTCTCCCCTCTGCTTGTAACCTCTCAATTTTTTTAACAAATTTTCTTATTGTTTATACATAATAATAATAATAATAATAATAATAATAATAATAATAATAGTAATTCTTCTAACAGTAAACATACTTCAGTTAGGATTTTATTCAAGCTACTCATTGGTAACTAAAATCAAAAATAGTAAGAAATAGCCTAAAGAACAAAACAAAAACAGAAACTCACAGAAATTAATTAACTAGATAATGGTGAGGAACCCACTGAAAAATGTAATACCAAAAGCATATATTATCAATGCATATGAAGAAGCTCGTCAGATCAAATATTCATCTAAAAAGATTTTATTGGTTCTTACCATCCAACCCAATTTTCTGTCCAAAGAACTGGTTTCTTGTTGGAATTTGGCCTAAAACCATCGCAGTAGTATCCATTACAGGCATCTAGCTGTGAGGGGAAATTGTTACAACAATGAGGTGGCTGAGATTTTGCAATCATGAGCATAATTCCTTGACTACTTTAAGAATTTGGTACTACCATGTCCTCAATAAACATAACTGTCATCTAATCAGGTTTATATCTACCGCTGCTTTTTTCAGAATCAAAATGTATTAGCGACAGAAAATGAAACTGGAAGGAAAAAAGAATTTACTATGAATTCTGGAGCATCTTCTTGCTTGCACATAACCCATGGAACTCCAGCACCAAGTCCAACAGCCATTTTAGCAGCCCATTTCACATAGTCCTTCCCCTTCTGTCCATATGAGCTTTCAATATTCCCGTACTCATTCTCAATCTGATAATACAACATTTAGCTTATGGAATACTTATGAGCAATACTATAAGAGTTCAACTGGAATGCACTTCTACTTGAGCTTTAATAAGCTCATCTGATGAAACGAATTGTTACTTCTCATAAAATGAATACTTTAGGAGAGAGAGAGAGAAGAACCCTATAAGAAAAAAGGCAACGATACCAAAAACTAACAGAAAAACATCATCTAAGAGATTATACAATCTCTCTCCTTAAGACCACTTAAGAAAGGACAAACTTACACAGTTACACCCAATAAACTAAGGGTCCCTAATCTAAATATGAAACGTACATTGCACTAGGCTGACATAAAACGTAGTTTTAGTAAACACTGGTTTAAGTACATGTATAACTAATGAAGGCCATATTAGCAGAATTGATAATAACTTTCCCAACAACCTGCAACATAATGATTGGGCCACCTTGCCAAGAGAAGAGCAATTCCTCTCGCATCAGATCCACTATCTTTTTAACAAATCGTTGCATCTCCTCCTGGAAATAAAATGAAGTATGACAAGCTTAGCAATCATAGCTGACAATACAAAATTTTCTTACAATAATTTCCTTGCATGTTTGCCATTATCAAGACAAGTAAACCATTGATGAAGGATAACCATTGTTTTACAATCGCCATAAAATTACCAACTATGAGAACAAACTAAAATAAACCCAAAGGAAATATAATACAAATCAAAAGGTATGGAACATGAGAAATATTGGCTATCATAAAAATATTATAAAAAAAATACATGCTATCATAAGAAATATATACATATATGCAATGTTCGAAAAAGTTAAAAGCGATACGAGGCGTTTTTCTCTGGATGAGGCGAGACGTAAGCTTCGAGGCGGAGCGAGGCGGAAGCCTAGATTTGAAGACATAGAAGTCCCCAAAAAATTATAAAAAAATACTAATAAAATCACTTGGTACTTTTTTGCAAGCCTCATCCTTATTATGATCCCCCTCCTTTACAAATTTTCTTACAAAAATAATTGTAATAAATTCTTATATATATATATATATATATATATATATAATCTTATATATATATATATATATATAATTCTTATAATAATTTATAATTTATAAATAATTTATAACTTATAAATAATTTATAATTCTTATATATATAATTGTAATAAAAATAATAATCTTTTTATATATACTGAAATACATATAAATTTATAATATGATTGTTATATATAATGTTATTAGTACTGTAGTCTCTATATATATACTAATATACATATGATATATTATATATATATATAATTGTAATAGAAAAACAGAGAAAGAAAAACAATGTCATCAGAAAAAGAAGAAGCAGAGTCTCGAAGAAGAAGAAGAAAGTCGAAGAAGAAGAAGACAGCAGACGAAGAGTCATCAGAAAAAGAAGAAGCAGAGTCTCGAAGAAGAAGAAGAAGAACCGAAGAAGAAGAAGAAAGAAGAATACCTGGCTCGCAGCACCGTAGACGAAGAGGAAGTTGCGTCGCGCCTTGCACCGTAAGATTTCAGATTCAAATGATTGCAGGTAAGAACTTAGGGTTTTTTAGCCAAAGCTTAGCTGCCACCTCGACACGCCTCGAGGCGCAACGCTTCGAGGCTTACGCCTCGGCAAGAAAAGGCGCAAGGCTCGTTAGTTCCCACTGTTGCGACCACCTCGCACCGGAAAGCTATCGCCTCGCCTTCAGGCGCACGCCTCAAACGCTTTTTCGAACATTGCATATATGTATATATATCTCGATTATTAAAAGAAGATACATGCTATAACAAAAATATAAGTTATCTTTGAGATTTTGTTCCATGTACCTTAAATGGAATATTGTCAGTACGAAATTCTATGCCAGGAATATCACGAAGCCACACTGGAAATCCCCTGAAAGGTTATCAATTGAATGAGTTTAATAGTTGCCAGTTGACTACTAACAGGTAAAGCTTTATACTCTTGATATGTAGAATAATTTCAAATGAACAACATATTATATATACACACACATAATCACAGGATACTGGAAAGTGTTAGAGATTATTAATAATCTAAAAACCATATCACACAAAAAAGAGGACTTTATGTTTACATTACCAAGTTGATGCAAAGATCTACCATCATGAAAGTTGTTTATTAAGTTTGTAACTTTGACTGCCTGATGCAAAGGTTTAAAAGCTCAGATGTATCGTTTATTGACAGTGTCATTTACACTTTCTTTTATAAATATAAATTTCTTCGAAGAGATGGCAGGTTGTGTCATACTGTCACTAGAGCCATCAACTTAGGAACTAATGCTAGGAAGGATTTGAAGTGTCGAAGATATCACTAAAGAGGAAAACAATAAACTAAAGTGATTGCAGGAAAACAAAGATCATATTTGTCATGGTAAATTATCAAATTATTACAGTAGGGAATGGGAATGGATTAACCATAAGTATAAAGAGTTGTCACTAATGAACCCCCAATGTGCTATTTAAGAAAACTACATATCCATTTGTCAAGATTTAGCTATTTAGCTGCTCATATATAAGGCATTGGAAAAGAGTGTTAGTGATGATCATCAAAGTTAAAAAAATAAGATCAAAAAGAAAAGAAGATAATAAAAAGAGTGTGCTATAAAAGCTACAAATAGAAGCTCTTAGTATTTCAACAAAGAAGTAACATAAACATAACACATCTTACATTTGTACTTAATGCACTAACAAAATGAATAACTGGAACATATGAATGGCACCAAGGGACATATTAACTAGTTCCTTAAAGTCTGCGACCTCTTTTCTGCAAGTTAAATGAGTTAAATACAGCAAAACATCATCTCCCAACTATCTTAGCAAATAGGGTAATAGTTATTCAAGGCATAATTTTCTAGATTATACAATATTCTGTTAAACTGTTATTTAATGGAGGGGTGTTGACTTCCAAGTTATGAATTGCAAATTTGAGAAAACAATAGAATTAGACTGTGATGAGGCTGAGACCCAAAATTCCACTCAGCGCAAACATAAGGACCTATGCGAAGATGAAGATAGAGGCCATTGGATCCCACAAGCTTCACAAACTTGACGATATCATATCTCCCTTCAAAGTTATACTGGAAAGATGAACCACAAAAAAATTAACATCTGTCCAGCCCACCACATGAGGGCAATACCTCTGAATAAGAAATCAAACCTGTCCTTTAACTGGCTCATGACCGTTCCAAAATACATAAGTTTCGATAACATCTGCACCGCCTTCCTTGCTTTTTGCAATAAGATCAGGCCACATCTGCACATGAACTTTAGTGAGACAAGAATACATGCAATCACGAAGAAGCAAGAGATTGTGAAAGAAATATAAATTCGACCCAGAAAGTTATACTGGAATATTACCTACGAACTAGAAAAGCTTATGAAAACATGGTATAAAACAGAGAGGGGGAGAGAAATGCACGCATTAGATAGAAAACAGAACATGGATAAAAAAAAGGATCTGTGTTCCTGGAAATGGGGTGGTTAAACCTAGCCTACCTCAAAGATGTGTCGTTGCGACAATAGTTCTTAGTTATTGGCCTATGATTGAGCAACTCAGTCACAAGCAGTTATTGGTAAGCTGTTTTTTTGGCGTTACAGTTGGGATTGGGTTGGGCGATGCCAAGGTCACAGGACTATAGAAGAAGCTACAAACCTACGATCTGGGAATGCTATCATTATAAAATTTATTCAAAAGAAGCACTTGTGAGACTCGAAAAATAGAACTAAGATTTGGAACAAAGAACTACATGCAATACCTAGTGTATTTCCAAATAATAAAACTAGTAGGAGCAAAAGTTATTAAATGAAAATTTGTGGGCACACTTCAGTCTTCATGATATTGGACCAATTTATTTTGTAATAATCTTTTAGATTGCTAAAGCTTTTGCTATATTTCACAACTTGATATAGGTGAAGGGCTATGTGGAATAAGCGTGAATCAAACTTGGGGGTTAGTTTACTGCTCAGAGGACGGAGGCCATGGGAATTGATAACATTTAGAATAATGATTCAGAGAGGAAAAGAGAAGTGAGACTAAGGGTAAGAAAAGGCTATCTTTGTCCATTTGAAAGTTCATTATAGCCTTATTCTTCCTGCCTAAGAGAGTGGTGGTGAAATGAGCCATTGGATTCTAGTTATGGTTTGCTTGTAGTATTCGAAGACAGTCTATTTCTGGTAAGGTTGTCAACACTAGTGAAGTAGTAGATGGATTGAGAAGGATGTCTGGAAAATTCTAAAACAAATGAGCGGTTCTTATCATGTGTCTCGAATCTATAATGTCTTTTGTCATGGTTTTTGTTTTGCCTGTAACGATGGAATATCACGGCATTGTACTTCATTCTGGACCATTTATCTTCATATCATGATATTGATCATAACATGAGCATTCCCACGAGAATGTGTATACTATTCAGGCACCAGAATATGGTGGCACTAATTAATCCAATTCATACCAAACGCATACAAAATGAATCAACAAAAAGCTGTTAAGCTACAAATTACAGCGGCAAAAAATACATTCTAGAATATAGTTCAGCCTTCTGATTGATATCATGATTGGAACTAACCATTTCAAAATTACCACATTTATAGAAAGCTTCAAGCTACAAATTTATACTTCCGTCCTCCATGTTACGCATAGTGTCACTATACCCCAAATTATACTAACTTTTGCAATCAACTTTATTTTTAAGTTTTGCAGTCAATCTAGTTCCACAACTAAATGAGGTACAACTATTGGACACCTGATAAAAAGAAGCTGACACTGAGACCTATCAATTTTTCCCCGCATTACAAACTTGTCAACTACCCTTAACAGTTTAATCCGTTTCAAAATCAATTTTTACATTGAATTACTAATGGAAGTGTCCCGCCTGGCATAATAACATAGTTAAATTAAATTAGTTTAACAGCTAGTTTCAATTTGGCCAAACGCTAGTTTTGGTGATTTAACTTTACTCTTTCCTTTCTTCTTTTTGGTTGCACGTGCTTAGCTTTGATTGGAGGATAATTCTGCAAGAACAGAATTCGTGTCACAATCTCCAAGCAAGGGAGAGTGAATATATTGCTTTATTAGTATGAACTGTATTGGATATGCTTCAATGAAATTTTTTTTATCTTCAATTTTCTCTCTATTGTTTTACTAGTGTTGGGCCGTGAATATCTTGGGCCCGTCAAATCTTATTTATCTTGGGCTTTCCGGGTCAAACCCATTTTTACCCTTGGAGTGTTGGGCTATTGTTTAAATGATTACCAGATAAAGTTTGGGCTGGAGTCAGTAGTGGGGGACAGGTGACAGATTGTAAGTGGGTAGCTTATCAAAGAGGGGTCATTTAAAAAGGTGCTTGATAGGCGGCTGATAAATTAGATGGGCCAAGCCGTCTTGAGCCGTCTAGCATTTATGAGGAGTTGACATAATGTTGACTGGATGAAGAGCAAGGAGGAAAAAGCCTGCATGCAGCCAACTAACGTGAACATCGGGGGAAAACATGCAAGGTGGTGAGACAATATATGAGGACAGAGCACTACATGGAAAGGGGGTAATTAACATTTTTTCTACAGACACTAGAGCACACAACCTCCATTGTTAAACCATTTTCTCCGACCTGTACTTATTCTCACACCGAAGCGATCCCCGGCGGCCCAAAACCGTTGAGATCCGGTGCTGACGTGTTCATTGTGCAGGATTAGGTGTGCTTTTCGTGGTTGAGGCGCGTGGCGAGATTGTGGCGTTAACATTGGCGCTAGAAGGAGGGCTCTTTAGTGTTTCTGGTTTTCAATCACAACTTACTGAACGACTTACATCGGAAGCCATGGTGAAAAGTAAAACGGTCACGGCTGAAGGACAGCCGACGGATGCTAGCTCTTCTTTGCAAAGAATTTCGGTGAAAGACAGACTAGGGCCCTCAAAAAGTATTCATGATAGACTTGGGTCACAGAGGGTTCTAGGAGATTCTCAGGCTAGAGACCATGGGAATACCAAGAGGAAGTTATTTTCTACTGCTAGCAAAGGTCCTGACAACGATCGAAAAAGGGTGGTGGGCACACCACCTAAGACCCAACACCGAGAAGGCCAGGCGGACAAAATTTCTACCTTGGCAAAAAAGGCACAAGAGACCGACACGGCTTTGAAAGCACTTCTGCAGCAGAGGGAGGAGATTTCTAAACAGATGGTTCTCGTGGCTGAGAAAAAAGACGAAGCTTCCAGTTACACTCGACCGGAAAGACGAAGTAGATCACATGGTCGAAGAGCAAGGAGGAATGAATATTCCAGACGAGATGATAGTGAGTCGTGTAGCCATTCTCCTGACAAGAAAAGAAGTATGTCACAAGGATATTTTCCCGAGACTTCGAAAAGAACGCCTCGTATTGAGTATCATGGAGACAGTGGAAGAGATGGGCGACAAAGCCGGTCAAGAAGTCATTCTCCAGAGAGTCCGAAGAGGGTACACCACACAAGGAGTTCTTGCTCTGGCCGAAGTAACAGACGAAGTCCTTCGGCATCGTTTAGCCCTGATGGAAAAGATCGGATTAAACACAATAAGACAAATTCTCCAGGGAAGGAAGTTGCTTCTTCACCCGGGATGGTGGAAGACCTAGCGAAAGAGATAAAGGAGCTTCGGAAGCAGCTAACAGAGGTTCAACAAGGGAAAAAGACTTCGGACAAAAAGACGTCTCCCTTCTCATCGGAAATTCTTAAAGAGAAAGCGGATTCTAGCAAAAAGCTACCTCATATGGAAAGTTATAACGGCTCTGGAGATCCATTCGACCACAGTCAAGCATTTGACAGATTGATGGACTATTACGACTATTCAGATGCAGCTAAATGTCAAACATTCGGATTGACGTTAAGAAAGGACGCAAGGCAGTGGATGGGGGCTCTGGCTTCGGATTCGATTGCGTCATGGGCGGATTTATGTGACAAGTTCCATGCTCGCTTCGGGAGCAATAAGAGAAGAGGAAGACCCACGGGATCGTTGGCCCAAGTAAGGCAATATTCGAATGAGACTCTGGGACAATATGTGAAGAGATTCCGAGAAGCTGTAGGGCAGGTTTCAGATCTTAACGATCTTCAGGCAGTAGGGTTATTCCAGAATGGCTTAGATCTGGTGAAATCGAAAAAATTAGTAAAAAAGCTGATGTTCAAACATCCGAAGAGTCTGGCCGAAGCATTTGAAAAAGCCGAAGGTTTCATCGTGGTGGAAGAAACGATGGCTAGCTTGAAGCAGAGCTCTTCGAAAAAAGCAAAAGAGAAAGACAAGGAGAAGCCTGACATTAATCATAGAAAGAGTAATGTCGGCAATGATCAGTTCGAAGGGAATCAAAAAAGGTATAACAATAACTGGATATCCAGGGGAGATCGCCCGCCCATTCCGACTCAGAAGGTGAATAAGGTGTATACGCCACTCAACACAGATCGGGCCACCATTTTAGAACAAATAAAAAACCAGCCGTACTTCGAACCGCCCAAAAACAATCCCTGACCAGGGTCCGGAGATCCTGCTTTATACTGTAATTACCACCGGACGGTCGGACATGATACGAATTCCTGCTGGAGTTTGAAGGAATTCATTGAGAGAAAAGTTCAAAGTAGTACTTTGATACAGTATGTAGCAGGGCGAGAACAACAAAGGGATCAGCCGAGGAATAGGAAGTTAGCTCAAGTCGCCCAGCCTGTTCAACCAGTGCCGAACCAGGCGATGCGGCATGTTGTAGATGTGATATCTAGGGGGAACATGGGAAAGGTTGCAGGTAAGAAGAGACGAGGGTATCTGGACTCGGTGATGTCTCTAGCAGATAAGCCTATGAAGGCCGAAAGGGCATATCCGGGCTCTATAATCTCCTTCACAGATGAAGATTTTCCTTCGGAACCTATCGAACCACACGAAGGAGCCTTGGTGATCACTGCACAAGTTGGTTCGGTGGATATGAAGAGGATGATGATCGACAATGGCTCTTCGGTGGATATATTATATGCTCATGCTTATCACCGAATGCCTCTAAATGGTCAGAAGATGGAAATTGGGCAGGAGGCCCCTTTGTATGGTTTCAGCAATGATCCCGTCAAAGTAGCAGGAACCATCGAGTTGCCAGTTGTCTTCGGGACAGTTCCCTAACAGGTTCAAATCATCTGTAAATTTTACGTTGTACATGTTGATTCGGCTTACAATGTTATTTTGGGGAGACCTATTTTGACAGCTCTACCGGCGGTTACTTCAATTCCCCATTTCAAGATTAAATTTCCTACACCCCATGGAGTTGGCGAAGTCACAGGAGATTTAGACTTGGCAAGGAGGTGTTATCGGAATGCTTTAATCACTTCGGGAGTAGGAGTCAGCAAACAAAAACACACCATGGCCATTGAAATGGAGCCATTCACAGAAAGTGGAACAGAACCCTTAGTCATGCCTGTGGAGGAGACTGAGGAGATCGAGTTGATTCCGGGAAAGAAAGAAAAAACAGTGAAAATCGGTTCGGGGCTTCCAGAGCCTTTTCGGACAAGTCTGATGAAGTTGCTTCGGTGTTATGCCGATGTCTTTGCTTGGGTTCCCAGTGACATGCCGGGGATGAGTCGAAAAGTGGCTGAACACAGATTGCAAGTGGATCCCGATAAGAAACCAGTTCGGCAGAAGAGAAGGATTTTTGCACCGGAGAGACAGAGAATAATTGATGAGGAGATCACCAAGTTGCTGGATGCAGACTTCATCTTCGAGATTGATTATCCTGAGTGGATGACAAACATAGTTCTGGTACAAAAGCATAATGGCAATGGCGAGTTTGTATAGACTATACCGATCTAAATAAGGCGTGCCCGAAGGATTTCTATCATCTGCCTCATATTGACCAACTCATTGATGCAACTTCGGGATACGCTTTGCTTAGCTTCATGGACGCTTTTTCGGGATATCATCAAATTTCTATGTGTAAGGAAGATATACCGAAAACAACTTTCATTACTCATCGATCGGTGTATGCCTATAAAAAAATGACGTTCAGTCTGATCAATGCGGGAGCTACGTATCAGAGGATGATGAACCACATCTTCACGAAGCAGCTAGGCAAGAATATGGAGGTTTATGTTGATGATATGATTGTTAAGAGCATGTCAGTTCGTGGTCATCTAGATGATCTAGAAGAATGTTTTTAGACGGTTCGCCGTTATGAGTTGAAGCTGAATCCCACTAAATGCACTTTCGGACTGGGGGCAGGCAAATTTTTGGGATATTTGGTCAGTAAGAGAGGTATAGAAGCCAATCCAGAGAAGATTCAGGCTATTTTAGACATGAAATCACCACAGTCGTACAAGGATGTCCAGCGTTTAACTGGTAGAATTGCATCATTGCGGAGGTTCATGTCTAAATCGGCAGAAAGGTGCTTGCCGTTCTTTAACACGTTGAAAGGGCCAAAGAATGCGAAGACGTTCCAATGGACTTCAGAGTGCGAGGAAGCTTTCCAAGGAATCAAGAGGTACTTATCTTCAGCACCTCTGTTGGTGAAGCCGGTTCCTACTGAACCTTTGTATTTGTATCTGGCTGCGAGTTCATCGGCAGTAGGAGCAGTTTTGGTGCGAGAAATTGGGGGTAAGCAGCACCCGGTTTACTATGTAAACCATGCCCTTAGGGACGCAGAAACAAGGTATCCAAACCTTGAGAAGTTTGCCTTTGCTTTGGTCATTGCTAGTAGAAAACTTCGGCAGTACTTCCAAGGTCGGATAATAGTGGTATACACAGATCAACCACTGAAGAAGGTGTTGGGAAAGCCAGAGGTTTCGGGGAGACTCGCTGCATGGACAATGGAATTATCTCAATTTTTCATAGACCCACGGTCGGCTATTAAAGGTCAAGCGTTGGCCGATTTTGTGATAGAGTGCTCATTTTCTGAAGCTGATGGGAGTCTAGACGAAGGGAAGGGATCTACGGAGACGGTGGCTACACTTCAGCAGGTGCACGATTATTGGACCTTATATGTCGATGAATCTTCTACTTCGGACCTTGGTGGAGCAGGGGTAATTCTGACGAGTCCGGAGGGATTCAAAGTGCAACAAGCCATCAGATTTAAATTCAGGACAACGAATAATGAGGCTGAATACGAGGCGGTATTAGCAGGATTGCGTCTGGCCCAGAGTCTGGAAGTTCAGAAGTTGATTATTTACAGTGATTCTCAACTAATCATCAAGCAAGTTTCGGGGGAATATGAAGCTCGAGGCTCTAAAATGGTTAAGTATCTTGCAGAATTGAAAGATCGACTTCAACACTTCGGCTCATGTGAATTTCAAGGTGCTTGTCGAACTGATAATTCCAATGCTGATGCATTGTCGAAGATGGCTACTACTGAATCAAGCGCCTTTGAAGGAACAATTTACTTGGAAACCCTGAAGCAAGCTAGCATCCAGAATGGGGAAGTGATGTGCATAGAGCGGTCTAATTGTTGGATGACTCCATACATAAACTATCTAGCAGATGGCGTACTACCTTCAGATCAGATGTTGGCTAAAAAGGTGAAATACAAAAGTGCAAACTTCATACTTGTTGATGGAGATCTGTATCGAAGAGCTTATTCCTCTCCATTACTAAAGTGTCTGGTCCCATCTGAAGCTGAATACGCCCTTCGGGAGGTTCATGAAGGTATCTGCGGTGACCACATGGCCGCGAAGTCGTTAGCATATAAAGTGCTTCGTCAAGGTTTTTATTGGCCAACAATTTTCAAAGAGGCTACTGATTATGTGAAAAAATGCCCGAAATGCCAGCTGAATAGTTCAATCCCACATCAGCCACCAGAAGAGCTATACTCGGTCTTATCTCCTATATCCTTTGCTGTCTGGGGGTAGATATACTGGGTCCACTTCCGAAAGCAAAAGGTCAAGTCAGTTTTGTTATAGTAGCAATTGATTATATGACTAAGTGGGTAGAGGCGAAACCTCTTCGGCTGATAACGGAACAAGAATGCTTGAAGTTTCTCAAGGAGTCAGTAGTATTCCGATTTGGAATTCCTATGGTGATAATTTCAGATAATGGACGGCAGTTCGTGGGATCAAAATTTGAGGCGTTCTTAAAGGAGTTAGGGATTCAGCATCGAAAGACTTCGGTTGCCCATCCACAATCTAACGGGCAAGTTGAGGTAACTAACAGAATACTCCTGAATGGGATCAAGAGAAGGTTGGATGACGCCAAAGGAAGATGGCCTGAAGAATTACTTAGTGTGCTATGGGCTTACCGAACTACGCCAAGGACTACAACGGGAGATTCCCCATTTAGACTGGCATACGGTTCTGATGCTCTAGTTCCGGTGGAAATTGGATCTACAAGTCTTCGGATCAGTCAATTTAAAGAATTGTATAATGATGAGGGACTCAAAGCCAACTTAGATCAGCTCGAAGAAGTCCGAGAGGCAGCCTTGATAAAATTGGCCACATATCAACGTCGTGTGGCTAAATACTACAACAAAGGGGTAAAGCTTCGGAGATTCGAAGTTGGGGATTTTGTTCTTCGGGAGGTGGAAGCTTCTACACCTCAGAATATGGGTAAACTCATGCCAAATTGGGAGGGCCCTTATGAAGTCATTAGCGTATCAAAGCCCGGAACTTACCGGTTGCGAGCTTTAAAATCAAGAATACTTGGCATGCTGGAAGGCTCCGCAAGTATTTTCAGTAGAGCTAGTGTCAAAGTCCGGAAGTCTGTAACTACAACGACAATTATCAATAAAAGTGGCTCTCTTTTTCTCTCCAATAGAGATTTTTCTTCATGCTAGTTATAAGGTTGGATCCCTTCGACTCCTTGTAGCGAAGCAGAATATCTTTTGGGTTGAACCTGTTCGGCTCTCGGAGAGAACGAGGTTGCCAGCTTGATATAAGGATGGATTCCTTCGTCTCCTCGTAGCGAAGTGAACTATTGATGGTCCAACCCGTTCGGCTCTCGGAGAGAACGTGGTCACCAGTTATAAGTTGGACCCCTTCGACTCCTCGTAGCGAAGCGAAATATCTTTTGGGTTGAACCTGTTCGGCTCTCGGAGAGAACGAGATTGCCAGCTTGGTATAAGGATGGATTCCTTCGTCTCCTCGTAGCGAAGTGAACTATTGATGGTCCAACCCGTTCGGCTCTCGGAGAGAACGTAGTCACCAGTTATAAGGTTGGATCCCTTCGACTCCTCGTAGCGAAGCGGAATATCTTTTGGGTTGAACTTGTTCGGCTCTCGGAGAGAACGAGGTTGCCAGCTTGGTATAAGGATGGATTCCTTCGTCTCCTCGTAGCGAAGTGAACTATTGATGGTCCAACCCGTTCGGCTCTCGGAGAGAACGTAGTCACCAGTTATAAGGTTAGATCCCTTCGACTCCTCGTAGCGAAGCGGAATATCTTTTTGGGTTGAACTTGTTCGGCTCTCGGAGAGAACGAGGTTGCCAGCTTGGTATAAGGATGGATTCCTTCGTCTCCTCGTAGCAAAGTGAACTATTGATAGTCCAACCCGTTCGGCTCTCGGAGAGAACATGGTCACCAGTTAAGGTTGGATCCCTTCGACTCCTCGTAGCGAAGCGGAATATTTCTTAGGTTGAACCTCTTCGGCTCTTGGAGAGGGATGGGATTATCCAATTGTTATGAAGCTGAATAACATTATAAGCTCTTCAGAACTAATATTCTTATTAAAATATTGGTGAATTATTTATTCTAACAATGACGTATAGTATCCTCCGGTAATGAGTAAATTTCGTCTTACATTGTTGTTTGATTTTATTTGAAGTATTGAGCTTAAATTATATATCGTTTAAATAACAGTACAGTTCGACTTGAAAAGGAGCAATAAGGGATAAAATATATATATTACTGAACGGAGAAACTAATGGTACAATATTAAAGTGAAAAATTTTCATAAAGTTCATAAATATAAACATGAAGATAAAAAGACAGGCAGTCTTTAGCACTACTCTTCATCTTCATCTTCGGAAGAATTAAAAAGAGTTGGGTCGAGTGAAGCTGCAGTCAACTTAGCCCTATATTTGCCTCGAGCCACCTCATAGCCTTCAGTATACATTTTCAGTATTTCTTTGTTCAACACCGGAGACTTGCGGTATTCATTTTGAATTTCCTGGCGAAGCTCATCAGTGAGAGGAGGGCCGGCCAATTTGAGGTCGCGAAGTTCTGCTTCGACCTTACCTCGAAGATGAAGATGTCGTTCTTCAGAAGCCTTGGCTTCGGCAACCGCCTCGGCCAGACTTCGGTTATTCCGAGTTAGTTGCTCGTTGGACCGTCGCAATCATTCATTCTGATCATTAGTCTTTTGTTGAAGAACTTTTGCCGCAGCTAGATGTTCTTTCATCTTGGCAAGATCATTTTGGAGACCTTTACAGTTGAAGCGGAGTTTCTCGTGTTCACTTCTCTCCTTCGCCAAGGCAGACTTTAAAATGGCGTTCTCTCTTCGGGCCGCCTCTTCTTCGGCTTCGGCTTCTTTATATCTTTGATGAAGGCACCCGAAAATTCCATTTGCCTGCAGTTATTTGGAATTAGAAAAAATTCAAAGAAAATATCCATGGACTAAGGCAGATAAAATATGTACTCACTCTAGCCTGATTGATCATGCCCTCTTCAAGTAAGTCAGAAACAGAGCTGTTGCCAAAGCGGTGGTTATCAGTATCCAAAACAAATGATTTATAAAGATGTAAAGGAAAATCTTCCCTTTGATCCGGCCATAAACTGGGTGAACAGGGAATTCCCGGTTTCGGACCATAGAAGGATGATAAGGGAGGCGAAGAAGGCGCTTCTTGTCCTGGCGGAGGCGTCGGTTGTCTAATGGGGGATGAAGGTGGTTGATCATGGGAAATGGTTCTTCTTTTTCGGATGAGGGGAGGACTTTGTTCAGCCTCAAATTCATCAGTATCGGCTGAATCAGGAAGAGGATGACTGGAGGAAGCGGGTATTCTCAACTCTTCGGTGGTGAGGGGGATAATCTTGACCTTGGCCTTTCGCTTCTTGGTGTAAAGGATTTTGGTGCGCTGTTCAATGGGTATATCCAGGAGGCTTTCAGTAAGGGCGGGATCGGGAGTGAATTTTGGCTTCTTGGCAGCATGTTTCTTCTTTCGGGGTCGGCTTGTCCCTTCAGGAGGGGTTGGCTCATCTGTTGGAAGGATAGTAGTTGGAATCTCTTTTATTGAAGCTTCTGCATTTTGTATTTCTACAGCAGGGGGATCCACATGTTGGGCTTCAGAGGTTTGAGCCTCCGTATCCTCGGCTTCGGTAGAAGCCGGGACCAATTTGGCAGAAAGAAATTTTTCTAAATCCATCCGATCAATGGAAGTAGGTTTAATCAAAGATACTACAAAAGGACAGAAAGTAATACTTTAGAACAATTATTGAGGGAAATTTGAATAAATTTGCACAAAGGGTGGTTTCGGAACTTACGCTTATGGTCATATAATCATGCTTGTTTGCTAAGGAGTCCGAAGCTCCATTCTTTCAGAGGAAGTTTATTCAACAGCTTCACCATTTCATTCCCCCGTTCTTGCGTGAGATCACCGAAGTCTGGAGAAAGAATAGGGGTAGTGGTCCAGTCAGGGATGGAGGAAATATCCGGTTCATTGATAAAGATCCAGTCCTTATGCCACCCTCGGTTGCTTGAGGGGGTGTCTATCAAAGATCTTCGTTCAATCTTGACGCTGGACGGTTTGCTTAGCCCCTTGAATCCTTTCTCCCTAGATTAGCCCACCACAAAGAGAGAAAAGAAGAAATCGATAGATGGGGGGATACCTTGCTCGAAGCACCAAGCGGCGAACGCGAGTATGTAAATGTAAGATTGGGGACTAGTTGGGCCAACCCAACCCCTAGAAATCCTAGCATGTTTAAGACAAAAGCATGGAGAGGGAAGCGAAGTCCCTTCTCCAGCAGAGTGATGGGCATAGCAACATAACCATCAGAACGATGATACATGCGGTCAGTTGGAGTAGGGGCTCGTAACTGGTAATTGGGTGGAATCTGGTATCGGTCTCCGATGGCTAGAATGTCTGATTCGGCAATTCGAGAGGGGGTATTGGTGTGAGCGAATCGTTTAACATTAGTAAAGTCGAAAGGGGGTTCCATAGGAATGTCTTTTGGAAGATCAGTGGACGGATTCTTGCTAGAAGAGGGTTTAGACTTAGGGTTTGACGCTGACATGGTCTGAGTGGGATTCTGGGTGGTTGGAACAGAGGTCTCAGAAGGTGGGAGGATGTTACTTTGATCCTGGGAAGCCATTGTTAACAAATCGATTGAGGAAGAGAACTGAAGAAAGAAGAAATCTAGAGTATTTCGAAATTCAAATAAGCAAATAAAGTTATCTGATTTGGGGGATTGAAGATTTTATAGAGTTGTCTTTTTTGAAGGCTCACGAAACCCAAAGGCTGCACATTTAATAGAGATAATGATGGGGGAGGTTAACAATCGGCGTGTGCTCTTGGAATTGGGAAAGCAATCATTTATTTTTAAAAATTTAAAGAGTTGGTATCTGATTTTGAGTTTAAGGGGTCTGCATTTGGACATGAGCCTTTTATTAATTGGGCTTTGCCGAATCTGTTTGGATTCTTCTTGATGGTTGGACTGAATTCTTATACTCTTTTATCAAACACTCCGTTTAATAAAAGACTAGGGGGCAATGTTGGGCCGTGAATATCTTGGGCCGGTCAAATCTTATTTATCTTGGGCTTTCCGGGTCAAACCCATTTTTACCCTTGGAGTGTTGGGCTATTGTTTAAATGATTACCAGATAAAGTTTGGACTGGAGCCAGTAGTGGGGGACAGGTGGCAGATTGTAAGTGGGTAGCTTATCAAAGAGGGGTCATTTAAAAAGGTGCTTGATAGGCGGCCGATGGATTAGATGAGCCAAGCCGTCTTAAGCCGTCTAGCATTTATGAGGAGTTGACATAATGTTGACTGGATGAAGAGCAAGGAGGAAAAAGCCTGCATGCAGCCAACTAACGTGAACAGCGGGGGAAAACATGCAAGGTGGTGAGACAATATATGAGGACAGAGCACTACATGGAAAGGGGGTAATTAATATTTTTTCTACAGACACTAGAGCACACAACTTTCATTGTTAAACCATTTTCTCCGACCTGTACTTATTCTCACATCGGAGCGATTCCCAGCGGCCCAAAACCGTCGAGATCCGGTGCTGACGTGTTCATTGTGCAGGAGTTAAACCATTTTCTCCGACCTGTACTTATTCTCACACCGGAGCGATTCCCAGCGGCCCAAAACCGTCGAGATCCGGTGCTGACGTGTTCATTGTGCAGGATTAGGTGTGCTTTTCGTGGTTGAGGCGCGTGGCGAGATTGTGACGTTAACAACTAGTTTTCCATTAAAATCGATCCCCGTTGTTCGAGCTTAACAGGAAGTAAACCGAAAAGATTGCGAAAGTTGAACATAAGTATAGATATTGATATTTCTCAACAGAGTTGATTGATTGAGTAGTAAAGAGTATTTAATACCTGAGGAGTGGCTCGTGGGTAGTGAATTCCAGCCGAAATGAGCATCCGGCGATCTCCGTCGATAATCAGAGCTCTGTGATCATAACTGACGTTGAACGGCTTGAAATACTCGCCGGTATCGGCGACCAGCTGTACGGTAAACGCCGTAGCGAGAATCAGCCATTGGAGCCAAATTCGAGTCCCAAACATATTTAAAGAGGAGAGAGAAAAGTTCAGTTCTGAGCAAAAATGGATAAGACATATAATGGTGGTTTAATTTTAGTTTATATACTACTACTATTAAGCAAACATCATTAACAATGGTGAACGTGGAAGTAAAGGATTGTTTGGATTGGATCAACTTTATCGGTTTGGTTGGGGTCCCATATTTTTTATCCTTTTAATATAACCTCCCAAATCTAATTAACAAAACACAATTAATAAACGATCAGGATTGTTCAAAATTTGGGATAAATTACACCGTCTATTATATTCTTTTTAACTTTAAAGAAAAAAAAATTACTCTCTCCCACTCTCAGATCCTCCTCTGTTATTTCTCCTCCCGAGCTCGCCCTTTGCCTCATTCATTATCTAGCGTCAACAACCTCTTCTCCCTTTTCCCTTCGTACGGGACGGGACGGAACGGGGGGAAGGAATAATATTATGTATTACAAAACATTTATGTGGAATTAAACCTTGATTAGATACAATTAATAAAATTAGTTTATTGTATCAATTACATCGTAAAGTTTATTCATATAATTCGTATTAAAAAACATTAATATGTAAAATCGTAATATATATCATTTTCTAAAAATAGTATATAGATGTCAAGAATTCTATCTCCTTTATGTGACACTAGTCATATTTGATTATTGTAAATTTATATTTGTTCGTAAGAATTATACTTGGGGTGTCTTGTTGTTTGTTTTAGTCTTAAGATGTTTGTTTCCAAATATAAACTTGAAATTATTAGTCTGGACTATTTTATTATTCATTTAAGGCTATGTTTATTTGTAAGAATTATTGTGGTTTGTTTTAGTCTTGTCATTTAGTCTTGGGATAGATGGACGGGTTCGTGGGTATTTGAAATCATTTAGGCTATGTTTGTTTGTAAGAATTATAGTTGAGGTGTCTTGTTGTTTGTTTTAGTCTTGTCATTTAAGCTATATAATGGTTTAATCGTCTTGGGATGGATGGACAGGTTCGTGGGTATTTGAAATCATTTAGGCTATGTTTATTTGTAAGAATTATAATTGAGGTGTCTTGTTGTTTGTTTTAGTCTTGTCATTTAAGCTATGTAATGGTTTAATCGTCTTGGGATGGATGGACGGGCTCGTGGGTATTTGAAATCATTTAGGCTATGTTTATTTGTAAGAATTATACTTGGGGTGTCTTGTTGTTTGTTTTAGTCTTGTTAATGATTGAAACAACCCGGTCAAATCTTAGTCTATCATAGACTCATCCAAAAGGTCATGACTAAAAGCAGTATTGTTAGTAATTTAATTTCTTATACACAAATAAATTTTTCACTGTATCAATTCCATCGTAAAAATTAAGTCGATATGTAAAATCGTAATATATCATTTTCTAAAAATAGTATATAGATGTCAAGAATTCTCTCTCCTTTAATCTTTTCACTTTTTAATATTGATTATTATAAATTTATTTATGTTCATTTAACACCCACCTATTTCTTATTACCCATCTAACTCAAACCCTTTTATTATTCATTAGACTTGAAATTATTAGTCTAGAGATTATAAAATGGTTTAATAATCTTGGAATGGACGTGTTCGTGGATATTTGAAATTGACATGAGAAACGCAATGATTGAAACAACTCGGGTCAAATCTTAATCCACCATTGACTCACCCAAAAAATCATGGCTGGAGCTCTGGAGGTATTATTATTAATAATTTAATTCTTTATATATTTTTCTCATATTTTTTGATATGGGACTGAAGTATTACAATGACCATACTGTCTGTAAGGTTTAAATATAAAGCATAACCCAAGGAAATGAATGATTATATATTGAGAAAGAGAAAACATTTATTGTATTAATTGGCTATAAAATACATTATACGGCAACAAGATTTGTTACATAATAATACAAGTAATAATCATACAACCAACATTATTCATTTGAACACAGCATAGTAGTAAATTGACAGCAGCAAATTAGCAAAGATATCCATCATCAATAGCAGTTATTCCTTCAAGTATTACGCGTCTGGGACATCTGGGACTGGGAGGTTTGCACAGACAACTTTTCCAATAACGGTTCCTTGATCACAACCAACTACAATCCTGCTTACAAATATTTATAGTCAATAAAGTTTTCTTCTTTTTTTTTTAATTTTACTAAATAGAAATTCAACATAGAGCGAGCTTAGGAAAATATAAAGAAACTTACTTGGGTGAATTTTTCAAGCATCCAATAGCCCAAACTCTTCCGAATTCGTACTTCAATGTGTTCTCAAGACTGTAAGCCATTGAAAATATTAGGAAAACAAACATATCTTACCGAATCAGACGTGGAGTTGTTAAGAGATATTAAGAGATAAACAAACACCCCCTTTAGTTACCTATAAGTTGTGGCATTCCATATGCGAACCGTCTCATCTTCAGAACCTGTAATTATAACTGGAAATTCCGGATGAACACATACTGAAGTAATATTGTGTGTATGGCCTTCTAGTGTATGGAGACAAGTTCCTGCTTGATAGTCCCACACCTGATTTGTACACAATTCAAAAGTTAATTTATCCGAAAATTAGTCATAGTAAAATTCCGATTTAAGAATATCTTTATGCCCCATACCTTAACAGTTTGATCATCCGAACCTGTAACCAAACATGATTTACCTCCAGCTCCGAAGAAATCAATAGTATTTACCCCTTTCGAATGGCCTTCCAGCACAAGTTTTGGATCTGGGGAGCCAATAGTCCATATCTATAAACAGAAACATACGAGATCAGTACTTCTTTTTGAAGCAAATAACACTCTTGATGTGTTTTTATCGATACTAGTATAAAATGACCCAATCACCTCATGTCCGTCGTCGTAATTTTATTATCGTGCCACCATTACAAAACTAAGAACTTACTATTTTTAGGGGTGTATACGGAATTAAAAAAAAGAGTAATGCTACAGACAAACTATTCTACAAACATTTTACAAACTGCTGATGTGACATACTTCACCTCAGCATATTGATCAACAAATTGTTTCAATTTGGTCTTCGGCCCCACATAAAAAGCTGAGGTGGAGTATGCCACGTCAGCAGTTTGTAAAATATTTGTAGAATAGTTTGTGTTTGTAGCATTACTCATAAAAAAAAACGTTTTACTGCAAATGAGAGTCTGAAAGGCGAGCTTAGGTTTACCATTGTTTTGCAATCAAGCGATACGCTTGCAAAGGTGTTGGCATCCGTTGGATCAAATGCAACTTGCATGACATAATGGGCATGTCCCTCGAAGATTTGAGTGCACTCCCAGTCCTTTTCCCAGTCCCAAAGCTTTATAAGCTTGTCATCAGACGATGACAATACATATGGGAGAACCGGATGCACGGCCACAGACCTGATAAAGTCTGTGTGCGCCTCAAATTCTTTCACCTTTTCTGATGTCTTGTAATCGTATACGCGAATAATTTTGTCATCGGAACCAGCAACAAACCAGTCTTTCCCGGCTATAAACTTTGCAGATCTTACTGCCAAAAACATACAAAATAAAAACAATTTATATTGTTTCAAAAATAAGAAGGAATAATGCCGCCTAATTAAGATCAAATGTAGAGAAGTGCTGCTGCTGCTACCTGGTGATTCTGTGATTTTGAAGGACTTCTCTGTGGCCTGCAAAAATGAACTTATTTTGAGCCTGTTACGTACAAAAATTGCACACACAGTTACAAAAATGAACTTATTTTGAGCCTGTTACGTACTTGAGACTGGTAGTTCCAAATGGACACAGTTCCCGAGTATAAACTCAGTAGAATCCTGCAGGAAGAAGAACGCAGCACACAATTTGCATTAGCTGATTGAAGATCTATATATATATATATATGCAGCTGAATGAATATATATATATATATATACTTACCAAGGTTTGGTTGGATGTAAATCCACACACTTAACTCTCTCGGACCGTTGATCAAATTCTTTCTGAACCAGAAACCATTTTTAGAAAGTGATTAATATATACACATTATGAAACTAATTAACTAACCAGTTAAGAAATATGATGTAGGGGTTTAGTAGTGAAAGTTCATTGATGAAACAGTTAATTAATACCTGTATTTCAAGTGTGAAAGACTATTGTTGGTCACCAAATTTGCCATCCAACATTAAAAACAACAATCACACAAAAATATTAGCACGGATTCTTCAGAGGATAATTATATAAGCATATTAAAAATTATATACCCTTAGTTGAACAATTAATCGTGCAAACGTTTAGATTTATTTATATTATAGATCATTTATATATATATATATATATATATATATATATATATGTGGGTGTGGGTGTGGGTGGGGTGAAGGGGGGGTGGAAAGTACAAATATGTAATAAGATTATAGTAGCTCACCATGTTTAAAGTTGAAATGTTGAAACAAAGTTGAAAAGGAAAAGAAGAGGATAACTTGCAGATTTGTAACCGAGAGGAGGAATTTGTGCTCTTTTTATATATATTTTTCTTACAAGTATGAAAGAGTATGTAGATTTAAATTTGTAGCAATGAGACTACTTCTCTCTCTCTATATATATATGTATATATATATATATATATATATATTCAACAGCTTAGCAGTTAGCATTTAAGAAAAAATGATGCCTTCGGGTCTTTGATCATCTTCAACCGACGAATTCAAAGCATCTTTTTGACATTTCTTTATGCAGTCATTCGATGCCCTTAAATCCGTTGATTATTGAATGTGGTATTATTGACGGTGGAGATCAAACCCTGTGACATATGAGGGATATGGTAGGATAATTCCACGAAATTAAGATGATCCAAACTTGATACATTTCTCTGACTTTTCTACCCACAAAAAAACAAAAGATATTTGTAAGACTGGACACGTGATTTTGGCTTTTTGGTCCATGATCAAATTATTTGAATACGATCGCACGGACTTGTTTAAATATTAGTAGTATGCAATATTTATTTAAATATTATATTTATAAATTTTAAAATAATATGTATTGAGATTAGAAAATTTATGAATAATATGAAAGGTCTCAATATTAAATATGTGTAGATTTTATAGTGTTAAATATATACATAAATAGTGTAGAGATAAAGAGTCAATTACACGAATTTAAAATATATGAATGGTTATAATATATATTACGGTAACAAAAATTAATATTGGTAGAATAGATAGAAATTAAAAGATCAACTCCTTCAAGTCAACTCCACCAATCAAATTAACTAAATCAACTGATTTCAATTGAATATCACTTTTAGATATAGAAAAAACATGATTACGAAATATATCTAACACTGATTTAGTATTCAGTTTTGCATATCATCTTCAAACGGACGGACAATCAGAAAAGACTATTCAAACTCTTGAAGATCTATTGAGACTCTGTGTTCTAGATTTCAAAAGAAGTTGAGATAAGTACTTACCATTGGTAGAATTCTCATACAACAACAGTTATCAGGCAAGTATCTGCATGACTCCATTCGAGGCATTGTATGAACGAAAGTGTCGTTCTCCAGTATGTTGGGACGAGGTGGCTGAAGCAACATTGTTGGGACCAAAGTTAGTACGTATGACTACGAAAAAGATTCAAATGATCCGGCGACGTATACAAACAGCACAAGATCGACAAAAGAGTTATGTTGATCTTCACTGAAGGGACGTGAAATTTAATGTCGGAGACCATATATTGTTACGTGTTGCTCAATGAAAATGAGTTACGAGATTCGAAAAGAGAGGAAAACTCAATTCACGATTTATTGGTCCATTTAAAATATTCAACCGAGTAGGAATTGTGGCCTATAGACTCGTCTTACCAACAAGCATGTCTCGTGTTCATAACGTTTTTCACATATCTATGTTACGTAAATATGTGAAAGATCCAAACCATATTATTGAATTAGAACCAGACGAGATAGCCGAAGATTTAACGTATGAGGAGGTACCTGTCAAGATTTTGGATAAAAAAGAACATATTCTACGCTCAAAGGTTATACCTCAAGTCAAAGTTTTATGGAGAAACCATGATATTGAGGAAATGACCTAGGAGTTAGAATCTGAAATGAAAGCAAGGTATCCTCACATCTTCGAAATACCAGGTACGTACGTCACTTTCGAGGACGAAATTTCATAAGAATGAGAGGTTGTAAGACACCAACTTTTATGAATAAGATTTAATTTCATATATATATTATTTTAAATAGTAAGGTGTGGATTTGATAAATTTGATAGTTATGGGTAATATGTGTAAATTTTACAAAGTAAGCAAGTTGTTATAAAATATTCGGGGAATATTCGTTTTATCGGATAATATTCTTTTTGTCGGAAAATATTCATACGACAGCGCAATCATTAGTAAGCCCATAACAGAATAATTGTCGGATGAAGAAAATGACAAAAATAAATTTTCTAAAAATTAACAGCGAAACTGTTACCGTTAACTGTTGAAATACCCGGTGATAAAAGTACAGTAATATGCGTTGTTGCACAGTAGCATACGGTATTGCACAGTATCTCTAATTATTGATGCTTACATAAGAAGTCATTCAGTATTTCATTCAATAATTACTACAGTGATAATTGCATAATATTTTATATTATCAAACATATAATTGTTACTGTCAGACCTCAATTTTTATGAATAAAGATTTAATTTTCTTTATATATTATTTTGAAATACTAAGGTGTTGATATGATTAATGTGATAAGTTATGGGTGAGATGTGCAAATATTTTAAAATAAACAAGTGGTTATAAAATATTCATTATTGTCGGTGAATATTCGTTTAGTCGTGAAATATTCTTGTTGTCGGAGAATATTCGTACGACGGCGCAGCCATTTGTGGACCTCACAACAGAATAACTGTCGGATATAGAAAGCGATAGAAATAACATTTTTATAAAAATAACGGCAAAACTTTTACCGTTAAAACTGTTGAAATACCCGATGATAAAAGAACTGTAATACGCGTTGTTGCACAGTAGCACACGGTATTGCACAATATTTTTAATTGTTGATTCTTACGTGAGAAGTTACTTACTCAATAATTGTTACAGTAATTACTGTTCAATATTTTATATTATTGATTCAATAATTGCTACAATTGCATAATATTTTATTGATTCAATAATTGCTACGTTGATATTTTTTATTATTGATTCAATAATTGTCACTGCTCAGTATTTCACATTATCAAATCAATAATTCATATCATTTGAATAATATTATTAGATAGCATTATTGACAATGTCTAGAAAGTTTTGTCTAGGAAATGGGTTTGGTCACCTAATTGCGCACCAGTAAGGAGAAATCCTTATCGGAAAGCTTCCTCTTTCCTGAGAACGACCTGCTTGTCAATATTGTAATTTTATAATATTATGAATAATAATTGGTGAATAATAATTGATTATTGATAAAAATGACAAGAAAATATTTATTTTAATTTTGATATAAATGGAGGAATTTTTAGTATGAGACATTTGTTGAAAGTTGGTATTTTATCTTCTCCGATAAAATAATTCATTCAAATATATTATTATAATATTATATTATAATATTATAATATGATAATATAATAGTATAATTTATAATTTGAAGTGGTAATATTGTTATAATATATTCATGGTATAAAATAAAATAAGGTGGAAGAGAGAAAAATGGAATTAGAATTATTTTAATAAATGTTTTAATATATATATATATATATATATATATTTAATAATCTAGAAACATGTGGGCAACTATATTATTTCTCTTTTGGTGTGCTGAGCAAATTCAAAGGTGATGTGCTAAAATTTCAGCCGTGGTTTCATTAGTCAATATTGGCTTTCTGGCATTTTTCTATAACTAGAGTGCTTAGTTAGAAATAAAAATCACACCAGAATCAGAAAATTTTCTCTCTATAATATTGAGCGTATTTCTTGTGAGTATTTAGATACTTTGAGTGTTGATAACGGTGCAAATTTTTCTCATCATAATATCCGATATTCCAGTCAGATTGAGTATTATACTGAGGTAAGGGATATTATTTTTTTTGTAAATGATGTTACTTTCTTTCAATATTCATAAAGAATATTATTTTCTTTCATATTTCATATTATGAAAGTGATAATATTTTATTTCATATACCCAAATTTAAACTTACTACGGTAAGTATTGCTTTTATAATTTCTGAAATGATCAGAAATTCCTTGAGTTTTGCGCTTCATCTAGTATCAGTTCACCGGAATATTGATATAAACTTTCTTATGAAATTTTTACCTTTTTATATCGAAATTACTATTCACGTATACAGCACTATTCACGTATACGGCACTATTAACGAATACGGTACTATTCACAGAAAAATTTAATTTTTTTTATTTGTCAAAGTTGTCTGTTATGGTTTCTATCTTTGATTGTATCCAGTTTTGATCTTCATTTTTGAATTTTGCTCCACGCTTGATTATTAGGGATTATTCTTGAACTTGGATAAACTAAATTACGAATCCCTAATCTTTGTCCTTTATCTCAGTGGATTCGTTCTTTAAAATATTTTTCATCATCCTCAGTCTTAAATGATGATACAAATGAATATCTTTGGCCTGTAGTGCAAAGATGAATGATTACTTGATGAATATCTTTGGCCTGTAGTGCAAAGATAAATGATTACCTGATGAATATCTTTGGCCCGTAATGCAAAGATGGACAGGTGTTGAGATGAACATGACCACTGGTGATACAAATAAATATCTTTGGCCGTAGTGCAAAGATGAATATTTGATTTGAGATATATATTGATTGATGTTACAGGGATAAAATATTGATGATGGACTATTAAATCATAGAAGATAGTAGACATCATTCTCTACGTAACTTTTCTAATGAATTGTTAATTCCGCTGCAGTTGTTGATCTAAAACTTGTTGTCCATAATATTTTATCTGATTTGTTGAAGACTAACGATAAATTATTTTTCATTATCTTAGTCATAATATTATTTGCTGGGCTAGTTGAGCTCACCCTTTTCTTCTATTGTCTTCTTCAGGAAATGAGAATGTCATAGGGACTAGTCGGAGAACGGGGTGATGGTCAAAGTTAGTGCATTAACAGTCCTCACTATTTAATAGAATAGTGTGATAATAATTATAATTAATGAGGACTGAATTTGAGTGTTTATATTTCGTATTATATACGATTTGTATTGAAACTCCCATATTGTGTGGTCGTATTTTGCACGACCGTATGTTATAAAAGGTTGTATTTAGATTCTGTACCATGTATTTGGCGACTCAGAATAGGTTGAGTATTGAACCTATTTTGGAGGCGTCACAGTTACAACACAGTAACTCGTATTATTTAAATGATATTATTAGAGAGCATTATTGGCAATGTCTAGAAAGTTCTGTCAAGGAAAGGAGTTAGGTTATATAATTGCGCGCCAATAAGGATAAATCTTTATCGGAAAGTCTCTTCTTTCCTAGGAACGATCTGGTTGTCAATATTGTGAGCTTATAATATTAATTGTGAATAATTATTATGTGGTGGATATTTGTCCAATTTTTGTTATAAATGGAGGAATTTAGAATGAGATATTTATTGAAAGTTTGACATATTTTTCTGTGGAATTATAATTATCTTCTCCGATAAAATATTCATTCAAATATATTATTATAATAGTATAGTTTTTTAATATAATATTATAATATTATATTAACTTTGTCAGATTGTTAAGTTTTTTAAACTTCCCGTGCACTTCTCTTTTTCCTAATGGGAATAATACTTTCTGAAAAATCCTTTTATTTCTAAATGTGTAGGCTCTCAACCAATAAGAAAGAAAGAAAGGAAGGAAGTTAGGCGGGAGAAAAATAGGCAGAGAAGGAAAGAAAAAAAAGACGGTTATGCAGAGAAAAGTTAGGTAGGAAAAATTATTTTTTCCTCAATGTTTCACTATAAAAAGGGAGGTTACCCTTCATCTACTGCAATATTGTGAGTATTTCTTTTGAGTATAAGAATACTTTGAGTGTAGCTTATAGTGCAAGATTTTCTCAAGATTATATCCGGTATACCAGTCAAATCTAGTTTTCTACTAAGGTAAAAGATGTTATTTTCTTTCAATATTCGTAAAAAATATTATTTTCTTTCATATTCCATATTATGAAAGTGATATTATTTCATTTCATATTCTTAAATTTAAACTTACTATGGTAAGTATTTCTTATATAATTCCTGAACTGATTAGAAATTATTTGAGTTTTGTGCTTTATCTAATATCATTTCACCGGAATATTGGTTTGAACTTTTTTATCAAATTTTAATATTTTTTATGTCAGGGTACTATTTATACGATACTATTCACGGGGAGCATGAAGTACTATTCATGGTAAAAATTAATTTCTTTTCTGTCCAAATTAATTTTGATATATGAATATCATTCTTGAATTTTGCTCCACAATTAATTATTATGTTGACAATTTGAACATTCTTGAACTTAGATAAATTAAATTATAAATCTCTAATATTTATCTTTGATCTCACTTGATTCGTTCTTTATATCATTTGTTATCATCCTCAGTCTTAAATTGTGGTGAAAGTTATCTTTGGCCCGTAGTGCAAAAATAAACTGTTGATTGATGAATATCTTTGGCCCGTAGTGAAAAGATAAATTATTGATTTGAAATATTTATTGATTGATGTTACAGGGATAAAATATTGATGATGGACTTTTAAATCATAGAAGATAGTAGACATCATGTTCTACTTGACTTTTCTAATGGATTGTTATTTTCGCTGCAGTTGTTGATCTAAAATTTGTTATTCAATATATTTTATCTTATATGTTATTGTTAAAGGCAAAAGATAATTTATTCTTCATTATCTTGGTCATAATATTTTTTACTGGCTAGTTGAGCTCACCATTTTTTTTGATTGTTCTCTTCAGGAAATGAGAATATAACTGGGACTAGTCGAAAAATGGAGTGATGGTCCGAGATAGTGCTATAGTAGTCTTCACTATTTTGTAAAATAGTGTGATAATAATTGAAATGAGAACTGAATTTGAGCGTTGATATTTTCGTATTATATATGATATAATATCTGTATTGAAGCTCACAGTTTGTGTGGTCGTATTTTGCAAGATAGTTTTATATAAAAAGATTTGTATTTAGATTCTGTACCATGTATTTGGCGACTAAGAATAGGTTGTGTTGACCTATTTTGGGGGTGTCACATGTACTATTCATACGGTACTATTTATACAGATTTTACTCCACAATTGATTATTATGCTGACAATTTGAACATTCTTGAACTTGGATAAATTAAATTATAAATATCAAATATTTATCCTTGATTTTACTTGATTCGTTCTTTATATCATTTTTCATCATTTTCAGTCTTAAATTGTGGTGAAAGTTATATTTGGCCCGTAGTACAAAGATGAACTGTTGATTGATGAATATCTTTGGTACGTAGCGCAAAGATGAACGGTTGATTGATAAATATTTTTGGCCCGTAGTGTAAGACCCCAACTTTTTTGAATAAAGATTTAATTTTCTTTATATATTATTTCGAAATAGTAAGGTGTTGATTTGATAAATGTGAAAAGTTACGGGTGAAATGTGCGAATTTTTAAAATGAGCAAGTGGTTATAAAATATTCTGGTTGTCGGGGAATATTCGTTTGGTCGTGGAATATTCTTGTTGTCGGGGAATATTCGTACGACGGCGCAGCTATTTGTGGGCCCCAAAACGGAATAACTGTCGGATATAGAAAGCGACAGAAATAACCTTTTTATAAAATAACGGCGTAGTTGTTACCGTTGGTACTGTTGAAATACCCGGTGGTTAAAATACAGTGATACACGGTGTTGCACAGTAGCACACGGTATTGCACAGTATTTCGAATTATTGAGTCTTACGTGAGAAGGCACTTACTCAATTATTGTTACAGTAATTACTGTTCAATATTTTATATTATTGACTCAATAATTGCTACGTTGATATTTTATATTATTGACTCAATAATTGTTACATTGATATTTTATTGACTCAATAATTGCTACGTTGCTATTTTATATGATTGATTCAATAATGACTACAGTTAATATTTTGTATTATTGATTCAATAATTGTCATTGAACAGTATTTCACATTATCAACTCAATAATTCATATTATTTGAATAATATTATTAGATAGCATTATTGACAATATCTAAAAAAGTTCTGTCTAGGAGGGGTTATTTAATTGCGCGCCAGTAAGGAGAAGTCCTTATCGGAAGGCCCCCTCTTTCCTGGGAACGACCTGGTTGTCAATATTGTAGTTCTGTAATATTATTTGTGAATAATTAATTATTAATTTATTTGATAAGGAAATATTTATTTTGTGGATATAAAAGAAGGAATTAGCGATGATATGTTTTTATCAGTATTTTGGTGTGGAAAATCATCTGTTTATGGATTTCGGATAATTTATGTTTGGAATTTGGAAAAATTTTCTTCTACAAAGTTGTAGAGAATTAAATTTCCTATGGAAGGACATAGAATTTGTATTTTTCTGACAAAGGGGCTATTTATTATGAATTATTGAAGTTTTAGAAAATAAATATTTTTTTAATGGGTGGTCCCCACTTTTGTTGAAAATCTGATTTTTGGGAGCAGCAGGCGGCTGGAGATTTTTTTAAAGAAATAATAATATTTTATTATTTTAGTCTCCTTTGGCATCCTAAGCTTTTCCTATAAATAGGGTGCTTATGTTAGAATTGAAAATCACACCAGAATCAGAAGTTTTCTCTCTCTATAATATCGAGCGTATTTTTGTGAGTATTTCAATACTTTGAGTGTTGCTATTCAGTGCAAGTTTTGTTCGGTATTATATCAATTATTCCAGTCAGATGTACTATTCTTTTGAGGTAAGAGATGTTATTTTCTTTCGTAAATGATGTTATTCTTTTCAATATCATTATACCGAAATATTGGCATGGATTTTATTATAAAATTCTTAATTTTTCCGTCGGGGTTACTATTCACGTATACGGCACTATTCACGGAAAAATTAAATTTTCTTCTATTTGTCCAAATTGTCTGTTATGGTTATTATCTTTGATTGGATCTAAGTTTTGAGCTTTATTCTTGAATTTTGCTCCACAAAGTGTTATTATGGAGTATTCTTGAACTTGGATAAATTAGATTGCAAATTCTTAATCTTTTCCTTTATTTCACTGGATTAGTTATTTAAAATGTTTGTCATCATCCTCAGTCCTAAAAGGTGATGTAACTGAATATCTTTGGCCTGTAGAGCAAAGATGAATGATTACCTGATGAATATCTTTGGCCGTAGTGCAAAGATGACAGGTGTTGAGATGAACATGACCACTGATGATACAAATGAATATCTTTGGCATGTAGTGCAAGGATGAATATTGATTCGAGATGTATATTGATTGATGTTACAGGGATAAAATATTGATGATGGACTTTTAAATCATAGAAGATAGTAGATTTCATTCTCTGCTTAACTCTTCTAATGAATTGTTATTTCCGCTGCGAATATTGATCTAAAGTTGGTTGTCCATTATATTTTATCTTATTGGTTGAAGACTAACGATAATTTATTTTCCATTATCTTAGTCATAATATTTTCTTCACTGAGCTAGTTGAGCTCACCCTTTTCATCTGTTGTCCTCTTCAGGAAATGAGAATGTTGCGGGAACTAGTCGGGGGACAGAGTGTTGGTCCGAGTTAGAGCAGTAGTAGTCCTCGCTATTTTTATAAAATAGTGGGATAATAATTGTAATAAATAAAGAATGAATTTGAATGTTAATATTTCGTATTATATACGATTTGTATTGACACTCACAGTTGTGTGGTCGTATTTTGCACGACCGTATGATATAAAGTTTGTATTCGAATTCTGTACCATGTATTTGGCGACTCAGAATGGGTTGGGTTGACTGGACCTATTCTGGGGGGCGTCACACGTAGTGTAAAGATGGACAAGTATTTGACATGATCATGACCACTGGTGATACAAATGAATATCTTTGGCTTGTAGTGCAAAAATAAATTATTGATTTGAAATATTTATTGATTGATGTTACATGGATAAAATATTGATGATGAACTTTTAAATCATAGAAGATAGTAGACATCATTCTTTACTTAACTCTTCTAATGGATTGTTATTTTCGCTGCAGTTGTTAATCTAAAACTTGTTGTCCATAATATTTTATCTGATTTATTGAAGGCTAATGATAATTTATTCTTCATTATCTTGGTCATAATATTTTTTATTGGGCTAGGTGAGCTCACCCTTTTCTTTTATTGTTCTCTTCAGAAAATAAAAATATAGTTGGGACTAGCCGGGGAATGGAGTGATGGTCCGAGATAGTGCTATAGTAGTCCTCACTATTTTGTAAAATAATGTGATAATAATTATAATGAGAACTTAATTTGAGCATTGATATTTTCGTATTATATACGACATAATATATGTATTGAAACTCACAGTTTGTGTGGTCGTATTTTGTATGATAATTTAAAAATTGAAATAGGAAGATTTGTATTTGAATTCTGTACCATATATTTTCACGACTCAAAATAGGTTGTGTGAACCTATTTTGGGGGCGTCACAATAAGTATATTCAAAACTATATATATTCACCCCAAGTTGAATAAAACGTACATAAAAAAATTATATTTATTGTGTGTAGTGTGACGGCCTCAAAATAGGTTTAATACCAACCCATTCTGAGTCGTCAAATACATGGTACAAAATATCAAATATAAATTTTTTATAACAAAAGGTTGTGAGAAATACGACCATACAACTGTGAGTGTCAATACAAACATGTAAAAAATATAAACACTCAAACTAAGTCCTTATTATAATTATTATCACACTATTTTACAAAAATAGTGAGGACTACTACTGCTCTACTCTGACCATCACACTGTTCTTCGACTAGGTTTCGCAACATTCTCATTCCCTGAAGAGGACAATAGATGAAAAGGATAAGCTCAACTAGCTCAGTAAAGAATATTATGACTAAGATAATGAAAAATAAATTATCGTTAGCCTTCAATAAATTAGATAAAATATTTTGGACAACAAGTTTTAGATCAATATTCGCAGCGGAAATAACAATTCATTAGAAGAATTAAGTAGAGAATGAAGTCTACTATCTTCTATGATTTAAAAGTTCATCATCAATATTTGATCCCTGTAACATCAATCAATATACATCTCGAATCAAATATTAATCTTTGCACTACGGGCCAAAGATATTCATTTGTATCACCAGTTGGTCATGTTCATCTCAACAACTGTCCATCTTTGCACTATGGGTCAAAGATATTCATCAGGTAATCATTTATCTTTGCTCTACAGGCCAAAGATATTCAGTTATATCACCATTTAGAACTGAGGATGATGAAAAATAATATAAATAACGAATCCAATGAGATAAAGAACAAAGATTAGGGATTCGTAATTTAGTTTATCCAAGATCAAGAATACTCCATAATAATCAATTGTGGAGCAAAATTCAAAAATGAAGTTCAAAACATGGATACAATCAAAGATAGTAACCATAACAGACAACTTGGACAAATAAAAGAAAATTTAATTTTTTTGTGAATACTGCCGTATACGTGAATAGTGTCGTATACGTGAATAGTAACTCCGACATGAAAAGGTAAAAATTTCATAATAAAATTCATACCAACATTCCAATGAAATGATACTAGATGAAACGCAAAATTCGAAGAATTTCTGATCATTTCAGGAATTATAGAAGCAATACTTACCGTAGTAAGTTTTAATTTGGGTATATGAAATGAAATATTATCGCTTTTATAATATGGAATATGAAAGAAAATAATATTCTTTATGAATATTGAAAGAAAGTAACATTATTTACGAGAAAAATAATATTCCTTACAGAAAAAAAATAATATCCTTTACCTTAAAAGGAGAGTATTTCTGACTGGTATAGCGGCGATATTCTTGAAGAAAATTTATACTATTTTCTACACTCAAAGCTTTCTTAACTCAAAAGAAATACGTTCAATATTATAGAAGAAGACTTCTCTGATTCTGATGTGTTTTTTAATTCTAAACTAAATATCCTATTTATAGGAGAATGGAATGGTACTATTTGAATTTTAGAAATCACGGACCAATAGTGAATTTTTCATGGGCGCTGCAACCGACAAAAAAATTTGATTTACTATTCATTACTGTGCAATAAAATATTCTAATAAAACGAAAAACTTTAAATAAAATATAATATATTCTATTTATATATATATATATATATATATATATATATATATTCACACACATCACCATCCACCACACACACCCTAACACACACTCCGCACACACACACACACATTTATATATATATATATATATATAATACGTATATATATATATACTTTATAACTTTTTACCGATTATTTTGAAAAATGAGTAAGTGGGATCCATATAATAAGTAAAATTTACAACAAATGCTTCAATAAAAATTCCTCTATTTATCTCAATTCACTTGGCTTTACTAAACACATTTTTGATCAACAATTATTCATCAATAATATTATAATTCACAATATTAACAACCAGATCATTCCCAGGAAAGAAGGGGCTTTCCGATAAGGACTTCTCTTTATTGGCGCGCAATTAGATGACCTAACCCCTTTCCTCGACAGAACTTTCTAGACATTGTCAATAATACAAATAATAATATGAATAACGGTGTCGTCTCAATTATTGATTTAATAATATAAAATATTGTGCAGATAATACTGTGACAATAATTGAATCAATAATATGAGATACTATGCATCAACTACTGTGGCAATAATTGAATAAAACTGAGTGACTTCTCACGTAAGCATCAATAATCAAAGATACTGTACAATACCGTGTGCTACTGTGCAACCACGCATATTACTGTTCTTTTATCACCGAGTATTTCAACAGTTTTAACGGTAACAACCACGCCGTTATTTTTAGAAAAACTTATTCTTGTCGTTTTCTTCATCCGACAATTTTTCGTTATGGGGCCCACAAATGATTGCGCCATCGTACGAATATTCTCCGACAAAAAGAATATTCCCCGACCAAACGAATATTCTCCGACACAACGAATATTTTATGATCACTTACTTACTTTGCAAAATTTGCACATTTCACCCATAACTAAAGCATTATATCAGATTAACACCTTACTATTTCAAAATAACATATAAAGAAAATTAAATGTTTATTCATAAAAGTTGGGGTCTTACATGTAGTGTATGTATACAATGCATACAAGGGATAATTCATGTCACATAGATCTAAACATTCACGTACGGTCTGTAATATTGTTGTTCAGATGGCTAGTGTTAGTCATCATGTGCACAACAATTATGCAAACAATTGTATTTTATATAGAAAGATTATATATATATGGGGGGTATATATGTTTGTGTGGAAAATACAAATATCAAATAGAAAATATATTAGCTCATCATATTTAAAGTTGAAAAGGTGAGGAATATATGTATTTTTCTTATAAGTATGAAAGATAAGGAATATGTAGATTTCAATTTACAGCAATGAGACTACCTCTCTATATATATATTAATATACGGTCCGGATCTTAAGCTTATCTTTTATTTAACATACTTTGCTTACCCCCCTTTAGCGATGGACCGGGCGACGGTTTGGTCCGTCGCTATATATACAACCGTCGTCTTAGCTTTTAGCGACGGACAACACTAAGACGACAGTTGTATATATAACGACGGACCAAACTGTCGCCCAGTCCGTTGCTAAAAGGGGGTAGGCAAAGTATGTTGGATAAAAGATAAACTTAAGGTCCGGACTGTATACATACATACATATATATATATATGTTAAAAACTTAGCATATAAGAAAAAATTATATTTTTGACATTTCAAAGCATCTTTTTGACATTTCTTTATGCAGTCATTCGATGCCCTTAAATTCGTTGATTACTGAATGTGGTGTTATTTACGGTGGAGATCAACCCTGTGTTTGACATATCTAATTAGCAAAACACAACTGATTTTGAATTTCCCGCTCACCCTAATAAATGATCAGGACTGTCCAAAGTTTGGAATAAATCTCACCGTCCATTATATCCTCTTTAACTTCGAAGGAAAAAAAATTGCTCTCTCTCTCTCTCACTCTCAGATACTCCTCCGTTCTATCTCCTCCCGAGCTCACCCTCTGCCTCCTCCATTCTCTAGCGCCGACAATCTTTCCTCTCCCTTCCCCTTCGTACTTAGTGCCGGAGGCACGGGTAGTACAGTTAGTAAGGAATATGATAGGATAAGAGCATTCACAATAATTTTCTTATCTCTATCCTTATTTGTAGTGCTATTGGGTCATTATGCAGGATAGAATTATATAAATTCAATTTTTTCACTATATACCCAACATGTTCCTTATATTGATTTCTTAAATAATAAAATTTGAAATTTAAAAGTTCCAGCAGTCAAAACATGTTTTGACCGTTGTAACTATTTGACGTATGTATTGGCTTCATGCGTTAGAGCTTATGATAGATGTAATATACTACAACCTCTTATTTTAAATTATAAAATCGCTATTAATTTATTGAATCTTTTTTGAAGTAAGTATGTGATATTTTTAAAATTAATATAAATTTAATCAATACATATTGTAACTTATTTAGAAAAAAAATACTACTAATAAAATTTATTATTTTTACAATTATTCTTAGCAAAATTATTAAGTTTGAGAATGCATCAAATTGACTTATAAAAATTAATAATACTCTTATAATTTATAAAAGAGAGTATAATTTATCAATTGTTTTCCACTGTAAAATAACTTTTATTTTATTTTAAATAATTTATGGAGTGAGTATTGAATGGATTGTAGCTGCAAATGCACATAAGATCAATATTAACTTTTAAAAAGTTAATTTGTGATATTTTAAATTTAAATTTAGTATAATTCATTTAAATTTTAAAATAATAAATTTTATAATTAATAGTACTTTAATAATTATATTGACATGAATTAAGTAATTTATGGAGTGAGTATTGAATGGACTGTAGCTGCAAATGTACATAAGATCAATATTAACTTTTTAAAAAGTTAATTTGTGATATTTTTAAATTTAAATTTAATATGATTCTTTTAAATTTTAAAAATAAAAATTTTATAATTAATAGTACTTTTATAATATTTATAATTATATTGACATGAATTAAATAAATTTATATTAATTTTAAATTTGAATACGTTTGAAATTAATTTTAAAAAAATAAGTCAATATTAATTTTATAATTTGAAAATAAAGATGAGTTGGATAGTGATTGATGAGTTATCCATTTAAATGAGTGTGTGAAATATCATTTTGCATACATAGAGAACGGTCTTTTGACTCTCTTATCCCGAGGAGTAAAATCCTATATAGATATTAAAATAAAGGGTTAAATAAGGATAAAAAAATTATTGAATAATGATTTATTGATATATTCTTTAAAATTGGAGATACAAAATTTATTGAGAAAACTGTTGTGAATGCTCTAATTCAACTAAATTAAGATGATCCAAACTTGATACATTTGTATGACTTGGATACGTGATTTTGACTTTTTGGTCCATGATCAAATTATTGGAATGGAATACAATGGCCAATGGACAATGGTTAGTCTTTTCTTTTTCTTTTTTTTTTTCTTTTTATGGTAGCTGTCAACCTTTTCGAGACTGCAAGAGCTAAGCACTCTCTAACCAAAATATGATATTGCAAAGCAGTCGTTTGTCAAAAATATAACAAATTGTTTTTGATGACCCACATATAAATTGATGTATCGAATTTTTATTTATTAATATGTGGGTCATAAGTGTGAAATATCAATTTCCTACTTTTATCATGTATCAAAAATATTTTACATTTTACATTCATCCCAACATGTATAGATGAATTAATAAGTATGGTGGAGTCTCAACCTAATAGGTTAACCTTTTAGGTAAGGAGGTAGTCCAACATGCTTATTGAGTCAGTCTACACAGACGTGCGCTACAAGTAGCGGACCTACAATATGGCCATGACTCAACTGCCAATATTAACAAGGTAATCTAATAGCTTCCGAAAACTTGCAAGAATAACTAGAAAGTGGACTACAATATGGCCATGACTCAACATTCTTGCTTATTTGCTCGTCTCCATCATATAATGGAACTGGCTACCATATGCTATTTTTCATTGGCTGTGTTTGTATTGTCTAATTATCAATTGTAAGATTTCAGGTTTTCCTAAAAAACATTACTCTCTGTTTGTTTAGTTTTTCCACAAGATGGTCACAAAGGATTAAATAAGGACTTCCTCCACTAAAAATTACATCCGTGTCTACTCGAAATAGAACTGACTCAACATATATAAACACATTTTGCATCATATCTAAGAGATTTCTTGGTTCGGGCATAAGAAGCTTGCAATTTTTTTCTGTCCGCGAGAATCCCACCAGAGTACCTTCTACTTCTAATAGGTCATGAACTAGATCAGAATCATTCTCAGCGAGTCCGTTAAAAGTGACCCCATTTTTTTCATCGGGTCTGGGTAGAGATCAAAGATCTTGAGCGACCGATCCGGCAGAACAACTCAAAAGATAAAAAAGTATCGTTAATTTCTTCGTGCTCGTTCTAATTTCGAAGTACCATTTGTACAAGTAAGAATCCCCTTCGTTACGTGATTTCTTCTAGGACGTAGTAATTGACTAATTTGTGTTAAGTTTAGTATTCACCAGATGCAAGTTATAGTTGTAAAATTGAATCGACATGAGAGAAAACATTTATATTGTATTAATTTGCAACAAAATACTCATTATAGAGAACAAAGATAGAACTTGAAAGATGTACACTCACTACAAAAACATATATCTAGACCATTAAAAACCCCTCCTCCTCCATGTAGTTTATTCAAAGCACACAGTCTAATTTTATTACATAATGGTAGTAATACAACATTATTCTTTAGAACACACCATAGCAATAGGAGCAGCTATTCATTTTGAGTTTTTCTCTTCCTCTGAAAATGAGAATTTTGCAGAATCCCAACTGTGAGCACAGACAACTTTTCCAATAACGGTTCCTTCATCACAACCAACTAACCCAAGGAAATGAATGATTATATATTGAGAAAGAGAAAACATTTATTGTATTCATTGGCTATAAAATACATTATACAGCAACAAGAGTTGTTACATAATAATACAAGTAATAATCATACAACCAACATTATTCATTTGAACACAGCATAGTAGTAAATTGACAGCAGCAAATTAGCAAAGATATCCATCATCAATAGCAGTTATTCCTTCAAGTATTACGCGTCTGGGACATCTGGGACTGGGAGGTTTGCACAGACAACTTTTCCAATAACGGTTCCTTGATCACAACCAACTACAATCCTGCTTACAAATATTTATAGTCAATAAAGTTTTCTTCTTTTTTTTTTTAATTTTACTAAATAGAAATTCAACATAGAGCGAGCTTAGGAAAATATAAAGAAACTTACTTGGGTGAATTTTTCAAGCATCCAATAGCCCAAACTCTTCCGAATTCGTACTTCAGTGTGTTCTCAAGACTGTAAGCCATTGAAAATATTAAGAAAACAAACATATCTTACCGAATCAGATGTGGAGTTGTCAAGAGATATTAAGAGGTAAACAAACACCACCTTTAATTACCTGTAAGTTGTGGCATTCCATATACGAACCGTCTCATCTTCAGAACCTGTAATTATAACTGGAAATTCCGGATGAACACATACTGAAGTAATATTGTGTGTATGACCTTCTAGTGTATGGAGACAAGTTCCTGTTTGATAGTCCCACACCTGATTTGTACACAATTCAAAAGTTAATTTATCCGAAAATGAGTCATAGTAAAATTCCGATTTAAGAATATCTTTATGCCCCATACCTTAACAGTTTGATCATCCGAACCTGTAACCAAACATGATTTATCTCCAGCTCCGAAGAAATCAACAGTATTTACTCCTTTTGAATGTCCTTCCAGCACAAGTTTTGGATCAGGGGAGCCAATATTCCATATCTATAAACATAAACATTTGAGATCAGTACTTCTTTTGAAGCAAATAACACTTTGATGTGTTTTTATGATACTAGTATAAAATGACCCAATCACCTTATGTACGTCGTCGTAATTTCATTATCGTGCCACCATTACAAAACTAAGAACTTACTATTTTTAGGGGTGTATACGGAATTAAAAAAAAGAGTAATGCTACAGACAAACTATTCTACAAATATTTTACAAACTGCTGATGTGACATACTTCACCTCAGCATATTGATCAACAAATTGTTTCAATTTGGTTTTCGGCCCCACATAAAAAGCTGAGGTGGAGTATGCCACGTCAGCAGTTTGTAAAATATTTGTAGAATAGTTTGTGTTTGTAGCATTACTCATAAAAAAAACGTTTTACTGCAAATGAGAGTCTGAAAGGCGAGCTTAGGTTTACCATTGTTTTGCAATCAAGCGATACGCTTGCAAAGGTGTTGGCATCCGTTGGATCAAATGCAACTTGCATGACATAATGGGCATGTCCCTCGAAGATTTGAGTGCACTCCCAGTCCTTTTCCCAGTCCCAAAGCTTTATAAGCTTGTCATCAGACGATGACAATACATATGGGAGAACCGGATGCACGGCCACAGACCTGATAAAGTCTGTGTGCGCCTCAAATTCTTTCACCTTTTCTGATGTCTTGTAATCGTATACGCGAATAATTTTGTCATCGGAACCAGCAACAAACCAGTCTTTCCCGGCTATAAACTTTGCAGATCTTACTGCCAAAAACATACAAAATAAAAACAATTTATATTGTTTCAAAAATAAGAAGGAATAATGCCGCCTAATTAAGATCAAATGTAGAGAAGTGCTGCTGCTGCTACCTGGTGATTCTGTGATTTTGAAGGACTTCTCTGTGGCCTGCAAAAATGAACTTATTTTGAGCCTGTTACGTACAAAAATTGCACACACAGTTACAAAAATGAACTTATTTTGAGCCTGTTACGTACTTGAGACTGGTAGTTCCAAATGGACACAGTTCCCGAGTATAAACTCAGTAGAATCCTGCAGGAAGAAGAACGCAGCACACAATTTGCATTAGCTGATTGAAGATCTATATATATATATATATATATATGCAGCTGAATGAATATATATATATATACTTACCAAGGTTTGGTTGGATGTAAATCCACACACTTAACTCTCTCGGACCGTTGATCAAATTCTTTCTGAACCAGAAACCATTTTTAGAAAGTGATTAATATATACACATTATGAAACTAATTAACTAACCAGTTAAGAAATATGATGTAGGGGTTTAGTAGTGAAAGTTCATTGATGAAACAGTTCATTAATACCTGTATTTCAAGTGTGAAAGACTATTGTTGTTCACCAAATTTGCCATCCAACATTAAAAACAACAATCACACAAAAATATTAGCACGGATTCTTCAGAGGATAATAATTATATAAGCATATTAAAAATTGTATACCCTTAGTTGAACAATAATTGTGCAAACGTTTAGATTTATTTATATTATAGATCATTTATATATATATATATATATATATATATATATATATATATATATGTTGGGGGGGGGGTTGAAAAGTACAAATATGTAATAAGATTATAGTAGCTCACCATGTTTAAAGTTGAAATGTTGAAACAAAGTTGAAAAGGAAAAGAAGAGGATAACTTGCAGATTTGTAACCGAGAGGAGGAATTTGTGCTTTTTTTATATATATTTTTCTTACAAGTATGAAAGAGTATGTAGATTTAAATTTGTAGCAATGAGACTACCTCTCTCTCTCTCTCTATATATATATATTCAACAGCTTAGCAGATAGCATTTAAGAAAAAATGATGCCTTCGGGTCTTCGATCATCTTCAACCGACGAATTCAAAGCATCTTTTTGACATTTCTTTATGCTGTCATTCGATGCCCTTAAATCCGTTGATTATTGAATGTGGTATTATTGACGGTGGAGATCAACCCTGTGACATATGAGGGATATGGTTGGATAATTCCACGAAATTAAGATGATCCAAACTTGATACATTTCTTTGACTTTTCTACCCACAAAAAAACAAAAAGATATTTGCAAGACTTGGACACGTGATTTTGACTTTTGGTCCATGATTAGTTTACATGATCCAATTATTTGAATACGACCGCACGGGCTAGTATGCAATATTTATTTAAATATTATATTTATAAATTTTAAAATAATATGTACTGATATCAGAAAATTTATGAATAATATGAAAGGTCTCAATATTAAATGTGTAGCTTTTATAGTGGTAAATATGTATAAATACGAATTTAGAAATATGAATGGTTATTACGATAAAGTTGAAAGGTTTTAGATTTTTGAATTTTTTTTATTTAATAAAAAAGGAAAAAAGTATAATAATTTTTTTTTGATATTAATTAGTAGAATGGAATAGAAAATGAAATATCAACTCGTTTAAGTAAACTTAACCAACCAAATTAACTCACTCAACTGATATCAATCGAATATAGCACTTTTAGATATAGAAATTGAGTAATTGATGATCAATTATTTTAATATTAAAATATTATTATTTTACATTTTACATAATCATGTATCAGGATAACTCCTATTTTCTTTTCTTATCCTATATGCACTTCTTTTTTTCTTTGGAGTTTTGCTAGAATTACGAAAAAAAAAAAAAAATTCCTATTTCATATCTCATATCGTAACTAGTTACTAATATATAAAACTCATCAATTATACATCCTACTTTTCGAAATACAATACACTATTAACTTCTAAAAACTCAATATTGATTTGTATAGAAAAAAGAATTATATATAAATTCAAGAAACAGTATTTTAGTCTTAATTTTAATAATAAATATGAAACAACTGTATATTTTTAATATTCACAAATTTTACGAATGGAGTATTTTGTAAATAACATGGGGATGTGTTTGCCACTAAGTCAAATTTATGGTTTAATCTTCATATCCTACAACAATTTCGGATCCCGTTAGTATGAAGTTCATTTTTTGGTAAGTTGGTTAATTAGTCAATAGAGTGCTGACACGCAGATACGCAGGGAGAGAGAATTGCTTGTCAGCACTTTATTGGCCAATTGACCAACTTATCAACAAATGAACTTCATGCTAACCACTCCCATTACCCCACCACCCAAACACCCCCCACCCCACCCCACCCCACCCCAAAAAAATAAATAAATAAATTCCCCTCTCTCTCTAACTTCCTAAAAATGAGAAACTGATTCCATAAAAATAAAGGATTGCAAGACAGAACCAAATTGAACTTAAAGTACAACAAAAGAATGCAAGCAATAAAGAACAATCATGCTTACCTTGTAAAGACCAAGAATCAAGATAGAGGAGGGTAAACATGATATATTAACAAATTATGTATCCAATATCCTCAAAGACCTAGCTTTGGTATTACATATCAACATTCAACAACATATGGATGGCTGCATAAGTAAAGGCCATTAGTATATGAAAACATATAACAAATCCAATAACAAAGTTTAGGTTTAAGCAGAGCATAAACTGCAGCCAATACTTGTACTCCCACTTGCTTACGGAAACCACATCCAAACCATGAATACTAACCGCTAATCCGATAGATAGCTTCCGAAACTTGCAAGAACTGTTCCAGAATAATTAAACGTGGATTAGATTCAATCCTCATAATTCAGGCAAACATGACTGCTTATTTGCTTGTTTCCATCATAATGCAACTGGTTGCCGTAAACTATTTTTCATTAGGCAGAGTTTGTATGTTATTGAGGTCGGTCAGTTGCTACTACCTACAAAGCAATTTTCATAGTCATATACCAAAAGAGAATGCCTCTTGCACCATAAATTTGATGGAACAATATACAACAAGAGAATGCTGCCTATTTTACCCCCATGTGTAGTGTTTTTGTGGGGTTATTTTTCAGAGCTTGATCATGATTGACGTACATAGATTACAAAATAAGGCTCGTCATTCTTATCACAACACATGAGCTCCAGTTTCGTCATTCGTGTAATGTTCAAAAATGGTAATGGCTTTTTTCCTTCCAAAGTTGGTCTCAACTCTTTTATTCAGAATTTCTGATGGTCTCTCTTAGCAACTACCATCAGAAAATTTAAAAGCTAGGCCGTTTAATAAAGGACAGGACAGGACCAACTTGGAAAGTAATGATGTAACTAACATATAGGTGTGATACAAGAAAAGGAGTTTTGTCTTCTAATAAAATTCACAAACCAAAATATATATTTCAAACATATGTTGGGTACACACAAGATAACCCACAAAACACCTGAAGGTCAAATCAGGCAGCATTTCCTGGTCTTGTTCCATCAAATATATAGTATGTACGAAGTAGGCTCTAGTATCAAGCTTTAATTTTAGAATTTAAAGTCATTGATGTGCAATAAACAAATGTAAAGAAGCAGGAAAAGAAGATAAAGAGGAAGAAGGAGAACGAGAATGAATGGAGAGAAAAAATCATATTACCTTACTTCTCTAATCGTGATCTTCATGCTCATTCATCATTGAGTCGAATAAGACTTTCTACATAGAAAGCGGCATTAAATGAATTTATACTATCACCAATAACAACCCTCCTATACGAGTGTTCTTTGAGATTATACATCACTAAGTCCTTTCCATCTACCAGCATTGCGACCTCACCCTTTCTTGAGATGCATATTGGCATTGCATAGTGGGAAACTGTTGGCATTGTCATAGTTATCACTTTAGTCCAAGAAGCCTTCATATTATACTCCCTCCTCATTATCCATAACCTGATACAGCTTCCATCATAAGAAAAGACACAAAGGCTATCTCCCAAAATCCCCAACCGACTCTGCCTCATGCTCCATCCTTCATCTGGTGGACATATCTCTTGGAGTTTCTCGTCTGCCAAATTAAAAGAAAGGATCACATTATCTTTATATACCACATAGCCCTGATCCGAAGACGAAAACATTTGCACTAACCAATGTAGAGACCCTCTCAAATGTACTGCCTGCTTTTGTATGCAGCAATGTAAAGTGCCTATGTCTCGAATTCTTCGCCAGCTGTTCGATTTACCTGTGAGCACTTCAAATTTGATAGGAGAGTCAACACGGACAAGCCCGTGATCCTCATCCTTAAATCTAGAAGCAGCAGCTCTTACCAGCTTGTAATCATCAATGGAAGAATCATATCCCATACCATAAAAGACACCCCCATGAAAGATATTACTCGGTTTTGGTAATATCTTGAATTCACTAGTGGAAGGATTCCACAGCGCCAATCGATCCATGTCCAGAATTAGACAGATAAGGCCATTGCAAAAACCAAAAATTCTGGCTGAATAATTAAATTCATTCAACAAAGAATCATCAAGACTCAGCTTCTCTACTGGAGCACAACCATCATCGGATGATAAGAACCGCACTTCATTGTTTACCAACCGTTCCTTGGAAAAAGGGAGGAATACTATGCGGCGTTTGAGGTGCAAGTTAACAAAGGAACACCATGATTTGCTGACACACCTCAAATTTAACAAAGATTTCATGGGGAGACACAACAATATTAATCGGATTATCTCTTTTGGGATATCTTGCAAACTGCCTACTTTATTCGGCACCATACTTGGCGTAATGATGTCAAGCCTTAGCTGCTGAAGAATAAGTTGGTTTGTTCTATAAGCACATATAACCTATTCATACTTAAGCTTATACATACTTTCAGTAGCATTCCTTTTTGAAGGGGATTCCTTATTCTATTCAAGAAAAAATTTGCAAGTCCCAAAGCAAATTTGTTTCGCACGGTATATATTCCATGAGTTACTGATTTTTTTCAATTAAAATTCCAACAGAATTCAACTAAAATAATACTCCATCTAGTTCCAAAAAAAGAGTCGCATTTAAGTTTAATCCTAGTTAATTTGGGAAATTCTAAATTATTTGCGATGTAAATTTATTTTAATTTTGAAATAAAACTATATATTTTTGATCATCGACTAAAATATATTGAAACTATAAATTGTTACCATCCATACAAAAGAATTGAAATGGTAATCCTGGATAATCATGAAAAGGGCCAATTTTGTACTTCCTAATATTTGCAAACACTTTACAATATTAACAACTGCATTAATCAAAATCAAATTTCATATCAATTTGCCTTGTAAGATTTCACAAATTGACCGAAAAATTAATATTTTTCCGTAACTGAGAGAGCATCATGCAAAAATTAAGTGCATCTAACAGAAAATACACAATAATTCACAAATAAAAAAAAAAGATATTTTCACAGATCACCTAAAATCCCATAGTATATAAATTTAACAAACTAATGAACCTTCAAAGTCAGTAAAAAGGTCTCTGTACCAAAAGCCTTAAACATAATTATATAAATGCATGAATATATATATATATATATATATCGACTAAAATAATTTTAGAGAGAGAAAAAGGAAACTCACTCACTAGCAGGCGAAAGCTTATCAGTGGGAGTGAGGATTTGGCGGAGACGAGAGCAGACTTCATATAGAGCGTTTGCGTGTATGAGGGGGCTTTTGCGTGGGAGACTTTTTAATCGCCGTTGACTTCCGCATCATATTGATTTTTTATTTGGCTAATGGTATCAATTTTTCAATTCATTCATGTGTGTTTTTAAATATTAGAATATTCTAATAAAAAATAGCGTTTCATTCATAAAATTTAGTAATTTTATTTGTGTTTAATTAGTTTTGTAATTGTGTTATTTTTGAAAATTGATATTTTCACAAGTATAAATATAAATTCCACAAGGTTCTCTCTCATGAGAATGAACCTCATTTACTATTCATTTGAAAAGAAATTTATAAAATTATTATTTTTGGCATGCGGTAAAATTATTTTAAAATTAAATATAATTTTTTTTTGGTTTCCATAATATTCTAAAAAAAGCTCTTCTATGCAAACATGAAAATTAAACATGAATGTTTTACAATTTCACTTATTTGTATTTTTACTCTCATTGAGGCTCAAAATATAAATAGGTAAAATTATAAAGCTCTTATCTCCAATTATCATGTTTGCATAGAAGTTTTTATTCTAAAAGTGATTTTTATGAATAAACCGATACAGAAAATTTATAATTTTGAGATAAGAATTTTTGAGAAAGTAGATGTCCAGGTTACAAATCCATGCTGAACCAAATGGTGCATCAGAATTCTGAACCCATATGCCGAATAAAAGTTTTAATATAACAAAAAGAAAAGCATGAGAATTTTTGTACTTAAATTTCAACACCCTGGTGTGGTGTTGTGTTAATAACCATCTAATCTATGTTGTGAAAACCAGGCAGAAGTGAAGTAATAAAACCGAAGACGATCATTTGAATCTCCTTTACAATTCCCCACCAGCGATTGCCCTCATTGACCGCCCCAGGTTCTTGCTCGTTTCCAACTGCCTCATCTCCATCATTCTCAGCCTGATTCTCATTCTCAGCTCCAGGTTGCCCACCTGTTACAGGATTGATGACCACAGTCAGAGAACTTATACAGTGAGTGACGATCTACAAATCGCTAGACCAACTTAGGCAACGCCTTGGCATTTTCTTAGGCGGTGTCTTTTATTTATTTTTCGATTGTACATACTTGTTATACTCTACGAAGCATATAGTAAATATAATTTTTTTTAATATTTTACATGTAAAATCACCAAAAACCCAATCTTTTAATACTAAACAAATTTATTTCAACTATTATAAAGCTTCAAAGTTTTTAATAAATCATTGCGTTAGAGGACTGATTCCGCGTAGGCGCCCAGCTAAGTCTAGGAGGTAAAGGACTTTCCTAACACCTAGACGGAGATTAAGTGGACCTAGGCGGGGGATTTTTAGAACACTAAACTTGTCTTCACTCTACTAAACTTTATCCTATTTTGACTTGGTAAAAAAACATTGCAAGGTTCCATTTAATATCAAATCACTTATTTGCTCTTATCTAAGAAACAAAATATCTGGATGAGAGACGGACATTCAGGAATCCATTAAGATGATGATGGGCTTGATGCAGGATAACTCTTCCAACGTATGAGGTTCTCGTTGCAGGCATTTATTTTTCATGATTTTTAGCTATTCAACGATCGTTCTTATAGCTAGAGCACACATACCTGCCAAAGCAGCATTCTCATTCCCTTGTCTTTCAGCAGCAGGGACATTATCTGGCCCAACAGCCGGCCTTGGTGGTTGGGGAGGTGCAGCTGCCCTCTGCATTCCTTGTGAAAGCCATCGTATCAATGGCGCAAGAGCTCCAGTTTGATAACTACCAAGTAACCAACATCAAAGAATTGAAGCATTGAGATTATCGCACTTGATTAAATAAAAGAATTGACGAAACTTGGGACAGAATAATTTCACACTGGAGACGGAAGGAAAAAGGTTGGGTTTAGCCGCTTACAGATAAATGAGTACAGCAAAAAACACAAGCAGAACAAGTCTTTGCCTTGATCCGTCTTGGTTGAACAGAAAAATTACTGCTGCCAGCTTCAGAATAAGAAACAAGTCGATCTGGAATGCAATTTGAAATCTCCTTACAACAACTTGTCTTTGTGGTCCAATCTGTTAGCTGCTGCAGTTCTTGCTGTCTTAGTTGCCCTTGCTCCTCACTCATTTGTCCAGCCTCGGAAGAATTTGGTCCACTTATGGAGCACACAAGTAGAACAAAAAAAGAAATCTTTAAACAAGTGAGACTTTTCCTAGATTTGATATAATATCACTACACAAGGTATTCTGAACAGAAGAGTGGTTTATAAAGACAAGGTCAAATGGTTAATTATCATCACCATATTTCATTTCACCCATCTATCAAAACTGTGGCTTCTATCAACATAATCACGATACAATTACATTGTTATGATCTGAAGTGGCTGCAAATGTATTAATTTCTGCAATACAGGGTAAGATCTGAAGATAGTCCAATAAAAACTTGTCAAGCTGTTCTAATTCACAAGTTATATAATTCAAATGTACAGTTATTCTTTAATATGGTACCAGGTTTAACTCTTAGACCAAATGATGCAAGACAAGGTCTGGTATGTATGGCAATGTTTTGGAAGGAGATATGGATGTGGTATATAAGTAAAAAGAGGGAAGCATAAAAAAGAATGCCCCGCAGGCCACAATGGCATAAAGCTTTAATCCTCAAATCAATATTCTATTCACTAAATTTCAACAATGGATTACATCCGTTTATATAAAACATGAAACCCCTAATTCTAAAATTATTAAAGAAATCTATTTTAATAAGGAAACAAACTCTTGATTAATATAGACTATAAATAAAAGATCAACTAGTTACTAACTATTATATTTAAAATATATATATATATATATATATATATATATGTAATTAATACCTAACTAACATAATCTAATTACAGTCAGTTTACCATAAATAAATAAAAAACTTCTCCTAATATTCCTATATTTTTCCATTGGTTCTCTTGTTGCATTCCGAATCAATTTACACACTCTTAGCATTATGCAATACTATATAATTAAAGAATCAATACGTGATTGTTCAAGTAATCAAAGCCAATGCACCTAATATCAGTTAGAAAAGCCAGTAAGTCTAGTTAAGGATAAAAACCACAAGGACAAAATAAGAACACGAAATTAAAAAAAAATGAGAGATATAACTGCTTACACGGTACTTGCTAACATCATGTCGTGCCGCAGGAATACTTACGTGGGTACATTGTAAGTAAATGGAATAAGAGCAGTGGGTGGAATTGCCGCCATGGGTCCCATGAGAGGAAATGTGGGAACAGCATATATGCCTCCTCCACGGTTCACCTGTTCCTGGTTCTGCTGCAAAGGGAATAACCCGGGAACAAGTGTAGGGTACATGATTGGGAACATCTGAAAATTTCCATTTGGTGAAGCTACAAAGCCACCTAATGGTGGTATCTGAGACAATAAAGTAAGAAATTATTAATAAGACACTGGCGGAAATGCTGTCATATTGACATGGATGCATGTACACAAACAATTACAGGAGTGGCTCTTATTCCTACTCCCCAACAATGTATCTGTAGGAAAGCTTCAGATTGCTGCTTATTTTTATGTATAAGGAGAAAAAGCGTGAAAATAATACAGATGGGGATTACACTCAAAACCAAATATATATGGATAGAGAGAGGAGTAGCAATTGAACTCTAACAAATAGAAAAACACTGCACCACATTTTGTTAAGTTGTTATCATAGAATCTCAGATGCCGTGTTTTTCCTATAAAGATCAAAAGTAGCATCATTTCTCCCACTGGATATTTGACACAAATACCTAGCCTGCCTAACAGATTTTAACTGCATAAGCCAGAACAGCTGTTGGCTTTACAAACTAAATTAATCCTACTAAGAAAAGAGACGCATACATTTCACTTCACTTCCAATCATTAAATTCGTATGAACATCAAACATTTTCCTCACGGACTTGCCCACAAAGAAAGGTTCTTTACTCTGCCAAAATAAGTGAATATATCACCTTGCTATATGCAGTGTCCAGCCAAAAAGGTATTCACAAACCATTTTACTCAAAGCCAGCAGTAAAAGCTTAATGCACAAGCTAATGTTTTCACACAGGTTTTTAGTTTCTAACATCCAAAAAGCATTAGTGAGAAAATTGATGCATGCCTTCCATCAGTATGAGGCGAACGGTATGCACACACAGCTGACACCAAATAATATGAATTGCATATTTAAGATGAACCAAGAACCCAAGACAAAGAAATACTAAAGGATTAAAGTGGATCCTACATACGATCCCAACCTCCAACTAAGACCCTTCATCCTTACACTTAATTGGGTGAAAACTGGCATTAGCCTACATAATGATTCTCTAAAGTTTATAGGGTACTCTTCACAACATTCTCTAACATCATGTTTGCAAACAATTCCATTGCCTTCAGTTGACATTGTAGTCAACTTTAGCTAGGAAAAATACCTGAATTATAATGCTTCCCAAAATTAGGAAAACTGATTGCTCCAAGCAGACCGAATCCATGAATTTAAAGGCTAAAAAAACTGATTTAAACTTTTCAAAATTCCAATTTCTTTTCATAGTTAATACAATTCACAGTATAGAAAAACAATTTGAGAGATCCTATAATTCCAGCTATCACCACAATTCATAGATTATACGATTTTCCGATATAAAACTGATTAATTCCCAGAAAAAATTACCTTTATACGAAAAATAAAACTAATATGAACCCTTGAGCAATGCTCTTTAATCTTAATGAGGACAATCGATTCATCATTTAGCCTTGAAACTTTACATCATACAAATAACAACAATAAAAAAAGAGCATGAATTTACAAATTTACCTGAGGTTCACTACGAGGCTGATCTGCTACTAACTCTTCTGCCTCTGATTTCATCTCTTCTCTCTGCTCTTTCTCTCTCCTCCCGTTCTGCTTTTTGTTATGGTTGACAGCTCCCGTGACGTACCATGCTCAAATCTTGAATGGCCAAATAAATATTTGGGTAAATTTCATTTCATCACCTGAGGTTTCGCCAACTTCTCACATGATCACCTGTGCTCTAAAAAACTACACTTCAACACTTGAGATTTTAAAGTGGAGTGAAATAAAAAAATTACATTTTCCTTTATACAGGGCCGGCCCTGAGGGGTGCAGAAGGGGCGACCGCACAGGACCCCCAAATTCGGAGGACCCCCGAATTTTTTTTTTGTATATATGTAAAAAATTGATTATAAAAGTTTGATTGATGATTTTGCAGCAACAATGATGCTAGCGATCGTGTGAAGTTTATTGTCAATTTAAGTTTTAGCTACTTTTTCTTTTTAATTGATAATTTATTAAAGTTTTAGCTATTTTTTTTTTCTAATTGATAATTTTGTTACTCGACGTTGACATTTATTATTTTAATTAATGATAAATTTTGATATAAATTGTGCTTTATATATTGATGCTGATAAAAAAATTAATATTTTTATATGCGAAATGGCCTCTATTTTTTTCTCGCACAGGGCCTTCAAATTCTTAGGACCGGCCTTGCCTTTATAGTTGATATTATTGGTAGTAGATGTATTTTAATTAATGAATTGATGTTGTTCATTTGGTACTACCAATAATACCAACTATACCACACTTAGTTTGGAAAGAAAATACAATTTTTTCACTTCACCTCAAAACTTCAGATGTTTTGAGTTTAACTTTCTAGACTACAGGGGGGGTCCTGTGAGAAATTTGTGAAACCTCAGGTGATCATGTGAGCTTTACCCTAACTGTTATTTTGTTGCCTACTTATTTACATTATTTTTTGATTGAGGCCTCAAATAATTTATTTTTTTCGAAACCAACACCTTATACGGGAAGATTTTGCAATAAAGGAAAATTATTAATCAATACCAATGGTTACTCACTTACTCTTTAAATCAATTTTATTTTTATTTTTCGTCTTTTGCTATTATCATCTTCTTTTATCTTGAAACTAGTGACGTCACTATGTAATTTAAATTTTAATCATAAGAAATAAATGGTTAATGAATTTAATCTTTTTTATATTCATTAAATTTGGAAAATGAATATATTTTCACAAGAGAGATTTTGGCAGTTAGACAAGAGTCCACTTACATGAATAAGGGATAATAAACTTATGTAAATAAGATCTTGCAAAAATATTAAATTTTACTTATAAAAATAATAATTTGCTAAATTATTTCACCATAACAAATGATACAAATAAAGATATTATTTTGACACTTGTATTCATTTTTCGTGCTATTTTTGTTTATTGCAAAGAATGAGGGAGCTCTCATGGGCCTAGGGGAGCCAACCTACCCACATATAGAAGTGAAACAAAATGGGGTTTTTGAATTTTTGATATTTTTGCTCATGATTTCCCAAGGGTTTTGTAAAATAATATGTAGAGCTTTTTAAAATAAAGGGTCCTCTTAACATGCTAAGTGTGACGCCCTCAGAATAGGTCCATTCAACCCAACCCGTTCTGAGTCGCCAAATACATGGTACAGAATTCAAATACAAATTTTATATCATACGGTCGTGCAAAATACGACCACACAATTGTGAGTGTCAATACAACTATGTAGACAATATTAAGATTCAAACTAAGTCCTCATTACAATTATTATCACACTATTTATCAGAAATAGTGAGGACTACTACTGCTCTAACTCAGACCATCACTCTGTCCCCCGACTAGTTCCCGCAACATTCTCATTTCCTGAAGAGGACAACAGATAAAAAGGGTGAGCTCAACTAGCTCAGTAAAGAATATTATGACTAAGATAATGAAAAATAAATTATCGCTAGTCTTCAACAAATCAGATAAAATATAATGGACAACCAACTTCAGATCAATATTCGCAGCGGAAATAACAGTTCATTAGAAGAATTAAGCAGAGAATAAAGTCTACTATCTTCTATGATTTAAAAGTCCATCATCAATATTTTATCCCTATAACATCAATCAATATACATCTCGAATCAAATATTCATCTTTGCACTACAGGCCAAAGATATTCATTTGTATCATCAGTGGTCATGTTCATCTCAACACCTGTTATCTTTGCACTACAGGCCAAAGATATTCATCAGGTAATCATTCATCTTTGCTCTACAGGCCAAAGATATTCATCAAGTAATCATTCATCTTTGCTCTACAGGCCAAAGATATTCAGTTACATCACCTTTTAGGACTGAGAATGATGAAAAATATTTTAAAAAAACGAATCCAGTGAGATAAAAGACAAAGACTAAGGATTCGTATTTTAGTATATCCAATTCAAAAATACCTCGTAATAATCAATTATGGAGCAAAATTCAAGAATAGAGCTCAAAACTTGGATACAATCAAAGATAGTAACCTTAACAAGCAATTTGGACAAATCGAAGAAAATTTAATTTTTCCGTGAATAGTGCCGTATACGTGAATAGTGCCGTATACGTGAATAGTAACCCCGACGGAAAAAGTAAGAATTTTAACATAAAATCCATGACAATATTTCTGTATAATGATATTGAAAAGAATAATATCATTTACGAAAGAAAATAAAATCTCTTACCTCAAAAAGATAGTACCTCTGACTGGAATATCGGATATAATATCGAAGAAAACTTGCACTGAATACTAATACTCAAAGTATTGAAATACTCACAAAAATACGCTCGATATTATAGAGAGAGAAAACTTCTGATTCTGGTGTGATTTTCAATTCTAACCTAAGCACCCTATTTATAGGAAAAGCTTAGGATGTCAAAGGAGACTAAAATAATATAATAATATATTTTTTTCAAAATTTTCGCTGCCTGGCGGCTAAAATTTTTTTCCAACAAAAGTGGGGCCTGCCCATAAAAAAAAAATATATTTTTCGAAACTTCAATAATTCATAACAAATAGCCCCTTTGTCATAAAAATACAAATTCTATGTCCTTTCATAGGAAATTTAATTCTCTACAACTTTGCAGAAGGAAGTTTTTCCAAATTCCAAACATAAATTATCCGAAATCCAAAAACAGATGATTTCTCACACCAAAATATTGATAAAAACTCACCAGCGCCAATTCCTTCTTTAATATCCACAAAATAAATATTTCCTTATTATATAAATCAATAATTAATTATTCACAAATAATATTATAGAACTACAATATTAACAACCAGGTCGTTCCTAGGACAGAGGGGGCCTTCCGATAAGGACTTCTCCTTACTGGCGCGCAATTAAATAACTCCTCCTAGACAGAACTTCCTTAGACATTGTCAATAATGCTATCTAATAATATTATTCAAATAATATGAATTATTGAGTTGATAACGTGAAATACTGTGCAACGACAATTATTGAATCAATACTACAAAATATCAACTGTAGTCATTATTGAATCAATCATATAAAATGGCAACGTAGCAATTATTGAGTCAATAAAATATAAATGCAGCAATTATTGAGTCAATAATATAAAATATCAACGTAGCAATTATTGAGTCAATAAAATAAAATATTGAACAGTAATTACTGTAACAATAATTGAGTAATGGCTTCTTACGTAAGACTCAATAATTCGAAATACTGTGCAATACCGTGTGCTACTATGCAACACCGTGTATCACTGTATTTTAACCACCGGGTATTTCAATAGTACTAACGGTAACAACCACGCCGTTATTTTGTAAAAAGTTATTTCTGTCGCTTTCTATATCCGACAGTTATTCCGTTGTGGGGGCCCACAAATAGCTGCGCCGTCGTACGAATATTCCCCGACAACAAGAATATTCCACGACCAAACGAATATTCCCCGACAACAAGAATATTTTATAACCACTTGCTCATTTTAAAAATATTTGCACATTTCACCCATAACTTTCATATTTATCAAATCAACACCTTACTATTTCGAAATAATATATAAAGAAAATTAAATCTTTATTCATAAAAGTTGGGGTCTTACAACCTCCCCTCCTTATGAAATTTCGTCCTCGAAATTGACGTACGTACCTGGTATGTCGAAAAGGTGAGGATACCTCGCTTTTATTTCCGATTCCAACTCCCAGGTCATTTCCTCAATTGCATGGTTTCTCCCCAAAACTTTAACTTGAGGTATAATTTTCGAGCGTAGGACATGCTCCTTCCTATCCAAGATCTTGACAGGTACCTCCTCGTACGTTAAATCTTCAGCTATCTCGTCTGGTTCTAACTCAATAATGCGGTTTGGATCCTTCACATATTTACGTAACACGGATATGTGAAACACATTATGAACACGAGACATGCTTGGAGGTAAAGCGAGTTTATAAGCCACATTTCCTACTCGGTCAAGAATCTCAAATGGACCAATGAATCGTGGGTTGAGCTTTCCTCTCTTCCCAAACCTTGTAACTCCCTTCCATGGAGCAATACGTAATAACACATGGTCTCCAACATTAAATTCCACGTCCTTTCGATGAAGATCCGCATAACTCTTTTGTCGATCTTGTGCGGTTTGTATACGTTGTCGAATCATTTGGATCTTTTCTGTAGTCATACGTACTTACTCCGGTCCCAACAATGTTGCTTCACCCACCTCGTTCCAACATACTGGAGAGCGACACTTTCTCCCATATAATGCCTCGAATGGAGCCACGCCTATACTTGCCTGATAACTGTTGTTGTAGGAGAATTCCACCAATGGTAAATACTTATCCCAACTCCCTTTGAAGTCTAGAACACAGAGTCTCAATAGATCTTCAAGAGTTTGGATAGTCCTTTCCGATTGTCCGTTTGTTTGAGGATGATAAGCCGAACTGAATCGTAAATTCGTGCCCATAGCTTTCTGCAAACTGATCCAAAATCGTGAAGTAAATCTGGGATCACGATCCGAAACTATGGATACTGGCATGCCATGCAACCTCACAATCTCATTCACGTACATATGAGCAAGACGTTCAAGGGAATAAGTCTCTCGTATCGGCAAGAAATGAGCAGACTTGGTTAATCTATCAACAATAACCCAAATCGCATCTAAGCCTTGAGAAACCTTGGGAAGACCCGTAACGAAATCCATCGTAATGTGTTCCCACTTCTATTTCGGAATTTTCAGTGGTTGCAGTGGACCCTTCGGCACTTGATGCTCCGTCTTTACACGTTGACAAGTTAAACATCTCAAGATGAACTCCGCGATCTCTCTCTTCATATTGCCCCACCAAAATGTATGTCGAAGATCACGATACATTTTAGTACTCCCAGGATGGATTGCAAACGGTGTGTTGTGTGCCTCCATCATGATTCTATACTTCAAGTCGGAATCGTTAGGAACACAAAGTCTGGAGTTGACTCGAAGTATTCCATCTTCATCGATTCTTGCTTCTAGAATTGCACCTTCTTGCACCTTCTTCTTCATCTTCATCAGCTCCGCATCCGTAGCTTAAGCAGCTTTAACTTTATCAATCAAAGCTGGTTCTACGCGTATACTTGACATCATCGCACTCGTTCCCACATATGATCTTTTACTCAACGCGTCAGCTACCACGTTCGCTTTTCAAGGATGGTATTGGATAGTATGATCGTAATCTTTCAACAGCTCAAGCCAACGTCGTTGCCGCATGTTGAGTTCCTTCTGAGTGAAGAAATATTTAAGGCTCTTATGATCCGTATAAATCTCCACTTTCTCTCCGTACAAATAATGTCTCCAGATCTTCAACGCGAAAACGACTGCTGCTAACTCTAGATCATGAGTAGGATAATTCCTCTCATATTCTTTGAGTTGTCGCGAGGCATAGGCTATGACTTTCCCATGTTGCATGAGAACACATCCTAATCCTTTGCCCGAAGCATCGCTGTAAATAACAAATCCATCCGAACCAGATGGTATTGTCAGAACAGGTGCCGAGATAAGTCTCCTCTTGAGCTCTTGGAAGCTCTTCTCGCATTCCTCTCTCCAAACGAATTTCGTATCTTTCCGAGTCAACTGAGTTAATGGAGTAACGATTGGAGAAAATCCCTCTACGAATCTCCAATAATAACCAGCTAAGCCCAGAAAGCTTCGTACTTCAGTCACCGACTTAGGTTGCTCCCAGCTTTGTATTGCTTCAATCTTCGTCGGGTCAACAGATACTCCACGTTTCGATACCACGTGCCCAAGGAATGCTACTTCCTCAAGCCAAAACTCGCATTTCTTTAACTTGGCATATAGCTTGTTCTCACGAAGCTTTTGAAGTACCAACTTCAAATGGTGTTCATGATCTTCACGGCTTTTATAATAGATGAGAATGTCATCAATAAAGACAACAACGAATTGATCCAAATACTCCTTAAATACACGGTTCATCATATCCATGAAAGCAGCAGGAGCATTAGTCAATCCAAAAGACATGACTAAGAACTCATAATGCCCGTACCGTGTTCTAAAAGCAGTCTTTGGAATATCCTCAGTTTTAATCTTCAACTGATGATATCCAGAACGAAGATCGATCTTTGAAAAGAATTGCGCTCCTTGCAACTGGTCGAACAGATCATCAATACGAGGTAACGGATACCTATTCTTAATGGTGACATGGTTCAACTCCCGATAGTTAATACAAAGTCGCATACTCCCGTCTTTCTTCTTTACGAATAAAACAGGAGCACCCCAAGGAGACGTACTAGGACGAATAAAACCGATATCTAACAACTCTTGTAATTGGACCTTTAACTCCTGAAGTTCAATAGGAGCCATTCGATATGGGGTTTTAGAAATGGGCTTTGTACCGGGCTCAAGGTCAATAAAGAATTCAACTTCACGTTCTGGGGGTAGACCGGGAAGTTCTTCGGGAAATACATCAGGAAACTCATTAACAACGGAAATATCATTCAAATCTGATGTATTCTGATTTAGATCAATGACATGAGCTAAGAAAGCTTGACATCCGTTTTTCAATAAACGAATAGCCTTGGGATTTGAAATGATATTGACTGATTTTAGTGGTTTGGTGGTTTGAATTCGCACAACAGGTTGATTAGGAATATGAAAACTAACAACCTTACGAAAACAATCAATTTTGGCATGGTAAGTGGTTAACCAGTCAATTCCTAAAATCACGTCAAATGCAAGTATTTTCAAAGATATAAGATCAACAGGTAAGGTAACGGTACCAATCTGAATCAAGCAAGATTTGTAAACTGTAGATGTAACAAAGGTTTCTCCTAACGGAGTTTCAACAGATAAGTCAAAGTCTAATTTATCAGAAGTCAAGTTCAAACGTTGAGCACAAGCAGGTGAAATAAAGGAATGGGTAGCACCGGTATCTAACAAGTTATAAACTTCGCAAGAGTTTATGATCAGCTTACCCGTAATCACCTCGTGTGGATTCCTCGCGTTTTGGGCTATCACGACAAACGCTCTTCCAGGAATCACCGACTTTGACTTGTCTGCAACCGCCTTTGGAATCACCACCCCCGCTGAACTTGGTTTCGTAACAGAACAATCTCGAGCTATATGTCCTTCTTTTCCACAGTTATAGCATCCTTTGAATTGTTGTGGGCAGTTTGGGCTGATATGTCCCTCTTTCCCGCATTTAAAGCATACGACCGGTGGTCGTTCTCCTCCGCTCGAAAAAGTTGATACTGGTGCTGATGTCGACGTCTTCACGTTCTCATTGTTATACCTTCTCTTTTTGAAATCTCCTCCCGATTCGCTTCTTCTACTATCATGGCCACGATAACCACCGGAGTGGTTACCGCTTCTGTCATACTTTCCTCCTCGCTGGTTGTCATTGCTTCGATGACTGCTGCCACCGGTACGACCTTGGTTGTGGTCCCTCGGTTGAACATAATCATTATCTCGTTCTAATAACTGGGCCCTATTTACTACATCCGAATATAAAGAAAATTTATGAGAAATGAGGTATTGACGTATTTTGGGTTTCAAACCTCTTAGAAACATCCGCGTCATACGTTCCTCATTCTCCACCAAATGAGGTGCAAACCTGGACAGCTCCGCGAACTTAGCCTCGTATTGGGATACCGTCATGTTGTTTTGTTCCAGTCGAATAAACTCTACCTCCTTCATATGACGAATACTTTCAGGAAAGTACTTGTCATTGAACAATTTTTGGAACGCTTCCCAAGACATCTGGAGTGCGGCAGGCTGGGTACGCTTCACGGATTCCCACCAGTAATCTGCCTCTCTATGGAACATAAACGTGGCGAATAGAACTTTCTGTTCCTCCGTGCATCCCAAGACATCAAATCTTGGTAATTTGTTTAATCCACGTCTCCGCCTTGATCGAATCTGGCTTTCCCAGAAATCCTGGTGGTCCCAATTCTTTGAACTGCTTAGCAGTGACAGCTCGTGTGTTGTTATTATCTCCACCTGTATGTTGCACACGAGTCTCCCTCGTCTGATTTTGCATAAACTGCAAAAAACTTCTAAACATCTCATCGTTTATCGTCTGACCAGCGTTATTTCCAGGATGAACATTGCTTTCTTGTTGCACGTTCTCCTGGTTAACGATTAAAGGTGTCTCCACGGTCTCATTCACTTCGTTGTTAACATTCTCAGCTGCGATTCTCAAATACTGCCATAAAACAAGGGTTAATTAAACAAATTAACATATCACATATTAACCCTATGCTCCGACTGACCAATTAAATACCAAATAAGCTTAGGTAGGACACACTAGCGAAGGATTTACTCGTCTCTCCCCTCCTAGTTCTATTCCCCGATCTCCGTCAGAGATCATATCCCTAAGCTCTGATACCAACTGTGACGCCCCCAGAATAGGTCCATTCAACCCAACCCATTCTAAGTCGCCAAATACATGGTGCAGAATTCAAATACAAACTTTATATCATACGGTCGTGCAAAATACGACCGCACAACTGTGAGTGTCAATACAACTATGTAGAAAATATTAAGATTCAAACTAAGTCCTCATTACAATTATTATCACACTATTTATCAGAAATAGTGAGAAAACTACTGCTCTAACTCGGACCATCACTCTGTCCCCCGACTAGTTCCTGCAACATTCTCATTTCCTGAAGAGGACAACAGATGAAAAGGGTGAGCTCAACTAGCTCAGTAAAGAATATTATGACTAAGATAATGAAAAATAAATTATCGTTAGTCTTCAACAAATCAGATAAAATATAATGGACAACCAACTTCAGATCAATATTCGCAGCGGAAATAACAGTTCATTAGAAGAATTAAGCAGAGAATAAAGTCTACTATCTTCTATGATTTAAAAGTCCATCATCAATATTTTATCCCTGTAACATCAATCAATATACATCTCGAATCAAATATTCATCTTTGCACTACAGGCCAAAGATATTTATTTGTATCATCAGTGGTCATGTTCATCTCAACACCTGTCATCTTTGCACTACAGGCCAAAGATATTCATCAGGTAATCATTCATCTTTGCTCTACAGGCCAAAGATATTCATCAAGTAATCATTCATCTTTGCTCTACAGGCCAAAGATATTCAGTTACATCACCTTTTAGGATTGAGAATGATGAAAAATATTTTAAAAAAACGAATCCAGTGAGATAAAAGACAAAGACTAAGGATTCGTATTTTAGTATATCCAATTCAAAAATACCTCGTAATAATCAATTATGGAGCAAAATTCAAGAATAGAGCTCAAAACTTGGATACAATCAAAGATAGTAACCTTAACAAACAATTTGGACAAATAGAAGAAAATTTAATTTTTTCGTGAATAGTGCCGTATACGTGAATAGTAACCCCGACGGAAAAAATAAGAATTTTAACATAAAATCCATGACAATATTTCTGTATAATGATATTGAAAAGAATAATATCATTTACGAAAGAAAATAAAATCTCTTACCTCAAAAAGATAGTACCTCTGACTGGAATATCGGATATAATATCGAAGAAAACTTGCACTGAATACTAATACTCAAAGTATTAAAATACTCACAAAAATACGCTCGATATTATAGAGAGAGAAAACTTCTGATTCTGGTGTGATTTTCAATTCTAACCTAAGCACCCTATTTATAGGAAAAATTTAGGATGCCAAAGGAGACTAAAATAATATAATAATATATTTTTTTCAAAATTTCCGCTGCCTGGCGGCTAAAATTTTTTTCCAACAAAAGTGGGGCCCGCCCATAAAAAATATATATATTTTTCGAAACTTCAATAATTCATAACAAATAGCCCCTTTGTCAGAAAAATACAAATTCTATGTTCTTCTATAGGAAATTTAATTCTCTACAACTTTGCAGAAGGAAGTTTTTTCAAATTCCAAACATAAATTATCCGAAATTCAAAAACAGATGATTTCTCACACCAAAATATTGATAAAAACTCACCAGCGCCAATTCCTTCTTTAATATCCACAAAATAAATATTTTCTTATTATATAAATCAATAATTAATTATTCACAAATAATATTATAGAACTACAATATTAACAACCAGGTCGTTCCTAGGACAGAGGGGGCCTTCCGATAAGGACTTCTCCTTACTGGCGCGCAATTAAATAACCACTCCTAGACAGAACTTTCTTAGACATTGTCAATAATGCTATCTAATAATATTATTCAAATAATATGAATTATTGAGTTGATAACGTGAAATACTGTGCAACGACAATTATTGAATCAATACTACAAAATATCAACTGTAGTCATTATTGAATCAATCATATAAAATGGCAACGTAGCAATTATTGAGTCAATAAAATATAAATGCAGCAATTATTGAGTCAATAATATAAAATATCAACGTAGCAATTATTGAGTCAATAAAATAAAATATTGAACAGTAATTACTGTAACAATAATTGAGTAATGGCTTCTCACGTAAGACTCAATAATTCGAAATACTGTGCAATTCCGTGTGCTACTATGCAACACCGTGTATCACTGTATTTTAACCACCGGGTATTTCAACAGTACTAACGGTAACAACCACGTCGTTATTTTGTAAAAAGTTATTTCTGTCGCTTTCTATATCCGACAGTTATTCCGTTGTGGGGGCCCACAAATAGCTGCTCCGTCGTACGAATATTTTCCGACAACAAGAATATTCCACGACCAAACGAATATTCTCCGACAACAAGAATATTTTATAACCACTTGCTCATTTTAAAAATGTTTGCACATTTCACCCATAACTTTTATATTTATCAAATCAACACCTTACTATTTCGAAATAATATATAAAGAAAATTAAATCTTTATTCATAAAAGTTGGGGTCTTACACTAAACACACAATTCAAGAGAATATTTTTTTGAACTGTGTATAATCTATTGATTTATGCATTTGCACCAAGTGGTTATATTATGAATAAAGATTTAATTTTCTTTATATATTATTTCGAAATAGTAAGGTGTTGATTTGATAAATATGAAAGTTATGGGTGAAATGTGCAAACATTTTTAAAATGAGCAAGTGGTTATAAAATATTCTTGTTGTCGGGGAATATTCGTCTGGTCGTGGAATATTCTTGTTGTCGGGGAATATTCGTACGACGGCGCAGCTATTTGTGGGCCCCCACAACGGAATAAATGTCGAATATAGAAAGCGACAGAAATAACTTTTTTACAAGATAACGGCGTGGTTGTTACCGTTAGTACTGTTGAAATACCCGGTGGTTAAAATACAGTGATACACGGTGTTGCATAGTTGCACACGATATTGCACAGTATTTCGAATTATTGAGTCTTACGTGAGAAGCCATTACTCAATTATTGTTACAGTAATTACTGTTCAATATTTTATATTATTGACTCAATAATTGCTACATTGATATTTTATATTATTGACTCAATAATTGTTACATTGATATTTTATTGATTCAATAATTGCTACGTTGCCATTTTATATGATTGATTGAATAATGGCTACAGTTGATATTTTGTAGTATTGATTCAATAATTATCGTTGCACAGTATTTCACATTATCAACTCAATAATTCATATTATTTGAATAATATTATTAGATAACATTATTGACAATGTCTAAGGAAGTTCTGTCTAGGAGAGGTTATTTAATTGCGCGACAGTAAGGAGAAGTCTTTATCGGAAGGCCCCCTCTGTCCTGGGAACGACTTGGTTGTTAATATTGTAGTTCTATAATATTATTTGTGAATAATTAATTATTGATTTATATGATAAGGAAATATTTATTTTGTGGATATTAAAGAAGGAATTGGCGCTGATGAGTTTTATCAATATTTTGGTGTGAGAAATCATCTGTTTATGGATTTCGGATAATTTATGTTTGGAATTTAAAAAAAATTTCTTCTGCAAAGTTGTAGAGAATTAAATTTCCTATGGAAGGACATAGAATTTGTATTTTTCTGACAAAGGGGCTATTTGTTATGAATTATTGAAGTTTCGGAAAATAAATATTTTTTTTAATAAATGGGTGGGCCCCACTTTTGTTGTTGGTTGAAAAATCTGAAATTTTTAGCCGCCAGGCGGCGGAAATTTTAAAATAATAATAATATTTTATTATTTTAGTCTCCTTTGGCATCCTAAGCTTTTCCTATAAATAGGGTGCTTAGGTTAGAATTGAAAATCACACCAGAATCAGAAGTTTTCTCTCTCTATAATATCGAGCGTATTTTTGTGAGTATTTCAATACTTTGAGTGTTGCTATTCAGTGCAAGTTTTCTTCGGTATTATATCCGATATTCCAGTCAGAGGTACTATCTTTTTGAGGTAAGGGATGTTATTTTCTTTCGTAAATGATGTTATTCTTTTCAATATCATTATACAGAAATATTGTCATGGATTTTATGTTGAAATTCTTACTTTTTCCGTCGGGGTTACTATTCACGTATACGACACTATTCACGAAAAAAATTAAATTTTCTTCGATTTGTCCAAATTACTTGTTAAGGTTACTATCTTTGATTGTATCCAAGTTTTGAGCTCTATTCTTGAATTTTGCTCCATAATTGATTATTACGAGGTATTTTTGAATTGGATATACTAAAATACGAATCCTTAGTCTTTGTCTTTTATCTCACTGGATTCGTTTTTTTAAAATATTTTTCATCATTCTCAGTCCTAAAAGGTGATGTAACTGAATATCTTTGGCCTGTAGAGCAAAGATGAATGATTACTTGATGAATATCTTTGGCCTGTAGAGCAAAGATGAATGATTACTTGATGAATATCTTTGGCCTGTAGAGCAAAGATGAATGATTACCTGATGAATATCTTTGGCCTGTAGTGCAAAGATGACAGGTGTTGAGATGAATATGACCACTGATGATACAAATGAATATCTTTGGCCTGTAGTGCAAAGATGAATATTTGATTCGAGATGTATATTGATTGATGTTACAGGGATAAAATATTGATGATGGACTTTTAAATCATAGAAGATAGTAGACTTGATTCTCTGCTTAACTCTTCTAATGAATTGTTATTTCCGCTGCGAATATTGATCTAAGATTGGTTGTCCATTATATTTTATCTGATTTATTGAAGGCTAACGATAATTTATTTTTCATTATCTTAGTCATAATATTCTTTACTGAGCTAGTTGAGCTCACCCTTTTTATCTGTTGTCCTCTCCAGGAAATGAGAATGTTGCGGGAACTAGTCGGGGGACAGAGTGATGGTCCGAGTTAGAGCAGTAGTAGTCCTCACTATTTTTGATAAGTAGTGTGATAATAATTGTAATGAGGACTTAGTTTGAATCTTAATATTTTCTACATATTTGTATTGACACTCACAGTTGTGTGGTCGTATTTTATACGACCGTATGATATAAAGTTTGTATTTGAATTCTGTACCATGTATTTGGCGACTCAGAATGGGTTGGATTGAATGGACCTATTCTGGGGGGCGTCACAGTTGGTATCAGAGTTTAGGGATATGATCTCTGACGGAGATCGGGGAATAGAACTAGGAGGGGAGAGACGAGTAAATCCTTCGCTAGTGTGTCCTACCTAAGCTTATGTGGTATTTAATTGGTCAGTCGGAGCATAGGGTTAATATGTGATATGTTGATTTGTTTAATTAACCCTTGTTTTATGGCAGTATTTGAGAATGGCAGCTGAGAATGTTAACAACGAAGTGAATGAGACCGTGGAGACACCTTTAATCGTTAACCAGGAGAACGTACAACAAGAAGGCAATGTTCATCCTGAAAATAACGCTGGTCAGACGATAAACGATGAGATGTTTAGAAGTTTTTTGCAGTTTATGCAAAATCAGACGAGGGAGACTCGTGTGCAACATACAGGTGGAGATAATAACAACACGCGAGTTGTCACTGCCAAGCAGTTCAAAGAATTGGGACCACCAGAGTTTCTGGGATAGCCAGATCCGATCAAGGCGGAGACGTGTATTAAACAAATTACCAAGATATTTGATGTCTTGGGATGTACAGAGGAACAGAAGGTTCCATTCGCCACGTTTATGTTCCGTGGAGAGGCAGATTACTGGTGGGAATTTGTGAAACGTACCCAGCCTGCCGCACTTAAGATGTCTTGGGAAGCGTTCCAGAAACTGTTCAATGACAAGTACTTTCCTGAAAGTATTCTTCATATGAAGGAAGTAGAATTTATTAGACTCGAACAAAACAACATGACGGTTTCCCAATACGAGGCTAAGTTCGCGGAGCTGTCCAGGTTTGCACCACATTTAGTGGAGAATGAGGAACGTATGACGCGGATGTTTCTAAGAGGTTTGAAATCCGAAATACGTCAATACCTCATTTCTCATAAATTTTCTTTATATTCGGATGTAGTAAACAGGGCCCAGTTATTAGAACGAGATAATGATTATGTTCAACCGAGGGACCACAACCAAGGTCGTACCGGTGGCAGCAGTCATCGAAGCAATGACAACCAGCGAGGAGGAAAGTATGACAGAATTGGTAACCACTCCGGTGGTTATCGTGGCCATGATAGTAGAAGAAGCGAATCGGGAGGAGATTTCAAGAAGAGAAGGTACAACAATGAGAACGCGAAGATGTCGACATCAGCACCAGCATCAACTGTTTCGAGGGGAGGAGAACGACCACCGGTCGTATGCTTTAAATGCGGGAAAGAGGGACATATTAGCCCAAACTGCCCACAACAATTCAAAGGATGCTATAACTGTGGAAAAGAAGGACATATAGCTCGAGTTTGTCCTGTTACGAAACCAAGTTCACGGGGGTGGTGATTCCAAAGGCGGTGCAGACAAGTCAAAGTCGGTGATTCCTGGAATAGCGTTTGTCGTGATAGCCCAAAACGCGAGGAATCCACACGAGGTGATTACGGGTAAGCTGATCATAAACTCTTGCGAAGTTTATATCTTGTTAGATACCGGTGCTACCCATTCCTTTATTTCACCTGCTTGTGCTCAACGTTTGAACTTGACTTCTGATAAATTAGACTTTGACTTATCTGTTGAAACTCCGTTAGGAGAAACCTTTGTTACATCTACAGTTTACAAATCTTGCTTGATTCAGATTGGTACCGTTACCTTACCTGTTGATCTTATATCTTTGAAAATACTTGCATTTGACGTGATTTTAGGAATTGACTGGTTAACCACTTACCATGCCAAAATTGATTGTTTTCGTAAGGTTGTTAGTTTTCATATTCCTAATCAACCTGTTGTACGAATTCAAACCACCAAACCACTAAAATCAGTCAATATCATTTCAAATCCCAAGGCTATTCGTTTATTGAAAAACGGATGTCAAGCTTTCTTAACTCATGTCACTGATCTAAATCAGAATACATCAGATTTGAATGATATTTCCGTTGTTAATGAGTTTCCTGATGTATTTCCCGAAGAACTTCCCGGTCTACCCCCAGAACGTGAAGTTGAATTCTTTATTGACCTTGAGCCCGGTACAAAGCCCATTTCTAAAATCCCATATCGAATGGCTCCTATTGAACTTCAGGAATTAAAGATTCAATTACAAGAATTGTTAGACATCGGTTTTATTCGTCCTAGTACGTCTCCTTGGGGTGCTCCTGTTTTATTCGTAAAGAAGAAAGACGGGAGTATGCGACTTTGTATTGACTATCGGGAGTTGAGCCATGTCACCATAAAGAATAGGTATCCGTTACCTCGTATTGATGACCTGTTCGACCAGTTGCAAAGAGCGCAATTCTTTTCAAAGATCGATCTTCGTTCTGGATATCATCAGTTGAAGATTAAAACTGAGGATATTCCAAAGACTGCTTTCAGAACACGGTACGGGCATTATGAGTTCTTAGTCATGTTTTTTGGATTGACTAATGCTCCTGCTGCTTTCATGGATATGATGAACCGTGTATTTAAGGAATATTTAGATCAATTCGTTGTTGTCTTTATTGATGACATTCTCATCTATTTTAAAAGCCGTGAAGATCATGAACACCATTTGAAGTTGGTACTTCAAAAGCTTCGTGAGAACAAGCTATATGCTAAGTTAAAAAAATGCGAGTTCTGGCTTGAGAAAATAGCATTTCTTGGGCACGTGGTATCAAAACGTGGAGTATTTGTGGACCCGGCGAAGATTGAAGCAATACAAAGCTGGGAGCAACCTAAGTCGGTGACCGAAGTACGAAGCTTTCTGGGCTTAGCTGGTTATTATCGGAGATTCGTAGAGGAATTTTCTCGAATCGCTACTCCATTAACTCAGTTGACTCGGAAAGATACGAAATTCGTTTGGAGAGAGGAATGCGAGAAGAGCTTCCAAGAGCTCAAGAGGAGACTTATTTCGGCACCTGTTCTAACAATACCATCTGGTTCGGATGGATTTGTTATTTACAGCGATGCTTCGGGCAAAGGGTTAGGATGTGTTCTCATGCAACATGGGAAAGTCATAGCCTATGCCTCGCGACAACTCAAAGAATATGAGAGGAATTATCCTACTCATGATCTAGAGTTGGCAGCAGTCGTTTTCGCGTTGAAGATCTGGAGACATTACTTGTACGGAGAGAAAGTGGAGATTTATACGGATCATAAGAGCCTTAAATATTTCTTCACTCAGAAGGAACTCAACATACGGCAACGACGTTGGCTTGAGGTGTTGAAAGATTACGATCATACTATCCAATACCATCCTGGAAAAGCGAACGTGGTAGCTGACGCGTTGAGTAGAAGATCATATGTGGGAACGAGTGCGATGATGTCAAGTATACGCGTAGAACCAGCTTTGATTGATAAAGTTAAAGCTGCTCAAGCTACGGATGCGGAGCTGATGAAGATGAAGAAGAAGGTGCAAGAAGGTGCAATTCCAGAAGCGAGAATCGATGAAGATGGAATACTTCGAGTCAACTCCAGACTTTGTGTTCCTAACGATTCCGACTTGAAGTATAGAATCATGATGGAGGCACACAACACACCGTTTGCAATCCATCCTGGGAGTACTAAAATGTATCGTGATCTTCGACATACATTTTGGTGGGGCAATATGAAGAGAGAGATCGCGGAGTTCATCTCGAGATGTTTAACTTGTCAACGTGTAAAGGCGGAGCATCAAGTGCCGAAGGGTCCACTGCAACCACTGAAAATTCCAAAATAGAAGTGGGAATTGAAAATCACACCAGAATCAGAAGTTTTCCTATAAATAGGGTGCTTAGGTTAGAATTGAAAATCACACCAGAATCAGAAGTTTTCTCTCTCTATAATATCGAGCGTATTTTTGTGAGTATTTCAATACTTTGAGTGTTGCTATTCAGTGCAAGTTTTCTTCGGTATTATATCCGATATTCCAGTCAGAGGTACTATCTTTTTGAGGTAAGGGATGTTATTTTCTTTCGTAAATGATATTATTCTTTTCAATATCATTATACAGAAATATTGTCATGAATTTTATGTTAAAATTCTTACTTTTTCCGTCGGGGTTACTATTCACGTATACGGCACTATTCACGGAAAAATTAAATTTTCTTCGATTTGTCCAAATTGCTTGTTAAGGTTACTATCTTTGATTGTATCCAAGTTTTGAGCTCTATTCTTGAATTTTGCTCCATAATTGATTATTACGAGGTATTTTTGAATTGGATATACTAAAATACGAATCCTTAGTCTTTGTCTTTTATCTCACTGGATTCGTTTTTTTAAAATATTTTTCATCATTCTCAGTCCTAAAAGGTGATGTAACTGAATATCTTTGGCCTGTAGAGCAAAGATGAATGATTACTTGATGAATATCTTTGGCCTGTAGAGCAAAGATGAATGATTACCTGATGAATATCTTTGGCCTGTAGTGCAAAGATGACAGGTGTTGAGATGAATATGACCACTGATGATACAAATGAATATCTTTGGTCTGTAGTGCAAAGATGAATATTTGATTCGAGATGTATATTGATTGATGTTACAGGGATAAAATATTGATGATGGACTTTTAAATCATAGAAGATAGTAGACTTGATTCTCTGCTTAGCTTTTCTAATGAATTGTTATTTCCGCTGCGAATATTGATCTAAGATTGGTTGTCCATTATATTTTATCTGATTTATTGAAGGCTAACGATAATTTATTTTTCATTATCTTAGTCATAATATTCTTTACTGAGCTAGTTGAGCTCACCCTTTTCATCTGTTGTCCTCTTCAGGAAATGAGAATGTTGCGGGAATTAGTCGGGGGACAGAGTGATGGTCCGAG